>OX463246.1:61197828-62447828 GCA_949820135.1 Sylvilagus floridanus | reverse complement strand
ATGTAGTTCCTTATCAGATTATAAAAAATAAGTGAAATGAGGAGCTGGTTTTAAGAACTCCTGGGAATTTACATAAAGGAAATGAAATCAGCATATCAAAGAGTGATCTGTGCTCCCATGTTTATTGCAGCTGAATTCACAGTAGCTAAGATATGGAATCAACCCAGATGTCCAATGTATATATACACTATGGAATACTACTCAACAATAAAAAGAATGAAATCCTGTCCTTTGCAACAAAGTGGATGTAACTGGAAACCCTTATTTTTAGTGAAATATGCCAGTCCCAAAGAGATAGTTACCATATGTTTTCTCTGATATGTGTGCAATCATTAGAGTACAAAAAATGTAATGTATATGAGTGAAATTTAATTTTGAGAATTGATTATCGTTTACAGCCCTTGTCTGTACTGTTGAGGAACAGAGTTTTTTCTTTACTTAGTGGAGGATTAATCTTATCACTAATAAATATTAATAAAAATTAATATAAGATTAATAAAATAAACTGAAAGCATGTCATTGTAAAAATTAGAAGAAAGAATAAGAAAGGAAGGAGGAGGCAGGATGGAAGCATGGGTAGAAGGAAGGGTAGAGTGGGAAGTACAACTATCCTCATAAATCTAAATATATATATATATCACGTGATATTTGTTCACCTTATATAAATAACAAGTTAATAAAATTATTAATCTGAAAATGAATTGAAAACTGGTAATTTCTTGGCACTTACATAGTAGATTTTTTATCTGCTCTTTTTTTCCCCTCCTCTTAACTTGCTTGATGCCAGATATCAAACTTACTAATTATCTTGCTGGAAATTTGCCCTGTATATTAGAATAATGTCACTCAGAATCTTTTAGAAGTAACTGATACACCCACAAATTCTTTCAGTGTCATCAGTGGCTGGATAACAATCCCACCTAGTATTGTACTGAAAAAGTAACCACTTTGCAGACCCTGTGTGGAAGTTCATTCTGATGGTGTTCCATTTCTTCCTGATCAACTAGTGCTTGGATTAGTGTACACGCTTTCATATCAGGTTGGATTGGAGCTGGGTATTTCTTGTTCTTATTAGGCAGTTTAAGAAGCTAAACATTTTTATAGTGGCTGGGAGTAGTGATTTTTCTGAAACCCTTTACCCTATTAGTGAAATTATGCCACAAATATATTTTTCTTATTCTCAACACATCCTATGTGATTGAGGAAGGAATACTACACAAACCCTCTTAATACAGTTTATTCTGAATTTGACCATTGGTTAAGAAAAACAAAAAAGGTAAATCTGTATTATAAACCCATCTACCCTATAAAAATACTGTGTAGAAAACCAGAGTTAGTGAATAATCTAAACCATGACAGTTGATCATAAGATGCTAAAGCTTCAATAATCCTTCTATATCATTTACTTTGATGCCTTCATATTTCAGATGCTAACAATGCAAACTAGAGAGGTGATACAACTTACCCAAAGTCACACAACAGATGAGTTACAGAACTAGGACTTAAAAGGAAAGTTCTAAAGTTAATCTTTTAAAATGATGATCTCTTTAAAAGGTAATCCCTTTAAATGACAATCCATCATATCATCTACTGTGTTCTTTGCACTGTCACATATAAAATGATGTTGAGTACAAATCATGCAGTTTTGAATTTAATTATAGCGTTCATATTGTGCAAATGAAAAAAAATTATCCAAGAAAAAGTAAAACCACAGAATGTGAAATATGTTTTTTATTTCTTCAAAATATATATAGGAACTACCAACAAATAAGGAGTAAAAAGAACATAGCCAGAAGGCAACCAGTAACACCCACAAAATTGTCACTAAGAAAAAACATCCCAGAAATAAAGACAATCCCATGTGCTTGCTCCTTGCTCTGACTGCTACCTTCCTTTCTATATCAAAGGACAGAAACAGCATCTGCTATAATCCAATCATAATTATAACCTAATCTGCTATAATGATTGTTGCTGGACCAGGAGAATACTTAGAAAGTGATAGATTTATGGGTCCAGCATTGTGGCTCAGCTGGTTAATCTGCCACCTGCAATGCCAGCAGCCATATCAGAGTCCCTGCTACTCCACTTCTGATTCAGCTCCCAGCCAATGCGCCTGGGAAAGCAGTGGATAATGGCCCAAGTGCTTTTGTCCTGCCACCCATCTGGGGGATAAAGATGGAGTTCCAGGCACCTGGCTTCAGCCTGCCCATATCCTGGCCAGTGCAGTCATTTTGGGAGTGAAGAATTGGGTGGAAGACCTTTCTCTCTCTCTCTCTCTCTCTCTCTCTCTCTCTCTCTCTCTCTCTCTCTCTCTCTCTCTGCCTTGCTAATAATCTTTTAAAAAGGCATAGATTTATAATATAGAAGTGTTTTTCATTTGGTATGTTTATAGGTATTTGAAGATTCAAACAAGTTCTCTATTATAAAATTATATTGGAATCATACCATCTAGCTTTCATTCTACAAAATTCTATGTCTTTTCTGAGATAATCCATATATTTACAGATTCCTTAGAAGGAAGCTTCCCTTCTTTGTATACTCCACCTTTTACACCATCTCAGCAGGACTGAATTTAACAAGTGCTGATTGCTGACCACATCAAGGACTGCAGAGTACTGTTTAGGAAATAAAGGTAGCCAGCATGGTCTCTGGTCCCAGGATTGGATAATCTCATTAGGAAAACTGAAAGACTGCAGAAATAGTTAACTATGGGGCTGGCACTGTGGTGATAACCTGAATCAGAACTTTTAATTTTGCAACTGGGGATAGTTAGCATTTGGAGGAGGCTGTACAAAGTAGGCAGACTTTGAATCTAGACCCGTGCTCAAGTACAGCTCTCATTCTGTTATAGGTCTGACTTGAGAAACTCTTGATACATATATATCCGAGGTTTAGTTTTCTTATCTATTATATATGGATATTGCTGGCATTGTGGCATAGCAGGTAAAGCCATCACCTGCATTGCCAGCATCCCATATGGGTGCTGGTTTGTGTCCTGGCTGCTCCACTTTATAAAAAAATATTTATTTATTTATTTGAAAGTCAGAGTTACACAGACAGAGGAGAGGTGGGAGGGGTGGTCTTGCATCTACTGGTTCACTCCCTAGTTGGCTGCAATGGCTGGAGCTATGCCAATCCAAACCAGGAGCCAGTTTCTTCCAGGTCTCCCATGAAGGTACAGGGATCCAAGGTCTTGAGCCATCTTCTACTGCTTTCCCAGGCCATAGCAGAGAGCTGGATGGAAAGTGGAGCAGCTGGGTCTCAAACTGGCACCCATATTGCTAATAATCTTTTAAAAAGGCATAGATTTATAATATAGAAGTGCTTTTCATTTGGCATGGTTTATAGGTATTTGAAGATTCAACCAAGTTCTCTATTACAAAGATTATTATATTAGAATCATACCATCTAGCTTTCATTCTAGAACATTCCATGGGATGCTGGCACTTCAGGCCAGGGCATTAACCCGCTGCACCACAGCACCAGCCCCAGCTGCTCCACTACTGATCTAGCTCCCTGCTAATGGCCTGGGAAATCAGTGGAAGATGGCTCATGTACTTGGACCCCCACCACCCATGAAGGAGACCTGGATGAGGTTCCTAGCTCCTGGTTCCTCGGTTTGGCCATTGTAACCATGTGGAGAGCAAAGCATCAGATGGAAAGTCTCTCTCCCTAACTGCCTGCCTCCCCCCCCCCTCTTTCCCACTCCTCTCTCCTCCCTCCACTCCCTCCTCTCTCTCTGAAACTATGACTTTAAAATAAATAAATAAATAAATATTTTTTAAAAATTTGGATAAAATCCCTATGGGTTTATAACAACAAGGACATAGTAGCTATTAATTAAATGAAAACTATTCCATTCAAGTTACTTCTACAAAACTCTCAAGGCACTACCAAATGGGAAAAAAAGTTCATGTGAAGAAAAAATGCATTTAAAATATCTTTTTATTATCATATCCTCATCCTAAGCAGAGTAAGTGAATAACAGTGATACCCAAGCATGACCACCTTCCACCAGCCTACAGCCCCAGGCCCTCAAAAGCTCCTAGGGCTATGTATTATCTCTGTCAATACCACCGTTATTACTAAGTGGCTCCCTTTCTCTCTTCTGTACTCCTCCCATTTGGGTTTATCTTCTTTCCTGTTCTCCTTTCCCTTTCTCCCCATAGGCCATCCTAGCACACAGCTGGGACCCATGAACATTTTCTGTTAGTCACTTTGAATTAAAAATTTGCTGATCTTGGCAGAAATCTCAAGACCCTACTTTCTGAATCCACCATAAATACCCGCTGAACATTAAGTTCGTCAACTATTGAGCAGCACTGTCTTTTATCTGTATTTATTTCTGATCCCCTTTGGCTTAGGTTGTTCTTCCTGGGCCTGAAGAAGGTGACACAAACATTAGCCATTACTGCCACTTGGTTGGGATACCAATAATGAGACCAAGGACACAATGACAATTTTCATTTTCCACATTTCTGGAGCCATGGGTGGAGTATTTTTTAAAGGAAAGAGAAATAAAATGGGGGAGGGGGAATCAGTAATAAAGTTCTGTTGAATTTGACTGCCTTGGATCCATGAGAGGGCAGATGCAATTTGTACTGCAGCCTTCATATTTCAGAACTGCAGGGAGATGAGCTCAGTTCCTCCCTCTCACATGGCATGTGCTGTCATACTTTGGCACAGACAGCCAAGATCCACTTGAAATGGGAATCATTAGTCTTTAATTTGTCCCTAAGCTGTCCTTTCATGACACATTAATGTCATCCTTGCGTTTTTATATGTATCAAAGTTTATAAGGCTCACTTACAGGGACTTTTGTTTTGCTATCAGCTGGAAGAGAAGATCTGAGTAATTTAGGAAGGCGAGGTTTGTTTAGCTGGAATAAGAAGGAAAATGGTCAAAGATGAAATTGTTTAATTCTTTCTTGCCGAGTAACTGCAGAATTACAGATGTCTCTTGAATGCAATAAATTAATTTCAGTCATGCTTGTTTATTTGTACACATGTTGCCAAAGTAAAGGCCTAATCCAAAAATTGATGATTTGGGAATCCATTGGGTATTCTTCTGGACCTAGTCCAATGATTTTTCACATCCACACACCCAGGCGACTCTCCTACAATACAATATATAGCCAGCTGAGTGATTTATTAGACAGCTAATGCATATCAAGGCACAGTTATACTCACAGCTTCAAGCTAAGGCAAAGTTCAGCTACTTAACTCCACTCATCTTTAAATGTAATTAAGTCTACTGGGCTCCAGCTTCATGGAACCAAAAACTAGAAAAGTTGGGTTATTCATTGGAAATAACAACTGGTTATAATCTACAGACAAAAATAATGAAAGTATTCAAGGGAAGAAATTTTTTGTTAAAAAGAATCAGATGTTGTATTATTGGCTTTTAAAAAAGTATAACAAACTGTTTCATAATTTGCCAAATAGTATCCATCTATGAAAGCTAATAAAAGCACCACTGATTAGTTTAGGAGGAATTGGATTAGCACAAGAGTTGAAAGTAATATGCACTGAGTTAATAAACAAATTTTCTCTTCATCACAGTCCTTTATGTGTTTATCCATCCTGATATGTGTGAGGGGATACCTACTATTTTTGAAGCTCAGTGCCACTAGACAGAGGGTAGTATGCCTCCCTGCTATGTGTAGTGCCTAAGATCATTTCCTGTTATGCAATGAGAATCAGATTGCTACAGCCTTCATTTGCCCCTGTCAGACCCTCTTTTGATAATAGCTCTCATTGCTTTAAAAGGTCTTCACCTTTTGCTTCTAGAGAAATTTTGTATTATGTTAGCATGCAGCAGCATCAGAATCCCTTCTTCTCTCATTTCTCAGGCTAGACAAGGGAACAGTCAAAGTGACTGGCCTGCAATTGTCCTCTTAGTAACAAAATTATGTATGTAAGCATTTTGTATCTACTAGTTCTTTAGCAAAATTCTTCCTTTATTATCTACTGGTTCTCCACTCAAATTCCTACAGTTTCACAAAACTCTCTATTTGGAGAATGAAGTTTCCACTGGCATTATCAAAAGACTTTAAAAAATATGGATAGATTTAAATATTCTTATGGCCATAATGAAGTTTTAGAGTTTAGAAGGATGATGTTCTAGAGTTGATGAAGTGAAGTAGCTCAGTTTAAGTCAATGCCTTGTTCTCTTGTAAAGACTTGTACCTACTAACTCCTGGTTTTCCATCCATTATATGTGAGTTACACATTTTGACTCCCTAGGAAGATTAGTTAATTTGATCTTGTGTGTGTGTATGTTGTGTGTGTGTGTGTGTGTGCGTACATTAATAAGGAAAATAACAGTGAAACTGTGTTTCACTCTGAGGTCAAAATGGTGTAGGAAAAACCTGATGGATAAGAAATCTAAGAGTTAGGGGAAGCCTAACTGGGGAATTAGCCATCACTCTTGGGAAGGCTGTGAATTCTCAAAGACCATAGAATTTAGAAGACTGAAGCTGTAGGGAGGTTCTAAATAACATCTGATCATGCTGACTGATCTGCCATTGGCATACTTCACTCTGTCTATAAGAGACTTAAGGAAAAAACGATAATTTTGTATTCAGATTAGTTAGCAAAAAAGCTCAGAGTGTTCCTGGTGGCTGGGAGAAGTATCGCCCCTTCATCTGAGTCAGACTTAAAGTTTTCCACATTCTTTCTGGAATTCAGCATCTCTTCATATGAGCATGATACTTCTAATTTGCTAAAGTGCCTTAGCTGTCAAGATGCTAAATCTCAATTACAATCATCATTTGAGTGTCATCAGCATCTAAGTGGAAGGCTTATATAGCACTTCTGCACTGACTACAGTCTGGTAACCCATCTCGACTTCACTGTATATTGTCGTCTCAGTATAGGTATAACCATCAGCTGCAACTGAATGACCTAGAAAAGCATCAGTTCTATTTTAAAGCATCTGCCCATAACCTCCCAACCAGAACCCTTGGCCTTTCCATCTGGACCCTATCCCTTCCTCCTGGATTATCATCTCTTCACAGTTTTTTTTCCTTTCTACTATGATGAATCACACTCTAATCTCTTGCTTGCCAGCACCGTGAATATTCTGGCCCCATTTTTCTACTACACCCACTATGCAAACCTTTATTTTTATATCAATTTTTAGACCAATCCAACTATGTGCATTATGTACCCCCACCTCCTGGAAGCCAAGCACTTGCAGAGAAAAAGCACATAAATCAAATTGATTAGTGTTAATGCAGATCTGTGCACTTCAACCTTGGCTTGGCTTTAGCATTTCTTGATGTTTGTGCTTGTGGCTGGCTCTTTCTCATTTTTCCATAGCAGCTATTTCAAACCTTCTCTGTCTTATTTCTTATGTACTACCTTATTTGTTCTTTTCCCACATCAGTATAAATCTTGAAAAATACATTTATGCTCATTATATTCTTTTCTTTCAATGTTCAGTCACATTTCAACAGCATCCCTGTGCATTTTAGTTCCCTCTGAATCACTAGATTTTTAATGTCTTCTTTGATGCTAAGCTTGACAGAAATTTTTTAATCCCTACCTCACTACCTTTTTGTCTTTTTCTTTATGAGGCTCTCCTTCCTTGATTTATCTTTTTCTAACTGTAACCTCTTAGTTTCCCTTGAGAATTACTCTCTTCTTGCCTGCCTTTTAACCATTACCATTCCCTAGGCAGCTCATAGCATACTAATACTGTATCCCCCCTCCCCTCTCATTTTCTCTCCCTCCCAAATAAATAATATAATTTAAAAAAGAAAACCTATGGAGAGAAATACTATCTGAGGTTCTTGTACTGGTCAATTGCCAATTACACCAAAAAAATTTAGTTTTTTCGTTCAAGCCTGCCTCTGTGATTCACAGGATACCAGAATTCCCCCAAATCTCAGTTTATATTGAATTATATAAAAACACCGGCATTTTCACGTAAATAAACTTTGGTTATTAACCTAGATCATGATAAACAGGTTTTTCACTATGGAAACATCTGAGGAATGTGAGACATTTCTTCTCTGCACGGGAGCACTCTGTGAAGGGGAAGGCATGGAGCACTCTGCCCCCACCTTGTAATTGCTGGTGCTTCCTGGAAATTGTTGTGACAGCCAAAAACTCTCAAATTTCCAAAATGCCCCTGGCATCAGTATCTCCCTGTAGGGAATCCCTGTTATACAGCATCAAATTTGGACTCCCTAGCTCTCTTAGGCAACAACAAAACACCATAGACTTGGAGGCTAAAGTAATAGTTACCTATTTTCTCATTATTCATGAGATGCAAATCTAAGATGAGGATGCTGAGTATTCTCCTACTTGCAGCCACCTTCTTGATACATCATCACAGGGCAGAAAGAGAAAGAACAGGAGTTTCTGGTGTATTTTCTGATAAGGACACTACTCTTATCAGAACAGGGCCTATTTTTCTGACTTCATTTAACTTGAATTACTCCCATAATTAATGACTTCCATAAAGGCCCTATCTCCAAAACATAGTCACATGGGCACTCAGGTCCTCAACATATGAATTTGAAAGGGACACCTTTCAGCCTATTGCACTAGCCTAGCACTTCATCCAGAGCCTTCTATCATCAGCCCTCTGTGGGCATTCCGCCTTGCAGACACCTGTACGACAGACACATCAACAAAGACTGGCACAATGCACTGCCTCATGTCTTTGTGCCTTTGCTCATACAAGGCTCTGTCTGAAATGATGAACCACTTCTTCCAAGAAATCTTTCCCTACTTCAACAGTCTTGGTAAGGCACCTTCCCCTGCATTATTTGTTAAATTTACCAAGCTGTAGCATCTAAACTTCTCTCCATTTTATGATTTGTTTGATGAGGCTGGGTCTTATCTATATCACTGAGTAGAGTGCCTGCTCCACAGTGGCATCTCAGTTTCAGTGGGGAGGAGTCATGAGTGGTTAGAATCCTGCAGAATGACTAGTCACCAAGAAAGTGAAGAAAGAAAAGGGTGAAAAAGGAAAAAGTTACCATTCACTGACAGTATAGAGAAGGAACATTCATAAGGAATGGAGAAGGAGAAATTGCAGTGTTACTGAAAACTGGGAAGAGATATTCAGGAAATACCTGGCCAGTTTATTTCTGGGATTGAGGATTAAAACACATAAAACAACATCATATTCTTTTAAAGGACAATCACTAGAAATATTAGAAAAGAAGTTTAAAAAAGACAGAATTAGTATATTTGATACCTTATGGAACTATTTTTAGAATCTAGTGATTGCAGTGTTTGTCTGAATTTTGAAACATTCAGTGTCTCATTACTTTGTGTGTTGCAGATGACTTAACTAAAGAATGGATATTTCACTGGCAGCAACGGGAAACTTGGCTTTGGAATGACATACCTTTGATTAATTAGAGTGCATACTCCTCTTTGGTTGTAGGCTTCTGACAATAAGCAACTTTGCAACTCTCGTGTTTTGGGGAGAACCTGCTACTTCAGTTTCTTATATCATTTTCTCTTTGTTTCCTGAGCTCTAAGAAAAGTAATAAGATGGGAGGTCATGGCCATTTGCCTTACTTTTAAATTATGAATTAAGACCTGGTGAAAATCTAAGGATAAAGGGCAAGGACAGAGGAAAGCTCCTATCATGGAAGGGAATGCTGGGAGCGACGGTGGACATCTCTGGGATTCTTGCTTACCCAAGACAGGTGAGGCAGGCCCCTTGATGCTTCACTAACTGCAGTTTGAGAGTAGGGCCATCTCTTTGCTCTGACCTCTTCATCCTTCCTCGCAGAGGAAAGAGTCCCTTATTGGGAATTTAGAAATCTTAGGTCTCCTAAAACAGGGGAAGTAGCTAATTGACCTTTACATTTCTTCCCACTTCTATGATCCTATGAGCTTATTGGCAGAAGCTCTGCAGAGGCAATGAACTTTCCATTTTATTCTCAGGAACTCTTAGGAGCAAACTTAACAGTGACTTTACCAGTCCAGGATACGAGAAACAGCCCCTTCATTCTACAAATAATAGTATTAGAAACTCTTCTTCTTCTCACTCTACATTTTTTTTCCAGATTCAAATATTTTTAGGATATGTACAAAGGAAGCCTGAATCATCAATCTAGTACTGCAAGAAAAGAAACAGTGAGACCATAACACATGAGTTTACTCCAATAATTTCAAAGGAATGCTGTTTGTCCTGATATAAAGAAATGAAGAGTAAAAGAAAAAGGATATGCAATCCTCATTCAGATGCTGCATTGGGCTTTAGAAATCATTTTGGTCCACCTACATATCTCACATATAGCTTCCACAAGACCAATAGTCTAAGTTGGGTCAAATGTCCAAGTAGACTCAAAGCCAGGAGTAGATGCCAATCTGTAGACAATCTGTTTACCTCTTTCTCTTTCATGGTTTGGCTTCATTCGGCACCATATGTTTACTCACAGCACATATATGAATATATACATAGATTCATATGTGTGTGTGTGTGTGTGTGTGTGTAATACACAATGAGGCAGGCATATGGAGCAGCTGTTAAGGCATTGCTCTGAACACCTACATCCCATGCTGGAGTTCTAGCCCTATGCCCAATTCCAGCTTCCTGATAATGAGCATCCTTAGAGGCAGCAGATGATTTCTTAGGATTTGGGTACCTGTCACCCATAAAGGAGACTTGGATAGAGATCCAGGTTTCTGGCTTTGGCTTGGGCCAGCCTCAGCTATTGAGGGTACTTGGGGGATGAACCAGAGTGTGGAAAAACTGTAAGTGTGTGTGTGTGCCCATCTCTTTCTCCCTCTGTCTCTCTTTCCATCCTTATCTCTCTCTCTCTCATTATTCTCCACTGAATGGCATTTTGCTCAATGTATATATCAATATATCACAGTGATCCCTAAAGGCTGTATCACCTAGTGATCTTGCAATCACTCTGTGCTGTTCAGACAATGAGAAAACTCACCTAGTGAAGCATTTCTCAGAACGTACCCTACCATCAATGTATGATATTCATACTAATCAATCATTTCCAGCATTTTTGCACAGAATAGAGTGCCTGGGAACATTTTACTTTTCTCCTCAAAAGTGCCCCCAGCTGCTTATTCTGAACATCTGGGATAATGGAACTCTAAACAAAATACCGTGTGCATAATGCCAGGCACACTTAATCCCTCTTTTGAATGAATTACCAAAATTAGTGTGAAGGAAAGAATTCAGTAGATCTAATAGAACTGGCATTTAATATCATAGCTAATATATTACAACACAAAAAGCTCCCTTGAAGTAGATTTATTCTTATGGAAGTCCTGTCACGTGAGCCAGAAACAAGCCAGAATACCGCATCCAAAAGCAGTGAAAAATGGCCATCCCTTGACCAGGGTTGGTGCCCAGGACAGTTTCCATGGCACTGAAGTGGAACCAGGTTAATATCTTTATCCATGAAGTGGTAGGAGCAGGAGGAGATAAACAGTATCCCTTAGTAGTAGGACAAATTTGTGAAGTTGGCAGTCTTTTATAAATTGTAATGAGATGGGATACAATGCACCATGGAACAGAGAAGCTAGAAATATGGCAGAAAATCATGAAGTGAGATTCAACTTGGAAATACAAATGCCGATACAATTGGGAATTATAATATGAAACAGGGAAATTGTCCAAAATCTGTCCTGAAGGGTGAAAAATAAAAGAGCAAGAAACAAGAAAATCAGTACTGTTCATTCCCAAACAGGATCTGCTATTTCCAAGAGTGGAGGTTAAAACTTTAGATATTTGCAAGTATTTCACTGGCCAGAGTGTGAGCCTGAGAGGCTGTAGCCAGAAGATAGAGGGGCACATCAGGTCAAAAATCTTGTGAGTCCACTATAAAAACCACAAACTAAGCTGGTGGCCCTCCAGAAAACACAGGAGAAGTGCATTAGTCAGATCTATCACATATCCTCAGGTGACTGGAAACCAGTCACAAGAGAAAGATTTTTGGACCCCAGGAAGATGGAGTAGGTGGCAGGTGACAGGCATTTTAATGATCTGCCTGTGACAGTCAACTAAGGAGAAATTAAGAATCAGAGCATTAAAATGGAGAATTTAATCCCTCAAATAGAAGGTGCTAATGCCACAGCTATTTAACTATGACCAATAGGCAGAACCCAGTCCAAAACATATGTATTTTATGATTCAGATACTACCTCTTCCAAATCTTGTTGCTCATAAGCAAAAGTAGTGTGGAGACCTCAGGCGAAATCCAAGATGAATGAGCTTGCCAGGAGAGTGAAGGAAACTTTTTTTGAAATTTTTCTCCAGTCCTATTAAAAGCTATTTTGAGAGCCTTATTTTTTAGATGATTTTCCATAATCATCAACTATGAAATCAATCATATCTAAATTCAAATTCTAGTTCTACTACTTCCTATCATGGTATTATCAGAAGTCTCTTCTATTTCTTCAGGTATAAGAAGTAGGTAACAGGACTACCTCTGGAGGATGATACATGGGTTTCTGTATATTACACAAACAGTATTTCACACAGTGCTTACTCATAGAAAGCACTTATAATGTAAGCAGTAAAATTCTACCAGCACCAATGCAATACAGTGGAAAAGAGACACCTCATCCAAATCTCGGTTTTTCCCATCTCTCTGAGCTAGAGATTACTTAACTAAAATTATTTAACCATGCTTTACCTCTGTTTTCATATTTTTCAATGCAAAGAATAATGTCACCTCCCCTTATCTATGGTGATCATGAGACTTCAATGAGAAAATATATGTACATTACTTAGACCAGTGCTTCATATATAACTATTCAGAAAACATTTGCTACTAAAAATTTAAGAGGCTGTGAATTCCAAATGTATTAAATAAATGCGAGTTGATTAGGCATTTGGATTGAATTTGTGTTAGCTGGTAATCCTGAATGTCATTGCCACTGTTTAAACATTACTATGTCTGGGAAGCAGCAGCTTGTAGTGATTAAGAGTATGGCCCTTGGAGTCAAGCACACCAGGTTCAAGTCTTCAAGTCCTGGCTCCAACTCCCAAGACCTGTGCATTGTGGGCATATGATCTAATTTCTTGAAACTTCAATTTATCTCTCTTAAAGTGATCAATTATTTCAAGGGTGGTGAAGACTCAAGAAGCCAATGCCCATAAAGAGAGTGGAAGGGCATTGTTGAGGTTTGATGGTCTCCTGCTGCCTGCCTCAACAGCCCTCCGGATCCACAGAGTTGGAGAAGCCTGGGGGAAATCTCTCTTCTATTGCTCCTGTCTTGTGGATCAGCTTCTCCTGGCTCCTACAACTGGGAATGGTTCCAGGGACAAGCTGCAGCTGAGGACACAGAGAACAGAACTAAGAACAGAAATCAGGGACAGTTGGGAGACATAGCTGTGGGCAAACTCAGATCCTTGTGGATGGAAGTTGGCTGGACGTGGTGTCATTGGGCAATGACCATGGGAAAGAACAGACAAACAAAAAACATCACACGGCCTTAAAGATACAGGAAAAGCCTCAAAAATCAAAAGAAAGGACAAGGTGATTTCTATGAGTGTGTCTGTGGGGAGCAGAGTATTAGGGTGGCTCTAAGAAATCTCAGACACTCAAAATGTCTGTTTTCATTATTTCTCTAACAGTATATATGAAACATGACATGGTTTTTGAAGCTTTTATTTCATTAACCAGTTGTGGTCTTTGCCTTTTCATAAAGCACTGCTTTATCACAAATGAATTAATCAAAGCACCCTTTTTTATCCTCCAAAATCATGAAGTTTTATTGCCTACTGTCCAAATTAGAAAGTCCAGATGAGGTCACAGAATAGAATCTTTACACATTAAATATCTCTCTCTCATGGAACACTTTGTTTTCTCAGTCCACTGGAGGGGAGAAGAACAGATATAAATTTTGTCAAAGGAAAACAAAATATCTCCCTTAAAAGGGGTTAGAAAAGTAGGAGGAAGACAGAGGGTTCTATAAACAATGGATGTGTAGTTGATGTTATTAATGATGGATGACAAAGTTGGAGATAATGAAATAAAATTAGGCAAATTGAAGTTAACCATAGCCCTGTAAATAAATATCCAAAATGTGAGCAGTCCCCTCATCTTCTGATCTATGGAGTAGACCCCACACAGATCAAAACCAGAGATTTCCTATTCATAAATTTGCCCTCCTGGGAGTTGGTTGGGCAACTTTGGAAGGTTTTTAGCTCCAAGGTCATTTGAGAGCTATTAATGGAGGAGTGAATTTGCTA
Organism: Sylvilagus floridanus; assembly: GCA_949820135.1. NCBI lineage: Eukaryota > Metazoa > Chordata > Mammalia > Lagomorpha > Leporidae > Sylvilagus > Sylvilagus floridanus. Next base: position 62,433,632 of record OX463246.1, on the reverse strand, counting down.
ACTGGTACCTTGAGGAGCTTGTTAGAATTAACAGAGACAGGAGTGACTTCTGCACTTGAAGAATTTGGTTAAGAATAAGACCAATAGGGGAGAGGATAGATCCTTTCATGATTCAGGCAACTCTGAAGCAGGGAGCATGTTACAGACTTCTGCAGGGTGTCTCCATCCAAGTGAATTCCAAGTGAGACAGAAGAGCCCTTATCTTGAGTGGCATCTAGACTTTCCTATTCCCCCTAACAATTTCCTTCAAGACAAATGTATTAATGAAGATCTGGCAGAGCAATTGCATTCCTATGTGTTTAATTTATCAATGGAATATCCCTATGTATCTCTTTTTAAAGATTTTTATTTATTTGAAAGACAGAGTTACAGAGAGAGTTAGAGCTAGAGTGAGAGAGTGAGAAAGTGAGAGAGCGAGAGAGAGGCCTTCCATCCACTGGTTCACTCCTCAGATGGCCACAACAGCCTGAGCAGGGCCAATCTGAGGCCAGGAGCCAGGAGCTTCTTCCAGGTCCCCCATGTGGATGCAGGGGCCCAAGGACTTGGGCCATCTTCTACTGCCTTCCCAGGCCATAGCAGAGAGCTAGATCAGGAGTGGAGCAGCCAGGATGTGAACTGGCATCCATATGGGATGCTGGCGCTGCAGGCCAATGCTCTAACCCACTGCACCACAGCAAAAGCCCCTCCCTATGTATCTTACATATATTCATCATGTATAATTTTTTTTAAGATTTATTTTATTTATTTGAAAGACAGAATTACAGAAAGAGGTAGAGACAGAGAGAGAGGTCTTCCATTCGCTGGTTCACTCCCCACATGGCCACAATGGCCAGAGCTGAACTGAACCGAAGCCAGGAGCCAGGAGCTTCCTCCAGGTCTCCTACTTGGGTGCAGGGGCCCAAGCACTTAGACCATCTTCTACTGCCTTCCCAGGCCAGAGCAGAGAGCTAGATCGGAAGAGGATCAGCTGGAACTAGAACCGGTGCCTATATGGGATGCCAGCGCTTCAGGTCAGGACTTTAACCCACTGCGCCACAGCGCCGGCCCCAATGTATAACACTTTTAGTGGAATATTCTATCATTATTAATCTGGGGCAGGTATTTGGTGAAGTGGTTAAGACACTGATTGAGACATTCCTCTCCCATATCAGAGTACCCGGGTTTGAGTCCTATCCCTGCTCCTAATCTAGCTTCCTGCTAATCTCCACCCCAGGAAGCAGCAGATGGCAACTCAAATTTTTATGTCCTTACCACTCATGTAGGAGACTAGAACCAGATTAGGTTCTGAGCTCTTAGGTGCTGGCCTGGCCCAGCAATGGCTGTTGTGGACTTGTGGGCATTTGGTGAATGAACCAGCAAATGGAAGATCAATCTCTCTCTGGCTGCCTTTCAAATAAAACAAAAATACCTTTCCAGTAAAATGAAATAAATAAATAGACTTTAAAATAGTCTGTTTTGATCATGTCGATCTTAATTTTGACAAAAAAATGCTGTGTTTGGCATATTTTTGCTAAAAATTTAGTAGTCATTTTTGATGGAACAAAATAGTTCCTCAATACTGCTACAATGACTTCATTTGATACTCAACTAATGTAAAGTCTGATGACTCTGCCATCCAGTAAGATGGGATTCCTATTTTCAACTAAATTCTGTCTTAGATCTTAAGTCAGTATGTTGGCCAGGCCATAGCTGTGTTTCTCCCTAACTGGGTGTAAATCCTATCTTTTTAGTTACTGTTAAATATACAGTACATAGCAAAGGATCTACTCAAGACCACTGAATGAGTATGCAATTGATATCTGTTGAAAGACTAAATGATGTTGATTACTTCTGATACTTCAGGAAGTGGAAAAATTCTGCAAAGCCTACATGAAGCCTAGCTTAAATCATTTCTTCAGGGAATCTACATAAGAAATTTACCATGGCACTCTTCAGTGAACCAATTTAACCTACCTTGTCACATTTCATAATGTAACTTGAAAAGTCAGATGATACATTATTAGGTAATTGTTCCCTTCAAAGACCTGGATATAAGGGAATGCAAAGATCCTTTCACAAGGTGATTGTTGCTTTAAAGATGTTTTCAGCTTCCTTAGGAGGAGATTACTAAGCTTAGGCTTTCTAAAAATCTAAGAGTTGCTTAAAAAAAAAAAAAAGTAAAGCAGCACAGGCCAGTGCTGTGGTGTAGGGGGTAAAGCCGCCACCTGCAGTGCCAGCATCCCATATGGGCACCAGTTTGAGGCCCGGCTATTCCACTTCCAATCCAGCTATTTGCTAAGGCCTCGGAAAGCAGTAGAAGCTGGCCCAAGTCTTTGGGCCCCTGCACCTGTGTGGGAGACAGAGAACAAACTCCTGGCTCCTGACTTCAGATCAGCCCAGCTCTGGCCCTTGTGGCCACTTGGTGAGTGACCCAGCAGATGGAAAATTCTCTCTCTCTCTCTCTCTCTCTCTCCCTCCCTCCCTCTCTCTCTCTCCTTCCCTCCCTCCCTCTTCCTCTCTTTCAAATAAGTAGGAAAGTAAATAAATACATATTTTAAAACAAAAAAAAATGTAAAGCAGCAGTGGCCAGTGCTCTGGTTCCTTTGTGCTGGGGCCCCACCCAGTTCCCAGACTCTCTGGTACTTCCACCCATGGGAACAATGGAAGTGGCATTTTGGACATGAGGAGCCTCTGAAGCAACATTTTCATTGAACTGGAAATTGCTTTAAACTTCTCCTAATGATGAATTTCCTAAGCAAATCAAGCCTTGCACACCACAGCACCTTCTTATTTAAAAACTTGCCATGGCACAAAATGCTGTTTATCTCAAGATCTTGGCTAAGAAGAAAAACACGAAAATGTCTGGGCCATTTCAATATCTTTTGCAAAGCATCTGACATAGAGGGGACTTCAAAAAGTTCATGGAAAACAAAAAGTTAAAGTAGGTTTATTTTGGCACAATAAATTTGCAATCAAAGTGACTCCATGACATTTTGAGGTGAGTTACGTTTTTCCTCTTTTAAATATTCTGCGTCAGAGGCTTGAACAGCATTGGTAATGGAGTGGGGAGCCTAAGGAACATTCCAGTTCATTTCTCTTCCTGAACAATCTGGGCCCTTTACAAACTACTCATGATAAAGAGGACTCAGGCTAACATTAGAGACCTGCTCACCAATAAAACACACTAGCTATTCCAGCATTATCTTCCCAACCTCAGCTCCTCGTGATGTGCTCTCTGTAGCATAGAAGAGTTGTCCTTGGCACGTTTCCGTGTCTTCCATGAAGTAGGTGTTGCTACCTGACATCCCTCCAGCTGCTCAAAGGCAGTTTCATTGTAGTCACCTCTAAACAGATTTTGAATAAGGCTTTTTTTTGGGGGGAGGGGCTGGGTTTAGAGGACAAAATATTTTTAACCCAAGACTTCCTCCTTCTCCCCTCAGCTAGGGCAATTTCACTCAATCTGAACACAAATCTACATGCTGAAAGGTCTGCCACGGTGGCATGGCCTCTCTGAAGGATGAGTGCTCTCAGCCTGAAAGCTGGTGTCATTCAGGCACCTCGCCATTGGGTGGCAGTGCGTGTTCAGAACAATCCAACATGGCTCGCTCAGCGCATTGTTTCTGAAATGCAACTTGTGCTTTGGTTTTGAAAATCTGAACAACAATCTTTTATTATAAATGTAATTCATTAGCCATAAAATTGATAAAAGATAAACAGGGACTAAACTAGCATCCAGATGTTTATGTCCTTTGAAGACTGCAGAGTTCATGTGTGTGTGTGTGTGTGTGTGTGTGTGTGATATACTATATCACTAATATCGCGTTCTGTCCCTGGTAAGTAGTAGACACTCAAAATAGTTCTCTTTTGAAAAAAACAACTTTATAACAATGTAAAATCGAAAGACAATTCTGGATCCAGAGAAATAAATTTTCATTCATATACAACCAACTAACTCTCCAGGGTTTCAGTCTAATCTTTCCTCTGCTAGGTAATGTAAAACACATTAAACTCAGTGTTCACTTGTATTAGTTCAGAGAGATAAACAAGATCCTGGTTTCAAAATGGTATAGGAGGTGGCCATTTCAGTTCCCAGGTTCTATTAAATCATGTATATATCCATGAAACTAATTTCCAATTTCTTATACATTTGTATTCTAAGTTATATTTTTAAAGATTCCTTAAGACTAGTGAATTGAAAACAGCCAGTTATCAAGCTCTTAAGGTTTTTGATTCTTGTTAATCTTTGTTTTGACTGTTTATTTTCACTGAAGATGCTTTTGAACTAGTTTATTGAGCTAGGGTACATTTTAAAAACTGTTTTTGGCTATAGACAAATACCATCTGTATTGAAGTAAACTTGGAATTATTTGTAAGAAAAAAAGATTATTAGCACAAACCAAAAACACAAAAAGATCCCAAATGAATCCTTGGAGAAAACCAAGAACAACATACAGGGGTTTCTGGAAACATTTACAGCAAGTGGATATTTCAACTAAGTAATTGTCACTTAAAATTAATTGTTTCATAGTAGTAGTTTTAAGGTAATCTGTCTCACTACTGCTTAAATGATTGTTAATGATTTTAATAGCCAAACAATTCATTAAAAGGAAGTTCAGTGGAAATGAGCCTATATATTGTTTTAACATACACATTCACATTAAAGTTCATGTGTGGAGCCGGAGCTGTGGCGTAGCCAGTAAAGCCACCACTTGCAGTGTTGGCAATCAATATGAGCGCTAGTTCAAGTCCTGGCTGCTCCACTCCAGATCCAGCTCCCAGCTAATGGGCCTGGAAAGGCACCAGCAGATGGCCCGAGTGCTTGAGCCCCTGTGCCCACATAGGAGACCCAGAAGAAGTTCCTGGCTCCTAGCTTCAGATCTACCCAGCTCTGGCTGTTGCAGCCATTTGGGAAGTGAACAGGCAAATGAAAGATCTTTCTCTCCCTCTTCCCCTTTTGCTTTCTGACTCTGCCTTTCAAATAAATAAATATAAATAAATAAATAAAACTTCACATGCATGTGTAAGTAGACATTTTTAAATACCACACAATGGAAAATGCAAGATTTGTTCTTTGCTTGTGGTGGAATGAGAAGGCCATGCCAAGGTGGCCACTGGCAAGCGAGTGTCAGTTACTCAGGAAGGGCTTTGGAACCCACCTGGCAACGGAGCCTGCCTGGCAACAGGCTGTGATTGGTTGGGGCATAGACCGCCCCTTGACCATTGGCTGGTCTTGGCTATATAAGACATAGTCCAACTGTAATAACGAGTCTGCGGGCTGCTCGCCTCGAGCCTGCTTTCACCCGACTCCCGGGGTCTGTGTGTTGACTCCGCGCCTCTTGCCCCCACCACGCTGCTCATCTCAGAAATGAGATCAAATGCAACATTTGCTATTATTGTAATATTTATAATCAAATAGATTTTCAGTAACTTTTTAAAAGCAACTTCCAATTTTCCCTAATTCAGGGAAAATTCAATGAAAAGTACAACTTAATTCAAAGCAAACTGCATAAGTAACACATCTAATCCTATCAATTTGACACATAAAATCAGCACTAAATGTACTACAAAGTTAATTTTAGCTGTCATTGGCCATTATCTCAGGAAAATGACCAGTGATATTATACAGCAAAGGAGAGTGACATATAGAACCCATCAAGCAAGAATACACCCAGGCTTTGGTAACAATACAGTGTGTATGTGTGTGTGTGTATTTCTAACAAAGTGATTTAAGATTATTTGTTAAGATAATGTTTTTAGGTCAGATAATTGCTAAAAAGAATATTTATATAGACACGACATGAAAGAGCTGAACAAATTAAGCTAAGAGTTCAATCCCTAAAGACCTGTCATGAAAGTGAATAGTTGGTTGGGCTTGAACTCTGCAAGCTGCTGTCTGATGCATGTGATAATTGCTGTCTGAGGAGGGAATGATTGAACCGAGCACAAATTACGCCAATTGTCTTTATCAGTGCTCCCTATTCACCCCCTGCTAGCGGATAATGAAAATGAGGCAAGGTCACATAGATGTAGAAGGATTTCCATGTTTCACTCTCCCCATTCCTGCCTTGGAGCGTGTCACAACCATAATCTACCAGGTGTTTTCACTTGGGTGAACAGCAGAAAGCTTCTACTGGTGGCCCATAAGATTTTTGCTGATACATGATGTCAAATAATTTTCAGCTGACTTAGAAAGTTTGCGATTAAGAATCTCTGTGTACATCAGTCAAGGTGACCTTTGGAATATCTAAGAAACTTTTTTCATAGTTGAACTAGGTAATGCTTTCAAATCACCATCAATGCAGCAAGCACCTAGTCAATGCAAGCTTAATGAAACATCCCAAGAATTCACCTTTCGCAGAGGCAGCTTTGAAGTGAACTGGTTTCAGTGAGAAATGTTACCTTTGGATTGGAAGTAAAGCTTCAATTCTAATGTGCCCGTAATTAGTCTTTTTGTACACTTTACCTTTGTCTAAATGACAGTTTCAGATGCTAGTGGAGTGATTTTGGAATAGAAACCCTAAGATGATAGGTCTGATTGTAAATATCTCAGCTCTGACCAGGCTAGAAATAGCTGGATTTATTTGCGGTTTTTTCTTTCTCTTGATAGTTCAAAGCCAGTACTGGAAGAAGATGCCTCAAATCTTTTCCTCATTGTTCACTGGCTGGCTCCACCTCCAGCCTCAGATCCTCAAGTGCCATCACTACAGAGAGCCCTGCCCAATCTCCCTGTTACGGAGGGATATGTGTCCCCTCAGATTCAGCTGTCAAACTTCTAGCCCTCAAGGTACCATCTTTGGAGATTAAGGCCCTTAAGGAAATCATTGAGACTAGACGAGGTCATGAGGTTAAGGCTCTAATCTCATAGAACTGGTGTTCCTGTAGGAAAAGAACAAGCTGTCTCTCCCTCCTCATGAAAGCACAGAAAAAAAGTGTTCCATGAGAACGCGGCAGGAAAGTAGTCATCTACAAGCCAAAAAGAGAGATCTCACCAGACACCAACCCTGATGGCACCTTGCACTTCTTAGTCCCATGCTAAGAGAAAATAAACTGCTGTTGTTTAAGCTGTGACACTAGAACTTTGTCACGATGGCTTGAGAAGATTAAGTTGCCTGTGGCCCCCCCTTTTGTTTATTTATTCTGTTTATTACATCAATATATTGCTTTCCTTCATCATATTTATAACTAATAGTGATTGTTATAATTTATTTACTTACATGTTAATTTTCCATCTTTTCCATCTGGAACATAGCTCTAGTAAGATCACTCTGGATGTTTTATAAATTTTCTATAGGGAAAAGAAAGGAAGCAGGGCAATCAAGAGTCCATGGTAGTGTAGTTCTGGGAGAGAAAATGGTGACTTGGAACAGGGTAGCCATGGAGAGGGACATGGATGGATTGAGATCTGTCTCTGAAAGTAAGAAGTGGGGCCAGCGCTGTGGCATAGTGGGTAAAGTCGCTGCCTGCAGTGCCAGCATCCCATATGGGCGCTGATTTGAGTCCCGGCTGCTCCACTTTAGATCCAGCTCTCTATTATGGCCTGAGAAGGCAGTAGAAGATGGCCCAAGTCCCTTGGTTCCTGAACCTGCATGGGAGACCCGGAAGAAGCTCCTGGCTCCTGGCTTGGATTGGCACAGCTCTGGCCATTGCAGCCAACTGGGGAGTGAACCAGCAGATGGAAGACCTCTCTCCCTCTCTCTTTCTGCTTCTACTTCTCTCTCTGTGAAACTCTGACTTTTGAATAAATAAATAAATCTAAAAAAAAAAGTATGAACCAAAAGTACTCATTGATGAGAAGCAATCTTGATGGAGAGGGTGAATGAAAGAGAAGAATCAAGGATAATACCTAAGTTCAGGAACTAGAGAATGTCAGGGCCATTTTAAGAAATATGAACAAACATGGAGTTGTTTCGATTATAGATTAACACCACGGATAGTCCTTATTCTGTAGCAATGCATCTCAAAACGTGCCTATGAATTACTTGGGAATCTCGTTAAAAGGCTGATTCTGACTTACTTTCCAGACTCTCTACAGTTTGTTCTTTTACCAAATTGTGCCATAACCTTGCTGAACTCACTCATTATTTCTAGGCAAAAATTTCTTCAAATTAATGAAGGACAACAAACCACATATCCAAGACACTCAGGGAAACCCAAGGAGAATGCAAATACAAAGGAAAACAGCAAGGCATATCTCAGTGAAACGTCTCTAAATAAAAAATAAGCAGAGTATCTTAAAAGCAGCCAGAATAAAAAGATTCACTGCACACAGAAAAACAAGAGTAGCAATAGATTTCTTGTCAGTAACTATGCGAAACAGCAAACAATGAGGCACTATCTTTAAAGTATTGAAAGGAGGAAAAAAAAAAGTATTGAAAGGAGGGAAATAAAAACCTGTCAGGTTAAAAAAATTACACATTACCAATATCAGGAATGAAAGAGAAGTTATTTGTACAGATTCTACAGGCAATATAAGAATAAGAAGGAGCTATTTCCATCTTATGCAATTTTACCATTTTATGTACATAAATTTGGCACTTTAGATGAAATGGATAAACTCATAAAAAGGTACAAGTTCCCAAACGTCTTTCAAGAAAAAATAGGTAATCTGAATAGCTCTCTACCAAATTAAATACATTGAATTCATATTTTCAAAATTTTCTTACTGATGAATTTCCTAAACATTTAGGAGAATATAATACCAATTTTGCAACAAAATATTCTAGAACATAGAAGAAGAAGGAACTCTTCTCAAAATATTTTATGAGGCCAACATTACTCTGACACCAAAATCAGAGCCTGCATTCAAAATGTAAGAAACAAAGATCTTCAACAACATACTAGCAACTAAATCCTGCTATACACACACATTTAGGGTTTATTCCATGAATGCAAGGTTGGCCCAAATATTTAAAATCAATCAATACAATTTACCTTGTCCACATATGAATAAGAAAATACATGTTTATCTCCATAGATGAAGAAAAACATTTCACTAATCTAATGTCCATCAATGATGGAGTCTGCAAACCAGGAATTCAGGAAAACTTCCTCAACTTGATTACAAGTTAAATCTATAAAATGCCTTCAGGAAAGATCATTCTAAGTCATGAGAGAATAAAGCCTTCCCTTAAGATAAGAAACTAGGTAAGGCTGCCCACAAAGGAAAGTAGAATGGAAAGAAAGAAAACAAATGAACTTTATATCAAAATGACCTGATTATCCATATGGGAAAATATAAAACTTATGCAAAAAACTTTTAAAAATAAAATTCTATTAAAATTCCTGTTTGTAGGGCAAAAATTGTAGCAATGTAAAAACATTAGCTTATCTGGAGCTATTCTTTAGTAAAGCAAACAACATGTGTTTTTCTCAGGTTTAGTCATAATCCAAAAAAAACTTGCATTAAATAACCTGTAACAAATTTTGTAGTTGGAAATTTTCTCTCAATAAAAAAAAAATTATTTCAATTTTTAAAAATCCTATTATAAACATAGAGTCACTGAATAGTTGAGCAGCCAAGAAGTTTAGAAATCACTTCCTAGTCTCAATTTACAAATAAAGAGACTCGGAATTAAGAAATTTGCCATAGCTCATCCTGCCAGTTATTGGCATAAGTTTGTCTATCTTTGTGTTTTTAGAGGTCAATAATAGGGACCAGCAATGTGGCACAGCTGGTTAAGTTGCTGCCTGAAACATTGGCATCTCATATGACAGTTAGTTTGAGTCCCAGCTGCTCTACTTCTGATCCAGCTGCCTGCTAATGTGTCTGGGAAAGCAGCAGAAGATGGCCCAAATCCTTGCATCTTTGCCACCCACATGGGATCCCTAGATGAAGTTCCTGGCTCCTATCTTCAACCTATCCCAGCCCTGGCTATTGCAGCCATTAGTAAAGCAAATGGGTGAAAAGTCTCTGCCTCTCTCTTTTCCTCCCCGCCAGTCTCCCTCCCTTCTTACCTCTCTGTAAGTCTGCCTTTCAAATAAGTCAATCTTTAGGAAAAACAGCAAAGAAAGAGAATACTAACTCAGTGACATTAAAAAAATGAAATTCTGTATTTTGCAACTAAATGGATGCAACTGGAAACCATTATTCTTAATGAAAAAAGCCAGTCACCAAAATAGAAGTACTGTATGCTTTCCCTGATCTGTGGTGACTAATAGAGTACCTAAAATGTAATGTATTGGAGTGAAATTGACATTTTGAGATTCGATAATTGTTTATAGCCCTAATCTCTATTATTGAGGAACAGTGTTCTTTCTTCATACTATTTGTTGAAATGTTTGCTTAGTGTAGGATTAATCTTATGAGTATAAATAAAATAAACTAAAAACAAATTTTTGGGCTGGCGTCGTGGCTCAATAGGCTAATCCTCTGCCTGCACACCGGGTTCTAGTCTAGGTCGGGGCGCTGGATTCTGTCCCGGTTGCCCCTCTTTCAGGCTAGCTCTCTGCTGTGGCCCGGGAGTGCAGTGGAGGATGGCCCAAGTGCTTGGGCCCTGCACCCCATGGGAGACCAGGAGAAGCACCTGGCTCCTGGATTCAGATCAGCATGGTGCGCCGGCCGCAGCGCGCCGGCCGCAGCGGCCACTGGAGGGTGAACCAACGGTAAAGGAAGACCTTTCTCTCTGTCTCTCTCACTGTCCACTCTGCCTGTCAAAAAAAGAAAAAAAAATAGGTCTTTGTAAAAATTAAGTGTGGGAATAGGAGAGGAAGGAGGAAGAAGGGCAGGAGTGTGGGGGAGTGGTGGCAGGTCTAAATCTGCATATATGAAATACATGAAATTTGTATATGTTAAATAAACTATTTTAAAAGAACCAAAAAAGAGGTCAATATTACTATCTGTCTCTTATCTACCCAAGTATAGCATCAAGTGAGAGACAGTCTTGGGAATCAGGGAGATAAAGTATTAACTCTATCAGGGATGAGGACATTTGAAGAAAATAACCTTAGGTATTAGAATAAGTGAGCAACCCAGTCATTAGATGGGCATTCTTAAGCCTTTCCCTCCAGATGAAGACCTCTATTACCTCACGGCAAAAGACAGATCACAAAACATGCTCTCTGCCAGCTGGCTGGGCCCCGAAGAAGGTGAGGTAGACATGTCTGACTACTTCCCAAACTGTGAATCTCATCACAGCCTCACTGCCTAGGCTAGATACCTCTTCTTCCCTGCCACCCTCCTTCACTACTCCATGTGCATCACTTACTGCAGTACCAGGAACATAGTAGGATCTCAATAAGTATACGTTGAATGAATGCAGTAGACATAATTCTTCAGCCAGTAATCTGCTACAATGATGACTCAACACAGTACCCAGCCTTAAGAAGTTCAAAATTGACAAACCAATATTTACTCAAAAAAGGCAAAACTGCTCAATGATCTAACGAATTTAGGTCTTGAGTTTACTCTTCCATTTATATTTCAGTCATGAAGTGTATCATTTCTAGCTTAGAAAGGCTATGTTCCAAAATGATACTTCTGTCTCCTTTACCTCCTGTGGAAATAAGTGTTTTGCAAAGGTTGCTGTAGGACTGGGGTACGCGCTTGCTTTGCAAGCTGCCATTTGCTTCCTGTTTACATTTGCTGCCTGTGGGTGCATGGTAATTTGCAGCCTTCTTTTCCTTATAAGCAAAAAAGAAAGAATTTGACTCAAAATGGGTCACCATAAGTTAATCTTTGTGTGTCCAGTTGCTCTGGAACAACACGTTATAAAAGTGAAGTTACATAGTCATGCATTGAAAAAATTCAAAAAGCTAACTCTTAAAATGAGAGTAGCTAGCAAGGCAGAGAAAACCTAAGCTGAGCTTAGAAAGAACTGGCATAATCTTATTTTTAGTTATTATTATCAAGTGAAACAATTTTAAAATAAGATTAAATTCTGTTCCTATCATGATACCTACACCCTTTCTCTATAAAATACACTGAGATTATCTGAGATAATATCTCCCATTCTTTCCAAAAAGTCCTCTCTTTTTGATGAAAATACTTACTTCTATATTTCCAGTGTGATGGACTGGTAGGGATAAAAATAGAATGGAGAAATGTAACTTCTTACACTTTGGAGAAAAAATACTTTTAATTTTAACTAATATATTTTAAGTTGTTTTACTAAAAAAGATTAATTTCATTGTTTCAGCCAGCTTAAAATAGCCCTACTTGAGTCTGAAAGTCAAACTGTTGTGCAGTATTTGTTTTTCCTTACAGAAGGTAAAGCTTCAGGAGAGGAACTTAGATGAAAGTTCTTTTGATGGTGAACAAGGTTGCGATGATGAACCTCGGGTCACTTTCACAGCAGTAAGACCCTCAAGGCTAACAGTAGTACAGCTTGTGATTGGGGCCAAGACATATCGTCAGGACATACACGCAACCCTCACTGATGTTGCATGTGAGTGAATGAGGACACTGGTTGGACCTCCATCAGTAAACAGATGTGATCCAGAGACACATGGGGAGCTGCAGCTATGGTTCAGTAGGAAGGTGACATCTTTTACAAAGTCTCTTTTCTAACTCTAATCATGCACTCAGGTTGATGTGGCCAAACATGGGACTTAGGAGTTTAACAAAATCAAGCTTGTTTCAGATGTAGTGAAATCTCCCATCAGAAGGGATTAAAGTCATCTAGTGAGCAATTTTAAATACCCAAATCATTTTCAAAATGATTCCCCATGTTAACATGGCATTTCTGAGAACTCAAACCAATCCAAAATAAACCCAAATATTTTTGTTTAACCAAGCCACCTCCTCATTAGTTCAGAGCAGTGATTCTTCCCTCTGCAGAGAGATATGCTATGTGACTTCCTGACCTTCAACTTCCATCCCACATGTATCCTGGCATTCTTTTTTTTATACTGGATTTTATTCTGTTTCAAGAATCACTTTCATATTTTTTTGGAATAATAGGAGAGCAAGTGGCTGCCTTTACATCAGGCCTGAGAAAGGAAAATATAAAAACATTTTGTCCGAAGTAGTTGCTTCTTCGTTTAATTTAAAAACAACAGAAATAACATGCTAAGTTTTTCAAAACCTGGATGCACTGTCAATTTCTGCTACAGAAAGAAGGTTCACATTTTCTATAATTAATTTATTTGGGAAATGTGTATTGAGTTCTCAGGATGTGCAAAGACCCAAGATGGGTAAGCAAAAGACAGACAGAGATTGATTCAGACAGCTTAAACTTCCAAACCAGATTGTCCCAAGGTTGTGGGTCCAAGATAATAGCCATAATCCTCTAATTTAATTTTTACTCTGCAGCTAAATAGATGTAGTATCCCTGCTTCTGATATGATTTCAGGCAAAATACTGACCACCCAATATGCATTTTCCATAAGAGAGAGGCTATCAATGTGACCAGCATAAATGACTGTTCATGTGGTTTCAATCACTCATAACATATTAAGAGCACAACTCTGTTACAGAGGCCAGGATTGTGTAGTCCAGGTCATGGCTAACACAGTGTTTAGGCAACTCTGATGGAAAAATAATGTCTGAATACAAAACTAGCTGCATCGTCAGTTCCTACTGAGAATCTGAAATTACAATGAAGGAGGGGTTAATGGTGCAGCTTTCCATTTGGCATCTGAAACCAGCATTGTCACTGCCAATTTCCTGCCTGAGCCTTTCTGCAGGGCTTTACTTGAATGTTATTTGCTTCCCAAGTTTACTTTTTATGTTTTTATATTTGTATTTTATGTGATGCATGCTATCATGTTAGAGATGGCCAGATTTCTGATGCACACCTGTACCTAGAAGGTAATAAGTGATAGGCAAATCAGATAAATATAATAAATAAGTAAGCAATTGCCTCATTGTCTAGATTTTCTTGGAATCTAGGCTTCAATTTTCTTTTGTGCACATGTTCACTTCTCTTGTGTCCTGCCTAGAACCGCAGGTCCTTATGAAATGGTCTAGTTTAGAACGTATGTCAATATTGTAACTTTCACAGTTTTCACATAAAGCCAACAACAAATTTCTACAGACAATGTAGATGCATGAAAGAAAATACTGTATAGTCTTAGTGCACTCTTTATCTACATAGTAAAGTTGCAAGAAGATATTTTAAAAATGTGACAGGCATGCAAATCTGTCTGTCATAGTAACACAAATACGACAGTTATACTTATTCTCTTTACCCCATTTTTATTTGCTGTGTTTACAATCAACCTCCTCTATTCATTCTCAAAAGAAAAAGTTAAGGAAGAAAAGAATGGGATCATAGAAAGCAAAATAAGAAAAACAGAATAAAGAGGAGAGTCAAAAATCCTGAAAGTTACCTAAGTTACAAGATTTGTTGTTGTTTTTGTTGTCGGAGGCAACTAAAATCAACCCAAATTGGCTTAAACATAAAAAGCAAATCATCGGCCTGCACATTTGTAAAGTCGAGAGCAACAGTTCTGCCTGATGCAGAGATGCAAACATCTCCTCGGGGTCTTGGTTTCTCTCTTTCATTTCTCTGTTCCACTTCCTTGGGCAGCCTTAGAGAAACAGGTTAACTTCTGCAGGTTAACTTTTGTTCCTTGCATCCTCTTTGCTTTAAATCCAGGAGATAAAAAGTAAGCCTCTTGCCCAGAAATTTCAGCAAAACTCTCCTTTCATTTTAATGACCCAGCTCCCTGCACATTGTGTTAGCCCCAGTGGCCAGAGAGCAACACCACACTCCACTTTGCATGGGTTCATCTCACATGCATGGCTTCTGAGCCGGGGGAAGCCACAGCACGGGTCATTCCTTAGAGTAAATTTTGATTTTGTTAAAAGAAAAGCGAATCAATAAAAATGTCTACCAAAGGGAGACATGTCCACCAGGGGCAAAAAAGATGGCAAAGTTTGATGCCTGATGACCAAGTGGGAAGTCAGCCCCAGGAGTCAAAGTAACAGAATTGCAAGCCAGCCACACAGTGGAACCCGGAATGGTCACATCCTCAACGATATACATTCCTTTGATCCTTATTCATTCCAGAAACTTAATTGCTCATTATTTCATAACAGTAATTTCTAAATGAATCCAAATTTTTAAAAATTTTTTCAAGGCATAAAATATTTTATCTCAGATCCTTGTGATTTACTCTCTTGACTTAGGATCAGTGAGTTATAAAAATATTTGTCTCTTTGTCAAAATAAATGTAAGGGTTGATGAGTATGTGTAAAGTTGAGCAATAGTCCAAAGCTTGTAGCCTTGTACTTGGACTCTTAAATGGCTCCTAAGTGCTACTTGACCTCTGCAACTATTATTCTTTCTATACACTGATGGACAGAGAAGAATGAGTAATACTTAGAGAGAAAAAAAAGATCAATATATAACTGCTCTAAATCGCACACAAAGCCCCTTGCCATGCCTGGCAAATGAATGGTGGAAAAGAAGCCCCCTCGGAAGTGTACCACTGGGTCCTCAGCACAATAACCTTAATGGTTTAGACTGCATTAGCAAAATAAACAAAAATGTTTTCTGCATTAACACATGGCTATTCATCTTTGTGCTCTTTTTATTTTTGTTGTAACAGGCTTATTTGAAAGATCAAAGCTGTCTAACCCCTGCATAGAAATAGAAAGGCCAGCAGGTATGCAATCTGACCATTGCAATTAAGGCCCATGGATGTCTCAGCAACAGCATAATATAGGGAGGGTGGGAATTAGCACATACAGAGAACCTCTGCTGTTCCAAGATCCCTTATGTAGTATTGCAGGCTGGGTAATGCCCCCTCCCCAAGGTATCAGGTCCTAACCCCTGGAATCTGCCAAAGTTATCTTGTATGGGAGAGAAATTCTTTGCCAATGGATCTTGAGAGGGGAGGTTATCCTGGATTTTGCAAGTGTGCCCTAAAAGTCCTCATATGAGAGAGGCAGAAGTTGAGAAGATGTGGCCCCAAGCCAAGGACTCCCAGCAGCCACCAGGAGCAGGAAGAGACAAGCAACAGATTCACCTGCAAAGTCACTTCTGATTTCTCAATTTCAGCTCAGTGAACCTGACTTCAGACACTGGCTTCCAGAACTGCTACAAGAACACAGTTCTCTTGGGTTGAGCCATCACATCTGTGGTAATTTTTTCCAATAGCCGTGGGAAACTGATAGACATAATGCTTTCCATTAATCCTCAGGATAACTTCTTGAGGTGTCTGTTCCTTCTATTGTTTAGATAAGGAAACTGAAAGTCAGACTAAGTCTCCTAAGTCACCCGACAAATAAATGGTAACAAGTCAAATTCTGGGGCAGACATTTGGTGCTGTGGTTAAGATCCCGCTCGGGAAGTTCACATCCCAGATCTGAGCGCCTGGGCTCAAGTTCTGGCTACTCTCTCAATCTCAGCTTCCTGCCAATGCTCACACTGGAAAGCAAAAGGTACTTGAGTCCCTGTCACCCTTGTGGGAAACTCAGATGGAATTCCAGGCTCATGGCTGCAGCCTGGCTCAGCCCTGGTTGTTGTAGGCATCTGGAGGAGTGAACTACCAGACAGGAGATTTCTCTCTCTGTCTATCATCTATCTTTTGAATAAATACAATATTTTAAAAGGAAAAGTCATTCAATTGAGTTCTAAAGCCCAAGATCCTTTCTAGTCCCCTTTACTCCCAACTCACAGACTTTCCCAGATGCCTTTTCCCAACCCCCTGCTCCCCACATCTGCTCCCTGAGCCACAAGCACTTTTGTACTTATTAGCTTCAAGGACATGGCTCACTGTGCCTTCGTTCCTGCCCCCATCTCTTATTTAAGGATCTCACTTACGTATTCCTTTACTCTGGTCTTATTCATTCAACTGCTCTTTGCTTTGCCCTCCCCTTCATTAGACTATGAGTACTTCTGAGGCTGGGACTGGACCTTTATGTTTGCTCTCTAGGTCTACCTGACGTATAAATGAATGAATTGTGTCTCATTAACTCCTATATAAACACAGTAATAAATAAGTTAACATTAGTGAGCCTGAGGCTCTTTGGCATTTCATGTTTTAAAAGGTGAGATGCAAAATGAGAAGTCATGACTTCTCATAGGTATAATATGGTACAGTGTCATAGGATATAATAAAATCAGGTATACTCAGAGAGTATAATAATTGTGTCTGTTGTGTGGAGTTACTGTGTCCATTGAATGAGTAAATGTACATATGTAAAGAACTATGACTGGCACAGATTAAGAGCCATGTTAGTACTCTATTTTAACTGATTTTAAATATATATATATATTTATTTATTTATATGAGAGGCAGAGCAAGAGAGAGAGAGAGAGAGGCCTTCCATCTTGGTTCACATCACAAATACTCACAATAGTCAAGACTGCACGAGGCCAAAGCCAGGAGCCAGGAACTCCATCCAGGTCTCCCAGATGGGTGGCAGGGACCCAAGTACATGAGCTATCATTTGCTGTTTTCATGGGTGCATATTAGCAGGAATATGGATTGGAACTAAATTAGGGACTTAATCCAGGCACTCCAATATGGTATATGGGCATCCTGAGTAGGGGCTTAACCTGCTCTACCACAACAACCACCCTGTTTAAAAAATTTTATCACTTCTTTTTATTTTTCATAAGGATGGGAGAATTTTAAGCTAAACGAAAAATGAACTAAGACATTTTGAAGTTACAATCGATTTTTATAATATTGTAGTTTGTTAGAAAACAGAACCAGTGTCACAAAGACAAATATAACTTTGAAATGACCATTTAACTTAACATCAGTCATGAGATAAAACTGGAAAGATAACTGTCTATGTAGTCATTCACTCAGACCAAACATAGGAAAAATAGCAAGTCAGTCTTAAAAAGACTCACCACTCCTTGCAACATTACTTGAGATTATCCATAGTAGTATATCTTAGTATTTCTGGAATATTATTGATGCTGCCTCTTAATGTCGTGTTAATCTTTCAATACTTTGATATTTTCAAATCAGCGCCTGCCAGGAACTTAGTCTACTGCTTTGTTTCTCTCTGATGAACAAATTGGAATAATTTGAAACATATGAGAAGAAAGGCAACTCTTCTGTTTGCATGTGTGAGACCTGAGGTTGTTTTTAATTGGTTCACAAGTTTTCATGCAATAAGTGAAAACTGAAGCTTCTCAGGAGATACACAGATGAAAGAATAAACAAGCTACAAAGTTTTGAGGCTGTTTTTCTGTTTTATCTTCATTTGTTTCTGGTCTCACAAAGTAAACATAAGATTTTTTTGCAATGAACACATACTTCAGGGTACAAAGACGCATGCCTTGAGTCCTGGGATGCTTGAGCTTGTGTAAACAAAGACCCCACTGTAATCCATGGACGTTTGTAACTTAGAAGTAAGTGACACTTGGGGACAGAGTTGAGGCATGGCAGGTTAAGCCACTATCTGCAAGACTGGTGACCTAAGCAGCCGCTGGTTTGCGTCCTGGCTACTCCACTTCCAATCCATCTTACTGCTAATGGCCTGGGAAAGCAGCAGAAGATGGCCCAAGTCCTTGGGTCCCTGCCATCCATATTGGAGACTCAGATGAAGCTCCTTGCTCCTGACTTCAGCCTGGTCCATCTCTGACCATTCTGGTCATTTAGAAAGGTGAAGTAACAGATGGAAGCTCTCTCGCTCTGTGTGTGTGTGTGTGTGTGTGTGTGTGTGTGTGTGTGTGTGTGTGTGATTCCCTCCCTGTAATTCTAGCTTTAAAAATAATAATAAATAAATCTTTAAAATGTAAGGGACACTTGTATAGTTTTGTGGCTTTACAGCCATCTCCTAAGTGTTGTCTTTGATTACAGAGAGGTCTGACTGCATTGAAAGGAATCCACTAGTCTGTTCACTCCCACAGTAAGTTTACGATGCACCAGTGCCTCCGCTATGGTTTGGATATGGTTTCAGCGTGCCCGACAGAGGTGCACGTGCTGAAAGCTTGGCCCGCGGTGTGGTGATGCTGAGGAGTGCTGGAACCTTTACAAGGTGGGACCTGCTGGTATGTGATTGATTCGGTCACTGGGAGCCCCTTCCTCAGAGGGGTAATACCATTTTTGAGGGGCCTCAGGTGGTTCCCACGAGAGTGAGCGTGGCTCCTGAATCCCTCTTGCTCCTGTCTCACTGTGTGATTGCTGCCTCTTGCATGCACTCCCACTCTGGTGCCATCCGCCATGTGTGGCGTACTCAAAAGGCCCTCGGAAGACCTGAGAACATGCCAGCCGCATACTTTGGACCCCTGAAACTGTAAGCTAACAAACCTCTTCTCTCTGCACATTGCCCATGGCTGGTATTTTGCAGCAGCAACAGTAAATGAACTAAGGCACCTCTTAAACAGCCTGCATGTATTTGCAAAGGGGATTTTGGGGTGGGGGGGATGTTGGATGAAATATATCATGAGTGCAGACTTTGAGGCACATGGTCATGTAAGAAAAATCTGAAACACCCAGTGTGTCTTACATCCCATGTGTTGTCTCCTCAGTCATTGCCAAAGCCAAGCCTCAGTACTACCCACTGATGCTCTGCCACAGTGAGACCATAACTGTTACAGAGGTGGAACACTGGTGAGGGACTGGAAGAAGAAAAGTGATCAGTGCCTGAATAGGACGTGAGAGTAGTAGCCACCTGAATGGAATTGGGAGTAGACTCAAGAGGCATTTCTGAGGAAGAATCAAAAAGATGAGGAAGCCAACTGGTGGAATGAGGCAAACATAAAAATTTACCATTGAGGATGACATGACATTGAGGCTCCATGTTGATAAAACTGGGTGGATGGTGACGCCAAGGACTGAAATACAAAGGTAGAAAGCAGAGGACAAAGAAAGGTAATACCATGGAAAAGGAGAGTTTGCTTCTGAAAATGTTTCAAAGTGGCCAGTGTTGTGGCACAGTGGGTTAAGCCACTGTTTGTGATGCTGGCATTCCATATGAGGTTGCTAATTTGAGTCCCAGCTGCTCTGCTTCTGATCCAGCTCCCTGCTAATATGCCTGGGAAAGCAGGGGAAGATGGTTTAGGCTTGATCTGTGTGAAATACTTGGACGGAGTTTCAGGCTCCTAGCTTCAGCCTGGCCTAGCCCCAGCCATTGTGCCTTTTTGAAGTGTGAACCAGTAAATGGAAGATCTCTCTCTCCCTCTCTCTCTGTTATTCTGCCTTTCAAATATATAAAATAAATCTTCAGAAAAATGTAAATAAATATATTTAAAATAATTTTTAAATAAAAAGTTTCATGTGAGGTGCTTCAAAGACAGCTTTGTGGAGATGGATATGCATGAGTATGCAGAAATTCAGAATTGATATTGAAGGGGAGTAGTCAGGGCTACAGCTTTATAGTTTTCCTTGGTAATATTGAGAGTAATCTTTATAAAAAGACAGTGCCATACATTAAACAAAGCCCTCCTGGCCGGCACCGTGGCTCAACAGGCTAATCCTCCGCCTTGCGGCGCCAGCACACCGGGTTCTAGTCCCGGTTGGGGCGCCGTATTCTGTCCCGGTTGCCCCTCTTCCAGGCCAGCTCTCTGCTGTGGCCTGGGAGTGCAGTGGAGGATGGCCCAAGTGCTTGGGCCCTGCACCCCATGGGAGACCAGGAAAAGCACCTGGCACCTGGCTCCTGCCATCAGATGAGCGCGGTGCGCCGGCCGCAGCGCGCTGGCTGCGGCAGCCATTGGAGGGTGAACCAACGGTAAAGGAAGACCTTTCTCTCTGTCTCTCTCTCTCACTGTCCACTCTGCCTGTCAAAAATAAAAAAAAAAAATTAAAAAAGCCCTCCCACCATTTTCACACTTTACTGACAAAACAGCTCTGCAAAGAGAGTCAGTTAAATTTTTATTATTTTCATTTTATACAAAAGAAAGCCAAAACTCAAAGAGATTAAATAATTTGTCCCCTGGTTCCACTGAAAGCTAAAGGCAAAGCTAGAATGAGACATAATCTGAAATGTGTGCTAGTATTTCCCTGATACTTGCCCAGAAAAGAGGGATCCTGTATTTGTTGCTTGCAAATATGGATAGGATCTGTTACAGAAGGGTGACACATAAAATCATGGAAGTTGATAAACTTCCCTTGGGACTATTCATATTAAACAGGCATCTGGAGAATTAAGATCTGGGGAATTAAAGAGGGATAAAGCATTTAGACAGGTAAGAGAGGAAGCAGGAAGGAGTTAGAATAACAGAAGACAAGAGGAAGAAACTGAAATTCCAAGAAATGAAAAACTGCCAAGAGTATCAGGGAGTTTCTTTCCCAGTTCCCTTCCACCTCCTACACCATGCTCACCCAGGGTGGCCACAATTCTCCCACAGGTGGGCGCACAAGGGTTCCTGCACCCAACATTAAGTATCTCTCTGCCCATGTGGATGGAGCAAATGTGTTTCCAACTCCAGTTTTTTGCCTACAATCTTGAAGATTCCACTTGAGGGTTACTTGAGTAAATTTTAAGCTCTACCTCCCAGTGATAAAGCCATCAGTAAATTTCACAAGATTCCATGTGTAACCTTTAGTCATAGATCAATATGTAATAACATACTTTTAAATGTAGATCATATTGGAGAGACCATGTCTACACAACTGCAAACAGATGTTTTGGCAAGAGAAGCATCTCCACATGTTGCAGTGTAGAATCTCATGGTGAGAACCAGTTTCCACACTTTCCTCATCTTTGCTTTCAGTTTTATTTTAAACATTTGTTTCTGATATTTAGAGGTAAGTTTCCCAGACATAAACCTGGCCTTTTCAAAAGCCAAATTGCCTCTGAAAGTAAGTAGGCGGACAATATGCAAAACAAAAACAAAGTGAGTTGAGTCAAACCAGTCAACAAGTTTAATCTGATGAACATTTATTGACTGTTTTCCATGAATATAGCACTATGCTAATTGCTCCGGGAATACAAACATTTAAAAATATTTCTCAAAGATTTTTTGCTTTGATGGAGACAATGTTGCCCATCAAATATTCTATCTGCTCTCCTGGATTTATCAGTTCCCTTAGACTTGGGCCAGACCATGTGGCTTGTTCTTCCAATAATTTGTAGTGGAAGTCCAACCATGGAAGAGCCGGATCATTACCTCTGTGTCTCTCTTTCCCTTCCTTGACAATCAAGAAGACTGCTCTAAATGGTTCAGCACCTCACTAATAGAGATGTTACTGACTGGAATTCCCAGTAATTGTATGCATCAGATCTTCCTTATAAAGTGATAAATAATATTTGCTTTCTTCAAATAATCCTCTGAAATTTTGGAGTGTTCAGTTACTGCAGCATTAACCTGACCTATCCTGACACATACACTTGCCTTCCAGAGCTCACAACTAGTGGCATGCATCTAAAAACTCTAATGAGCTGATGACATATTCAACTTTCCCCAGAATAATCTTGTTTCATGTCTGTGATAGATTAAGCATTAAAACTTGTTCATTATTTGTAGGCTATCCTTTCACTTTCAAAAGTATCTTGGTTTAGAGATGGTAAATTACATGGTCACTCTAGAGAGAGAAGATAGGATAGAGGAAAAATAATATAAAAAAACACAAAAATTTGGCATTGGAGAGGGAGAAGATAATCCTACTAAAAGGATCAGATCATCATAAGCAGATCCTGGGGTGGATGAGTTATGAGATTAAGGGTATTCTAACAGCTCTCAGTTTGACCAAAAGCCTAAAGGTAGAAGAGAATAGGATATTTTAGAGGACAGTGGGCAGATTAAGGTACGTGTGGTAGGGATGAAGACAGAGTAGCAGAGAAGACTGACAGGATACATTGTCAATGGCTTTAGTTACCCAACTGGGGGTATTTGTTTAATCAACAGACAGTGAGAGTTCATCTTGGAGAGCCACACTTCACACTTGACTTCACTGATTAGCCCTTCTTCTCAGCCTTGATTTTCTGACACTAACCTTGGAAATGCAACTCATAAAATATACCAAACCACATATTGCTGAGGTAGAGGACCACAGATAAACTTCACACAGAGATTTTTAAAAGTATGACCTAACAAGAATGAGAATGAGCCCTATGGTGACTGATGCTTAGAAAACTGTTTTTACAAATTATACAAATGCATATGATGAACTACATTCTATGTACTATATTCTTACATGGAAATGGATGTACTACCAATCTCTAAAATACAATACAAAGGAAAATAACCACAGATATGGCATCTATAAGTTGCACATCCCAGTTTGTCTGCAACATGTGGAGTTCACTTATTTGATAATAGAATCCCCTTTACCATGAAAAGCATCTCAATTTGGGCAATAAACTTTGTGGTTTCCCTTTCTGTGACATTCAAGATGGAAGTAACCTCACATTCCTTCATTCTCTTGATTTCTCATACTTAGTACTGCATCTGTGAAATGTCTGTGTGAAGTCCAACCTCAGTCATTTTTGAGTTCCTCTTCTCCTGCCTTGGGACGTATATGAACATCACAGGTTCATGCTGTAGAGCCTCCATCCCAAACCTCCCCAGGCCAGGAAGATCCTCCCATCAGGGCTGACTGTCATGTCCCCTTGGCTCTTATGCAGGCTTCCTGGACCTCAGACTCAACATTCAGTTCTTAACCATACCCCTATGCCCCTGCCTTCTTCTTACTAGGTAATAGACTAAGAATGCCAAGTACATGTGGAAAAGGCATAAAATAAATGCTAACATAAAAGGTCATCAATTAACACATACACTCAGAGAAGCCTTTAAGCACTTTGGAAAATATTTCAGCTGTCCTTATGGATGTCATTATTAGCATGTGTTGAAAAACAACATCTCAGGGCCGGCACTGTTGTGTAGCAGGTAAAGCCACTTCCTGCATTGTTGGCATCCCATATGGGCACCGGTTCGAGTCCCAGCTGCTCCACTTCCAATCCAGCTCTCTGCTATGGCCTGGGAAAGTGGTGGAAGATGGTTCAAGACCTTGGGCCCCTGCCAAGATCCGGGGGAGACTCTTGGCTTCTGGCTTCAGATCTGTGTGGCTCTGGCCGTTGCAGCCATCTGGGGAGGGAACCAGCGGACAGAAGACCTCTCTCTCTCTCTCTCTATCTCTCTCTCTCTCTCTCTGGGCTGCTGCCTTTCTATAACATTGCCTTTCAAATAAATAATTTTTTAAAAGAAAAACAACATCTAAAGTGCTAAACACATGTCATATGTACATAGATCTACCTTGCATTATATGCTATACTGAAATGCACTTTTGTATCTGCCTATGGCAGGAAATAACAGGCACATGACTGGTTTATATTGCTGTTTTTCACTCCATTCCTAACACTAATATGTTAACTTAAGTCCTGACTTTTTCTGGAAAAGCTAGTTTGTGAAATTGCTTGCTAAGCCTGTCAGGCTACTGTGCAGCTTAATACTTACAGGCATCTGGACATTGTGGACAGGTGGTGATACCTGTGATCACTACCTCAGCTTAAATTCAGACTCTACCACTCACTAGCTGGTGACCTTGGACAAGTCACCGAACACTTTTAAACTTTGGTTTCCTTGTCTGGACAACGAAGCTGATGTGAAAATCAGTTTCTTCATCAGAATTTTTGGAGATCATTTGGGAGGATGCATATTAAAAATGTAGCCTAGCACTTGGCATGTTTCTTGATTTTCTCAGATATAATCAGAACTGTCGTGAGCCTCTGTCTGCCAAAACATAATGGGAGTCTATAATCAGGGATCTGGAAGGTCCTGTCCTCCTCCCTTGGACAAGACGTGAACCTCAGGAGCTAAAAGGGCCCTCTAGGACTCCACTTTTAAACAAAGAGTAGCCAGGGTAAGCAAGATCCAAGTGGGCCTATCTACTTTGAAATCAAATCAAAAGTTCTTCCTTAGGCTCCCAATTCATTCTTCTCCACTGTGTTTTTCTCTTCTCTAGGCTTCTGCTCCAAGTTCACATCACATTATCCCACATTTAGTGACATTTTCCACAGTTAGTTTTCTGGCTGTTTCCTATGGGTCATTCTACCCAGCTTTAATGAAGGCTCCTCTTTAAAAGATAGAATCCATGTCCATTGTATTACCGGTCAAGTCACACAGGCAAAAGTCACCCAGCTAAGGGCTAAGCAGGGGCTGAAATCAATCCTGTACTCTGCTCTCCAGGCCTCATGCCCTAGCACAGAGCTACAGAAGAAGAAGAAAAGACACTTTTTTCAAATTGACACAAAGAATCCCTCTA
This sequence comes from Sylvilagus floridanus, assembly GCA_949820135.1. NCBI lineage: Eukaryota > Metazoa > Chordata > Mammalia > Lagomorpha > Leporidae > Sylvilagus > Sylvilagus floridanus. The sequence goes on along the minus strand of OX463246.1, from coordinate 62,408,600 downwards.
GGCTCTAGGCGGCCAAGTAGGGAACACATTTTAGTTCTATTATACTGCTCACAGCATCCAACAGAGTTTCAAGCACTAACTAGAGGTGGAGCTAGTAGTGAGGTATCTTCAGAAAGTGTCTTAGCAAATAATAAGGATTTTCATTTACTGTTTGAAATATTTTCTGAAAAAAAATTTTTAAAAAATGAAAAAGTGGCCAAGTAGGGCATGAAGACAGAGTATTGTGATAGTAGTGGATGTATGTATTTTTTTTTTAATTTACTCATCTCTAAAACACAGAAGACTGAAAAAAAAGCATTAACATTTTATAGAAAACAAAAACTCAGAATATTGTGTGATCATCTGAAATGTGTTCTTATATTTCTCACATCTGCAAAGTATAAGCCAACCACTGGAATCACAGTTTATTAAGAGCAATTAAATTATTTGCCACCTAACATGACATTACCACATGATTCACAGTTAGAAAAGGCTTGTAGGCTCCTTGCCAACATTGAGTCATTGGCAATACATGAGTTTGCTCTCTTTTTCTGTCTCTGTTCCTGGAAATGAAATATTTTTTCAGTGATTTGGTAGAGAAAATTATGGTCACCAGTAAATCTTTTCTCTCCCCTGTTCTTTCTTGTCCCTCCATGAACAATGATTACACAGGGTAGGAGCCTTTTCCCCTCAACTTGTCTGGCATTTCCTTGCATGCAGAAAAGCAGAATATCACACACACAATACTGCAACAACATTGAATGGAGAAATAAGTTATCCTAATTTAGCAGAGTAATAAAAGTCATAGATTTTTAAATGTTGCCTCTTGCACATGATAAAATTTAACAAGCAAAAAATTTCTATTTGTCATTCAACTTCCTTCCAACACAACGTGCTCCCATCATAACACAGCCTAATGACAAACCTGTCAAGTAAAAATCATCCCCAAATGTCCTTATGGCATGTGAGCATTCAATAGCACATCTGATCTGTGTTAAATCAATATTGCCTTTTCTTTATCTTGATGCCTTTATGACTTTCACAACTATATGTATTGTAAACAGATGAACAGAGCTAAGTTTAAAGAGGACAAAACTTTTTCTAAGTATACTTTGTATTATTTAATGTTCCAAATGAATATACACTCCAAATTTATTTACTATCCTTACTTTTTAAATATTTGAACTAAGAGTAGACTAGTGACTAATGGAGATTTAGAAGTAATCTGGATCACAGAGGTAAAAGAGATACAAAGTAATCAGTTGGCACAAACTATGAATTGGCAGGACATTTACTTTGCCCTGTTGCATAGGATTTCTTTTTTAAATATCAGAAGTATGAAAAGTGAAGAAAAGAATTCAGAATAAAGTCTGATGCAAAGGAGGCATACAAGCTAATTATCCAGTTTAAATTTATGTTCCAGTTTCTTATTGTGTTTTCAGTCATCTTAAATTTGATCATAAATCTGTGTGTGGCCTATTTTAAATGATTATATATGTATTTTGAAACTACTTTTGTTCAGAATATGGTTGAAATAAAATTTTAGAAAGCTTAATAATACTTCAAAGAATATTAAGAAATATTTGCTTCATGTGCAAATATTTAGTGTTTATAAAATAAGAAAAAGCCTTATGTAAAGATTCAGCATTTTCAAAGACACTAAATGTAGTTACTAAGATTGTGAAATTATACTAAAATGAAAACAAATATCTCAGTTTTTGAAACATAAAGATTGCTGTTGAAGAAGATTCTGTGTAGATCATTTAAAATTAAGCACAGAAAGGAGAAAATGTATTGAGTTTGGAATTCCCCAGGGGATTAAAACAAACACACACACAGGAGTACATAAATCAGAATTTTTGAGTTGAGTTTTTCAAATGCAAAATGAATACAAGCATATGTGGAGGATCTCAGAGAATGAGAAGAAGGAGAAAGGGGTAAAAAGAGCAAAGGAAAAAAGTAGTGTCCCTCAGTCAGCTCCCGGAACCATTCTGCATTCTGAGTTCCGGACACATCGGAAGAGCTGTGTCGGTTACAGCGTCACTCACGCTTGCAGGGCTCAGTTCCTGAAGACGTGACGCTGACGCATCATGACTGAGATGCATCCTCAGGAACCTGTGCTTCCTCAGGTCAAGCACACTCCCTGAGCAACTTTTAATGGCTCGATTTTGCTTTTCTTTCCAGTCTTAATAAATGTGTTGGTATTTGAATAAAAGGATTCCTGGACTTACTAATTTATTATGACTTCAAAAGTGTTGATGTATATGTTGCTGGCATTGCAGTCTATACTGGCTCACACATTCCACTCATCTTAAAAACAATGGGACAGGAGATTTAATATTCAATCATCAAGTGATTAAAAGTGAAATGAAGTCTATTTCACCCAAAGAGCTCACATGTGCATAAACCACCTCTCACTTGATTCATCACCACCCACACGTCCCTTCAGTGCAGAGCTGCTGTCCCAGCTGCTGGTGGGTGTGTCAGCAGAGGCCTGCAGTTGAAATTCCCTTCAGAGACTCTCTCAGCCACACTCATCAACCAAGATGACACCTCTTCCTGGAACAGCCGACACCTAATAACTTACTGAGGCAGGAAGGTGAAGACCTGCTTTCCCTGGCCTGAGCAGGAACACTCAGAGACCATTCTGACTCCCTTGCTGCCGTGGAGTTGGTCAAGGAAATCCTTGGTCCTGCATCACTGCTTGACTTCATCTTTCCATGGGTATTGATCCCAATGTGCTGCTCAGTAAAGATCTTCCACACTAAACTCAGGCTCAGAGTCTCCTTCCAGGAGAACTGAATATGTGGCCACTTAAGATTCAAATGTAGGCGTGAGTCCTTTGTTTTATTGAAGCAGACAATATGAAAAATGTATATCTTAATTAAAGGACAGCCCATCTATCTCTCCCTTGAAAACTACTCAATATTCTTGAACTCATTGGCCACTCCAGGCTCTTCAGTGTCTCCTTTGGGCTTCTGCCTGGATAATGTGACAGTGAAAGTTATTACTGTGATTGATTTTGTTAAAGTGGAAGAGGAAGTAGAGATGCCGTTATAGCTACCATTTTAATAAGTCATATGTATGTTACTATGATAGAGAAAAGGAAGAATCACCCTGATCTGTCTGGAAAGCCGTTTTGGAGAGCTTCTGCGTGGCTGCTATGTTCCGGTCAGGCTACACTGACCCAAAAGAAAGGCATTAATGAGCCTCAGTCTGACTGTTCTCTGAATCTGAGCTAATCAAATGGCAAACACACGTTTATATGGAAAGAGAGAGAAAAAAAAAAAAAACTAGGGAAAAAGAAAAAAGAAAAGGGACAGAATGTATTGAAGTATAATAAAAAGTCTGTATACTATTGGCTGGCAGGACAAGGGACAATCAGCAAGCCAGGGTTACCTGATGGGACATTGCTCTCATTCTCTAATTTTCATATAATATTACCTCCAAAAATTTATTAGCAGTAGGTTTTCAGTCTTGAGCTAAAACCAAGTAGTTTATTGTATCTTGAAATTTAGTATAATTTGTACAACCATAAATTTCACTCATTTAAAACATAACATTCAGTGCTTAGGAGAACAGTCACAAAGTTATAAAGCTGTCACTACAGTTTAACACAGTAAACATTTTCATCACCTCCTCCCCCATAACACACTCATGCCTGTTAGTAGTCATCACCCTTCTACCTTTTATCCAGGCCCTAAAATCAATTACTTGATTTCTGCATCTGTAGAGTTGCCTATTTGGTACATTTCATATAAATACAATTATATAAAATTTACCCTTTTATATCTTCTTTCAGTTACTACAATGTTTTCAAGGTTCATCCTTATAGCATTTAGTATTTCATTTTTATCGCTAAATAATATTCTGTTGTGTAGATATTTTATTTATCCATTCATCAGTTAAAAGAGATTTGTATTTCATTCCCTCTTTGGCTATCATAGATAATCCATGAACAGTTGTGCATGTGTTTTTTTGTGGATACATGTACTTACTCCCTTGAGCATATATATACCTAATTGAAGAACTGCCAGGTCATTATAGTGACTTAGTGTTTCACTTTTTTGAGGAATTGCCCAACTGCTTTCTAACCTGGCTGCAAAATTTTACAACACCAGCAGTTTATGAGAGTTCCAGTTTCTCTACATCCTCACCAATACTTCTTATTGTGCGTGCTTTTGATTATAGCCTTCCTAAAGGGTGTGAGCGGTATCTCATTGTGGATTTTATTTGAATTTCTCTAATGACTCAGGACGGAGAATATCTTTTTCATTATTTGGCTATTTGTATACCTTTGTTTACTCAAAATCCTTTGACAATTTTTAATTTGGCTTTTTGTCCTTTTAGTGTTGTGTAGTGTTTTGTTTCAAATTTTAAAAACTGGTATTTTATTATATAAAAAGGGCCTCATGGGTGGATTGTCCTCTTGGTTACTGTTCTTAAGAGCAAGATGTCCAAAGCCCTAGCATTAGCTATTCTCAACCTTTAGGATCTCCTTTGAAGATGCTACATCTTGGGGCCAGCATTGTGGCTTATGCTGCTGCTTGTGATGCTGGCGGCCCATGGAGTGCTGGTTCATATCCTGGAGATGTGATCCATCTCCTTACTAATGTACCTAGGAAAGCAGAAGAGGATGGCCCAAGTGCTTGGTTACCTGCCACTCATGTGGGAGACCTGGATGAAGCTCCAGGCTCCTGGATTTGGCCTGGCCCAGCCCCAGCCATTGCAGTCATTTGGGAAGTGGATGGGAGCTCACTTCCCCCCACCCCTCTCTTTCTCTCTCTCTCTCTCATTCTAACCATGTCTTTCAAATAAAGAAATAAATCATTGGGAAAGAAAACCCTGCTACATCTTAAGAGAGAGCTGATATGAGAAGTTAAATTATGGAGAATGTAAAAGGTCGATTTCCAAAAGGAGCACAGAAAGCAAGGTCTCTAAACCTGGTTCCTGAAGTTAGGAAACCCATTGGGATGAGTCACAGTCACCAGGATTATTAGAGACAATAGCAGCAATGAGACCTGAGAAGTAATATTATCCTAAGGAATAAAGAAGTCAAAGCTTCTGATTCCAGCTAAACTATACGATGAGCTATTCACAGCTACAGGCTTGTTTTAACCTAGCAGGTGCTAAGCTCCCTAGAAATAACTGCTCTATTAAAGTGAAGACAGAGGGTTTCCAATATGGCAGAACAGGGAGAGAGCATACTGCTCTGGGCTAGGGGAAGATAGTAAAAAAAATGTGGAAAGAGTACAATCTCAGGGGAAAATTATGGAGAAAACTGTTGTGGAAATGATATGGAAGGAAAATACGCCATGGATCTATATGGAGGGTGTGGATGCATAGCATGAGCACAGACACGAAACAGGACCCCAGCATCCAGGAGCCTGACAAAGGGCCAGCTTTGAAGAGTGAGGTGAGATCAGACTGCTGCAGCACATGCCACTAGCAATATAGCTGGAGGGAGAGCCTGGTGTCAGTTCACCCTGGAGCCCTATGGGTGACACACTACCTGCTAATCTAGTGGAAAAAGGGGGGGCACATTTCTCTCTTTCCACCCCCCCCACCCCACACACAAACAATAGGACCTGGCAACTGGCTGAGATAGATAGGCACTATTTTGCAAATCCCTAGAAGTTGCACCAGCTCTAGTGCACCTGTCCAGTAATGGCTGAGACAAGATGCCATTTTGTCAATAGTTGCTGTAGCAGGAGCTCAGGTGCAGATACCCAGCAACTGGCAGAAGGTAATACTGAGAAACCAGAGGGGTCTGCAACCTGAGGCTTCTGGCATGCTTGTGATCCAGGGATGTTATCAGAGGGAAAATTCCATGTTCTGCATTCACTTTGAGTCTGGCAGGGAGGATTGACAGGGGCTGCACACCCAAGTAAGACTGTGAGGTGCCCCCAGTCTCTCAACATATCACAGAATCTGGGGCTCAAACCAGCTAGGTGGAGTACCCATAGGCAGCTGGCTCCGGGAACATATCTGCCTCTCTCAGGGTGGGACAGAGAAGATCCTCTGCACTATGTGACTGTGGGAGCCTTGTGTGCTGAGACTGTGGGAACGAGAGAGTTCAAGGTGTAGCTGGGTCTCTGGGACATCACTGTGAGCAGCTCCACACACTCAGAGTTTCCTGAATGCCTCAGGTGAGTCACTGCAATGGGATCCTTGCTCAAACTGAGGACTGCACAGATCCTTTTTCATACTTCTTATGGCATCATGGATGAGAATTGCACCCACTGTGAGATAACATCCATGCATTAATCATCTTGGAAGACAGGAGGTGAGGGTGTGATTATGCCAAGAGAAGTCATCAAACTCTCTCTTCTGCTAAAAAGAGATCTACTATGCCTGACTTGGATATCAATCTGCATACTCCCCCCACCCTGGAGCACTGACAAAGCTCCCTGGCCATACCTAGCACATCCCTCTGGGTATTCACTGAAAGAGCAGATACTCCATTGAGCCGCAGAGGAATAGTCCAAAGATAAGAAGCCATCAGATGAAAAAACTAACGAGTATTTCCACAAATGCCTAAAAATAAATGCAAATTCAAGAAACAAAACTTAGGAAGATAACATGCCCCCCCCCAAAGAACATAGCAATGCTTCAATAGTAGAGTGTGAAGATGCAGAGATTGATGAAATGCTTAAAACAGAATTCAAAAGAATCATAGAATTACTCAGAGGCAAATCTATAAATTAAAGAAATCAATAAATGACATGAATGAAAATCTTTCCCATGAAATTGAGATTTTAAGAAGAAAAAAAATGAAGTATTAGAAATGAAGTATTCAGTATGTCAAATAAAAATTGCAGTGGAGTGGAAAACCTTAACAACAGACCTGGACAGGCATAAGAAAGAGTATCCAAGCTACAAGACAAATCTTTGGAAATTTTTCAGTCAGACCAAAAGAAGAAAGAAGAAAGAAAAGAAGAAGGAGGAGGAGAAGAAGAAAAAGAGGAGGAAGAGGAGGAGAAGGATGGGGAAGGAGAAGGAAAAGAAGAAGGAGAAGAGGAGGAAATAGAAATAAAAAAAATCAAAAATAGTAGTGTTGGAGATATTAGGATTACTATCAAATGAACCTACATATGGGTCATAGGGTTTTAAGAATTCCTGAAGGCGTGGAAAGAGAGAATGGATTAGAAGTCCTATTCAATGAAATAATTACAGAAAACTTCAATAATTTGGAGAAAGAAAGGGAGGTCTACATACATGAGGCACATAGGATAGAAATGACCAGAAAAGATCTTCACTATGACACATTGTTGTCAAACTTTCAAGAGTAAAATATACAGATTCTAAAATGTGCATGAGAGAAATGCCAGATTACTTTCAGAGGATCTCCAATTACACTCACGGCTGACATCATCAGAAACCCTACAGGCTAGAAGAGAATAGAGAGACATAGTCCAAGGCTTAAGTGAAAAAAAAAAAAAAAACCAAAAAACTGTCAATCTATAATACTGTACCTGCAAGGATCCCATTTATGAATGGAGGTGAAATAATGACTTTCCATAACAAACAGAAATTGAAAGAATGTGTCACTACTTGTACAGGCTTACGAAAGATATTTAAGGATATATTACATACAGGAACACAGAAAAATAGCCATCATTATGAAAGGACATGAAGGCAGAAAATATCCCAACAAGTATGAAGGCAATCCAAAGCAAACAATAGGAGTATTGATGGAAAAATGGAAAGGCCAAGTCATTATCAATAGCAACATTGAATCTAAATGACCTAAACTCTCCAGTTAAAAGATACAAATTGGCTGAATGGATTAAAAAATAAGAACCATCTATTTGTTACCTATAAGAAATACCTCATTAACAAAGACACATGCATATTGAAAGTAAAAGGAGAGAAAAATGATATTCCATACTAACGGAAAGCAAAAAAGAGAAGGTATACCATGCCAACATCAGACAAAATAGACTTTAGCATAAAAACTGTTAAAAGAGACGAAGGAGGGCATGTAATGATTAAGGGGTCAATTCAACAGGACGATGTGACTATAATACATTTATATGTGCCAAATGCCATGGCATCTGGCAATTTAAAACAAATGTTAATGGATCTAAAAGGAGACATGGAATCCAATAAAAAAGAAATGAGGGACTTAAACATACTTTTATCAATGGACAGATCAACCAGAAAGAAATTCAATAAAGAAATGATAGAGCTAATCTACACTGTGGACCAGTGTAGACTAATCTAATTAGTCTATCATTAGTGCAGACTAATGATAGAGCTAATCTACACCGCAGACTAATTTATAATTACAGAATCTTCCATCCCACAGTTGCAGAATACACATTCTTTTCATCAGTGCATGAAACTTACTCTAGGAACTTTATGCTAAGCCATCAAGAAAGTCTCAGCAACTTAAAAAAAAAATCAAAATAATACCATGCATATTTTCTGATCACAATGGAATTAAGCTGGAAATTAACAACTCAAGAATCTCTAGAATATATACAAACACATGGAGACTGAACAACATGCTCCTGTATTAGCAATGAGTCATAGGAGCAATTAAATAATTTCTGGAAGTGAATGAAGATAATAATACAACATATCAAAACTTATGGGATATAGCAAAAGCAGTATTAAGAGGGAAGTTTATAGCAACTGGTGCCTACATCAAGAAATTGGGAAGGCACCAAATAAATGAGCTATTAATGCATCTTAAGGATCTAGAAAAAGAACCAACCAACCCTAAAATTATTAGGAGGAAAGAAATAATTAAAAATTAGAGAAAATAAACAAAATTGAATACAAAATATCAGAGAAATGAAGAGCTGGCTCTTTTGAAAAAATAAGCAAAATTAATAAACCATTGGCCCAACTAACCAAAAAGAGAGAAGACCCAAATCACTGGAATCAGAGATGAAAAGGGAATGTAACAATAGATACCACAGAAATAAAAGTAATCATTAGGAATTACTACAAAGAGCTATATGTGAACAAATCAGAAAATCTAGAAGAACTGGATAGATTCCTGGACACAGAGAATACTAAATTGAATCATGAAAACACAAAAAACCTAAACAGACCAATAATCAACATAGAGATTGAGTCAGTAATAAAGACCTTACCACAAAATAAAAGCCCAGGACCAGGTGATTTCACTGCTAAATTCTGTTAGACATTTAAAGAAGAACTAATTCTACTTCTTCTCAGGCTATTCAAAACAACTGAAATTGAGGGAATACTCCCAAACTCCTTCAATGAGACAGCATCACCTTTATTCCTAAATCAGAAAAAGACATAACTGAGAAAGAGAACTATATACCAATATCCCTGGTGAACATAGATGCAAAAATCCTCAACAAAATACAAGCTAATTGAATCCAACAACACATCAGAAAGATCATTTACCCACCCACGCAGGATTTATCCTCTGTATGCAGAGATAGTTCAATACTTGCAAAAAAAATAAATAACAAAAAACAAATGTAATAAAACACATTAACCAACTGAAGAACAAAAAACATGTGATTATCTCAATCGATGAAGAGGAAAGCATTTGATAAAATACAACATCCTTTCATGATGAAAACCTTAAGCAAATTGGGTATAGAAGGCACACTCCTCAACACAAACAAGGCAACTTATGACAAACCCACAACAAGCATCTTATTGAATGCGGAAAGTTGGAAGCTAACATACAGAATCAATCCAGACTCATCAGCTGATTACTGAATAAAGAAATTATAGCACATATAACCTATGGAATACTACTCAGTGGTAAACAAAAATGAAATCCTGTCTTTTGCAACAAAATGGATGCAACTGGAAACCATTATACTTAGGAAAATAAGCTAGCCCTAAAAAGACAGATATTATATGTTTTCCCTGATCTGTTGTAACTAATATAATACATTTGAGATTCGATGATTGTTTACAGTCTTTGTCTCTGGTGTTGAGGAATAGTGTTTTTTTCCTCATGATATTTGTTGAACACTTTATGTATTGTAGGGTTAGTCTAATGAGTATAAAGTAAAATGAAAAGAGGTTTTTGTAAAAATTAAGAGTGGAAATAGGAGAGAGAGGAGGAGGAAGAAGGCAGGGAGTGTGGGCAGGAGGGAGGGTAGAGTGATAAGGATCACTATGTTCCTATATTTGTATATATGAAACGCATGAAATTTGTGTACCTTAAATAAAATTAAGAAAAATTACACATATTTTAAAGGCTTTATCTAAAGTATGGTAGTTATCAATATAATATCTGAAATAAAATATTTCCTTTATATTTAAAACTCAAAAGTCATCGACATATCATAAATTTATATTACTAAAATTTTTAAGAATTTTAAGCTTATACTTCAACTTTCCAGATCTTGAGACCGTGACAATCAATTTTATCTAATTTCCTTTTGCCTAAAATAATATACTTAAGTAGTGAGAATTGTTCTCCAATAGTAAGTATCACTACTTGCAGTAAGTATCACTACTAGTAACTATTCATTTGCCTCTACCTCTTAACTACAATCTCTTTCATAAGTAAAGTACTACCATAGTCAAAGGGTTGACTGTCTCAATTTTACAAGGAGGACATGTGGCTAAAAATAAGCCACCCATGTGAAGAATACCCTACTTCATATAACATAACTTTTATGTTTTACTGGTTAAGAATGTCAGATGTACAGGTAAAGGAACAGTAAACAACTTGAAACACTGTCAATGTGATCAATCAAAGTCGGATCGTGCTTCCCTAGAGAGGCATTTATACTAGCTGGGGCTTAAGTTTGGACTAATCTTTATACACTGCTTAGGAACCTGCATTCCATATCAGAGTTCCTGAGTTTAAAACCCAGCCACATTCCCAGTTCCAGCCTCCTGCTGCAGCACACTATGGAAGGTGACAGGCGATGACTCAAGTACGTAGTCCCTGTTTCCCATGGAGGAGGCCTGGATTGAGATCTTGGCCTGGCCTCAGCTATTAAAGACATTTGGAGAGTGATCAGTATATGGAAGATAAATATCTCTCTGTTTTTGTTTCTGTCTCTCTCTCTCTGTCTCCCACTGCCTATCAAATAAATAAATAAAAATGTTAAAAGCAGCATGAGATGACTCAAAATAAACACACCAGATTTAGAATAATCTTGTTTAAATTTCACTCTAATTTGCCTATTTTTTTTGGTAACTAAGTGTGCCCCGATTACTTTCTGGTATTTTCTTAAGTTAACCTTTCTTGCTGTGTTGATTTGGGATACCATTCACTGCTGACACTGATGAGACTGTTGGATACACTCTTGGTCGCGTGTTCCAGGAAAGTGGGCCTGAGTATGCCTAATAACCAAAGATTTTGGTAGAGAGGTCATGAACCTCCAAGTTGTAAACTCATAGAACTCACCACTTGTTTCATAGACCTCAGGATAGACATGATTTTTGAAGGTTTCATTTGAAGATTTTGAAACCTCAAAAATTACTAACAATAGCCTGTGTCAGAATGTTTCACCACTTCACCAAAATCCTCACATTTGATGTTCCAGTGAGCCAAGTGAAACTTTGCAGCATATTTCTATGTAGGTACACAGAACCTCCTCACAGAGGTGCCCCACTGCAAACAAAACCAAAAGTCACTGTCAGACTCAGCAAATGATTCTCCAGTGAGTACCAATTGCCAACTGCATTGGGAATCATCAGGCCCTTTACTGACCCAGTGACCACTGCTGTGCTCCTCCAAGCAGTATTCTGGACATAGAACCAACATATAGGTTCACAGAAGGGCCATACTAGGCTATTTTTGTTTCCAAGAGTAATAGAAGATTGGCACTCTCCATTAGCAATGCAGTGTCATGTCCAGACTTGGAACCCTGTGGTACATCTCCATGGGCCAGAATCTGGTCTTACTGAAGGTAGGGTTCTGAAGGTAGCATTTATATCAAACCAGCTCTTCTTTAACCCCTTTAGGATGTACCAATTATTTCTTTTTTGTCTCATTTTGGGGGAGATAGGGAGACTAGGCAGTAAGAATTAGCCTTTACCTGCTTTTGTGCACTTTAATGATGTATTAAATAATTTAGCATGTAGCTCTTGTTCTGATAGTAACTTAACTCCTCTAAATTTTATTTTTTATGTCTACATAGAAATGAAATATAATTCAATGTGTACAACATTGGTCTCAACATTGTGAGCTCCCCATGCAATTTCAGTTGTTTACATGTGTGCTCCATTTACAGACATCTTTTTCAGACTTGCACATTTCTCTTGCAAGGGAGCCAGCTATCCCATTTAACTAGTGCTTTACTCATTCTTGATATGCTATTTTTGAAAGCAAAAATGAGCTTGCTGCTTGCTTTCTAATATTACTGCTCAGTAGTAATATGAGTGGATAAGCCATATTCAGAGAGTTTTATCTGATGGGATAAGTCATACCCATCACTTCAAGCTGTCACCCAAGACTCCTTGAGGTTGTCGTCCATTATTTCCATATGCCCAATTAACGTAGATACTAAGAAGGAGAATAATATTTGTTAACATATTCAGAATTGAATAAAGCAATGATTATAGAAACCAACTATTATGAACATTGTAAAATATGCTCTTCTGGGCTTTTTCCTATCACCATATTTAATAGCTTAATAGTGCACCACATTATCAACTGACCAGAATTAAGCAAACTGGTTAGAAGTGGTCTTTGGAGGCGAGCTATCTGGATCAGATACTGGTTTACCCTTCACTGTAAATCTCTGCTAAATCACTTCACTATCTGCACTACAGCTTCCTTGTCTACAAAGTAAGGATGATAACAGTTCTAATTACATGGGATTGCTGCAAGTATTAAATATAGTAATATATATATATATATATAAAGTACTTAGAACTGTGACAATATATAGTATGATGGAATAACTTTTGCTATTATTACTATCACTATTATACTTTCAAGTTTACAGTTTTCTTCTCTTTAAAACAATGCTATTAAATATGTCCCAGAATTTAAGTCTTTCTACCCTTAGAATAGACTCCCAGAAGTTCAGCTGCGTGCTCCAAAGCAGTGCACAATTTAAATGCTTTTGATACAATGACCATGTCTGTAGTACTTTATGTTTGCATCAGTGGGATATTAGTGTCCATTTTGATTTTTTTAAATTATTATTTTAAAATTCCTTTTGCCAGACAAAAAGTTGTATATTGTGAATTTAATATATATGTATTTTATTATTATTTACTCTACTACTGTTCAGAACAAATTTATTGGCACCTAGAACAATATCTTACACAAAATATATGATTGATGGGGTACACAGGTGGCACAGAAGTTAAATCACCACTTTGGATGCCCATAATACATATCAGAATGCCTGGTTCAAGACCTCGATACTTGCTATATAATTGCCTTCCAATCCAGCGTCCTACTAATGCACATCTTGATGGTTAAAGTACTTGAATCCTGAGTTCTAGGCTCCTGACTTCAGCCTTTCCCAGGTCTGGCTGCTGCAGGCATTGGAGAGTGAACCATTGGTTGGAAAATCTATTTCCTTCTCTCTCTTTCTTAAGCTATCTCTCAAATGAAAATTAATAATAAAAATTTTAAGAATAGTTGACGGGGGGCTGGTGTTGTGGTATAGCAGCTATGTCGGCTGCAGCATAAGCATCCATTATGATGCCAGTTCAAGTCCCAGCTGCCCCACTTCCAATCAACCTCCCTGCTAATGTCCCTACAAAAGCATTAGAAGGTGGCCTAAGTACTTGGTCCCTAGCACTCACATAGGAGACCCAGAAGAATTTCCTGGCTTCTGCCTTCAGACCAGCCTAGCTCATGCCATTGTAGCCATTTGAGGGCTGCATCAGCAGATGGAAGATCTCTCTGTCTCTCACTCTAACTCTGACTTTGAAATTAATAATAAATATATTTTTTAAAAAATAATAGTTGACTGACAAAGCAAACACAAGTATGAACTTATTGAATATACGTTTGTGTATTCATGTGCACATAAATATACTGGCACACACGTGTCTTGAATTGTCTGTTCCTATGTTTATGACTCTTTCAGCAAAAGTTGTACTAGAATTCTGGAATACCAGATGAGTAGATCTAGTTTATGGAGTAGGAACTCACTCACAAGGATCCATTAACCTCTGAATCTTTTATGTGTGCAGCTTGGTGATTCACAACATCTGTTTTATTACCACTGGAGTTTCACACTGACAAATGTGTTGCCTTAGCCAAATTTAAGTCCCAGTACATCATTTCTTGTACATTTTTAGGCCAGTTTTCTTATCTGTAAAATGGGACTATTCCTTGACCTGCCTGTGTCACACAGTTATTAAAGAGTGAATCTTGGGGAAGTGTGAAGTGCTTTGCTAATGTAGAAGAGCATCGCCACTTGCCAAAGAAAGGTCACTAAAGCTATTGTCTGTGTGCTGCTCAACTGGAGGGCAATCGCTGAGTCAGACAGCATCTCTTCCTTCCAGATTACCCATCACTGGCCAGACATCTAGTGTTGGAAAACAGTTTAATTAAGTGAATCAATTCAAAGTGTTCAGCCGTTTAAATAAAAAGCACAGAAATGTGATTCACTCTGCTTTTAGCAACTTAATTTTTATCAGGGAATAATTAATAAACCATAGTCAGATACTAGTGTTTTGGTCTTTTTCTTCAACCCATGTGATTTTTGACCCTTTCCATATTCCCAATATTTCAAAAATGAACAGACACAAAGAAACTAAAAAGCTTTCAAATACTTCTTATAGGTCTGAAGAGAAAATTACAGGAGGCATAATGTATTGTCAAGTTTTACTATGACTTTTAAAAAAATCATGCTTGTCATATCATGATGGAATATTGGGAATTAACTTCGTTTTCCTCCTCTTACATTTTTTAGAAATTATTTTGTCCTAAACTTTAAAAAATACTCAAATTAGTGGCCATGAAAGAATGAGATGAAAATTTGAGCCAATTCCAAACTGATCAAGCTTGCCCATTGCTTATGTAATTCTATTTTGACCTTTTTGTTATTGAATTTTACTCCTTTTTAGCTATTGAGCTTCAGCCAGCTCCAGAGGGAATTACAATTAAAGTTAACAGATAGTTTTACAACTAGAAAATGTGGTAAAGTTTTGAAAGGCATATACTAAGTAAATGAGGTTTCCAGGTACCATGAGTTGCTCAGTGTGGGAAATTTTCGTCACAGCTGTGTTTTGTGGTAGATGTTAGGTAGGAAAAGAAATTTTGTCCATACAGTCTCCTCACCCACACAAACTAAACACTTCATCTTGTCATTTATTCTCCACCTTATTGTGTACAAGGCTACTGGCAGTTTATCATGATTGCTACTCACTATAAAGGTGACCTAAGAACATAGGATTATAGAATATGCCTTTTCCTCTCATTCCTCTTGTTTCCTCCTCCCCACTGAACTTTCTCACTGCTAGGCTCTTCTTGAAAACCTACCTAAAGAGAGAAAAAAATTAACAATACACTGTGTTCTAGTATTATATTTCTTTCAAATTGGCTGACATCCTAACACCTCGAGCCATGGGCTGTTCAGAATGTATCAACTATGAAAGGTCAGCTCTGGCCAATCCTGCAATGGGACTCATCCAACAACAATAGAAATGTGGTCAAACATGGTCTGGAGAATTGAGTGTACCTCTGGATCTATTCCATCCAGCAGTGTTTGGGGCACTGTGTCACAGAAGGTACTGTCTTTCCAATGAGGCAGAAGGGCGAAGTCACTGGAAGGGTTTAAAAATAGCAAGCATCTTTTCTCAAATGGCGATGAATCCCTGGACATTTATAAATGATGCTATTCGCCTGTTCGTCCCAGATTATGATTCCTAATCTTTCCCAAATTGCAGGCTAGGATTTTTGTTTTGTTTGGTATTGTTTTGAGCTTTTTTCCTTGTGTTTCTTTTTTAAAATATTATTTGAAATGCGGGGATGGGGGGTGGGGAGAGAGAGAGAGATTGTATCTGCTGCTGGTTCAATCTCCAAATGCTCACAAAGACCAAGACTGTGACAATGTAAAGCCAGAGATGAGGAGCTCCATCCAGGTCTCCCATGTAGATGGTAGAAATTCAAATACTTGAACCATAGTTGGCTGCTTCCCAAGCACATTTTCAGGCAGCTGGATCCAAAGCACAATAGCCAGGACTTGAATTGGCTCTCTGATAAGGGATTCAGAATCCCAAGTGGTAACTTAACCTGCTTTGACACCATGACCATGATCTTCCCACACCTAATGTTACTTCTAAAACTTCAAGGTTTCATTAGGAATGATGGATAATAAAGGAAATCCAAGACAAAAAGCAGATAATAATCATTAACCTACTAACAAGGGGGGCGGGAGTCATATTTTTTTGTGATTTTTTTAGAATTTTCTTACCAGGCACTTTTTTACACTTCAAAATACAATGAAGGTTCTCACTGACAGATCTGGCTATGAGTTTGCCCAGACTTCTTGGTTCACCCATTTCCTGGGCTTTCATGGTTTGCTTTCTGGAACTCCCCAGAAATTGCTGCCCTGACTTCATATACTGATGCTGTGGGTTGTCTCAGGATCCCTCCGGGGTGAGAAGCAGGCTTCAGCACCACCTTAACCAACCTTCTGTGTCAGAACCCATAGCAGGTATGGTCCCATCACACCATGGTGAGCTTTGATTTCACCCACAACTTCTGGACTCAGAGGACAAAAGTGGAATCTGACCACGGAGGGCACCTGGAATGGTGAAACTTTTACCAAGGAGAGTCAAGACATGGAAAGGAATCAGCAGTTGCACTTTATTTCCCCATCAGATTGTTCTGGGAATGGTATGTACAAATGATCTGTATGCCTGAGGAATGTGCGTGTGTGTGTGTGTGTGCACGTGCGTGCGTATGTGTGTGCCTGAGTTTTAAGCTGTGGCCAGCTCAGAAATTGACCATCTAGTATAGTCATATCTTGGTAATATTGACAATTGGCTCTAACACCCCTGCAGATACCAAAATCTGCAGATGATCAAGTGCCTTAAAAAAAAGTCATAGTAATTTCATATAATCTAACATGTCCTCCTGGATACTTCAAATCATCTCTATATTACTTACAATACCTAATACAATATAAACCTCTGTATATAGCTATTATACTATATTGCTTAGGGAATAATGACAACAAAGATATCTGTACTTGTTAGTTCAGAAGTAACTTCATTTATATCTTTGATCAGTGTGATTGTTTGGATCCAATGATGCAGAATCTATGGATACAAAGAGTAGATTATATTGGCTTTTGTTTCCTCCCTCCTTCATTTCTCCCTTTTTCCTACTCTTGCTATTGTGGAATTACCCTTTCCAACAAGCCTAACACATGTAATGTTTGCTTCCAGATCTCATTTGGAAACCCAAACTAAAACACTCCTCTCAACACAGCAGGTGTATCTTAAATTTCCACACCATGAGAAATTACATGTTGCTAACATTTGTTAAATTCAATTATGCTTTTAAATAAGCTAATAGTTTGGTAGTTGATTGTTCTTGACCTACAAAAACAGCAATGACCTTCTGTGTCATATTAACTGAGTGTAAGTCAGCTCTGTCAAACACTACCTGTTTGATATTGAATAAGTTAGAAATTCATTCTATGTCACATTTCTTCATTATAAGATGGAGATTATATTTAGTGTTGAGGTGAGAATTAAGTTGCCCAACTTATGTAAATAATTATTTAATAAAAATTAGCTATTTTATACAAACTATTGTATCTATGGATCACGTCAAATATACATATAGATTCAAAGATTTTTTAAAGATTTACTTATTTGAATGACATAGTAAAAAAATAAAGAGAGAAGAGAGAAAGAGAGAGAGAGAGAGAGAGAGCTTCCAGCTACTGGTTCATTCCTCAAATGTCTGCAACAGCTGGAGCTGGGCCATCCAAAAACCAGGAGCCAGAACTCCATCCAGTTCTCTCACGTAGATGGCAGAGACTCAAGTACGGAGCCATCATACACTGCTTCCCTCTGATTGGAAACCATTGACATAAAACATATTTTTGTAGGTTGTAGATAAACTAAATAAGAAAAAAGGAATATATTTGCCAACAACTATTAAACTTTTATTTTTTAATCACTAATTTCAGTTGCATTAATTGATCCATCTACATATATGAAAATTTAGAATCTATTGATTCACTTAGGCTATTATAGTTTTGGATTTTTGAGGATCATTTTGATAAATAACTGGGTAACACAAAGTATTTGACTTAAATATGCTAAATTAAGTTATTCCACAAATTCAGAAATTCTTTCCTCCACATCTAGACCAAATTTATTGTCACTTCTCATTACACTAAAAACAAAACCTACTGGAAAGATCAGAGTTGTACCAATGAACATGGCACATTGAAGAGGTTCTAACTCAGGATACTATCTCCATCTGAGTGAATGTCTACTACCCTATCCTATTTAATATTCACCTCCTTAGATGAGGGCATTTCTAATAATAATCATAGTTAATATTTATATAGCTCTTCATGCCTTTTAAAGTGTTCCAAATGCTATTATGCTTTGATCCCCAAAGCTCATCTACAATGACTTAGTCAATTTTTTTAGTTGCAAATACCAGAAACTTTTGTCAAACTATTAATAATGGGCTGGCATTCCGCCTAGTGGTTAAGATATCCGTATACCATATCACAGTGCATGGATCAATTCCAAACTCTGCTCCCAATTCTGGTTTCCTACTAATACAAAGGAAGGCAGCAGATTATGGCTGAAGTGGTTGGGTTCCTGCCACAAACATGGGAGAATCCAATTGAATTCCCAGCTCCCAACTTCAGCCCTGCTGAGACCCAGCTACTGAAGGTATTTAAGGAGTGAACCAGCAGTTAGGAATGTTCTTTCTCTCCATCTTTCAAATATATAAGTAAATAGAATTTGTAAAAACAAAAAGACATCATTATCATCACCATCTCATGAAACTCAAAGGATAAGCAGACTTTGGAAATGCTGAAACCAAACCTGCATGACCAGGAGGAACATGGGCTGCATTTTTCTTCTCTTGCACTACTTTTCCCTGGCATTTGCTGCATGTTTCCCAATTTGGGCTGCAAAGTTGCCCGAGTCAGCTCTCCTCTGATCACATGATAAGTCCAGCAGAATGACAATTAGTCTCAATTCCAAATTCTTAGTATAGATCTGACCAGTTTCATTTTAAAAATTCAATGGTCTTTGGTCTGTAGGCTGGGGCCATGAACTGAAAACATGGCAGCTATGGCACACCTGTGGACAAGGTGCAATTTCAGAGTATCTGGATTGGATTAATTTAAGTAGGTAATCCCAAAATATGTCCACTAAATTTGAGGCAAGTGTAAATGTTACAATGTTATGGATGATAAAACTGAATATCAGGAAAAAAAATCAGAATTTAACTCAGATACTTAGACTACAAATTCTATTGCTCTTTTTTCCAGTTTTATTATATAAAATTTATGGAAGCTGATAGAGAATCATCAAGAAAATTTTGCAACTACCTTAACTAAAAAAATGAAATAAAATAATATATAAACTAATCAGTTTAAATTCTTTGAAAGATCTTGGAGTTGCATCTTGAAGAAACAAACCATGGTTGATTCTCAAAGTTTGGGAACTAGAACAGAGGAGAGGAAATTGATAAAGGGAGACACAAGGGAGAAAGACAGTTGTAAAAAGAAAAAGTCAGGGAAAGCACCATACATTTATCATGCAATGGAACCCAATTCAAGAAAATATCTATATCAATGGGTAACAAAAGCAGTTTTTGTTCCTCCAAACATAGAATTCAATGCTTAGTGATGAAGAGTCTACTTCATGTCTGTAATGCATGACACCTGATTTGCATTAAGCACTTTGCCTTATTCCCCTGAGCACACACTGCTCACTTACAAGCTCTGGGCAAAGTCCTGGCCTTGTGCTTATTTTCATAGTTGACGTAGACCATGGCTACCTGACTTCAAACAATATGATGAAGGGTTCTCTAAAAAATACCAGGCATTTTTATTGTACAATTCAAAACATCTGGGTATTTATAAATAATCCTTTAAATATTTAAAATTTTGATTTTCAAATTGTAGGGAGTCAACATAATCTCTAAGGAAGTACCCTCATTCATTTTTAAAAATATGGAATATAGTTTGAAACATGCGAGCAGAAGCACAAGACTTGATAAACAAGATTTTGGTTCTCATTGGTTTGTAGTTTAGTCCAAACAATATTGGACTAAATTGCACCTCAGAGATTTCTATAGTCATGGAGAAGATATTAATATTTAAAAATTAACTAGACCTTAAAGATAAGTATGTTCAGTAAATCTATATTGCTCTGCTAAGGATACAAATATACACATACACCCTGTATACATGCACTTACAAGTTGGCCAAATTCTCTTGAATAGTCAGTTCTAGAAAAAAATGCTAGTCCTACATTCTTGGTAGTTAGTTCTCATATTAACCATGAGGTTGGAAGACACTCTGGGCTGTGCTATTGAAATATTGCAAGGGACAGATTACGAAAGAAAACTGCATTTTAGATACTTATACTCTAAGACTTAGTAAAAGAATGCAACTCTGGGCAAAAATTAATGCATTGACAGCAAATTGCTTCCTGATGCTAATGAGCATGGCTGAACTCAGCACAGGAACATTAGTAATGATATTAAAAATGGCAGCACTATTCTGAAAACATCCAATGTTTTTAATAGATGGGAAACAAAGACTTTTTTAAAAAATTAAAATGAAGCCAGCAATGTTTTCTATAGATGGAAAAAAAACATAAAAAATGCACCAGCAATGTACGTTTAATTGCTCATTTATAGTTATTTAAAGTATAAACTCAACAGGGAATAACTTTATGCTTGCCTACACATGTGGAGTTGTTTTTATAATTAATATTGTATTAGCAATATAATGTGACAAAAGAAGAGGAGCCAAATGTTATACAACCAATCTTGCGAACAATTCCATTGCAATCTTTGCTTTTAGAATTTTCTCCTAATTATATAAGATAGCATTGCACACATAGACAACACAATGTGAGTTATGGAGGCAGGGGAGGGAACCACATTATAAAAAGAATGTCTTTCATTTAAATTGTTTTGCTTTCAGACAGCTTGGCTTACTCAAAAGCAATAGAAGACCCTTGACTTCATTTCTATTTCAAAGCACAATCCCACTTAACATCTGTTTTCCTGGGCAGTTGAAACCATCTTGCTGACTGCATGACTTCGGATGAATGTGTAAGAGACCGTCCAGTAATGTGCAATTTCATTTGAGGCAGGTACTATCATGTCAATTTGAGGTAATTGTGAATAGTCCTTCCTAAATATTTCTAATGCCATTTGATAGGTGTCATTGGCTTTTATGAAAACCATGGAGCCACTTCCTTTTCTGGCCGTGTTTGGAATTACTGTACACATCTCTTTCCTGGCCTCTGGCAGAGGCTTGTGATGTAAATAAGTTCATATGGCTGACTGGAAAGGAAGAAGGTGTGTATTACCAGCCCTAGTACATCAAAGGGTGTGCATGGTTTCAACAAAATTAAGAACAGGAGTGCCTTACAGAGACACTCCTGAGATATTTCTGCAGATCACGGCCTGCCTTGAGGAATGCTTTCTCTCCCTGTTAATACTCCTCCTTCCTGTCTCCATCTCCACCCCCATCCAAGAATGTAGTAAAACCAGTGTTAACTACGAAAATGGTTATGAGAAACTTTGAATAATCAGGGAGGGAGATTTGAGTAAAAGAGATAATATTCCCATATCACAAAAGCAATTCTTACAAACTTATCTTTAAAAGATGCCTCCATACATCACCACTCTCTAAACTCTCTCACACGGACATCGTTTTGCTCTTTAACCTTGCCTTATACTTTCCTTAGCTTTGGGATGAAACAAACTTTTCAGACCCCTTCTATTAATACCTGGCAGAAGTGACAGGATGTGTGGTCTGATTCAGGTCACTGTGCCTGATTTAAAGTTTTATTGTTTAGAGAAGCAGCCTTTAATTCTTAAAAATTCAAATATCACAGAAATATGTAACAGAAGATGAGACCCTTCTAAACTTTTCTCCCCAAAGAGAGCCATCCCCAACATTCATTGCATATTGTTATTTCCCACATAAAATATTATTTCCTTACATGTTCCTAACATGTATATTATGCTAACTTTCTATGAAATTATTCTTTGATTGAAATGTTTGCCAAAAATTCAGAAGCACAAGGTGATTTGTACCCTCCCCATGCAATTTTCAGAAAAAGAGAACCTCCACATTCTTGTGCTTTTTTTTTCTTTCTTGATCTAATTCCTTTGTTTGAAGAATGGGGTGGGGGGAAATCTATGGTGATGATGTTCATAGGAATTTCTTGGCATTCTTTAACAATGCCATACAATACTAAGCTGTAGCATTAATAATTGACATTTTTATTTTGCTTAGAGAATTTAATAAGCGAGTCCTATCAAAGTTGAAGGAAACTTTAAATATAAGCAAAACTACCAGTAAGTAAATTAAGCTCTCCAATGATTTTCTTTTAAAATTAAGCATGCATAAAGAATTAGAAACCTTAAAATATATTTAAAGAAAGATTAATCTAGTGATTAACATAAAATATGCAATATAACATTATGAGAAGATACATGGACTAGATTATCTCTATTTGGATTTTTAAATAACCCAACAATATTTCCAAAAGCATGGCATAAATAAATATTTACAGTGAGTTTGCCTTTTAGAATTTATCACTCAGAAGAAGGTGAGCTGGACCAGAAGACAAGAACTCAAGTATTTATCTGGCTCTGCTACCAGCTATTTGCATTTGGGTAAGAAAGTAATTTTCAAGACCTTACTCATCTGTAAAGTTCGAAGCATGGATCACATTTTTTTAAAGTTTATTTTAAACACTTAAATAAGTCTATTACTGATTCTGGTGAAAATTGCTAGGGTCAATCAGTTGTTATAACAATAAAACCTCTCAAATTAAGAGGTTAAATGCAAGAGTTTGTTTTGTGGACATGAGGTAACTAAATCCAATGAGCATGTTCCAAGAAGCTTTGCTCCATGTGTTGAATGAGGAATTGCATCTTGTAGCTTTCCCACTCCCTAAACTTTGGATTCTTCTACATCTGACCCACTAAAGAGTAAAGACAAAGAATGAAAGGTCAGTCACAGCTTACACACCTTGCCTAGAAATTCTTTCATTCAGTTATTTTCTGTTTGCTAGAAGCAAGCACAGGGTCCCATCTAGCTGCAAAAGAGACTGGGAAATGTGGCCTCTGTGTGTGCTGCCACTTTGCAATGACAACAGTACATTTTGGAAGGTTTAACACAGACAAGGCTATCCTAGGTGGTGCCTGTGATTCTACGTAAGGAAACAAAGGTATCGGGATGGTGGAGTAAGCACCAACATATTCAAATGGCTCCTACACTCAAGCAACATCCCCAGCTGCAATGGATGGAATGGTTCATGTCTCAGGCAATGTGAAGTTCTAAAAATATTAGGGAATGGTAAAAAGACGTAATAGTTAAACTATAACCTGCCACACTCAAAATCTGAAAGGGATTCTGTGTTCTGCAGCATCATTAACTCAAGGCAGTCGTACCAACTCTAGGAACAAAACATGTTTATTGCATTTACATCTTAAGCCCGCTTGAGTTTCAGCCAGTATCGCCTTCTACAAATTAAGTCTTCTCTCCTCAAGGATAGTTACACAGCTTATTATTCCCTTGGAAAAGGAAACCTAAAGCTCTCTCTTGAGAACTCAGAGAAAAACTGCCATTAAAGGAACTACAATATAAAGCTTTTTCCTTTCTTGCAATGGCCTTTCTTTAAACTTATTATATCTGGTTTTAGTTACTATTTATTGCCATCCTAAGAAAAAAATAGAAATTTAACTCATTAGTATGAATTTTACCATCCATCTTCATTTTGTACACTGCCAATTTTAACTATAAATCTTAGAGTATTTAACTGGCATAGGAATTCACCAACATTATCCAGTGTGTATTAGTGGTTCATCCCTGGAGGTCCCAGAGCTGACGAGAAAAGACAGTTACGGGACTTGAAATCCAATAAGTCTATAGTTGAGTAGCTAAGTTGATATTTTCCATGTACTGTGAATGTTGTTCGAATTGTCCAAATGGCCCTTGACAGAAAAAGCTTCCCCATCTCTGTGAGAGTCTTCCCTCGCTCCTTACTTCCACTTTGAGCAAAATATGTTCTCCCTGACACCTAGTCCATAAAGCTTTATGCTCTTTCTTCCCTTCACAATCTCTCTCAGCTCCTGTGCAAATCACTCAGCCTCTTGTAATTCTTTTGCTTTTTTCTCTGCTCTGCCCATTGCTAAGGTTGTGCATCCCAAAGAGGAACCCAGAAGCTAATGCAAATGTCAAGAATACCTTGATGAGAATGGGAGCCGCAAACAGACTACACATACAGCAATGATTTAGGTTTGGTATTTCAAAAATGTGAAATTTGAAGAGACACAAAGACCCCACCCTTAGCAGCTATTCTCAGACTAAGTCTGCAGCACACTCTGACTTGTGTTATTGGCACTTTGAAGAAGTGAACTAATCAGGGCAGAGGGTGTCCAGAATGAGGCAGGGCAGGATGGAGAAGGGAGAGATTAGTAGTCACCTAGGACAAGATTCAGAGCAGAGACTCAGTGCAATAAGAAGGAATAACTTCATGGAGCCTTAGAGATTTGGGGATAAGGAATGTGAGAGAGGATGTTGGTTTCCCGGTTGGCACTGCAGTGGGACAAGGGGATCTTAGTCTGAAGAACTGGAAAAATTCAGGCGGCTGGCATTTGCATCACACTTCTGGAGCTCAGCACCACAGAGTGCAGCATCCTGGTTGCATGTAGACGGTGATGGTAATCATGAGTCACTGCCCCCACTGTTTTCCACCCTCTTGGCATCTTGGTTCTAAAACCTCAAATGTACCACACTTACCTATGAAACAGGGACAGATATCCCTGGTCTATTCAAATAAACACATGCTTTATTCAATCATTTTTCTGATATGCAAAACTGGAAAGTTATTATGTCACTTTATTCTCCAAGAATTTACCTGCACAAACACAGTTCAGTATTACACAAGAACATTCTGTAGGATTTATCTACATTGAATTTGTAGGAAGTTTTTTGTCAGCAGGTCCCTTTCCTCAAAACTTATCTCTGCAAAACATCTCACTTCTTAACTTGGATATATAAATATTGTTTGAGCATGGAATGATGCCAATTTTCATGAGTGTTACCTGACAATGTGCCTGACTTTTATCTCTTTTATCCTGCCTATGTGTCCAAGTGTGAAATCTCTTCATCATTTTTAAAATTTTTATTTATTGCATTTTATTTGAGAGGGACACATACATACACACACACACAGAGAGAGAAAGAGAGAGATAGAGAGAGAGAATCTTTCCTCTATTCATCACTCTCCAAATGTCCACTGGGGCTGGGCCAGGTCAAAGCCAGGAGCCCAAGAACCTCAGGAGCAAAAGACCAGACTGACTCCATCTTAAGATCAGATCAGAACCCCACTATCTCACCACCTCACGCCTGCTCACTCAGACTGTTGAAACCTGTGACACTCAACACTGAGGGTCCAGGTGTACCCAGTTCCACCTAGCCTGACAACGAAAAATTCCACCAAAAAAAGTCCCTTTTTTGCAACTCTGATTGTAGGTCCCCTGTGCAGCAACAGCCATCACAGCAGGGACCAATCAGCTTGAGCCACATCTGCCTGTAAAAACCAAACCATGTGAGCATCATAGATACCCTTGGCCTATGAGTCAAGCTTGGCTTTGTCTCTTTCCACCAGCCTCTCCTACTGTCTGCTGGATAAAAGCGCTGCTCCTCTTCTCACTGTTGTCCTGTCTCGTCAATCTTCTTCAACTCACGGACACCAACACGGATATGACTCCCCAAATTCCTGCAACACTGAACTCTAACAGGTCACCTACTAGGTGGCAGTCACCCAAGTACTTGAGACACCACCTGCTGCCTTCCAAGGTGTGCATTAGCAGCAAGTGAGATTGGAAATGCATTAGCTGGGAATCAAACCAGAGTCTCCGATATGAGATGCAGGTTTCTCACGCAGTGACTTAAGTCACTGTGTGAAACACCTACCTCCTCTATACCACTTTTATTATATTAAATTATTTTCAAGGCTTCCACCTTTCTCAGTTAGCTATTGTTTCCCAACCAATCTTTCTTCCTTTCACCAAACATAATTCTAGATGTGTAGACTATAACTTGGATTAAAACTCAATCTTCTTAAAACAGATGAAAACAAAAGGCAATGTTACCCTTCCTGTCTGAATGCCATGGAAATCCTTCCATTGGCTTGGCTTCATATTCATTTTTTTGAAATATATAAAGAGAAAGGAGGCTGAGTTTTCTAAAAAGGATAATGTTGGATGACATGAAAAGGAAATTCCTATGATTAAAAAATTAAGAACTGCTTATATAATGCACTAAAAATGTCTTTAAAGACAACTTATATTTCTCCAGCTTCAAATAACATTTTAGGGATAGTGTTTAACATGTTGGTCAGTTAGGAGGCCAATTAGGATGCCCCCGTCCCGCATCAACATTCCTGGTTTGATACCAAACTGTGGCTCTTAACTCCAGGTTCCTGCTAATGGGAATCCTGGAAGGCAGCAGTGCTGGCTCAAATAGTTCGGTTCCTGCCAATGAGCTTCCCCTGACATTGCTAGCAATTGGGGAGTAAGATGGTGGCTGGGATCTCTCTTTCTCTCTCAAATGAAGAAACAAATCAATTTTTTAAAAAAAATCAGAAACATCTTAGACAAAAATGGAATTTTTGCGTATTCCATTGCTCAAATCTTAACATTTAAACAGCTTCCTTTAAAAAAACACTCACTTGAAAAAACAAAGCTCTGTAGTTGTTAACTTGCAAAGAAATACACATTAAAATATAAAATATGGAATTGCCATATAACTGTATATAAATAAGGTAATATCACCATGTTTAGTTTTTTGCTATCTTTATCCTTATCTATCCTAAATTTCTGTCTCCAAGTAGGGATCTTTGCCAGCACCAAATCTCTACCTTCATTTACTTATCCCTTGGACTTGCCTTCAACAAATCACTTGAGATGAGTAAACTGTGCTTATTTTACCATCAACCCAAGCCACTAACAACCCAGAAGAAAAAAATGAGTGAATAAATGTCTGTCTGTCTCCAGCTGAAGTAGTTGTGTGTGTAAATGTGTGCGCATACACGCTTCTCTGAATCATATTCTCTTCCACCACACTCATCTGGAAGACTTGCTCTATGGGGTAGGAAATGAGAAGAGTAGTCTGTGACAAAGTAGAAGTAAAGTTGCCTAATAGAGCAGAATCCTCTCTGTGCCACGAGATTTGCTAGACTAAACCAACCAGTGCAATTTAATACAACTTTTCAGTGTCTTGGCAAAATGGGAATAGTCATAAGATGTAAATATCTATTAAAATTCCCACTAAAGTAACGTATTGTACATTAAAACATTTTTCCTCCAACAAGCACTTGTAGAAACATCTTCCTCTGGGATTCACAACACAGAACTTGATTGCTGTTTTCTGTTCTATTCTTTACATTGTTATGTTATAGGAGAATTGTTATATTACAGTTGTTTAGGTAAAATTTGCTCAACTCTCTGAGGCAGCGCCAGCTGCATAATCAGCAAGGCTTAGTGCAAATGAAAATACAGGGCCCCTTGTTCAAAACCTTCAAGAATTTCAAGACAGCAACACCTGAGCCTTAAGTTAAGTCTCAGGCCTTCTAAGTGTGGGGCTTTGTGTTTGCACAGGTTGCGTGCCGTGAAGCTGGCACAGTTCTGTAGACAACAATCTATTGCTTATTCAAATGAATAACCCCAGAGAGTATTGCAATGTCTGGGAGAGCAAGCCCTCAGAAAATGAATGTTGAGAGATGGAATCAATAAACAATTAAGCTGGAAAAGTTTACAGATTCCTATAGAGAAAAGCAGAATTCATTTGTAATGAAGAATAAGAATGTGCTCTCATTGGTTAGCTATTTGACTTGGAATTCCTGCAAATGAAATGGGAGGTAAGTTTAGTCAATTGAAGTGCATTTGCTGCCTTCACATGTCAGTTTCTGTTCTGTTTATCTCAGTGACCCTTAATAAAGTTGGGATCATGAAAGAAGATATCCAACATGTGGTCTGAGTTCAACAGACTGGATTCCGATGTTTGGTCAGGAACCACTAAGGATGTCCCTCACACTGACAGTCCTGTAAGCCCAGTGGTTTCTCACACTCCAGAAAAGATTGGCAAATCTAATCCCCATGCACCTGCTGAGATTCCCCCGTTAAGAGTTCTAGCCTTATTAAGTTGAGTAGTTGTTTCTCAGCTGAGGGATTACCTGGAGATGCCCATTCAAGTCACCTGGTTACATCTCTTCCTTTGCTAGAGAAATGAGAAAATCCACTTACAGAAGTAAGAACACCCTTCAGCATCTCCTATATCAGAAAGTGCACAGAACCCTCCTGATTCTTCCATATGGTCAATTACTTTCTTTTCTGTCAATGCCTCCCCCTTCTGAGATTTTTGCTTTGGGTCAAGCCCCAAAATGGCACTGGACACATGCAAAGATAGCAAGAAAATTTATTCTCAGGGCATTTATGATCTGATGGGAAACATAAACTACAGTACCTGGCATTTCATGGGAAATCATCTTCTTGTAAGATTTCCAGTCCAGATTTGCAGGCTCTAAGGAGCATTTTGGGTTTGGAGAAGTGTCTGTCATCTTAGGTGTACCACAGACTCCAGCGCCAAGTCTTTTGATGTTACGTTGTCGCTTGCCCAAATTGGATCCTGTCCAGGTATCAAACCTCCAACCCACACTGGATGACTCAGAGGACAGGACCTGTGCTATCCGAGTTGTTCCAAAATACAAAGGGAAATTCTGTTGCCACCATCTGCCTGAATATTTTCTTGGCCTAGGGGAAACAGGCAGGAATGACTATCGAGGCAACTACCTACAGCTGCATTTGAAGGGAAATGCTGTTAGAGACAGGGTTTCAAAGTTCCAAAAGAAATTCGACAGGGCAGTGAGTGGGACCTGGGGAAAAGGCAGCATACAACAGCTGTGCTGCAAAATGTCACCCAGGTAGAACAGACATTCAGTCACTGCTCTCACGGGCCCCTTCTCTCTTGTGGAGTCCTCTTATCAGTCCTTGCTTTGGCATTCTCTCCATCTGTTTTCTTCACCCTAAGTAGCTGGGTGAATAAATTCCCCCAAGGTATTTAAAGCAACCTCGCCTTCATAGCAAAAGGCCAAGCAACTTCTATTTATTATCAGATAAAATCAGTTTTCTAAATTTTCTTTTGGTTTTCTTGGCATAGGGGTGGTTGCTGACAAGGCCAACTTCAAAACTAAATAGTTAATGAAACTCAACCAAATATACTAAAATGTTGGGCCAGATTCACTTTGACATTTATCAGATATTTCAGTAACCACACATGTGGCTTCAGTAAAGCCTCTAGCGTGAAAATAAAGCTTTTTTTAAAAAAAATTGGAAACTTTTCAGATTCAATCTTTTGATCTAGTTTATTCCGGCTGAGATGTGGCTTTTTGCTAATCATTGAGTATCTTCTCTCACCATCATGACTTCAAAAGTATACATATGTCTCTACCTACAGGGCAGATAATCTTATCTCACCTTCTATTTCAGTTACTTATTAATTAGGTTATTATTATAACATTTCTAATTATAAGAGTCCACTTATAGACATGTCCAGGAAGTTATACGCAAGCCTAGTTTGAAGGTCCTTCTTATTGCTTGATATAAAATCTTTCCAGTATATCTTGAAAGTTCAAAACTGCTTCACCTGTGTTGTGTTTAGCAGGCTTTGTGCCTACTGGTTCTCTTCCAAGACATGGGATTGAGTCATGCATTCATCCCAGACACTCCCATGTAGGCATGGAGCCACATTCCTTTCCAAGGAGAAGACACATGTGCACACAAGTCACTGAAATAGGCGTGCCCACCACTCAGGATTTGAACCCTTGCTTTTCTTAGTTGCTGAAAGGAAAAGTTCCCAGACCATTTTGGGGGGTAGAAGTTGGCTTACTCGCCCACTGAAACAGACAATGTAATTTTTATATTCATGTGTATATACGTATTATGTATATATTACGTGAATATATGTGTATATATGTACATATTAAGTGAATACATGTATCTTCACTTCCTGAGAAATCTTTGGGTTGCCTTTGGAAAGAGTAGCCCTCAAGATTCTTGTAAATTTGCTTTATACCGCATACTACATCAGGTTCCCTGGACACATAGCCTGTGATGAAGATTCTTGTGTAAGGATTTATGGAAAAAATGATACTAGGGGAAGATTAGGAATCAAAGTAGTACAGATGATCTTACCTCCTCTTTTCATTCCAGCTAGTAACAAATTATTGTATCATGTAATAGCTCTCGTTGCAAAAGCCCAGAGTGAAAGAAGCAGCTAAGCAAAGATGTAATTGCAGCTGTGACTAGCTTCAGCCTGATCCCATGGTGAGCTCTAAATCCAGAATCTCACTGTAGAACTGGCCCCATCTTGAGGCAAAGAAGCCAAGAGTTTGTACCTCTTGTTTTTTTTAACTTTTATTTAATAAATATAAATTTCCAAAGTAGAGCTTATGGATTACAGTGGCTTTTCCCCTCCATACCCCCATAAACTTCCCTCCCACCCACAACCCTCCCATCTCCCACCCCTCTCCCATTACATTCACATCAAGATTCATTTTCAATTATCTTTATATACAGAAGAGCAATTTAGTATATATTAAGTAAAGATTTCAACAGTTTGCACCCACACAGAAACACATTACTGTTAATACTAGTTATAGCATTAATTCACATTGTACAACACATTAAGGACTGAGATACTACATGAGGAGTAAGTGCACAGTGACTCCTGTTGTTGACTTAACAATTGACACTCTTGTTTATGGCGTCAGTATTCACCCTAGGCTCTTTTCATGAGTTGCCATGCTATGGAAGCCTTTTGAGTTCGCCAACTCAGATCTTAATTAGACAAGGCCATAGTCAAAGTGGAAGTTCTCTCCTCCCTTCAGAGAAAGGGTTTGTACCTTTTGTTAATCTTCTAGGGAGGAAAATCACTTCCCAGGAAAGAGGGCTACAATTTGGCCAAGGGCAAATCTCCAGAGAAGGATGCAACTGTCCAAAATTCACAGCAGCCAGGCAGTAAACACACTTCCTATAAAGTGGATCCGAGCACAATATCAACACCAACACTACAGCCCACCCCTTTTACTGTCAGATCCACTGGATTCACACATTAAAGTCTCCATTTCAGGGACTGGTGTTGTGGCACAGTGCATCAAGACACCACCTGCAGTCCAGCATCCCATGTGAGCACCAGTTCAAGGCCCAGCTGCTCCACTTTTGATCTAGCTCCCTGCTAATGCACTTTAGGGAGCAGCAGAAAATAGTCTGAGTGCTTGAGGCCCTGCCACCCTCATTGGGAGACCTGGATGGAGTTCCAGACTCCGGGCTTCTGCATGGCCTAGGCTTCCTTGGCCACTGTGATGATTTGGGGAGTGAAACAGCAGGTGGAAAATCTCTCTCTCTCCCTCTCTCTCCCCCCCCAACTTTGCCTTTCAAATAAATAAATAAATCTTTTATTAAAACCCCTCCCTACAGAGATAGCTTTTATCCAATATTTATGCCACTTAAAATGCAAAATGAAGGTTAACAGTTCAAAATAGAGTCCCAGCTGCTACTGTTGACTCCCAAGTTGTAAATGATACTATTTCTCTGTTTTACAACTTGTGTATATCTACCCCTTCAGCCAGCATTTGTGCTAGCCACGGTGATTTGTTTTGTGGACGTATATCCACACTGAGTCTGATTCCCTCATACTCATGTCTTTTTTGTGTGTGTGTTTTATTTTAAGATTTATTGTATTGAGGTCGGCATTGTGGCACAGAGGGTTAAGCCTCTGCCTGCAGTGCCAGCATCCCATATGGATGCTGGTTGGAGTCTCAGCTCCATTTCCTATCCAGCTCCCTGCTAACATGCCTGGGAAAGTAGCAGAAGATGGCCCAAGTGTTTGGGCCCCTGCCACCCACATGGGAAATCTGAATGATATTCCAGGCTTCTGACTCCTGTATCTCAGCTTTTCAAATAAATTTAAAAAATCTTAATGAGGTGGGGACGGGAGAATCTTCCATCCACTGGTTCATTCTCCAAATGGTTACAACAGATGGTGCTAGACAAAGCCAAAGCCAGGAGCCTGACATTCCATCTAGGTCTCCCATGATGGTGGCAGGGACCCAAACACCTGTGCCATCTTCTGCTTTCTCAGGTGCATTAGCAGTGAGCTGGATTGGAAGTGAAGCAGCTGGAATTCAAACTAGTGCTCATAGGGGATGCTGACATCACAGGTGGCAGCTTGACCTGCTGCACCACAATGTCAGCCCTGCATACATGTCTTTATCCAGCAGGACTGCTGTGGTTGCACTCATTCCCACACCAGCACATGGAAAAATCAAAGATGCTAAAATGAATCAACTCAGAAACAAAGATATTCTATTTTGTGGCATTATCCCAACCTCCATTGATTATTGTATCCACTTACTCAGCCAACTGACCGATTACTTAGCCAAATGACCATGAAACAAGTTTTTATTGGAATTTTTACTGTGTCTTTTAGGGGACATGCCCCCCTCTGGGAAGTTGGACCCCCAAATCCACAAATAGAATAAGAAGCACAAAGTCCCTACATGGTCAATGGAAAAAAGGTAAGGAGAGCCACTTCTATTTGGTTCTCAGACTCATATATTCCACCCTTTAGGAACAGGGTAGCCAGTGGGCACTGGTTTAATGTGCACATCACATAGAATGGTGTCCCATCCCTGCAGGTAGTTGTCACCAAATTGGTACTACAGCTGATAAAATGTGGTCCCACTCAATTGTCTGTCAGGCCACTCAATTTAGGAATGGAGTGGAGTATAGTAGAATTAGGGATCCCATGGTCATTTTGATGACTGTCACACCCTTTCCATCATAGAGTTGTCTCTTTTGTTGAAGGGCAATATTATATGAGATCCCATGTCGATGGATTACATGCTTTGCGAATCCTCAGTGAGACAGAAATGGTCACTCT
Organism: Sylvilagus floridanus; assembly: GCA_949820135.1. Classification (NCBI taxonomy): domain Eukaryota; kingdom Metazoa; phylum Chordata; class Mammalia; order Lagomorpha; family Leporidae; genus Sylvilagus; species Sylvilagus floridanus. Next base: position 62,375,496 of record OX463246.1, on the reverse strand, counting down.
TTCCTGGAGCACAAGAAAAGCCCATCAGGATGAATCACTGTTCCTTGTAGGGAGAAGAAGGTCCTAAAAACACTCGTGTAATTCTTGGTTTCCTTGAGAAATGATGTCTTAGTGCAATGCAGCATTGGTATCAATGGCAACCAACTGTTCAGAAAAGCAAGTGTTTGATCAACCCTTGTGAATTAGAGAGAACCTATGCTTTGGGATCCATGCAAAGTCTCCCTATCTGCCACTATGTCCACATTATTCAAAGGGCCATTGCAGAGGCCATCAGGTAACTAAGGATAGAGGCAGGCCAAGGTCTTGTCTACTTAGCTTGCACCTCTTCTGCTTTACTATGTGACAAAAATTTACTGCCATATTGTGCCAATTTCTGTTTGACCACATACCTCCCCAAACATCCTTATTACTGATCTTCCAGTCTTTTCCTCCCAAGCTCCAGTCCAACCAGCTAAGCCACTCACGTTGTGCATGATTGATGGATATCCAAGCAGCTAAGCCATTCTCTGTTGCCTATAAGTCTGGGGATATTTTGTCTAAGACCACTTTCAATTCTAACCAGTGACTTAAACAGATCACTGAAAAAACTGCCCATTTGAAGGGTTTTCCTCTCTCGAAATTCAGTCCCACATTTGTGTTTGAATATAGTAGGCTGTCATCTATTTTTAGCTTTCATTCACCTTCCACGTTGACTGATCTGTGAATAAAGGCTGGGTTTATGACTCTTCCTTTCAATGGCCATTGGAAAGAAACCCCAGAGGAGATAACTGTGGCTGAGGGAGAGGCATTGATGAAATACTGCCACATGACATGAGAGTAAGTGTCATACAGCTTACTTTTGATCTCTGGACTTTGCTCAAGTCCCATCCTAGATCTACTACTTCCATTTTATAATGATTCCTGCTGGGCCTGAACTTTATCACTTGATGAGCTGATGATGTCTAACGAATCAGGAGTAGGTATGACTGAATGAGTCACATGGACTGTGATGCTCTGCGGAAGACGACATGCTGGAATGACATGTGGAAGATGACAAGACGGTGCTGTTCTTTTACTGGGGCTTTCCGGAGGCTCCAGGTAGTGCTTTTCTGTACCAGAGAAATGTCTAATACTGTAGGGTCAGCCAGGACAGATAGGCCAAGAGGAAGTGCTGCTTCTTCCTAAGCCTGGACTTGCAGTCTTTCCTGATCTGAGATCCATTCAAAACCAGCAGTTTTCCATCTTCTTAGTAAATGGGTGCTAGTACTATTTAGAGATACAGAACATGCTGCCTCAAAGAACCAGAGGTTTACCAAAGACTGTGCTTTTTTTCTTTGTGTTGAGAAGTGCAAGGTGCCATGAAGATATCCATGCATGCCTTATACTGTTGGAACCTATTAAATAGTTGCAGGTGTGATAAGCCCCTGAATTTTTTTCAGAATTTATCTTGTTCCCTCAGGAGCACAGATATCTTAACAAGACACATATATTTTTACTGTTTCTTACCCATCAGATGTAATTAACCAACTATCAATAAAGTGAAATAGTGAAATATTCTACAGAATGTCCACATAATCCAGCTGTCATCAGGAAGGTGACCAAAAGAAGAGAATGAACATAGTCCTAGGGTAAGATGACAAATCTATGGGGATATTGCTGTCCATCCTAAGGGACTGTGGACAAACTACTGATCCTTGTTTTGTGTGAGTATTGAAAAAATGCATTTGTCAATTCAGTAGCTTCATATCACATAAAGAGGCTGTGTATTCTACCCTTGTAAGGATACCACATTTGGCATAGCCTCTGTCCACTGTCATCCCGATGTGAGTTATTGGTTGTTGCAGAAACCAGACTGGTGGATTAATTGAAGATATGATGATTACCACCCCTGCATTCCTTAAAATTTTAGTATGCCAAGTGATTCTATTTTTTACTTATTCTATTGTAGTCAAAGTGGAGGAAGTTTCAGGAGTTGCTGGCTTCTCTAAATATAATAGCTTTTAATTAAAGGTCAAGAAGCTAATGAACATTCTGCTTACCATTAAGTATGCATCCAAAATCAGAAGACATGACCACTAACTGAGTCTTTAATTCTAATGAACAACACTGAAATAGACATAGGTCAAGACTTCAGTTTTGAGGTTTTTTTTTTTTTTTTTTCCCTAAGCTGGCCCTATTTACCTTGGCTCTAACAGAGGATAATTGAGGAACTTGGGAACTCTAAGTATTAGGATCTGCTCAGATCCAGACACATTAATCTTTGGAGAATTAGTTTATACCCCTTTCCAAAGGGTGCAGTTATAGGAAGAGGAGATAGAAAGAAAAGCTCTCACTACTCTGTAAACTTAGTGTTGCTAAGTCTTTTCTTGTGGATTTTTGGCCACTCCTTCTCTCTCTGAACACTACTTCAGTATATAAACTGGGCAAAGAAGTATGACTTTCCATTAGGGCCATGCCCTCAGCATTCTGCTCACACATTTATGATCTATTTTGATTATACACATTTATTAAGCAATATTGCCATCTGATTGCCCTTGTTCAAGTTTAAAATTGTAGAATCATCTCTTACATTTCCAAGTTTCCAGATAAGAAACTCACTGATGAATTTTATAGTCACCACAAATCTACTGGAGATAATGAAGTGAATAAACATTCAGTTCCAAGGACAATTTGCAAAGAAAGCCAAATAAACACACTTCTATTTCAGTCTGTAAAAAGCAAACTTGCAGGGTACATTGATGGGTTTTTCAGAGGTCCACTGAGATTGTCTTCACTTGTGATTCTTACCCACACTGTGTCTGGCCCCTGGATTCTACACAGATTAAGATGTCTGGGCTGTCAGTTTTCATTCTACCTGAGCCATTCACCAACCTTGTGAGGGGAATAGGACAAATCCTGTGAACCCTTGGTGTTTCTTCAAGTGTAAAATAAGATAAATAATTCAGTGTGAAACTCACATGATTGTACAAGGATTTCTTATTGATTGCCTAGAACTTTGGCAGATGGGACCCATATTTCTTGCTCTTAGAGATAACAAAAATATATTATATGTGGGTTTTGTTGCTTCCCACAAAAAATAAAACAAAACTCATGAAATTCTTAAATGCAGGGTTCTAGAACAGCAACATCAAATAGATATTCCTATAATGATGATAATATTCTGTATTTGTGCTATAAAACATGGTAGTTAGTGAGCATGTGGGACTATTATGCATTTGAAAAGTGGCTGTTGTGACTGATGAACTGTTTTTACTTTGCATTTAATATGTCACATGAAACTAGTGGAACTAGTAGCTATTGCATTGGACTGCACAGTGTTTCAAGACAATAGATATGGGTTCCATCTTTATTTGCTTGATATTTTGGAATCTTCATTAGCACAAATATCTATGTGATTCATATAATGTGAATAAAGAAATCACTTTTTAAAATAGGATCTACACACATAAAGGCTTTATGTATTATGTTTGGCTCCTAAACAACTCTAAAATGAATAAGTAACCAAACTGTGATATAGAGGACATGACTTATCTTCTTGGGTGTATGAAACATTGTATGAAAACCAGTCATTTTCAGAGCAATCTGAAAATGAACTAATGCTCTGAATGTTTAGCAGCTAAATTGAAAGTTTTGAAAGCACATACAAGAAAAATAGAAGCCGGGAAAGTGTCCAAAGAAGCATTACTAGATGTCATTGGAAGAAGAAAACTAATTTCAAGTGAATAGGTTGGTAGGTAAGGATCGATATATATTCATCAAAATCTCCATAAGACCTTTGTTGGCAAACAACAGACAATCCTCCAGCAGAGCTGCTATTTCCCTTCTAACTTTTGGGAGCTACCAAAGGTCAGTCTAGAAAGCCCCAGCACTCAAATGCAGGACCTTGGGTATTAGATTTCCATCCTTGACTTTTAAATTCATGATGAGAAGATGAGCTGCCTTTGATAGAGAAGTAGAATTACAATCTTCCAAGGTCCCTATTATTTCAGAAGTGACACAATGAACCATTGTTATTTGTAGGACCACAAAACTAGGGCAATGCCTCAATGAACATCAAGAACACTAAATTCATCTAATCAGCTAAACAGCAATGCCCTTGGGGACTCAGAGTGGGTGTTTAGAAATGTCTCTTTCCTAGCTCCCCTATCCATTTCTCTTCTAGAACATCAATAAATTGAGCTACAGAATTATCCAATCCAGGAATGTCTGTTCACACAGCCTCAACATGATATAATAGAAGATTTATGTACAAACATCAGAAAAGGTTTCTGTTGTTTTTTGTTTTCTTCCTCAAAAAGAACCATTTATATCCACCAAGTACCTATGAATTGTCCTTACTTTTACCAAGAGAATATTTAGACACATTCGTTATGCAAATTTTCAGTGTTTGGCTGAGAATGATACAATGGATTGATAATTTTCAGTTGATAATTGATCTATCCTTTTTCTTTTTCTAAGGTACTTCCACTTTTTAAAATAACACCCATTCAAGACAGTTTCCCATAGTTAGTACTGACAAATGGAGGGCCAGTCCTTCAGCAGCTACATCCATAATCCAACTATTCTTTCCAACCTCAGGAGCCATTCAAGTGTTTTCTAACTTGAGTTTATCAACGCCAGAGAACTGTCTCTTTGAGATTTACTTCCTTCTATTTTTGTTGTGGCACCTTTCCAATTAGGTAACAGCTTTTGTATGTAAAATTACTTGCTTCAGAATTAAGTTTTAGTTCCAAAGATTTTTTTTTTAGATGGCACTTCTTATATTGCAGTTTTGTTCAGTTGAGCAATTGAATCATATGTTCACTTCATAATCAGAGATGCTGAAATTATCATTAAAATTGGATTCTGATTCAATGCTGCAACCACTACCCATTTAAATCAAGCCTCTCAAAGCCCTAAGAATCCCTAAGACCAAAGTGATTGCCAAACTGCATTCCTTAGATATTGGCAGATTATGCTACCAAATCCTGACATGTATTGGAAAGTGTTTTATCATCTGGAGTAATTATGTCTCAGCAAAGCTCTTAGAGAATTCCTGGCTCATCTTAAATATGTTTAGACCATTTTGAAAAACTTTAATAGAAAAATCTATGGCCTAGCACAAGAGTCCAGCAGGAATGTGAAGAGGGAATTCAGGGGAGTATGGTAAGGGATCATAAAGAATGTAGTTCTAGGGTTGATGTACAGTGAAATACACACTAGATGTGAATCCTTTGGCAGGAGGTTTACGGTAACACAAGCCAAATTTATCAGAGAATTCCAAAGGCAGTGGAAATGTCTCTGTTCTGTATTGAATATTACTTGAAATAAATAGGCCATAAGCCAGGGGTGTGGACATCCTTTTTGCTATAACCTTTCCATTCTAATGACATATTTTGTAATGAGATTTGACATGTAATTCAAACATAGTTCCCAAAGCATGTAATATCCCTCTCAATTACTCACAATACTAAAATTGATATCATTCTTTTCCTCATTTTAAATCCATGTACTCCCTTACCAAAAGCCACCCACTGATTTTCTAATGTTAATGATCTGTATTGGATGACTGGATAATACCAATTTTCATTTTTAGTACCTGGGGACATTTTCATAAGAACATAGGTTGCTCCAAAAAATGTAGTGATCTAATAAAAATTAGGACAGATTTTCTTGAATGAACAAAATAATGCAGAGGGGAGTTTTAAAATCCTATCTAATCCATTTGAGAAACACAGGGTAGTCCAAGAGGTTGCTTATACATTTAAGACTTTCATATTCTGACTTCAATTTTGAATGCTTTGATTGGGCTTTATTTATAAATTGGTAAATTCACATTCTAATAGTTTTATTAAGAACATGGTTCTTAAATAAAATTGCTCTAAAATATACATGTCTTACTCAAAAGTCACAATTTTGTAGGTAAAATGGGAATAAAACATTTTTGAAGTGAACAAATAGGTGCTTTATTTTCCCTAAACATCAATTTTGCCTACGACAGAATGAGGATGGGGTAGAGGAGTGATCCTAGTGCTGTGAAAGTCTGTTCTCATGTACAAAGGGAAGAGTTAAAGTTCCAAAAGAAGTGACCATATCTGCGACCTTGCACTTTACAGGCAAATGTTTGCACTGGAACTCACCCAGGAAGGGTGATGATGTGCTATCTTGCTTTGATAACTTGCTTTGATAACTGTTATCTTGCTTTGATAACTCCTAAAATAAGGACCCTGGCTCAGAGCATTGGTATATATACCTTCAGCAGATATTCATTCAAGAGGATATATCAAGGATGCAAGGAGATCTTCATATTTTTAGTGGTGACTGATCTATGCAACCTGCTAGGATGGAAGGGGTAGATACTTAACAATACTTTAGTTCCCCACCAGTATTCACAGCCACCTAAGAGGTGGACATCAGAAGCTGGATAAAAAAGCAAAATATAAGCTTTATTACTATTCAAACTGAGGTTGGAAAATATGGCACAGATGTGCTGTAAAGTCAGTTTCTAGATCTGAACTTCAGAATTAGACTGGAAAACCAAAGATCCACCCAACAGAGGAAGGGCCTTTGTTGTATCCAATGGACAAAGGGCAGAGGAATCTGTGCTCTCTGTAGATAGGCAGAACTCAAAGACAGAGGGGAGGGCCTTTTTACAAATTCACAAATCAGCTAACAGAGTAAATTTCCCTCCCATGGGGAAAAGTGAATGAAGTGCAGAAGGAGGGCAACACAATGTTAGTAGAGGACTCATATGAAAGGAAATAGAAGGAATGAAAAGTAACTGTTCACCCCTAACAAAATCTCACACAGACTCTAAGATTCTCAGTTTCTTTTTCTGGAGAATTATACATAACATCCATGGACTAGATAACTTTAAAGAGGTTGGAGGACAATAAGGAACAATATAAAGAAATAAGATTACTGAAACCTAGTTACTTTAAGTCATTCAAATGTGACTTTCACCTTCGAAATAATGTCCTAACATGTTACATGTGTTTTGCCTTTTTAAAGCCACACTTAACAAACAAAGAGACTGAGCTTGGAAAGGCAGAAGAGTTCTATAGATGGATGGTGGTGCTGGTTGTATAATAATGTGAATGAACTTAATCCACGAACTGTACACCATAAGACTGTTAAAATTGGAAATTTTGTGCTATGTATAGTTTACTACAAAAACTAATTTTAAGTAGATGCAACAAAAACAGTTTTAAAACAACCAATAGGGGCAGGTGTTTGGTGTAGCAGTTGAGATGCTACTTGGGATACTCATAGTCCATATCAGAACGCTTGAGCTTCAATCCTAGTTCTGATCCCAATTCCAGCTTCCTGCTAATGCATACCCTAGGAAGAAGCATATGATGACTCAAGTAGTTGTTCCTGCCACCATGTAGGAAACCTTGAGTTCCTGGCTGCTAGTTTCAGCTTGGCCTAACCCCAGCTCTTGCAGACATTTGGAGAGGAACTAGCAAGTGGGAGATCTCTCTCTGTTTCTCTTTCTCTCTCTTTTTTTCTTTCTGCCTTGTAATGAAAAAGGTAAATAAATAATTTTTAAAAGCAGAATTTATTGATTATCTTGATTTGCCTGGTTAAAAATATAACAAATGCTCCTGGCCTCAAAAAATAATCACTGCAGGAGTTGATGTTGTGGCATATGCTATTGTGCCAGCATCCCATATGGGTGACAGTTCCTGTCCTGGCTGCTCTACTTCCTACCTGGCTCCCTGTTAAAATGCATGAGAAAGCAGGGTTAGATGGTCCAATTGCTTGGGTCCCTGCCCAACCATGTAGGAGACCTGGAGGGAGCTCCTGGCACCTGCTTTTGGCCAGGCCCAGCCCTGGCTGTTGTAGCCATTTGGGGAGTAAAACAGCAAATGGAAGATCTCTCTCTCTCTTTCTCTCTCTGCTCTCTAGCTCTGCCTTTGTAATAAATAATTAACCTTAAAAAAAAAAACATAATCACTACAAAACCAGTAAAGGAAAAAAATGACATTCCTATTAATATTTACAGATATACTGTGATGACTACTTGCATGTATCAACTTGGCTGGGTCATAGGGTTTCCAGATACTTGATCAAACATTATTGAGGATTTTTCTATGATATTGTTTTTGGATGCTATTTATGTTTAAAATGGTAGACTTTAATTAAAGTAGATTGTGTCCACTATGTGGGAAGGTCTCAACCAATGAGTCAAAAGTCTCTGTAGAACAAAAGAATCATTTATTTCTTGCAAGAGAGAATTCATCTGCAGACTGCCTAAACATTTCATCATCTCTTCCTAGCTCTATAGTAGACTGCCTTTGGACTTGAACTGAGTCCCATCTACCACTTCCTCTGTCAGATTTTGTATTCACAAAGCCTCCACAGTCCATTGAGCCAATTTTTGAAATAAATTAAGAAAACCAATATATATCCTATTGGTTCTGTTTCTCCTTATCATAAACTATATTGTTATCTACACATATAACTTTACTATACACTTTTCAATACAAAATAATATCCATAACTACAGAGTATTATGTCCTGTGGATTTATGAAGCCAATCTTCTGTTGACAGACATGAGTTAAATTTTATTTGTAAACTTCACACAGACTACAAACATAAATATTTTTGTCCATGCATTTTTTCATAGTTGTCCAATTTCTTAAGATAAATTCTGAGAATTTATTTATAGAATGATATTCACACTTAATTTCTCTTAATCAAATTTATAGAAATATGATTTCCATAAAACAAAATGCTCCAATTTGAAGTAAACATTTTAAGGACATTGTACCAATGCATTTTGCCAAATAAACCCATCAATATCTCAATCAAGATGTATAATATATATCAATATAAATGATCCCTTATGCCAATTTATAGTCAACCTCAATTCTCCCACTAACCCTAGAAAATCACTGTTTTCTGTCAACATTCTTTACTTCCTCATTCTAGAATTTTATCAAAATGAAATAATAAAATATGTACTCTATTGTGTCAAATTTCTTTCACTAAGCATGCTTTTCAGATTCATTCACATTATACTTTTCAGTAGCTCATACATTTTTGAGTAGTATTCCCAAGTATGGATACAAAATAGAATTGTTTGCCCAATCACTAGGCCATGGAAATTTGGGTTAATTTCAATTTGGGCTATTATGCATAAAGGTACCTTTATTTAGAGGCAAGTCTTTGTGTTGATATTTCACGTCTCTTGGGGAGATGTGTTGGAGTTTACTGTTTTGGAGTGCAAATATAGCCTTAATTTGATGTAAATTGGTCAAATTGTTTTCCAAGTTGTTTGACCATTTCACATTCCCACTAGCGACATTCCAGCTCCTCCAAATCCTCATCTACACTTGGTATTGTATCTTTTCAATTTTAGCCATCTTTTGGAGATCCAGGATAGCTGAATTGGGTATAGCCACACTAACTGCATTTGAAGCCCCAAGAAGAAAGAAGGAGAAATTGTAGAACAGGTGGAGAGGTTGGGTATGCCATAATCCATCTGTGTCACTCCATCCCCCCAACCAGACCTACGGCCAGTGGGGAGGAGCCATATTTATTGTTTACATTTTCGAGTGTAAGCAGGGGGGCTGCCACGCTTAACTCCTACCACGCACCCATCAATTGCGGAGGCCACCTCAGAACATGTCCCACCTGGGAACAAGAATCACAACATTTCAGAGTGATTTCCTCCCCAACACACAAGCTGTAAAACAAGGAGTAGTCCTAAACAGCAAAAACTCAAACTCATTTCACGCACCAGTGAGAAGCAAGCCCAGCCCCAGTAGGTGTGGCTTAGTGCACCAAAGTCCTGGTGCCTGCTTCCATCACAATCTAGAAGTAAACAGGGCTCCAGGAGGTGGGACTGTGTGCTTTCACTTGCAACACAGACACATAGCAGCTCTCAGCAGAGGGAAATTGCACCACAGGTACAAAGTCAACAACTTAAAAATAAAATCAACCAGAAATGCTGAAGAACAAAGGAAAAATCCTGATTAAGAATAAGGAAGACTCTATGAACTTGCCAAAGGAGCAACAGAAATCTTCAATTATGGACTGAAAGAGATCAGGGATATGCCAGAAAAGGAATCTAGAAAATTAATAGTCAGATTACTTACAAGCAATCAGAAACAAATTCACAATCTAAATGAAAGGCACTCCCAAGAAACTGAGAATTTAAATAGAAGCCAGAATGAAATATACTGGAAGTGAAGAATTCAATAGGTCAAATAAATACAATGGAAAGTCTTAGCAATAGAATAGATGAGACAGAAGAAAGAATATCAGAACTAGAAGACAAACATCTGGAAATAATACTATCCAACCAAATACAAGAAGAAATCACAATGGGAGATTTATAATATTCTATCAAGCGACCCAAAATACAGATCCTAGGAATTCCAGAAGCTGTGGAGAGAGAATGGATTAGAAGGCATTCTTAATGAAATAATAACAGAGAACATCCACAATCTGTAGAAAGAAAGAGACATACAAGTACAAGAAATACACAGAACTCCCAATAGACAGGACCAGAGAAGAACTTCATCAGGAGACATTGTAGCAAAACTCACCTCAGTGAAACACAAAGAATGGATATTAAAATGTATATAAGAGAAACAACAAGTCACATTCAGAAGAAACCCAATTAGACTCACTTGGGTTTCTTGTCACAAACCCTACAGGCAAGGAGACAATGGTGAGACATGTTCCAAGTCCTAAGAGAAAAAACTGTCAACCCAGAATACTGTACCTTGCAAAACTCTCATTTATAAATGAAGGAGAAATAACAATCTTCCACAAAAAGCAGAAATTGAAAGAATTTGTAACTACTCACCCAGCCATACAAAAGATGCTCAAGGATGTGCTTACACAGAGAAACACAGAAAGAGGAACATCATTACAAAACAAGATGGACATAGAAAATGACCCATCAAAAGTATAAATGAAATCCAAAATATATAAACAGGACTGTTTAAGGAAACATGGCAGTGCAAAGACAATATTTAACAATAGTCACACTGAATATATATGGCCTCAACTCCCCAGCTAAAAGACACAGACTGACTGAATGGATTAAAAAAGAAAACCCATCTATTAGCTGCCTACAAGAAACACACCTTACCAACAAAATGCACGCAGACTGAAAGTGAAAGAATGGAAAAAGATAATCCATGCTAACAGAAACCAAAAAAGAGCTGGTGTGGCTATCCAAATATCAGGCAAAATAGACTTTAACACAAAAACTATTAAAAGACACAAATAAGGACACTATATAATGATTAAAGAATCAATTCAACAGGAAGAAGTGACTATTATAAATGTATATTCACCTAATTACAGGGCACCTGGCTATTTAAAAAAATTGTTAAGGGATTTAAATGAAGATATAGACTCACATACAATAGCAATGGGGGACTTCATTACCCCGCTTTCAGAAATGGACACATCAACCAGACAGAAAATCAACAAAGAAACAGAGTTAATGGACACCATAGACCAAATATACCTAGCAAATATCTATAGAGCCTTCCACCTTAGAGCCACAGAGTACACATTTCTTTTCTCCAGTGCATGGAACTTTCTCTAGAATTGACCATATGCTAGGTCATAAAGTAAGTCTCAGCAAATTCAAAAAAATCAAAATCATATCATGCATCTTCTCAGACAACAATGCAATGAAGCTGGAAATCAACAACTCATCATATCTCTACATCATATGCAAACATGGAAATGAATGACATGTTTCTGAATGAACAATGAGTATAGAAGAAATCAAAAGAGAAATAAAAACATTTCTGGAAACAAACAAAGATGACAATACAACATACCAAAATTTGTGGGATACAGCAAAAGCAGTGTTAAGAAGAAAGTTTATAGCAATTGGTGCCTACATCAAAAAACTGGAAAAATACCAAATAAATGAATTATTTACGCACCTCAAGGATCTAGAAAAACAACAGCAAACCAAATTCAAAACTAGTAGAAGAAAAGAAATAACTAGAATTAGAGAAGAAATCAACAAAATTGAAACAAAAAAATACAAAAGATCAGCAAAATGGAGAGCTGGTTTTCTGAAAAAATAAACAAAATTGACACAACATTGGCCCAAATAATCAAAAAGAAAAGGAGAAAGAAGACTCAAATCAATAAAAATTAGAAATGAAAAAGGAAATGTAACAAAAGATGCCACAGAAATAAAAATAATCATCAGAAATTACATGGATGCACGCCAACAATCTGGGAAACCTAGAAGAAATGGATAGATCCTGGACACATACAACCTATCTAAAGACATAGAGAACCTAAACAGACCTATATCCTAGTTTGAAATTAAATCAGTAATAAACACCCTCCCAACAAAGAAATGCCCAGGACTAGATGTCTTCATTGCTGAATTCTATCAGATATTTAAAGAAAAACTAACTCAAATTCTTCTCAAGTTATTCAAAAATAATTGAAAGGTAGGGAATCATCCCAAATTCTATGAGGCCAGCATCACCTTAACTCCTAAACCTGAACAAGATACAATAGAGAAAGAGAACTACAGACCACTTTCCCTGAAGAACATAGACACAAAAATTCTCAACAAAATTCTAGCCAATTGAATCTGACAACACAGAAGAAAGATCATTCACCCAGACCACGTGGGATTTATCACGGGTATGCAGAGATGGTTCAACATTTGCAAATCAATCAATATGATATATCAAATTAACAACTTAAAGAATAAAAACCATATGACTATTTTAATAGATGCAAAGAAAGCATTTGATGAAATACAATACCCTTTCATGAAGAAAACTCTAAGCAAATTGAATATAGAAGGAACATTCCTCAAGACGATTAAGGCAAATTATGACAAACCCATGACCAGCATCATATTGAATGAAGAAAAGTTGGAAGCATTCCCACTGAGGTCCAGTACCAGACAGGGATGCCTACTCTCACCATTGCTATTCAATATAGTCCTGGAAGTTTAGCCAGAGCCATTAGGCAAGAAAAAGAAATCAAATGGATACAAATTGGGAAGGAGGAAGTCAAACTATCCTTCTTAGCAGATGACAGGATTCTATATATAGGGATTCCAAAAAACTCCATTAAGGGACTATTGGAGCTTATAGAAGAGTTTGGCAAAGTAGCAGGATATAAAATCAATACACAAAAACCAATAGCCTTTGTAAGCATAGACAATGCCATGGCTGAGAAAGAATTTTTAAGATCAATCCCATTCACAATAGCTACAAAAAAATCAAATACCTTGGAACAAATTTAACCAAGTATGTCAAAGATCTCTATGATGGGAATTACAAAACATTAAAGAAAGAAATAGATGAAGATACAAAAAAATGGAAAAATCTTCAATGTTTAAGGATTGGAAGAATATCATCAAAATGTCCATTCTTCCAAAAGCAATTTACAGATTCAATGCAATACCAATCTAAATACCAAAGACTTTCTTCTCAGACCTAAGAAAAATGATGCTGAAATTCATATAGAGGCACAGGAGACTTCAAATAGCTAAAGCAATCTTATACAACAAAAACAAAGCTGGAGGCAACATAACACCAGATTTCAAGACATACTACAAGGCAGTTACAATCAAAACAGCCTGGTACTGGTACAAAAATAGATGAATAGACAATTGGAACAAAATAGAAACCCCAGAAATCAATCCAAATACCTACAACTGATATTTGACCAAGGAGCTAAAGCCATTCCCTAGAGCAAGGACAGTCTATTCACCAAATGGTGCTGGGAAAACTGGATTTTCACATGCAGAAGTATGAAGCAAGACCTCTATCTTAGACCTTACACAAAAATACACTCAACATGGATTAAAGATCTAAATCTATGGCACAACACCATCAAATTAATTGAGAACATTGGGGAAAACCTGCAAGACATTGGCACCAGCAAAGAATTCCTGGAAAAGATGCCAGAGGAACAGGCAGTCAAAGCCAAAATTAACAAATGGGATTACTTCAAATTGAGAAATTTCCGTACAACAAAATAAACAGTCAGGAAAATGAAGAGGCAACTGACAGAATGGGAGAAATTATTTGCAAACTATACATCTGATAAAGGAACAATAACCAGAATCTATAAAGAGATCAAGGAACTTCACAACAACAAAACAAACAACCCAGTTAAGAGATGGGCAATGGACTTAAAACAGACATTTTTCAAAAGTGGAAATCCAAATGGCCAACAGACACATGAAAAAATGTTCCAGATCACTAGCCATCAGGGAAATGCAATTCAAACCTACAATGAGGTTTCAAATCACCCCAGTTTGAATGACTTTCATACATAAATCAACAAATAACAAATGCTGGTGAGGAAAAAGGTAGCCTAATCAACTGCTGATGGAAATGTAAACTGGTAAAGCCACTATAGAAGACAGTATAGGTGATATCTCAGAAATTTGAACATAGAGCTACCATATGACCCAGGTTTCGATTCCTGGGAATTTACCCAAGGGAAATGAAATCAGTAAACAAAAGAGCTATCTTCTCCTCCATGTTTATTGCAGCTTAATTCACAATAGCTAAAACATGGATGCAACCTAAATGTCCATTACCGAAAACTGGATAAAGAAATTATAGGATATGTACACTATGGAATACTACACAGCAGTTACAAAATAAAATCCAGTCATTTGCAACAAAATGGATCAATCTGGAAAACTTCACACTTATTGAAATAAGCCAGTCTCAGAGACAAATACTATATGTTCTCCCTGATCAGTGAGAATAGCGCACCTAAAACAAAAGATGTAGAAGTTAAATTGACACTTTGAGAAACAATGACTTGAACAGCCTTCATTTTGTGTTGAGGATGTTTGTTGTTTTTTATCTTTTTTTTTCTCTTCTTCATACTGTATGTTGAACTCTTAACATAGAGTTAATCATATGTATCTAAAGTCAATTGAAAATAGATCTCAGTAAAAAATAAGAGGGGGAATAAGAGAGGGACGAGGAAGTTTATAACTGTAAAGCTGTATAGTTCTGCATACAGTCCTACAGACTTACTTCTATGGTGCAGTTTAAAAAATTGTCATGGGACTCCAAATCCCATTAAAATTGGTGGTAAAAATGCTATCTTAACTATTAGAGTGATCATATAAAAACTGTTAAAGTGAACATACAGATAAGATTAAGTGTTAAAGAGATCATATACATAGCATCAAGTGCCTGGTAATAGTAATAGAATTAAAAAGGAGTGATGTTCCAACATGGGACTCAGTCCACACAGCAGACTCATAGAATGACAATTGAATTAACTAGCACTTTGACCTCAGAATCAGTCCCTAAGGCATTCAGATGTGGCTGAAAAGCCCATGAGAGCATTTCAGGCTCAGAAAGCCAAGACCCAACGGCAAAAAATATCCTACATGAAGCATCTCTGTGAGTGAGACTCCAGTGGAAAGAAGGGGCCATCATGTGGAATGTGGATTATATTATGTATTATATATATGAATATAGATTATTTATAGTTTATATAAACTATATTTTATACAGTTTATAGTACTATATTTTATATAGTTTATAGTTTATATTATTTATATATATTATATATATTATACATGTGAATATAGGTTACACAAATGCACTTTATATAACATAAAGATTATAAATGTAGATACAATCTTCGATTAAATTTGTTCCAAGGTGGTTTTTTGAGGCTATTGTGAATGGAATTGACTTATCATTTCTTTCTCAGCAAGTTCATGACTGTTGTATAAAATGGCTACTGATTTTTGTATGTTTATTTTGTATCCTGTAACTTCACTGAATTTGTTTATCAGTTCCAACAGCCTCTTCATGATGCTGATTTGTCTACATGGAATCTTGGCACCTAAAACAGGGATAGCTAGTTACTTCTTCCTTTCTTATCTGTGTGCTTCTTATTTCTTTATTTTGCCTAACTGTTCTGTCAAAAACTTCCAGAAATATACCGAATTAGAGCAGTAAGAATGGAAAACATTGTCCAGTTCTAGACCTTAGAGGAATCTCATTCTGTTTTTCCCTTGTCAATATGATACTGATTGTGGATTTGTCATATATAGATTATGAGACATGTTCTTTCTTTTTTTTGACAGGCAGAGTTATACAATGAGAGACACACAGAGAGAGTTATAGACAGTGAGAGAGAGAGACAGAGAGAAAGGTCTTCCTTCTGTTGGTACACTCCCCTAATGGCCACTACGGCCGGTGCTGCGCTGATCCGAAGCCAGGAGCCAGGTGCTTCCTCCTGGTCTCCCATGCGGGTGCAGGGACCCAAGCACTTGGGCCATCCTCCACTGCACTCCCAGGCCACAGCAGAGAGCTGGACTGGCAGAGGAGAAACCGGGACCCGCGGCCCCAACCGGGACTAGAACCCGGGGTGCTGGTGCTGCAGGCAGAGGATTAGCCAAGTGAGCCACGGCACTGGCCGACATGTTCTTTCTATACCCATGATATTCAAGATTTTTATCATGATTGTCTGTTAAATTTTATTGAAAGCTTTTTGGCATATTTTAAGATGATAATATGACTTTTTCTTCATTCTGTTGATGTGAATGTAAACTGGTACAGCCACTGTGGAAGAGAGTAGGGAGATACCTCAGAAATCTGAATATAGACCTACCATATGATCTAGCTATCTCATTCCTGGGAATTTACCCAAGGGAAATGAAATCAGCATATGAAAGAGTTATCTGTACTCCCATGCTCATTGTAACACAATTCTCAATAGCTAAGATATGGAATCAACTTAGATATCCATCAACTGTTGACTGGTTAAAGAGATTATGTTATATATACATTATGGGGTACTACTCAGCTGCAAAAAAATGAAATCCTGTCTTTTGCAACAAGATGGACACAACTAGAAATCATTATACTTAATGAACTAGGACAGTATCAAAAAGATATCATATGTTTTACCTGATTCAGGGTAACTAATAGAGTACCTAAAATGTAATGTATTGGAGTGAAATGGACATTTTAAGATTCAATGATCATATACAGCCCTTGTCTCTTCCATTTAGGAACAGTGTTTTGGTTTTTTTTTTTTCTTTCTTCATATTATTTGTTGAACTCTTTTATTTAGTGTAAGGTTAACATTACAATAATTTAGTAAACTAAAAGTAGATCTTTGTAAAAATTAAGAGTGGGAATGGGAGAGAAAGGAGGGAGAATGGTTGGAGCATGGGAGAAAGGGAGTATAGGGTGGGAAATACCACTATATTCCTAAATAATACATGAAACTTATATAACTTAAATAATTTTTTTTTAAAAAAAATGAAAAAGTGAGAAAAAATCCAGACATGACACGAATGAAAATTTTTATGATTAAATTGAGATTTCAAAGAGAAATTAAAATGAAGTATTAGAAATGAAGAATTCAGCGGATCAAGAAAAAATGCAGTAAAAAGCCTTAAAAATAGACATGGTGAGGCAGAAGAAAGAATATCCAAGCTAGAAGGCAAATCTTTGGAAGTTTTTCAATCAGATTGAAAAAGAAGTAGGAGGAGAAGGAGAAAAGTTAGAAAAATTAAAAACAATTTTGAGGATTTATTGGATACCAACATATGGGTCTTGGGAGTTCCTGAAGGCATGGAAAAAGAGAATGAATTAGATGGCCTGTTTAGTGAAATAATTACAGGAAACTTCCCCAATTTGGATAAAGAAAGGGACATCCAAGTACAGGAAACACATAGAACTCCTAATAGACATGACAAGAAAAGATCTTCACTATGACACACTGTTGTCAAACTTTCACCCATAAAACATAAAGAAAATATTCTAAAATATGCATGAGAGAAATGCCAGATTACTTTCAGAGGATCTCCAATTAGACTCACAGTGAACTTCTTGTCAGAAACCCTACAGGCTAGGAGAGAATGGCGAGACATAGTCCAAGTCTTAAGAGAAAAAAACCTGTCAACTAGAATACTGTGTCCTGCAAAACTCTTGTTTATGAATGAAGGTGAAATAAAGACCTTCCAAAACAAACAGAAATTGAAAGAATTTGTTACCACTAGTCCAGCCTTGCAAAAAATGTTTAAGGATGTGCTACACATAGAAACACAGGGAGATAGTCACCATTATGAAATAACTTAAAGGCAGAAAATCTACCAGTAAAAGTACAAAGGAAATCCAAAGTAAAAAATAGGAATATTATGGTATACATCAATATGATTTTTTTTTTGTTATTATAAAACAATATTTATTCCATAGCATTTTATCATAATGAATTGCATTTCTCTGGCAAAAACAAATTTTATAAACATTTTAATAATCAGAGATTAGACACAAACATTTTTAAGTTGTTTTAAATATGAACAAAGAGTAGCAACTGAGAAGCGGTTCATACATGACTGGCCATCTACTGGAAGTTATTCAAATTCAGGACAATTTTTATGCTACAGCAGAAAAGAGGATAAGGAAACAGTTTAATAAGGAATTGCTTGTATCAGAAAGCAATGAAGTCTGTTTGTGTTTTGCTTATTTTTATAAGTCATAGATCTGTGGGGAACCAGACTGAAGTTTTGGGATAAAATAGTTTGAAGAAAAAAAATGAACGAACTTACGGGAGTGGGCACAAGCACTATCAACCAGAATTCTTACCAGGGTATTAACTCCTACATCAAGAGAGAAAACGTCCTTATCCTTCTTTTTCCAGCATCTTCAGGATTCATTGCAACGTGTTCCCTTGCAAACCTGCTGGCACGTACGCTGCAGGTTCTTTGGCATGGCTTCTATTTTCTTTAGCAGACCAGCAGCTTCCAGCCTGGCTGTCGCCAAGTTTGACTCTTGTCAGACTCTGGGATTTGACTCTGGTAGCCTAAAGGGGAATTTGAGCTAGATTCTGATAAGAGCACACTCTTATGAGCACTTGGCTCATTTGAGGCCTTGCATGATCTTAAAACAAGGAGAGATTACCAGTTTCTTAGAGAAGAAATGGGCCACTTTTACAGGACCACTTCCAGGGGACTCTGAGAACTCAAGTTCTGGTGGGAACCTATCCTGAGGTCCTCATCCTAAATGTCAGGACCTCACTGCTTCCTGTTAGTTCCCTTAGCTTGACAGAGAACCTCTGCTAGAGGTAATAATTCAACCTTCTCTCATGCCGTGTGACTCCACTGTTGAACCCTGAGCCTGGTATTCCACTCCACCATCTGGCTGCAGAAGGTTGTTTCCTGGAATTGTTATGAGGGAACAGTCTGGCTTTGCATTTTTGCCCTGAACTAGTGAATAATCATCTCTCTATGCCTTTCACTATTTCTTTAATGATTCAGTGTGCTCAGGTAGGTCAACTAATTTCATAGGTATTATAGATACCATTTTTCTTATACCAGGAATGTAACACCTGATGTGTCCCAGTCCATATGTCTGCCACCTTAGTTCATCCCTGGTAAAAGTTGTAATGTTTTCACTTCATTTGCATGCCAAGTATTAGCAACATTGCACTTACCACAAATGATGATATCCTCAGCACCAGCCTTACCAGAGAATGATTCATCTCCAAAATTCCACTTCAGGATCAGTCCAGTTCCACCAGTTTGCATCAACTTCCCCGGAAACAGAGACGGAGGGTTGCATTCAGGTTGGTAGGGAAGTGCTCCAGCAAGATCTGTCAAAAAGGGAAGAAGACAGGAGTGGCAGGAAGACGGAAGGACAAGCTTATCAGCCATTCAGTTTTAATTGAGACCTGACAAACTTACGATCGTCTCCTGAACCAGGTTGGCTCTTTGGATTTATCCTAAGCTGAGACAAGAAATTTGACTTTTAAATGTCCAGATGTTGGTTATTTTCCCCATGACTCAGGGGAGATAAATAACCTTGGGTGAGGCAGTTTGCCTTGGTCAAGGGCAATTTAGACGCACAATGCAATTGTGAGCCTTTAAAAGCTAAAATGCAGGGTAGCTGGGGAATAGGTAGTCTTGGCCATAAGGAGGGGACTCTAAAAGGAGCATTCACTGAATGCTCCGGTTTCCATAATTCCTACCTCCTTGACACTCAGATACAGAGTAGCACGTAAGCTTTGGTTTCGAGGTCTATTTATTTTTTTAAGAAAACGGGCAAAAGAGTTGAAGCAAAGGTTAGGCTGCACCTGTCATCTGACTCTTATCTCTCCAAATGCTATCATCTACACAGTGCTCTGAGTTGCTGGCACTAAGACTCTGCAAACATGTCTTCCCAGTTTGATTTGCCAGCTTCTTTGGCCGTTTATCTTTGTCCCATTGCATCCCCTTAGAAGTCTTATAGCATCCAGGTCACACTCCCTCCACAGAGGACATATCTGCACAGAGCCCCTCCTCAAGGCTTTATGGTTCAATATCTCCACTTTTTTTTTTTTTTAATTTCCTCAGCTTTAAGAAATGGAAGTTGTTTCTTGCAGTTGTTATTTACGGGTAATCTTTGAGTTTCTCTGTGTTTTCTCAGCTTTTCAATTCTTCTATAACCAATCTCCTACATTCATTTCCTCCATCAAAATACCTACCATGGTTTCTATTTTCTTAAAAGATTCTGCCTAAAATGGTCACTTGCCAAAAGAAAGGAAGGTAGCAAGGCATCTTATGCTGAAACAGAGTAATGACAACGTGGAATCGCTCCTGTGGTGAGCTAGTAGAAGAAAAAAGGATGTGAAAATAATTGGTAGCACTGAACTACAAACTATCTACAAATTTCCAGTAGCACCATTTGTGTAACTGTATTACTTCTTCTGGCAGCCATGGGGTGGGAGGCACAAGGGCAAATATTTGAACTGATTGAAGGTTTGTTGAGTGGCAGGGTGTCAGAAGGGCAAAGGGCAAGGTTATTGAGGATACCACCAGTACAGAGTTTGAAATCAGAAATAATCTCTAACAAGGTCCAGCATGCAGTAACACCTTTTTTTCCCAGGGAATTTCACTGCATAAGCCATATAAATAGAACTTGATAACCAAGTCATTTTATATCGATGCTTAGAAATAACACAGTTCTTTCATATTTGTCTCCGTTTCAATGATGTCATGTTAAGTATTATCATATGATCAGATATTTCATCAAATCTTTGCTAAGCAAAACTAGTTCATTGCCATGGAGTCATCACTTGGATGCTGTTTAGGTTACATTTAGCTAATAAAGAAATAAATAGCTGAACTCTGCTTTGCCTTTTATATCCCATTCTCTTTGCCAAATACTCAAGGCTCAGGGAGGGTCACTTCAGCACAAACTTTTGCAAATTTCCAGAATAAGTGCTGATTCTGTAATCTCTTGTTGTGTAATAAGACTCTGGAGAACTACCTTTCAGAGTTAAGACCGCCTCCCTGGGCAGAAACTGCCATTTGCTATTGCAAAACATGGCTGAAGACAACTCATAATTTTGAGGTCCATAACTAAGGAAGCTGTGAAGACTGACCTTCCTGAAAAAGATGATAGAACCAAACATCTGCCCTTGCCTACGCTTCAATTCCTTTAAGAAAGCTGAGTCACTTTCTCAGGTAGGAAAATCTCCCTCTAGAGCACAGCCCAGCTGTTGTTCCTCTAGTGCACCCACTGCCTTCTGAAGAGCTACCCTCTTCTCCAACCCAGCTCAGCTTGTTTCCTCCTTTGGCATCCTTTTACCAAATAGTCCTCAGATGGAATTAGAGATGTTTCTGAAAGTTGTTCACAATCTTGCTCTAATTAACTGCTCGACAGCAGTGAGGAGGGGAGTGTCTTATCTTTTATTATCCTGAGAAAGCATGCCTCATTGTTGGCAACAAATAAATTCTTTTAATCATTTAGAGACATTCTTGTTTGGCTTGGCATTCCTGGTTGGAATACAACAAACTATATTTAAAAAGACTTCATCTTGGATTGGGATCTTCCACACTCCCTGAAGATCCCCGCCAACTCCAGAGTATTTCAGGCCACTGAATGTTTGCTGGAACAAAGAAAGGTAGGGAAACAAGAAGGAGTAATAGAGAATGGAAAAATCTTCTTGTCCCCAAACCATGAGCAATTTGAAGAATGGCAGAATGACACATGCTATGAAAGAAATTTCCTAGGTGAATGAAACAGGGGACTAGATTTGTGAAGGAACTTGTACCTGGATGAATAATTAACCTGGTTATTTGTTTTGTTATTTGTGTTATTTGTGTTGTTCATAACCATGTAACAATCTACTCTAAAACACGGCGACCCCAAACAGCTGCCATCTATTTGTTCATGATTCTGCAATCTGAGGCGGAACACAGCTCAGTGCTTCGTTGATTTCATCTGGGCAGTGTCTCTCAGTTTCTCTCATGTCTGTAGTTGTCTGGGACATTGATTGAGGCTGCAAAGACAAAGACAAACTCACTCCTGGTGCTTCTTTTGTCCGCGATTCTCTAAATATTAAACCTTCTTATAGTTGTGCCTTGTCCTCTTCCATTTGGTTCCCAGTTTCACTTAGGTGAACCATCTCAGGTGGGAGTTTCCTATATGCTCCCAAATCACTTGTATGTTGCTTCATCCTCCAAAGCACAGCTTCACTGTTATTGCGTTTTAACCTCTCTGTGTGTTCACTCCCCAACCATCATTCCCTTGCTTTGACCCTCAACCCAAAACCCAGAGAGCAGATGTCAGTTGCTTAAGAGCAGAGCCCTTGTTTCCATGGTTTGATTCCTAATGTCTGGCACAGAGCCTGGAACAGAATGAGTGGCTAACATGTACCTGTTGAGGAAGGACTGCAGGACTAAATAACAAAATCATGAATTGAAAGTAAAAATAAAAAGTACATTTCACCCCAATAGAATTCCCACAAATAAATAACAGCAGTCAATCAAAAAGATTTAAAGTCGAGGGGTTTAAATAGTGAGTCATTAAAATAAGGTAATGGCTGTATTTGATAAAAATCCATTGTTTCATAAGCACACTTGACTAAAGCAGGTTTTCTCAAGAAAAATAGAAAAATGCAGAATAAATCATTTAATAAAGAGATATGAAGCAATACTAGGGTACAGTTTTTCACCATTTCTGAGTATATGAAACACCTAACAAAGATTACTTTAGGACAATTTTTTTTTTTTTTTGCTCAACTAAGTTTATTTTAACCATTTATGTGATCACAAACTAGTCTCTGATTCTTATTCTCTATACATCACAAAGTTTATACAGCAAAGGCTGGGAAAAATATAACTGATAAAATAAAAGAAAATAAGTAGTCATTGTCCAATCTCTCAGGTGGGTTTATTTTAAACTCATAAAGGTCTCATAGAACTCCAAATTTTGAACTTGAGCTCTTTCTCCTGGAGACATCTTTACCCACCTGGGTAACTTCTATTCTTTCTTCAAAATTCAACTAACTTGTGTTTGACATTTAGCCTAGCAGTTAAAGTCCTTGCATCACACATCAAAGAATCCAGGTTTGATTCCTGGCTCTAGCTCCTGATTCCAACTTCCTGCTAATGGAGAACCTGGAATGATGGTTCAAGTAATTGGGCCCCTGTCACCAACATAGGAGACATGGATTGAGTTCTGGCTCCCAGCTTTAGCCCCATTTGGGGGCCATTGAGTACATTTGAGGAGTGAACTGGTGGATGAGAGCAGACACTCTCTTTCACTGTCTCTGCCTCTCAAATAATTTTTTTAATTTTTTAAAAGTCCAGATAATTTGCCAATTCCAAGAGGTCTTCCAGAAATTACTCTGACTACACTAAGCAGCACCTGCCAAGCTCGTCTATACTCATCATCTCCTTCTCTCACAAGGAATCCTCATTATACCTGCTCACTTGTAGGCTACACCCTCTTGAGTGCAAGGAGGCTCCTAATACAAAGCATTTACTCAAAAATATTTGTGGACGAAAACATTGATGGGAGGAGGATTAACCATTACAAACTACCTAAGGGCACCAATAGTCACTAAATACAACTAAGAAGAAGTCATTCCTTTCCCTCATCTTACCTATGTGTGTTGCTCTGAATATATTTCCACATGCTCACATCCAATCATTGTCATAAGCCTGGAATCATGTTCACTTCAATAGGGAAAGGAAATGAGAGATGTAGAGAAATGGTAAAAAGAGTGGAGAATAGCCCAGGAGTCTTCCTCCAGTGTAGGAAAATTGCTTCCAAACACTACTAATTATAATAAATTAATACTTACCTACTAAGAACTTCTGTAACATGCATTGTGATCAGCACATCCCATGCATTTCCTCTTTTCCTCCTCACAATGTGCCTATGAGCTATACCTGCATGAAAAAAAAAAAAAAAAAACAGCGTTCAGGAGATACTGAGGAGGGGGCAGCAGCTTGCACTGAGATCAATGTCAGATAATTGCATAAACTCATACTCCACTTTTAACCACTACACTATATGTTCCAACATCACTAAGCCACTTCAGCAAGAATATCTGCCCTTGAGTCTGGTTGTAACAAGTAAAATTCTTTGAAAAAATGAATATTCTTATTTTATTGTTTTCTGTGATACATATGTTTTAAAACATTGTGTAAGGGTGGCTTTCTACTCTTTCTTTTCTCTCTACATTCTCTCTTCTTGGGTTCATAGTACTGGATTGTTGGTGAGATGGAGAAAAGAGAGTGTCAGAGTAAATAATGCATCATAAGTATGTTTTAAGATATGATCACTGTTACTGAGGACAAGTTTCATCATATATATTTTCAAGTTGAAGGAATTTCAGGTTTTGAGACCTCCATTAGCACTAACTTACTCCAACCCCCAATCCAGTGATCCTACTCTGTGGAGAGAAAAATCAGGAGAAGCTGTTTGGGAGGCAGAGGGTTGCAGAAGGTAAAAAGAAAGTGAAAGGAGTGATAGGTATGGGACAAAGATGACCAGGGAGGGATGTAAGAAAGACGGATGCTGTTCTTTCTACCCTAGGTGGAGACAGTGATCAATACTACCTGTTGATTTCCTTTATAAGTTTAGCACCCTTGTTCAAAATCTAAGAAAAGTCACTGAGAATTAGAGCGTATTATTCCAAAGCATTGGAAAAGGAAAAAGAAACAAAGAGCACTTAAAATTAAAAAGTAATTTTAAAAATCACAAGCAGGCATACAAGAGAAATGATAAAAATATGATTGCAAAAATATATATCCAAGTGACTCAGTAATCATGACAAATTGTCCTAGGCTACATTCATATACAGGCTGAATGACCCTCATCTCAATTTCTTGGAACCAAAGTATTCTGGATTTTGGAATTTTTCACATTTTAGAATATTTGCACATACCCAAATCTGAATATGAAATTCCCAATAACACCCCTTTTCAGCAAGAAACAGCGAGAGCAATCACCACTCAGTCACCCTAACAGAAGTTTTAGGGTCCATTCTTCATGAGCGGAGAATGTGAGGAGTAAAGTGTGTTAATAGGCAGTCTGGAAATTGAGGATGGAAAGTGTTCCCCTTCAAAAGTTATCCTTAGCAAGGTCAGAGTGTCTGCCTTCAAACTCCTTGGGAATGTCCAATCTTATCATGAGAATAGCAAGGGAGTGGTGACTCCACCCTTCTAGACTCCCAGTTTACTATAAAACAAATTAGGTATCCCATCCTTGAGGTGGCTGTTTTGTTTTATCATGAGCAACCCAGACAAGATAAAAGATTGCAAAGCAGGTCTTGTAATTGAATGTCAATCTGATTGTCAATTTTTTTTTTTTTCAAAATTGTGCCTAAAAATCTCAGTGCTACAGCCCCCTATAGGTTTTTTCCTCTCTTCCAGGGCTGGCACTGTGGCACAGTGGGTTAATGCCCTGGCCTGAAGCGCAGGCATCCCATATGGGCGCTGGTTCAAGACCTGGCTGCTCCTCTTCCGATCTAGCTCTCTGCTACTGGGAAAGCAGTAGAAGATGGCCCAAGTCCTTGGGCCCCTGCACCCACATCAGAGACCCAGAAGTTGTTCCTGGCTCCTGGCTTCAGCTCTGGCCGTTGTGGCCATCTGGGGAGTGAACCAGTGAGTGGAAGACCTCTCTCTGTCTCTACCTCTCTCTGTAACTCTTTCAAACAAGTAAAATAAATCTTTTTTTTTTTTTTTTTTAAAAAGCCCCCTTCCTTGCTGCTCTGGCTGGAGGTCTTTGACTCTAATAAATCTTGCTTTTAAATCTCAAAAAATTTGTTTTATATACAGTTTATACATATACCCTAAGGATAATGTTATATAATATTTTCAATAATTTTATACATGAAACAAAATTTTATAGTTGAAATTTTCCATTTATAGCACTTTGCATTAAACAAAGAAAGTTTCCAATTTTGGAGCATTTTTTGATTAAAGATGTTCAACCTGTAACAACAGGCAAAGATTCTTACACTCAGAAAACATAACCATATAGTCTTTTTCTGAGATTTTCAAGTACAATGAAGCAATACAGAAAGACTAAAATTAAAGGAAGGCAGACATATATTCAAAGCAAATGCTACAAAAGGATAACAGATATAGTGACATTAATACGAGATGAAATAGAATTCAGGATAAAAATTATTGAAAGGGAGAATGCTGGCTATTTCCTATTAATAAAATGTAAAATTCATGGAAATATTATATGGTCATGCATATTTATGCTCCTCATAGCTTACATTTGAAATAAAAATCATATAGAAATATAAGAAATATTGACAGTTCCATAACCACACTATGAAAATTTAGCACATATATCTTAAAACTCAATTAACAAATAAATACAGAAAATTTGTGATGCATAATTAAGTTACCCAATCTATAAGTTATTGTAACACTGTCCAACAGACATTCAACACTCTCTTCAAGCATGTGAAACATTCACAAATTTACCACTTTTCAAGCAGAACTCAAACAATTTATTGAAATCCAACACAATAAAATTCAATTAAAATTGAAAGTAGGAGCCGGCGCCATGGCTCAACAGGCTAATCCTCCGCCTTGCGGCGCCAGCACACCGGGTTCTAGTCCCGGTCGGGGCACCGGATTCTGTCCCGGTTGCCCCTCTTCCAGGCCAGCCCTCTGCTGTGGCCCGGGAGTGCAGTGGAGGATGGCCCAGGTGCTTGGGCCCTGCACCCCATGGGGAGACCAGGAAAAGCACCTGGCTCCTGGCTCCTGCCATCGGACGAGCGCGGTGCGCCGGCCATGGCGGCCATTGGAGGGTGAACCAACGGCAACGGAAGACCTTTCTCTCTGTCTCTTTCTCTCACTGTCCACTCTGCCTGTAAAAAAAAAAAAAAAAAAAAATTGAAAGTAGGGGTCAGTGCTGTAGCTCAGTGGGTTATCGCCCTAGCCTGAAGCACCAGCAACCAATGTGGGTGCCAGTTAGAGAACCGGCTGCTCCACTTCCGGTCCAGCTCTCTGCTATGGCCTGGGAAAGCAGTAGAAGATGGCCCAGGTGCTTGGGCCCCTGCACCCATGTGGGAGACCAGGAGGAAACTCCTGGCTCCTGGCTTTGGATCAGCAGAGCTCCGGCCGTCACAGCCAATTGGGGAGTGAACCATTGGATGGAAGACCCCCCCCCCCCCCCACCTCTTTGTGTAACTCTGACTTTCAAATAAATAAATAAATTTTAAAAAAAGAAAGTTAACATCAGTAAGTCAGCAAACCAATGGTAACCAAAAAGACTATCAGCAGTTCCAAAGCATAAACAAGAAAACCAAAGCCTCCAAATAACTTTTGAATAAAAGAATGAATCCAGTGTAAGAAAACTATTTCGAAGAGATCCTAGCAGCCTTCTATGTCTAAATGTGGGATAGATGTCCAGACAAGTACAAGACTCTTTTTAAGAAATAAAAAAAGAGGAAAAGATAGGGCAGATCAATATCGATTGTACATGCCTGCTACATGGCCAAACTAATACTCAGGAGAAAAATACATTCATTAAATTTTTCATAAAACATGAATAAGTTTCCAGCACTAGAAACTAAGCAACAACAAAATAATCCCCCCCAAAATAGGAAATAATAAAAAAGAAATATTGAAATTTACAATAACCAATCTGTTAGAATTACCAATATAACAGACATATGATTGTCCAAAAAGACTTACACAATATACAAATTAAAGGTCAGCAAAATTGGTCAAGAAAGAAAAAGAGACAAAAACAAACATAAGGAACCTAAGAGCAGGAAATGGAAGTTAACTACAGACATGTACATATACACAGAGGACTTTTTATTTAAAAAATAATCTGCCCAAGTTAAAATCAATGAACTTGAAAATCTAGTAGTAATTAATTTAGGTGTAAAGGGGAATAGTTAAATAAGACATAATCTGTTTACATTTTGGCAGCAGGTCCTAAAGGAAGACTTAAAGAACAGATGCAATACTAGCAATCTCCAAAGGGAGGCGCTAAATGACCTGTACAGATGCTGGAAGAAAGTTTTCTTTTTCCTTTTTTAAAAAAGTTTTAACAATATATTTTATTTAATCCAATATATCTAAAATGTTAACATTTCAACATAAATAATATAATATAATTATACTGAGATAGGCTACTTTTTTAAGGGGTGTCTTCAAAATCTGGTATGGGTTTTATATTTCCAGCACATGACAAATTAATCTAGTCACATTTCAAGTGCTCAGTCGCTGCACATGGATGGTAACTACTATGTTAGCACAGCTCCATAACAACCTCTGCCCACTCTGTTACAACACCTACCTCTCAGGCTTGTCATTCTGGTTTAGTGATCCCTCTCTCCTTACACTGGAGGCCCCTGGAAGGCAGAAACACTTAACCACTGGTATATACTTTGCCCACAGCATAGGATTCCAGAGCATATATGCCTGTTGCATGCATTATGTTAGAGGGTAAGTATGCCAACCTGATTCTACTTGAGATGTTCACTTTGTAGTTGTCTACATTTCCAATGTCCTCAGAAAAACTGGGACTCACGTCTACTTCTCTCCAGGAAAAAGCACCATTGGCAACTTCTCTAGTTAATATTAAAAATTATTCCTTTGTGTCATTTACCATTTGTCATTATGCTGTTTGACACAAAATTTCTGTGAGATCAGAATATTTTTTATTCTCTCTCACTTAAAGATTAAAAACTGAGGGTCCCAGTACTGTGGCACAGAATAGAAATCCCATATGGGCTGTGGTTCAAGTGCTGCCTGCTCTTGAACCTATCCAGCTTCCTAACAATGGGCCTGAGAGGTCAGAGGAGGATGACCCAAGTCTTTGGGCCCCTGCACCCAGGTGAGAGACCCGGCAGAAGTTCCTGGCACCTTGCTTCAGCCTGGCCATTTGGGAAGTAAACCAGCAGATGGAAGATTCTCACTCTCTCTCTGCTTCTCTGTCTCCCTCTCTGTAACTCTGCTTTCCAAATAATGAGTTCCAATAGTCTCTTACTGGAGTCTTTTGGATCCCCTATATACAGAATCATGCTGTCTGCAAACAGGGATAGTTTTACTTCCTCCTCCCCAATTTGCATTCCTTTTATCTCTTTTCTTGTCTAATGGCTCTAGATAAAACTTCCAGGACTATATTGCATAGCAGTGGTGAGAGCAGGCATCCTTGTCTGGTTCTGGCTTAGTGGGAATGCTTCCAGTTTTTCCCCCATTCAGTAAGATTCTGTCTATGAGTTTGCATAAATTCCCTTGATTGTGTTGAGGAATGTTCCTTTTATACACAATTTGCTTAAGGTTTTCCTCATGAAAAGATGTTGTATTTTACCAAATGCTTTATCTGTACATATTGAAATAATGATATGGTTTTGATGCTAGTTGGATGTATCACAGTTATTGATTTGTGAATGTTGAACCATCCCTGCATACCAGGAATAAATTCCCTTGGTCTGGGTGAATGATCTTCCTGATGTGTTGTTGTATTTGATTAGCTAGTGTTTATTGAGGATTTTTACATCTGTGTTCATCAGCAATATCGGTGTATAGTTCTCTTTCTCTGGTGTATCTTTTTCTGGTTTAGGAATTAAGGTGATGCTGGCTTCATGGAAGGAGTTTTGGAAGATTCCCTCCTTTTCAATTGTTTTGAGTAGCTTGAGAAAGAAGAATTGGAATGAGTTCTTTAAATGTCTGGTAGAATTCAACAGTGAAGTCATCAGGTCCTGGACTTAAGAAAGGCTTCTTATCTGCAGCACAAAGAAACCATGAAAGTGTTGAGGTTGTTGGAATACAAAAAGTGCTGAATCCCTTTCAGTTTCTGTCCCTGCCCCCATGTCCCCAGCAGTGCAGGTCACACAGCAGGCTGCCACCTGACTCACCCTTGGAAACAAACTACAATCACAAAGTTGGTAATTTACTGTTTTTTCCATAAGCGAAAATTAAATGTTCACAGTTTCTGGAGACAAAAATGGGAAATCTGCAGTGGGGATGTCATGCTAGAGTCATGTCAAAAGGGATTCCCTCTGTATTGGCCTTCTAGAGCTGCTTTTACAACGTACTCACTGGGTGCTTTTAGAAAACAAAAGAAGTTTACTCTTTCTGGAGGCTAGAAATCTGCAATCGGGTCAGTGTTATGATGTAGTGGGTTAAGCCACTGCCTGTGACACACACATAGAAATGTGTGTGGTTCGAGTCCTGGCTGTTCCACTTCTGATCCAGCCTCCTGTTAATGAACCTGGGAAAGCAGTAGACAATGATCCAAGTATTTGGGCCCCTGTACCCGTATCAGAGTCCCAGCTGAAGCTCCTGGAGCCTGGCTTCACCTGGTCCAACCCCAGCAGTCACAGCCATTTGGGGAGTGAGCCCACAGATGGAAGATTTCCTCTTTGTGTGTCTTTCTCTCTCTCTCTCTGTAACTTTGGCTTTCAAATAAATAACTAAATCTTAAAAAAAAAAAAAAAAAAAAAGCATGTCAGCCTGGTCATGCTCCCTGATCCCCTTGATAACACTGTTCCTTGTCTCTTATTAGCTTCTGGTAATCACTACTAATGGATGCTGTGCAACTGTACCATACAACTGTACAGAGATGGGTAGCTGTGTTTGTTTCCTAAGGCTGCTATAAACAAAGCCTTTGCCAGATACTTTGGCAGCTTAAATCAAGAGATAACATATTCTCTTACACTCCTGGAGGCTAGAAGTCTAAACTCTGTTTCAGCAGGGCTACGCTCCCCTTGAAGGTTCCAGCGAAAGGTCCTTCCTTGGCTCTTTTAAGCTTCTGGAGTTGCTGGCGTCCCTGAGTACTTTATAGGTTGAAGATGCATCACTCCAGTTTCTGCCTCTATTTTCTCCCTGTGCATTCTTGTCTTCTCTTCTTATAAGGACACCACTCAAATCAGATTAGGACCACCCTAGTGACTTGAGCTTACATCAAGTACACTTTCAAAAACCTCTTCACAAAAAAAAGATGGGCCATCACTGTGGCGTTACGGGTAAAGCCGCTATCTGCAGTGCCAACATTCCACATGGGTGCCAGTTCACATCCTGGCTGCTCCACTTCTGAGCCAGCTCTCTGCTATGGCCTGGGAAGACAGTAGAAGATGGCCCAAGTCCTTGGGCCCCTGCACCCACATGGGGGACCTGGAAGAAGTTCCTGGCTCCTGGCTTTGGATCGGCACAGCTCCCACCATTGCAGCCATTTGAGGAGTGAACCAGCAGATGGAAGACCCCTCTCTCTATCTCTCTTTCTCCCTCCCTCCCTTCCTCTCTGCCTCTCCTTCTCTGTGTAACTCTGCCTTTCAAATAAATAAATAAATAAATTTAAAAAGTCATATTCATAAGCACCAGGAGATCAACAAATCTTTGGAGGGGACACATTTCAACCCTGACACTATCCAAGAGAGCATCTACTGGGGCAAGAAAACTTAATGGACACAAATTGGAGATACAAATGCACAGGAGATAATGTACACAGCTAAAAGAAAGACTCTGCCTTTGTCCACATAGATGCCCATGTAAACCTGTGTGACATTTGGACTTCCTGCAAAGCTCTCTCATGGCAAAGAGTTTGATTTAAACAATTGCCTCAATCATAGGCAATAAGAGTCAGATAATTGCTGTGTTGCAACTATGGTAAAGGAAAATACTTCTAAGGATCAATGGGAAAAGCAAGAGGCCATGAATGAGTAAAAACTAGATCCTGGGGCTGGCACTGTGGCATAGCAGATAAAGCCGCCACCAGCACTGCCGGCATCCCATATGGCCACTGGTTTGAGTCCCAGTTGCTCCACTTCCGATACAGCTCTCTGCTATGGCCTGGGAAAGCAGTAGAAGATGGCCCAAGTCCTCGGGCCCCTGCACCCATGTGGGAGACCAGGAAGAAGCTCCTGGCTCCTGGCTTGAATCGGTGCAGCTCCGACCATTGCAGCCAATTGGGGAGTGAACCAGAGGATGGAAAATCTCTCTGCCTCTCCTTCTCACTCTGTGTAACTCTGACTTCCAAATAAATAAATAAATCTTTAAAAAATAAAAACTAAAAAACTAGACCCACAGAATAGGTTTACTTGGGAGCATGTCAAAATGAAACCTTGATTGATTACAAACCATAAATCCTACTTTTCAGTACTCTGGCGTCCTATACTATTTAACCAAATTACCTCAAGATGAAGGTGAAATCCTGCAAAGATTTATAATCCTACAAGAAATTACAAATTTTATCAAAGATTGGCTGTTATGATTTTTTAAAAAAATATGAATAAAGAACAAATTAACATTTAAAAAATAAAAAAACTGAGATTCTAATGGTAATTATATATATATATATAGAGAGAGAGAGAGAGAGAGAGAGAGATTGACCAAATGTGTGACCTTGTAATCCACAGGCAGTATATTGTGACACTTAAATCTCAGCTAAGATTATATAGCCTTTGATTTTTTTTTTTTTTTTTTGGACAGGCAGAGTGGACAGTGAGAGAGAGAGACAGAGAGGAAGTCTTCCTTTTGCCATTGGTTCACCCTCCAATGGCCGCTGCGGCCAGTGCCCTGCAGCCAGCACACCACGCTGATCCAAAGCCAGGAGCCAGGTGCTTCTTCTGGTCTCCCACGTGGGTGCAGGGCCCAGGCGCTTGGGCCATCCTCCACTGCCTTCCCGGACCACAGCAGAGAGCTGGCCTGGAAGAGGGGCAACCGGGACAGAATCCGGCGCCCTGATCAGGACTAGAACCCCATGTGCTGGCACCGCAGGTGGAGGATTAGCCTATTGAGTCATGGCGCTGGCCTATAGCCTTTGATTTTGCAACCAGTAAAACACCTAGTCAAGAGCCTTCCAATAATCCACTCAGTTATTCACTCAGCATATTTATCTCTCACAGAGCCCAAACAGCTTCAAATCTTCTACTGAGATGTTTATAAAAACAAACATAACCCATGTTAAGATGGCTAGATAGGAAGATTAAAGGCTTCTAACCTAAAAGGCTTTGACAACTAAGTTTTATGTCTAGAAACAAACCACAGAAGTTCAGCATTCAGTGACATGCAAATCAATCTGGATCAGAAAAAAGGAAAATAGTTTGATGTCCACTACAGAGCAGCTATGTAAAAAATCATTTCTCTATCATATACCATTCACTGATTATAAATCATAAGTAGTTGAAATCACAGGAATTCACTCTCACAACTGAGTTGAGATATTCTGCCAGAATTCATAAATGTTCTCACTCTTGTAAATTACAGGAATATTCCTACAAGAATATAAAACATCAATTCTTTGCTCTAGGTGGACCCAGGTTGGAAGCCTGGAATCCTGTGAAGAGAGGCACGTGGCACCAAGATCTTTCCTAGAAGTGCTCTCATTTCCTAGTGGGTGTATTTCCTTGTAGCCCAGGACCCATCAACGATTCAGATACTGTGGTTTCAAAATGATTAATACGTAAGGATTATAACAACATGAGTCAGATGAAGGGGAAAAGCTGTGAGGGAACGGAAACACTTTGGGAAAGTAAATCACAAAATTGTGGACATATTTAGTCAGTGAATAAGAGAGTATAATAGAGTGCACAGCCCTGGTCATTAACATTTTCTTCTCATCTGGCAACTGCAGATTACTAATCTCAGAGGATTTGTGTAATGAATCACAGTGAAAGTCATCATGAATTTTACTTTGCATTATTCTCTTAACACAAATTCTCAAAATATACCAAAAATTGTGATGGGTACAAATTGGAAAGAAGATAGGTAGTAAGTAAATGGATAGCTAGGGAGAGACAGAGAACGAGACTTCTGA
Source organism: Sylvilagus floridanus (assembly GCA_949820135.1). Taxonomy (NCBI): domain Eukaryota; kingdom Metazoa; phylum Chordata; class Mammalia; order Lagomorpha; family Leporidae; genus Sylvilagus; species Sylvilagus floridanus. Next base: position 62,341,512 of record OX463246.1, on the reverse strand, counting down.
CTCTCAAAGAATTCCCAGTTTAGGAAAAGTATCAGAGAGCTAAACATTTTCTACTTACTAAAGATCCAAGGACATAACTAAGTATTCAGGGCCAGAACATGAATTTTGAAACTCTCTCAGGGAATTCATGTGCCCACGCCATTGAATTGGATTGGTCTTGATATATTTATAGTGCTCAGTATTAATTTTTTCCTGTGAAGCATAAAATAATATTAAGCTTTTAAGTCCCTTAGGGATAATTTATTACAAGTTAGTAATGTGAATTTAAAATACTCCCTCATTTTGTTCACCTCTAAAATTGTGGGATATGGGAAAAAACACATTTTTTATGAGTGCTGTTTGGCATAGTTAAAATGGCAAATATCTGAGCAAATGCATTTAACTCTCTCGTGTATGTGTGCAAGATCCTAGATTACTGAACATCATGAGTAATATCTACCTTATTAAAGTCAGTGCACAGAAAACTTTTCTATCCTTAAATTAGGAAATCGCCAAAACTAAGCCATTTATAGCAATAACTATGTCTTTATTCAGTATCATGTATCCTGTAGCACTCAATGCAATAAAGTGTTTATAGTGAGTACTTAGAAATATTAGCTGAATTAAGTGATAGAAGTTCAATACCATGAGATCATATAACAATGAGTGTGATATTTTGTACAGTGCCAGGTTGCCAGTTTCCTAGTTTTCCTTTCCTTTATTCATCTGTTCATTTGTTCCTTTGTTAACATATTAATTCACTTAACTCTCAGACTGCCTATTACATGCAGAATGCTATGTTTGCTATTCAGTGGGAAAGAAAAAAAGACAAATCATACTGGGATTTTGTCCTCACTTCACAGTATAATAGTCAATCTGTATCATTTTCATGAATACTTCAAAATACAGGAACGTCTCAATGACACGTGAAATGCACAAATTTCTGCTTGCCAATATGGTGGCTAGGAGCCTTGAGCAGCCACTGAGCACCTGAAATTTGATTTCTTGAAATTCACAATAAGTTTAAAATACACATTAGATTAATACGGAGGAAAAATAGTCCAATGATAACTTTTATATTGATTACTCATTGAAACATTTTGAATAAATGCTTAAATAAAAGATTCATTCATTTACTCGAATACAGTATTTGAAGTACTCAAACTTGTTTCTTTTTAACATTTTAATATGGCTACTAGAAAATGTAAAATTATATGATGCTTCACATTTTATTTCTTCTTAACAATGAAGTTTCTTTTTAAATTGTTGTTTATTTGCAAGGTAGAGAGAGTTCACATCTGGTGGTTCACTTCCCAAATGTCCAAAATGGCCAAAGCCAGAAACAGAGAGCTCAGTCCAGGTCTCCCACGTGGGTGGCAGGAACTCGGTCACTTGAACCATCACTGCTTCCTCCCAGGGGCCTCACTATCAGGAAGCAAAATTAGGAGTTGGAGTCCAGCACTGAATTCAGGCACTCTGCGCAAGACAGAGCATCCTAACTGCTGTCTTAACCACCAGACCAAGTGCCTGCCCCTGTTTACATTACATTTCTATTGGACAGTGCTAATATGTGTAAGAGTTCATGGATGTTTAGAGATTTTAGAAATTACTTCCAGCCTTGAGGGGAAGGGAGCAGAGGATTAAAAAAGGATTAAAGAAGGAGATAGTGGGGTCGGTGCTGTGGGGTAGCAGGTAAAGCCACTGCCTGCAGTACTGGCATCCCATATGGGCACTGGTTCAAGACCCAGCTGCTCCACTTCCTATCCAGCTCTCTGCTATGGCCTGGGAAAGCAGTAGAAGATGGCCCAAGGCCTTGGACCCCTGCACCTGCGTGGGAGACCCTGAAGAAGTTCCTGGCTCTTGGCTTCGGATTGGCAGAACTCCAGCCATTGCGGCCAACTGGGAAGTGAAACAGCGGGTGAAAGACCTTTCTCTCTCTCTCTCTCTCTCTCTCTCTCTCTCTCTCTCTGCCTCTACTTCTCTCTGTGTAACTCTTTCAAATAAATAAATTCTTACAAAGAAAAAAAGGAGATAGCATTTGTGCTGAGCCACTTTCTAAGCTTAGACACATGCAAAGGGCAGGTGAAGGTTCCAGGAGAAACAAACCCATGACCACTCCACTCACTTGGGAGTTACCCAAGTAAGAGGCACCAGGTTGATTTCAATGCACTCCCACCCACTTTTGATTTATTGATATGCTTTCCCATCTTCAATGCACGCTTGTTAGGCCACATTTTCACAGTATGCTTTTATATTAGCGCTAGAGTCTCCATGGCATAGAATGTTCCCTCTATTTTAAGGTTGTTTAAACAAAATCTCAGAGATTATTGATAAAATCCTCAGGTCACAATGCCAGTAAGTGGTAGATGCATGATTAAAACACATTTATGAGTAATTTTTCTTAGGCTCTTTTTTTTTTTTTTTTTGACAGGCAGAGTAGACAGTGAGAGAGAGAGAGACAGGGAGAAAGGGCTTCCTTTGCCATTGGTTCACCCTCCAATGGCCGCCACGGCCGGCATGCTGTGGCTGGTGCACCGTGCTGATCTGAAGGCAGGAGCCAGGTGCTTCTCCTGGTCTCCCATGGGATGCAGGGCCCAAGCACTTGGGCCATCCTCCACTGCACTCCCTGGCCACAGCAGAGAGCTGGCCTGAAAGAGGGGCAACTGGGACAGAATCCAGGGCCCCGACCGAGACTAGAACCTGGTGTGCCGGTGTCGCAAGGCGGAGGATTAGCCTAGTGAGGCGCGGCACCGGCCCTAGGCTCTTTTTAGTACATAATATAGGATCCTGCTCTCTAAAACAGTCTTGTTACCAACCCAGGATCCCAGGAGTCCTCCAGGTGAAATCCACCTGGGGCTGGGGAATCTGTTGTGATATCATGAGACAGACCCATCCCATGTAATGGCACCAACTGCCCTAGGACAATCATATTTTCTAGTCCCCAAGTTAGTGGCCCCTGCCCAGCCTACAATATGGTACTGTTTCCCCAGAGATCAGAAGGCAACACTCTGTGTCTGATCCACTCTATGCTAGACAATCCTGACAACTTACTGTGGTTTCATGCCCCAACTATTTTTATATTACCATTAGCCCTGATGATTGCATAGGCTGTGAGTTTTGTGGTAATGATATATTCCAGACCTATGTGTGGGTTCTGATTTCGTGGACTAGCAGGGGAGTTATCAGACATTATATGATTCTACACATGTTTCTGCTGACTCAGAAATGGATGTAAAGTGTAGAATGGCATGCTGGGACATAGCAGAGTTTTAAAACTTCCTTCAGGGAGTCTTTGTTCCTAAATCAATGACTGGATGTTCTGTGTTCATGTGCAAGTGTATACTTGAGTACATGTGTACTAAGTGCACTACTTTGGGTGATAGAGTAAATCATTTGGAAATCACTCTGGGATAATCCCATGTAATTACTAATGTGATATTAAAATAGTGCTGATTTCATAGTGCTCTTTATTTGACTTAGCATTTTCATATCATTATGCTTTCAAAAAATAAAATAAAGCTCTGTGAAATTTATAGCCACATCTGGCTTCCTTCCTTTTATCTGAGAAGCACATAATATTGCAATTGTCATTTACTTGATTTTTCCAGGAGGCTAAACATGTAACAGGACCTCAGCAGACCTAAGACACTTTCTTCGAGTCCATATGAAACTACTAAAGAAATTTCATGGGAAAATAGAATTAAAAGGCATTCATTTAGGTACAAAAATTATTGTAATCTATGCCCAGTTTTTCATAATATGCATTTCCATGAATTTTTTAAGACCTCTGGCAGATGACAGAGATTTATTAATTGTATAGTACAATATTTATTATTGCATAGTAAAATAACAATTGTTTTAATTATAAGGATAGCTTGTGTTTAATGAGAACTTACCAAGTACTAAGCACTATAAGAGGCACTACACAGGTTCCACAAAATAACTTTATATTCTCCCTCTCTCTCTCTTTCTCTCTCTACCTCCCTCCACCCCTCTCTGCCTTTCAAATAAATAACCTTATAAAAAACTTACTGGGACTGGCACTGTGATATAGCAGGTAAAGCCACCACCTGCAGTGCCGTCATCCCATATGGGTGCCAGTTCGGGTCCCAGCTGCTCCACTTCTGATCCAGCTCTCTGCTATGGCCTGGGAAAGCAGCAGAAGATGGTCCAAGTCCTTTGGGACCCTGTACCCACACGGGAGACCCAGAAGAAATCTCCTGGTTCCTGGCTTCAGATCGGCGCAGCTCTGGCTGTTGCGGCCATCTGGTGAGTAAACTCGTGGATAGAAGATCTCTCTCTCTCTCTCTCTGTCTCTCTCTCTCTCTCTCTCTCCTTCTGCCTCTCTGTAACTTGGCTTTCAAATAAATAAATAAATCTTAAAAAAAACTTCAAATTTAAAAAAATTTGTTAAAATAACCCATGTTGTAGCTGTCACTAACAGTCATATATTACAAATAAGAATAGAGGCTTTGCAAATAGGAGTACCTGTTCATAAAATTAAATCCCACAACTTCTAGAGAACACTCTTTAAATCATAATGCAAAATTTTCAAGAAAGTTAAGAGTGTATCATTAAGTTTCTTAGAGATAGATGTAAGAGAAGCTAGACTTGGGGACTTAAGATGTTCTAAAGTATAATCGAAAGAATAATTCCTATTTGAGAATAAGCTATACTCCATCCTGAACATTCATGGTTTGAGTTCTGATGTAACCAGACCTTCACTTCAAAACAGGGTACTGGAACCATCACGGAGACCTCTCAGCTGAAGGCTCAGCTCTTATGTCATAAGCTAAGAAGGCCATCACTGTCCTTTAAATAATGCTTGCACAAGTCTATCAGCTTCATATGCCCCAGAACTATGTTAAATATGAGAGACTTTCAAAAAGTCCTGCATAATGTGCATTATGAAAAATCTAGGCATGGAATAAGTTTTGCACCAAAATAAATTTAACCTGTAATTGTATTTTTCAACAAACTTTCTGAAACACCCTAGTGGCATCTGACTTACGTGGATAGAATGGTAAAATTTAACCAAAAGTTAGAATCTCTAAGTTAAATACACACTGTCCTGAGAGGTTCTGAATTGGCGGTCTTAGATATAACTAGTTTACAAAGAGCTTCTGAATTTCAGTCATTTGTTGGAGGGAAACACAAACATGCAACTCACAACCTATGAAGTCTATCTTGTGACAGATGTGCAGGCCCGTTGGGTAGCAGGTTTGGGCACATACCTAGGTTTACCTAGATCATATTTCTATCATAATAGCTCATGACCATATTTTCTCAGATATAGGACTGGGAAATGCAACCACTCAGCCAACAGCCAAGTCTGCTACACAGATGTGACCAAAAATGGGCAGAGTAGTGTTAATTCTGCTATTCTGCTATCCTCTTCACATGCAAGACTGTTCCTTTCTAAAAAAAAAAAAAATCTGAGTCCATTGGTCATAACTCTTGCCAAGGTTCTCTCAGTACAAACAGCTCTCAAACTCAGTTATACAAAATTTGAAACACCCCTGTTTACCTTCAGTAAACGTCCTCTCAAGAGCCCATTGATAACATACACGAGCTAAGTTCTTTGTTCCTTCTTTTTTTCTAAATTGCTTCATATACATGAGTCCTATTGTGTCACTTCTTTGATGTTAATTCTGGAAATTATTAATGGATAATTTGCCAGCTTATAAAGTAAATAAATTCCATTTTCTGGTGGCTTGTATCAAGAATCAGTGGACTACTGTTCATTCCTAAGAGTGACTTTATATTTAGACTGGAATAAGTATTGGTCTCTAGGGTTCTGCCAAAGCATTCCGCTTGGACTCCAGGCAATGGAAAAGGGGAGATAACAGAGATCTTTCACCTCAATTTCCTGACACTTCTGGCTCCAGTGTGGAGAGGTCTATATAAATAGGTCTGAATTCTCAAAGGAGCTTCACCACTGCCATGTTTCCAATCCCCTTTCAGACATTTTTATGTCATGATTTGGCCTCACACATTACTGAATTCAATCACATCAGATGAAATACTCTTTTCCATCCAGTTTCCACTAGCTCTTTCTTATATTTTTTTGATGATAGGTATCCTCAAAAAGCACTACTAATTGATTTCTCCAAGATTTTTTTTCTTACAGGTCACAGATTTTCTTCCCTAAATAGGGTCCTTGCTTTAATCTTCATATTGACTACACAATGAAGGTTGACTTCATATTATGAAATCAAGCAGCTATCGATAAAATCGAAATGCACTGAACAAGACTAACCATCACACATCCTTCAGTGATTTCAGATTTCAAGTAACAGTACCAAAATAATTGCCTAGAGTTTCATTTATTTATTAATCCATTAGAAATTTTTCTTAAAGTGCATCCCATTTCTTATTCGGTCTTCTAGAAACAGCTAAACATCTAAGTAAATGGCAAGGTTTTTCTTTTAGAAAGATACATAAAATTAAAAATGATGTGTAAGTAAACAAAAACAGTGAAGTGTTATAGGTATTATAACTGATCTTCAGACATGGGAGATCCTAAAGAAGAGAATAATCAATACTATTTTTAAGAAAGGAGGAAAGATTTCATACAAACGCAATTGAAAGTAAAATGTGGGACTGGAGTTGTGCTGTGACAGGTTCAGCTGCTGCCCGCAACACCAGCATCCCATGTGGGCAGCAGTTCAAGTCCTGGTTGCTCCACTTCTGACCCACGTCCCTGCTAATGCCCCTGGGAAGGCAGTGGAAGATGTCTCATGTGCTTTGAGCCCCTGCCATCCATGTGCAAGACCAGAAGAAGCTCCAGAATCCTAGCTTCGGTCTGGCCCATCCCTAACTGCTGTGGCCATTTGGGGAGTTAACCAGCAGATGGAAGATCTCTCTCTCTCTTTCTCTCTCTGAAACTCTGCCTTTCAAATAAATAAAATAAATCTTTGAAAAGATCAAAAAGTGAAACACAAAGAATCACCTATTCACATCTCCTGTGATTAGGAGCAGAATAAGAAGTTGATGTAGCCCAATATTAGGCAAAACATGTGATCTCAAAAGTTGTGTCAGTCCTTTGTGTAAGCAAAAGAAAAAAGCTAGAAGAGCATTTGCTATTTATTAATATTAATATTAATCTAACATTAACCTAATATCTAACTAGTATTAATCTAATTTCTTCTGCACAGGTAATGATGAAGTGTGTTGTGCTTGATTATGTAAAGGGCTGTGGGTAAAGAATATCAAAATTTTTCTTCATTTTCATAAAAAATTGAACTTCTCTGTCTTCAGAATTGTAGTGTGGCCAAAGAAATGAGTGACTCTGTGTGTGTGTACACGTGCAGATGTGTGTGTATGTTTTCTTTCTTTTTTTAAAGATTTATTTATTTACTTGAAAGGAAGTGTAACAAAGAGGCAGAGGCAGAGAGAGGTCTTCCATCCGCTGGTTCACTCCCCAAATGGCAGCAATGGCCAGAGCTGGGCCAATCCAAAGCCAGGAGCCAAGAGTTTCGTCCCAGTTTCCCACATAGGTGCAGGGGTCCAAAGACTAGACCATCTTTTCCTGCTTTCCCAGGACATAGCAGAGGGCTCGGTCAGAAGCAGAGCAGCCAAGACTTGAACCAGAGACTATCTGGGATGCTGGCACTGCAGGTGGCAGCTTTACCTGCTACGCCACGGCCACCGCTCCCCGTGGGTATGTTTTCTCTCTAGATTACCAATAGGACATTAGAGGGAATCAAGAAGCATGGAGGAAAAGAACATATCTTTATCATACACCAGCTGAGAGGCCCTGAGGTGTTCATGGACTAGGACATGGGATTCTCACATATGGAATGTAGGCTGCATTACCTAAAACTCCAGGGTTGCTTTTCACGATATAACAGTGATGAAAGAAAACAACTGTCAACCTAGAATTCTGGATCCAATGCAAATAGTTTTAATATGAAGATATTTGAGGCAAACAAAAGCAGAGATAACACATCACCAACAGACATGCACTACAGAAATGTCAGCGTGAGAATGGTAGCAGGTGGAAGGAAGGCACAGGCAGACTCAATATGTGCAGATACAAAGGACTGCTCTGACTCTTTAAAGTATAAGTAACTATTTAAAACAAAAATGACAATAATGTATTTTCTGTCCTATAACATACATGAGCAGTCTTCAAAATGTTCATGGATATTGGAATTAAAAGAAAATGCAGATTTCCATTAACTTTTTTGAAGATATCTTTATCTTATAATAAACCAAAAAGGATGGGAGGTGAAAATGAGCAAATAATGTTATAAGTTCTTATATAAATATGAATTGGTATAATATTGTTTGGAGTTAAATCATGATAAGTTAGATATGTGTATTACAAACCTTACTATAACTGCCAAAACTATGACATAGAGTTATTATCAATAAACCAATAGAGGAAACACAATAACACACAATACTGAATTCAAAAGGAGGCAAGAAAAGGGGAAAAGGAAAATAAAAGTGGTATAGGAAAAATATAAAACAGATAGCAAGAGGGTGAACAGATAAAATGACAACAATCACATTAGATGTAAAAGGTCCAAACACCCTAATTAAGTGGCAGAGATCATCAGATCAGATAAGAACCCAAATCTCTTAGTGTTTCTCTGAGGGGGAGACAGGAGAGCTGCAGCTAAGGGGCCTAAAGCTGTGAGAGGATGCGGAACTGAAATAGGCAGTTTTTGTTTGGTTGCTGTATTTCATTATGACTCGTTTTGTATGAGAGATTTGAGCGTATTTCTGGTTTGTGGAGGAAAAAAAAAAAGCAGAGAGGCAAGTTAAATACTTTTTAAGGTGATTTTCAGGTAAGTTACAAGCTTGAAAAGATGGGAAAATATATTCTATACAAATACTAAGCAAAAGAAAACTGCAGTGGTTACACATCAACATGATGAAAGCGGAAGGTCATAGTAGCAAAGGAGAAAGTCCAATGTGGAGAATGTCAGAGAACGGAAAACTCCAGAGCAAGAACTATGATTAGAAGTGAGAAAGATATATAATGACAAAGGGACAAAAAGGACATTAGAATCATCAATATCTGTATCTAAAACCTGTGCTTGAAGCAAAACCACAAAGAACTTAAATGGAAATAGATAAATCTACAAGGTTTGTCAGAGATTTTAAAACACCCTCGCTTGATTATTGATAAAACAAATAGACAAAAAGTCATTTCCAATACAACAGAACTGGAATAAAATAGAACGTTCAAGAGTGTGGGCTTTTCTCATAAGATAGTTTTGCAAAGCAGATCATTTGAATGAGACAGTAACAGGTTTGGTTATGAGATGACAGCCAACACCTTAGGGCCTTTTAGTGTGTGATAGATATATCCATCTCCCGTAATTCTTCTTAAATCCTTCTAGTTTTCTTTCTGTTGGTAACTCTGGAAACACACACACACACACACACACACACACATTTCCTATGGTAAATAATACTTCTCAGAGGCAGTGTAACCCCTAACCATGACAAGCCATATTACATAACTCACAGCAGTGTGTTTCCCACAGTCTGGGTTTCAGTTTAGCATAACACCACAAAGGCTTCAGCAAAAAGCCTCAAGGTGGACCCTGGGCTTCCAGCATAAGGGTAAAAGGTCTTATCCCCTTGCCTTGTTTTTAACAAGTCTGAAGTGCAATGCAAACACTGGAGCCCTGCTGAGGATCTGGTACGTCTTCTGTTGTTCCTAAGACCACTCCCAAATAGACTTCCTCACAAAAATACCTCCTGCTTACTGTCTGTTTCTTGTGGATTTGATCCTGAGATACAGAGAAATGGGAGATACATGAGAGAAAATATTAAACACACCAATGTTTAGGAGGTGAGAAGAACAAGGGAAGAAAATATGCTAAAAAAGGGAAGGTCATGATGGTAAAGAAGAACGTATGACATGGAAAGGAGAATTTTAAGAATGATACCCAACTGGGCATTAGACATTCACAAACTGCATTTAGAAGGAATGGGGCATGCGTTGTGGTGCAGCGAGCTAAGCAGCTGCTTGGGACATCTGCATCCCATATTGGAGTGCCAGTTTGATTCTTGGCTACTCTGCTTCCATCCAGCTGTCTGTTGATATGCCCAAGATGCAGCAAATGGTCGCTCAAGAATCTGAGTTCCTGCCACCCAGGTCGGAGGCTCAGATGAATTCCTAAATTCTCGTTTCAGTCTGGCCCCACCCAGGCTGTTGTGGCTACTAGGAAGTGAACCACTAAATGGAAGATCTCTTTCTCCCTCCCTCTTTTGTGTGTCACTCTGCCTTTCAAATAAATAAATAAATCTTTAAAAAAAAAAACACTTCTTATGAAAGAGGGATTAAGCCTGGATTTTTGGATTTTAGCATATAGATGTGATAGAACACTATGACCAATTAAAATTAGGATGCACTGAATTCTAGTCAATGACGCACATGCTGAAACGCTTAGCAGTAAACTATATTAATGTTTGCAACTCATTTGGAATTATAATCAAAAGATTGATTAGCAACATAGATAAAATGTAAACTATTAATCATAGACTCTAGGTATATGGGCATTCACTATACAGTTCTTCCAATTTTCTGTATAATTAAATGTTTTGATATAAAACTTGAGAAAAAATGCAAGGATCCACTGAAATTGACATTGACTAGTCACTGATGGTATTTGCACAGCAGTTCTAGAGGGGAAGTGTGAGTAAGACAGGGAGTGCAGTAGATTTAAGAAGTAGGAGCAAACAATGGAAAGTGTTGATATTTTTTCCAAGAGTTTGAGTGCTGAGGGAGAGACATGAGAGCTGTCAGCTAACAGGCTGAAAGCTGTGAGGAGATGCAAAGCTGAAAGAGGTGGCTTTTGTTTGTTTGCTATATTTCATTATGATTCTTTTTATATGAGAGACTGGAGCATGTTTCTGGTTTGTGGAGAGAAAAAAGTAGAGAAGCATGTTAAATATTTTTTAACATGATCTCTCATTTCCTAAACCTTAGCTCAGAGCCTTTTCTGAGGACAATACCTGGTCATTGCAAGGGCAAAAAAGTGACACCTTTTCCCCGTCCATCACAAGGTTCATGGCTGACACTTTTATAACAAGTTAGAAACAGAAATGCATAACAAATCACTTTAATCGATGTTTCACCTGACCAAAATAAAAAAAAAACTAAAGACCCATGGGAAATTGTGTCCTTCGGCAAAGGATAGACAATAGATGTAGAAATGCAATTGGACATAAGGACATAACGGTAACGAGCTGAGAGTAGGACTGTGTTCAGATTCCTCTCCGCTCCTCTGTGCAGGATTCCTGCCTTCTTCATGGGCCAGGACACCTGCCACAAGGAGGATCTTCAGAGGAAAAGGGAGAAAGCTGAAGACTGCCACTGGGTTTCCTGAATTGCTTTGGGGAGAGAAGTCCTAGTTTCTATGAGCCTGCTGATGAAGAGGAAGTCTAGTTTTAAGATCTGCTTTGGAAGAAAATGAAGTAAAGAGAAAGGAGGGCAGTGGAAGATCAGAGAGAATTTTTGCTTCTGATGAACCTTTTGCAATCCCCTCAGTTCAGCGCATTCAGCATGGCAGGGCACTACACTTTGGAGTATCAAGTTCTGAGCCCCAAATGGAATGGCATCTATTATCAAGGAAAAGACACACACATCCCTAAGTTGGGTCTGGTTGTAAAATCGGGAGTCATAATGTCCACCCTCCAATTCATACCAATGCTGAAGACAGAAAGAGAGAGAGAGAGAGAGAAATGGATAGAACTTTCTATAAACCTTTGAGTCTTCCAGTCTTGCAGGCAGAATTTCAAGTCATGTGATTTAGGCAAGATACCGTCTAAGCCCCAGTTTTCTCAACTGCTAAGTGGGAGCAATAACAATACCTCCTTCACAGAGCTGTTATGAAGATTCAACAACAGGATGCATGTGCAGTACTTAATCAGCTCTGGCGCATACGTAGTTCTCCGTAAACAGAGACAATTACACAGAAGTTTATACACTCAGTGTTCCTATTGTCTAACGCGAAACCAGGAAGGGACTTTGCGAAGATGCATGCGAATGGCGTGATGGAATACTTGGCACTGGAAAATGAGGTACCAAATTGAAAATTGCAGGTGCCCAGACACTATTCTTCTTCTCAGACATAATTAAGTTGGGCTGGGTTGTGGCTCTGCCAAGAAAAATGACTGCAAGTTTCTCCCTGTCTGTTCATCCTGAAGGTGTCAACTAAAGCATTACCTGCCCAGACTAGTACCCAGCGGCGGAGACAGGACACCCTGAAGGCAAAAGTATCCTTGTAACCTCCTTCAGCCTCACAACCAACCGAGCTGCGGATCTTTGTTTGGAAGAAGCACCGCGTTCCCCAACCATTCTCCTCCAGCTGCAGCAGCGTCACAGCCGACCAGAGCCCTTCAAAGCGGCCTCCACTTCACAGGCAGTTTAAACCAGGCCCCCAAATCAGACATGCTTTTACAGCCATGAAGTAGCAAGAAAAGACTTTTATTCCCCAAGACTCCCAGAATATGAACTCCAGATGAGATCAAAGGTAGCTCTTTGGGTGGGAATTGCAAATACGAGACCGGCATCTTCAGCATTATACTGTTAATACTCCAGGAGCAAGGAAAATCCACGTGTAAAAACAAACATTCCCACTCAAATCAAAGACCCCAAATGTCCCCCTTTCTCTAGTAGCCCACTGATGCTTTTCTTCCTTTCATCCCACCCCTAAACTTTGCAGAATCGTGGGGGAAATGTAAAAGACTAGATGTGCCCATTTTAGCAACATTCAAGAAGACAAAAAAATTGTTGTGCAATATTGATTGTGATTTAGGGATATGGATGGCCGAAAGTGTATGCCTCTCCCCCAAGGTGGGGGGTGGGGGCGGGGAACAGCTTTACAGAAGCCAGGATTTGAGGGTTTTTTTTTTTTAATGTGTTTGCTGTTGTTTTTGTTTTTTCCCTTTACAGTGGGTAAAGGGAGAGGAGACTAAGCCAGAGTGGGACAGAAGTGAAATATAATCTACAAACCTTGGCTTACAACAAAAAAGGGCCCAGTGGCTTAAAGAAACCTGACGTCTTCCCCAGTTCCTGGGGAGATTTTACACATATTTCTTCTGACTTAGGTCAAGGTATTAGAAAGACTTTCTGAAGGAGTGGAACTGATTAACTCAAGCTCTTACCCAGACTGATCCAGGACAAAGGATAATGATACAAAAGAACAGGTTGTGATGTTGAGTAAGAGAGAGGGAGAGAGGCTTATGGTTTCATGGTACCAATAAGCTCAAAGCTTTTATTTTCAGCTAAATCCTTGAAGTTCTAGTTTAGAAGTTCACCAGCTTGCTGGTTAATGTTTCCCAATTCTGTCTCCCATCCCACAGCTTTTTATTTTCATCAAACTTACAAAAACGTCACAAGAAAATTTGCTTTATCCATTACGGTCTCTATGAACTTTGAGAATGAGCTGCATGCATTATACCCTTTTTCTCCTACATCTTTCCTTGTGTCCTTTCTAAGAACAAAAGCATTTTTACCTGGCCACAGAAAAATGATATAAATTAAAAAATACAACATTGATGTAATTTGATTTTATAATTCACAGTTCATGAAGCTGTTGTGTCATTTATCCCAGTGACATTCTTTGTGCAATTTTTTCTTTCAGTCCAAAATTCAAGGCAAGATTTGGCATTTGTATTTCATTATTGCATCTCTTTAGTCTGAGCAGTCATCTTTAATTGGGGGTATCACTAGTCCTCCTCTTTTTTAGCTGGGAGTCTGACATGTCCCAGTGTAAGAAAGTTTTCCAAAGGAGACCTGATTTTGCCAAGCCGGGGTCTCTATAGTCTGTGCTCTATGGCTGGAAACTCCTGGCAGCCCTCAAAGCCCAGAATTATGACCCTCTATAGTCACTCACTGAACGAACCTCTCCTTCCTTCAAGTCATCCAACAACCATTTGTCTTCATCAGTCACGGTCTGTTATAGTCACAAAAGTGCTGACCCATGAAAAACAATCTGTTCAAAAATTAGATTGTTTTCTTTCAGACACCATCGACACCCTTGCTGTGTAGAACACCATGTCTGCTTATCTGGCCAGAAAGGGAAGAAGAGGGGAACAAAGGCATGGTGAATGCAAGACTAAAATATTGAGAAATAAAATATTCATTCTTGAATAAAATGGAAGTTATTTCCAGATTCCAACAGCCCATGGATTCCTCTTTTCTTTGTGTGTGTTAAACAGCTTAAGGGACAAGGACAATCCTTGATTCTTCATAAACTACTTGGAACTACACACTTTTGCCTTAAATAAAAATTTATATGTAACTTTATATTTCCTGAGCCTTTTTCAATACCTTATGAATTCAAACCATGCATTCTAGAAAGTAGTTAACAAGGAATCAGTAGTAATAGCATATATGACATATAATAATTCTAAAAGGAAACTATTATTTGGGGATTTTTTTTTAACCTACAAACAAAATGGCATACCATAAAGTCACAGATTTTCACACCTGGAAGAAACCGTAAGATCTCAAATAGCCTAATATCCAGATTTATAAACAATGACCATGACATTCACAGAGCTCAGATGAGTTGGCCAAAAATACACTGCTAACGAATGAGAGAGACAAAACAAAAACAAATTCCCTGACAGACTCTTCAGGATCTTTGCCAGAAGGGGGTGTTCAGAAGGCAGGTACGGCCCATTAGAGCTATGTGAAAAATAAATTTTTGAGAATTAATGCCTATTTTAGATGCGCTAGAAAACAATCCAAATAATATGGAAAAAAAGAGAAATTGCTCTTTTAACAAATACTGTATGTTCTCCCTCATATGTGGAAGTTAAAAAATAGCTGATCTGAAATTTGAATAATGATTACCACAGGCTGGGAAGGGTAGAAGGAAGTGGGATAACAATCAGATAGAAGCAACAGCTTCACAGCACAATGGGATGACTATAATTCACAATTATGCATTATCTAAGGTACAAGGACTTGGAAGTAAGTAGCTGGTAAGCCTCAAAGATGGAAAGGCTGATTGCCTGGAAAGGTTGATTTGTGCTACGTGATGCATTGATTGTGTGTATGTGTTGAAGTATTGCACTGTACCCCATAACAATGTATAAGTATTACATGTTAATCAACAACTGAAATAACTTAAAAATTTTTTCAAATAAAGGAAATTACTTGAGGCAGGTGTTTGGTGTAGAGTTCAAGATAGCAACTGGGACTCTCACATCCCATTTCAGTGTGCCTCAGTTCAAATGATGGCTCCACTTCTAACCCGGTGTCTCGCTAATGCTCACCCTGGTCGGCAGCAGATGATGGTTCAGATACTTGGGTCTCTGTCATCCAAGTGGGACGCTTGGATGGGATTCCTGATTCTTGGCTTTACCCTGGCCCAACCCAAGCTCTTACAGGCATTCAGGGATTAGATTGACAGACGGAAGGCCTCTCTTTCTCACTATCTGTCTACCTCTCTCTTTCTCCCTTCTTCTCTCCCTCTCTCCTCCCTCCCTCCCTCTCCCTCCTCTTTTTGTGTGTATGTCACTCTACCTTTCAAATGCAAAGAAAGAGACAATTTATACAATATCACATGGGTCAAAAATGACAACTGAGATTCTCACTTAGCTACTACTCTTTGCTACATACTTTTACCTTCCCCAGAAATGAAGATGAAGCTTTCTTCTCCGTTCTAATGAAATTCCCCTCAATGATAACATCATTAAATTTCTATATCTGAGAGGAGAAAAATCATAAACTCTGAAAAAAAGT
Source organism: Sylvilagus floridanus (assembly GCA_949820135.1). Classification (NCBI taxonomy): domain Eukaryota; kingdom Metazoa; phylum Chordata; class Mammalia; order Lagomorpha; family Leporidae; genus Sylvilagus; species Sylvilagus floridanus. The sequence goes on along the minus strand of OX463246.1, from coordinate 62,325,809 downwards.
AACTTTCCCCCCAAGAGCCATAGCTTTAATAGGGGTTAATGAGTTCAAACAAAACAGTGACTAAGACTTACATATGGGGAAAGGATGGAGTTGGGGGTATGGGAAGGAATAGACCTCTCTCTTTAGAACCCTTTACTATGTAAAATATTTACCACCCTGGGGAGTCATTGATCCTGGAAGTAATTCACACACAGTGAGTTTCCATAAGCATCTTATGCTGCCTACAGGGCCCATTGGCTAGAAGCCAACTGGGAAATTTTCAAGTTACTACAGAGATTGGCAAATACTGGGAACCTGTTAGATAGTTGAATACCTGTGATTCATACTTGTCTTCTCAGTATATGCAAAATCAAACCACAAATGAAGAGAAGTTTGATGTAATATTATCTGATTCTAGCTGGTATCGGTTACACTAACCAACAGCATAGAAATACAAGCCTTGTCAGGAAAAGCTTCAGCACTTGATAATTGTCTATGGAAATTTATCTTGACTAAGAAATGTTCTTCCACATATGTGTTCCCAGAAGCAATGGGATGAATAACCTCAGGAATTTTCCTCCTAGAAACTGGGACTCAATGAAACAGGGGGAGGGAGGACTTCTCAGAGGACAAACTTTCAATTAGTTTTGCCCAGACATCACAGTGATATGTCAGATCACATCCCAGCCAAGTTCACTGATCAGACCTTTGAGGATGTTGAGTGTTCCCTTTACAGGATGTGGTCTGGTGATTACATTTTAGGTCAAAGTTCAGTTCTATCCATGGTTGTGTCAACCAGCCAGTGACCTCAGGGAAATCTCTTGAGGATGCCAATCTTCAATTTCACTTTCTACCAATTGTCATTTCTGACCTGCTGGGTCAGATTCTTCCTGTCCTCCCATCTGAGATTCAGGTCAGTCTGTCATAGGGCTCTAGGATAGACCACATCATCTTTGCCAAGACACTCCTCCCTTGGCCTGTCCCAGCCCTGTTTCACCCCTCCAGCGAAGGTAACACCTAGTTATAAACTAAGTGTCAAACTATTGCCTGTCTGAAAGGAAGATGCCTTTGCTTGTTGGGACACACCTTTTTCAGGTACCCTGAGGCCCAGCAGCCAGGTGGAAGAATCATTACCACTAAGTTCTTGGTGGTCCAATCAACTAGACTCATGTGTAAGGCATCCTTAAGACAACATACACACCTACCAAGGGATGAATAGACTGTACTTGCTAAACAATGTTTCAAAAAGGATTTCAGCCCTAAGAGAAAGGTATTATATAAAAGAAAGTCCTAGAATTATTAATATCAATCTACTTCATGCAACTCTGGAGACTAAGATTTGCTACATAAAGGTCCTCCAACCAAAGTCCAAAAGACAGAGAGTAATATCCTGCTGCGTAATTAATCTTCTGTTCAGACTGATGCTATTGATCCAGATGACATGAAGATGCTAAGTAAGGAATGCTTATACCATGCAGGAAAATTCCCAAGAAATGATGAGTGCAGACGGCAATGAAATTAGAACTATAACGAGAACTGAGTCCTTCCAAAAAGGCTATTCATGTATACATGTCTACTCTTCTGTTTAGCGAATATTTGTTGTATACTTCTTATGTACCCAACACTATGCTAAGCACTGAATATCAAGATAAACAAGACGTGGTTACTGCCCAAGAAGAGTTCACACCCTTGTGCCTTGTTGTTTACACTTTGTTAAGTATCAGAATCACCTAGCCACTTAATAAAATTACAGATTCCATGAGCAACACCCCAGCTCACTGGACTAAAGGTCCAAGAATGTGGAACATTTAGGGTGAACAAGAGCCTCTTACAATTTCATGACCAGCCAAGCTCAGGGAAACATTGGCCTATTGAAACAATTAAATGTTTAATGAATATGAGAACAATTTTTTCCTTGTTTATAAATAACAATCTAAGTAATTTCTCAGTAAAATGAAGATCACTCAACTAATCTCCCACATTCAGTGGCTGAAGGCCCAACTCAGTCTTATTTGTGGTCATAAGAGTGTACAGAGAACAGAATCAATAAAGAGTTGTTAACAGAAAGAGAAATTGGCCTTCAAATGATCTCATTTTTAAAAAATGGTTCATACCCAGTTCAGAACAACAATTTCTAAGTAACACACTTTGATAAACCTTTTGAATCTCAAGCATATTCTCTGGTGACCTTAAATATTTTTGGAAAAAAATAAAGGCTCAAGACTCCTCCACTTCTGATCCAGCTACCTGCTAATGCACCTTGGAAAGCAGTAGAAGATGGCCCAAATGCTTGATCCCCTGGACCCATGTGGGAGACCTGGAAGAAGCTTCAGGCTCCTGGCTTCAGACCAGCCCAGCCCCAGCCATTGCGGCCATTTGGGGAGTGAACCAGCAGATGCAAGATAAATATCTCTCTCTTTCTCTCTGTCTCTCCCTCTCTCTCTATAAACTCTTCCCTTCAAATAAATAAATAAATCTTTTTTTTTAAAAAAGGGGTATAAGTCAATACATATTAGAACAATAACAACCACTAAAAAGAAAATCACAATACTTTCTTCTACCTTCTAGAAAGACATTTTATTTAATGATTTTTTTAAGAGATGGGGGATTTTATACTCGCCTTGTGCAGGTAGTAAACAAACCTCTCTAAATGGCCAAATAAGAGATGCAATTCTTGCTATCCATTTTTTTCCCTTAAGCTTTAAGCCTTAATTCTTTCCAGAATTAGGCAGATATCTTTGCCAGTAATTTTTAAAAAATATTTTCTGATGACTTCTTATTTCCTTCAAAATATCATAATTATATTACAAGGAAATGGTAAGGAAAGGATCCAAACTTTGATCAGGAGAAAAATTGATAATCTGGCACAGTTGATGATACAATGCAAGAAACATACTTTGTTTACATGGAACTTGGGGGAGGGGAAGAGCTGTTCAAAGTGCACAGCAGGTCTTTAATGATTTCCTATTTGAAGCCTTTGCAATATTCAAAAAGTAAATTATTTCTGGATTCCTAGTTGGTGAAAGGTTTAATTGGTGGAATTCTTAACAAACATATAAGGCAAAAATAAAGCTCTGAAAGTGATGTTAGCCAGGATCTATTCTTACATTTATTGCTGAAGCAATCCATTCCTCATTCCTGAGAAATGGGGTAACATCATTTCTTCTTTTTAGGGCAATTAAAAAGCAGCCTTTTCAGGAGCCAAGACAGAGCTGTCTCATGAATTTCAGGTTTTTTTTTTTTTCCCCAAGTCCCTTGTTGTTACAATTTTAAGGGTAAAAATGTGTTCAAGGTCACTTAGTGTTCATGGCAAAACAAGAATACGTGTGAAAGGAATGAGTGACAATTCCACCCAGTTCAGTTTCTGCTCCTAGTACTGCTCTCCTCACACAGGATTCAGTAGAAATGAAATGCAACTCAGTCTGCATCAAGTGAGAAATAGAACTGTCAGGTCCCTTTAAGCATTTTTGCTTGGAGCATCCACCAACTGAAAAAGCATTTTGCTTACTTGGATCAGCAAGGTTACTTTTTTACTGATTTCACAATGTTCCTCCTCAGGCACTAAACTTGTTTTTGGATATTGTCCAGAATCGTGTCTCAGGAGAACAGCTAGCTGCCAATGAATAACCAAAAAAACTATATATATATATATATATATATATATATATATATAGGGGAAAAGAAATAAGTATATTTCCATACTCCTTGTTTATTTGTGTGCTTGTTTATCTTTTGTGCAAGAATTAGGGACAACAAGGGATGCCCTGTAGACAAGAAAGAACTTTGCAAAGTCTTGAAGTTTGGCAGTGAGGACCACATTATCAGATGCTGTCCACTTTAGCGGCACACCCTGATTTAACCCCACTCCTCGCTGCGGAAACATTAAATGATCAGCCTTCACTAATAAACTTGATGATTATCATTAACTCTAACCTGGGAGGAGAATATAAATTTCAGGAAAGAGGCAACAAAAGAAAATGTGTCAGTCTATATATTGAAGTCAGAATATAAGAGTTTGAAAACCCTAGCATAACATGGTTTAGGATAGTCTTCATTTAAACTTTCCTGCAGAATATTCCATTATTGCTGCTTTGGACTTTGAGGTTATTTTATTGACACAGCAAAGCTGTTCTTTGAGGTTTCCTATCTTTTTTTTTTTTTTTTGCAGGCAGAGTGGACAGTGAGAGAGAGAGACAGAGAGGAAGGTCTTCCTTTGCCGTTGGTTCACCCTCCAATGGCCGCCGCGGTCGGCGCGCTACGGCCGGCACACCGCGCTCGTCCGATGGCAGGAGCCAGGTGCTAGGTGCTTATCCTGGTCTCCCCATGGGGTGCAGGGCCCAAGCACCTGGGCCATCCTCCACTGCACTCCTGGGCCACAGCAGAGGGCTGGCCTGGAAGAGGGGCAACCGGGATAGAATCGGTGCCCCGACCGGGACTAGAACCCGGTGTGCCGGCGCCACAAGGCGGAGGATTAGCCTGTTGAGCCATGGCGCCGGCCAGAGGTTTCCTATCTTTTAAAAATGTTATTATTTTGTTCATCGGACACCACTTTGTATTTATGCTTTACCCATAGTAATTATTATTCATGATAAATATTGCCAACCAAAACCAAACCTCTTTGTGAACATACCCTGGTGCATGTTTTAATGCCAAACACTAGCAACGCACAAACTAAGAACTTAGGCTCCTCTTAGTGCTGTGTGGTGGAATGAGAAGGCCATGCCAAGGTGGCCACTGGCAAGCGAGTGTCAGTTACTCAGGAATGGCTTTGAAACCCACCTGGCAATGGAGCCTGCCTGGGAACAGGCTATGATTGGATGGATTGGAAACTGCCTGACTCCCGGGGTCTGTGTGTTGACTCCGCGCATCTTGCCCCCACCACGCTGCTCCTCTCAGAAACGAATCCACTGCAACATTGTTGCGAAACCAACTGCAACAGTGCTGTATCCTCTTTAATGGTAAACTTCAACCTTTTCAACATCTACCTGCCCCAGATACTTGCCTTGTTTCTCCTCTTACTTTACTTACACACATGTCCTGTGGTAATTTCTTCTACACTCACATAATCTTAGTGTATATCGGTAACTTGAAATTATTTTCTCTGCCCAGACCATTACTTCACAATACCAAGTGGCCACTACTAAACTCTTTCTTCTCAGTTGACTACAGGGTCCCAAACCCTCCTCCCTCTATTTCCAGTCCTTGATCTGTTGCCGTGAATTTCTAGCTTGACGTCATTCTCTTACTCATCACCATCACCAGCCCAATCTCTACCCACATCCCATCAGTCACAAGGCCCCATTATTCCATAACTTCAACATTTCTCTAATTTATCCACATTCTTTGGTTTTGCTGCCGCTAGTCTCTTCCAGACATTCATCATTTCTTTCCTGGATGATTGCGATAGGCTCCAATTATCCTCATCCCCACTTTGGACTTATTCAAATCCCCCTGCCATCCCCCCTGCATTTCTTCCACAGTTTTACAGAAACAAAAAAATCTCATCATGTGACTCTATACTCATTATAATTCATGATTCAATACCCTACATTCTTTTCAGATTTGTCTCCTGCTACTCACCATCCTAAATCATAGGATGAAACTGCTTATAATGGAGGACATGTACAATGCAGTTTTAAGTCTTTGTCTCTAAATCAGCTTATATAGCCTTTCTATTTGGTGGTGAGCATCTCCATGTCACTCACACTACAAAGTCATGGGTGCCCTTTGGGATATTTCTCATGTTGTTAGATAATGTTAAACATTCCCTCATTAGTATTCTACTATATGGAGCATATGAAAAAAGATCCTTGTATTGTTCAATAATTTAGTCAAAAATATTGTTGGATACCTACTAAGTACCAGACTATACTGGTACAGGTACTGGTACATAGTAGGCAGGTACTGTACTATACTGGTTCAGGTACTATACTAGTATTGACTAGGTGCCAGATATAAAAGTGAATAAAACAGACAGGATGCTTGCCCTGCAGAAGCTTATATGCCAATGAGGAAGACAGATAGGTAAACATTACATTCAATGGCTCTGCCTTTCATTTGTTTTTATGTCTAACTTGATCATCATGTTTCTTTCACTACATAAGTCAATAATATTAGATGTCATTCTCTAATATTAGATGTATTGACTTATACTACTTGAATGTAGAAACCAAGGCTGTTGTATCTTCCTACTCCTGGAATTTCTCACTATACCAGAAATACTAAATACTCAAAGATTTATTAATTGAATGAGTAGATGAAGGCTGAATCTATGTCTTGTTGTTATAATCATAATGCTCTTATAGAAAAAAATGGACCCCAATATAGCATTTACCATAATTTCAGTGATATAATTTCAGTAATTCCATCTTAGTTTGTTTAATCTTGGAAGAATCCCACTTATTTGACATTTTTGCTCATATTGAACTGAAATCTGTTTTCTTATGTCTTCAATCTTGGTTCTAATCCTATCTTTTGAGAACACAATGGATAACAATAGTCCCTCATTCAGATGATAACTTACAAGTATGTAAAGGTAATTATCATATTCCTTCTGCTTTCTTCTCCATCCATAATTTTCCTGGTGCTTTTAATAATTTCTTGCTCTAAGATTTTAAGTTTCTTTCTCCCTGGCATGTACTGTGTTTTGGATGTGGCATTTTAACCTCTCCATTAAAGAACACAGAGTACTTTGAAGAATCTGTTAAAGATCTCTCTAAAGACTGCAAAGCATTTGGAAATCACTCAGCAAAGGGACTTGGAAGTAGGAGGTAGGGTGCACTTTCGAACACCAGGCATGGGTTATATTGCTACAAATTTGTCCTGAGAAGCTAAGTGAACCAATAGTTCTGGAAGTAAGCATCAAACATTGGGAGATATGTTGTACAAAAAGAATATCTCATAAACACAGCTGTGATGTTCTTTTGTAAAAATATTTATTTATTTACCTATCTATTTATTTGAAATGCAGAGAGAGAGAGAAAGAGACCGAAAATCTTCTGTCCACAGGTTCACATGCAAAAACACTCAGTGGTCTGGGATGGACTAGGCCAAAGCCAGAAGCCCAGGACTCCTTCTAGATTTTTCATGTGGGTGGTAGGGATCCAAGTACTTAGACCATCACCTAGTGTCTTCCCAGCACATTATCAGGAAACTGAATTGAAAGTATAGAATAGCTGGTATTCCCATTCCCAATATGGGATGACAACATCCCATGCAACTGCTTAACATGTTATACCAAAACCCCAGCCTCAACTGTGATGTTCTTGAGGGTAGTATCTGCATGTGAACTTAGCTTGATCTTCAGGTCATTCCATGTGACTAGAAAATGTGGCATTTATTCATCTGGAAGGATAGAGATGAAGTAGCCCATGCAAATCTCAACTTCTCTCAAAGTGACCTTTTATAGGTAGGCTAAAAACTGAAGGTCTTAACATAAGAAGATTGATAACGGTGGCAAGGGAATCAGAAAACATCTCAAATTATCTGAATTTGAAGACAGCAAACTTGTTCAAAGTACCAAGATTGCTAAAGATGGACTCAGGATCCAAAGAGAGTGCTTATAATTACCAGTCTGTGTATACCTACACATAGTGCAACTGTGGCAGCCACATGATGAGTTCTGCCAAGATTGAACCTAAAATTGTAGACAGGGCCACAGATATTAAATATCATTAATATCAGAACACATCAACAGCATAGAGGATGTGCCAATTTGCTTCATGATTTTATACCTTTGAATATACCACCACCTTGGTTTGGAATGCTCTTCTACTTTATTTTAGATGGATTCAGTTCATTCTTCAGAAAACAGTCAACATACAACCACCAAGGTAATGGGACTGGAAAGACTAGATGCAATACAGAATGTTCAAATCCAGAAAAGGGAAAACTAGTTCCAGGCGTGCCCTTGAGGCTGTGCAAGGTTAAACCTTGGAAAGCCAAAATTGTTACCAACTTTACCAAGGGCAAGCACATGGACAGAAAAAGGAGAAAAATCCATAAACAGAAGAGCAAGAGACATGTAGTGAGCAGGGGTGAAACAGTAAATGAAAAGCAATAGTAATATGGGGCTGGCACTGTGGTACAGTAGGTTAAGCCTCTTGTCTGTGGTGTCAGCATCCCATATGGGCACGGGTTCTAGTCCCAGATGCTCCATTTCGGCCATTTGGGGAGTGAACCAGCGGATGGAAGACCTTTCACTCTGTCTCTCCTTCTCATTGCCAGTGACTCTACCTTGCAAATAAATAAATAAAACCTTTTTAAAAAAAAAAAAAGCAATAGATGGAAAAACAGGCAAGAGCAAGACTGTTACCTCCCAAAGGGTTGAAAACCTTATGTTTATTTTTACTGGGTATGGGCTTCATGTCTAGCCATCTGTAGAGGTACCACATCAAGACAATTCTGTACAATTCACATCTTTATCATATATCCCTCACAGTGGGAGAGTAAAAAAGAAACAATAAAAAGCCCTTTTTATCTTTGTCTCTGTAATACCAAAGGAAAGAAACACAATTACCCCAAGTTCAGTCATGTTAAATCACACTGATTTTGAGTGGGTTAGTATCAATCAATTATAACATGAAGGGGTTCCTAAAAGATACATATTCTTACTTTCGTGTATAATAGAGATGATATGACTCATCTTCTGCCACTTTTGACCTCACATTAGTTATCTTTACAGCCCATCTGGTAATCTGCCACAATCTGTCTTGTGTTAACTTTTAACTTGTTATTTAACTCTTTATGCATCCCAATTCCTAAACCTAACTGGAATCCCCCTGTGAGTGATGTCTCCATGTGAGCTTAGCTATCTCCACAGTCATTCCAAGTGACCACAAAATTTGGAGACAGAAATTTCAAAAGCAAAACACGATTAAAGGTTTTTAATGGTATGAATTCAATTTCAGAAAATCTCAAAAATATTATGCTGTATTTGTTTCCTCTAAAATTAGTTGTTTTATGAATGACAAAAATGTAAGAGTTGATTGTTCTCACAGTTTAATCGAGGGCCAAGTGTTCCAGAAGTGTTTCATGCACATTTTCCAAAAACTTAATTACTAGGAAACTGGTATTTGAAAATAAGTCTGTGACAATGTTCTATTGCTGATGATATGACAAATGTGTGTTTCTAAGTGTCTTAACTTGTGATTATCCTGTGAGATAATTTTTACTTTAATTTCATCAGTACTACAAATTAATTTTATGAGAAACCTCATCACTCAGTATCCAGTATCTCTTTTATGTTCTGCAACAGACAGTGAGACAGTTACCAAAACTAAATCAAAAGTGCACACAAGTCAGGAATTACTGCTGAGTTTTCTTATTTGTAGGCACACAATTTTAACAAGAAACAAAGCCTCCAGTGATACATTCATGGTTCTGCCCTTGAGCTGACCTCCTTCCATCATTTCTAGCCCTACTATTCTATCAGCAACAGACTTTCTGAATGGTAATTTCAAAGTCTTTCAACCATTTTCCCAGGAATTATATCCTCTCTGTGTTGTTAGCTTCATTTCGGAAATACAGGAAGGGAGTTGATAACAAAGAAGCAGCTCATTTGGATCAACTTGGGAGGACATCCGGGCAGGTGTGGTCAGAGAGCAGAAGGCATATCCTATACGTTCTTTTTAGCATTCACATCATGACTCAGTTCAGGTATCCACTTAATAATCAAGTTCAGGTTCAGTAAACACAGCCAAATTTCAACCAGTTTAGACTTCTCACCTTTGGCAGTGCTTGACAAATTTAGCTGACTGCTTTTTTTTTTTTTTTTTTTTTTTTACAAAACCCCAAACAAGTAAGTTTTTACTGGATTCTAATTCCATTGGATAATCTCCTTTTGTTTACACAATCAACACCTGATACAAGCAAATAAAAAAAAAAGCAAACTACATATTGGCTACAAAGAACTTTGACTTGTCTACATAAGCCAAGTAATTTCAAAAACCCTCCCTACCCCCATTCTTGGCTTTAATTCATTTTTGGTTCTGTACACAACTAGATAGAAAAACGAAAGAGAAAAATCAGGGAGAAAATGACATTGTAGAGTTAGACTCTTTAAGTCCAACTAGAAAATAGTTCACAAAAAGAACGGGCCATCAAAGAAGGTGGCACCTTTCTCTGAAGGAAGGAAGGGACCTCCACTGTGATATGACCTTGACTAAACAAGTTCAGAGTTGGTGAACTCAAGGGGCTTCCATAGCCTCGACAGCTCATGGCAAGAGCCTCAGGTGATTACTGACATCATAAATAAGAGTGTCAGTTGTTAAATCAACAACAGGAGTCACTGTGCACTTATTCCCCATGTAGGATCTCTGTCCTTAAGGTGTTTTACTGTGAGAGTTAACGATAACACTACTAGTCGAATAGTACTCTATATCTTGTGAGGTTGTGTGGGTGCAATCTGTTGAAATGTTTGCTTAAAATATACTAAGTATATACTTATATATAAAGATAACTGAAAATGAAACTTGATGAAGAGTGAAATGGGAGAGGGAGTGGGAGATGGGAGGGCTTCGGGAGGGAGAGAGGTGGTGGGGGGAGCCACAACAATGCAAAAGTTGCGCTTTGTAAATTCACATTTACTAAAGAAAAAGAAAATGGTTCACAAATATATTTCATATGCTCTTTTGAAAGAATACCCAGACTAATGTTCATGAAGGAATGTACCCTTTATTTCCCAAGACAGCCCAGGAAGTCCCCAGGAAATCCACAGCATAGTATCCCACAAAAGCTTGTGACACTTTCTAGCCACTTTTTGGCTCAGTGATGATCAAAACCTCTTTGCCCCCAGAAATATTTCTTCAATATAATTGAGCAAAAAATTCAAAGCAAAACATTGAGTTGCTATTTCCTGCCTATCCAGGCCGTTCATCAAATTGCTAACAAAATAGTGCAGAATTCATTGCTACAAAAAGTGTAGCAAGAAATCTAAAGATGGCTACATTTCACAAGTTGATTTGCTCACAAAAGAGAGAGAGAGAGAGGGATGAGAAAAATAGATCGCTCATTGTTGAATGATTTTTAAAAAGTCACAGTCCTATAGTGGCAACATATACCTGTGTATATAGAAAAATAGATGTCAGACTATAAAGCAATACCTTAAAAATAATTATCCTGGAATAGTGACATTACGAGTAATTCATGCTTTCCTCCCTACATGTTTCTGAAATATCTGTAATGGCATGTATAACTGCTTTCTGCTTATAAATATAATAATTTCTAAAAACTCAAACATGTACATATTTACTGATTCACAAATAATGTTATTTTCATCTTTCAAAGAAGAAAATGAAAAAAAAATGTTAGCTGAAATAATTGTACACTCCTGTGGCCATTTGTTCTTTCTCAATAAGAATTTCACCTAAAATTCAGAGTTCCATTTCAAATTAGAGAGTTCTATTAACTCATGAGATTTATTCATCGAAATGTGTCTATCTAGTTCCCCATCATTCTGTCAGCACAGCAAACGCTGAATAGAACTCATACAAAGTTCAACTGTTCAACATTTGCATTATCTTTCCACAACCGAAAGGTACCCTATTGGCCAAATCTTAAGCTATTACTCGATCCCAAAAAAGGAGATGAGTCACAAGTCACTTTTAAGAAATACAATAGGAATTCTCTTTCTGGTAATGAATGCTGAAAGGGAAATGTTTTACTTGTCCTGACAACTCTAGCAAGCTATAGCCCAAAAATATGAGTAGGACACTGAGCCAAAAGCTTTTTTAAGGCTAGACAGATACCAGCAGCATTAATAAAGGACTAGAAAGACATCTATTGCGGCACTCCTGGAGTTTACAATGTGATCATTGTTTTATGAGAAGAGAAAGTGTCTTGGATGCTATGACAATTTCATGTTTCCTAGGTGTTGTAAAAACTAGAAAGTGAGCAGGGTAGGGAAGATGATGAAGACAAGGCTCAGGGGCTGAATGCCTTGGCAACGAAGCATTTGTGAGAAATTTTGATCTCTTGAGTCAGGATTTTATTTTGGTGTCAATGAAGATGTAGGGCGGCAGTGGGAACGGTGGTTCTGGGGGTTATGTGGTGCTCTCTCTGTGGATACCCCCGACGGACAAGTTGACCCACCAGTGATGAGAAGGCTGAAGATAATGTTGGTGTTTTTAAATGCAGAAATAATGTGCCAAAATTTATCCCTGTCCTGGGAATCATGTTCCCTCTATTCTCAGCTAAATTAGTGTCGATTCAAGCTTGGCTTCACTGACTTCACTAATGGAACTAAACAGCTTCAAGGTCCAAAATGATGGGTGTTCTTTATCAAGACAGTAGCCAGTGATTAGATATCACCCTCCAACACCCCATCTCTGCCTAACACTGGAGGAGGAGCAGTCAGACAAAGGGGGCCTGAGAAGCAGCCAGCCTCTCCTAGCAGAGCCTGGAGCTTTGAGCCTCGCTCCGTTCCCCTGCAGTCGCTTCTCATGACCCTGCCATCACATGCAGGATACAGATAGATCCCGGCTCTGGCCATAATCTTGGATACACTGTCCAATGTCCACACGATCCGAATTTAACGTTCAAGCCAGGATTCTGGATCAGAAAGAGAGATACAGCTGATTTCTAATTTCTTTCTGATCTCTCCCATCACCCAGGAGCCTATCAATGATAGAGAACAATTATCAGGCTACTCCCAGATGAGCATCCTGGCAATGTGTGGGACACATGTTTCGTATGTTTAAAAAGAGCTGCTGACAATGGTGGAGAAATCCAGAAAGCAGCTGGGAAAGTCCCTGACAAGACACGCTTCTTTTCAGCCCGTACACCAGGTGTCACACACAGGGCCTGGCATCATCTTTCAGGACCCAGTACAAACTTGTACCATGGGACCTAGGCCAAGCATGATTTCTTTGGGCTTGCCCAGTTCAAACTTGAAAGATGTATCCCCCCCACATAGACTCTACCCCCAACCAACATACCCACACCAATGTACACATACACACACATGCCATCTCAGCCCATCCCACATCGAATCTCATTAAACATAAGGGAAGCATTTTATTTTTCATTCTAAAACTGCATTCTGTACTGCAGGCTATTTTACAGCTTTTGCAACATGGTCCCTCAGAGGAGCATCATGCATGCAGTTGATACTATTGATGCCTTTCTATTGTTATAGAGCCAGGAGGTTAGCATTTTTGAGGAAAAGTGTGTTAGCTTCCACTTTTCTCCAGAAGTAAAGAGTGTGGGTGGAATAGGCTTTGAACCTGAACTCCTGCCATTAAAAAAAAAAAAAAAAAAACAAGAGTGCAGAGAGTGAAATTATATTTGTTTAAGAAAGAGTACTAGTTTTCTTGTACTAAAACTGATATTGCTTGACAATTGTAATAATCACAGTTAAACCATTGAACTAATTATATGGTATCTGACAGCAGCATTTTGCTTTTATGTTCCACATTATCTGAATTAAAAAAGAAACTGGAAGATTGAGAGAAACTTTTGCTTCTTGTGAAATGTACAGAGGCCTTCCTGTTCCTTGCTGTTGTGGAGACCTTGTTCAGTGGACATCATGCCACGCAAATCCTTTTAGCACCAAGGCACTCACTCGCCAGAAGCTGCTGTGAAGGTGAGCAGTAGCAGCTTGTGCCCAAGTCCTTCTCCAGGCATCGCCCTCGGCTGGATGAAAGTGCTACAGCAGCCTGCATCCCAAGACTCACCAACGTGAAGGTGGAAAGGCCTAGGCCCTGGCCTCAGTTGGAAAAAGACTGAAGGGCCATGCCGGGCCTAGAACTGCCCATAAGATCATTCAAAATCCTACCCCAGTTGCACTGCAATATTTCTTCCTCTGAGCTCCAGCTTCCTTCACCTCTCACAGATACTCCTGGGATCATACTCAGATGCACCTGTAAGCCGACCTCTGTCTTAGAGTTTCCGCCCGGGGAACCAAACCCACACTGGTTCCCCCTGTTGTCCTGAATGAAATGTGAACTGAATCTCTCACTGACTGATTGGCAATGATGACCAGTGGTAAATGACACACTGTTGGTCTTTAGCATGCAATTGGAATTATGAAAAGACCACCTATATAATCTGCAGGATTCAGTGCAAAATTAAAATATGGAGCCCTTTGTTTAAAAAAAAAATAAGCATTTCCAAAGGCTCCAAAACATAAAATTGTTTCCTTCTTGTGCATTTTTTGTTTGCTATTTATTCTTGTTAATTATAACTTTTAATTATTAGAATGAGTGTTTCTATTGTACCACAAAAAAAATCCACTTTAAATGCAGACATAAGATTATTGAACTTATATGTAGAGTCACTGTATCAAGGTCTGAATGTGTCCCTCCAAAATTTGTACGTTGAACTCTTAACCCATAAAGGTATTAGGAGATGGCAGCTTTGAGTGATTAGGTCATGAAAGCAGAGATTCATGAGTGGCAGAAGTGCTCTTATAAAAGAAACCAAAAGAAACTTTTCACCCCTTCTTCTATATGATGACATAGAGACAAGGTGTTGGCTGTGAACCAGAAAGTGAGCCCTTAGCAGACCCTGAATCTAAAGGTACCTTGATCTTGGACTTCCCGGGCTCCAGAACTATGATAATGAAGTCTCTGTTATTTATAAACTACCTAGTCTATGGGGTTTTGTTGAGGTGAGTGGCACAGGTGGGAGAAAGAGGAAAGGCAAGGAAACAACGCTACTGAAAATAGCCCAGTCTGCAGCCATTCCGTCCTGAACACACCCAATCTCAGGTGAAAGCAGCCAGTGGAGAAAAAGAGGAGCCTACGAGCCCAGGAAGAGATATTGAATCTGATCACGGATAAGCCACCCCACAATTTCTGATTTCATTGTGACAGCCTGTCCATTACTGTGACCTGTTGTAGAAATGGAAATCAGACCACGCTTACAGATCATCTTTGATGTCTTGAAGATTAAACATTTACTCAATGTTAATGTACATTAACTCTCCAAAGGGTAAGGCAGGCACTCACCTACCCACACACGCACACACACAAAGTAATAATAGAGTATCACAGGTATTTACCTCGAAGTCATGAGTTAAAGGAAGAGGATATTTGCTCTTATTTCTTTGTGAAGTGGTAAAAGAAGCTGCATACAATGGCCATAGGAAGAGACTGAGATTTCCAAATGGGTTTGGGATCAGCTGTGAGACACTCCAAGTATTAAAAAAAAAAAAATTCAAAGGAAGCTCTGGCACTGGAATCACACGAGGCACAGAGAGGAAAACTACAGAATGAAATTCGTCCACTGCCTAGGAATCTGGAAAAACACCTTGGCATGACTGCAGATACACCTGAAGCTTCTGGGGCAACAGATGGGAAATCACAACTCTATCAGCAAGAACCAACTTGATATTGTCAAGGCTTGTTTTCTTTTTTTTTCTTCCTACAACTCAGACAGGTTTTTTTAAGCCTTAGCAGAATGGCTAGACTAGGTAATCCACATAAGCAGCTGCTGCAATGCGATCTTTTTCTAGCATTTTAACGTAGAGCTGTGAACTGTTCTGGCTTTGGGGTACGTTGGGAGCACTGGGAGTAAATTTTCTTGATTTAAAGGTTATTATTGATTGGACTCTTTCTGATCTGCCTCAGATCTGATCTGCTCAGAGCTCGCAGTGACAGCAATCACCCATGGTATCAAACTATGCCAGAAACGAAAAATGCCCAATGTACAAGTGATGTTTAAATATTAACCCTATGTACTGTTACAAAGTGTTTATTTCCTTACTTTCACTTTGCTTAAATAGAAGACCATTCTCTTTGCTGCATCTCAGGTTATTTACTCATGTTCTCTTTTTAAACAAATTATTTATTTATTTTGAAAGAGTAACAGAGAGAGACAGAGAGAGGGAAAAGATCTTCCAATCACTAGTTCACGCTCCAGATGACCACAATGGCCACTTCTGGGCCCAAACAAAGTCATCTATCTGAGTAGCACAGCCTAAACACCTGGGCCATCTTCTGCTGTTTTCCCAGACCATTAGCAGGGAGTTGGATAGGAAGTGGAGCAGCCAGGACAAGAACCAGTGTGTGTATGGGATGCCAGCGTCACAGACAGTAGTGTTACCTGCTCTGCCATAACACCAGCTCCTCACATTCTGCCTTTTAATGCCATGGAGTATAATCTGAATAGGTGGTTGTCAGTGGACTGGGTTGTAGAAGGTTATTTGTTAAACTTTGACAATCACATACCTGGGTTCCAACCACAGCTCTATCAGTTATTAACTGTATGAGCTCGGGCAAATGACGTCATCTCTACATCTCAACAGCACCCTGTGTGACAACTGAGGTATCCCTGTTTCTAATAAAGCTGCTACCTCAATGAAAAGAAAACATGCATGGAGAGAGATTAATACAGGACACTTGGTAGTCATTCATAAAATGTTCATCTCTGGTCTGGAAATCAAAATGACCATTAACAACAACCTTTGAGACCAGCTTTGTAAGATTGCATTCATTAAACATTATTGTAAAAGAAGGGAGGGGAATAATTTGAGCTGAAGCTTTTAATACAGGCTTTAAAAAAAAAAAAAAAAAAGAGGACCTAAATGAAAGATCTCTGTGAGTGAGATCCCAGTAGAAAGAAGGGGGCCATCAAAGAAGGAGGTACCTTTCTCTGAAGGGAGGAGAGAACTTCCACTTTGACTATGACCTTGTCTGAATAAGATTGGAGCTGGCGAACTCAAAAGGCTTCCATAGCCTTGGCAACTCATGACTAGAGCCTAGGGAGATTACTGACGCCATTAACAAGAGTGTCAAATTGTTAAGTCAACAACAGGAGTCACTGTGTACTTACTCCTCGTGTGGGATCTCTGTCCTTAATGTGTTATCCAATGTGAAGTAATGCTATAACTAGTACTGAAACAGTATTTTACACTTTATGTTCTGTGTGGGTGTAAAATGATGAAATCTTTACTTAATATATACTGAATCGATCTTCTGCATATAAAGATAATTGAAAATGAATCTTGATGTGAATGGAATGGGAGAGGGAGTGGGAGATGGGAGGGGTGCAGGTGGGAGGGAAGTTTTTTGCGGGGGGGAAGCCATTGTAATCCATAAACTGTACTTTGGAAATTTATATTTGGCCAGCGCCACGGCTCACTAGGCTAATCCTCCGCCTTGTGGCACCGGTACACCAGGTTCTAGTCCCGGTCAGGGCACCAGATTCTGTCCCGGTTGCCCCTCTTCCAGGCCAGCTCTCTGCTGTGGCCCGGAAGTGCAGTGGAGGATGGCCCAGGTGCTTGGGCCCTGCACCCCATGGGGAGACCAGGAAAAAGCACCTAGCACCTGGCTCCTGCCATCAGATCAGTGCGGTGCGCAGGCCACGGCGGCCATTGGAGGGTGAACCAATGGCAAGGGAAGACCTTTCTCTCTGTCTCTCTCTCTCACTGTCCACTCTGCCTGTCAAAAAAAAAAAAAAAAAGAAAGAAATTTATATTTACTAAAGAAAAGTTAAAAATAAATAAAATAAAAATAATGGTGTGAAATTTTGGCCATATAGTAAATGTGACTCAGAATGACAAAGAGGGACAAGGCTTTTCACTTTGATAAGGACTGAGATTCTCCAAAAAGTAGTGATGAATTTTTTCTAAGTATGAATAGAAAAAGGTTGACCATCCTCCCCTGTATTTCACTGAGATCTATGGACATGAACTTCTAAATGAGAACTATGGATATGAGAACAGCTTTTAGTTTAGAACACTTGTTGTAAACCACTTCCTTTTCCTTTGGTTGGGGAGTGGCTGAAGATGGGTAGGGTGCCTGGGGGGGGGGGGGGCATAATCTCTTCCTGAAAGAATAAGGGACCCTAGTTAGTACAAGCTACCTCAGGAATACAAAAGTATTAAGAACAATTTTTAAAATCAACAATTCCACAAAAACTTGCATGGCTTAAGGCACACTGGGCTAAGAGTACTTATGAAGCCCTTGATCAAGTCTCATTGGTTTGTATAGTGAGAAGAGCGATAGACTACCCAGATCTCCTCCTCAAGCCCAGATCTTCCCCCTCAAGACCAGCTCGTTCATCATTTTAGCCATCAGGAATTTTGACTGTCAACAGCCCAGAGGTGAGTCCCACCTCTGAGAACTGCCCCCAGCCAAAGATGGCTGCTTCAATCTATTTTATGTCCCCCTCCTTGAACAACCTGAATCCAGTGCTTACTCAAAGTCAAGTACCCTTTCTAAAAAAAAAGGTCCTGACTCCAGAGCTCTGCTTGTCTGAGGCCTTTATTGTCACTGTATTACAATTTATCTTCTCTCATTTCCCAATCCTGCTTTCTCTACTCCCTTATGAATAATGTTCCTGAGAACATTCCCAGTAAATCTACTACATGCATTTCTTTACCTTACAGTCAGTTTCCAGGGAGTCTAGTCTTACAGAGATTCCTACTAATCTTTGCTCTCTGAGCTCCTGCTTCATGCTCTCTGCAGGTTGACACATTTCCTATCCAAGGATCAACTCTGAGGATGAAGACTATTTCACACTCCTTGATTCACAGAACATACTCCTGTTTCCCAGTGAAGTTTCTTCCTAAGTAGCTTCTTCCCCACCTGAACATGGAGGGAGGGAGGAGAAAGGACTTGCCAACATCTGGATCGGCTCCAAAAGAAAACTTACTGAGTTTCTCTGTGTGAAGTACCCTGTGCACACTTGACAATCTCTACTTTTGCCTTGCCTCTGGCTTTCTACACCAAGCAGACACACCCACATCCAGACCAAGCACACACAGAAGTGGCTGAGCAGGCCTCGAGGCTGTTTGCAGCCATCTTCCTGGAACATTTTCCACAGTAGTTCCCAAACACCCTTCTCTGGCCCCAATCCCAACTATTGCTCTTGCCATTAATGGAAGCCAGCCTCTGGCCCCTGGGTTTGCACTGGATGGACCCTCTAAGTACTTGCAAATACACCAGATCCCAGTCAATACAGTGTTGTGAGCCTTGGAACAAGTGTATTTGTGACTAGCTGTTGAGAATGCCTAATGAGTAGGATGGATTGGAAGGCATCATTGCAAAAAGTCACATTATACATCTGTCCTGCCCTGAGTTCTCAACCAAGACCTTCCATAAGTAGAGACAGATCAGCAGCTCCTCCCAGGTGTGTAAACCTTGGCCTTTCCCACAGTTGATTACTTACACAACTTGCCATCTCTAGTGTTTTAAAATTCATAAAAGGATTCTGATCCGCCCTGGTCTTCAGGTACTCTACTAATCCCCCAGGTCACCTTAGTCAAGGGGAAAAGCAAGAAGAATATTCTTTAAATGTGTTGCACCAACGGTCATTCTCATACTCTCATTTTGGGTATGCATCCATAGGTGCCACTCAAATGTAGAGCAGATACTCGACTTTCCCTTCCTATAATTATGCAGAATTTATCACAACTCTTTGGGAGATGCCACTCCTTATTAAAGTGAAGGGCCTTGCATCTTTCACAAACTCCTCTAGGTCACCTGATAGAAATTTGTCTCCCACATCAAAATACCTGCTGCAAATGAATAGGCAAATTCAAATTCAGTTTCTATATAGCCTATCCTCATTATATATAAGTATTCATTATTCAGAAGTATAACTGGGTAACATTTGGATGATTATTGCTCAACTTTTTTTTCTTTCTCTGGGCAACTTAAGTTGCTCTTTCCAGATACACAACCAAAAGCAAACCTTATTGTAAAATCCTTCTAAATGAGAAAAGAAAAAAGTTACTATTTGGCGATTAATTCCAACACAGAAACAATGACTGAAAGATATTATTTTGGGGCCTGTGTTGTGGCTTAGCATGTAAGACAACTGCCTGCAATGATGGCAACCTACATGGGCACTGGTTAGAGTCTAACTGCTCCACTTCCAATCCAGATCCCTGTTTATGCACCTCAGAAAGCAGCAGAAGATGGCCCAAGTGCTTGGGTCCCTGCACCCACGTGGGATACCCAGAAGAAACTCCTGGCTCCTGGCTTCAGTCTGGCCCAGCCCTAACCATTGTGACCACTTGGGGAGTGAACCAGCAAATTATCTCTCTCTCCCTGTCTCTCTCTCCCTGTCTCTCTCTCTCTCTGACTCTGCCTTTCAAATAAATTTTAAAAAAAAAATCTTTAAAAAATATATTATCTTGAAATGCCAACTAAATTTTTTCTTGATTTATTTGAACTGAACCTGAATAGACTGGTTCTTCTCACATAATAACTATTGCTTATATTGAGAACTTAACATACATCAGCCATTTGCCTACATCTCATTTGTTCCTCATAATAAGAAATAAAATAGTAGCCACTATTATCCTCATTCTATAATAATCTGAAGAAATCTAGAAATAAAACATTTAAGCAATTTTTCTCCAAATCAACCCCTTAGAACATATAACCCAAATTTTTGTTAAGAAAATATGGCTTTGAAATGTGTTCTGAGGGGGTCAGAGTTGTGGCACAGCAGGTCAAGATGCCATCTGCAACACTATCACCCTATATGATCATTGATTCAGGTCCCAGCTTATCTGCTTCTGATCCAGCTTCTTGCTAATGTGCATGGGAGGGAGAGTGAAATACACCTAAGTGCTTGGGCCCCTGTCACCCACATGGGAGACAAAGATGGAGTTCCTGGCTCCTGGCTTCACCCTAGCTGACCCCAAACACTGAGGCCACTCAAGGAATGAACCAACAGATGAAAGACTTTTCTCTGACTCTCCCTGTCTCTCCATCTCCCTGCCTTTCAAGTAAAATAAATCTTTAAAAAAAAAAAATCTGTCTTTTTACAAATACTTATCTCAGGGACTATAAAATCTTATATAAACAACTTGGTGGAAACAGGACCAAAAAGGGGTCTAATCTCAGAATCATAGAGCATAATAAAAGGTACTTTGTAGAACTTTGCATTTAGTTCCTGCTCAGTAAATGTTTGCTAACTGCAAATGTGTCTTAGAAGTTTCAGGGCAGAGTCCCTGGGTTCCTGTTTGCTAGTGCTTAAAAATATGTCTTAGGTTATTTAACTCTCTTAGCCTAATTTTACTCATTTTCAAAAAGTCATGTGAAAAATTGGGGTAATAACCCCTACTCACAACAACAGCCACTATACCAGGTAAGATGCTTCGGGCTGCAGTGAAACACTCAACCATCAATAACAAACTAATAAAGATATCTGATGCACTCACATACTAAGAATCCCGGAACTGCATTTCCAGATGAACTCAGAGGTTCACTGGGTCCTTCCAATCTACATTTCTGCTGCTCCGATTGTTGTCCTTAGACTTGTCACCTCTTGGTAATGAGATGACTGTCTGGGCTCTAGATAGTGTGTCCTCACACAATAACATCTAAACTGGGAAGAGGAAGAAAGAGGGTTCAAAGGCAAGACAATTCTTCCTCTAGGGTTCTCTTGGAAAATCCAAGCAGATTTGATTTTACATGTAATTAGCAAGGACGGGATCCCACGGATATTGTGGATAAGTCATCGGCAAAGAAGAATGGAATTGTCAAAATGGATTTAGGCCTCACATGAGGGATGGAGCTAATCTTGTCCCACTGAAGGGATTAACAGGTAAGGCTCAGACAGAAGAAGTGGCAGGCAAATCTGAGGGCCAGTGCTGGCCCACAGGACTCTAAAGTTGCGCTAGTATTTATATTTTCTCAGAAGTTAGAGACGCCTACTTTGGAAATCTTTTTAAATGTAAGCAAATGTCAAAATAAAGTTTTGGCTAAGACATTGAATATGATAAACACTGTATTTTAAAGGAGTGTAAAACTACACAAAGGAGGCTGGCACTGTGGTGTAGCGGGTAAAAGCCGCCGCCTGCGGTGCCAGAATCCCATATGGGTGCTGGTTCAAGCCCCAGCTGCTCCACTTCTGATCCAGCTCTCTGCTATGACCTAGGAAAGCAGCAGAGGATGGCCCAAGTCCTTGGGCACCTATGTGAGAGACCTGGAAGAAGCTCCTGGCTACTGGCTTCAGATGGGTGCAGTCCCAACTGTTGCAGCCATCTGGGGAGTGAATCAACAGATGGAAGACCTCTCTCTCTTTCTCTCTCTCTCTCTCCTTCTGCCTCTCTGTAACTCTACCTTTTAAACAAACAAGTAAACATTAAAAAAAAAAAAAACCTGATGCCAAAGATGATTCCTTAAAAAAAAAAAAAAAACACTACACAAAGAAGTTATGAAGGAGTCATCCATAATTAATAATTAATTAACTGACTCTTAAATGTTTGCTCACATGGATGGTGTGCAACAATAGGGGAATCAGAAATTAGGAGAGTGATTATAAAGAGAATTTCTCTGGAATTAGCAGTTTTATGTGTCTTTGTGTCCCTCGTTTGGCTTGTTCTCAAGCCCAGGGTGAGGAAGTTTCTTCAATGGGCACACTCAGAGCTCACTGCATCTCTTCTGCCATCACTCGGACACAGTGAACTGGTGTTTGACTTAAATCGGAAATACTAGAAAGCTGATGTGGTAGACTATAAAATACGACCACAAAACTCCTCTCCTCATGGAATTCAAGTTCTTTTGCACTGTGACTTTGTCACTTCCTCCATCAAAACGTGGACTCTACTTCCCCATTTCTTGAATCTGAGCCAGCCTTCGCACTTGCTTTCACCAATGAAAAAAAAAAAAAAAAGACCCCAGTGACACTGTATGACTTAAACTCTAGTTCCTGAGAGGACTTGTTTCTCCTTCTGTTGTCTCTTGGGACGCTGAATCAAGAATGCCACTCACGAAGTCAATCTGGCCTGCTGGCAGATGAAGGACATGGGGCTAGTGGGAATGAAAGAGGGGTCTCCCACACAATAGCCAGCACCAATTCTTACATTATAAATTACACTATCTTGGATCCTGCAGCCCAGCTCACCTCCAGCTGAATGCAGTTCAAGAGGAAGCCCAGGCAACACCAATACAGAAACCATCGTCACCCCGCAGCCACAGTCACCAATCGGTTAAATCATTCATGGAAGCCATTGTGTCAGTCATTTGTTACACAGCAATAGATGACTGAAACAGTGGGCTGGTTCAGGCAGGGCAGAGAGCTTGTAGCTACACTGAGGTCTGCTTGCATGTCCAGTTGTTGAGGTTGTCCAGGCCTGAGGTTGACACAAACAGAAGTGACAACTGAAAATACTGCTCAAGAGGATCATCTATGGGAAGCAAACCTGAGAGGAATCATCTTACAAATTAAAAAATAGAAAAAGGGAAGAAAACTATAGAACTGAGGAGGGGACAGCCAGCTTGAAAAAATACCCCAACCCTATCACAAGCCATGCAGCGGAATTTGCCCAGTGGCTGTTCCTGAAGAACTGGCTGAAGTAGTTCCTGAAGTAGTATCCATCTGCCTTAAGTCCATCCCCCTTATCTCGACAGTATTCTCTTGGTTTGATCCTAGCAGGATAAAAAACGAAAGTTATCAAGGTGTGCGTGGGGGAGGGGGAGGGTTAGAAATTCCAGAGGGGGAGAAGGAAGAGAAAGGTCATGGCAAGCAGACACCCAAAGGCCTTGCTGGGAAAAGGGAAGAGTGCATTTTAAATCAAGTCCTAAGTTTTGATTATCACATGAAACTGGACACTATAAATGACTCCATGGAGACTGCATTTTTTTTTATTTAAAGAACCAAAAAAATTCATGGAGCCACATGCTAGTTTTCATCTGGGGCAGGGAAAGAATTTTTCCAATTAAAAACCATTTTAAATAGATAGTGAGACAAAGATGGCTGTTGGTTTTACCTCCTCCCTATCCAGACTCCTGCTTCCGGGGACCCTGCCCTAAGTCACTTCAGAAGAGCTGCCTTGTAAGTAGGTAGCTATGGGCATACGTTGCTTTGGGGATGTGATAGTGGCTAGGGAGTTTTCTCCAGTCTCAAATGGCTCCTCTGTCACAGTAGCTTAAAAAAGTTCACCCTTGGGGCCAGCACTGTGCTGTTAGCGTGTAAAGCCACTGCCTGCAGGGCCAGCATCCCATATGGGTGCCTGTCTGAGTCTCAGCTGCTCCACTTCTGATCCAGCTCCCTGCTAATGTGCCTGGGAAGCAGCAAAGATGGGCCCCTGCCACCTACATGGAAGACCTGGAAGAAGCAGCTGGCTCCTGGGTCCAGTCTGGGCCACCTCCAGCCATTGTGGCCATTTGGGGAGTGAACCAGCAGATAGAATCTCTCTCTCTCTCTCTTTCTCTCGTCCTCCCTCCTTCCCTCTCTCTTGTTCTCACTCTCGCTCTCTCTGTAACTATTCCTTTCAAATAAAATAAATAAATCCTTAAAAAAAAGTCCACCATTGTAGAGGCAGTCACCTTAGGCTAACTTCAATACCCTGTTTTTAAAAAACACAGACTAGGATGGGCAACAAATCAAGCCATTGGTACATTGGTATGAATTAAAGGCACAACTAGAAGAGCTGAAATAATTATCAGAGGTGCAGGCGGCAGGGGAGGGAATGTGGAGTAGTGACCAAAGTCCGCTGAAGACAAAGCCTAATCCACACTTTTGCCTGGGTACTCTCTCTACTTAAGTCAGTCATTTTAAATTTTTCACATTCACAAGAATGATCTCAGGAGCTTAGAAAAATGCAGAGCTTGGTGGCCAAGTTTCATGATTCTATTTCATTGGTTGGTTTTGAAGACTAAGGATCTGCATTTGAACAAGTCTCAAAGGTGATTCTGAGACAGTAGGTCCATAGATCACATTCTAGAAATACTACCTTAATATAAATGCATAGGAGTTGGATATCAAAGCTGGTCACAAAGTTCTCATACAGATTTCCTCAAACAATGAATTCTTACAGTCAATGAGATCACATGGGAACAATGTCTAAGCGCCTAGAAAGAAGCACATTATCTATTGTGCTGCCTTAGTGCTAAGTTGATTTGTACATGTATCATGGAGTTGGAAGAAAATTGGAGATAACTGGAAAGTTATCCCATTGGAAGTACACAACTATAATAAGATAAACTGATGGCTGGAATTTTGAAAATGTAAAGCCCAAGAGTAAGAAAGAAGTTTTGGGGGTGGGTGTTTTGGTGCAGCAGGTTTAGCTACCACTTGCAACTCTGGCATCTCATATAAAAGTGCTGGTTCGAGTCCCAACTCTTCCACTTCTGATCCAGCTTCCTGCTAATGCAATCTGAAAGAGAGTGAATGATGACCCCTGCCACCTACGTGAGAGATCGAGATGGAGCTCCTAGATCCTGAATTTGACCTGGCCCAGCTCTGGCTGGTACCGGCATTTGGGAGTGGATGTGGCAGATATTCCAGCATGTGGAAGATACTCATTCCTTCTCTCACTCCCTCTCCCCCCCTCTCCCCTCCTCCCCTCTCTCTCTCTCTCTCTCTCTCTCTCTCTGCCTTTCAAGTAAAAGAAAATAAATTTAAGAAGGAAAAAAAAAAAAGAAAGATGCTTATGCTGTATTAGTTTAAAAGATTTCTTATTGTCCCGAAGTTCAAAAGTGAAAATGTCACTTTATGGGAATAATTCATGAACCTCATTTTCATAATATTCAATCCCTTCATGCATTCAGCTAGCACTAAGTAATCCTTGCTATAGAGAACGTATTAAGATATTTCAGCTTACAAAGGTTGCACCTCCAATTTTCCAGCTTTGTGATGGCTCAAAAATGACGTTTATCTGATAGAAACTTTACTTTAAATTTTGAATTTAAATTTGTCTTTTTTAACTGGTTATGGGCAGCAATTACTCCCTGGAGACACTGGGCAGTGGCAGTGAGCCACAGTTCCCCATCAGCCCTGCGATCCCAAGCCCTGTGATCACAAACAGAACGCTACAGTGCGCTGTGTTGCTGAGCTATGCTATTCCGTACGCAAGGTGCATTAAATGCACTTTTGATAGAGATATTTTCAACTTAAAATGGGGTTTGGGACATTTCCCCAGGTAGGTCACGGAGAATCTACATGTTTCTGGCAATATGAAGAGTTACTAGAACTTTCCCAGGTTTCTACTTCCAGGAAGGCAAGCTTTAAGTAAGCCATCCCAGGAAGACAACTAGCTTTCCAGTTCTTAAAAGCTTTCCAAGACTTCCTATGGGAAGCTCTGGATGTTACTGTTCTAGGATCTGATACACAGTAACATGGATAACATAATTAAAACCCAGGAAATGTACAAAGGCAGCAGAAAGAGCCACAGGCTACTTTCCATCATTCTCCAGAATGATGAACCTGTTACAATGGGCCAACTCAGGTCAGCTGCTCAGAAGCACCTCTCATACCCATATGCAGACAGAGCCACAGTTTAGCAGGAGTTACACGAATTTTCTAAAACGTGAACACATTTTGCCATACATCTTGGGGAATGTTTTCAGAAAACTGAAATCTGAGGCTTTTATAACAGATTGGTTCACATCTCAGAAAGTGGAAAAGAAAGGAAGTCATTTTGTAAACTAGCATGAGAAGAAAAAACAGCATATAAATCTCTCTAGGCAGAGAAATTGTTGGTCCTAGGAATTTAAATTCATAGACTAAAAATCTGTCAGCCTTTTCCAGATTCTTTCACAACATCATGCCTCCTCCGCCGTTCAAGCACTAATTGATTCATTTTCTGTTTTATTGGATTTCAAGTCACTTTAGGCACTATTTTTAACTGTTTGCTCTGAGTTCCTCCTCCCCCATGTGTTTCAAGGGCACACGTTAAATTATACATTCTCTCACATGGCTCATTATCTGACATTTTTTCTGTCATTCTGCAGCTGCTTCCTGACGTTCCTGCCTCAGCTTTGTTTAGTGCCAAAGAGCTGTTTTTTCTAACACTTCAAAAACACATGGCATTTTTTATGGGCCAAGTATCTTCACTTCTGTCAAATAAAAAATTGATTCATAAGGAAAACATTTTAACTATGTAGGTGTTTTGAAAGAAAATAAAGTAGCTCATTACAAAAATAAGTATGTCTAAGGAGGGAATAAGAGGGTTGCCTGAAAATGGAACGTAAATATCTTTGCTTCGAAGACTATTTGGTTCTGCCTAGATGTCCCCCTTTACCGTTACGTTAGCTTGTTTTTATCTTCCTTGTGATTGTGTTTTAGAGCATTCTCCTTTGTAAGATTCTGGACACCACACAAAAAGAGCAAATGACTTTGACCCCCATGCTCTCTTCCTTAATAGTAGTGTGGAGGCCGGTGCTGTGGCTCACTAGGCTAATCCTCCGCCTTGTGGCACCAGCACACAGGTTCTATCCTGGTCGGGGCACCGGATTCTGTCCCGGTTGCCCCTCTTCCAGGCCAGCTCTCTGCTGTGGCCAGGGAGTGCAGTGGAGGATGGCCCAAGTGCTTGGGCCCTGCACCCCATGGGAGACCAGGAGAAGCACCTGGCTCCTGGCTTCGGATCAGCGCGGTGCGCTGGCTGCGGCGGCCATTGGAGAGTGAACCAACGGTAAAGGAAGACCTTTCTCTCTGTCTCTCTCTCTCACTGTCCACTCTGCCTGTCCAAAAAAAAAAAAAAAAAAGTAGTGTGGAAAATGTTAGGATGAACCAAGTGAGATTCAGAGTTCCATACAATAGCAAAACGTGGGTATCTTTCCAACATCTCCTGAAAAGTTGCAAGCAATTAGACTTCAAGGCAAGAAATTACTTGGTTTGACAATGCTGTTTAGCCTCAAGGGCTACTTTCTAAACCTTGGTACCATCTCTCTCTCTTTCTCTCTGGGTCTTCAGAGAATTCACAGAAAGGTGTATTAGGGAAACACTATGTTTTTCAAAAGCTTTTGCACATGGTGGGCATTTGGTGCAGAGGTTAATTTACCACCTGGGACACCTGAATCTCATATCAGACAAGTGCTTCCTTTGAGTGCTGGCTGTACCTATTCTGATCCAGCTTCCTGGTAAAGGGCACCCTGGGAGGCAGGAGATGATGGCTCAAGTATTTGAGTCCCTACCATCCACTCCATGTGGAAGATGTGGACTGAGTTGCAGGTCCCTGCCTTCAGCCTGGCTCAGTCCTGAAAGTATTTGGGGAGTGGACCAGTGGATGGCTGGTCTCTCTCTGCCCATCTGTCTCTCTGTGATTCTATGCCTTTAAAAAGGAAACAAAATTAATAAATTAGAATTTAAAAACAAATTTTTGCACCAAATTAAACTTAATGTTTAGTTCCATTTTCCACAAACCTTTTGAATCCTCCTCATACTTAATGTTGACAGTGATTTAGCCATGGCACAAGTCTTCTCACAAAGAAGGGTAGAATGGAGGAAAATGGCATTCTATCCAGACAGCTCTGAGACACAATGGCAGTCCAGATCGCCCTTGCAGCTAAGTCCAACAGGAGCTTCTGCCAGACTCTGCCTCTGGCTCACCTGCCCTGCTTCCCTTTCATTCACTGACCTTCCCCTGTGACACTTCCTTTAAAAGTCACTTGCATAGGAGTCTCTAAGGGCACAGTTCTTTCGTCATTAATACTTTTTCCTGACCTTCCCATCATGACTAGCAAACCATATATAAAGAGTTGACATAAATTAATTCAATAATGGAAATTTTTATTTCCAGTGTGTCTTATAAAGAACAAACCCAATTTCAAATGAAAAACTCATTTTTTTACTTCTTTGCCTCTCCTCCTCCTCCTCTTTCTCCTCTTCTTCTTCTTTCACTTCTACTCCATCCACACACGTATCACAACAAAAGTACTCCAGAGGAAGAATTCTGACACTGATGCAGAACACAGACTCCCAGAGAAGCGCCGTTGCTTGCTGCATCAGCACAAATGTCAATCAAAGTCTCGTTTCCTCTAAACAGCCCTCTTTCCCAAGAAACCCCAAGGGATGCAGGCCGAATCTTTCCTAGGTGCTCTCATTGTCACACATAAATATGAGTGAGCCTGACTAGAGTCACTTACAATGCAACATTTTCTCCCTTGTCCCATCTTCCCAGATGATAATCCCAAAGGTGGCTGCTTTCTTAGTGTGAGGTGAAGGGCAGCAAAAATATCATCCTGGACCAAATCAGTGCCTTTTCCTGCGAAGATCTGCCAGCTGTCTGAACTTCTCAATAGTGTGGTCATTGCTCTGGGCAAAGCAGAGACTTCAGAGAGCTACAAGGATATATATGGACATCCCAGAGAAAATTACTGCTTAGCTCATTTAGCAGCTCTTAACTTGTTAGCAAGAATTTATGTCTCGGAGCATAAGACAATTTAAAGGGGCCAGTATTGTGGCACAGCAGGTTTAGCCACTGCCTTTGACACCTGTATCCCATATGAATGCCAGTTTGAGTGCTGGCTGCTCCACTTCTGATCCAGCTCCCTGCTGATGTGCCTGGGAAAGCAGCAGAGCATGGCCCAGGTTCTTGGGCCTCTGGCACCAATCTGGAGCTCCAGGCTCCTGGCTATACCAGCCCTAGCCATTGTAGACATTTGGAGAGTGAACCAGAGGATGGAAGACCTCTCTCTCTCTCTCTCCTCTCTCTCTCTCTTTCTAACTCTGCTTTTCAAATAAATAAATCTTTTATAAAAAAGACAATTTACACAACTGAGCATACTAGCATACCAAAAATATTCAATCACAGTATTGGAATAAAGTGCTATAATCTTATTTCTTCTCTCTCCTCTCTTTGCCTCCCCTTGATTTCTCTCCTTGTATTGTGTATTCCTCAATTCATAAAATACCTTCTGTTGTGCCTTGAAATGCAGGTGATGTCACTATAAGGTATAAATTTAAGAGTACTTGTTATATTGTTGGTTTCTCATCTGCTCCTAAAATCTGCATCTATTCATAGCTTTGACAAATAACATGTGAGTCTTCTTGTGTGCCAGGAACTGTGTTGGGGCTTATGAGACAGTACTCAACAGGGGAAAGGGCTGTGCATGGATGCAGATGGGCACAGTGCAAAGTATAGCACCAGAGACACAGACCTCGCAAGCTCCCTCCTCTCTTTCCTAAGGGAACTTGGTGGATTTTACAGGAGGTGAAATCTTCCCTTGAGCAAGGGGTTCTGGAGCCTGACCTGGAGCATGTAGAGTGACTGGCACACTTGCTCCTGGATGTAATTCCTAAGTCAGACCTGGCTCCTGGGAGCCTCATTAAAGATTCAAGAATTCCAACTTTCATTCTTCAGTTATGCCTCTGGGTTTAAGAGGTATTAAACGAGTAGCTTTTGGAAGTCAAACAAGAGAATTCTGAAATACAGAAAGGAGTCAGGCCAAAGAGGAAGACAGGAGAATACTAAACTGAAGCCTGTAAAAGAAGCCTGTTAAATTTTAATCATCTTTCTACAGTGTTTATAATTGTTGATCTTGTATGGAATCTAATAGTTCTAATGAAAAATGTGTTAGGCTTTGGGTCCAAGGATATCATCATTATAAGTACATAAGTGCCTAGGACAATATAATCCTCTCCATGGTGCTGCTGTGCCCTTTGATCCATGATGGATTACTTACTTATTTATTGATTTATAAAAATGAGCTGTCAAACTTTTCCTAAGAAGTGCAAGGGCACATGAACAAAACATAGGAAATATACAACCACTCACACAAAAAATAAACCACAGAGTATAAACCAGAACCCCTAATGTCCAGGGCACTGTGCCTAGGTGAGTAGGATAAATCAAAAATACACTTTCTTGACACACCCTAAATGTCAATAAACAAGAACTCTGTAAAACACAAAGAAGGAAGTTATATAATAAGGACTTACAGGAGACATAATATACATTGGCAGAACCCTGATCCAAACACAATGAATTTATTTACATTTGGCCCTACTTCAGAGAAGGGCCTGAGAGTCGCACCAGAAAGTATGAAGAGTGTGATATCTTAAACACTAGTGGGGCCAGAGGTCGCGTACTTGGCTTTCAGCATTTACTATTACTTTAAGCCAATTAAAATAATTTTTCATAGTTTGTGTGGTTTCTTATTGAGTAGGATAGAACTGGAGAAACAGAGAGGGCAGAGTTTTAATTCAGAGAAAAGACAGAACTTGTCTGTACTGGGTCTTTATTGTCAACCACATCAACCAATATAGGTCAAAAGATGAGCATTTATTGTTATTAATTTTTCTCTAAGACCTAAAATTTAGAACTTCTCTAATTCTGTCTGATTTTCTCTAAGTATTTAACCTCTTAATGCCAAAATAAGTTATGTACACAAAAATATCATTCTTCACTCTCCTTTTTTAATTCCAGCTGAAACACAAGGGACTTCATGATTTCCCTAGACTTGACTCCATTTCATTCTGCTAATGATAGTCCCCTGTCTAAAAGCCCACAATCTTGTGTTAACTTTGGTCTGCCACAGACAGCCAATTCACATGGAGTAAATAAGCCAAAAAAAATCAACTTGAGCCCAGAATAATCCCATTTGACTATTGGCACAGAATAATTTACTAGATAATTCCTAAACTCTCCACTTAATTTTGGCTGTGTAGTCAGTGTTTTTGACCAAAAACATACCAGAGTCCACAAACAGTGATTGAAGACTCCAAATTTCTTGCAATCTGATGGGCTATGAAGGTACAGAGTGAGGGTTGTAACCTAATGGATTAAGGCAGTCTTGGTAACCTACATATTACGTTGAATAGAACTTTGAATATGCTACTGTTATCATATCACTAAGGAGAGATCCCTAGAAAGTGAGTGCATCTTGGGATAGTTTATCTTCCTGTTGTTTCCCAGTTCTTCTGACAGTCCTTTAGACTCACTGCATTTGCAGAAAATCTCAGCATTGTCTTTATTAATCTATAAAATGCATTACTGTGAGCGCTTCCTCCTGCTCAGCTCTTAGAGAACAGGGCTACTGAAGTCTACAACACTGCCAGGAATGGCCATGCAGTACCCTACACATGCTATCCAGCGAAGGCCCTCGTATCCATTCCCCAGATGAGGGAGTAAAGGAGCTTTACCCACTACTCCTTCTCTGCCTCAAAGGGGAAAGCCAATCCTAGTCAGCAGCTTTAAAATTAATTCACAAATTGACTGTAGTATGGTAGACATTCATTACCCTCAAAGGAGGAAAACAGTCCAAGTTCCATCTGGGTTGCCTGGCTGTCAGAGATTCATGCATACATGCTTCCACTGCTGCTGTAACTTTCCCAATGCCTGTTCTATTGCCTGTTGCCATGCCTATTCTGTAAAGTCCACACTTATTTGTTAGCCAAAGAGTAAGAAGCTATCCAAATTGCCCAAATGGCAATAAGAAACAGGAAAAAAAAACTCTACCTACCGAAGTCCCATTTGCTAATCTCCAGCAGTGTTGAATCTAGATGGAAAACAGAAAGCAAGAGAGCTTGGATGAGACAATCCATAAAGAACTCAAGCTTTTGGAGAACATGGCTTGGAACAATTGGGCAAAGAATGAATTTGGAGAGAGAAATGAAGAGTAATGAGCATTCCATTGAATAAGGCCCTTTCTGGGGGATCAAAATTCTCTGAGTCAGAAAAGAAAACCATATCCAATTTAAGGGTCTCGGGAGCTGGGGACAGGGCCAGAATAAATCTCACCCATGTGAAAGAATAAAACAAGCCATAGATAAAAATCACAACCATAAAGTATGCCAAAACTGGAGAAAGCAAGATGAGCAGATAAGTCTAAGAATAGTGGATGAGTCAAAACTGGGAGACAAGTCAAGGATCAAGGAACAGCCTGGAATAAGGCAAAGTCAGAAGGAAAATGATGTAGCCAACTTCTGCCTAAAGGGCTGATATATCTATGGCTTGTTTGATATCAAGAGATACCAGAGGGAAAAGCAAAGATTACTGTGAAGCTAAGAACAAAATACCCAGCACAGAAAAAAGCTAGATGAAGAGCCAAAAATGAAGATGCCCTCAAGCAGAAGGCATTGAAGCATAGTGGGGTGAGCTGTCACTTGGGATTCCATCCATATGAGTCCTAGTTTGAGTCCCAGCTACTCCACTTCTGATCCAGCTTCCTGCTAATGCACCTGGGAAACAGTAGATGATGGAACAAGCACTTGTGTCCATGATACCTACATGGAAGGCCAGATGGAGTTCCTGCACCTTGGCTTCAGCCTGACCCAGCTTTGGCTCTTGTGGCCATTTGGGGAATAAACAAGCAGATGCAAGATTGTTCTCTCCCCACCCACCCACCCGTTTTCTCTCTCTCTCTATCCCCTCCTTCTCTGTCACTCTACATTTCATATAAATTCTTTTTTTAAAAAAAGATGTCGCAAGTTGGGTAACATGCTTCATTCAGTGATCAGTCAGAAGACACAAAAATAAAGTATGAAAGGTTATGGAATGGACAATATAGTATTGATGTGGTATGACTTAACTTTCTCTTTTAAATGCTATATACCAGCAATTTTTTTAAAGTATACTAAAAAAAAATCAAGCAACCTGAGAGATTCTTTTAATCTACTAAGAAATTGTTCTGATAATTCGTGGGATTCAAAAAAATGTTTTTGGGGCCAGCACTGTAGCATATTATGCTAAGCCTCTGCCTGTAGCACTGGCATCCCATATGGTCTCTGGTTCTTGTTTTGGCTACTCCTCTTCCAATCCAGCTCTCCAGTATGGCCTGGGAAAGCAGTAAAAGATGGCCCAAGGGCTTGGGCCCCTGCACCTGTGTGGGAAACCCAGAAGAAACTTCTGGATCCTGGCTTTGGATCAGCTAGCTCCAGTCATTGCAGCCATCTGGAGAGTGAACCAATAAATGGAAGGGCTTTCTTTCCATCTCTCCCTCTCTCTGTAACTCTCTCTCAAATAAATAAATAATCTTTAAAAAATTACAAAAACATTTTTAAAATGTGTTTTAGATGTATTCATGCTCTCTTCCAATAAATATCATTTTGCATTCATTAAAACATAATTGATGGGGCCAGCAGGTAAAGCTGCCACCTGCAGTGCCGACATCCCATAGGGTCGCTGATTCGAGTCCCAGCTCTCTGATATGGCCTGGGAAAGCAGCATAAGATGACCCAAGTCCTTAGGTCCCTACGCAGGAGACCTGGAAGAAGCTCCTGGATCCTGGCTTCAACTGGCTCCTTTCCAGTTGTTGCAGCCATTTAGGGAATAAACCAGCAGATGGAAAACCTCCTCTCTCTTTCTCTGTCTCTACCTCTGTCTCTCTGTAACTCTGCCTTTCAAATAAATAAATAAATCATTTTAAAAAATATAACTGGTGAATGTCTCTGAACAAAGAGTAAACATTATACATAGAAGTAAGTCAGTAAAACAATTTCCTTTGTGACTGATAGAGCTAGGTATCAAGATGAGCCATATTCTTCCATGTGTTCACGTTTACTGTTATGGAAACTAAGTCCTTTGTTGTGAAGTACCAGCTGTTGATTGGATACAGAGCAGGAGGAGGCTGGGAAGAATAAAGGGAGAGAAAATATGGAGGATAAAGGTCAGTATGGAACATGGGAACAAAACCATTCCTCTGGGTCAAACAGGAATAAAGCCAGAAGTTTTCATTAGTAGAGGAATCACTGGAGGAATCTGGTAGGAGGCAGTGGTACAGACAGTGAAAAAGGATGGATGTGTAGCCACTCCGTAGTGATGCTCCAAGATGGAATTCCAGTGAGCAGTACAAGTTGTCCACAGAACAGGTTTTATCTGCTAAACCCATCATTTCTCAGGTCAGCTTGTTCCCAGCTTAATCTTACTAGTCCAATGCACAGTCACCTGTGTTTGCCACGGTTTCACTACATTAACAGCTAGGAGGCTATGACTCACCTCTGAAATATAAAATGCTGAGGGGAGGGAGGGGTTAGCCTAGCAGTTAACAAGCCCACATCCCATATTGGAGTGCCTTGGTTCTGGCTCCTGACTCCAGTGTCAGGCCAGTACAAACTCTTGGAGGCGGCAGTAATGATTCAATAGTTGGGTCCTTACCACCTGTGAGACCTCAACATAATTCCCAACTCAGTTCAGCCCTGTCCAGCCCCAAAGGTTGCCAACATTTGGGGAGGGAACCAGCAAATGGGAGTGCTCATTCTCTCCCTCTCTCCCTCTTTCTTTTCCTCCTTCCTTCTCTCCTTCTTTCAAATAAATTCTTAAATAGCCTCTGTTCAAATAAAGTGCTAATGGTTGGTATAGGGCAGTGGTTATGGTAATGCAAAGAAAAATGAGTATGAAAACACGGCCAACTATGATAACATACAGTGATATGTTAGAACATGACCAGACCTGAATTCCAACAATAAATAACTAATAACATCTGTTCAATGCATTCTGATCCCAAACAGATCAGAAAAACAGAGAACCAAATACCATCCCTTAACCGAGTTTAATAACCTGTTTCCCTTTCAGTTTGTCTTATTAAATGAGATCATTTTATGCCAAACTGCTACGAGACCATCAGCTGCTTTTACTCCCACATTTGAACATAAGAATGGTATAAGTTTACAAAAGAAAATGCCATTAGTGGTCATTCTAATTGGAACCTGAGTAATAATGGATTTTGTTACAAAACTGTTACCTTCACTGGGTTTTGTAT
The DNA here is from genome assembly GCA_949820135.1 of Sylvilagus floridanus. Classification (NCBI taxonomy): domain Eukaryota; kingdom Metazoa; phylum Chordata; class Mammalia; order Lagomorpha; family Leporidae; genus Sylvilagus; species Sylvilagus floridanus. The sequence goes on along the minus strand of OX463246.1, from coordinate 62,290,506 downwards.
GCATGTATATTATACATACAAATATGATAATGGAATGAATAGTACCATAACAAGATATGTAACGAAAAAGGAGATAAAGCCATTAGATAAAAAACACTGGCTTTAGGATTTATTTTTATTCACTAAAATTGGGTACTTCACATCTGAAGAGAAAGACTGACATTTTTACAGAAGCTATGTGTCAAAACAAACACTATACTAACAAAAACATGAGAGAAAATTTTCTGGGAGAAAAAATAGTTAAATACCTCCTCCATATTTCTTGACCTAACATGTGGTTCAGAACACAAATGATAAGTGCTCTGAGAATAAACTAATGTGAAAGTATAGAAGAAAAATTCCAACTATTTTCCAGTTCTTCCTTTGGGAATGATTAGGAGTCACTGTGGTACGGAGAGGCTGGACTCATCCCAGCACCATACTGTGAAGAGCAGTGCAAACTCAGAGCCAAGATGGGGCACCAGGTGACCCTGGAGAGGTCAGCAGCTTTTGTTTATCCAGGTAGCCATGTAGCTGAGATGATATAAACCAACAATGCATCTCTTTGTCCTGGAAATTAAACCGGAAATCTCAACACTGTGTTTTTAGTGTTTCTTGGCTTTCACACTGTTGGAAATCCTGCCACATTGCAGTATTTTCGTTCTTGTCCTGAATGAAATCAGAAAGCAGAGAGGCACTTGAGAATTCTGTTTTTAAATAAAAGTAAACATTTCCAAGTGAGTTTGGGCCTCTGTTTAGTATTTTTGAAGCCAAATTACTGAATCTAAATGCTCCACAGATGTCATATTTCCTCATGGCACAGGTTTATTGAACCAAGATCAGATTAATACAATAAGAATGTTAAAATGTGTCAGTAAGGTGTTTAATGGGCATGCCATTTATATTTTTCAATGTTTGTTCAAGAATTATTTAAACAATATCTTGGTGCTTTTTTTGTTTTCCATGATGACTGCTCAGAACCTATGTACCTGGGCACCGTGGGCAATTATTCTGGCATATTCTTTATCATTCATCTGCAAGCTGTATACAGAGCAACCCCAGATCCTTCTGAACCAACTTTATCACTTAGAAAATGAACCATTCAATAGGAAATTGGCAATTTTCTAAAACATATTGATCCTTTCAAGTGCAAAAGACCCAACTAATTATAAGAGAATAAGTTTGGAATAGAAGATGATAGCTCTTGGATCTATTTTCCTTTGGATTCTTTACCTTATATTTGTCATTGGATCTGATCTGACTTCTAATGGAAATGTCACTACAAAAGGATTGTGTATCACTCTGTCACCTGGCTCACACTGCTGAGAAGTTGCTTCCAGTTCAGCTGACAAACAAGGGAGGGGCTCTGTCTCCCAAAGGAAAATGGAGGATCAATAAACTTTGAAAAATCACCTGCATGACCTTAGGAGAGTATAGTTTGAATTTTTCTTATTTTTTCTGGTCTTATTTTTTCTCTTCTATACTTCTTTAAACATTAAATACTTGGAGACTAATTTACTTATCACATGGAATTTGACATTTAGAACCCTGATCACTGTTGCAAGAATTAACACTTTCAGTATTAGATTATGCTCTGCAGTGGCTAAAGAGAAACTACATGCCCAGAGTGTATGACTATTTTCCTACTTTTCTTTTTGCATTAGGCTTTTTCACTGAAGACAGTCGAAGCTCCTCCATTCAAAACCCATCTTCTGTATTCAGGAGAAGACTTGGAGCACTACATCTGTGACTTCACTAATGCTATCACCACCAACACAGTCTTGCTCCCAGAGCCCCTTCCCCAGTTACCACTCTACAGAACTGGTATGTCTTAAGATCTCCCAAAAGTTGATAGTAAGCAAAATTAATCTTTCAACAACTTGTTGCTGAGACAGAAAGAAATTAACAAATTATGCTTGGAAAGCTATCAGTTACTGAATCTGTCACTGTTTTCGGCTCCTCACTCCAGCCTATGGAAATTTTGAATGTATTTACATGTTTCACCTCTGTTGGAGTAAAGCAGTATGTCTTCAATAACAGAAATCATGAACTCCTTCTCAGTTCACGTACATAGCTACACAATATGTACTGCTTCATCTTGTCTAAGGAACTGGGGAGGTAATAAAGTTACTGCAACTGAAACCTAAAAACTGTTGGGTGTTGTGGTTCAAAAGGTGGATTTGGTGGTGCATGGACTAAGAGGGAGTTCATGGTTTTGTTAGGAAACAGAAATAAAACATGTCAGAGATATGGCCTTAAAATGGAACCAGCTTTGTGCTAAAATTGAGTGATAACACAGTGACATGCAAGAGAATTTGGTTAAGGCTTTGACTTTGAAAACATTTTTATTAAAAAAAAAAAAAAAAAGTACAGTCCTCTCTCCAAAACAACTCATAACACCATATTACTCGGTCAAAAGGTTGGGCAGACTTCCTGGCAAAACTCAACAAGGGAACACTAATTGAAGTAATTCAATGACAAGCCATGTATGCTAGTCTCAGAATGCAAAAAGAATAAACATGAGCTATGACTAAACAACGTAGACTTAAGCAGAAGTATTTAGTTTCATTGTAGTAGAAGATTTCCGGATGTTAATTCAACTCAATGTATCTGCTGAAACTGATTAGAGGACGGTGGGTAGTTATAGTGGAAGAATCCTGAATTCCACAGACATACTGCAGTATGTCAATTCTGTTTCTGTGAAACCAAACTGCTTTTATCTAATTTCTTTCCTATTACTTTTGACTCTTGATGACAAATATGCAAGGAATGGTGCCAAAATCTAGTTGGCACTTCATTATCTAAACTTGTTCCATGATGCCTAAGTTTTAAAGTATTTGATTTGTTATAGTAAAAAATAAAATTGTGATTAAAACTCATGGGAATGTTAGGATAACAGGAAGACTGGTAAACTGAGAGCTAAAAATATCACTATCAGGATCATATTTCTGCTGATGCTACTAACCCAATGAATATTAGAACAGCTGTCAAACCTTCCTTAAAACTTCTTGTAATGATTAAGCAAAATCAATACTATTTACTTGCAAGTTTGCTCATCTAACAGCTATTAAACATGAAAACTAAAGATATTTCCAAGTCTCAAGTGCTATTATACAGTTGCATATAACTAGTAAAAGGGATAAGAGGTATGAGTGCTTTAATATATTAATCTAAAAACAGTATATATATATTATTTTTATATATTTCAAAATTTTCTTTTTTTTTTTTTTTTTTGACAGGCAGAGTGGACAGTGAGAGAGAGAGACAGAGAGAAAGGTCTTCCTTTGCCGTTGGTTCACCCTCCAATGGCTGCCGCGGATGGCGCGCTGCGGCCGGCGCACCGCGCTGATCCGATAGCTGATCCGATGGAGTCAGGTGCTAGGTGCTTATCCTGGTCTCCCATGGGGTGCAGGGCCCAAGCACGTGGGCCATCCTCCACTGCACTCCCGGGCCACAGCAGAGGGCTGGCCTGGAAGAGGGGCAACCGGGACAGAATCCGGCGCCCCGACCGGGACTAGAACCCGGTGTGCCGGTGCCACAAGGCAGAGGATTAGCCTAGTGAGCCACGGCGCCGGCCCAAAATTTTCAATTAATCAATGACCTACATACAGATGACCAAAAAAAGAATTACACACACACACACACACACAATCCAAATACACATAAACAATCTCACCCTCTAATAACCAACTCTTCATATGGTCTTGTTCCCCCTCTGTACTCAACCCTACAGTTAGTAGATCCAAAACCTGATTTGAGAGCAGGATGATCAAATGATCATCCACAGATCATTTGAAAGCCCTTTTCCTTCTTAAAAAAATATTTTATTACATAAAACTTTAAATGCATACAAAAGTAGACAGAATTGATAGTGAACTTCCATATATCCAGGACCCCATTTTTTAAATTAGATTTTTTGAATTTATTGACAAATAATAATTGCATATATTATGGGGTAAAATGTAATATTTTGATAAATGCATACATTTTAATGACAAAATTAGGATAGTTAGCTTCCATTGCTTTGTATATTCAAGATTTTTTTGTAGTGTGAACATTCAAAAGTCTTTCTTCTAGCTATTTAGAAAAATACAGTATGTTATTGTTAACTATTATTACCCTACTGTGCAATGGAACACCAAAAGGATTATTTTTATAATAAGAAAAAAAAGTACTTTTTAATTCAATAAAAGTAAAATTTTCTGAAATTTAATTTATATTTTTTGAGAGACTTAATTAAATTTGAAGAAGAACCCAACAATGGTATGTCTTTTGTGAGCACTAAGACATAACTATCATGAGACATAAAAAGTATCCTCCACTTAATACATTAAAATGAAGTAAATCTTTGCAAACAAGTTTTACTATTAACTTTCATAACCTCACTCTTTGAGAACAGAGGTCCTGTATGGGAAGTTAGAGCACAGTGACTCTTGTTAATGTAATAGTTCACACTCTTATGTATGATGTCAGTGATCAACCTAGGCTCTTGACATGAGCTAGCTAGTCCATGGAGGCCTTCTGAACCCACAATCTCCTTCTGTTACTAAGACAAGGCCATGAGCAAAGTGGGGGCTCGCTCCTCCCTTCAGAGAAAAGTACCTCCTTCTTTGGTGACCACCTCTTTCCCCTGCTTTAACAATTACCAACTCATGGTCAACCTTAGCATGTCCCTATCTGCTTCTCCCTTCCCTATGATTTCAAAGCAAATCTCAGTAATCATACTATTTTATCCCTGAAATATTGTATCATATATCCCTATAAAATATTTATCCTTTTTGTAATTGCCAAAAGTCATTCCATCAATTAAAATAATAATTCTATAATATCAAATAACCACCCATGTTCAAAATGCCTCTGTCTCTTCTTTTTTAATAGTTAACGTGAATCTTTTTTTAAAATGCTGGGGCATTTTAAAGTCTCTTTCTTTCCTTAGTTTGACCACTCACAAAGAACAGCCTGCAAAGATCACAGAAGAAAGCTCAACATGAATATGTGGTGTTTCTCCATTTTAAATTATGTAATTCTTGGTTGAAGATTCACAGCTATTGGTTTCTTCAGGATGGGGGCAAGGGAGGCAAGCAACAAATAGTGTAGATCTCTTTATTTTTTTAAAGATTTTATTTATTTGAAAGGTAGAGTTACAGACAGTAAGAGGGAGCGATAAAGAGAAAGGTCTTCCATCCATGGTTCACTACTCAAATGGCCACAACAGCTGGAGCTGAGCCCATCCGAAGCCAGGATCTTCTTCCAGGTCTCCCATACAGGTGCAGAGGTCCAAGCGCTTGGGCCATCTTCTACTGCTTTCCCAGGCCAGAGCAGAGAACTGGATGAGAAGAGGAGCAGCCAGGACTAGAACTGGCACCCATATGGGATGCCAGCTCTGCAGAAAGAGGATTAACCTACTATGCCACAGCGCCAACCCCAGTGTCTATTTCTTTCTAAAACAAATAAGAAAAATCCAACAAATTGTATGGAAAGGAGAATTCTTGATCCAAAGAGTAATGGATGTTGAAGAACTCAGAGCTTCCTTGCAACCATCTGTCTCCGAATGAGAATGGACAATGTCAAGGAACTTTGCAGTGAAGAAAGAAGTGCTAGTTAATGGCACGTCCTCTTTCTTCATCTCACAAATCACTGCCAGCTTCTTCTTCAAATTTCATATCTTCCTCCAAGAGCCTAGCAAAGTTTCCAAAGTGAATTTCAAAATACTAAAGTTTAGAACTGATTTTAAGCACATTGCTTTGGAAGCAGATTTTTCACTTCCAGTTCCAAGATCCTTCTGAGGGCTTGGCTTGCTTCCTCTGTAGGTAGGGATACATAAAATAGCTTTTTGAGATATTAGTCATTCATTATAAAAGTACATTTTATTAATAAAGGCTTGGCATCATTAATAGCTGCATATATGTAACAATGTTGTAATGCGGTGGGTTAAGCCATCACTTGTGAAGCCAGCATCCCACTTGAGTGCCATTTGGAGACCTAGCTGCTCTGCTTTCAGTCCAGCTCCTCTGCTAATGCACCAGAGAAAGCAGCAGGAGGTGAGTCAAGCACTTGGATCCTTACCATCCATGTGGGAGACCTGGATGGAGTTCCAGGCTCCTGGCTTCTGCCTGGCTCAACTCTTGCTGCTGTGGCCATTTGCAGAGTGAACCAGCAGGTGAAGCGAGCTCTCTTGCTCTCTCTTACCCTCTTTCTTTGTTGTATTGTCTTTCAAATAAATAAATCTTTTAAAAAAACACATATAATAAAGCCAGACACTTTTTTTTTATTGTTCAGAATTTTAGATTGCGCACTCTAAAAAAAAACCTCGTACAGAAGTCACAACAAAGTAGTATCACTCCTGGAAACAACCTCGTGTCCCACCCCAGCAATGGGGTCTTTCCTATCTGCATTATGTATTGGGGACTTTCATTCCAACTCACAGAAATACAAATTATAAGAGGTTCATCAATAACCACGAGAGGTAAATAACCTTTATTCATTATTCAACTCTTGGATTCTTTCTTAACAGGATTTGGGGATGACTTAAAATAAATGACACATCAACCATAAAAAACCATTGGGTCAGGAATTGTGCTGCAGAGGGTTTAACGCACCGTTTGGAGTGCCTGGGATAGAGTCCTGCCTCCACTTCCGATCCAGCTTCCTACTAATGCACATTCAGGGAGCAGCACATGATGGCTCAAGTGCTTGGGAAGCAGCAGTTGATAGCTCAGATGCATGGGAGACCCTAGTTGAGCTCCTGGTTTGGAACTTCAGCCTGGCCCTGCCCAGGCTGTTGCAGGCATTTGAGGACTGAAGCAATAGATGGAAAAAAATCTCTCTCTCTCTCTCTCAAATAAAATCAACTTTAATAATAACAACCATTTACCTAAGAACAAAAAATATAAATGAAAAATAGATGGATGCACTAGAACATTAGACATGAAAAGCATCTACACTTAAACATAACCTATAGGTCTATGTTTTCCTAAATGAAGAAAGAGATTTCTTCCTTTTACATTATAAAACTTTAGAAATCATCGCAATCTTTCCAAATATATTTTTTAGCTTTGAATAGTTAGAAAATTGATGAATTTGTGTTTATTCTAAACCTGAATTCCAAAACAATCAGTCAAAGCTTATTCTCCGTCAAGAGCTCAGGAATTTCTTGGTTCTACTGACATCCCTGTGTATCTGATCCTGTTATCATAATGAAACTTTTTTTTTTAGAGTCTGTACTAAAAGTTTTCCCAACTGTTCTTAGGCCATGCTGCCATTTACTAGAATGGCCTAATAATTATACAGGTTTAGACATTCCTACCTTTATGGATTTATGTTCCCTGGGAGACACTCAACACTCTTTTAGGTCATTTAACCAAAAACAAATTAACAAATGATTATGATTTCATCTAACAATGCAAATAATTGATTCCTTTCATCCTTTGTCTTGGTCATTTTCATCTTCAGCTAACAAGAAAACAAACTCTTCAGGATTTCTTTTCAACATTTCATTTCAGAGTAGCTTTAATTTACAAAACAAAAATTGTGACATAATAATACAAATAGCTCCCATTACCCTTCACCCTATTTCCCCTATTAACATCTCATGTTAGCATCTTTGTCACAATTGATAATTTTTTAAAGCATTCAGAATTATTTTAAACAGGTGGCACCTGACTGATATATAGTCAGTGGTGGAAGTATCATCATGAGTTCAGCAACTCTGTGCTGAGTGTTTCCTTTGGGCTGTTCTGAAAACATTATTATTTCAATGCCGGGTACATTAAATTTCTTTCAGTGGCATGAAATAAAAACCTAATTAACCTCAAATAAATTAATAAAAGAGAAGGGAGGGTCTGAGGGAAGAAACAGGGCACTTGTTGGAAACAGAACTCTCCCAGACATGAAATTCCGCTAGATGGGATTGGCTCTCCCAACGTTAGAGACTAAACCAGTATCTTGTTCCCCTGCTTCTTTCTTAGCCCTCAGATTTTCTAGTTTCTGCTTCTTTGGGGCTCCTGTCCCATTCTCTTCTCTGTAGGATGACTTTCTTTTTGGTGGGGGAAGGGAGAGGCTCTTGAATGCTTCTCTTTCACTACCCTAACCTCATGGTTAGGCATGGCCTGCTGTGCCACAGACTCGAGACCTGATTCTCTGACTATTCCATCAAGCTCACTACCATTATCTGGACCACACAGGGTTCCAGCACTCCCTGGATGAAATCACCCCTTCCTGTATTCACTTAATACTTGCCAGGCAGAATAATGCACTAGAGGCTAGTTGCCCTCTGCTTTTCAAAACCCATTTTCTGTTTCTGTTTAATATCTCAGTACAGCATCATTTATTATTTATTCACCAAAGATTATTGTCAATTGGGTATAAAGATGAGTGACACCTGTTCCTTACCCTGGGGCACTTTCAGTCAGTGGGTGATAGGTATTGAGCAGATTCATGAGCTACATACACATCTATGTACCTGATAATGTAGGACTTGGAGAGAACCAGAACATTTCCTTTGCCCACACATATCAGTGTTACTGCAAATACAGTATTTTGAAAATCTTTGCTTTATATTTTTGTCAAGCAAATTTTTAAGAATTATAGAGTTCTGTAGTTTTAATGATTTTGTGACTTTTAAAATTGACTTTAAATAGGTAAAAAATCATAAAGAGAGAAAGAAAAGGGCAGCATCTTATAATTGCAGAGACATGAGAGGCCACAGTGCATTCAAGGGGTTGCAAGCAAGCCAGAGAGGCTGAGACATCCAGGCTTGTGGTGCATGGAGGAGAATGGGACTGGCATCTTGATAGGAGTTGAGTAACGAAAGGTTTTGTAAGCCTCATTCAGAAGTTTTGATTTTATACCAAAGACAATAGGGAGCAATTATCTAGTTGTTAAGCAATGCCAACCCGATCAGAAGCACAACTTGTAAAGTACATTCTGGCAGTGACATACTGATAGGTCACAGTGACCCAGCCCAGTGTTAGGCAGATGACCTTATGGGCTCTTGCAGAATGCAAGTGGATTGAGACCAACACAGCCTCGCCAGCAGGCCGAGGCTAGTACAACTCCAATGGTGAAAAACTCCTTCAGAGGATCCTATTTCCCTTGCTGTTAGGATTCCTATTTAAGAATCAGCATCTGCATGAGAACAACACCATTTCATTCTCTCACATGCTTCTTGATCTACTCACACAAGTATTCTTGGATTTTAATAAGCTGAAATCTCAGTGTAGTATAGAATTTCCCTGTTATCCTGCTCTTTGTAGACCATGGAAGATGAGGGCATTTAGCCTCCACTGTGCCTATTGCTGCCTCTCCTAGGGGCACAAAGGCAAACAGACATGGACAAGGAGCACTGCACTAGTAATCCACACACTGGTACACTACTATTAGGATGATTATCACCGCATGAAGCCTGTCCTTCCCAACCCAATTTCCACCCTGGTGTTGAAATGAGATTGAACTAGATTTTGTGTTAGTCTTCACTTGGTGCAGTTATCCTCAATATGCTTCTTTAAAAAAATTTTTTTTAAATTCCACAATGAATATTTGGGCTTCCCTGACACAAACACCAACTTCTGCCTGTAAGTGCCCCCACATCCACCAACCAAGTCATATGTACTATTCTTTAAGTAAGTCACCAGCTGTGAGATGTTGCAAGGAAAAGCCCCGCACTTGGCACCACACTCAGTTCTTGAAGGCCTGTGTAACCTTGCATGCTTCTTCATGTGGCCGCTCAGTATCAGCTTTCTCATTTGTTAAATGGAAAGGAAAATCAAGCTCCCTGTTAAAGGGTGGTCTTCAACATCCCTCTGACTCTGATTCTTTGATAAATGCCCAAATAAAGCCGAAGATACAAACCAGCGCATTCTTGATGTTGCACTTGAGCAAAACCAGAGCTCTTGCCTTAAATCTTTTCTGTGGAAAAGTTCTTCCAAGTATCCCCTTAAGATTTCCCTTAGTTCAGTAAGGCTGCCCATGCACCAGGAGACAAACCACAGTGACAAAAAAATTTGCCTAAAAACCAGTATGCCTGTGGTTTCCATTTGATTAAAGTAATTGGGCAGAACTATTTCTATCTTTTCTCTACTCTTTGCCTATATTTAAATTTTCCTATAGTTCCTGTTTTTGAACAGATGATAAATACACATTGGACAAAAGGGTATTCCATAAAATGAGAATCACCTTTCTGCTGCCTTCCACTTTTCCATAGCTACCCAGTTTATCTCCTTGGAGGCAACACCTGCTCTTAAGATTTACTTTGGCTATTAGATATCAGAAATATTTTTTATTAGTGCAAAAAGTAGTCCTAGTTGCATTAATAGTTTCTCCATTTCAGCAGGTGATTATAGTAAACATATAAGGCATGTGGGCCTATTTGTTTGTTCTAACTCCTACTTAACTACTTCCTCCAGCTTGAGTGCTTTGAGGTAAATCCAAGGTCAGCTTCTTGCTGAGTCAAGGTACAATGGTGACACAGCAACACATCTGGTAAGTAAGACAGCCAGGCAAAAAGAGTTAAGAATGGAAATTTCAAAAATCTTGCTTTATTGTAGCCATAGCTCTTTAGAATAAGAGGCACATGCCTGAAATAGACTTTCACAAGTGCCACCGAGCCAAAAATTCTACCTCCCCAAAGAATTCGGGGACCCAAGTGTAAGTCTGTAGAAATCACTTGGAACCTTTCAACGGAGAAACTGGTTTTAAGGGAAGCTCAATTAGGTTTTACTGGATTGCAAGGACTTTGTGGACACAATCTAATGCTAAACACAACACAAAAAGGGACTGTTCCATCTTAGCAGAAACCAATCAAGAGCCAAAGCCTATCAAGAGCCAATCAACACCAGGAGAAGTACAGGATTTTCAGCAGATGGGCAATAAAACTGGCTCGTATAATTTAGAAAGAGCCTATTGCATCCCTTAGCACCTACCCACTGACAGTGTTAATGGCATCCCTTCAGGGCAAGAATTTTCTACCTAAGAACAAACATAAAAACTGAACTTTAAAGATGAAGCCAAAGATGATACAATACAATGCAATGAAACAAGCCTTCAAAAGCCTGCATCGTTAATATTTTGGCATTGCTTTTCTGATGGGCTGAAACACATTATGAATAAAGCAAGTCTAGATGATGCAAGAGAATGCAACTGATCAAATACAAATTTCAAGTCATGTTTGTTTCCGTTACATCCACAGTGCCAGCTTTACAGGATTTTTTTTTTTTTTTGGTCTTTATTAGGACAATCTAAAGACATTGGACTTTCTATTGCAGTGGTTTACAACAAAATCTCTTTAAATGGATATTCATATTGGATATTAAAGAAGAGATAATAAGGAAACATGAGATTCAGTGATGAGATCCAAAAAAATGTTTGCATAATTTAAGTTTTATTGACTCCAAGTGTTGAACTGAATAACATTTGATATGCTCTAAACGCTCACTAACAACCTAACCAGTGCATTGCAGATCATCAACATCAAGTAGACTGATCTCTAAGGAGCTCATAGAATCTTCTGATTCTCTTTTCCCTGATTATGTTTCCCCAGGGTTGTTCTCATGCAGAAGAAATCATGTGGAAAGAATCTTCCTAGCTTTCCCTCCCAGGAGAATGGTGTCCATTTGACTTGGAGCAGAACCGACCTGAAGTGAAGCAACACTGACACCTTAGAAATTTAAAGCTTTGAGATACACCAGCCTGAGTTGCTGAAAGTACTAAACAAAGCTTGCTGGACTGAGGATACTGACAGATGTAATAATTCTATTAGATCACTTGAAAATGAAGTCTTTATTTCTAGAAAGTTATTTATAAGTTTGCATGGTTTTTGTTGGTGTTGAATGATTTCTTGGATATAATAAATCTTTAGCCCCACAAAGCTTAAATATGAATAATAATCTCAGATCAATGTCTTTAAAATATTTCTGCCATAACCCAGAGTAAGAACTAATGCCCAGGGGGCAGGCAATTACCCTAGTGGTTAAGATGCTCATGTTCCACATCCCAGTACCTGTGTTCAGTGCCCACCTCTGACTCCTGACTCCAGCTTCCTACCAATGCAAACCCTGGGAAGCAGCAGAGATGGCTCAAGTAATCGGGTTCCTGCCACCAATGTGGGAGACCTGGACTGCATTCCTAGCTCCTAACTTCCATCCTGGCACCGTTCAAGCTGTTGTGGGCATTGGGAAGTGAACCACCAAGTGGGGAGCTCACTTGCTCGATCTCGCTCGCTCGTTCTCTTTCTCAAATAACCATGCACATAGATTCATGTATGCACATACATACCTGAAACAAATTTCACAAAACACTTCTCCTCACAGTATGAAGTATGTTCTCATAAATTCTATTGAATATAGTCAGTTCTCATTATTCATGGTGTGTCTATATGTTTATAAAGTAACCAAAAGTCCTGAATTAACAAACACTAAACCATTGCTCCCAGGGGAAAATACAGATTTCGGTCCCTCTAAGTCTCTGGTACAGTATTTTCAACAACTGATCCATACACAACCTTGTTGTACATGTGCTTCTCTTTCAAGACATCTAATTTAATATATATTGTTGATTCATTAACATTGAACTCAGCCAACAACCCTATGACTCATTCCTGAAGGAAGTTTATCTAACACTTGTATTTTCTCCTTAAGGCACGTCACAGTTAGGAACATCAGGAGCATTTCAGCACTGAGTCCATTTTAAACAGTGAAATCGCCAACACAAAGTGCAAAAAAAAAAAAAAAAATGCGAAGCACATCATGTAAAATAGACCCTGCAGAGCAGCCTCATTCAGAGCAAACAGGCAGCAGGGCATCACGTGGCTCCCCTCAGCTGGGAACATGCGCATTAGCACCTCCCATCTTTGGATGCACTGTATGTGTGGAAATGACTTCAAAAGAGGCATTGGTGTTGATTTGGGGATTAGAGAGATATTTCAGTAAGCACATGAATTTACAAATATTGAATCCACAAACAATGAAGACCATAAATATACTTGTGCACGTATGTATGTACATATTTGTGTGTATAAAACACATACACATTCTACTAATATGACTCTATTACAAACAAATTGATTTAGATTGGTAACTAGAAAAGTTTTATAGTAAGATAAGCACTTTGGATATAGGATTCTGACTTGACCATCATTCAACCTCCATATCTGAGTAAATGAATATACTTATTAATAATGAGGATCTCATTAAACAAGACTACTGTAATCAAAATAATGTAGAGACCACGGAATCAACACTGTATTATCAATATTGTGCATATATTTGTGGTATGATAATTCAAAATAACCTCATCCAAAGTACAATTCAACATAGTGGCTGACACTGAGAGCAGGGGGGAGGTGATAGGACAAATCAAAAACCTATCAGAAACACTTACCTGTCTTCACTATAGCAGTGTTTGTATTAATAAAAAAAAACTCAATTACCATCAACAAGAGGCTGAAGAAATTATACCGTTTTCACACCACTGGATTATGGTAATATTAATAAACAATGCAATATGGAAAATACCAAAAAAAATAATCATTTGTGTGTGTCTATGTCTGTATGTGTGTGTGTATATATGTATGTATGTATGTATGTATATATATAAAAAGAAAGAGAGAGAGGAAGAGATTGAAAGAGACCCAGACAATAAGCAGGCATTTGGCATAAATTAAGATGTCACTTTGGACAGCCTCAGAGTGCCTGGGCGTGAGTCCCAACTCTGCTATCGGTTGTATCTTCCTGCTAGTAACCACACTGGGATGCAGCAGATAACAGCTCTGGTAGTCAGGTCTCTGCCTCTGTCATTGGAGACCTGACTTTCATTCCTGGCTACTGGATTTGACCTGACCCATGCTGGCTCTCACAAGCCTGTGGTGTCAAGAGCAGTAGGTAGAAGCTCTCTGTCTCTATTTTTCTACTCAATCTCTCCCCCATTTCTCTTTCTCTTTCTTTCTCTCTCTCTCTCTCTCTCTCTGCCTTTCAAGTAAAAAATAAATTTAAATTCTATTATATAGCTAAGTAGAAAATAGGCTATAATATATACAGTATGGTAATCAACACAAAGTTAAAAGCTCATGAACTGGGGGCCGGCACTGTGGCGTAGTGGGTAAAGCTGCCACCTGCAGTGCTAGCATCCCATATGGGCGCAGGTTCAACTCCCAACAGTTCCTCTTCCAATCTAGCTCTCTGCTTTGGCCTGGGATAGCAGTAGAAAAAGGCCCAAGTCCTTGGACCCCTGCACCTATGTGGGAGACCTGGAGGAAGCTCCTGGCCCCTGGCTTCAGATTGGCACAGCTCCAACTGTTGCAGCCAACTAGGGGGTGAACCAGTGGATGGAAGACCTCTCTCTCTCTCTCTCTGCCTCTCTTTCTCTGTATACTGACTTTCAAATAAATAAATAAATCTTAAAAAAAGTTCATGAACTGATAATACATTTTGTTTAATAATGCATGGAAATTAGTTTTTAGAAAAGCAGAAAAATTCAAGACCATGTTTGATTTTGTCAAAGAAAAAGTCTTCTTAAGCCAGACTGAAAAACATCAATGTTTATGTCTTCAATTATTATGCTAATTTTTTAACTTGAAATGTTTTGTTAAAATACATTTTTAAAGATTTATTTTATTCATTTGAAAGGCAGAGTTACAGAGACAGATTATCCAACTGCTGGTTCACTTCCCAAATAGCCACAATGACTATGGCTGGGCCAGGCCAAAGCCAGGAGCTCCATCCAGGTCTCCCAGGTGGGTGGCAGGGGCCCAAACACTTGAGCCATCTTCAACTGCTTTCCTAGGTTCATTAGCAGAGACCTGGATTGGAAGTTGAGGAGTTAGGACTCGAACCAACATCCATATGGGATGCCAGCATCTCAGGCAGTGACTTAATCCACTATGCCACAACGCTGACCCCTATTAGAATATTTTAAAACACTTCTTTATACATATACAACCTCCTTGTTACAGAAATGATAGCTGTTCATTAATGATATTAGTACATTTAGAATAGAAATTAACTGATGAGAGAGAACTTATCCAAATAAACATGCTGCTTCAGTTCAGAAAGTGTTCACTGCCATCGCTCAGAAAAGGATGTGGAGCAAACACCTGCTGTGATTTTGAATGGGGGCACTTTCCTCTCTAAGTATCACACTTTTTGGCTTTTTACTAAAAAATTCCAAATAGATATTAGAATCTAATTATTTAGAAACAAAAATACCATTAACTTGGATGTCTTAATACAGCCTCTACCAAGTTCTTTTAGGAAAACTGGTAAAATACAATGCCAAAGGAGCCCTCTACCACTTAGCACCCAGATTTTAGTTTCTTATACCAACCTCCACCAAGAAAGGGATAGAGTCAGTTCTCTTTGGAGAAAAGTGGTTCTACAGTTGGAAAAGATAAGTGTATAGAGTCTTGTTGCCTCAGAATGTACAGAGAATTGCACAAAAGCAAAAATCCACAATGATGGGGCATCAGAAAGATGTAGGAGCACCCAACAGTCAAAACTGGGTAAATGAACAACAAAATATACTAGCCTTGGCCAGCGCCGCGGCTCACTAGGCTAATCCTCCACCTGCGGCTCTGGCACCCTAGGTTCTAGCTCCTCTTCCAGTCCAGCTCTCTGCTGTGGCCCAGGAAGGCAGTGGAGGATGGCCCAGGTGCTTGGGCCCTGCACCCGCATGGGAGACCAGGAGGAAGCACCTGGCTCCTAGCTTCAGATCAGCATGGTGTGCCGGCCTTAGCGACCATTTGGGGGATGAACCAACGGAAGGAAGACCTTTCTCTCTGTCTTCTCACTGTCTAACTCTGCCTGTCAAAAATAAATAAATAAATAATAAAAATTAAAAAATAAAATAGCCTTGGGTTAAAACCCATATTATAAAGTAAATATGTTTGACTCCATAATGATATTAAATAAATAGTTGGATCTAGGCAAATCTCCCAAGTAGAAGAATTCCAAATAATTTATCCATAAGGTGAAGAATAATTCCCTACCTCTTCATGTAAGAGATAAACAGTGGCACAGAACACAGAAGTGAAAGAATATGGGGCTGGTGCTGTGGTGTAGCGGGTAAAACCAAACCCTGCAGTGCAGGTATCCGCTATGGGCACTGGTTCAAGACCTGGCTGCTCCACTTCTGATCCAGCTCTCTGCTACGGCCTGGGAAAGCAGTAGAAGATGGCCCAAGTGCTTGGGCCCCTGCACCTACGTGGGCGACCTGGAAGAAGCTCCTGGCTCCTGGCTTTGGATCGGTGCAGCTCCGGCCATTGCAGCCAGTTGAGGAGTGAACCACTGGATGGAAGACCTCCCTCTATCTTTCTGCCACTCCTCTCTCTGTGTAACTCTTTCAAATAAATAAATAAATCTTAAAAAAAAAAGAAGAAGAAGAAATATTTTTGCAGTGGCAGGTGGCTGGCACAGTGACTACGACTCCTTCTGGGCTACCCACATTGCATCTCAGAGTGGCTGGGTTCAAGTCCCTGCTCTACCCTCCATTCAGCTTCCTGCCATTGCACAGCCTGGGTGGTAGCAGATGATGGCTCTAATATATGGGTACCTGCCTCCGACAAGGGGGACCAGATTGAGTTTCAGGCCCCCATCTTTGGCCTTGCCTGGCCCAGGCTCTGCTGTTACAGACATTTGAGGAGAGAACCATCAGATGGGAGACCTCCATCTTTCTGTTTTAATCTCTGTCTCTGTTCACTGTCTCTCAACTTTTCAAGTAAATGAAAAATAAATTTTTTTTAACTTTTATTTAGTAAATGTAAATTTCCAAAGTATAGCTTTTGGATTACAATGGCTTCCCCCCCCCATAACTTCCCTCCCACTCCCTCTCCCATGCCATTCACATCAAGATTCATTTTCAATTATCTTTATATGCAGAAGATCGATTCAGTATATATTAAGTAAAGATTTCATCAGTTTGCACCCACACAGAATATAAAGTGTAAAATACTGTTTCAGTACTAATTATAGCATTACTTCACATTGGACAACACATTAAGGACAGATCCCACATGAGAAGTAAGTACACAGTGACTCCTGTTGTTGACTTAACAAATCGACACTCTTGTTTATGGTGTCAGTAATCTCCCTAGGCTCTAGTCATGAGTTGCCAAGGCTAGGGAAGCCTTCTGAGTTCACCGACTTCGATCTTATTCAGACAAGGTCATAGTCAAAGTGGAAATTCTCTCCTCCCTTCAGAGAAAGGTACCTCCTTCTTTCATGGCCCCATTCTTTCTACTGGGATCTCACTCGCAGAGACCTTTCATTTAGGTCTTCTTTTTTTTTGCTAGAGTGTCTTGGCTTTCCACGCCTAAAATCCTCTCTTGGGCCCTTCAGCCAGATCCAAATGCCTTAAGGGCTGATTCTGAGGTCAGAGTGCTGTTTAGGACATCTGCCATTCTATGTATCCTGCTTCCCATGTTGGATCATTCTCTCCCTTTTTTATTCTATCAGTCCAATACAATCCCATCAAGGTTACATGTACCAATGCCATCTCGCTAGTCCAAGTGATCAATTTCAGTTCACAATTGATAACACTGATAGATCTAAGAGTCAAAGGGATCACACAAACAAGACTAGTATCTGCTAATAAAATTTTCTAAAAGAATAACTTTATAATGGAAAAATGACAAAGAAAATCTCACCCAGGCAATGAAAGTTCACATCATTAGTGATAGGTAGTTGCATAGTAAGTACCTTTGGCATGATGTGTTGAAATTAGCATCTTAACTCTCTGGTTTTCCTCCCAAAAGCCCATAATCCCAACATAGTAGAGAGGAAAATATTACACAAACTCAAATTTAGTTGCTTTGCAAATATATAGCCAATGTTCCTCAAAACTGGCAAGGTTACCAAAAACAGGGAAAAGCTCAGAAAGGTCACCATGCAGAAGAGCCTCAGAAAACATGAGAACCAGAGTGGGCTCTGAGAACATGGGAAACAAATAAAGTATGGATATTCACTGATAATGATGTAACAAGTGTTAATATTGGTTCACTAGTTGTGGTAATTATACCATAGAAGTGTTAACAATCAGGGAATTTGGGTGCTAATTACAGGAAACTTTTATAAAGTAAAAATTTATTTAAAGATGCCCCTTAGGGTCAGTGCATTGCCACCTGCCATGCTGGTATCCCATATGAGCTCTGGTTGGAGTCTAAACTGCTCCACTTTCGATCCAGCACCTTGCTAACACACCTGAGAAAGCAGCAGAAGATGGCTCAAGTTCTTAGGCCCCTGGCACTCATGTGGGAGACCCAGATGGAGTTCCTGGCTCCTGGATTAGGCCTAGCCCAGCCCTGGCTGTTGGAAGCATTTGGGGAGTGAACAGTGAGTGGGAGACATTCTCTCCATTCTGTCTGTCTGTCTGTCTGTCTGTCTCTCTCCCCTCCATCCCTCCCTCCCTATCATTTTTTCACTCTCTCTGTAACTGCCTCTCAAATAAATAAATGAGTAAATCTTTAAAAAAAAAAAAAAGTCCCCCCAATTGTGACCAGGAAATCTGGAAATATTCAAACACCGAATATTTATTTTTGAAATTTCACTGTTTTTCTCATCCCTTCCCCCAAAAGTTGAACTCTGTGACCTCTAAGTGAGGTTGATTATCTAACATCTGAACACATAAATAAAGGTATTGCAAAAATCCTCTGAGAGAAGTTTCATGGACAAGAGCAGAAGCAAATTTCTTCTAAATTGTTTCTACTTGTAGTCAGAGACACTATATTACACAGCTTATACAGAGAAAGAACAAGAAGCTAGGAGTGGAGTTAGATGCAAGAATTACAGCCTAGTTTTATGAACCAGTGGTCAGGCAGGAGATGTTACTGGGTGCAGGGGTGCAGATGGGTATGAGAAATAACAAATGTTCTATAGCACAGTGGAATAACTGTGGGGGACAGCGATTATCTGACTGTTTCAACATAGCTAATGGAGTGGATTTTAAATGTTTCCAACACAAAGATTTAGGTATGTCAGAGATGATAGATACGCCAATTATCATTACACATTGTATATACGGATTGAAATGCCACTTCATAAATATGTACAATTAAGAAACAAAAAATCAGCAAAAGCACCTGTCACCTGGCTCCTGCCATCGGATGAGTGTGGCAGCCATTGGAGGGTGAACCAACGGCAAAGGAAGACCTTTCTCTCTCTCTCTCTCACTGTCCACTCTGCCTGTCAAAAATAAAAAAAAATAAAAAACAAACCTTAGACAATGCTGTCACTAGATTTAAATCCATAGTGACTTGAAATCAGGAGGTAAGATCATTACATCATTAAGACATTAGTCTTCCTACCTTTATAATCAGAGGACAATAATATTAAGAGCTTAATTTGTCCATATTAAACATGAAGGACATGGTATAAGGTGCAGCTTCAAACTGAAAATGAAGCATAATCTACATGTGCATTAAACATAAGAAAATATAAGCCTTCCTGGAAGTAAATGACTCATTTATTGAAAGAAAGACAGATGGAAAGGGAAGGGAAGGGAAGGGGAGGAGAAGGGAGGGGAGGGGAGGGGAGGGGAGAAAGAAAAGAAATTGAGTCATCTTTGAATTGTTTCCTTCAAATTTGGGTGCAATCTTTTTCTAAAAATATTTCTCCAACACAAAACTGAGCCTATTAGCAGCAAGTATTTAGGCATGTCTCTGGATCAATACAAGACATTAATTCACCAGTCACCAGAAGTTATCCGCATGAGAAACACTTCAAGTGACAACATCAGCCTACCAAGGAAGGGGGAGACCAGATGCCTTAGCAGGATCCTTGGCTCTTCACCAAAAGAGGTGGAATGGGAACAGAGAGCAATAGGGGTTAAGGAGCATGTAAGCAGAAGAGAAAAAAATCAGAAGAGAAATAATAACTGACTTCTAAGAAGATGTATTTATTTTGGTTTCCTTTTTTTGCAGAATTGCTGGCTGGTTACTTTAGGGAATCATGTTTAAGCATTAGATCTCTCAGATTTCTTGGGTGAAAAGAGAGGACAGAGGATAAATCTTCATCCCTTTGTCATTTATGTATGTGGTATTTTTTTTTTACTTATAAAGCAGTTTTATTCAGTAATGAAGCCACCAAAAAATAAATAAGAAAGAGGAGGCAGAAGAGGAAGAGAAATACAAAAAACCCAGGCGATTGATTTCATTTGATTTTTTAGTTTGAAAATAAAGTTCTAGTTCATTTGTAAGTCAACAAATTTTTATTTTAAATAAATGAAGAAGGTTCGAGTTCTGGCTCGAAGCTCCAGTGTGTGACTGTATGTGCTGTAGCAGAACAGAGATTACAGTTGGGCTTCTGTTAACCCAGGCAGTGAGGATTCATTCCATCAGAATCTGGGCAGGGACGGGAAAAAAAAAAAAAAAAAAAAAAAAAAAAAAAAAGGAAAGACAAGAAAAGAAATGGAAAGAAAAACTCAAGGGAAAATATTCAAGAAAGACAGTACGCAAGGCAGACCTATTTTGTGACAAATTTCACAGGGAGAGGGACCACAAAGGACTTGGCAGCATTGCCAAGGGTCTTTTTCAAGGTCAAAGAGGTGGAATAGGGGGAAAAAAAGAGTATTTGCAAAGGAACTACAATGCTGGTGTGTTTCTTCCATTTTTGACTGAGTAAGCTGAGGCATACAGGTATCAAAAAGGGAACATGATGGTGACCGGTGCATATTTACAACATCACTGCCTTCAGATCTCACAGCTGAGTATTCACATTCTTTAAAATATGGTATAATCTGGGGTCGGCTCTGTGGCACAGTAGGATTAACCTACTGTGCCAGCATCCCATACGGGCGCCCGTTCTAGTCCCGGCTGCTCCTCTTCCAATCTAGCTCTCTGCTATGGCCTGGGAAAGCAGTAGAAGATGGCCCAAGTGCTTGGGTCCCTGCACCGGCGTGGCTCGCTTCAGATCAGCACAGCTCCAACCATTTCGGCCACTTGGGAGTGAACCAAAGACAGAAATCTTTCTGTTTCTCCCTCTCACTATCTGTAACCCTACTTCTCAAATAAATACATAAAAATCTTTTTAAAAAAATATGGTATAATCCAGCCAAATATTGACAGATGGAGTAGAGGGGATGGGGAATGCAAAATCTTGAATGTATATTACATCATCTGAAATTTTTTCCTATAAAGCATTCCAAAGATTCAATAAAATTGTTTTCAACCAGTAATACATGCAGATTATTAACTGATTAAGAAAAATAAAATATTATGAACTTTAATGCATACATAAAAGACAACACCCTCTCATCAATTTAAGCTCCATTAATCTGGAATTTGTGATATTTTGCTTGGTCTTCCTTTGCAGTATTTGTAAAGAAAGCAACTTATGTTCATTAAATCTCTCTGATGTAAACAAGTTCAGGGGAAAATGCTTTGACCTACTTAAGAGAACAAACTGTTTTCCAGCACCATGTAATAGCATCCATTTGTATATAAACAATTAATGTGTTCTTTCATATGCCATCTTATCTGTTCACCAAAACACAGCAGGCTTCCTCCTGCCTTGACAAAGATTTGTTTGCAGGTAATTCAAAGTTTTCCCTGTGTTTGAACATTTAACTTTTCTTTAAATCTAATGTGTTTGAACTTTCCAGCTATGCAGATTTGCTCCACTTGGAACTAAGTTCATTTTTATGCAACATAACATTTTCATGCAAATAATGGTATACAAAACAACTATAGGAAGTCAGGTCTAGGACTTTGATATATTTTAAGTCCAAGAATATTTTGGAGAGTAAACAGCAATTGTGGGGAGCTGAAAGAAACTAAGTCAAAGAGGGTTGAGATTCAAATCCCAGAGAGGTAACTGTGTTGTACATTACTTTTGCCTGAACAGAATTTGGAATCATCTTCCAAAGGTTAACTGCATCCATGACATCACCATTACTTTCAAATGATTTCCATGCCGTATACTTTTGTTCTACATTTTGTCATTTGAAGACTTACCTTTTCCTCTCCTAAGATTGTCAAACTGAACCAGTTGCAGAAGATTCAACCCCACTCACTTTCTAAAAAAATTCACTTAAATCAAGATACTCCGAACACTTGCTTCAGAACAAGATGTTCCCAAAGCCCATTGTTTCTACTGAAAAACTGGTTCTCAAGTGTGACAGCCTTACAATTTCTAACAGGAAAAATTGAAACCACTCACAATTTATTCTAATGTTGGGATTGCTCTAGGTTTATTCAGATATTCTAATCACCACAGGTTTAACATGTACATTATTTACTATACATGGCTAACACTTTTTAAATAGAAGAGAAAGAAAATAGAAACATCCATTCTGCAACTACAGGAAAATTAAAATTTTGGAAAGTCAAAGTGAAACCTTGGAAAAAAAATATGCACATAGGACTATCATTAAGGGTTTCTCTGTGCTACATTGACTTGTAAAGGGATTGTTAGCAAACATTCCATTCTCCATTTTACCTTCCCTCTATTTTTATTTAGCTTGGGATGGAAAGTCTTTCTTGGTCTTCTAAAAGTGCTGACAGAACTTTTAAAAAATTTTTGTTTTATTTATTTGAAAAGCAGAGCATCAGAGAGAGAGAGGGAGGGAGGGAGGAACAGTTCCTCCATTTGCTGGTTTACTCTCCAAATCGCTGCAACAGCCAGGACTGGGTAAAGTTGAAACCACAGCCAGGATTTTTATCCTGCTCTCCCATCTGGGTAGCAAGAGTCTAAGGACTTGGGCTACCTTCACTGCCTTCCCATGCACATTAGCAGACAACTGGATCTGAAGCGGAGTAACCGTGACTTGCACCAGCATGCAAGTGGCCTCTTACCTGCTACGCTGCAATGCTGGTCCCCCCACCACACTGCCCTGCACAGCACTTCTATTTTCCCTTTTGGACTAATCACTTTCTACCTTAAATTGTAGTTATTAATAATGTTATAACTAGAAGGCATCTTTATAATGATATCATTATATGTCTTGATTTCTTGATTAGATATTTCTTTTATCTTTAATCTACAAGCACTTAATACCATGCTTTGTGCAAACTAGTGCTCAGTACTTGACTAATGATGCACTCTGAGAAAACTGCTCTCTTAATATCCTGGCTGATGTTAATAATTTCTGGTTTTTGAAAAGGTGAGTAGACCCCAAATATTGACCTACCATTTATCAGAAGGCATATCAACAAGTTTAACAAATCTTCTAGGCACCAAACAATATAACTTATTTTAGCTAAGGTTGCCCAATTTTTATACAAATACAAACTTTGAAACATATTGTAATTAGCCGGCGCTGCGGCTCAATAGGCTAATCCTCCACCTAGCGGCGGCACACCGGGTTCTAGTCCCGGTCGGGGCGCCGGATTCTATCCCAGTTGCCCCTCTTCCAAGCTAGCTCTCTGCTGTGGCCCGGGAGTGCAGTGGAGGATGGCCCAAGTGCTTGGGCCCTGCACCCCATGGGAGACCAGAAGAAGCACCTGGCTCCTGCCTGCAGATCAGCGCGGTGCGCCAGCCGTGGCAGCCATTGGAGGGTGAACCAATAGCAAAGGAAGACCTTTCTCTCTCTCTCTCTCTCTGTCCACTCTGCCTGTCAAAAAAAAAAAAAACATATTGTAATTGCAAATTATGAATGTAAAAATCTGATATTCACAGAAGTTGGATAAGTTCCTCAAATTATATATATCTTAAGATCTAGTTCTAAAGTTCATTGTTGGCTGGCACTGCAGCTCACTTGGCTAATCCTCCGCCTCCGGCGCCAGCACCCCAGGTTCTAGTCCTGGTTGGGGCACCGGATTTGTCCTTGTTGCTCCTCTTCCAGTCCAGCTCTGCTGTGGCCCAGGAGTGCAGTGGAGGATGGCCCAAGTGCTTGGGCCCTGCACCTGCATGGGAGTGCAGGGGGAGGCACCTGGCTCCTGGCTTCAGATTGGTGCAGAGTGCCGGCCATAGCGGCCATTTTGGGGGTGAACCAATGGAAAAGGAAGACCTTTCTCTCTGTCTCTCACTGTCTAACTCTGCCTGTCAAAAAAATTTTAAAAATTATAAAAAACTCCAGTGTTGTTTATATCTATTGATATGCCTTGTTTGAATCTGTTCCTTCTTATCAAGTCAATATTCTCCATGCACAATATAGTTTTTTTTTAAGATTTATTTATTTACTTGAAAGTCAGAGTTACACAAAGAAAGAAGGGGGGGAGGAGATCTTCCATCTGCTGGTTCACTCCCCAGATGGCCGCATCTGCTGGAGCAGTGCTGATCCAAAGCCAGGAGCCAGGAGCTTCTTCCAGGTCTCCCACACGGATGCAGGGCCTCAAGGACTTGGGCCATCTTCTGCTGCTTTCCCAGGCCATAGCAGAGAGCTGGATCAAAAGTGGAGCAGCCAGGTCTCGAACTGGTGCCCATTTGGGATGCCAGCACCACAGGCGGCAGCTTTACCCATTATGCCGCAGCGCCCGACCCTCATCATATAGTTTAGTAAGCAAAATAAAGGAGTCTTGCCTCAGAATCAGCCCTTGAGGCATTCGATCTGGCTAAAAAGACCATGAGAGCATTTCAGGCATGGAAAGCAAGACACTGTGGC
This sequence comes from Sylvilagus floridanus, assembly GCA_949820135.1. Lineage (NCBI taxonomy): Eukaryota > Metazoa > Chordata > Mammalia > Lagomorpha > Leporidae > Sylvilagus > Sylvilagus floridanus. The sequence goes on along the minus strand of OX463246.1, from coordinate 62,266,005 downwards.
AAAAAATGGCCTACATGAAAGATCTCTGTGAGGTCCCGGTGGAAAGAAGGGACCATCAAAGGAACTACCTTTCTCTGAAGGGAAGAGAGGACTTCCACTTTGATTATGATCCTGTCTAAATAATGTTGTAGTTTGTGGATTTAGATGGCTTCCATTACCTTGGAAGCTCATGACAAGAGCCTTGGGTAATCACTGACGTCATAAATAAGAGTGTCAATTGTTAAATCAACAACAGAAGTCACAGTGCACCTGCTCCCCATGTAGGATCTCTGTCCTTTATGAGTTGTACTATGAGAATTAATGGTAAAACTAGTCTTCGAACAGTACTTTACACTTTATGTTCTGTGTGGGTGCAAACTGTTGCAATCTTTACTTAGTACAGAGTTGGTCTTCTGTATATAAAGGTAATTAAAAATGAATCTTAATGAAGAATGAGATGGCAGAGGGAGTAGGAGGTGGGATGGGAGTGAGGGCAGGAGGGCAGATATGGGGGGGTAAAGAACCGCTATATACCAAAAAGCTGTACCTATGAAATTTATATTTATTAAATAAAAGCTCTCAAAAAAGAAAGAAAGAACGAAAGAAAGAACAAAAGAAAGAACGAAAGAAAGAACGAAAGAACGAACGAAAGAACGAACGAACGGAAGGAAGGAAGGAAGGAAGGAAGGAGCCTTGACACAGGTACCAACTCTCTTAGACCGCCTGACTCTGGTCCCAGTCTAGGTTTTATTCACAAAATACTACCGTTTTTATTCTTTGAACTTCAAATTTATTCTTTACACTAAAAGGTATCGAATTTCTTTATTTAGACTTGTCCTACCCACAGGACATTAGCCCAGTCCTGGCCAGACTCACCCCGAACACAGTTCAACTTTCTCCAGTGTTCTATGCTAAGAAATCCAACAGAGAAGTGAAGAGAGAGACTTTGCCACCTTGACCATTACAGGCTCCATGGCTATAAATGACATGCTAATGCTTTGAAAGCCATTTAGGTGTCCTCTATTAGAGGTCAAGTACTTCAAAGAATTACAGATTTTTTTTTTTTATCTTATTGAAGGACAGTACTTTAATTTTCCACTCCAAATGGCAAAGTCTTTCAGCTAAAGCCTAAATACCTCATTTTGTTCGTAGATATTAAGCATTTGAGATATCCAACGTGGAGCTAACTGGCAATGGGTCTGGCACTTCTGTTGCAAATACTTGTCATTTCCTGACTTTGATTCTGATCAATTAATTCATTTATTCACAAATATTTATTAAGCACTTGTTCTGAGTGAAACATTGTTTTTAAGACTAGCAGTTTAGTGGCAAGTAATAAAACAATGTTGCTGTCCTCCTGAGAACTATATGAGGTAGAATGTTAAGAGGAATAAATATTTAACATAGTCCATCAGTTTTATGAAGAAAAGGATCATGATGAAAATTTTAAAAAGGGCAGAATCAAGACAAGGAAATTTGATAATATGTAAACTAAGGAATGAATAAAAAGAAATCTAGCACAAAAATATCTGGGGGAAAAATTTATGGAGTAACTAGGAAAGTAACAAAAGGCCAATTATTGCATAGCCCTTTAATCCAAGAAAATAAACAGAAATCCAAGGGGCTGGCATTGGTGCAGAGCAGCTTAATTCACTGCTTGCATCGCATGTCACTGTGCTGGTTTAAACCCTGGCTGTTCCACTTCCTATTCAGATTCCTGGTAATGCAATTGGGAAGGCAGCAGAAGATGGCCCATGTATTTGTGCCCCTACCACCGATGTGGGAGGCCAGGATGGAGTTTCTGGTTCCTAGCTTCAGCCTGGTCTGGACCTGGCTGTTGTTGCCATTTGGGAAGTGAACCAGTAAATGGGAGATCTCTATATGGCCCTCTTTCTTTCTATAACTGCCTTTCAAGTAAATAAAATCTTTAAAAATATATTTTTAAAAAGAAACCCCCAAAAATGAATATATATATATATATATATATATATATATATATACCAGGAGATATGTTCATTTAAGTGATGACCTCAAAGCTATGCATACAAAGCCAATAAAGTTTCTGTCTCAGAGACTTGAACAGTAATTATACAATTTCAGGAGTCAGTGCTGTGGCATAGTGGGTAAAGCCACTCCCTGCAGTGCCAGTATCTCATGAGCACTGGTTGGAGTCCCGGCTGCTCCACTTCCAATTCAACTCCCTGCTATGGCCTGGGAAAGTAGTAGAAGATGGCCCAAGTCTTCGGGTCCCTGCACCTGCATGGGAAACCTCGAAAAAGCTCCTGGCTCCTGGCTTCAGATCAGCCCAGCTCCGGCCCTTGCAGCCATTTGGAGAATGAACCAGCAGATGGAACATTTTCTCTCACTCTCTCTTTCTCTGTCTCTCTGTAACTCTCTGCATTTCAAATAAATAAATCTTTTTAAAAAATTATACAATTTCACTGGAACTTTTATTTGGCTAAAAATTCTTTCCCCCTAATCTTCAAAGGGAAAAACTCATTAGACTTATTTTACTGTACAAAATTACAAAGCTCTAACCATAGAACCATTTCTCCAAAACAACTTAGGAGTTTTGACATTGTTTTGTTGCTACAATGGAACTTATCATCTTTCACTACTTTAAAAGATCTACAGTTGTGACAAACCAGTAGAATAACTGCGTGGTTTTGTAGGTCTTGGGGATTTCATCAAAGCACAATTATACAGAATAGTTTCCTTAAATATATTAATGTTAATTTTATGAATAACCACAAAGTTGACATATCCTTGTTCACACCTGCTCTGCTCTGATGTCTATAATGACTGTTATGTTGGAAAAACTGATTCTTATCACCCCTCCTCAAGCTTAGCACTAAACATCATCACTCTTTCAAAATGATAACCATGATTCTACATCAATAACTTTTATAGTATGGTTCTTGGCCTATCAGATGATCCTAATGAATCAAGAATTAACCACAAAACTACAAATTCCTGAGAAGATAAATTCTTTTGATTCTCATTTTTTCATGTCTTATGACTAAGAGACATTACCTTACAATAAATAAAATGACTAATGAAAGGTTACTACAATTTTATATTCACAGTTAACATCACTCATTCTCATGGCTTTTGAAGGTTTTCTTTTTTTTTTCAAGTCTGGATATCATGAAATTTTTGAAATGTCGCAAAGTTTAGACAAGCAAAATGTTAGAATTCCTGCAGGCTTGGGAATCAGTGTATGTATTGACTTGACCAGATTGTGGTTTTTCAATTGCTGCTTTCCTTGCCACTTAAATATAAATGAGTGTTAGTTTAGTTTCATCATGTTGAATTTGTTGTCGTTTGTTTAGTTAACTCAATAGTACAAGTATCTCTAATTTCTTTTAATTTTCCAATATAAAGACCTGAACAACACATCCATATTTCTGTTATAGAACTATTTTTGTGCACATATATTCTCCTGCCCAATCTATTCAGATAGAAATCACTCAGAGGAGAAAATATTCTTCTGTCTGATTTTACACTATTTAAATCACTTGTAAAAGAATTTCATGGGCCATTTTTAATGTTATTTATTTTCATCTACATGAAAGGCAGGGAGAGAGGTCTTCCATCTGCTGTTTCACTCCCTAAATACTCTCACAGTCACATGTGGGACAGGCCTAAACCAGGTGCCAGAACTCCATCCTGGTCTCCCACAAAGGCAACAGGGACACAAGTACTTTATCCATCATCTGCTGCTGCCCAAAATGCATTAGCAGGAAATTGGATCGGAAGTGGGGGTGGCACTTGGATAGTGGGCATCCCAAGTGGTGACTGAACCCCGCTTTGCCATAACATCTGCCTTGCATGGACCATTTTTAACTTTGTAAAGTATTTTTTCATAATAGAGGTCTGAAAACTCTCATATAAAATCTTTAGGACAAGAGGTGTTTTAGCACTTGGAATATCTCAAATTCTAGATAAATAATACAATGTACAACATTACATATTATAAAACAACAACTCTAGATTCTGGAGCAGAATATCATAAACAACCACATCAATATTTTTTCAGTGACATCTATGAATCCTTACACTAAACTGATAATGAAGGGTTATGAAAAACCTCAATAGTTAAAATAATGTTTTTCATCAAATGAATCCTCTCCAAGCTTGCAGAAAAACTTCCATTTTTCTGAGATTTCTGATTTGACATTGTAAATACATCATTTTTCTTTCCCTTGCAAACTGAATATGATGCTAATTTTTTTAAAAAAGTAAACACAAAAATCTTTGCTTAACTGTCTCAGTATCCCTCCTTAGGGGGTAGCTGCATTTAATTAGTACAACACTTGATAGCCATTTTATTTGTGGGGGGAAAAAAGAGCTTTCAGAGGATTAATTGAAAAAGAAATGAGAATATTACTAAACTTCTCTATGAAATTAATAACACTTTTTGAAGGTCAGCGAATTCACTAGAGAAAAGTGGAGAGGAGACAGGGAAGAAAGCAGCACAGCAACGCCTGGTGGAAGATGACTCAGAAAAATCATCCAGTCCTCGGGGAACAGCCAGAAGTCTTGTAAAACAGACATGTTCACTCTTCAATTTTAAACTATTGGCTCTTCCAGGATGCGGATAATTTCCCCCTGTCCTAGTCCTACCAACTGAGGGAGAAGGGATAGTCTCACTTAAATGGAGAAGATCAAAAAAGTTAGAGGCTTTACTGTATGGAAATGCTTCCAGAAACGATGGTTTCAAGCTGGATTTTGAATATAGAAAACCCAGGATTAAAGACTGAATGTCTTCTGAAAGAGGAGAAGGGCATGAGAGGAAGAAAATTAATGTTTACTTGTTGTCTGTGATGCTTAATTTTGTGTATCAACTTGACTGGACTAAGGGATGCCCAGATAGCTGGAAAAATGTCACTTATGGTTGTGTCTATAAGGGTGTTTCCACAATAGTTTAGCACTGGATTCACACTGATGAAAAAGAGCCACCCTCAACACTATGGGCAACATCATCTAACCAACTGAGGGTCTGAATATAACAAAACGTAGAGAAAGAATGAATTCCCTCTCTATCTTCTTGATCTGAGACATCCATCTTCTCCAGCCATTGGACACTAGAGCTCCCGATTCTCAAGTCTTCAAACTCCAGGGCTTATAGCAATAAAAACTACCAACATATTCCAATTCCCACCCTGAATCTTAGGCTATCTGCCTGGGACTGGCGTTTATACCATCAGCTCCCATGGTTCTTGGGCCTTTAGAAACCTACAGAATTATACCACTGGCCTTCATGATTCTCCAGCTTACAAATTGCAGGTCACAGGGCATTCAGTCTGCATCACCACATGAACCAATGATCACAACGAATCTCTTCTTAAGTGTGTCTCTATATCTTTTTTTTTTCAGTCTATTCCCTTTTTTTATTCTTTTAAATTTATTTTTTTACTTATTTTTCCCCCAAAAGAAACCTTTTATTTAAGGACTACAAACTTCATGTACTTCATAAGCACAACTTCAGGAATCTAGTGATTCTTCCCACCACTCTCCCACCCCTCCCTCTCTCCCATCCCCAGTCCTATTCTCTACTAAGATCTATTTTCAATTAACTTTAAACACAGAAGTCCAACTCTATACTAACTAAAGTGTTCAACAATTTGCATGGAAAACAAAACAAAAAAAACTTCTTCAACAGCTGAGACAAGGGCTGTTCAAAGTCACTGCATCTTGAAGTTAATTTCACCTTTTTTTTTTTTTAGAAACTTAATTAACTTTAGGAGGCACCCAAGAATGATATGTCTTTTGCGAGCACTTAGACACAGTTATAATACAACAATTGGAAGACAGAGGTCCTGCGTGGGAAGTTAGTGCTAGTGACTCTTGGCATTAATTTAATAATTAACACCCATGTATGACATGAGTGATCACCCAAGGCTCTTGACTTGAGCTGCCTAGGCTATGGAAGCCTTCTGAATCCACAAACTCCATCAGTATTTACACAGGGCCATAAGCAAAGTAGAAGTTCTCCCCTCCCTTCAGAGAAAAGTACTTCCTTCTTTGATGGCCCCTTCTTTCCACTGGGGTCTCACCCACTGGAGTCCTTCATGTATTGTAATAGCTCTAGTGGTCTGGAAAACTGTAATATACTATATAAGTGCTTCAATTAATTTAAGACTATTTTATTGGGGGAAGAAATGGAATTTCAGAAAACTAAACGGTGTTCTCTTTGAAAGTCACTTGGCTGTGGTGCAGACTAGAGAATCTTGCAGCAAAACAGAGTCTGAATGTTCTATTTCCAATATGGCGAAATATACAAGAGGGCTTGTCAAAGTCCATGAAAATCCACATTATATATTTTTTAAGATTTTATTTATTTGAGAGGTAGAGTTACAGTGAAAGGTAGAGACAGAGAGAAAAGTCTTCCTTCAATTGGTTCACTCCACAGATGGGCACAATGGCTGGAGCTGTGCTGATCCGAAGCCAGGAGCCAGGAGCTTCTTCTGGGTTGCCCATGTGGGTGCAGGGACCCAAGGACTTAGGCTGTCTTCTGCTGCTTTCCCAGGATATAGCAGAGAGCTGGACTGGAAGAGGGGCAGCTGGGACTAGAACTGGCTCCTATATGGAATGGCAGCACTGCAGGCGGAGGATTAACCAAGTGAGCCACGGCGCCGGCCCCTCACATTATATTTTAATTCATTTTGTTCACAAGTTTGTTTTTGTTTTTTGAAGCACTCTTCTGTTCCCGCAGATAAGAATGAATTCTAAGGGGATTCCAAAATGGACGAATAGGGAAAGATGTGCTGGTTTTGATGAGGGGAAGAATTTGATGAGGGGAAGAAAGCAGACGACAGGTGGAGGTGATGTGTTCCCAGAGAGAGTTGGAGGGAAGTTTGCATTGGAAATTCTATGGAAGGAAGGGGGACACTGTGGAGCAGAGTGGAAGGAACAGATTTGCAGCAGCAACCAGGGACACCATGTATGACTGCCACAGCCGGGAGCTAGAGGAGACGCCAGCTCCTGAGAACAAGGTGAGAGCAGACTGCAGCAGTCCGTGTCACTGGTGATGTTGCATGAGGCAGACCCTCGCAGACCACATTGATGTTGAGAGTGGAACACAGCCCCAGCGGAGGGCAGGGTTCCCATCTAATCCAAGAAAGGAAAAGCACATTTCATTCTCCCCAACCCCCTCAACAAAGTGCCTGGCAGCCTCTGGGGAGAAGGCACCATCTTGACACTAGTACAGGATGCAGCATCTATCGCATATGCAACCAGGGCATTTTACCAGAAGAAAAATAAAATTCAGTGTTCCCCACAGATCTTGAGTCTGGCCTGGAGGGTTGACAGGGGGTTGGGCATCCACTTAGGACTGTGAGGTGCCCCCAACCTCTCACTTAGCACAGACTCCCAGGTTCAAACTGCCAAGGCAGGACACCAACAGGCATCTGGCTCTGGAAATGACTCTGTCTTCATGGATGGGGCAGGCCCACAGGGTAGAGAGGGGATCCTCTGCATCCTGTGACTGTGGGAGCCTTGTGTGCTGTGACAGTGGAAATTCACTGACTGCACAATAGGGTGAGAGGTGTGGCTGGGTCTCTGGGCAATCACTGCATCTGTTGTCAGAGGCTCAGAGCTCCCTGAAGACTTGGGGTAGGTCACTACAGGCAGAGGATTATGTGCTCACACTGACAACTGCACAGCTCCTTTAGGCTGTCCATGTGCCAGTGTGGGTGAGAGTTGTAGCCACCATGGGCTAACCCAAGGCATTGATCACTTTGGAAGAGCAGAGGTGAGGTTGTGATTACACCAACAGGCATGGTCATACCCTCACCCCTGCTGACAAAAGAAGAGATCACCCACTAACCAACACTCCCTGACCCTAATCAGCACTCACCTCTGGGTATTCACTGAAGGAGCAGACACTCCACTAAGCCCAGAGGTATAGTTCAAAGATAAAACCAATCAGTAGAGAAAACCAATAAGTGTTTCCACAAATACCCAAATATTAATGCAGAAATATAAGAAGCAAGACCAAGGAAGACAACATGATTCCCCCAAAGGAACACAACACTTCAATATTAGAATGTGAAAATGAATAACCGATGAAATGCCTGAAAAGGAATTCAAAATAATAATCATGGTATTACTCAGAAGCAAGAGAAGACAAATTCATGAGTTAAACAAATCCATACATACCATGGATGAAAAATTTTCCCATGAGATAGAGATTTTGAAGAGAAATTAAGCTGAAATATTAAAAATGAAGGATTTGGGGATGGTGCTATGTTGTAGGTTAGGCCTCCACCTGTGGTGCCAGTATCCCATATGGGCACCAGTTGAAGTCCCAGTTACTCCACTTCTGATCCAGCTGCCTGCTAATGGCCTGGGAAAGCAGAAGATGGCCCAGACGCTTGGGAAACTGCATGCTTGTGGGAGATTTGGAAGAAGGTCCAGAAGCTACAGATCAGCCTGGCTCCAACCACTGTGGCCACCTATGGAGTGAACCAGCAGGTGGAAGGTTCCTCTCTGTTGCTTCCTACTTCTGTATGGAACCTGCCTCTCAAATAAATATATAAATATTTTTAAAAAACAAAAAATATGTCAAAAAATATAGTGAAAAGCCTTAACAACAGATTTGGCAAAACATAAGAAGGAATATCTGAGCTAGAAGAAATATCTTCAGAAATACCTCAGTCAGACAAAAAGAGGAAGAAGGAGGAGGAGAAGAGGAAGAGGAAACAGGAGAAGGAGACTCCACAGGAGTGGAGAAGGAAAAAGAGGAAGATGAAGAGGGAGCCTGGCACTGTGGAATATCAGGTAAAGCTGGTGCCTGCAGTGTCAACATCATGTATGGAAACTGGTTCGAGACCTGGCTGCCCCTCTTCTGATCCAGCTCTCTGCTATGGCCTGGGAAAGCAGAAGATGGCCCAGGTGCTTGGTCTCCTACACCCACATGGGAGAGCTGGCAGAAGCTCCTGGCTCCTGATCAGCACAGCTCCAGCAATTGCAGCCATTTGGGGAGTGAACAATTGGACTGAAGTTTCTTTCTCTCTTTCTCTCTCTTTCTCTCTCTTTCTCTCTCTTTCTCTCTCTTTCTCTCTCTTTCTCTCTCTTTCTCTCTCTTTCTCTCTCTTTCTCTCTCTTTCTCTCTCTCTCTCTCTCTCTCTCTCTCTCTCTCTCTCTCTTCTCTCTCTCTCTCTCTCTCTCTCTCTCTCTCTCTCTCTCTCTCTTTCTCTCTCCCAACTCTGCTTCTGCCTCTGCTTCTCTGTAACTCTGCCTTTCAAATAAATAAATAAATATTTAGGGGCTGGCACTATGGGATAGTGGGTAAAGTCACCACTTATTGTGCCAGCATCCCATATGGGTGCCAGTTCAAGACCTGGCTGCTCCACTTCCAATCCAGCTCTCTGCTATGGCTTTGGAGGGCAGTGGAGGATGGCCCAAGTCTTTGGGCCCCTATACCCATGGGGGAGACACAGAGGAAGCTCCTGGATCTTAGCTCCTGGCCTCAGATCAGCTCAGCTCTGGCCATTGCGGCCATCTAGGGAGTGAACCAGCAGATGGAAGATTGGAAGATTCTCTTTCTCTGTCTCCCTCCTCTGCCTCTGCCTCTCTGTAACTCAGACTTTCAAATAAAATAAATGAATCTTTAAGAAAAAGAAGAGGAAGATGATGATGAGGAAGAAGAAGAATGAGGAGAAGAGAGGAAGTGGAAAAGGAAGAAGAAGAAAGAAAAATTAAAAGGAGTGCTCAAGATTTATGTGACAGGCCAGTGCTGTGGCTCACTTGGCTAATCCTCCACCTGCAGTGCCAGCACCTGGGGTTCTAATCCCAATTGGGATGCCAGGTACTAGTCCCAGTTGCTCCTCTTCCAGTCCAGCTCTCTGCTGTGGCCCGGGAGGGCAATGTAGGATGGTCCAAGAGCTTGGGTCCCTGAACCTGCATGGCAGACTGGGAGGAAGTACCCAGCTCCTGGCTTCAGATCGGCACAGCATGCCGATCATGGTGGCTATGAGGGGAGTGAACCAACGGAAGGAAGACCTTTGTTTATCTTTCAGTCTATAACTCTATCTCTCTCTCTCACTGTCTAACTTTGCCTGTCAAAAAAAAAAAAAAATTATGTGATAAACCCAACATACTGTTTTAAGAGTTCCTGAAGCGGGGGAAAAAGAGAATGCATTAGAAAGCCTATTTAGTGAAATAATTACAGAAAACTTCTCCAATTTGGAAAAAGAAAGGAACATCCAACTGCAGGAAGCACATAGAACTAATAGACACGACGAGCACCCGATTAACTTCAAAAGATCTCCAATTAAACTTTCAGCTGATTTCTCATCAGAACCACTAGGAGAGAATGGACATAGTCTAGGAGAGAATGGACATAGTCTAAGTCTAAGAGGAAAAAAAACTGCCAACCCAGAATATTGTACCCTGCAAAGCTCTCATTTATGAATGAAGGTAAGATAAAGACCTTCCATGACAAACAGAAATTGAATTTGTCACCACTGTCCAGCCTTTCAAACAATGCTTAAGGATTTGCTACTCTCAGAAACATGGTCATCACTATGAAAGAAGGTGAAGGCAAAAAACCTCCCAGTAAAAATACAAAAGAAATCCAAGGCCAACAATAGGAATATATATGGGAAAATGGAAGCGCCAAATCATTACTTATCAACAGTAACCTTGAACATAGATGGCTTAACTTCTCCCTCTAAAAGATACAGACTGGGGCCAACTCTGTGGCATAGCAGGTAAGGCCACTGCCTGCAGTGCCAGAATCCCATACAGGCACCAGTTCAAGTCCTGGCTGCTCCACTTCCAATCCAGCTCTCTGCTTTGACCTGGGAAAGCAATAGAAGATGGCCTAAGTCCGTGGGCCCTTGCATCCATGTGGAAAATCCAGAGGAGGCTCCTGGCTCTTAGCTTCAGATCAGCCCAGCTTCAGCCATTGTGGCCATTTGTACAATGGGCCAGCAGAGGAAGCGTGCTCGCTCGCTCGCTCACTCTCTCTCTCTCTGCCTCTCTGTGACTGCCTTTCAAATAAATAAATCTTTTTTTAGAAAAAGATATGGACTGGCTGAATAGATTAAAAATAAGACTCATCTATTTGCTGCCTACAAGAAACACATCTCACAAACAAAGATACATGCAGACAAAGTGAAAGGATGAAAAAAGATACTCCATACTAAAGGAAAGCCAAAACAAGCAAGTGTAGCCATCCTAATATCAGACAAAATAGACTTCAACACAAAAACTGTTAAAAAGGACAGAGAAGGGCATTATGTAGTGATCAAGGTATCAATTCAACAGGAAGATGTGACCATAATAAAAGCATATGCACCCAATGCCAGGGCACCTGGCTATTTAAACAAATGTTAATGGATCTAAAGGGAGATATAGACTCCAATACAATAGTAATGGGGGAATTCAACACACCACTTTCATCAAAGGACAGACCAACTAGAAAGAGAAACAACAGAGCTAATCCACATGATGGACCAAATGGACCTAACTGCTATCTATGGAACTTCTCATCCAACAGTTCAAGAATACACATTCTTTGCCTCAATGCATGGAACTTTCTCTAGAATAGACCACATGCTAGACCATAAAGCAAGTCTCAGTAAATTAAAAAAAAAAACTGAAATAATACCATGTATCTTTTCTACCACAATGGGATGAATCTGGAAATTAACAACCTAAGAATTTCTAGAAAATATGCAAACACTTAAGAGACTGAACAATATGCTCCTGAATGAACAATTGGTCACAGAAGAAATTAAAAAGAAATCAAAAACTTCCTGGAAATGAATGAAGATGACAATACAACATATCAAAACTTACAGGATACAGCAAAAGAAATGTTATGAGGGAAGCTTATAGCAATTAATGCTACATCAAGGAATTACAAAAGCATCAAACAAATGAGCTAACAATGCACCTCAAGGACCTAAGAAAACAAGAACAAACCAAACCCCAAATTATTGGAAGGAAAGACATAATTAAAATTTGAGAGGAAATACAAAAATTGAAACCAAAAAAATACAAAAAGATTATTTTTTCAAAAAAACAGATCTTCATTTCACTAAACAAAATTGATACAACATTGGTTCAACTAACAAACAAAAAAAGAGAGAAAAAATGCAATAAAATCAGAGATAAAAAAGAAGAGGTAGCAATGGATACCACAGAAATAAAAAGAATCATCAGGAACTACTACAAACAGCTATATGCCAACAAACTGGACAATCTAGAAGAAATGAGTAGATTTACTGGACACATACTACTATCAAAATTGAGTCATGAAGATAGAAAACCTAAACAGACCAATAACTAAAATGGAGAACAAAAAAACCCAGGACCCAATGGCTTCACTGCTGAATTCTACCAGACTTTTAAAGAAGAACTAATTCCAATGCTTCTAAAACAATTCAAAGGGAAGGAATCCTCCCATACTCCTCCTATGAATCCAGCATTGCCTTAATCCCAAAACAAGAAAAAGATATCACAAAGAAAGAGAACTATAGAACAATATCCCAGATGAAATAGAGGCAAAATTTTTCAATAAAATACCAGTTAATTGAATACAACTACACATCAGAAAGATCATTCACCCATACCAAGTGGGATTTATCCCTGGAAGGCAGGGATGGTGCAACATATGCAAATAATATGATTCGTTATATTAACAAATTGAGAAATAAAAACCATATGATTATCTCAATAGATGCAGAAAAAGCATTTGATAAAATACAACATCATTTCATGATTTAAAAAAAAAACGCCTTAAGGAAATTGGTTCTAGAAGGAACATTCCTCAACACAATCAAGGCAATATATGACAAACCCAAAGGCATCATCATATTGAATGGGGAAAAGTTGGATGCATTTCCACTAAGATCCAGAACTAGACAAGGATGCCCACTCTCACCATTGCTATTCAGTCTAGTTCTGGAGGTTTTAGCCAGAGCCATTAGTCTAGAAAAAGAAATCAAAGGGATACAAACTGGAAAGGAGAAAGTGAAATTATCCCTGTTTGCAGATGACATGATTCTATATAGCAGAGAACCAAAAGACTTTAAGAAAAGACTATTGGAACTCATAAAAGAGTTTGGTAAAGTAACAAGATATAAAATTAACACACAAAAATCAATAGCGTTTGTATACACAGACAATGCCAAGACTGAGAAAGACTTTCTAAGACCAATCCCATTCACAATAGCTACAGAAAAAAAGTAAATAGCTTGGAATAAATTTAACCAAGGATATCAGAGACCTATATGATGAAAATTACAAAACATTAAAGAAAGAAATTGAAGAACCAAAAATATGGAAAAATCTTCCATGTTCATGGATTGGAAGAATCAATATCCTCAAAATGTCCATACAACTGAAAGCAATTCACAGATTCAATGTTATCCCAATCAAAATACCGTGAGTATTCTTCTCAGATCTAGAAAAAATGATGCTAAAATTCATGTAAACACAAGGGACTCTGAATAGCTAATGCAATCTTAACATAAACAATAGTTTCTCATGAGGGATGCTTTGTTTGGAATGATGAATGCTCTTACCTACTTCAAAATGATTCCTTTCTTTTCCATGCTGGGAGCATGAGAGGTCTTTCTTCTGATCTTCACTTGATGAGCTTGTAGACCTCTTAGAAGTAAAATTCACAAACGTGTAGGAGCCACCTAATGACTGATCCTGGCAGTGGTTCTCTCTCAGGTCCTCCTCATGTGGAGGCTAATCCTCTCAAAAACTCCAGGAATCCATCAGTTGTAATTCAGTTGTTTGTTCCCTGAAGATGTTTCTACTTATGTGTTTCTGCTCTGGCAAGTTGTGATTCTCTATATCCACCTTTCTCTCTCTCCAAAATTTTAGGGGTAGTAGTTTTCTTTGTAACCTCGCTTCTCTTGTGGATGTCAGAAGACTTGCCAATTTTTCTGTTTTTTTTTTTTTTTCCATTTGTGATAATGGAGTGGTGATGTCTAGGCTCCTTATACGCTGAATTAGAAATTGGAAGTCTTCCACCTTTTCTTCCTGAATTGGACCAAATAGTCTGGTCCCTGATACCCATGTGGGAAACATGATTGAGCTACTGAGTTATTGGTTCCCAGTTTTGGCCTGGCACAGCCCTGTCCATCGCAGATGTTTTGGGAGTGAGTCAGCCTATCCCAGCTTTATCAAGGACCAACTGATCTGAAAAAAGGAATAATCCAACTACATCTCCTTCTAAGCGCACTATCATACCTAACAGGGAGTAGGGCAGGGGACTGAGAAGCTTTGATGAAGCCACAATCCATGCGGCACACACAGTCCAGGGGCTCTTGAAAACCCAAGAGATGAGACAGGCTTTTGGATCAGTAGTTTGACTCCAGAAAAAGCAAACATCAGAACCAGATCCAAATATGAGAGAGACGTTGTAATTATCAAACCATGAGTTTAAAATGGCAATGATTAACACCCTGAGGGCTCTAATAGAAAAAAGACAACACATGGGAACAAATGGATAATATAATCAGGAAGATAGATCTCCTAAGAAGAATTTAAAAAGAAATACTAGAACAACAAAAACAACAAAAACACACTATAGCAGACATGAAGAATATCCCTGAAAGATTCAACAGTAGATTGGACAACAATGAAGAACCTCTAAGTTTGAGGATATCTTGATGGAAATGCCCAATACTGAAAAGCAAAGAGAAAAAAGACTGAGACCAACAGAGCAGAATATGGAGGAATTATAGGAAATCAAAGTCGTAACATACAACTGTGAATACAAGAAAGAAAAGAGAAAGTTAATATTGGAATCACTAATGACTGAGAATTTCCTGCACGTTAACTAAGTCAAACACAAAACTACAGATCTAGAAGGCTCAGAGAATACTAAATAAGATAACAAAAAAGTACACCTAAATATAATATATTCAAACTGCAGAAAAATCAAAGAGAAAAAATTTAAAAGAAGCAAGAGAAAAATTTACTCTATCTGTAGAGGAACAAAAATGAGTATTACATCGTACTTTTCTTCAAATCATGCTAGCAAGAAGAAAGTGGAGTGAAATAATTAAAGTGTTGAGGAAAAAATGACAACCTAAAATTCTGTGCCTTGCAAAATTTTCCTTCAAAAGTGAGAGACTAGGTCAGTGTTATGGCACAGTGGATTAAGCTGCTGTATGGAGAATCTACATCCCATATTGAAGCACTGGTTCCAGTCTTGCTACACCACTTCTGTCCAGCTCCCTACTAATTCACCTGGGAAAGCAGCAGATTATGGCCCAAGTACTTGGGCCCCTGCCACCCCTTGATGGAGATCCTGGCTTCAGCCTGGCCCAGCTCTGGATGTTGTAGCCACATGGGGAGTGAACCAGTAGATGAAAAGAGATCTCTCTTTCTCGCTCTCACTTTCTCCTCCTTCTCTTTCCCACTTTCTCTCCTCCTTTACCCTCTGTTGCTCTGCCTTTCAAATAAATTTTTATTTTAAAAAAGTAGAAACTACCTTTCTCAGACAAGCAAACCTGAGAGAACTTATTGCCAATAGACCTCTCTTTACCAGAAATTTTAAAGAGGTTCTTCAGGGACTAGGCATTCAACTAAGCAGATAAAATGCCAGTAAGATGTTCATGTCCCACATCAGTTCCTATGCTGTATACCCAACTCTGGCTCCTGACCCCAGCTTGCTGCTGATTCTGACCCTGGAGGCAGCAGTCTCCCTACCCATATGGGAGACTTAGACTGAGTTCCTGGCTCCCGGCTTTGACTCCAGCCCAGGCCAATTTCAACAGGCATTTGGGAGCATGAACCAGAAGATGGGAGCTTTCTCTCTCTCTAATAAATTATAAATAAATTTCTTTTTTAAAAAGAATGTCTTTGAGGGGAAATAAAATAATACATATCAAATACCTGAATCTACATAAAGAAAGAGAAAGCATTAGAGAATGAACATGTGGAAGTAAAATAAAAACACTTTATGTGATCTGACCTTAATTGCTCTAATAGATAAGCATGTTCAATATAATACTTGTAACAGTGTATTTGGCTGTGTATGCATACACAAACATACAATGTGCACAGGTCTTCAAAATTCATGAGAAATGCCTATTATGAAAAATTTACATGTGCATTTCAAATAATTTTTGCACCAAAATTATTTTTGTTCCATTTTTCCATGAACATTTTTAAAGTACACATGTGTATGCCTGTTCATACTTATATATAAGTAAAATTAATGACAGCAATAATACACACAATGGAAAGAAGGAAGTAGAAATATTTTATTATCATAAGGTTCTTGCAGTTTCTGTGAAGTGGTATTATGTTATTTGGAAGTAGCCTTGGATCAATTATATATTGCAAACAATAGGGCATTACTTTTTAAAATTTTAAAGGATAATTGATACGTTAAGAAAGGAGATAAAGTCTTGACTTTTATAGTTGGTGACTTCAACATCCTGTACCAGAAATGGACAGATCCAACAGACCATAGCTGTACTCAACAGAACCATCAACCAGCTGGATATAATCCATTCTTCTCAAGGTCATGTAGAAAATTCACCAACATAGACCACATTCTGGGACATAAAATATACCTTAATACATTTTTTAAAATGTATTATATATGTATTATACAATGTCTTCTCTGAAACAATAGAATTAAACTAGATATAAATTATATAAAGATATATAGAAAGTCCCAAAATATCTGCAACAATACACTACTGAATAACAAACACATAGGTTAAAGAAAAAATAATCCCAAAGTAAATTTTAGAATATTTCTATTAAATTAAAATGAAAACACAAATTATGAAAACTTGTAAGATATGGTGAAAATGACGTGTAGACGTAAATTAATGGTATTTTATGTGCATATCAGAAAAGAAGACAATGACTTTGAATAGCCCTTGTCTCAACTGTTGAGGAACAGGTTCTGTGTGTGTGTGTGTGTGTGTGTGTGTTTTGTGCAAACTGTTGAACTCTTAATACAGAATTGGGCTTCTGTGTATAAAAATTGAAAATGGATCTTAGAATGGGATGAGAGAGGGAGTGGGAGATGGGATGGCTGTGGGTAGGAGAGAGGTTATGGAGGGAAAAAGCCACTATGATCCAAAAGTTGGACTTTGTAAATTTATATTAAATAAAAGTTAAAATGAAATGAAATGAAAAAATAAGAAAATGGATCTTAGTGGAGAATGGGACTGGGAGTGGGAGAGGGAGGAACAGGAGGATGGGTTTGGTGGAAAGGAACACTATGCTCCTAAAGTTGTGCTTATAAATGCATGAAGTCTGTATTCATTAAATAAAAGGTTCCAAGGGGGGGGGGGGGGAGGTGAGGATAAATCTCTAAAAGTCAATCACCTAACCTTCCACCTTAAGAAACTGGAAAAGGCAATAAATTAAATATAAAGTAAGGAAAAAAATAATAAATATCAAAGCAGAAATTATTTAAAAATGAATAAAGAAAATTAACAAAACCAAAAGTTGGTAATTTGGTCTATAAAATCACTCAGTCTCCATTCAGGCTAAGAAAAAAAAAAAAGACACAAATTATTAACATCAGAAAATAAATAGTGGCCATCAAAATACAGATCCTAGGGACATCAACAGAATAAAAAAAGGATTACGATGAATTTCTCTGGTCCCACAAATCACAGAAGACCTGACACAGCCATTGGGAAGTTACTACATGACGATGGAGACTTTAAATTTAACTGAAAAGTGACCCCTGTTAAATAAAAGAGTGGGAATAAGAGAGGGAGGAGATGTACAATTTGGGGCATGCTCAATCGGACTTGCCCCAAATGCTAGAGTTAGAAACGTGCCAAGGGATTCCAATTCAGCCCCATCAAGGTGGCATGTACCAATGCCATCTCACTAGTCCAAGTGATCAATTTCAGTTCACAGCTGATCATAATGAAAGGATTAAGAGCCAAAGGGATCACATAAACAAGACTAGTGTCTGCTAATACTAACTGATAGACTTGAAAAGGAGAGAATGATCCAACATGGGAAGTGGGATACACAGCAGACTCGTAGAATGGCAGATGTCTTAAACAGCACTCTGTTCTCAGAATCAGCCCTTAAGGCATTTGGATCTGCCTGAAGAGCCCATGAGAGTATTTTAGGCATGGAAAGCCAAGACACTCTGGCAAAAAAAAAAAAAAAAAAAAACCCACACACCACAACACCTAAATGAAAGATCTCTGTGAGTGAGATCCCAGTGGAAAGAAGAGCCTATCAAAGAAGAGGGTACCTTTCTCTGAAGGGAGGAGAGAACTTCTACTTTGACTATGATATTGTCTAAATAAGATTGGAGTTGGCAAACTCAAAAGGTTTCCATAGCTTGGCAACCCATGACAAGAGCCTGGAGTGATTACTGATGCCATAAACAAGAGTGTCAATTGTTAAATCAACAACAGGAGTCACTGTGCACTTACTCCCCATGTAGAACCTCTGTCCTTAATGTGTTGTACAATGTAAATTAATGCTATAACTAGTACTCAAACAGTACTTTACACTTTGTGTTTCTATGTGGGTACAAACGTTGAAATCTTTACTTAATATATACTAAACTGATCTTCTGTATATAAAGATAATTGAAAATGAATCGATGTGAATGGAATGGGAGAGGGAGTGGGAGATGGGAGGGAAGTTATGGGCGGGAAGCCACTGTAATCCAAAAGCTGTACTTTGGAAATTTATATTTATTAAATAAAAGTTAAAAAAAAAATAGGCTGGCACCACGGCTCACTAGGCTAATCCTCTGCCTGCGGCGCCAGCACACCAAGTTCTAGTCCTGGTCGGGGCGCCGGATTCTGTCCCGGTTGCCCCTCTTCCAGGCCAGCTCTCTGCTGTGGCCCGGGAGTGCAGTGGAGGATGGCCCAAGTGTTTGGGCCCTGCACCCGAATGGGAGACCAGGAGAAAGCACCTGGCTCCTGGCTTTGGATTGACACAGTGCGCCAGTCATAGTGGCCATTTGGTGGGTGAACCAATGGAAGGAAGACCTTTCTCTCTGTCTCTCTAACTCTGTCAAAAAAAAAAAAAAACAGTTAAAAAAAATAAACAACATATTTTTTAAAAAGTAAAAATGTATCTTTTAATGCCTTACCACAATCACTACAAAATGCAAAATATGAGAGCCATTGTGGGACAGCAGGTAAAGCTGCCACCTGTGACACCAGCATCCAGTACGGGCAGCGGTTTGTGTCCCGACTGCTCTGCTTCCAATCCATCTCCTCGCTAGTGAACTGGGAAAAGCAGCAGAACATCGCCCAAGTGCCGCATGGGAGACCATTCTGTGTGTGAACCAGTGGTTGGAAAGTCAGTCTCTCTCTCTCTCTCTCTCTCTCAAATCTTTAAAAAATTGAAAGTAAAAATGAAAAATGGAATTCTCAAAGTATTTAAGTAATTCCTTTGAAGGTATAAAGGAAAATTTGAAAAACAGAAAACAGAGAATTGGAGCATAGTGAATTTGAGCATTGAAACTATTCTTTATGAAGTTATAGTTATAAATGCAAGTCATTATCCATTGGTCCAAACCCATAGAATGTATAGCACCATGAGTGAACTCTAAAATAACCTATAGCCTTTTGGGTAACTATGATGCCTCAAGGTGTTTCGTCAATTGTAACAAGTGTATCACTCTGTGGTGTGGTGGGGTGATTAATAATAGGAGATTATGCATGTATAGGGGCTTAGAGTATATCAGAAATCTCTTGATCACCTATTCAATCTTGCCGTGAACTTAAAGACACCCTACAAAATAAAGTCTATTTAAATAAAAAAATAAGGCTAATATAAAATAAAATAATAGGCCTAAATACAAGCATATCAAGAAGTGTATTAAATGTCATTGGGCAATTTACAGGTTCAACTTCAACATGAAAAGGTGAAAGTCATCACTTCTATCATTACAAGTTAAGCTGGACATCCAGAAAATCAATGCTTTTTCTTGGACTCATGAGAGAGTAAGAGTCACAGGGCAAACCACCACCCTGAATCTGGAGAGATAAGTGAATCCTAATTCATAGCTGAGATTGTATTACCTGGAACAAAAGGAATGGGACCCATAAACTGGTAGGAATATTTATATAGAAGTGTTGATGAATTGTGAGGCTAAGTATGGCATACTATGAGAGTGTAAAAACATCTTGATGGCCTCAGTTTCATGAGTTTCTCCTCCAGGAACACTACAAGATGATCACAAAAAGGTCCCTTCGTGGCCTTGGCAAGTGTGGCTGGGGGAAAGTTAATCATTGTGAAATATGTTCAGAGACTTCTCTGGAACAACTATTCCCAGGAAAAAAGGCTTCGTCAGAGTCTTAACTCAGAGGAAGCTGATTGTTTGTAATCCAGGTCTTTCTAACTCTCTGCCTCTCTTAAAGTAGAAGAAAAACAGTCAATAAAGGCCTTAGCTTCAAGGCAACATGTTGCAGTCGTATAAGAGTATTAAAAAAAAAAAAAAAAAGCTATACTACTGGAAAACAGTCACAAAGGTCACAAGTGTACCAAAAGATTAAAGAGTAAATGTAAAATCCTTCAGATCTTACCACCATATTAATAGGGTTCCAGTATATCAGCTAAAACAGTTGTAAGATATTAATTCTATCTAAAGAGTCTAAGAGATACTCATAAGGCAGCCTAAAGACAACAGAGTAAATAAGTCCAAAGGCAGGAAGAATTTGAAACTTCTGGCATACACAGCTACTGTAACTTTTAAATACAGCCCAAATCCTAACTATATTAATAATAAAACCTCATACTCAAATTCTGTTATCTCAGTTCCTATTATCCAGTGCATGATATATGATTTCAAAAACACACATACTACATATCATGCTAAAATATAAGAAATTTAGTCTGAAAAGACAGAGCAAGTATTAGAACCAGATTCAGATAGATTTTGAAATTATCCAATGAGAAATTTAAAATAATTATGATTAATATCTTAATGGCTCTAAGAGATAAATTAAATAACATGAAAAAATGGGCCATATAAGCATAAAAAAATGGAAAGTTTAAGAATCCAAGAAATGCTAGAGATAGAAAACATTATAACCGAAATGAAGAATGCCTTTGATGGGTTCATCAGCAGACTAGACATGCACAAAGAAAGAATCAAAGAACTTGAATACACATCAACAAAAATTTCTCAAACTAAAACACAAATAGAGGGAAAAATCCGAAAACTGTGGTACAAATGTTAAAGATACCACATACTCATAAGTGAGATATCATAAGACAAAAAAAGAGTGATAGAGGGTGGGTGGAATGGAGGGAAAGAACACAAGAAATATTTGAAATAACGAGGCCTAAGAATTTTCCAAAATTAATAGCAGACATCAAATTAAAGATCCAGGAAGTTCAGAAAACACCGAGCAGGATAAACACCAACACACACACACCACTAGGCTATCATATTCAAACTGCAAAAAACTAAAGGCAAAGAGAAAATTTGTAAAGAGATCAGAAGATAAAATTTCCATCTGCTGCTTCACTCCCCCAAATGCTTGCAATAGCCCAGGATAAGCGAGGCTGAAGCCGGAAGTCCAGATCTCAATCCAGGTCCCCCACACAGGTGGCAGAGACTTAGGACTTAAGCCATCATCTAACACCTCCCACTGCATTCATCAACAGGAATTTGGAACCAAAAGTGGTGCCAGAACTTGAACCCAGGCATTCCAACACATGACACAGAATACCCAAGTGGCGACTTAATTGCTGTGCCAAAAACCTGTCCCAAGAAATTCATTCAACTTGCTAATCTTCTGCTGAGGGTGTCTGTATCTATGTTCTCAAGAGGGATTCTCTTCTCAGATTTTCTGGAAGAGATTGCATAGTATTGGTGCTATTTCTTCCTTAATGCTTCACAAGGGAAAGCATCTAGACCAGGTACTTTGTATTTCATAATAGAAACTTTGTTTCTCGTTAACTAAGTTTTCTTAATGATGTGAGCCTCTGTTTGGATGACCAGTTTCTTATTGTGGTCTTGCTATATTGTGTCTTTTAAAGAATTGGTCAATTTCACTTGTTATTGAATTTGTGAGTATAGATCCTCTGAGATTTTTTATCCCTTCCTCTACAATTTGTCATAGAGTTTTTGCTCCTCTACAACATTTAATGGGAGACATGAATTTTCATAAGGGTCCAAGAGCAATACAGCAGTTTACTAGATTTATCTTGCAGGGATCTTGCCATATGTTAAATTCTGCATTATGAGACAATGTTCTCGTGTCAGAAAAGCATCTAATGACTCCCTCCATGAACTCTCCCAGCACATGACCAACTAGTTCTTGCTGTAATTTGTTTGTAGGGTTAGTCTAGTGATCAGCAGAGTTGGTGGTAGATCCTGAGGTGAACCAACATTCTTTGGCTGCTTGCCTCATAATCTCCAAGAAAAGAAGATTCTATATTCCCACAGTGATGATCTGGTGCCATATGTGCAAACCCAGAGAAAACAGGGCAGTCTCTGGGATCAAGCGAATCTCCATAGATCACTTCCTACTAAGTGGTAGGATCTCACTGGTTCCCTATCGTCAGCATGGGAGCCTTAGCTAGGCTGAGAATTCGCCTTCTCTGAACTTCTTTTACTTCTAAGGATGAGGTCCTAGACCTGGTCTTCCTCTCTATCTGTCCTCCACTAGCAGAAAAGAAGATGACGTTGAAGGCTACCTATGAAGACATCTATGAAAACAGATTGACTTGAGCCTATAATTCCTCATTTTTCCAAGTTAATATGGTAATAGCCACTCGACTTTCTATTCCTTGTACTTTAATTATTGCCTCTGTTCTGTATTCCAAAGAGATTTATAAATCTGTGCAACATCTCTCATTATATCTCAGGGCGGATGTCTCAGCAATTGTACTTCTACTGCATACCACAACAAACCATCAGCATTGGTGATGAGATAATATCCAGCTGCCAGAGAGTGGTCCAACTTGGAAACCCGATTCTTAGAGTCAGCTTCCTAGGAACACTTCTGGAAATTGCTGCATTGTGTTGGATTCCCTAGAAGCAAAGCCCAGTACAAAGTCTTGCAATACATACAATTTATTGAGAGAGTACTCTTCAGGAAAGATTCCTATAAAGGATCAGAGTGAAGCAAAATTGGATAAAAGGATAAAGCAAGCATGTGGTGTCTGGTAAAATCCAGATATGGCTTACTCCCCAGAGGGAGGCTTAGAAGCGTATCCCACACCACAGGATTGACCCTTACATTAGTCTGTCAGTGAATGAGGATAATCTCCAGAGGCAATGCAACTCCCTAGGAGCAGAGGTTCCCAATAGAAGATGACAATTCTCTGGAAAACGTAAGCAGCCATGGACTGTGAACAGTTGACAGCATCTAGAAGTATGGACGCACTGCCTTGCTAGATGGAGATCTACTGCAAGTGGTAAAAGGAGAGTTTTTCCATACAAAGTGCCAGGAAAACTGGATATTCAGGTGACTGAAAAAATAATAATCTTGAGCCTTCTTCCTATCATACTGAAACATCAATTCCAAATAAGTTGTATATACATATATTAAAGGTAACACAATAAAAGTCCTAGGAACAAGGTATATGATCTTCATATTCTTAGAGTAGTATAGAATTTATTAAAAATTACACAAAAAATTTTAAAAATGATTGGTGATGTGGGTAATATTTTTAAGATTCATTTATTTACTTGAAAGTCAGAGTTACACAGAGAGAGGAGAGGCAGAGAGAGATAGAAAGAGGCTTCCATCTACTGGTTTTCTCCCATTGGCCACAATGGCCAGAGCTGTGCTGATCTGAAGCCAGGAGCCAGGAGCTTTTTCCAGGTCTCCCACATAGGTACAGGGGCCCAAGGACTTGGGCCATCTTCTACTGCTTTCCTAGGCCATAGCAGAGAGCTGGATCGGAAGTGGAGCAGCCAGGACTTGAACTGGTGCCCATATTGGATGCCAGCATTGCAGGCAGCAGCTTTATTGGCTATGCCACAGCGCCGGCCACCAGGTAATTTTTTTTAAGATGGAAAAACTTTCTTTATTAATGACCCCAACCATATTTCTTTAGATATAGAAGTTTTGAACTCACTTAGAGAAAACAAGTTAAGATTGCATTATCCTGCAACATTATCCAGTAACATATTGCAAAGCAGAACAGCTTGGAAAAGAGGATTGAAGGGAAGGGGAATGAGGGAAGAAAGATAAAAGAAAAGGAATTAAGTTGATCTTTTTTTTTTTTCTATTCTTGGGAACTATGAAGTCCTTGCAGGCACAGATCACTTCTGCAGATTATTTTCCAAACATGTTACAAAATGGAACCAAAACGGAGAATCCATTAAGAACCTGAAGAGGTGCAGCATTAAAAGCTACGATTATCCAGTAGCAAGTGTTCTAGCTTCAGTCTGTTCCCAAGAGTTAGCTAGTTGAAAACATATTCCCTGTGACTGTTTTATTTATTTATTTGACAGAGTTACAGAGAGAGAGAGAGAGAGAGGCCTTCCTTCCATTGATTCACTCCCCAAATGGCCACAACGGCAGGAGCTATGTCCATCCAAAACCAGGAGCCAGGTGCCTCCTCCCAGTCTCCCATGCAGATGCAGGGGCCCAAGCACTTGGGCCATCCTCCGCACACACCAACACCCCCCCCTCAGGCCACAGCAGAGAGCTGGACTGGAAGAGGAACAACCAGGACTAGAACCGGCACCCATATGGGATGCCAGGGCTGCAGGTGGAGAATTAACCAAGTGAGCCACAGCTTTGGCCCCCTGTGACTGTTTCACTTCTTGTTTCTCAGCATCTGGACGTGCATGCTTCAGTACCCTGAGGAAGTCAGCCTTTTTACCCACATACGTGTGTGAATACAGGCCTCAGAGTGCTTAATGTGGTAGGGCAGGTAGTCCTGGAACGTGTGGATCAGGTTGAGGTGTTATCGCGGGCACTGAGTTGGTGTGGTGTGGTAGCAGCATGAAGGTGATACAGTCGATGTCGCCCACAGCAGCATCCATGCCTTTAGCTCCAGAGGTGGCTCCCTGTGGCTGATGAGGACCTGGGGACTGTGTGACTGGCTCTGCATCCTTCTTTGAACTCCTGCATGAACACCTTTCCAATGGACCACATCATTGTCATCCTTAAACATGGTGCTCAAGACTACTGTGCCTATCCTTTTTAGACTCAACACACATGGTCTCCTCATCCCTACCATGGATAACTGCCCTGTTCTCTCCTTCTTTCCCCTCTTCTTGGAATTGGAAGTATTTCTCAAAGAGAGAAGCAAAACAGTTTCTCTTCAACATGCCAGCTGGATGTACAATGGAATCCTTGGCTACAAGCAGATTTTCAAGGTCATGTAGCAAAGAGACATTATATCCTGTGTGGTGAAATAAGAAGGCCATGCCAAGGTGGCCACTGGCAAGCGAGCATCAGTTACTCAGGAATGGCTTTGAAACCCACCTGGCAACGGAGCCTGCCTGGCAACAGGCTGTGATTGAACGGCTTTGGAAACTGCCTGGCAACAGGCTGTGATTGGATTGCTTTGGAAACTGCCTGGCAACAGGCTGTGATTGGTTGGGGCATAGACTACCCCTTGACCAGATTGGCTGGTCTTGGCTATATAAGACGTTGTACCAACTGAAATAAATGAGTCTGCGGTTGGCTCGCCTCAAGTCTGCTTTCACCCGACTCCCAGGGTCTGTGTGGTGACTCCCCGTCTCTTGCCCCCACCACGCTCCTCCTCTCAGAAATGAATCCACTGCAACATTGTTGAGAAATCAACTGCAACAATCCTGATGCCGGATTCACGAAGAAATTCCCATATACCCGTTTAATAACTCATCGGCACCATGTGCCTGAAGTTCTTTGTAGAATTTCAAAATACTGACCATCACCTTTGCTTTATCTCCATTAGGATATGATATGATAGAGACTATCAAAATCTGCAAATGTTACTCCTACTGCTTCCGGTTTGTTTCTGGGGGCCGTGTTCTGGAACCAGAGAGCAAGTGCCTCCCGATGATGTAGCTGTTCACCTCCTGCAGGATCAAGGTGGAGGCTGGCCCCAGAAGCCTCAACCCACCTGTGGTGCCACAGCCATCCTGTCCTGCTGGTGCAGTCTGACTGCAAGCCCGGTCCCCGCCCAGCCCCAGCTGTAGGCGGCCACTTCCGCTTTCGAAGTGGGTAATTTTTTACATTTCAAGACATCATTAAGAGAATGAAAAGGTAACCACAGAATGGGAGATGATATGTGCAAGGTATATCTCCAAGAAAGGACTCATATCAGGAATATGCAATGCATTCCTATAAAGTAATTTTTTAAAAAAAAACAGATTTAAGAAATATTTTTGACAATAAACATGTGAAAAGATTTCACAAAGGAGGATACCCTAATGACTAATATATTAAAGGGCTCTCAAGTTCATTATCAGGAAAATCTAAAACCTCTATATATTTGTCTCAGTAAAATTTAAAAGAATAATAATAATAATAATAAGTGCAGGCTAGGATGTGGAGGAACTGAAAGCCACATTGCTACTTAGAGAATAAATTGATATGACCACTTTGGAAAATTATGTATCTGTATCTATAAAAGGAGAATGAATATTTGCCTACTCAATGCATAGAAATTTCATTCTTAGCTAAAACACTCAACAGAAATATGTATGTGTGCATACAAAGGGGCATGTCAAGAATATTCATAACTATATTATTCAAAACAGCTGAAAACTAAACTAAAATGCCTTTAAAGAGTAAAATAGGTAAGTATATTCATACAATGAAATTTTACATAGTAATAAAAGTTTACAAATTACTACCACATGCAACAATATAAATGAATCTCACAAAAAATTTGAACAGTATAATTCCACTTATAGAAAAGGTAAATTATTAACTCTAGGGAAGAGGTAGAAGATAATGGTTAGGAAAGGCTCATGACTATTGTCTGGATGGGCCATGCTTTTTACTGTTTATTTTCTGAAATCTATCATGCTGTACAATGAGGATTTACGCCTTTACCTATATGCATTTTATATTTCAACATAGATTATTTTGAAATAAAACATAGTAGAATTGCAATCAGAAAATTGCTGCTTTCTAGTTTGGCCCAGCAATACAACTTATTTTTTTTTCACATTAATTTTTATATTTCCCAGAAACTCTCTCATGCTTGGTGCATAAAGGACACTGAATAAATAGTGGTTCCCTTTTCTCTTCTAAAAAGGATGAGAAAGACTTGAACAAGCTGTAAAAGAAGCATAGCAATACAGCTTTTAAAAAAAACGTTTCAGGGGGCCAGCACTGTGGTGTAGCAGGCTAAGTCTCCACCTGCGTCACCAGTATCCCACATGGGCCCCAGTTCGTGTCGCTGCTGCTCCTCTTCAGATCCAGCTCTCTGCTATGGCCTGGGAAAGCAGTAGAAGATGGCCCAAGTGCTTGGGCCCCTGCACCTGCGTGGGGTACCCAGAAGAAGCTGCTGGCTTCAGATCAGCCCGGCTCTAGCCTTGCAGCCATTTGGGGAGTGAACCAGCTGATGGAAGCCTCTCTGTCTGTAGCTCTACCTCTCAAATAAATAAATAAAATCTTTAAAAAAAAGTTCCAGTTCTGATACTGAAATCTGTAACTGTTATTACTTGTTGGGTAATTGCATTTTACAAAGCCTTTATGTATGCGCTCTTTTCATTCATGCAATGGCAAAAATGAATAAACCAGGATTAGCACTAGCCTGGAAAGGAGTGGAATCTGGAGGCCAGCCATACCACACAAAATTGTTGTAAAGTTGTCTCCTGGCTTGGGAGAAAATACTGGAAGAGAACTAACTGCTGTTAACTCGTTTTCATCTCCCAAGTGTGTCTGGAGTAGTCTCTTGTTTCCCTCATCATCTCATCATGTTTCTCTGCACCCTTCTCTCCATCTCTCCATTGCCCTGTTTCCTTTTCTTCCTATGAGTTTCCCTCCTCTTTTCCCTTTATTTCCTTTTTCCTTCCACATCCTCTACAATCACTCCATGTAGACAGTGGTGGTGATACTGTCCATAAGGCTGCTTCTGGGGAAGAGTGTCTATTCTCATCATTTTCCATTTCAGATACTGACTTTAATTTTTTGACTAATTTTTCTCAGCACAAATAGAGTATAGTACATGACAGAAGTGGCTAACTGACCATAATGGTGTCTTCAAAAAGTGACTAGCCGCAGCAAACTCAAAAGGCTTCCATAGCTTGGTAACTCATAACAAGAGCCTAGGGTGATTACTGACACCATAAATAAGAGTGTCAATTGTTAAATCAACAACAGGAGTCACTGTGCACTTACTCCCCATGTAGAATCTCTGTCCTTAATGTGTTGTACTATGTGAATTAATGCTATAACTAGTACTCGAACAATACTTTACACTTTGTGTTTCTGTGTGGGTGCAAACTGATGAAATCTTTACTTAATATATACTAAATTGATCTTCTGTATATAAGGATAATTGAAAATGAATCTTGATGTGAATGGAATGGGAGAGGGAGCTGGAGATGGGAGGGTTGCAGGTGGGAGGGA
Source organism: Sylvilagus floridanus (assembly GCA_949820135.1). Lineage (NCBI taxonomy): Eukaryota > Metazoa > Chordata > Mammalia > Lagomorpha > Leporidae > Sylvilagus > Sylvilagus floridanus. Next base: position 62,237,551 of record OX463246.1, on the reverse strand, counting down.
AGTTATGGGTGGGGGGGAGCCACTGTAATCCAAAAGGTGTACTTTGGAAATTTATATTTGTTAAATAAAAGCTAAAAAATAAAAATAAAAAGTGACTAACTGGCTACGACTACATTTCCCAGTCTCCCTTGCAGTTAGCTGAGACAAGATACATGAGCTCTAACCTATGATAACCAAGTAGAAATGGTCCATGTCAGGCCAGTTCATGGGGGAACTTGAAGCACTCATATGCGGAAGTTGCCAAGACTTCCAGCAATCAGGATTCCTAAAGGACTATGGTTGAAAGCTACTGCCCAGATTTCCCCCTGCCCAATACTAGTATACAGGCAAGAAATAAACTTGTATTATATTTTAGACATGTAACATGTATGCACTCACACAAACACACACACACAGCCCTCACACCTGGAGGTTTATTTTTTTAAAGCACTTGGCCCACCTTAACTGATATAGAGTGTTTCCATATCTTTAATAAATAAGGCCTATAGGATCAATTGCTTTAAGTCCTAGGCCTGCTGGGTTACAGGCTTTCTTTGAATATGCCTGTACATGGGGGTAGACTTACTATTCACCCCAAAAGGTGGTCTCCTTTTTCTTACAGGGAACAGAGCTGTTATGTATCATCAGTACTTTGCCTTTGAGCCAATGAAAAGGCCTGGAAAATGCCAATTAATTCTTGTAGCCCAAATAAAGAATGGATGGTGTATCTTTTCTCTTTAGGTTTATATTAGCATCTTGACTAAGGCTTTCTATCAAGTGGCTTTTCTAACAGAGTTCTCTTTTCTAACAGAGTGCAATAGTTGAAAATAATGATAGGATTCAGCAACATTTCATTCTGAAATGCAATGGTCTCCTGATAACCCCAACTTAAGAATTTTATTTTATGGTTTGGAAACCAGGACCAGTCTTGTTCTGTGTTAAACAAAATCAGTTTAAAATAAAAAGGAAGAAATTCTGAATAGTTTGGTGACTGTCCCACTACTTAAGCCTCTTGCTCAGTAAAACAATGCCAAGAAATTCTAGTGGCCTGGTGCACATGCAACTTGGCTAGTGCTTTATATTTTAAAGGTACACAAGGCGCTGTTAAGTTGGATCCAACTGGTCCAAATATAACCTTGGAGAACCAGTTTGTGTTGACTTTAACTCCATCCCAGAGACATTTGGAAATCTCTTGAAAACTTAATAATGAATTGTGGATAGAAATCTGAAATTTGATAAGGTACTTAGGGCAACAGAGTTAATTCTGAATGAATTTATCATAATTAGTTTTGCCATAATAAATGTTAAGGGAATTAGAACGGCTTGGGCCATCCATTTAGAACATCATTGACATAAACCAAAGGACCCAAAGTACAAAATGTTATTGTGAGGCCACACAGATGATAGTGTGCAAAGTGTCACTGATCTCCAAGTGACTCCATTCGGCATCTGAATAGCCCCACTGTTTACAACCCAGCACTTACAACCACGTGGTAGGGTACATTCCATAGCTCCCTCTGATGGGATAATTCCAATGTGTCATTTCATAAGAATACTGAACTAGACCCTAACTTGGCTAATTCTTGAGCACTCCAAATTCTCAAGAGGTTGCTGCTGATGGGAATCTGGCCCCAAGTGCTCTGAAATGCTCATGCTTAACCTCTACAATTCGACCCAAGAACTATCTAGTCTAAGTTTTATGTTCAGTCCAGTCGGTCATCCTGGGCTAACAATTGTGAGGATACATTGGTAAAGAAAAATGGAATTGACCAAGACTCAAGGCTACAACTTTAGGCTACTGATTATTAGTGATGGATCTAGCATGTGATCTTAGGGCCATGATAGCACTAAGACTGTGGGTATTGACAAAGTCCACAGTAAACCCTTGACATACCAGCTCCATTCACACACACAGTCCCCTGAAATGCCTGTAGTACTGATATAAGAATGCCCATTCATAAAATTTAACTGCCTCAAAAATAAAGGCTACAACTCTTTCCTCTAGAAGATTTCTTAGATGAGCAAGTAGGAGTTTCACTAGAGAAGCTGAAGTTCCTTTATACAATATTCTAAGTTAAATATGGTTTTCTTATCTTTTCACAAAAATGTTATTATAAAACTAGAAAATATGAGTAATCAAAAAATGTGAATTTGTATTTCTACCATCTATAGAGAACCACTATTAATAATTTTAGGCAGGTCCTTTTAGCTCTACATTCTTCAATGCAGGAGCCAATAGCCACAGGAATGTGCTTAGTGGTACAATATGCATTGGATTTCAGAGAATGTAGAAAAATACTTTTATCAAGTTATATTAAAATAATAATTTTACATTCACTTAGAGTGTATATATATTTAAATATATTTATAATTTCATGGTTATATTTACTTAAATAAAATATTTATATTTAATTTCCCTTGTTTCTTTTTACTTTTTTAAATGTGACAATTAGAAATTTTAAATGACCTATATAGCTTGCATTTAGTATTATATTTGTATTATTTATTATATTTCTACAGAATAATAGTACTCTAGAACTTTTCTTATGCATTTAAGGAAACTTCTTATTCATATAACCTCTTTATGAGTGTTATAATATATGTGCATTTTTGTTACTTCACTTTTCAAGTTTAATAATATATATATCAAGATATTCTATATCAGCAAATACATATTGCAACACTATTTTTAATAATCAGATATACAGTTCAGCATTATATTTATAACCTTAGTTTATTTAACCAATGTATTTGTGTTGAACTTTTAGGTTATTTCAATTTGGACATATTTCCAAAAAATATGAAGAATTTCTAAAATCAAAATCACTGTTTCTCCTGTCACATTGTTCCCACTCTTCACCTTCAGGATAGAATGATTAAGAGTCAGTGACGATGCTTCCATTTTATATGCATTTAAGTAAAAATCACCAGATTTTTCTAAGGCACATCTGAAATATCTCCAGAGAAGATTTCACTTGCTACAAAACTGATTGTAAAACTAACCCTTACATAAATTAAAATGTATGAGTAAAACATAGACCTGAGTTCTAATAGACTAATCTAATTAGCTGTTCAATCACCCTCAGGTTTCTCAGTTTTTTTCTAAAAACGAATGTATAAAAAAACTGCACTGATGTTAAGTAAATAAGTTATGGAAGCTCTCATGGCCTGGTCATACAGCAAAAGAAGAGGAACTGGATCTGTGTACAAATCCTACTGGTGACTCTGGTCACTACTGGCTGACTGCTAAGATGACCCAAAGATTCCCCAGCCAAAAACTCAGTAGCATTTTAAAACTTTGTAAAATAAAGATTCTCCTCCGTTATTTAGGAATTTTGTCCTCTCTTCCTCTGCGCTATGAACTGAATGTATCGTCCCAAAATTCAATGTAATGGCTTTAAAAGGTAGGGCCTAAGGAATAGTTAGCTCATAAGGGTGAAGCCTCAAGAACAGGATTAGAACCCATAAAAAAAGACGTGCGAGAGCTTGCTTGCTTTCTCTCTCTCTTCCTCTCTCTCTCTCTCTCTCTGCTCCCCACCATTTGAGAATACGAGAAGATGAACACCATCTCTCAACAGGAAGAAGGCCTTCCCCAAGAACCCCACAGTGCTGACTCCCTCACCTCAGAGTCCCAGCCTTCAGCACTGTGAGAAATAGATGCTTGTTGCCTGGGCAACCAATCTAAGGCGTTCCCTTACATCAGCTACACTGACCGAAACACTGTCTCAAGTTCCTCCAAGTTCTCACTGCAAGGCAATATCCCTGTGTATTTCAAAGAAAGATCAATGCTAAGAGGAATAGAGGCAAATGAGAAATTCAGCCTCCAACTAAAAAAGAAGAAGACTTGACAAAAAAAGTTCTGAGACTTTGACCACAGAATAATGTGACAGAATGGAATCCTAGGAAGAAAAGCAAATGTGACACGAAGAGGCAGGAGCAGCCTGAGAGCCAGCATCAAGAAACATTCATCCGCGTCCCACTCGGAGAAAAGCTGCAGAAACACAGAACAACTCTCATCCATAGGCTGTTTCCCCAAGGTCATTAGGTGAGCAACAAACCCAAGGCCCAACAAGCCTACTTGATCTTTCCCTGAGACAGCAGCCTACTTCCCCATAAGAGTTGTACTATTAGAAGGAAAAGGAAAAGAAAGCTCTTCCTTTCACAATTTTTTTTAATTTTTATTTTTGACAGGCAGAGTAGACAGTGAGAGAGAGAGACAGAGAGAAAGGTCTTCCCTTGCCGTTGGTTCACCCTCCAATGGCCACTGCAGCCATCGCACCGCACTGATGTGAAGCCAGGAGCCAGGTGCTTCTCCTGGTCTCCCATGGGGTGCAGGGCCCAAGCACTTGGGCCATCCTCCACTGCACTCCTGGCCATAGCAGAGAGCTGAGCTGGAAGAGGAGCAACCAGGACAGAACCCAGCGCCCCAACCAGGATTAGAACCTGGGGTGCCGGTGCCGCAGGCGGAGGATTGGCCTATTGAGCTGTGGCACCGGCCTCCTTTCACAATATTTGACAACACCTGTCTTCTACCTAAAAAAGAAAGAGGAAAGAACAATAAAAGTCATCCATCTCAAATGGCTACCCCTGAACTACGGATGGAAGTTACAATAGAATTAATGAAACTGGCTTAGAATAAAAAGCATTGCATAAATGCACCTACTGTCTGACCCTACTCAAGGGATCACCCTCTACTTCAGTAAAATGCAGAATAGTTTAAGGTTAACCCTAGACATTGGACACTGTTTAACTGTGCTCTGTAAACCTTTTACAAAAGTAAACCACATGTGTTTATTCCAAGCATTTTAAATGTGGGCAGAAATAAAATCCTAAAATCTTCATTGGTACTGCATCCATTTTAAGACAGTAAATAGAAGAGAAGTACCTATAAACACCCCCTCTCTTAAGTATTTCTAGCTTTAAAAACAGCATTCTTTGTTTCTATTTTTCACTGCATTTTTTTGTTGTTGTACCATGTGAAATGTAGGTCAAGTTGTTGGTAAGTGCTGGATAGAATCTGTTTATACTAAAAGTAAATGGTAAAATCCTCCCAGTTGGACATAGTTTAAAAATATTACTCCTGCCGATGTGCTATCCAGGGTATCCCCAATAGATTTAAATGCTGAGAAATTCTTAACATAAAATCTGGGTGCTATATTTTAATCACAATTATATAACTTTCCCTTGAGAGAAAATACATAAAATTCACAAGACCTTCTACTCCTGGGGACCAATAATGAGGAGCACAGTTGAAATCTTATACAGGTACCTGTGATTTATGATCATTAAAGTCATGAAAGAACCCACATGTTAGTAGGAACAAGAGGTGGACTATGGACTCAATGTTCGTGTCACTCCAAAGTTTAAGTTCTAATATATAGCATGATGGAATTTGAATGTGAAGCCTTTGGGGGATAAATAGATTTAGATGAAATCCTAAGGTTAGAACACCTATAATGGGATTACTGACCCTATGAAGAGAGAAAGCAACCAAGGATCTCACCCTGTCCATCACAAGCATGCAGCAAGAAGACTTCCATCTGATAGCCAGAAAGAAAACACACACAATGAACCAGACCCTGCCAGCACCTTGATCTCAGACTTCTAGCTTCCAGAACCATGAGGGAGAAAAATGTCCATGGTTTATATCACCTATTCTGTGGGAGCTTGTTGTAGTGGCCCCAACAGAATAAGACAAGGTGAAATTGCAATACTGAGGACAGGTCAGACATGTAAAAGCCACTGTTGACTCCAGGTGAAATTTCTCCTAGTTCATATTAGAATCATCACCATACATTGCTTTTCAAGTAGTAATTTTTGAAGAGTAGCATACAGGAAAGCCTCAGTGTTGACACATGGTAGCAGTATAAGAAACCAAAATGAGGTTCCTGGCTCCTGGCTTTGGCTCAGACCAACCCTGGTTGTTGTGACCATTTGGAGAGTGAACCAACAAATTGAAGATCCCCTTCTCTCTCTCTCTCTCTCTCTCTCTTTCTCTTCCTCCCTCTCTCCCTCTCTTTCTCACGGTTACTCTTTTTAAAAGATTTATTTATTTATTTGAAAGTCAGAGTTACACAGAGAGAGAGAGAGGTCCTCCATCCTCTGGTTTACTCCTCAGATGGCCCCAATAGCCGGAGCTGCACCAATCTGAAGCCAGGAGATTCTTCCCAGTCTCCCACACAGGTGCAGGGCCCAAGGACTTGGGCCATCTTTCACTGTTTTCCCGGGCCAAAGCAGAGAGCTGGATCAGAAGTGGAGCAACCAGGACTCAAACTTGCACACATATGGGCTGCTGGCACTGCAGGCGGTAGCTTTACCCGCTACGCTATAGCGCCAGCCCCAAATAAATAAATCTTAAAAAAAAAAAAACCTTTTTCTCCAAAATAAGCTTATCTTTTTTAAAAAGATATATTTATTTATTTGAAAGAGTTACACTGCCTAGCGGCGCCGGCACCCCGGGTTCTAGTCCCAGTCGGGGCGCCGGATTCTGTCCCGGTTGCTCCTCTTCCAGGCCAGCTCTCTGCTGTGGCCCGGGAGTGCAGTGGAGGATGGCCCAAGTGCTTGGGCCCTGCACCCCAAGGGAAACCAGGAGAAGCGCCTGGCTCCTGCCATCGGATCAGCGCGGTGCGCCGGCTGCAGCGCGCCAGCCACAGCAGCCACTGGAGGGTGAACCAACGGCAAAGGAAGACCTTTCTCTCTGTCTCTCTCTCTCACTGTCCACTCTGCCTGTCAAAAATAAATTTTAAAAAATTAATTAAAAAAAAGAAAAAGTTACAGAGAGGCAGAGGAAGACCGAGAGAGCAAGAGCAAGAGAGAGAAAGGTCTTCTATCTTCTGGTTCACTCCCCAAATGGCCAAGACGATGATGGCTGGAGCTGGGCCAATCTGAAGCCAGGAGCTTCTTCTGGGCCTCCAATGTGGGTGCAGGGGCCCAAGGATTTGGGCCATCTTCTGCTTTCCCAGGCCATAGCAGAGAACTGGATCAGAAGAGGAGCAGCCAGGACTCAAACCAGTACCCATATGGGATGCTGGCACCGCAGGCGGCAGCTTTACCAGCTATGCCACAGTGCCAGCCCCAAGCTTATCTTTTTTTTTTTATTTTATTTTATTTTTTAATAACGCTTTTATTTAAAGTATATAAATTTCGAAAATACAGCTTATAGATTACAATGGCTTCCCCCCCATAATTTCCCTCCCACCCGCAACCCTCCCCTTTCCCACTCCCTCTCCCCTTGCGTTCACATCAAGATTCATTTTCAATTCTCTTTATATACAGAAGATCAGTTTAGTATATATTAAGTAAAGATTTCAACAGTTTGCCCTCACATAGCAACACAAAGTGAAAAATATGTTGGAGTACTAGTTATAGTATTAATTAACAATGTATAGCACATTAAGGAAAGAGATCCTACATGATATATTTTTTTAAATTGATTAATTTTCTATGCAATTTCCAATTTAACATCAAGATTTTTTTCATTTTTAATTCTTTTTTTTTCTTTTTTTATAAAGCTTTTATTTAAAGAATATAAATTTCCAAAGTACAGCTTATGTATTACAATGGCTTCCTCCCCCATAACTTCCCTCCCACCTGCAACCCTCCCCTTTCCCACTCCCTCTCCCCTTGCTTCACATCAATATTCATTTTCAATTCTCTTTATATACAGAAGATCAGTTTACTATATATTAAGTAAAGATTTCAACAGTTTGCCCTCACATAGCAACACAAAGTGAAAAATACTGTTGGAGTACTAGTTATAGTATTAATTCACAATGTATAGCACATTAAGGACAGAGATCCTACATGATATATTTTTTTAAAAAATTGATTAATTTATCTTTTAACTACATTTTTCTAGGAAATTTTTAAAATGTGCACATGTACACACACACACACACTCCTTCAGTTTGTCAGATAATCTTTTGCTATATTAAGCCCAATCATGAATTTTTATACAATGTATACGATGTCTAAACAAATAGGAATGGTTATTTTTGGTGAAGGAGCTGAATTCTTTGATTCTCAAGTTTCTCCAATGTACCATCATCATTGTCACAGCTCTTATTTAAACCATTGTTGTCTGTAACTGTAGAGTTTTTGGAGTGGAATCATCCAAGTGCTACCATGTGGCAGGACAACATTCAGAGTAACTCTAGACCCTAGGACAGGTGCTTTTCTGGCTAAAATCTTCTGGTTTGGGGTCCGGTGCTGTGGCATAGTAAATTAAGCCTCCACCTATAGTGCTGGCATCCATATGGACACCAGTTCAAGTGCCAGCTGCTCCACTTCCAGTCCAACTCCCTGCTAATGTACCTGGGAAAGCAGTACATGCTCCTACACCCATGTGGGAGACCTGGAAGAAGCTCCTGGCTCCAGATCAGCTCAGCTCCAGTCATTGCAACTATTTGGGGAGAAAATCAGTGGATGGAAAATCTCTGTCTCTCCCTCTCCCTGTCTATAACTCTGCGTTTCAAATAAATAAAAATAAAACTTTTTAAAAAAAAATCATCTAGTTCTAGAGTAACTTTGACCTGAATCAAAAATTACTTCTCTGGCAGTATTTTTTGGGTGTTCCATGGAGCAAATAAAGGTATCACCAAAAATAAAACCTCTATCACCATAAAACAAACCAATATATAAATCACAATGGAAAAAAAATATGGGGGTGAGCCATTGTAATCCATAAGTTGTACCTTGGAAATTTATATTCTAAATAAAAGTTAAAAATAAATAATAATAATAATAAAACCTACCAAGGCAAAATATGTGATGTCTAGAGTTTTACTAAGTAGGCATGGATCTGAGGTTTGTAGAGACACAAGGTATAGTCTATTCCTAAATAAGCTGATGCTCCCTAATCTCCAGCCATTTGCTTCTAACATGTGCTAAAGCCAGCACCTCAGTCCTGTAGAGAGCAGAATCTGTATTGGTGAATGACAACATCTTTCCATGAGAACTCAGCTAGTCCTGGCTCTAGTCCTCACTCAACCATGAACTTGCTCACCTAAAGGCTTAAAGGAAGATGTTGCTTGTGCTTAGAGAATAGGAAGCACAATGGTGAGACTATAATGAAGGAAGGATTAGAAAAAAAAAATAAGTTGCCAGTTGCAATATTTCCTCCCAGTGCTTGTCTAGGTTATGAGCCAAATAAATTGGAGACCTCTAATTTAAAGGACAGGAAATGAAGAAAGTCTGCCCCTCTTATAAAAATAGAATCACATCCTTCCTGTGCATACTTTAAAAATAAATATTTTACTTGCTTATGGTGATTTAAGTGCCCTTCACTATTTTCCTTTGGAACAACTCTTACCATGGCTGAGCCACCCTCTCACCAGTAAACCTCAGCACTCTGGCTTGCTATGTTTTCTCAGGATTTCAGCATGGGTGGCCTGGGAGCAATGAGTCACTGGATTCAACCTGGTGTTGGATCTACTAGGAGATACCAAGCTGTCTTCCAAGATTGAGGATCCCATTTTGTCAGCTCATAAATGCCATGGGCAAATCCAAGGGGAGGCGCATCAAAGACCTTCCTCCAAAGGGGGTTCATGTTTCCGAAGTTCTCTATTCCCTACCAGTACAATAGTAAAGAAGGGATGCCAAACCCAGAAAGAATATAGCAGGCAGCTGAAGTACAAGAGCATCAATCTGAGTTCTCTGCTCATCAGCAGTTTTGGAACCACAGAGCACAGCCTCACTTGAGTTCTGCATTCCTTGGATACCTCCTAAGGGCCAAACAGCATGCTAAGTGCTGAGCGGACAGAAATTAAAAGAAAAAATGGTAGGTCCCTATCTTCAATAAGCTCACCATCCGAAAGGTTTTCTCCCATTTTTATTTAATCATTCTATAGCTGTAGCTCTTACATGTATGTATATGACCCATTTTAAGGTAATATTTTGATAGGATTTGATGTAAGGGTTGAGGTTCATTTCTTTGCATGTAAGTATTCAATTCCTCAAGAAAAGTTTGTTGAAAAATTCACTCTCTTCCACTGGATTATTTTGATATCTTTTCTAAAAATTAATTGACTGTATTGTAGAGTTTATTCCTAGACTTCCTATTCTATCCCATTGATTTACTTGTTTATCCTTAGATCAAAACCACACTTTGTAGGTTACTGTGGCTTTATCATCATTCTCAAAATTAGATCACATAAGTCTTCCAATTTTGTTCATCTTTTTAAAAATTATTCTGATTTGTCTAGATCCTTTGCATTACCACATAAAGTATATAGTCAGCTTGTCAAAAAGAGAGAAAGAAAGGATGGCCTGCTGGTATTTTGACTAGGTTTTGAGTTGACTTTATAAATCCATTTGAGTAGAATTAACAACTATACTGACCATTTTTACTCATGAACATACAAAACTCCATTTTAGTCACTATACCTGTGTCATCCTCCTTTCTAAGTATTTTTTGAGATTTTTTAAAGAACAGCATCTCTAACAGACTCTGCTATATAATATACAGTATTGAAGACATAACTGATGTGTAATAAATACCAAAAGTTAATAACACTACCTCAGAAATTGTACAGACATAAGCTATATGTTATAACAAATAACAGCAAACTTCAGGTACTACATGCAAACTGTGACAGTAGGCTTTTTTTGCTAAAATATCTTCTGATATGTTGTTTGGTCTCTAGGTATTTCCTGACCTTGGATTATATAAATAAGATGTCTGGTTTCACTTTTACTTGAAGGATCTGTACCTTCATTTTTCAGTCTCACTATCCCTCAAAAGGTAGGACCTCTGTTCACATATAAATTGTTTGCAAAATTTGATCTGGAATAGCAAGTAATAGTGAAACCCCAAGACTCTACATCTAGATTCTTTCTAATGGAAACAAGAAGATAATGCATCTCCATAGCTGTACTTGAGTATGACACTTGACTAGGATTAATATTCAACAAGCCATATAGCATAGACCCAAACTATCAGAAAGGATGTCCATCATACACAACCAAGAGAGCAATGTAGTTGCAATGTGTGTGACTATAAGCTTGGCTCACAGATATAAGGACAACCTTCTCAGTATAACCTGGAGCATCTCATTGGAAGTGGACTGAATTCAGTGAAACTTCAGTGTGGACAAGAACGTTCTCAGCAGCAGACAACTCCTCCTGCTTCCCCGCATCCCTGGACTGCTTTCTCTACACATCCAGAATGATTCCATCCTTCTAAAATTTCTCTCCAACAAATCGCAGAATTACAGGCTTTCTGTTCTAAGATGAATCTTAGAAGTCAACTAACACAATCCCCTTGTTTCACAACTGGGAACACTTACCTAGTCATATATCATAGAGTACTGATGCAGAAATTGGAATAGAATTCAAGCTTTTTACCATTCATTACCCTCAGTAGCCACCACAGGGCACAATGTCATAGAAATTTGTCTAAACATATGTATACGTTAAGGCACTAATTTTTTTTTTTTGTTTATTTGACAGGTAGAGTTATAGCCAGTGAGAGAGAGAGAAAGGTCTTCCTTCCGTTGGTTCACTCCCCAAATGGCCACCACAGCCGGCACTGCGTCAATCCAAAGCCAGAAGCCAGGTGATTCCTCCTGATCTCCCCTGTGGGTGCAGGACCCAAGCACTTGGGCCATCCTCCACTGCCTTCCCAGGCCACAGCAGAGAGCTGGACTGGAAGAGGAGCAACCGGGACTAGAACCCAGTGCCCATATGGGATGCTGGCACTGCAGGCGGAGGATTAACCAAGTGAACCACAACACTGGCCCTATGTTAAGGCACTAATTATCCCAGGATAGTTCTATTACTTCTTTCTTTATAATTACACAAGTAATATATAAAATTTCATATTTTGAAATTTATAGATTATAGAAGTCTTCAATATGTCCATAGAAAATTCTTATTATGAAAAATGCATAATTTCAAAACATTTTGCACCAAAATAAACTTGCATATTAATTCCATATGCTTTGAACTTTTCGAGGTACCCTCATACACAGATCTCCCTTGGTGCTACAAAATCCCTCTTTTAAAAAAAAGGTTTATTTATCGGAAAGGCAGACTTACAGAGAGGCAGAGGCAGGATGGGTAAAGGGGAGGGAGGTCTTCCCTCTGCTTGTTGACTCCCTGATAGGCAGCAATGGCTGAAGTTGAGCTGACCTGAAGCCAGGAGATAGGAGCTTCTCCTGGGTCTCCCATGTGGGTGCAGGAGCTCAAGGACTTGGGCCATCTTCTACTGCAGAGAGCTGGATCAGAAGTGGAGTAGCTGGGATTTGAACCAGCATCCATATGGGATGCTGGCACATGCAGGCTTTACCTGCTATGCCGCAGCACTGGCCCCACAAAATCCCTCTTGTCTCCCCGACACACCTTTGTTCTGTGGTGGGAGTGTGCCTTTTTCCCCTTTGCATTCCATGAAAGTAATTTTTTGTACAATTTTTTGTAAATGATTTGGTATAAAGCACTAGCATTTCAGAAACCAGTGCCGGGCCGGCGCCGTGGCTCAACAGGCTAATCCTCCGCCTTGCGGCGCCGGCACACCGGGTTCTAGTCCCGGTCGGGGCACCGGATTCTGTCCCGGTTGCCCCCCTTCCAGGCCAGCCCTCTGCTGTGGCCCAGGAGTGCAGTGGAGGATGGCCCAGGTGCTTGGGCCCTGCACCCCATGGGGAGACCAGGATAAGCACCTAGCACCTGGCTCCTGCCATTGGATGAGCGCGGTGCGCCGGCCGCAGTGCGCCGACCGCGGCGGCCATTGGAGGGTGAACCAACGGCAAAGGAAGACCTTTCTCTCTGTCTCTCTCACTGTCCACTCTGCCTGTAAAAAAAAAAAAAAAAAAAAAAAAAGAAACCAGTGCCAAACATATTGTGTTTTTCTTTGGATTTTAATAATTTGAATTTATTTTTTAATTTTTATTTATTTACTTATTTGCGAGACATAAAGAGACAGAGAGTGATTCATCAACTGGGTCTCTCATGGTCAGGCTGAAGCTAGAAAGTGTGAACTCAATCTGGGTCACTTACGTGGGTGGTAGGGACTAACTAGCTGAGTCATCATCTGCTGTCTCCCAAGATGCATATTAGCAAGAAGCCAGAATCAGGAATAGAGTGGAATTTGAACTCAGGCACTCCAATAGGGATGGGATGCAGGCATCCCAAATAGCATCTTACACACCTATCCAATTTCATGTCTCATATTGCAATCTTAAAATAGCAGACACTCCAGTGGTTGCTGATGCTTGTTTTTTGGAATTGATAGAATTGTAAATATTCATGCAGTACAATGTGATGTTTTGCTGTATGTGTATATCATGGAATGATTCAATCAAGCTCATACACCCATCATCTCGCATACTTAACATTTATGTGGGGACACCATTTAAATCTAGTATTTCAGAACTTTTAGTTCTATATATACTCAGTATACTATTATACACAATATAGATCACTTCACCTTTAAAGATTATTAAAAATTATAATTTTAACTTTCTAATAATTTGGAGGTGATTTTGAAGTAAATGATATTACAATCACCTATTATTAGTGACTCAGTTTGCATGTTTGTTTGTTATCTTACCATCTTGGCCATCTACCACATAACTGCAGTGTGCCAGGTGGTCAGTGATCCCACACCATATCTTCCTCCCAGTGTGCTCTCTACAGCATCACAAGGAGATGGCCCAGAAATACACCCAGAGTCCCTTTTAACCCTGGGTCAAGGTTAAATTCTGTCAGTTACAGCAGCCCCCACCCCCCAAGACCGAGAAGGCGATAGAGAAGAAGCTATTATTCTCTGGCAGTTTTATTATTATGTATTCACTTACTTTAAAAGGCAGAGCACAGACAGAAGGAGAGAAAGCCAGGAGCCAGGAGCTCCATCCAGGTCTCCCACGTGGGTGGCAGGGTCCCAAGTGCATGAGTCCTCATCTGCTGCTCCCCAGGGTGCACATTAGCAGAAGGTGGATCAGAACTGGAGCAGACAGGATGCAGACACTCTTTAAGATGCAGGCATCCCCAGCAGATGAATCTGCTAGCCAAATGCCTACCCTTCGCCAGCAGTGTTGCAGGCAGGCATATGGGCAAATGAAGAAGATGGGAGTTTACAGCAGCTACCAAGAAGCCTCCAGAAAACCACCTGCTACCTGGTTTGTAAAACAGCCTTATGCAGAGCAAGCATTAATGCAAGACTCTTTGAAAGACAGAAATTCCAGGGCCTGTGCTGTGGCATAGCGGGTGAGGCCACCACTTGCAGTGCCAGCATCCCATATGCGCACTGGTTCAAGTTTTGGCTGCACCACTTTTGATCCAGCTCTCTGCTGTGGCCTGGGAAAGCAATAGAAGATGGCCCAAGTCCTTGGGCCCCTGCACCCACATCAGAGACCCAAAAGAAGCTCCTGGCTCCTGGCTTCGGATCAGCACAGCCCCGGCCATTGTAGCCAACTGGAGAGTGAACCAGTGGAAGGAAGACCTCTCTCTCTGCCTCTCCTTCTCTCTCTATGTAACTCTGACTTTCAAATAAATAAATAAATCTTTTAAAAAAAGACAGAAATTTCAACCAGTTCTCCAAACACAGGTTCAATTCTTGAATCAAATAAGGCCATTAACACCTATGTCTCATAGTCCAACTTACTTCTATATCCTATTTCAAATTTCTTCACTATTGTTTATTTGGGGGTTTTATTTACAAATTTCTTTCATTTGAGTGCAGAGAGAAAGAGAGGTCCCATCCAGAGGCTCACTCCCCAAATGCCCTCAATGGCTATGACCAGGCTAGGACTGGGACCAAAGCCATACGAGCCAGGAATTCAACCCATGTCTCCCACGTGAATGGCAGGGACCCAACTGCTTGAACAATCACTGCAACTGCTGTAGTAGAAAGCCAGAATCAGGAGCCAGAGACAGGCATTGAACCCAGGCACTCAGGTGGCAGACAGGGCCGTCCTAACTGGCAGTTTAACCACAAGGCCGAATACCTACCTCACTAAGATTAATTTCAATTCAATGTCACTTTGGTTAATTATAAGGCAGCACTGCAAATCCCCTTCTAGCATTTTTTAGGGATATTGCTGCATATATCACCTTCTATATGAAGGTCCATTTAGAAATTTCTTTCAGAACTAATTGCCAAGGGAAAGATTTATACATATAAGAAACTGATGGGTTAATCAATTAACTAATCACTTCGTTTTCTAGGAAAATTAAAATAAAATTTTCACTCAGTTTTCAGGAATTATGTAGAACACAAAGGCTCTTTTGGGTTCTATCATCCTTGGTTTTCACATTCTATATGAATTAATATTTTTCCATGCCTGTATTTTTAAATTTATTTATATTTACCTATACCTCTATCATAGACTCTTGAAGTATAAATTTTAAAAAATATAGGTAGCCCAGTCTTGGTCAGAACTCATCACCAAAGGAGTAAACTTGAACAACATTCACTAGTTTATACTCCTATTTATGAAAATCTTTGGGTTCCAAAAACCATGCCAACTCTACCCCAAACCACATGTTTCTCCAAGTCCTCAGCGGGTGTTTCACAGGCACTCACATGCATCTGCTCCCTTATCAGGCACTGGACACCACAGATGTGTATTCCTCCCTTCAAGTGACAGTCTAGATGAGCTTCAGGTCAGCAGAGAAACTCACCCCTTCATGATCATTCTGGAACCTAAGCTGATGGCTGCTCTGCCACTTTAAACACAGGACTTCCAAAGTTGCCCTGAGAGTCAACATCCAATCCACTAAAGATGGTAAAAAAAAAAAAAAAAGGAAAAAGGTGGCTTTATTGCCTGCAACACCAACATTCCATATGAGCACCAGCTCAAGTCCCTGCTGCTTCACTTCCAATCCAGCTCCCTGCTAATGCACTTGGGAAAGCAACTTGGGCATATGCCACCCATGCAGGAGTCCTGGATTGAGTTCTAGGCCCCTGGCTTCAGCCTGACCCATCACTGGCCGTTGTGGCCAATTAGGGAGTGAACCAGCAGATGGAAAATATCTCTGTATGTGTTCGTGTGTGCGTGTGTGTGTATGCCTCCCTCCTTCTCTCTCTCTCTCTGTAACTCAACCTTTCAAATAAATCTTAAAGGAAAGAAAAAAGGCATAGAAAAACATGCCTGGGAGATTTTTACACATCAAACCTAGAGAATTTAGTCACATGACACAATTTCAAGAGAGGTTGGGAAATGGAGTGCGGCCACATAACAGGAAGAAGAGAAGGGATTTAGGTAAATAGCTAGTGGTCTTCTCCACAGCATATTTTCTTGTAGTCATTTTGCTGTATTAGTGACATATTCTATTTTGCCACAAATTATATTGAGCATTTTTCCTGACATCTTCAAAAACTGTTTCAAAAGATAAAACATTATTTCATCTCATATGTATATATACCAAAACTCACTTACCTACTCTCTTACTGTTGGATATTTACATTCAGCTTCTTTCCAATTTTTGTGGTTTAATAAAAGAAGTTGAAACACAAATATTATATAACAATATTTAGCAGCTTCTCTAAAATGTCTGAGGATCAATTCCTACAATTACAGGAACTACAGGGTCAAAGGCAGGGGCATTCTTCCCATTTCATGTTGTGAGTAGAGTGGGGCCAGGAGAGTGAGGAGTGAGGTAGGATTGTTTAATCACCCTCAAGTAGAATGCAAGAGATTTTCTTCACAATTATCACCCCTCTAGTTGTCAAGATCTCATCAGGATCTAAGAATGTCCCAAGTTCACATAAAATTAGATGGGAACCGGTCCTAGTCTCTCCTAGATAATCGCTGGGAGATAGGCTAAGTACTGTGCCTCAAAGATGCTCACCAATGCCATGTTCACAGCCTGGGTTATGCCTAACAATCACTAAAATGAAAACCAAATGATCCAGAACACTTGCTTTGCTCCCAAATGATTTCCCAGGTGCTAGCAATTGACATACTCAATCTAGTGTAAATTGAAGCCAACTTCATCCCTACCAGCAAAAAAATCTCTCCAGGTCTAGTGCCTCTTCACACTGCCATATACATTTTTAAGTTTTCAGCAATGTATAGATATTGGCAAGCAGTTTCAAATCCATTATGAAGTGCATTGCTCCACAAGTAAGTAAGTTAGAAAAATTATAGACCATAGAATAGGTCTCAACAAACAATAGCCCACAAGCCAAGCCTGGTCTGCAGTCTTTGTGAATAAAATTTTATTATAACACAGCCACATGGATTCATTTCCATGCTGTCTGTGACTGCTGTCTTACAGCAGTAGAGTTAATTAGTTCTGATAGAAACATTATGGATGGCCTCCAAACTTTAAATATTTACTATCTAGCCTTTCACGAAAAAGGTTGCTGGCCCTCAGTCTAGAATCCACATTGCAACTACTGAACCAGGTGCTCCGACATTCTACCCCCCTGTTGAGCTTGCTCAACTCTATGTAACTTTCTTCCTTTACTAGTGAACTCCTGGATGACATTAGTGCATTGTTAACGCCTCTGGCCTCCTTAACATCAGACCATTTCCCCTACTTGCCATAATTAAATTTTTTAAATTAATTTTAAATTCCTTGCTTAATGTTGGTCCTCAATTTATGTGCCCATGCTGTTTTAGTCACTGAAATTAATAATGAACTTGCTAAGTGGCATGTTTCTCTCTGGAAGCGAAGGACACAAGTATTTCCTAATGCATGGTGAGCAGCAGCACTATTGATATTTCTCTTTCTCTTACTCCTAGTAAATATTATGCCGCGTCTGTGTGGTCACGGTCATTTCCATCACAAAAGACTCTACAAATGCAGGATTACCTCATCCCCATAGAAACAAAGGAGAAAGGGAGTTAGGCTGAAGGGAAAAACTAAAGTAAAACCATCTTTAGGGATATCAAAGGGACTTAGCAATAACAAAGTATATTTCTTTCAAATAAATATGCCCTTTTTCAAGAGACTGTAATGGCAGAGAAAACTATCTACAGAGTCCTAAAAATTGTCATTCGAGGCAAAGGAAAATAGAAAGGATCCTTAAAATTCAAAATCAATCCGAGAGATTCTAAAATTTAAAATATTTAACTAAATCAAACTAAATAGCACCAGAGCAAGCACACAGCTATTTAAAAAGCACATGTAAATTTGCAAGATACTTCTGTCTCCTACTTAAACAGCCAGTTAATCACTGTTTTCCAACTGACGTAACAAGGATGTACTTGCGTGTATTATTTACAAGACCAAATACATGATTAATAAAAAGACGCAGTTTAAAATACTCTTTTAATGTTTTTGTTAAACAAGTGGACCCAGATTTGTGATTAAAACTCGTCAGAGCAGCATGTGAAAAAGTTCTATGAATCATTAGTGATTTCCTGCCTTGCCCCTTTCCAAAGTAACTCATCCTTTCTCCTAACTGAAAACACATAAAAAGTTGACAACTATAAAAAACCATGTAGAAAAAGGCAACTTGCTTTTTTAAAAAAATTATCTTAATCTCTAATAAAGACCTTATTACCTAAATGCTCATATGTCACTTAAGTCCTTCCTAGAGGTACAAAAGTGATTCATGATCTAACAGAGACAATTGTAGAAAGAGCCCCTTCTGTTTAAATGAACCTGGACCTTTTGCGGGCTGTGGAAGTGCTGCTTTTGTTGGCATGCTGACTTTTTAAAGGTGAAACACTCCTCGGCAGCTCTAACTAAAGACTTGTGTGGGGAGAAAGAGAAGGAAGGAAGAGTCTCCAGAGACTTCTCTGACCTACGGTGGCTCTACAGCTTGTTTCAAGTCAAGGGTTGCTCAGTGAAAAAACAGCTCTCAAATCTTCACATAGTGTTGAAAGCCAGATCTATTTGCAAGTCTTCATATTCAGGAGTACGTCCCAAACTAACATCCATCTTTTTGGCTTTTTTTTTTCTTCTACAAACTCTGGGAATTGGATATTGAATTCATCTTCTCCCTCCATCCAGCCCTTTCTCGGCATACCCTTTATAAAGTGTAAACGGTACCAGTTTGGGGCAAAAGTATGAAGACGACGTCAGTCTTACGCCTCCCTGAGCTTCCCTTTCAATATTTCCTTCTTTAACTTCACTCTTTTCCTCAAGGAATCTAGCACCCCAGGCTAGGCCCAAAAGTGAATTATTTATTGCTGTTTAACAAATTACCCAAAAAGTTAGTAACATAAAACGATAAGCATGTATTACCTTGCACAGTTTCTGTGGGCCAGGAACTTAGACAAGGCTCAGCGTGGTGGTTCTGCCTCGAGATTTCTCTTGTGGTTGAATGCGAGATGTCAGCTGAGATGGCTGAAGACTGACTTCCCTGAGGCTGGAGAAGCCATCTCCAGTATAGCTCACTCACCCGGCTAATTAGCACTGATTGTGGCCAGGAGGCCTCACTTCACCACAAGAGCTCTCCCTATGACCTCACAACATGGTTTCTCCCAAGTGCCCTGGGAGATCTCCCAGAATGCTATGGGGGAGAAAGGCAGCCGTCTTAAGGCCCTTTGTGACCTAGCTTTGGGAGTCACCCTTGAGAGTCATCTCCACAATGCCCTGTTGGTTTCACTGGTAAATTTATTCAACTTTGAGTGTGACAAACAGGGAGCCATTATCACGGGGCCGTCTTGAAGGTTCCCTAAGAGGCCAGGAGCAGGGAATGTCTGGCCTGTGAGCCATATAAGCCCCCAGAAATAATTTGGTCTGGCCCTGCTAAGGCAACTGCAGGTAAGAATGGAAATTCAATAAATCTACAACAGGTTAATTTTTACGTTGATAATTCTGTATGGCCTGTGAATGATGTTATAAATATCTGAATGGCCCTTGACAGAAAAAAGATTCCCTACCCCTGCTTAGATCCTAACGACCCCAGGCCTTCCACCTTGTCCTGCCTCCCTTTGTTTTGTCCTCTCTACGTGGTTTTCTCAACCAAAGCAAGTACCTTATGAGTTTATTCTGCTGGTTCCCTCTTCTTTACTGCATGGCTTTGCTGATCTGATAAACTACGTTTTGCTTTTGTGTTCAGAGAATGCTTCTATCACACATTCTCCTTCATCAGAAAATTAATAAGCAACAGTTTCAACTGAGCACTGACTGTAGTGGAGACAGCTCAGGTAGGGGAAATGTCATTACTACATACAGGTGGGGAACGTGCCATTACTACATACAGGTGGAGGGAATGCCATTAAGTCCTGGAAAATCTCACCATGTGGGCCTGTACCTGTGTCAACAATTCCCTAGTCTGAGTTTGTAGGGACAATTTGGACAATGGGATGATTCCAGTCACAACATGTTTCTACTTCAGCTCTCTGATCAGTCCCTGTATTTGCTTTGTGTTTCCTCAGAGCCTAGCAGAGTAAGAACACAATAAACATGAGTTGAATGAAGAAGAATGGTCCAGACAGACTTGGTTTCTGAATAAACGATATTACTGATGTTGCTTCATAGAAACACAAGTGGTATAGCTTCAAGAAACAAAAGCAGAGGACAGGCAAAAGAAAAAAAATGTTCAAAATACATTAAATCAAAACAACACAGTTACTATTAGAACAATTAGAAGTAGAGCTCTCTGAAATTAAAGGAAAGCCCGGGACGGGATGACTTCATTTGAGTTATGTCTTTGAGATTAAAAATAAAAGGATTACAAACAGTAATTACCAGAGAATGACAATAATAATTTCATTTCATAAGCATCTAACTTGGGCCATGTACCTCACTTGCAATATCAATATCTTTTTCAACAACCCATCCCCACATTACAGATACGAGGTGCCTTGTTCACTAAGGAGAAACAAGAATGAGGCAAATGGCTACGAGTGAGAGATCTGGAATTCAAACCTAGGTCTGTCTAACTTCAAAGCACAAACTGCTTCTCCAACACTACACTAACTGATTAAGTAGCCCTGTGGGGTGCCCACAACCTGCATCAGAGTGCCTAGTTCAAGTCCCAGCTTGTGCACTTTCAATCCAGCTTCCTACTAATGAACACCCTGGGAGACAACAGGTGATGAATCTAGTACTTGGGTCCCTGGCACCCATATGTGAGTCCCAGATGGAATTCTAGGCTCATGGCTTCAGCCTGACCCAACTCTGGCTGTTGAAGAGAGGTACGAAGTGCACCCAGAGATAGGAGGCCTCTCTACATCTATCTCTCTGTCTATATTTCTCTGCCTTACAAATGAAAATATTAGGAAACAACAACAAAACAGTTTGACCTCTTCGGCCTTCGGTCATGTGCCTTGGCTCCTGTGTCCAAGCATTGTCAGACTGGTTCAGGGCCACCATGGACTTGCCCAATAGGCAGTGTGCCAGAGCCAGGAACTCGCATGGTTCATCCCCGACCATATTGTTTTTGTTTTTTGTTTTTTTTGACAGGCAGAGTGGACAGTGAGAGAGACAGAGAAAGGTCTTCCCTTGCCGTTGGTTCACCCTCCAATGGCCGCCATGGCCAGCGCACCGCACTGATCTGAAGCCAGGATCCAGGTGTTTCTCCTGGTCTCCCACACAGGTGCAGAGCCCAAGCACTTGGGCCATCCTCCACTGTGCTCCCTGGCCACAGCAGAGAGCTGGCCTGGAAGAGGGGCAACCGGGACAGAATCCGGCGCCCTGACCGGGACTAGAACCCGGTGTGCCAGCGCTGCAGGCGGAGGATTAGCCTATTGAGCTGCAGTGGCAGCCTGCTTTCTTGAAAACTAGAAAAAATGATTGAATTAAAACTCACCTTATTGCTGAAGTCTGTAAACTACAGTGCTGTGTAAAATTTGATTGGAGGAAGGAAGAGAAGACTGAAATATTCACATTTCTTTTTTTTATCTGAAATATGTCACTACCTGGTGACTGGCTGTGCCATGAGGCCCCCAGCCAGTGAATAAGGTCAGCAGTTACTCTTCCAGAACTGTAGCACACTAAGGCAATAGCCAATACCCAGGTGTGACTATATCCTGGATTACATTTCTTTAAGAGCAATAAGCTACATTTACTTTTCTCTCCACTCGTGTATAGATATATCCAAAGGGTTGAGCTTTCTGTATACCATTTTTTTTTAAAAGATTTGTTTATTTATTTGAAAGTCAGAGTAACAGAGAGGTAGAGGCAGAGAGAGAAAGAGGTCTTCCATCCACTGGTTCACTCCCCCAGATGGCTGCAATGGCCGTAGCTGTGCCAATCCAAAGGCAGGATCCAAGAGTTTCTTCCCCGTCTCCCATGTGGGTGCAGGGGCCCAGGGACTTGGGCCATCTTCTACTGCCTTCCCAGGCCATAGTAGAGAGCTGGATCAGAAGAGGAGCAGCTGGGACTAGAAATGGCACCCATATGGGATGTCGGCACTGCTGGCGGTGGCTTTACCCATTATGTCACAGTGCCAGCTCCTTCTAGATACCATTTTTTACATTGTGTAACAACATTCATCTATATGACCGGTCTAAGCTGCAATAAAAGATTTTAATGAGAAGTAGAAGAAAAGGAACTATACTCCAGGCCGACATGTGGCTACCAAGCGTACAACTCCAAGGGGGAAAAGATCATCAACCAACTACAGATTTAGATTTTAAGAATGCAGGAAACATAATGTACTGAACACTATCATTTGATTACTCAGTGCTGAATGACACTAAAATCCTGAAGAAAGGAAAAGGAGAAAAAAACAAAGAAATCCTCTCCAAGTGGATTACCAATTTATTTGCAAACTAATCCTCCAAGGCAATGAGGAAGAAAAAGTAGCATTTGACTTCCTAAAATTTCATAACAAGCTTTTGAGTGTGTTCCAGTTCTCTTCTATGCATGTCATGGAGAACTTGTATCTAAACTTTTAGTAGCTTCTCTATTTCATCTTTGCCGTGGCATTGTGGAGGACGCAAGAAGACTAAAATTTGCCTCTCTCTTTGACAACAGCAGTTCTCAAATTTGAGCACACATCCAAATCATCTGGAGAGACTGTTAATTAAAATGCAAAGTGCTTGTCCCTCCTCTGTCTGATTGAGGAGGTCTAAGTAGAAGCTTACACAAAGTACAGCGCTAAGGGCTGGCGTTGTGGTATGATGGGTAAAGCTTCTGCCTGTGATACCAGCATCCTAAATGTGCACCCATTTGAATCCCAACTGCTCCACTTCAGATCTAGGTCCCACTAATGCACCTGGGAAAGCAGCAGAAGATGGCCCAAGTGCTTGGGCCCCTGCATGCACATGGGAGACCTGGAAGAAGCTCCTGGCTCCTGGCTTGGGATTAAAAGGCAAGAGAGGGAAGAGGTTTGCCACAACAGTCAAAATGCTACTTGGGACACCCGCATCCCATATTCCGTATTCGAGTTCCTGGGTCCGAGTCTTGGCTCTGCTCTCTATTCCAAATTCCTGCTAATGCATACCTTGGGAGGTAGCAGGTGATGATTCAATTAGTTGAGTCCCTGCAACTCACATGGGAGAGCCAGACTGAGCACCTGAATAGCGGCTTCAGTCTGACCTAACCCCAGCTGTCAGGCATTTGGGGAGTGAACCAGAAGATGGGAGATTTCTTTCTCCTCCTCTCTTTCTGCCTTTTAAAATCAATACATTTTAAAAATAAACAAAAGACAACAGTGTGCACATTTGACTGGCGCAGCAAGAGACTAGAAGGAGGAAGCCAGCTAGCTAGTAAACGCCGCCATTCGGGCTTCAGGAGATAAAAGCCAGAGAGAAACAAAGGCAATGTAAATCACAGTGGAGAGACCACTGAAAGAGCTAGAGAACTTGATCTCCACCTGACACAGAAGGACAGGGGGAAGTCAAGGTTGACTGAGGTTCTGAACCCTGTGCCTGGGAGGGAAACTGTAACAAAACATTTCACTCTGCTGGACCGAGCCCAACGAGTTCTGCTGACAATATAATATCAGAAGGTACTGACTTCCAGGGAGGAACGGGAGAGTCTATTTTGGCAAGTTTCAAACCTTCCCTAATCTTACAGGGTCAGGATTTCAAGGCTGAATCTCATTTGTGTCCAAACCTATTTAAACTCTTTAAGAAGTGATTTCCTGTTTTAGAGAGGAAAAAAATGTATATTTTTAAAATTATTCAAAGGGCTTAAATACTTCTTAGACATCAAACAACTCAAGAAATAATATTTTGATGATTTAAGTAAAATTAATAAAAAACATATGGATTGAATTTCCTTTCAAATACACATCATGTTTAGAAAGTAAGGGTAAGGCTGCTTCAAAAATGAGTTTTCTCTTTTATCAAACCCAAAATGGCTGAAAACTCTTCAAACATTCAAAATCTAGCCAGACATATCCTACCCTGGTTGCTGTGCTATTGAATATCAGAATCTTTGGGGCTATTTTACCTTTTTAGTCAATGAATCATGACATTGGTTTCCAAAAGACATAATATTTATGGACTGTTTTGACATATCTATCTGCAGAATCAAACCCTGCAGTTGAATCACTTGAATGCTCCTATGAGAGCTTCCATACTCGTCCATGAGTGCCCATTCTGTCAGTAACCTATGATTATGATCATGGCTTTCACATTTGGCAAGACAGCATGTTCTGAGTAAATCCTTCTCCCTGAAGAGCCATGGACAGCTGACTAGCTTGTTAGCTGTGGTTCATTTGCACCACCCAAGCCTATATACATACACACAGCAGCAGCAGCAGCAGCAAAAATGCTGGTGTTACGGTGCAGCAGGTTAAGCCACTGCTTGTGACAACTGTATCCCCTATCAGAGTGCTGGTTCAAGTCCTGGCTGCTCTACTTCCAGTCCAGCAGCCTGCGAAAGCTCCTGGGAAAGCAGTGGAAGATGGTGCCCCTATCACACTCCTGAGAGAACCAAATGGAATTCCTGGCACCAAGCTTCAGGCTGGCCCCAGCCATTGAAGCCATTTGGGGAGTAAATCACCAGATGAAAGATGTCTTTCTCTCCCTCCCTCCCTCTCTCTCTCTCTCTTTGTCTCTCTCTTCCTCTCTGTCACCCTGTCTTTCAAATAAATAAATATACACGTTGTTTTTAATTGCATGGCTTTTGTGGCTTATTACCTTATACTTTCTAATTTGTTCTCCCTTTAGCACAAATTCCATTACATTCATCTTAGACCTTGGCCTTACCCAGATCCTATAACTTACATTCCCTACTCCTAATCTCCCCTTCCTGATTCTTCTGTTGCACTCCCTCACAGCCCTGATCCTCATCTGCAAAAGTAGATAATGTTGGGTTATTCACAAGATAAACAAATCTATAATTTATTCATACCTGAGGAGAAGGAACCTTATGGGTCACTTAGTTCAGCCCCCTTGTTATCGGCCAAGTGACGAGAACTCCCGTTGGGACATAGCTGGTCAGTGGCCAAGCCAGGCTTAGAGTACAAGTTTCCTGATTTCCTATCCAATTTTTTCCCATTACACCACACTATTTCTTGGACACCTGCTTTTTACAAGTGACTGCATGACTCCCAAGTGACTATCCTTTTCTATAAAACAAAAAGGAACCATTTCACTGACTTATTGTTCATCATTTTGCTCCCAACTTTCTGTTAAACTACTTCAGCAAAAATATTTATGGTCAGCCTTCCTAGAGGATACCATGGGCAAGGAAGATAGCATTGGTCAGAAGAGTAGTACCTCCATGGTGTTTATATCATGGTTCATGATTTACTATTGCTGACTCAACCAGTGTCTGTAGCCAGATCTCATCAACACAGTTTAGGGCAGTGGTTTACAAATTGGAGTGATTTTCTTTACCTTGAGAATATTTATCAAAATCTGAAGACAGTTTTCATTTCCACAACTGGGGATACTATTGGCAGCTAGTGGGTGGAGCTCAGAGATGCTGCTAAACCTCTTTAATGCATGGAATAACTACCACACCCCCCCCCATGACAAAGAATTATGTCCCCAAATAGCAAAGAGCCAAGCTTGTGGGTCCTGATGTAGTACATGAGCTTTTGTAGACATCAAACAAGAATTGTAGTATTGTCTTTAGAGTCAAGGGTAGCAGCCAGACCTTTCTGCATTGGAGCACTCTGTGTCATGCTCTGTACCAAGTACTACTACCAGATTTCCAATCTGATCATCTTTCTGCCTGGATATTAGAAACAGAGAATACTGTAGCCCTGCAAAGTTCTAGACATAAAGAAAGATAGTCTTCAGCAAGATATGTTCCTGGGCATGCTACATTACAGTCAGATAAAACACTGCACCCATTGGAGAGTATGAAGTGTTTTACCCATTCCTGGGATGAACAACAGCAACTTGGACCTGATAAAGAACTTTCAAAAGATGAATGCTGTGTCAGTGCCGTGAAGCCATCCAAGAATAACTAGACAGGCATCTGTAAAGAATACTTTGCAAAGTGAAAAATGGCCACATGGTTTCTTTTGTTGTTGTTGTTGTTGTTCTGCCAAGTGAAAAGCAAACTATGCTTTAAATATTTCAAGAAAGAAAAAGCTCCCTTTGATACCTCTTATTCCCTTTCACCAAAATGTCATCCTGTGAGGCTGGGTGCTATCCGGGATGTATCAAAAGCCTCTTTTATCAGTGTTATTTCTACTTTGAACACATTCCTTTAATTTAAGTCAGTATGACTGGTTTGTATTAAACTATTGGAAATGTTCTTGGGTTTCAGTCGGATAATAAATTCATAAAAAAGTGAATGGCTTTTCCATTTCCGGGAAATCTAATTAAATGTTGTGAAAACAAATGTGCTCTGGTGTGGTATAGAATGGAATAATGTTGAAGAATAAATACTGGGTTTCTGTTATTCAGTAAGCTCTTTGAACTCTGGAGAATGTGAGAAAAATACCTTCCCAAGCTAGGGGATCTGGAAACACAGAGATAAGAAATGACAAATGCTCCCTCAAAACTACTCCAGATTCTCCACACTCTAGGAACCTAAATCAAATTAAGGAAAACCTCCTCTACAGGCTCAGGTAAAAGATCTCTCCAACCAGGGGCCATATTTTGTATCTGAGGGATTTTCTCTCCCCTGTAGGCCCTACCAGAATCCTCAAGTGAGAAAATGTGTGGGGGGTGTGTGTGTCTGGGGCTTTTATCTCCTGCACCCTTCCCCCCACCACCACCACTTCACACTCAGTCCAACTTGGTATTGGTGGATCCCGCCACAAGATGGCGGTCATAGTTTATCTTTGTTTTCAGCATCTATTTTTGACAAGGTATTTGTGAGGTTCAGTGGCGGTGCCATTGGGGTGTCTTTGGAAATGTATATAGTGTTGTAGAGTCCCATCACCTTAGTGCCTTTCTTCCCAACCTTCCTATCATCTAAACAAAGCATGGCACTTGTTATGTAAACACAGCCTCATGGCAAGGTCTCTCCTAACCAGAGGGCTGCTATAAACTCATTCTATAACTGAAATTCAATGCCCATCAGTGACATATTTTTACAGAAAATAATATCCCTGTGCCTTATGGCTCACAATTTACAAGCTATTGCACATGCTATTGTATTTCTAGCTTTATCACGTTTCTGACACACTTCCCCCATCTAGAGTGGCTTTACTGAGTGCACAGAGCTGGGAGACAGGCATTTTGTGTCTTTCTGTGCTGGCTTGACCAGGAGTCCTGGCCACCCCTTATCTGCTTTTTGGCCTATTTCACTAAGATTATGCTTTAAAAGATATGACTACCTACCCTCCTGCCAACCTAAATCCCTGGGGAATTCATTCTCAGTAAATTTGAACCTCTCGCCCTGCTTTCCACTTGAGAAAGAAAATTAATTATCAGTGACGTTTGTACAAGTAAGTTAAGTTTTATAATTTTCCATAAAGATACCCAAACATCAGCCTTGTTCTTGAACAGCAGTAAGGCAATTGCTAGCCTACTAATTCACTCAGGTCTCTATGGTTCTCCTTAAGAAAGTGCGGCACTGGTGTGTTAAATCATGTCCCTGATTCAGCTGGCAAATAGAGATCTCAGTTCTCCGACAAATAGAGATCTGGCAAATAGAGACCTCAGGAGTGTGGGCCTCTCCTCCTTGCCTAAGTAACATCCAAGTCACATCCTGTCTAGTCCTTTCTCATAATGCCACTTGGCTCTGCTGTGTCTGTGTGACTCTGTCTGTGTGTGTCTGAGTGTAGCTGCTTGAATGTGCACAGCAGGAGGTCATAGAAGTTGTCAAAGCGTTCTGATCTAGCTGAAGGAGGGCAGCATTGCAATTAAACACTAAAAGGCTCTAAGTGTTGAAATACTAAATTACCTGAAAGAATCTTTGTTCGTAGTTCCCTGGTCTTCAGAATTAGTTCCATGAGCAATAATTTCTAACTTAAATTTGTAAAGAGCCAAATTTACAGATAGAACAGTAAGCTGAAAAATAGCAGCATTCAATAAATTGTATTTAACACTGGAGAAATGAAATTTCATGCTCTTTGCAAACTATCTCCCTCTAAGGTGATTGATAAGCAACAACCCCACAATCCAATATTCTTATGCATGCAATTTGTGTCATGTGACATCTATAACATTTTTACTGCACTTATTTTCTTTGCAAGTCTGCTTTCCATCTCACCATTCCATGGGTATGAGGGCAGGGACTCAATACTGTATAACTGTAAAGTCCCAACATCTAGCACAATGCTGTATAAAGCCACTGAGTGATAAATGCTTGTTGACTGAATCGAACAATTGACTCTGAAGAGTTCTGCTAAATTCAGTGTTGGAATCCCATATGGGTGCCGGTTCGTGTCCTGGCTGCTCTACTTCTGATCCAGCTCTCTCCTATGGCCTGGGAAAGCAGTGGAAGATGGCCCAAGTCCTTGGGCCTCTGTACCTGCTAAATTTAAAAAATGAAAGTTTATAGACTGGGCAGTGATATCGTCAAACATAAAACATTTTGAAACTCATTGGGGTGTTTAGCCTCACCACTAACACAGTGGTTAAGATACCAGCATCATATATTGGAACACCTGGGTTTGATTCCTGGCTCTGGCTTCTGATTCCAGCAGATGCAGACTCTCAGGGAGTGGTGAGGACTAAGTGTTTGGGTTCTTGCCACTCATGTGGGATTGAGATCCACCTCCCAGCTTCAGCCTCCCAGCCCTAGCCACTGTGGGCATTCAAAGAGGGAACCAGAAAATGGGAGCACCTTTCTCTCTCTCTCTCTCTCTCTCTCTAATAATAAAACTAAACAGATAAATAAAATAAAAACCAAAGTTTCTGTGTAAAGTACCTTCTGTTGGCAGTATGACTGAAAAAATGATCATTAACTCTTTATATTAGAGAAATACAGACCAAAGCAATAATGAAATATTTTTCCACCATCAGATGACTTTTACTTTAGTAACTATTTAAATATTAAGTCTTGACAAATGGAAACAAGCATGCTCAAATAGTGTAAATTGATTTGACTATATTTACCAAAATCTAAAATATAAAAATGTGAGATAGGCATTTCGCATGGTGTTAACCACTTGGGATGCCCACGTCCCATGGTGGAGTACCTGGTTTCAGTCCCAGCTCCTCTGCTTCTGATCCAGCCTCCTGTTATTGTACATCCTGGCAGGCAGCAGATGATGGCTCAAGTATTTGTGTCCTGTCACCCACATGTGACACTTAGATTGAGTTTCAGAGTTCTGGTTTTGGCCTGGCCCAGACCAAGACCAAGCTGTTTCAGGCATTTAGGGAGTGAACTAGAGGATGGAAGATCTCTATCTCTCCTTTTCTCCCTCTCAGCCTTTCAAATAAAATTAAAATGTATGTACAAATGTACAAACCCTTTGATCCACAATTCCTCTTTGAGGAATCCACATGGGAGTAAACTCAACATGTGCATAAAAGTACAAGGTTCAATAAAGCCTAGTTTTCCCACTCCTGGGAATTTAGCTCAAGGAAATTAAATTAGCATATGAAAGAGTTATCTGTACCCCCATGTTTATTGTAGCTCAATTCACAATAGCTAAGACATGGAATTGACCCAAATGCCCATCAACTGAAGACTGGATAAAGAAATTATGGAATATGTACACTATGGAATACTACACAGTGGTAAAAAAAATGTAATCTGGTAATTTACAACAAAATGGATGTATATGGAAAACATCATACTTAGTGAAATAAATCTCAAAGGGACAAATACCACATGTTCTCCCTGACCTGTGATAACTAATAGAGCACCTAAAAGGCAATCTGTAGAAGTGAAATTGATACTTTGAGAAGCAATAACTTAAACAGCCCTTGTCTTAACTGTTGAGAGAGGGACAGTTTTTTGTATATATATATATATATATATATATATATATATATATATATATACTATATACTATATACTATTTGTTGAACTATTTACTTAACATAGAGTTAAACATATGTGTATAAAGTCAATTGAAAATAGATCTCAGTAACAAATAAGAATGGGAATAGAAGGAAGGAAGAAGAGGAGTGGGAGTATAGGTGGGATGGCAGGCACAGTGGGAAGAATCACCATGTTCCTAAAGTTGTAATTATGAAGTGTATGAAGTTTGTAACTGTAAAGCTATATAGTTCTGTATATATTCCTATGGACTTACTTCTAAGGATACAATTTAAAAACTTGCCATGGCACCCCAAATCCCTTTAGGCTGAATGGTAAAAATACCATCTTAGGTGTTAAAGTAATCTAATGGATAGGATTAAGTGTCTGATAATAGTAATAGATAGAATTTAAAATGAGTGGATGCTCTAACATGGGAAGCAGTATGCACAGCAAACTCATAGAATGACAATCACTTTAAATAGCACTCTGACCTCAGAATCAGTCCTTAAGGCATTCTAGTCTGGCTGAAAAGCCCATGAGAGCATTTCATGCATGGAAAGCCAAGACACTGTGGCAAAAAATGCCTTACATGAAGGACCTCTGTGGGTGAGGCCCCAGTGGAAAGAAGTGGTCATCAAAGAAGGAGGTACTTTTCTCTGAAGGGGGAGAGAAATTTGCTTATGGCCTTGTCTAAGTACTGATGGAGTTTATGGATTCAAAAAGCTTTCATAGCTTAGGCAGCTCATGTCAAGAGCCTCGGGTGGTCACTGATGTCATACATAAGAGTGTTAATTGTTAAATTAACACCAGGAGTCACTGTGCACTAACTACCCATGCAAGACCTCTGTCCTCAAAGAATTGTATTATAATTATATCTAAGTGCTTACAAAAGATGTGTCATTCTTGGGTGCTTCTTTAAAGTTAATTAAGTTTCTAAAATGAAAAAAAAGAAATGAAATTAACTTCAAGATGCAATGACTTTGAACAGCCCTTGTCTCAACTGTTGAGGAACAGGTTTTTTTGTTGTTGTTGTTGTAGTTGTTTTCATGCAAATTGTTGAACTCTTTATTTAGTATAGAGTTGTTCTTCTGTGTATAAAGTTAATCAAAATTGGATGTTGGTGGAGAATAGGGATGGGAGAGGGAGGAGGAGGAAGGGCTGGAGAGTGGGTGAAAGGTCAGGTATGGTGGGAAGAATCACTAGATTGCTAAAGTTGTACTTATGAAATGCATGAAGTTTGTATTCCTTAAATAAAAGGTTTCTTTGAGGGGAAAATCAATTAAAAATAAAGCATGGTTTGTTATTGAACAAAATGGAGAAAACAAATATCCATTAATAAAGAAATGGTAAATAAATGAGAATGCAACCATATTATGAATCACTGAGACAGCATTTTTTAAATGAGGTAGACATCTCACTCATTTCAAAAGGCTTCTGAGTCTAAGTAGAAGAGCAAGTTGCAAGTTCTCCTTTTTCTCTCTTTGGTGTGTGTGTGCACACATCCATGTGTATATATATATGTGAAGTAGACTTACAGAAAAGAGCCTCGAACTGTGCACAAAGGAAGGGACATTATAGCAATTCAGACAGTGTCAGGCGCAATATGTTATTCTTCTTTTTAAAGCATCCCACAAGGATCTGTTTAATGACTGCTTTATCTCCTATCATGGTTGTAGCCTCTTGCCTACTCAGTGGTTTATCTGTCTTTCCATTTTGTTTAAAACAAAGTGGATGTACTTACATGTTATAGTGAAATTCAATTATCTTCTTTTCCTTTTCTTTGTCATTTATTTTTCTGTTTTTGTAAATTAGCTGATTGTGATCTGACTTTCTCCTTAGATTCATTCAGCCTATGACAGTGGCTGGGAATATTCAATATGACTTAATAAGTGGATGGATAAATGAGCAAACACAGGCCCCCATTTTGTCTGAGCTGCCAGAATCTCCCCAGGTGTTAGCTGAAGGTAGGTTTTATACCTCAGCAAAGAGAATGAGAAGGAGGTATTTGTATTCTAATAACAAATTATGAAAGACAGAAAGAAAATAATTTTAGCATGGGATTGTGTTGGTTACACACCCCTAGTAAAATATTCATTGAATGAATAATAAATCTCTGGTGCAAGATTTGATATAAAGGAGGTATTTAGAGAGGATAGGCCTTTGCTGAACCTTAAAAACAATTATTCAAAAAGTTCAGGAGATGTACAATTTGGGACATGCTCAATCAGAACTGCCCCAAATGATGGAGTTAGAATTGTGCCAGGGGATTCCAATACAATCCCATCAAGGTGGCATGTACCAAGGCCATCTCACTAGTCCAAGTGATCAATTTCAGTTCACAATTGATCACATTGATAGGTCTAAGAGTCAAAGGGATCACACAAACAAGACTAGTGTCTGCTAATACTAACTGATAGAATCAAAAAGGGAGAGAATGATCCAACAATGGGAAGTGGGATACACAGCAGACTCATAGAATGGCAGATGTCCTAAATAGCACTCTGGCCTCAGAATCAGCCCTTAAGGCATTCGGATCTGGCTCAAGAGCCCATGAGAATATTTTAGGTATGGAAAGCTAAGACACTCTGAAAAACAAAGAAAAAGAAGACCTAAATGAAAGATCTCTGCGAGTGAGATCCCAGTGGAAAGAACGGGGCCATCAAAGAAGGAGGTACCTTTCTCTGAAGGGAGGAGAGAACTTCCACTTTGTCTATGACCCTGTCGGAATAAGATCAAAGTCGGCGAACCCTAAAGACTTCCATAGCCTCGGCAACTCATGACTAGAGTCTAGGGAGATTACTTACACCATAAACAAGAGTGTCAAATTGTTAAATCAACATCAGGAGTCACTGTGTACTTACGTCTCATGAGGGATCTGTCCTTAATGTGTTATCCAATGTGAAGTAATGTTATAACTAGTACTGAAATAGTATTTTACACTTTGTGTTTCTGTGTGGGTGCAAACTGATGAAATCTTTACTTAGTATATACTGAATTGATCTTCTGTATATAAAGATAATTGCAAATGATTAAAAAATCTTGGTGTTAAATTGGAAATTGCATAGAAAATTAATCAATTTAAAAATATATATATCATGTAGGATCTCTGTCCTTAACGTGCTATACATTGTGAATTAATACTATAACTGGTACTCCAACAGTATTTTTCACTTTGTGTTGCTATGTGAGGGCAAACTGTTGAAATCTTTACTTTATATACTAAACGTATCTTCTGTATATAAAGAGAATTGAAAATGAATCTTGATGTGAACGGAAGGGGAAAGGGAGTGGGAAAGGTGAGGGTTGCGGGTGGGAGGGAAGTTATGGGGGGGAAGCCATTGTAATCTATAAGCTGTATTTTGGAAATTTATATTCTTTAAATAAAAGCGCTATTAAAAAAAAAAAAGTTCAGGAAGATACATAAGAGAAAGTTTAAAAACTACAGGCCAGCACCACGGCGCACTAGGCTAATCCTCCGCCTGCAGAGCCAGCACCCCGGGTTCTAGTCCTGGTCAAGGCGCTGGATTCCATCCTGGCCTCCCACATCAGTGGTAGGGGCACAGATACGTGGGCCATCTTCTGCTGCCTTCCCAATTGCATTACCAGGAATCTGAATAGGAAGTGGAACAGCCAGGGTTTAAACCAGCACAGTGACAGGCGATGCAAGCAGTGAGTTAAGCTGCTCTGCACCAATGCCAGCCCCTTGGATTTCTGTTTATTTTCTTGGATTAAAGGGCTATGCAAGGCTGGTGCTGCGGCTCACTAGGCTAATCCTCTGCCTTGCGGCACCGGCACACCAGGTTCTAGTCCCGGTCAGGGCGCTGGATTCTGTCCCGGTTGCCCCTCTTCCAGGCCAGCTCTCTGCTGTGGCCCGGGAGTGCAGTGGAGGATGGCCCAGGTCCTTGGGCCCTGCACCCGCATGGGAGACCAGGAGAAGCACCTGGCTCCTGGCGCTGGCTGCAGCGGCCATTGTGGGGTGAACCAACAGAAAAGGAAGACCTTTCTCTCTGTCTCTCTCTCTCTCACTGTCCACTCTGCCTGTTACTCCCACCTTTTTTTTTTTTTTTACTTAACTAATGTATAAATGCATTCTTGTTTTAGATTCAAAACACAGAGTTTTTTTGTTATTTGTTTTTTTTAATCAACAAAAGCTAAACAGCTCTTACTGCTCCTATTCCCACTCCCTTTCCAGAGGAACCTTCCAGTTGGCTGGGCAGCTTTTCCAACACCCCCCTCCCCCTATGCATTTCACAGCTTTGTATGAACACACACTCATATTTTTGTTGTTGTTGTTGGCCTGACCTTCAAGGGGAAGATGTCCCCAAGGAAATGACTAAGTGGAGATCCCACATTTGAACCTTATTGTTGCAAGACCACTGTTGGGCAACTAGTGTTGTTTAAATAACTCCTGAAATTCATACATCTAGGAATCATGCAAAATGAAGGTGAATGTATATATGATTTCCTTCTACCCTGTTGGAAAATTAGTATTGCTATCTTCATCCTCAGCACCTTGGCCTTTTACATGCTTAAAAAACAGTATTTCATGGTGGATAGAAACATGTAAGCAAAATAGAAATTGAGATTGATTGAGAGGCCTAGAGTTGGCAATAGAGGAAACAAAGAATAAGAGAGAAGTTTGGAAGAAGGGAAATAGGAGCCCAGTTAGGCGACTAGTAACCAAGGAAAAGAAGTAGCAGCTGAGGGTTGATATATAATACAGTAGGCAGGATATGATGGATAATTAGCAGGTACAGCTAAGAGGACTTGGTGAGAAATGAGGTAGGGAAAGGATATGCCAAGGTTAAAGCCCAGAGTCCTGGGTGACCAAATGTATGGTGGTGACTTTCACCACACACAGGGCACTGGTAGAGAAGCACTGGGGCTGGAAGACAGGCATTGGACCTCTTGGCAGTCTTCAATATGTCATGACCGAATGGTCTATAAAATACCCAACTATAGATGCTAAGTAGGAGCTCCTAAGAGCCACGTAGGCTGGAAATACAAGCAGAGGCATCACTGATGTTTAGACATGTGGCTAATGTCAAGTGGAACAGACAGGTGCCAAATAGAAACAGAAATAAGTGGTGGTCAATGACAAAATTACCCAGTTAGAACAGGACCAGATCTGGTAACCATAAAGTCCATGGAGACAAGGCCCAGCTGCCCTCTAGTGGAATTCAAGCCATTTGAACAGCCACAGTCAGAAAGACATAGAGCTGATCTTCAGGTCTTTGAGCAGGAACACTGCAGGCTCACAGAGGAGGAAACATTACCTCAAGGCAGGACACTTACCTCCCTCCAGAAGGCTCTCAAACGAGAGGTCTCTAATAATGGATTTTTTTCAAAATACAGCTAATTATTATTAGTCATTTTGAAATATTCATACACAATCCTTTTCTATAATTCAAACTTCTAAAACTTTAAAAAAAAAAAAAACCACAAAATTCTTTTCTTCCTAAACCCAGTTAATGGGAAAACTTTACTTGACATGAACTCATTTGGAGGCAAAATCTGACCTGAGTTTCCATGATGCTTTTGTATTCTTCATGTATCCCCCTTACTGGGAACACCATACATTTCATTACAAAAACTTGACTGACCAGATGAAGGTGTTATGCAATATGATAGATGTAGCTTATTGCATTTCTAAACCTCTAAAGTCTCTTACAAATATCTCAAATCTAACAATGCTAAGTCTCAAGTGTATGGGTTTTCAGCTCAAAGACTGGGCAGATAATCAACAGCAGAATATATCCTATCATTTGAATTTTTAATCATAGGAATGTTCAAAAAGGGAACTTATCTCTGCATCATGTAAACAAATGAGCAAAATTCAGACTCAAGTAATCTAAAGTTGAACAGCAGAGCAATAGGGAAATCTCAGCAAAAGGCATAAGCAGATTCTAAGCAGAAGCCATTCAATGAACAGCCGCTGCCCTGATGTGTGTGTGTGTGTTTTATGTGTTCACATGTACACACCTGCATGTACACCATGCCTATGAGTCAGGAGACATAGACTGTAGGTGCCTACGCTCTCCCTGCTGTGGTGCCTCCAGGAAGCATACAATGCAGTGGACTTAGTAAGACCTGGATCCTGTATCTAGTTCTCTTCTTCACACATATCTTAAAAAATTGGGATCATAAAATCTAAATGAAGATTCTATATAATATTTTTCCCTTTAAAAAGTACATATAAATAGTAATAAGCATTTTCCACTAAAACCATGCCAAGGACAAAATACTCTGTGCTCTGAACGGGCCCTCACTACTTATTATGGAAAAAATCTGATAGTCTCATTCCTTGGGCTCTTCCGATAGTTTCATGGCCCAAGGCCAGAAGCAAGTCAGAACAGAAATAGTGTCAAAAATTTTTATTTTATCTATGTCTTCTAAAAACAGAAAAAAGTGCAGGATTCTTTCTCATAAAAAGCAATTTTTAATATAATTTAGAATTAGAGATTTTTATGTGATGTTGATTCATTAATTAACCACATACTTACTGTGCAGCTACCAGGCACTAAGCATTGTCTTCAATAGGATGCAAGGCAAAGTCCTCCTAAGTTGTGTGCAGAGGAAAGAAGCCAGATGCCATTACCCCCACCTTACAGCTACAGAAATAAGATTGAGAAGGATCTATATGTCCATATAAAGGAAGTAGGAGCATATGTTGCCTCCAGCCCTGTGCTCTAAATCTGTATCTACTAACCCACGGTGCTCACAGCAATGCACTCCCAAGGCCAAAGGAGACATCAGAAAAGGCCCACGAAAGTTGCAAATACGAGCAAATGAGAAAGTCCCAGAGCCAGCCAGAACACACACAGCCATGTTCCAGAGTGAGAGGAACAACACGATGGACCCAAACAAAGAAGCAAAGGGGAGGGTTTGGGGGAAGGATTGTGATCCCATAGCCAGACACACCAAATCCAAATCTGGATTATTTTTAAATCTGCTCCTAGGATGGATAGGGTGGTAATATTCATTTGTGGTGAGTATATTTATTATGATTTTCCTCCAGGGCTTGCCTTAAGATGAACATTTGAGAAGAGTCTTCTACTGAAAAATAGGAAATAATCCCAAGAACAACACACCTTGATTTTCACAGAGTCCCTTTTTCCTTGCCAAGAATCTCAGAGCACTTTGGAGGGCACCCGATTTCCAATGAGCAGTAGCTGGATAGGAGGCACTTCCAGAGCCTCTTGGAATTTCCTGAAGGAAGATAAAGGCGGCAAAGGGGTCATCAAAGGCCAGACACACTGTGTAAAGTCTGTATTCCTGCATATTTTGCAGACAGGTATGGGAAGAGCTAGAGATGTTACAGTTCTGTAAGCTTTTGGCTCCCAGGGGATTGTGATGGGCCAAAAATTCAGGTAAACAAAATACCAGCTGAAAACTCCTCGACAAGAATGCTTTGGAATATCACACCTGGATTTTGGCTCCATGCCACCACAAACAGAGTATGTGGGCTTACTGGCATTGAAACAAGAATATCCGTGGGAGAAATCAGGGGAGTCGATGGCTTAGGGGCCTGATAATGGGCTATGTTTTGCCTCTTATCTTCTGGCTCATAGTCAGCCCAGGTGGAAAGTGACTAAAAATGGCTACCTCACTGTGGCCTCTGGGCTTGGTCCTTTCTACCTGGTAAACAAGGATCTACCTCCTTCAAACAAAAGACCCAAAAGAGAAACTTGGAGCAACTGTCTAACAGATCTGCCAAGAACTCAATGGGCCATAAAGTAAAATAAAAGAAAATAGTAATAGTAATAAACCAAGAGAAAAAGAAAGAAAAATTGGGGAGGGGGGGATGGTGGGGGATTAGGCCTCCTTGCCTAACAGGTGGCTGGGAGCTGGCACAAAAGCTGCTCTTGTGGAAAGCCCGTGTGGGTCTTGAATAAGGGCTTTTGTAAGGAAGCACTCAGTCGGGGCCTGAGAAAGTCAGTTACTCAATTACAACACAGAGGGCAATGTCTCAGCCTCAGGTCACTCTCAGACAGGAGACGACACAGTGCTAGCGTTAACTGAATACCTCACCAGTACATTAATGTCCTTGCATCAACGTGTCCATTAACCTGTCCTTCGTTTCCAGCCTCCCAGGCCACAGCCAGCTTTTCAGATCAGTGTTTCTCAACCTCCATGCTGCTGCCATTTTCAACAGGATGATTCTTGGCGGCTGCACTGTGCGCTGTTGGACAGCATGCCTGGCCTACCCACTAGATGAGAGTAGCAACCTCCATCTTCCTAGACCTCAGAACAACCCAAAATGTCTCCAGAAATTGCCAAATAGCCCTGAGGGACAAAAGTAGCCTCAGTTAAGCATCGCTGTCTGAGGAGTGACCAACTGGGGTGTTTGAAAGAGCATGAACCCTGAGGCCAGCACACCTGGGTCTCGGTCCTAATCTCACCTCCTGTCTTCACAACTTGGGCAAGTTATTGGCCACTGAGCCCCAGTGTCCTTGTGTGTGCCCTAGGATTAGAGGAGAAACATCTTGGTACAGGGAGGGTATCTGATTTCCAGTGTCCTTCCCTCCTGCTCTCCACAACCGTCTCAGCTTGGAGACCGTATCACATCATTCTCTATCGTTTTATTATTCTCTCTCCCACTCCTACTCTTCATCGAATTTCTGAATTCTTCTCTGATATGTCCTTATGGCATAAACCCTGAATTGAAATCAAAGGAGGTGGGCTTATGCCTCAACTTTGTGCTTACTTGCTACATGAACTTGAACGAGTTATTTAATCTTTTTTTTTTGATTCTCTGATGTTAAATCAGTGTCACTATCTCGGTATCCACAAAATTGTATGTTTAGATACCTGACCTGGCCCACTGTTCTTTGTGAGCCATGCGCCATATGGGATTACAGACTCATTTTTCTTCACTCAACCAAGTTGATATCTTATTAAAGTGATTCTCAAGCATGCCTATGCATTAAGATGCTTTGTGAAGAGCTTCAAAACAAAACACAGAGGCTCAAGGCATCACCAGCGAGTGGGAGGTCCAGCGTGGGGCTCAAGCAGCTGTTCTTTTTTTTTTCTTAACTTCTTAGCTGATGCTTATACAGGATTGGGATTGAGATCTACAGTCCCAGACTCTCCAGTCTTTAGTGCACCTGCTCACCGTCTCTAACTCATGACTAACTCAGCTCCCTCCCACAACCAAAGCAGAGGCCAAATTATTGCCTCTACTCGGATTGCTCCTCCAGATTTTCTCAGCCAGTCCATGGTTTTTGTTTTGTTTTGTTTTTTTCCTTTTTCAAAATTAACTCCTCTTAGCAAGCCTTCCCACTTTCCTCTGGTACTAGGATTTGCTCACCCAAGAAAATTCTTAGGACATGTATGATATGTTGTACTTAGAAATCAAATTTTATTTGAAAAAAAATAGCAATTATACAGTATTATACTTGGGATAAAAATGTGGAAGAACTTCTTCCAACACTATCACAAATTAGAACATTATTTTTTTTAACTCTTCACTTTCAAGTACTGTCAGAGACAATGTGTGAGCCATGTAAGAAGGACCATGTTAGGCTGGTGCCATGGCTCATCAGGTTAATCCTCCACCTGTGGTGCCGGCATCCCATATGGGCACCAGATTCCGTCCCGGTTGCTCCTCTTCCAGTCCAGCTCTCTGCTGTGGCCCCGGAGTGCAGTGGAGGATGGCCCAAGTGCTTGGGCCCTGCACCCACATGGGAGACTGAGAGGAGGCACCTGGCCCCTGGCTTCAGATGGGTGTAACTCCTGCCATAATGGCCATTTGGGGAGTGAACCAACGGAAGGAAGACCTAGCTCTCTCACTGTCTGTAACTTTACCTGTCAAATAAATAAATAAATAAACATGGACCTTGTTATTAAAATCACCAAAACAAAAATTCTACAGTTCATCTTCACCAACACACCTTGCTCACCACTTGGTTCTAATTATCTTTCAGACTCTTCCAAATATCAAACCCCCATTAAAGGATGATTTATCATTCTGGGCAATATTCAAAAATTGTACCACATGCTCTAAACACAACTTCAAAATGGTTTTGAGCAACAGCAATATTATTAGAATAAGTATGTTAGTTCTCAAAGTTGATTACTTGGGCGGAAACATTCATTTAAATAAACAAATTATGACACATTTGCTTTGTAAAAAGTTCTCACTATGAGTCACAACATCTTAACACTTTTAAGTTTAATTACTATTACCAGTTTGAAAGCTGTTTGATTCGTGCTGAGGTTCTCAATGAGGAGACATTTGGCAATGTCTGGAAACACTCTCATTATCACAACGTGGAGGGTGTGGGGTGCTTCTGACATCAAGAGAGTCCAGGATGTTACCAGTCAACATCCTCCAGCGCACAAGACAGCCTCCCTCACCTTTCCCAACCAAGAATGGCTCAGCCAAAAACACAATAGTGCCACCGCTGAAAACACTGCATTAGATGTCTCCATGGTTCTGGGACGCTTTCTTATATATTTTGATCCACCTCTCTGTCTTAAGTTGAAATTTATTCTTCATCATATGTGATATAGGCAACAGGAGAAGTACTATGTAACTCCCTAGGATTTTTTTCCCCTGGTGATTGGAAATTCCTATTAATCAGGAGTCATTTCCTCAAGAAAGTGTGACTGACAACAGTATGATATTGTGGTTGGGGGTGTGGACTCCAGAGCCAGCCTGCATGGGTAGAAATCTCGGCTCTGTCCTTTCCTAGCTGTAAGACTTGGGGCAATTTACTTAGCCTCCTTATACTCTCATTTCTTCATCTGCAAAATGAGAATAAAACTCTCTCTCATTATTTTTGTGAAGGTAAAATAAATTTTTAAGTATTTAGTGTCTGGCATGTAAGAGGTACTCAATAACTTAGCTATCAATATTATTATTATTAAGTAGACATCACTGCAAAAATTACAACATTTTCAGAGTGTAAACCGAAATAAACTTGTGATGAGCATTGGCAGGACATTATAGCAATGGCCCTCGGTCTGTGGACATTAGCATCACTCAGTGCAGGGTTAACGCTGTGGTGCCATGAGTTAAGCTAGCATCCCACATAATTCTAGGCTTCTCCATTTCCCATCTAGCACCTGCTAATGCACCTGGAGGAAAGCAGCAGAAGATGGCCCAAGTGCCTGGGCCCCTGCCACCCTCTTGGAGACCTGGGTGGAGCTCCTTAGATCCTGGCTTCAGCCTGGCCCAGCCACAGCCATTGCAGCCATTCAGGGAGTGAAGAAGCAGATACGAGCTCGCGCTCGCTCTCTCTCTCTCTCTCTCTCTCTCTCTGTAAACAAGCAGGGGATAGAAGATCTCTCTCTATCTCTCCCTCCCTCCCTCCCTCTCTCTGTTATTCTGCCTCTCAAGTAAAATAAATAAATCTTTAAAAAAAAAAAAAGAATCACACAGGGAGTTTTCAAAAACATTAACAAACAGCATCCAAGCTACATGTTAGAGTAATTACATCAGATTTCCCTGGGAGGAGACCCAGGTATTTGTACTGTCTTCAAACCCACCACATGATTATATATATATATATATATATATATATATATATGCGTGTATATATATATATATATATACATATATATATATATTTGACAGAGTTAGTGAGAGAGAGAGAGAGAGAGAGAGAGAGAGAGAGAGAGAGAGAGAGAAAGGTCTTCCTTCCGTTGGTTCACCCCCCAAATGGCCGCTACGGCCCGCGTGCTGTGCCGATCCAAAGCCAGGAGCCAGGTACTTCCTCCTGGTCTCCCATGCGGGTGCAGGAGCCCAAGCACTTGGGCCATTCTCCACTGCCTTCCCGGGCCACAGCAGAGAATTGGACTGGAAGAGCAGCAACCAGGACTAGAACCCGGTGCCCATATGGTCTGCCAGCGCCGCAGGTGGAGAACTAACCAAGTGAGCCAGGGCACCGACCACACCACATGATTTCAATGCATAGTTTAGATTGAGGAATATTAGAGTAAGATTAGTAAGAATATCAGATAAGAAGGGGGCATATTAAGAAAGAAAACAAATGCTTGTGAAGGAATTAAAAGGAGAAGAATAATCTTTGAATTAATGAATAAGTAGATTAATAGAGATACAGAAATAAGAATACAAAAGTTCTCACTTTTTAAAAACAATTTACAACCCCTTTACCAATTTAATATACAAAGTACTATGGGAACAGGGAGGAAAAGGCCAGGGTCAGCTTGT
The DNA here is from genome assembly GCA_949820135.1 of Sylvilagus floridanus. Classification (NCBI taxonomy): domain Eukaryota; kingdom Metazoa; phylum Chordata; class Mammalia; order Lagomorpha; family Leporidae; genus Sylvilagus; species Sylvilagus floridanus. The sequence continues at coordinate 62,195,259 of OX463246.1, read as the reverse complement.
GGTAGCAGGTTGGACCACTGCCAGGCCAACACCCAATATGGGTGAGAGTTTGAGTCCCAGCTGCTCCACTTGTGATCCAGCTCCCTGCTAATGACCCTGGGAAAACAATAGAAGATGACCCACATGTTTGGGTCCCTACTCCCATGTGGGAGACCCAGAAGAAGTTCCTGGCTTTGGCCTGGCCCAGCCCTGTCTGTTGTGGCCATTTGGGGAGTGAACCAGCAAATGGAAGATATCTCTCTGTCTCTCCCTCTCTCTGTAACTCTTTCAAATACATAAATAAATAAATTGTTAGAAAAAAAAAGAGTGACAATGCAAAAAATCCCAACAGGAATCTGAATACCATAGACGTGTGTGTTGATGTCTTTCTTTTTTTTTTTTTTCCTTTAATTTTGCCTTCCACTCAAACTTCAAAGCTAACCACTAAAACAAGTGTTTCCCCATACTGGAAGAAGTTTTCAGTATGTACATTTACCTCTCCAAAGGCCTATTAAACAGATCAAATCCTAACTGCAAGAGCAAAGCTACCGCCACTCACTCCAACCCGGCATAAGCCTCGATACCTTATTTTCCTTTGTGCATCCTGTTATGGAGCTGTATAACAATGCAAGACCACCACACAGGGCGGGGAGGAGCTTGAATTGTAACAGCTGTGGTCTCAATGCAGGAACCTCAGCCCACTGTGAAATTCTCCATAGCTCTGGATCACAATTAGAGCAACACCTGTGCAAAACAGGTTTTTTCTGATCCCCTAGAAAGCCCTCTATTTTATGCAAGCCCAAATTGTGTTTGTTGTTCTTAAGCCATTTCTCTGCCTCGGAATTTGGACAATCACTCAACTGCTCCATTTCATCCCTCTAAAGCAATCCAGAGAGTTCATGGGAGATACATCAATGAGTCAGTTCATTCCTGCCTTACCCGACCCTTCCCTATGTGACTCCCTGGGCAAGATAACTTTTACAGGATGAAAAAGAATACCCTTGGTCTCTGCTGCATAAAGGCTTTTTATGAAGTCAAATCTTCCATGGTGTTGATGGCACAGGGGAAAACTGGGTGGGGGAGGATGTGATTCCTCCATTTCTGCAGGACCTAGTCCACAAGTAAAAGAGGCAGAACTGCATGCCCCAAAGGAAATGGTTACCAAATTGAGGCGATCACTTACGCTAAAAAATTTCTGTGGTTTCTGTTTGAAAAGGGTCAGAAGAAAGTCATTCTTGGACACTACTGAAAACGTGATTAAGACAACTCTTCAGAGGCCCACAATAGGGACAGGAAATGTCAGAATCAAATTTTCAGGCTCAATTATTCATCTAATAAATAAATTTTGAAGATGGGTTTGTCTTATGAAAGTTGAGAAGTACAGTGTTTAGCAATTATGCAAACCCTGAAGACTTGGCTCCTTGAAACCATTTCTGTTGGTCTTGGAATGTTCTCTGCATCCAAGTAGCTGACAAAGTTTTTTATTATTATTATTAATAACACAAGACTTTAAGAAAGGTATGAGATCTTTGAGTGAGTAAAGAGACTCTGGCTTAATTCCATTTTTCCAGTCTTACTACGGACTCATGGCTGCTGATTTTCTACTTAAGTTTTGCACTTGTGTCTTTTCTACTACTAATAATTCATCATTCAATTCAGGATGAACTTGAAATCTGGATATTGAATCTGTTAAGAAGTCTTACAGAAATATTTGCACAAAAGAAAATCAGTTGAAATCTTAGTAGGTGATAATTGTAATAAGTGTCCTCCTGGTATGCCTGGCCCCTGGAGGTATAGCTACCCAACAACTCTGCTGTTTCACATCCATCGTAATGTATTACAGTATGCATGCATCCTATGGAAACTTATAATCATGTTTCTTTTGCTCTCATGGTCCTCATTGTTCAATGATCCAACACGATGATATGTGAAGCCTTGAAAAACACACCTGCCCTCTAGGGGCTTACATTTTCAGTCTGTAGAACATGCTGGCAGATGGCTGACAATAAGTAGATTTAAATAAATTGCTTAGTATTGTGCTAGACACCACAGAGGTTTCAAATGTATAAAACATGAGTCATCCTCACAGATGACACAATAGAGTTTGAGAGACAAGACAAGTGCTCGGGGCTGGCACTGTGACATAGCGGGTAAAGCCACTACCTGCAGTGCCAGCATCCCATATGGTCACTGGTTTAAGTCCTGGCTGTTTCACTTCCAATCCAGCTTTCTACTATGGCCTGGGAAAGCAGTAGAAGATGGTCCTAGTCCTTGGACCCCTGCACCTGTGTGGGAGACCTGGAAGAAGCTCCTGGCTCCTGGCTTTGGATTGGAGCAGCTCCAGCCATTGGGACCATCCGGGAAGTGAACCAACAGATGAAAGATTCTCTCTCTCTCTCTCTCTCTCTCTGACTCTGACTCTCTGTAACTCTGCCTTCCAAATAAATAAATAAATCTTTAAATAAAATTAAATAACAAACAAAAGAGAAATGCTAGCAAGGAGATCCACAGAGATCAGAAGGCTCAGAGAAAAGTTGAAGAGGAGGTATGCCTTTAGCAAGACTTTGGAGAATTGATAACATTTGGGTGGAAGGAAAGCATTTAAGTAGAAGGCTAAAGTAACCAAAGATATGAAGGCAAAAATGAGTGTGGCAGACATGTGGGACTCCAAGGAGATGCCCCCTCTTCAATTTTCTTTTGGTCATATTAGATCTATCTAACGGGCACAAGATTCAAATTGAGAAAATTGTGGTTCATCAGTGTGGACTCCCTATGGGAACAGAAAGACAAGGGAGCCTTTGAGCGAGGGAATATTGATAGTTCAGTGGATTGAAATGTCTGAGTCTGTCTGGAAGGGAAAAAATAGAAGGATTATGATTATAAAGCAGTGTGTAATGAGCTACCATGGGAACATACAGTCCAGGAGCCAGGAAGATTCCCAGGAAGACATGACTCCTTCCATTCAGCAAGGTGTTCACACACACACACACACACACACACACATCCATCACGTAGACCTGGTTAAATTTGATTGCCAATTATACAAAGTGTAAGAGTGAAGAATACTCCAGATGATATCTAAGTTTCTCAATATTCAATCAGATGCTGTACACTCCCTTCCATATGCTTCCATCATTGTATACTAAGCCCATTCATTGGCTTCCATCAAAATCCATTCATGCTCAAGCACTTCTTGAATTCAGTATTTTGGTTATAAATTGGGACAGTCATGCATACAGGTTGCATTTTAGAATGCATGACCTTCCATCATCCAGGTGGATCCACCGGCACTTGTCTCTCCCTTCCTTTCTTCCAAAAACTAAACACATTCTTTGCTTGTCCAGCATAAAATAATTCCATCCACATCCTTGGAATCTGATTCTGTACTTCCAAGCACTTACCTGAACAGATCATTCACCCATCTATGTGAATTCTAGTGGGTGCAATTTTCTCCATTTTGTTATAGAATAGAATGATGATTACCAGGACTAATGAGAAGTGGAAATGGAAAAATGATAGTTAAAGGGTGTAAAATTGGCACAGTGGGTTAAGCCACTGTCTGCAGTTCCCGCATCCCTTATGGGCATCAGCAGTTCGAGTCTCGGCTCCTCTGCTTCCAATCCAACTCTCTGATAATGGCCTGAGAAGGCAGTGGAAGATAAACCAAATCCTTGGGCCCCTGAACCCATGTGGAAGACCCACAGGAAGCTCCTGGCTTCCACTGGCCGCACTTGCAATTGCAGCCATTTGGGGAGTAAACCAGTAGATGGAAGATCCCTCTTTCTCTGTCTCTCTTCTCTCTCCCTGTGACTCTGACTTTCAAATAAATAAATAAATCTTTTAAAAATTAAAATAAAGGGTATAAAATTTCAGTTATATTAGATAAATACATTCCAGAGTTCTACTATACAGCACAGAGCCAACAATTAACAATACTCTATTATATACATACTTAAAGTTTGCTAAGAGGATAGATCTCATGTTACCTGTCCTTATCAGAATACAACTAATAATAATGATAAATGGGAGAAACCTTAGGAGGTGATTAAAACGGTTATTGCCTGGCAGTGCTGATACTTTCACAGTTGTATAATTATATGCAAATCATTGAGCTGTAGACCATAAATTTGTACAGGTGTTCAATCACACTGCAATAAAGTGGGTTTTGTAAAAACCCTTCCTATGTACAGGTGAAAAGGGGAATAAGTGTAGCACAGCTTCCAGCATATTCTCCTCATACACACACACACACACACACACTCACACACACTCACACGGCAAGGTTTAGGAGATCAAAGCACACTGATGATCTGCAAAATAGTTCCCCTCACACCATTGCTTCTCTTCCCTCCACAGCCCTGATTTATTCTTCTCCTAAGGCCTCAGAGAAAGGCATTCTCTAAAAAGCCTCTCAGAATCCTCTTCTGGCGCTTTCACTTCATTCATATAAGAGGTTGCTCCTACTCAGACCAACCATGCAAGGCCCACTCTGGCAGCAGAGGTCTCCAAAGATCCTAGAGGGAGGGACTTCTGTGAATCAGCCACTACTGCTGGCTTTTTTTTCCTTAAAATTTATTTATTTGTTTATTTGAAAGGAAGAGAGAGGGGCAAGCACTGTGGCACAGTGGGTCAAGCTGCCTCCTGCAGCACCAGAAGCCCATATGGGCACCAGATCAAATCTCATGTGTTCCATTTCTGATCCAGCTCCCTGCTGGTGTGCCTAGGAAAGCAGTGGAAGATGGCCCAAGTGGTTGGACCCCTGTACCCACATGGGAGATCCAGAAGAAGCTCCTGGCTCCTGGCTTTGGTCTGGACCCTCCCAGGCCATTGCGAGCCAATAAGGGAGTAAACCAGTGGATGGAAGATCTCTCTCTCTCTAACTCTGCCTATCAAATAAATAAAAGAAATCTTAAAATATATATAGAGGAAAGCATAACAAATTCGTTTAAGAAAGAAAGAAGAAAAGAAAGGAGAGAGAGATCTTCAATATGGCTGCAATAATTGGGCCAAAGCCTGGAGCCTTGAACTCCACCCAGGTCTCTTGTACAGATGGCAGGGGCCCAAGTACTTGGGCCATCCTCCACTACTTTCCCAGACACATTAGCAGGGAGCTGGATAAGAAGTGGAGCAGACAGGACTCGCACCAGTGCTCATGGATGCCAGCATCACAAATGGTGGCTTAACCCAATGCACCACAATGCTGGCCCTCAGCACTGCAGTTAATATGGTCAAAGGCACTAAGATTTGAGAGAGTCCTAAGAAGTAGGTGGAGCTTCCAGCTCTACCATGTTCCACATTTTCTTCACCCAAGAGTGAGAAACCTCCATGGATCTCTGAATCCCATCCAGGGGAGGGATAGTGTAGACACCTTGCCTTCGGCAGCTGCTCCCTCCAGGCCCTCGCCCACACACGAGAAAGGGTTAGAGTTACAAAGCACTGTTGCTCATGGCACTGCAGCAGGTTACCTCTCTACCCATTTTCCCATTTCTTGGCATTGATTTCTAGAAAAGCAAGGGTTTTCCATGCTAGCAGAAGTTTGTCAAAAAACTGTCTCTTTCTTCCACTGAAAATCACACTATAAGGTGGTTCTCAATTCAAAGTTGATGAACCAGGAAGTCTGATGAATGTTCTTCCATCACATACATTGACAGGAGCTACCACCAGTCTTATGTGCGAGGTAGCATATTCCTGGCTTCTTCTGAAACAACTAATATCGAACAACATATTTTCCTTCTAAGACTATCTTGTCTACCTCTAAGCAATTTCCAAAACTTCATTCTAAATTTAAATGGAATTTCCAAAGTCATCAAGATTCATGACAGATCCCACAAACCCCTAATCTGCCTGCATGATGCACCCTGCAGTTTAAAAATCCTGATGACGCCATACTCTTGGTTCACTTTGCCCCTTGACTTGACAGATACCAGAGAGAACACCAAAATTAGATGCAGATGTCAAATGGGAACTCAGGAATCTGAATTGGGACAATCCCCAATTCTCCAGGACTATGAAAGGCAGTGCTCTGTGATTCCTGCCACTGCACAGGCCTGGCTTCCTTGGGCTTCTGGTCTGCACTCCCACACATCAGTCCAAGAAGGAAGCTGAGTCTGCTCACTGGTTCTACAAAAATCTACACACATCCAAACACATTTTGAGTTAACCTTTAGGAGGACTTAGGACTGTTTCATAGGGAAGGATCACACCCCACTTTTCTCCATTTTTCTTCTTTCTCTTTCTCACTCCACCCCCAAACTACCATTCCTTTGCTATCCACAAAACAATTCTGCACTCAATCAGAATCCCTGGCTCAGAGAAGAAAGCCAGTTCAGTAGTGAACCTATTGTGTTAGAGATGACTATGGGTCAACCAGTTTGGGGTGTCCAGCTAGCAACCAAATGTCAACTGAAAAACATTCTCTCTCTCTCTCTCTCTCTCTCTCTCTCTCTCTCTCTCTCCCTCCCTCCCTCCCTCCCTCCCTCCCTCCCTCTTTTAGATTTATTTACTTACTTAAGAGGCATAGTTATAGATAGAGAGAGGGAGATACAGCGAGAGAGAGATCTTCCATCCACTGGCTCACTCCCCAAATGCCACAACAGCTAGAGCTCAGCCAATCCAAAGCCAAGAGCCAGAAGTTTCTTCTGGGTCTCCCATGTTGGTGAAGGGGCCCAAGCACTCAGGCCATCTTCGACTGCTTTCCCAGGATATCATCAGGGAGCTGGATCAGAAGTGGAGCAGGGGCTGGTGCTCCACTAGAGGGTAAAGCTGCCACCTGCAGTGCAGCATCTCATATGGGCACTGGTTCTAGTTCTAGCTGCTCCACTTCTGATCCAGCTCTCTGCTATGGCCTGGGAAAGCAGTGGAAGATAGTCACAAGTCCTTGGGCCACTGCACCAGCATGGGGGACCTGGAAGAAGCTCTCAGCTCCTGGCTTTGGATCAGCGCAGCTCTGGCTGTTGCAGCCATCTGGGGAGTGAACCAGCAGATGGAAGACCTCTCTCTCTACCTCTGCCTCTGCTTCTCTGTAACTCTTTCAAAAAAATTTTTTTTACAGGCAGAGTGGACAGTGAGAGAGAGAGAGTCAGAGAGAAAGATCTTCCTTTGTCGTTGGTTCACCCTCCAATGGCTGCCACGGCTGGCACACTGCACTGATCCAAAGGCAGGAGCCAGGTGCTTCTCCTGGTCTCCCATGTGGGTTCAGGGCCCAAGCACTTGGGCCATCCTCCACTGCCCTCCTAGGCCACAGCAAACTAGAACCCAGCGCCCATTTGGGATGCCAGCGCTGCAGGTGGAGGATTAACCAAATGAGCCCAAGCGCCAGTCCCAACACAGGCGGATTCTTAATCTATTATGCCACAGTCTCAGCCCCCCAAAAAAACATTCTCAATGTCAATGAAGATCAATGTTCTCCTGTTGTTTGCACCAACTTCTTGTTTACCTGATTCTTATGCCCTGAGCATGCTCTGTGCATTTTAAATATTGTCCCATTTGTTTTTGTGAATCAGTTCCATGAAGGGAACTTTTATTTCACCCACTAGAGTATAAGGTCCCTACAATCAGCCATAGGACTTTTTCTTTATCTTCCACCTGTAATTTCTATTATCATCACGTGCTATACATCGTCAGCCACCGCTGTCAACTGTGTGACCTGCTAACTAGGGAAGGGTCCTTGTAACTGGGAATTGCTTCAAGAATTCTGGAGTTAGATATTGTAGAAACATTCAGAAGGAGGATACTGAGATGGCTTGGCTTTGGGGAAGGAAGAAACAAGGGAAAACATGCAAAAAGAGAACAAGAGAGAAAGAATATGGAAGCAGAGAACATGGGACTTTTGAAGAAGAAACAAGGACATATGGCAGGTTAGTCGGGGCAGGCTGAGCCTCTCTACTTGGAACCCATGGGGAAAAGAGTCCTGCTTCAAATATTTTTAGCTGGAATCAGCAGAGCAAAGCATAGACTTGGCAATAGAAGTTGAATTGATTAGGTTGAACTAAATCATGTTGCTAATATGCAACTGTTTTTCACCTATGGAGATAATAATGTCATATGACTCAACCATATCTAACTAACCAGGAAATTCAGTACATGATTACTCAATTTCACAAGGGTAATGGAAAATAATTGTTGGATATATGACTCATTTTTTTTGCTTAGCATCTGTAAGTTGGAAATACAAGCAGATACTAAAGTTATTACTTTAAAAAAAACAAAAATCAATTATTTTCACTTGCCTCTACTTGGTTTATATTTATATGCATGGACTCAAATACATGCTTTACATTAACTGTGTATGTGTGTTCTAACAACAAATGTACTATATAATTCCTCTAACTATCCAGCAAGAGGCTATTGGGAAGGCCAAGTAAGGTCTTTTAATTTGCATATATGTATTCTACAAAATGTCCAAAGTCCATGACAGTAGAGTGGAAAAGAGGTCACTTTGATGGTCATTCAGGCAAGGCTAAGGAATAAAATAACAAGTGATATCTGTGTCAAATTTTTTTCTTTGTCTTAAAAAATGAAAATGGAGGTGCAGTGGGGGAAGAGATTTGCTAGAATTAAACATTTTAAAATGAATAGAAGAAATCTGTGATCAAATGGAAACACGATTCTTATCAGACGAAAATATTGCCCATAGATGCACAGACATCATTCTTCAACACAGCACTCTAATGAACTGGGATTCTGAGCCAGTGAGTCTGAAGAATAATAATACCATAACTATATATATGGCTGGCTTGAGAATTTCTGTTTTGCAATTTTACTTGCTCCAAGAAATGACAAATTGAGGTTTAACAAATACAATAATTTTTGGTCTTTGTTTATTTCTTTTTAAAGGAAAAAGAAAGAACAAAAACTTCACAGTTGGGAATAGAAAATACCTCATGGATATGGGTTTTATTGCAAGCTCTGCATCTGAGTTAAAGATGTTAATGCTGAATTCGCCCACCAAGATCAAAACTCCTACAAAACTCTTCCAGCTGCAGCATTTATGGCTCCAGGTTTTGTTTCAGAAAGTGAGGAATATGTTCCAGGATTATGATCTTATTTCTCTTTCTTGCCTGTTGTAAGCATAACTGTAGCCTGCACTTTTAATGCTATGGAAATGTTCAGTTGGCATTGTTTTTCCCACAGCCATGGAAACACCTGCTTCCAAATTAATTTATAATCTATTTTACACCTATGGCTGCAAGCCACATTCTAGCTTTTTGTTTTTTTAAGAATTTTGGTAAAGCATATAAGAACATTTATAATGTCTGCTTCTTCTCCTTTCTGTTCCTCATGACATAATGTTGGATTTTATACATTTCATATTATGTCCAGCTTTTTAAGATGTTAATAATATGTAAAGATATGTGATATGTCAGAATATATGTAGTTTTTTCTGGGTCTTTTAAAGCATGTCCCAACACAGATATTTTACACTGCTCGCACTTTTCTTGACTCTCATCCCAATTTCTCCTTTTATTTGGCCAGACTAAACCACACAATAAAGTATCTTTTGAGTTACTTTAACAAAAGAAGAAATCTGAGTGTGCCCACAACCTTACTAACTTCAAATATGAGTGATTCACTTCTGTAGAAATATGTATTCCCCCCTTAGATTTTCTGGTAAGGTAAAGAGAAGAAGTCTTTAATACATCCCAGATGATGCTATGGAAGGATTATGAAACTCAGCTTAACTACTGTTTCCTTGACTTTGCATTGCTCTATTCATCAGTTACGAGGGGCACAGTATTTCATAACTGAAACAATATTTAAGCTGCATTAAGTATTACACTGAGATGGTATGAGACTGGTACATCTTAATTTTTAAATGTATCTTAAAATATTTTAGGGCAGTAAACATTCCTTTCTCAAAACAAAAAAAAAACAAAACTGAATCAGGTTCCCAAATCAAGGATGAATCATAATTTATGAGCATCAAACTAAAAATGATCACTTTCTTTCTTCCATTACTGAAAGGTGGTCTCTGTAGCATAAAGACACAAATATTTTCAGTCCCTAAGAGTTTCATGTGGCATTGTTTTAAGACAAGAAGCTTTTGTTGCCATCAATGCCATCATTTGTGATTATAAAAATTTCTTATCAGTTCATGAATAGGACAAAAATGGAGTGGACTAATTTTTTAAATTAGTGTCTACTGTGGCAAAAATGTCCTACATGAAGGACTTTGAGGGGTGAAACCCCAGGGGAAAGAAGTGGTCATCAAAGAAGGAGGTACTTTTCTCTGAAGAGAGGAGAGAACTTCCACTTTGCTTATGGCCTTGTCTAAATACTGATGGATTCAGAAGGCTTCCATAGTCTAGGCAGATCATGTCAAGAGCCTTGGGTGATCACTGACATCATACATGAAAGTGTTAAGTGTTAAATTAACGAGAGTCACTGTGCACTAACTTCCCATGCAGGACCTCTGTTCTCAAAGAATTCTATTATAATTATGTCTAAGTGTTCCCAAAAGACGTATCATTCTTGGGTGCTTCTTTCCACCTGCGATGCCAGCAACCCATTTGGGCACTGGTTCAAGTCCCTGCTGCTCCTCTTCCAATCCAGCTCTCTGCTATGGCCTGGAGAGCAGTGGAGGATGGCCCAAACACTTGGGCCCCTGCACCAGCATGGGGGACCTGGAGGAAGCTCCTGGCTCCTGGCTTCTGATCGGCTCAGCTCTGGCTGTTGTGGCCATTTGGGGAGTGGACCAGTGGATAGAAGACTTTTTTCTGTTTCTCCCTCTCAATGTCTATAACTCTCTCTCTCTCTCTCAAATAAATAAATTATTTTTTAAAAATAGTTATAAAATTAATTAAGTTTCTAAAAAAAAAGAAGTGAAATTAACTTCAAGATGCAATGATTTTGAACAGGCCTTGTCCCAACTGTTGAGGAACAGGGTTTTTGTTTGTTTGTTTGTTTTGCTTGTTTGTTTGGTTTGGTTTGGTGATTTTTTGCCGTGCAAATTGTTGAACTCTTTACTTAGTATAGAGTTGGTCTTCTGTGTATAAATTTAATTGAAAATAGAAGAAAAAAATTAATGTCTAAAGGATTTGTAACCGATATTACATGGCAATCGTTTTTTTCTCATTAAAATTTCAAGCAATAGAATACACATTGATTTTACAAGAGATCATTAGTATTTAAGTTTTTTGCAATGTGAGATATAGGTCTCAATCATTTGAAGTCTCAAGGGATTACGTTGTTGTTGATGTTGCATCACTGTTGTTTGTCATATGGGCCTACAAGTTCACACAAGAGTGTCAACAGAGGATGTCTTTACAATGCATAGACTTAGACTCATAACCCAATCCCTTTGAGTCCTGAAGCATTGTTGCTTCACTTGTCTACCTTTGCAATCTTTTAAATTAAGAAGGAAAAGATTCTAAGGCAGAAGAAACAAATAACAGGTACATAAGGAGCCTTGACTTTATAGGAAGGGATTAGCAACACTATCTTGTAAAATGATGAGAAGTCATTGCCTAATTGGTAAGCCATGCCCTTCAGAAGACAATATTAGTCACCTATTTATTACTTTTTCTTTCATGTGTTATATTTATTTTTCCCAGCTTAAAGAGCCTTCATGCCATGCCACATTGACTAACAGTGATGGATTGGGAGGCTAGATTGTAAAACCTCAAGACTTAACTCTGACTTACAGAGACATACAAGAGTACTTCAAAAGGTTCATGGAAGATGGAATTAAAAGATAAGTTTATTTTGGTGCAAAAAAAAAAAAACAAGATCCATGCCTAGGTTTTTCATAATATGCATTTTCCATTTGAAGATGCTCTCATATTGTAACAGCTTTACAGACCATGGGTACATGAGTTAATTGTGAAAATAAACCTTCTACACTCTTTCATATGTGTAAGGTACTTACTGTTTGAGTCATTGTCATTCTATTGGCGTATTTTAGTTAGAGAAAATTAAATATTACTTTGGTTTCCCATTGTGGGGCAACAGAATGGTTCATTGCCTTTTCTGTTGGTATTTTTCTTCCAAATTTTTACAAAAACTCTTAAGACATGACTAGGGGAAGATTAAAACTCTGGTACAGGAAGACACCACTGACGACTGATAACCTTTTGATTCTCACCTACAGTGAAACATCTGTGAGAACCAAGTTCTTCTTCCCTGCCATTCTCTCCAACTCCTCCCTCCCTGGGTCTTTTTCCTCCTCCTAAGGAATTCACCTAAAAACGGGCACACTACAAGGTTGAGTCTTCAGGCTGCTGTCAATCCCTGCTTTTTTAATGAATCTTGATGGATAAAAGCCTCTATTACCATAATAAGCTGATGGTTCCCAAGTCCACATTTCCCATCCTAATGATCCATAAGAATTCTTGGCCTAAGCTTACATAATGCCACTAATGTGTTCAAACCTCATCATTTCCTAACAAACAACTCCTTTTCCAGCTCCCCTACCTTAATTATGCATTACTGTAACTCCTTTGCATACATCCAAACTCATTTTCCCCTTCTCTCCATTATTTTTCTTCAAAAAATTAACCACCAGCTAATATACTATGTATTTTATTACAAACCTTGATGATGTCTTGAAAAGACACTACTTGTTCCCCCAAGGCCATTTCCCATCATCTCAACCTTTTTCTACCTTTCTCCTTCTTTTAAGAGGTTAGAAGGCTTCCTTGTTTATATTCTTATTATCTATGTGTCCCTCAGTTGAACGTAAGATCCATGAGGTCAGAGAATTTTCAATGCTTTTGTCTACTGTATGCCAGCACTGAGAACATAGGAGGACACAAGACAGTGGAAATGCATAAGTGAAAGAACAAAGCCATAGTGCTTTCTAGAACCTCTGGATCACAAATGTTACAATTATATTTCAATCTGGATTTACATCTGTGCTGCACATCTAATCAGTTACAGAGTCCTATGACTTGGCCTTTCAACATTTTGTTTCCACCAAGTCCAAACCCTAAATGCTGCAGACATGGATTTAAAACAAGTCTCCAGGATCTCTCCATTTCAATTACTTCTTCCAGATGAATCTTTCTAAAGCTCTAGTTTTCATCACTCTACAGATTCTAAAAGCTTCCATACAACTTCTAAAATCCCCCATAACCTTGTCTTTGATACATTCTGTCTTTACTGATGCATTCAATCCCAATTACTACTCATCATTCTTCTTTCTCACCCACTTACGTTGAACTTCTGACTAGCTACCTCACATGAAATGTTCTTTCCTACTTCAATGCCTTTACAGCTAGATACATATCCTCCCTTTCCACAATTTATCCAAATTCTATAAATTTTTTTTTGAAATCCAATTCCACTGGGCTCTTTGAAACCCTCACCAAAAACCACAGCCCATACTGATTCCTGCTTGTCTGGCCTCTGGAAATACATATTGTCAGCGTCTCATAATCCATCACTCTGTTAGTCAGAGGTTTCATGGCTTCCCATGAAACTCTCTGGTAAGATGATAACCAAGTAAAGCTGAATCATTCTTATCAGAGGTCTTAAATCAATGCTACATTCTACAGAAACCTACATCCAAAACCCCAACATACATTTGAAAGCATCTTGATTTTTTACTGAGATTTTTCAGGTATTTAGCAAATATCTCAATGTTCCACATTTCCCATCATTATCTCTGAAGTCTTCCTAACAGTTATTCAATTACCAGACATCTGTCTCCTTCTCATTTATATTCTCTACCTGTAAAACTCTAGTCCATGTTGTTTTTCTGTTTCTTTCATTGTCACCTTGTGTATCAACCCTGAATCTTTTATTATTCTAGGAATGGCTCTGCCCTCTGTCTCTTGTATTTCGATTTAGACTTTTGAGGTTCTTTCCAATGTTATATACAGATATTAACCAAAACAAAATCCTAGCCTCTACCTACAACTGTTGAAATAGAGAGGCATCATCCTCCTTCAGAAGTAGAAACAGAAGAAAAACTATCCGTGTTTACTAGGCTAACTTATTTTATATTCCTGTCCTACTTTTTCTCCAGTTAAATCTTGGTGGGTTTCGGAAAAAGGTGCACTACTTGTTCTTCCTAGGGCATTTCCATCAGATCCCAACCCCCTCCTGCCTTTCTCCTTTCTCCTTCTCCTTTCTCTGTGATGTTGGGAGACTCATCTTAACAAGCATCATTGTGGGATAGACCAAGCTAGACAATGACCTCTCTAGCCAGAAGCTCCTGCTGCATGCCCCCCACAGGCAGTAATCTGTGATACCCAGACCTCTGACTCCCTCAGATGAGTGCCCTGCCTAGGCCAGCCCTTCCCTCCTGACGCTTTGTCCTCTGCCGCAAGAAAGATAATCAAATATCCAAGTGATTTTCTCACAGTTTCATGACTCTGCTGTATCTGTGGGTGAAACAGGCTACAATGTGACCATGGAGCCACCTCGGTGCCACTGCAAAACCCAAACCTGAAGGTGTCTGGCCTTGGAAATACCCCACACCAGAGCAGGAGGGGAAGAAAACGTTAGGCCGCGCAAGTGGAAGGGCAGTGGTGAATGCAGAGGCTATTTTCACGAGTACACAGAGGACGCCCACAGACATTCTCCATCATAACAGAGGGGCACTTTGGAAGCGCCAAGGTCTGTCAATACAGACAGCATAGGAACAGAACTAGGAACACAATGATACTGTTCATGTGATTCCTATTTTATTCCTTGGCTCTGTAACTGGGAAAACAAAGTTGCATGGAAAATAAAATAATCACATCCATATCAAAGTGCTCTTGTAATATTTACAGTATGTGGAAAGTATGAACCCTGAGCCAGACACATAGTAGGAGCATAACTGATTGTTCTCTACCTACTCCTCTTCCCAGACACCCCTGCCTTTCCAAGTGGGGCTCCATATCTTCCAAGAATCTATTCATTAAAAAATATTAATCACGCACTTACTAGGCATTGGAAATACAGTAATGAATAAGACAGAAATAACTGTAGCTTACAAGCAAGTTAGGCTCAGAGCAGGTGCTTAATAAATGTCTGTGCATTGACAAGACCAATCCTTGTAGTCTCATCTCCTCCACTGGTATCTGCATGTCCTAGAGAGCTCTAACCAGGATTTGCTATCACAGGAAGTAATGTTGACTTAATGCTTAAGGATAACCAAAAGATGGAAATAAGAATAGGTATCCTGGGGAAAAACAGAGGGCTGAGAGACCTAGAATGAAAATCAATTGCTAAAATGTCCATCTACATCAATAGGAAGTAAATCTGGTAAATTTTAGGAGGGGTAGTATCAGGATTTACCATATCAAACCATGCCAAAATCCATCATAAATCAAAGTAGGAAAGGTCAAATGAAAATGTTTTACTATTGAGATTTATCATCATTGTATGTATATTATTCAAGTAATACAAGTCAATTTTCCACCACAGTTGATAAAAACTTTAAAAGGGTTCAAATTGGGACCAGTGTTGTGGTGTAAGTTGGTAAAGCCTCTGCTTGCAACAACAGTATCCCATATGGGTACCAACTGGAGTCCCAGCTTCTCTACCTCCAATCCAGCTCCCTACTAACGCCCTGGGAAAATCAGTGGCAGACGATCCAAGTGTTTGGGCCCTTGCTGCCCATATGGGAGTCTTAGATGAAGCTCCTGGCTCCTGACTTCAGTGTGGCTCAACCCTGGCCGTTGTGGCCATCTAGGGAGTGAGCCAACATATGGAAGCTTTCTCTCTCTCCCCCTCTCTCTCTCCCTCTCTTATTTTCAAGTAAAATAAATCTTTTAGAAAAGAGATCGAAGTATAATTGGACTCCATTTATACAAAGGAGATTGAACAAGGTGAAGGTTTATGGGGCTGGCATTGTGGCGCAGCAGGTAAAGCCACCACCTGCAGTGCTGACATCCCACATGGGCACAATTTCAAGTTCTTGGCTACTCCACTTCCCATCCAGTTCTCTGATAATGGCCTGGAAGAAGCTGCAGAAGATGGCCCAAGTGCTTGGGCCCTGCTACCCATGTGGAAGACCTGAAAGTTTCTGGCTCTTGGCTTCTGTCTTCAGCCTGGCCCAGCCCCAGCTGTTGTGGCCATCTGGGGAATAACCAGCAGATAGAACATACATCCCTGTCTCTCCCTCTCTCTATGTACCTCTATATGTGTGTGTATGTATGTGTGTGTATGTGTATGTATGGCCTTAAATTTTAAAATAGATCAGCAAATTGCTGTATCTGTGATTTTCTAATATCTTATGGTCCATGTGGCACAAAAGAGCCTATACTATAAACCATATATTCTTTGGTCTTATACTCCAACAAAACATTTTTTCATTCAACAAACTTTTATTGAATATTACCATGAACTCTTCTATTTCCTGGAAAGATGACAATGATTAAGCCGAAATATCATGTAACACAGAGTCTACAGCCTAGAGGGGGAAAAAAAAGAAATATAACAGCATGATCAGCAGTGAACAACGAAAGAACAGTAAATTCTTCCTAGGGAAATGGAGGTGATCAAAGTGTCCCAAGAAAAGTGGTCCTTATTAAGTCCTGAAAAATAAATGGGAATTTGTCAGGTAGATGTGAACAGAGGTAAGGAATAGCATCCCAGTTGTAGCAAAGAAATCTGAGGAGAGTGTATGTCTGTCCCACGTGATAAATTTGCCATCAGTTAATATTTTCAATAATGGACAAGTAAGGATTACCTAACTCATCTCTGTATTTTCCATAGATCCCATGGCACATAGTTAAGTGACCAATAAATATTTCTTCTTTGTTGCACTAAGACTTGACCCTCTGTGAAGTACTCTGAAGAATTTTTAAGGTGAGAATGATGTAACTAGGTTTGGGTTTTAAGAAGTATTGCTGGCCGGCGCCGTGGCTCAATAGGCTAATCCTCCGCCTGTGGCACTGGCACCCCGGGTTCTAGTCCTGGTCGGGGCACCACAGCGTGCTGGCCGCAGCGGCCATTGGGGGGTGAACCAATGGTAAAGGAAGACCTTTCTCTCTCTGTCCCTCTCTCACTGTCCACTCTGCCTGTCAAAAAAAAAAAAAAAAGTATTGGTGAACATCTCTGCAGAAGGTGAGCTGGAGGAGAAGAAGAAAGAAAACAAGGAGATAAGTTTGAAAACAATTACAAGAAATGATGAGACCTGCACCAAGGCATCACTGGAAGTTGGAGAGGACAGAAGAATTTGAAAAATGACTTGGGAACTAGAATTGGTAGTGCCACGTGACTATTAAAGATAAGAGGTGAGGCAAGGAGGACAGCCTCAAACAGCTCCCAGGTGTCTAACACCCAGGAGAATACTGTGCTTCCAACAATATACGAAGTACAAACAAATATCCTTGATGAAACTGTTCACCATAAACACAGTCACATGTATGTACAATAAAAGTTCCGACCTAAATAGAAGACACATGTTGGAGAGGTTGGGATTGTTTTATAATTCATTTATTCATTCAAAGAATATTTAATGGGTTCCTGTTCCATATCACACATAATATCCAGTGGTGATTGGGGATATAATTGTATGGAAAAATATGTAGTCCACACCTTTGTGGAGCTTATGGCTTTGTGTAGAAGATAGGGTTATCAATTATATCATAGGTAGATAGGAGATAAGGTTTTAAAAAAGCCTTATTAAGAAGATTCTCCTTATCTTGAGAGCAATGGAGGGCTATGGAAGGGTTTTTAAGGCCAAATAAGATTTTCACTTAAAAAAGATTACTCTGGCTACTGTGCAGTGGATTATGGTACACTAGAGGATCCACTTAGGAGGCCCCGACATGGATCCAGGCCAGAGGCAATTGAATCTTTTTTTTTTAATTTTTTTTTTTTATTTGACAGGTAGAGTCATAGACAGTGAGAGAGAGACAGAGAGAAAGGTCTTCCTTCCATTGGTTCACTCCCCAAACGGCCACTTCGGCCAGCGCTGCGCTTATCCGAAGCCAGGAGCCAGGTGCTTCTTCCTGGTCTCCCATGCGGGTGCAGGGGCCCAGGGACTTGGGCCATCCTCCACTGCCCTCCCGGGCCACAGCAGAGAGCTGGACTGTAAGAGGAGCAACCGGGACTAGAACCTGCACCCATATGTAATGCCAGCACCACAGGCGGAGGATTAACCAAGTGAACCACAGCGCCAGCCCCGGCAATTGAATCTTAGATTCCAAAGAATGGTGCTCACCAGTATTGGCTATTTTGGTTGTTTATAGCCAGTTTCCATACTTATAGGTCAATGTCTTGTGCCATATTAGACTTTCAATATTTCCTCTATAAACCCACTGCTGAGGCTGATGTTGGTGGTAGAGCAGGCTAAGCCAACTATGATGCCAGCATCTAATGCTAGAGTGTAGGTTCAAGTCTCAGCTGCTCCACCTCTGATCCAGCTACCTGCAGATGCATCTGAGAAAGCAGCAGAAGATGGCCCAATGAGTGGGTCCCTGCCACCCATGTGTGAGACCAGGACAGAATTTCTGACTCCTGATATCAGCCTGGCCTAGACCTGGTTATTTCAGCTATTTGGGGAGTCAACCAATAGATGCAAGATCTCTCTCTCTTTCTCTCTCCCCCATCCCCCACCCCACTTCTACTTCTCTATCACACTGCCTTTCAAATACATACATCTTTTTTTTCTATAATCCACTGCTAAGGAGGTGGTGGTGATGGTGATAGAGGGAGGTGCATGAAAGAGGTTTCTGGGAGGTAGAACTCATCCCCTTTCAGGAAGCCAACAAGATTTACCCCTGGTTATCAACTGCCTCTGGCTATTGATCCAGGGTGAGTTAAGTGTAGTAAGGATACAGGAGGGCCAGAAAAGAGCCCACCCCCTTGGCAGCAGTAAAAGGCCTTGCTGGGAAGTGCCCACCCCCTTTTTTATTTCTATTTCCCCCAGGCACTTGGCCACTTCCATCTCAAGGAACAACACCACTTAGCCTTTTGGTTTATAAATGAAGAAAATTAAGCTTTGAAAGTACATAACATTCCCAGACCAGTTCATCTATTGTAAAACAAATTGTCAGATTCTCGTTTCATCACACAGACAGGCCAAAGATTTGGTCAATGTTGCACGTAACACATGTTGCTCTCTGACCATCGTGATCAAATCCAAGCTGAATGTTTTGTCCAGATCTGTTGCCTCTCCTTCACTCTGCCTTATGTTCCCTGGGCTATTCACAGTACCCAAAGCAAGTAGAGCAAATGAAACTCACCAATTTGTTGCTTATTGCAACTCAACTCAGATAAAAGTCTCAGCTGATAGGGGGATAATTAAACCTTTGTTCTAAATGAGCTTATAGGATTATCTCCAGCTTTTAGCTCTCCATGCCATTTTTGTCCCCAGGGGTCAAATATAATCTTATGTTGGCTGGAAGCAGGACTTGGCAAGCAGGGAGCTGGCAAAGAAAAACTAAGGCAAAAATCAATAACTAGTCAATATATTCTTATCCAGCAGCTGCTTCTTGGAAATCATTGTACTACCTTTTATAGAGAGTATAAGCTGTTGTACCCTCAGGAAGCACACAAGCTTGATTTTAAAAAGGAAGAATAAGAGAGAGAGAGAGAGGCACAATTACTAAGCCATATGCAAACTGCATCAATTAAGCACAATCAATGACTTTTTTAAAAAAGATTTATTTGTTTATTTGAGAGCCAGAGTGAAGAGAAATATATCTTCCACCTGCTGGTTCACTTCTGAAATGGCCATAAAGGATGGGGATGGTCCAGGCTGAAGCCAGGAGCCTGGAACTCCATTCTGATCTCCCTCAAGGGTGCCAGGGGCCCAAGCACTTGGGCCATCTTCTGCTGAATTCCCATGGACATTAGCAGGGAGCTAGATCCGAAATGGGACAACCGGGACTTGATCCTGTGCCAATGTGGCATGTAGTGCACAGGCCACTTCTCATCCTGCTGCACCACAACACTGGCCCCACAACCAGTATGTCTTTGAAGGTCCTAAAGGGGAGGTGCAGTTTAGGGAGTGGCCAGAAATATGTCTGGAGCTGTCAGTGTTGGCAAGTTGTAAAAGGGAGACAGCCCAAGATTGAACAAATGAATTGGGACAGCAGAAGATAAAGGACGGGGCTTTTTGGCTTTCGTAGGGGTCTGGGAATTTGGAGAGAGGTTGAGGGTGTTTTGTTTGTTTGGTTGTTGGTTGGCTGGCTGGCTGGCTGGTTGGTTAGTTGGCTTTCATATATATTTTATCAGCTTAACTGGAATGTTTAGAAGAGAGGTAAGAAGAAAGGAAAGGACTACATTTTCCACTCTGGTAGGAATTTTAGTTTTAAGAAACCTTTTTTCTACTTCTATTCAAGAGTCCTAATCAATCTTCACTCTTTTTCAACATTCGAAACGCTGTTAGAGGTTCACTAGAGAACCTTGAAATGGAATTTCATGGAAAAAGCTCCTCTGTGTGACACAATTATGAGAACCCCTGGAATAAAATATACACGAGTAATCCAAAGTGTTCCTGGAAAATGGAATTCAAAGACAAATTTATTTTGGTACAAAAATGTTTTTATCCATGCATGTCTTTCCATAGTACACATTTTCCTGAGCTTTTTCAAGAACCCCCTATGCAGCAATTTCAAATGTCTTTGCACCAGAACAAATGTATCTTTAAATTCCATTTTCCATGAATTTCTTGAAGTATTCTCATATATGAGAGATTGTGACTTCAAAGGTGAAATCAATCAGAGATTCACAGGTATAAGATGTTCATTTTCATGTTTTAGTTTGGAGATTCAAAAGGGACGGAAGAGTAGGCTGCCCCAGAAGTTTTCTGTGCCAAGGAAATGTTGATTTCTGGGGGTCTCAGAGAGTAAGGAGACAGGAGAATTCTCATGCAACTCCAATCAGTAGAAATTCCTAATGATGGGAAACCCATTCAGAAGCTAGAAAGTTTTGTTGTCACCAGAAGCAGGATATTGCAAAAACCTATAGCATAGGGATCGGTGCTGTGATGTAGGAAGCTAAGCCTCCATCTGCAGGGCGGGCATCCCATAAGGACCCTGGTGCATGTCCTGGCTGCTCCTCTTCCAATCCAGCTCCCTGCTATGGTCTGGGAAAGCAGTAGAGGATAGCCCAAGTCCTTGGGCCACTGTACCCACATGGGAGACCTGGAGGAAGCTCCTGGCTCCTGGCTTTGGATCAGCGCAGCTACAGCCATTGAGGCAACTGGGGAGTGAACCATCAGATGGAAGACCTCTCTCTCTCTCTCTGCCTCTCCTCTCTCTGTGTAACTCTGAATTTCAGATAAATACATAAATATTTTAAAAAGAATCGCAAATTCAAGAAAATGTAGGCAAGTAAATTGAAAACAAGGCATTGTGGACTACAGGTAATGTGGAAAGTTTTCATACAAAAGTAACGTGAATAATAATAGCTCTAGTCTTGAGCATGTATCATTACAGGTGCTATGCTTGGCACATTTCTATATTATCTAATTAACTTTTTACAACTCTATGACAGAATTATTGTTTTCAGAGCTACCAATAAGTAGGGAAGAGGAGATTCTGAGCCTAGCTTGAGCCTGAAATCCACTCTCTTTCCACTGAAGTCTTAGTTCATGGGAGCTATTGAGGTGCTTAGTAGGAACTAGTATAGAAAAGAAGGGAAAGAAAGAAAAGAAAGTGGCTAAGGTGGCCCAGCAGATAAACTAAGGCAAAAATCAATAAGTCTAGATGGAAAGTCTAGATGGAAAGCCAGAAGTTGACGCTGCACGTGTAACTGGCAGGTGTTGAGCATTCACAGTAAAGAGACTAAAACATGGAGGTGACCATGAGAACGGACTGGAAGGCTTTAGGCAGATAAGGAAGAGTGGGAACACAGACAAGAGAGATACTAACACAAAGAGAAGGTGGTGAGTGTCCCAGGGCTGGGTTCCAACATGACAGGCATACTTGGCTTGACAAACCGGAAAGTGCCTGAAAGAAGAAAGCCTGGATGGAGATGAAAGGAAAGAAGCAGACACACCCACCTGCTGGAAAACAGAAATGGACCTACAGCAACAGCAGCTGATACCCCGCATTTTCAAACGGGCTGAGCTCTAACACAAAGGAGTGACAGATTGTCAGCAACTGTTTTCAAAAGAAAGCCTATGATCACAAGATCCAGGACATATCTGGATCTACACCACATGTCACAGGGGCCAGCACAAATGAAATGTCTCCACCCCTAGGGGCTCAGTTATGTTACGGGAGTTTATCTCCGAGAATTCTTTGTTTTCCATGCATTCTTGTGGTCTAGCACTGCCATTTCCTAAAGAAGGTTTTCATGTCTCTCATTTTCCCAATGAGTGAAGTTAGTCATAGAACCAATGATCAGAGCAACCCTAACTCTGCCAGGGTCTAGCCCTGGACAGGATCATGAAGAAAGCCAAGCTCCACTGGGAGATCTCCGGCTCCTCTCATCTCTGCCTCCCTCCTTAGCTCGGCATCCTCTCCCCTCCCTCCTTTTGTGCCTACTTTGTGTTCTTAAGACTTTAACTCTCAGGTAGCTCTCCATGCATCATTTCAGTGATTCTAGAACTTCACTAGGTGTAATAACCACTCTGGCTTGCCCATCTCTCTGCCTGGAGATTCTGTCCCAACTGGTCTGGGTGGGGGCCCTAAGTCAGTGTTTTTCATAGACCCTCAGGTGTTGCTGATGGAGAGAAGCCACAGATGGAGCAACTGCATTGGGATGTTTGTTGATGATTAAAGTAATCATTGTTAATGGCAGAGGTTTTACCAAAGACTCTTGACTGGAAGTGTTTAAAGCTGAAGATATTTATCTCCAGTGGCAGGATGTTGGCTAGGGAAAGTCAGAAGATCCTCTCTGGTACTTTCCAATTGATCATGCATGCTAAAAGGAAAAAAAAGTGCAGTCTTTCTTTGTAGCCAACAGAAACATTGCACGTCATTCCACTGACCTTATAGCCTTAAACACTATCAATATTGTCATGTAAAATCATGATTTTGACATTCCTTCGATCAAAAAGAAATCTGCTTACAAAATGTTACAGAATGGGGGCCAGCGCTGTGGCACAGCGGGTTAAAGCCCTGGCCTGAAGAGCCGGCATTCCATAAGGGCTCCAGTTCTAGTCCCGGCTGCTCCTCTTCCGATCCAGCTCTCTGCTGTGGCCTGGGAAAGCAGCAGAAGATGGCCCAAGTGCTTGGGCCCCTGCACTCACATGGGAGACCCGGAGGAAGCTCCTGACTCCTGGCCTTGGATCGGATAATAGCTCTGGCCATTTGCGGCCATCTGGGGAGTGAACCAGCAGATGGAAAACCTCTGTCTCTACCTCTCTCTGTAACTCTGTCTTTCAAATAAATAAAATAAATCTTTTTTTAAAAAGTTGCCGACTGAAAATAGAATTACAAATTTTTTTCAAAATAATCATTCGACCTATAAACAACCAGTGTTCAAACCAAACTCTCTAAAGGGCAACTACTCACAAAGTTGACCCTTGGATCTTCCCTGCCCCAGTCCCTGCAGGTCTCATGGTGTGAATACCTTTGTCTGCTTTGATTGTTGAGATAAATCCACAGCATCATCTGAATATTACCCCAGGTATCCACACCAAGTAAGATTGTACAGAAAATAGAACTTATTCTGTAAATTTAAAGATGTTGCCATTTTTTTCTGTTGTAATCAGAACCAAACGTCAAAACCACAAACACCTCATAGTAAATGACCATGTCTCTGTTATTCATAGTTTAATTGTTCTACCTTCCCGTTTCCTTTCATTGATTTTATTTTGGATTATCCTTTTCATCCTTTTCATACATTTATAACTACCCTCAAAACCCAGTCCTTACTATTTTGAGCAAATATTCGAAAGGGAAAAAGTAATAAAGTAACCAATGCGTATTCTATAAGTCACATTTGACCTTTATTCTTATCACTGCTCCAGAGAAATTCAAGGAACAAGATGAATTGTCATTCAACCTTGATTCTCAGACACATCACTCCAGGGCGTCCCTCCCCTTGTCTCTCCCCAGAGCGCCTACCCTTGAGCCTAAATGCCAACAAGCTCCACTAGAGGGCAGTTTTCTAGATTCTTGACATGTGAGAATTAATTCACTAGTACTACTTCCTGTTAGTTATTCTTCCTTCTCCAAAAATATCCCATTAGTTGGGAGAAGAGAGCAACAGAAAGGGTATCATAATTCTAAAGACTATATTTTCAGTCCTATTTGTCCCTGATACAAGTCCTAAATTTGGAAATTCTGGTTATTTTCCAAAAACCTCTAAAAATTATATTTATGACATATGGATCACTTTCTCCCCTGGAGCAGAATTCATTTTTTCTAAAAGTTATTACTTTATAAAACCAATCATGAAGTGTTAAATCTTTGCATCATGTGCAAACATGTGAATGAAATTAATGTTGCAAAGTAAAGCTACTGATTGTCATTTTTAAATATTTTATTTCCAATAATAAACCTGATATTCTAAGAGCTACTCCTTAATTTTTAGAAAAGTTGTAAATATTAATGTGTATATTCCTATAATATCCTGAATATAAATTTAACAAATTCAGGGAGTTTGTGTTTTGGTTGGGGGGGGGGGGGGACTGGTAGCAGGAGCAAAGGATGGACACTCTTTGAAATTTCTGTATTCCTTTTTTAGGCAGATGCCTGAGAATCTGAACACACATAAATCTTTAAAAGATGCCAAGATTGGGGCAGGCATTTGGTTCATCAGTTAAGACACTTCTTGAGATGGCACATCTCATATTGGAGTCCCTGGCTCAATTCCCAGTTCCTCCACTTCCATTTCAACTTCCAGTTGATGCACACCCTGGGAGGCAACAGATGCTGGCTCAAGTACTTGGGTCCCTGCCACCTACGTGGGAGACATGGATAGAGTTCCTGGCCCTTGGCTTCAGCCTTGCTCAGCCCAGGCTGTTACTGGCGTCTGGGGAGTGAACCAGCATATGGAAGATGTTTATCTATCTGCCTTTCAAAAAAAATGAAAAGAAATTTAAAAAATTTTAAAGGACAATATTCTTTAACAATTTTTGAATTTGAGAACAGAAATCCTACATAGCTTCCATGCACTCATTACTGAGAAATCTTTAACAGCTCTTTTAATTGGATCAGGGCTCTTTCATTCATTAAACAAGTATTTATTCACTACTTCTTATGTGCCAGAATGGTGTCAAAAAATCAGCAATGCATCAACCAAACAAAAGTGACCTTATCATCTTCAATTGGTTGAGAAACAGTTAGGAATGTGATCAAAGTAATTCTCAGACTAGGCAGTCACAGGTTTAGACAACTATGTATTTCAAATATTTTGTCCCCTTGGAGATAACACGAATTTCTTTCTGTTTTCTTGTTTTTCTTTTGTTTTTTTCTATTTTTGATAGCATGGATTTCTATAATGTAACTTAGTCTAGACAATGAAATGTACTAAATCATAACTGAAAAATTCTTGTCTTAAAGCCAGTTGCTCCAGGACAAAACCATCTGCCTCTTTGAAGGTGTTATAAAAAAAGAACTGGGATATAGAAATTCTAACATATTTGACAAGAACCACACTGTATTATATAATTATTCCTCCTAATTCTCAGACCCTAGCTCAAACAAAATATCAACATTAAAATTGTTCATAGATTTCACTAAATTCCTGCAACCCAGAAATAATCTTTATATATGATGCTTTTAGGGCACTTCCATGTTGCTTTATGTCAGGGGTCCTAAGGAGTGGATGTGAGGTCATTCACACTCTCTTGAGCACCCAATGTGTGAGAAGCAGTGTAGTCCGGTGTTTAAGAGTAGGGGCTCTGGGCCTCATTTCTGGAACTGACTCCCATCTCTGCGCAACCATACCCTCCCTATGCTTCAGTTTTCTCCCCTTCTTATAAAAAGATTTCTAATAGCCCTACCACATGAAATTATTCTGATAATTAAAACTACTACTACAATGGCAGGCATTTGGCACAACGGTTGAGGTACTACTTGAAACAGAAGCATCCCGTGTTTATTAGGGCGTCTGGGTTTGAGTCCCAGTTCCTACGCTTCCAATCCATCTTCCTGTTAATGTGCACCCTGAAAAGCAGCAGGTGATGATTTAAGTATTTGGGTTCCTGCCACCCACATTGAATTCAAGGCTCCTGGATTCTTCCAGGCCCAGCCCCAGTTGAAAGCATTTGGGAAGTGAACCAGCAGATGGAAGATATCTCTCTGTTTCTGTCTCCCTCTGTGTCTCTCTGTCTTTCAAATACATAAAATAAATAGCAATAACACTATTTATTACTACTATAATAGTAGTAGTAATACTACTAATACTACTATAACTCTGACAGCTAAAAGGAGCTAGGGAAATATAATGACTAAAGGTCATGTGGTATTCTGGATGGATCCTGGAACAACAACAAAAAAAGTATGGACTTCTGCTAATAATATTATTTCAGAATTAATTATTAACTATAACAAATGTGCCATAGTCATTAAAATGTTAATAACTGGTAAAGTGAGTGTAAGATATATGGAATCATAACTTTTTGGTAAACCTCTAAAATAAGGTTATTTAAAAAGTAAAAATTAGAATTAGAAAAAAGTTGCAATAGTGCTTTAATTAAATTTATAAGAATATATGAGCCACAGTAGGCATTCAATAAAATAGTAGTAATAGAATTCAGAAAAAGCATTTAGGCAAAATTGTGAATTTCGATTTCCTTATGGTTTGTTAGATATCAAATAAATTTGAGATTCAGAATTATAGAGAGAGGAGAGGGAAGAGAGAGAGAGAAAAAAAAATGTTCCATCCACTGATTCACTCCCAAAATGGCTGCAATGGCTGAGACTAGACCGGGCTGAAGCCAGGAGCCTGGAATTACATCTGGGTCTCCCACATGGGTGTCAGGGGCCCAAACACTCAGGTCATCATCTACCACTTTCCCAGGGGTGTTAGCAAAGGCCTGGATTGGAAGAAGAACAGTCAGGACTTGAACCAGCACTCACTTATGCTTTCTGTTTTATTTCTATTGCTACTTTTGAGGTTTTATTTTTTTAAAAAAATCTGTAACTATAAACAAAACTATTATTTAATTTTCCAGAAACTTATTGTTTCAGCATTATATAGTAAAGGGATTAGTGTGCCAAAGACTGTATTCATTATAGTGATAGTATGTTTGAGGCAGAATTGTATGTGGTGTGATTAGTTAAATAAGCATTCCTGTTTGAGAAGCTATGAATGTATTCCATGAGTTTCCATCTGAACTTTTGTTTTAATTTCTAGGTTATAATTTTTATGAGCATTTTATAGTAACAAGTACAGATCTAGTCATGTTATATGACCTTTTGCTGCTTTCTGTTGTCTACAGGATCAAGTCTTCATACATCATGTAAAGACCTGAACAGTTTAACCTTCCTAGATTATCAGTTTCTGCTCCACAATCCTATGCTCTTCAAACATTTATGTCTTTTCTTGTGCTTTTGTCTGGAATATTCATATCTCCACTCTTCTTCTAAAGTAACTCATCTTTGAGGGTCTATTCTATTTGGTATAAACATTTTTATTCCTTCAGAAAAAAATAATTACTCATTCTTTTATCTTCCCATAGCATTTTTCCACTAAGATTATGAGAATTACAGTCTTCTGGGGAATATTGAGTATGACTTATTTATCTTCATATTTATTTTTTGAACTGGATTTACTAAATTTGAATGACCTTTTCTTGGGAGCACAATGATTGTGACTAATTAAACGAATCCACACAGAATACCTTCCTGTTCTAAACTCCCCTAAACATTATATATACTCTCTGTATATAATGTATATATGTACTACTGTCACTCATGTGGGTTGAGGTTGCTTTGGGATTAGTTCATTACTGTTTCACATCCTCATTCTACCTGAGACTCTACCATGTCTTCACTCTCTAATGAGATGAGATAATCACATCTATTTCTGTTTGTGTTTCTTTATGAGTCAAAAACATAGTCATATTGCTACGTATTTATGAGCTTGGGCAACCATCATTCAATATCCAAAGACTAACTCTTTATGTTTACTCTCTTCAGTTTTATCTCTGAAAATTGCCAATACTCACCGTTCCCTCATCTGACCCAGATCCTGCTGGAATTATGTTTATCATTAAGCAGTAATGATCCATTTAAAAATTGTATACCTTTACAGAGAGACTTGGGTGTCTTCAAAGGTAGCTAAAGTTGACCAAAAAACATATACATTATTTTTTACAAAATTAATACACTTATTACAAAAATTCAAATCATACCCAAAAGTAGAAAGATAAATCCACCTTTTATCCCCTAATATAGCAATTTATCGTATAATAAATGATATCTTCTCATGTTGTATACATTAAATCTCTCACATATATCAAAAATGTACTTTTTCTAACTTTTTACATATAAATTCATATTATAGTAACCACTCCACTTAATAAATGATAGGAATCTTCTTATCTTATCTTCATATCTTCTATTTTTATTTTGACCAAACCGTATAAAAGTATTTAGAAAGAGGAGTTTTGATAAGAAGTAGAACTTTGAATATGAAATATGGTAAAGAAACAAGTGCCCAAATCTCAAATCTGTCTTACAGACATGTTTTTTTCTTCAATGAACCAAGGAGGCCAAGTTCTGTGATGCCAGAAACAATCCTCATAAAGCCCAGAACTTAATTATTGAACTTAAAATTAATCCTGGCCCACTTTATTCCCACACTGTTGATGCTACTAGTTCAAGGCCCTACATTAGACCAGCTCATACTCCTACACCAGATTCTTAACAAGCAGATATCTTGATGAGAGAAACTCCCTAAGCTCCTAAAATTACGATGAAGCCAGCATGTTAGATTCGATGGCAGACTTTGCTAAAGCTATGAAATCTGCTCTCTACCTCCAGTTGAATTTGGGTACATCTATTTGTGCAGTGTGCTAGACAAAACCATGCTTCTAAAAGCCAGAATCAGACTATGCCCAGCATCCTCTTAAAAACGAAGCCAGCACAGAAGGCAGTATCATGCGCCGTTGGTGCAATCATTCAGGAACTTCTATATATTCAATGACTTTCCTTCTAAATCCAAAGCACAAGAAAATACACGAGATTCATGGGACTATGGCCTAGATGATGCACAACCATTCCCATGCAAAACTGTAGCCCAAACCTAGGTTGGTGTGGTCACCTCCACAGAGGAAACTTTCACAAATTCATTGGGCAGAGCCTTAAATGCAAATGCCACTTTCTAGGAAATTTGTTGTTCAGAGATGCATAGGCAGCCTAAACAAGAAAATGCTTGTCCAAAAACCAGCCTTTCTGGTAGAACTCATCCCCAAAAGGACCAAGATGGGACACTAAGCAGTCAATGGAAGTAAACTGTTCAGCATCATCATCTACTCAAAAGAAGAATGACAGCAGGTTGAACCCTCCCTCGCTGCCCCCTGCAGTCTCCCCAGCTTCCATCATAGGCCACAATAAGCATGAGTGGAAATACAGGAGTGCCAGAAACTAAGATCCAGAGCCTAGTCATTCTATTAGCATCTGAGCTCTGCTCTTTGAATCTCTGGCCGTGGGCATGTGCACTAAACCACAGCAGCTGCACCTACCACAAGCCAAAGGGCTTGATGAAAAGCAGAGCCAAGAGGAGAGAAGAGGGAAGAATGTGTAGAAGTTGGACAGTTAGGGAAGTGGCATGTCCTTTGACTCCTAGGACACTATAGTGGTCAACAGATCAATGCTGCCCACTTCGAAGCTGGAGGAGCTTTTTGTTCAGTGAGATTTCATGTAGCCCCAGAGGTGAAGAGACAAAGCCACCAATGGTGGCACGCAGCCAGACTACATGTGTGCTCAGATGAGACTGGACTGTGCGTCATTAATCACGCAGCCTTGGGCCTCACTCACACACACAGATAGTAACGCCGCCAGGGGCAGCCATCTTCTAATGCCAAGACCAAAATAAATGCTTCAACCTGAAATATAGACGCAAGCCAAGACAGGTCCCTCCGGAACTTTGAATTCTTTTCGTGGCCTAAAGATGACTGATGGTGATGACGCTGCAGTCTGTGGACATATTACTATATCTGCCCTCACTTTTCCAGGACATGTTTCTGACACCCTTGATTATTCTCAGTCTTTGCAAATGTCAGTTTTCCTGAGGTTTCCTCCTCACTTTCTGAGTTGTCTCAGCTACCCCGGAGCTCTTTCATTTCTGTACATGTAGCATGTAAGCTTTCATTGTTCAGCTACCTGAGCATTTCTCCCCTGCCCAAGCTCCCCCCACCCTGTTTCACCAGACTGTGCTAGTCTATCAAGATGAAAACAACACTGACACTCGGAACAAACTTCTCCTGTCAGATGCATACAGGGGACTCTCTGTTGCACAATCTGCACTTGTCCCTCATGCAATAGAGATGCAGCTCACAGATACGAGATCCAGACTGCAGATCAGAAGGGAGACTGACTTCTGCCCTTCATTTGGGCCGGAGAATACTTATCTCCTTCTCTCCAACTTCTTCTCAAGTTGCAGTTCGACCTGGGGAGATGTAAATATGTAAGTAAAACCCAGGACCATAGTCACAGGTTATCCCTTTCAAAATGCCAGCACTTTTCAGTTGCCTTATCACAGACTGATTCAGCTCCTCATTCATAAAGGGCCAATAGCAGAAAGGCGGCCGAGTGTGCGGCAGGACTGCAGGAGCTACCTCCCTAGATGGATCTTTTTGTTCTGCCACATTGGTGAGTGGGATGGGGCTGTGGGCAAAGTTTCTGTGTCTCTTTCTTGCAGCCGCAGGCTGTCCTTCATTCACAATACTGCTGAAAAAAACTTTTCTGGGGCAGACATATCATAGGAATCTCCAGCAATTGTTGTCAGTGTTTAATATTTATCAAACACCCACTACTGGAGCTGGCATCCTACCACATGTAACTTGCATCTTGTTAGAACTTTCTAGGAGGGAAAAATTACTTTAGCTGAAAACTAAAAGCTGTTTAGCTATGGTAAAGGCAACAAGAATACACATTCCTCAAATATCTCTAATTGCTTCTCATAACACAGTGCAATTTTTTCTACTCCTTCCATTAAGAACAGTCATTAGCATAATATACTCCATGAGTACATCTCTATAGTAATTTTTTTAAACATTCAGCTAAGCCTGCCAGTATCTTGGAGTGAAAACAGAAGTCAACATGTTAAAGCATATTTTAAAGTTTTTTTTTTTCAGAAAATGTATATTATAATTGGAAATAAATTGACTCATTTTCAACCTGCACAATCTTAGTCTTTGTCTCGGTTCCCTGCCTTTCTCTTCCCCAGCACCCAAGGTTGGAGCCTCTGATGAGCTCCATCTGTAGAGTCCAAGCCTGTCCCCTCTCCTGAAACAGGAGAAGGCAGAGCCGGGGAGTCATAACTCCACCATTCTTAAAGGGCTCAGGTCACTTTTCCAGACCCGCGGGACTTTCCTCCTTTTCCTATACCTTTATTGACAACCAGATCCTGAAACCGGCCCCAAACTCAGTCCAGTCTACAAGCCAAGAACTCTAAAGCTTGTCTATTTTCTTCCAACCTTCCTTCTCAAAGCAGATCCTACATGTTGTCAGGGAGCATGCAAAGTAACAAGTATTTCTGATGCCCACATCTTCCAGATCTCTGCTGGTGAACCGTCCGACTGGCCTGGTTTTGGTGATCTCCTCCATCATTCCATTAATACATGGAAAAATCTCTGAATGGTTATCCACTAAAACATTAACCAGTTATCTCTGGGAGCTAAAGAGACACATAATCTCAATTTTCTCCCTTACTATACTATATTTTCCAAATGTTCTGCCCTAACGCATACTACTTTTATACTAAACAAAATGTATGTTGGGTTATGTTATAACTGCCAAGTCATACCATTCCCCTTCTCCCACGTGTCTGCTTTGGTACATTCTCTCCTGCCTTTTCCAGATCTACGTTTGGTGAAAAAGAGTTTTTGCTCTATAAAGGAAGCCAAAAATCTTAAGACAAAATCCTAAGAGAAAATGCTTTCTAAAAATATTTTTAAATCTTTTGTAAAGTAAAAGGGTGAGGTTTTGAATCCATATCCTTTAAAGCATTGAAAAAATTAGTGATTTAATAATGATACAAGAAATTTAGATGTTCATGGCATCGTAAGAAATTTTTTAAAAAGTGTGTTAAAAATTAAAATAACCAAAAGTTAAAACTGAATTAGAAAATGTAAATCAAAACCACAAAGAGGGGAAACAGGACACAGGGAATCACACACTGGACCCAAAGCCAAAGAACCCTCAGCTGTGGAGGCTTCCCCGCCACTCCCATCCCCACCCCCTCTCCCACTGAGCTTTAGTCAAGACAGACTTTTCTGCCATGATGGGGAGCTACCAAATCCTAACCTCAAGGTTTTGCTCTACTTGGGAAGTGTGTTTCCTTACAAAATAGGAATTTTGCACTACAGATTCTGTAAGCCCTGTTCCTCTGTTGTATCTATCCATAACAAAGTTCACTGTTGTACATTTGAATTTCTTTAGTCTGCAATTTACAGGTTGTTGTCATTCATTTCCTTGTTGCAAAATCTCTTTATATAACTTTAGTTCTAAGTAGAATTTACTTTCAACAAAGGAAAAAAAAAGAAAACTGCAATGATATGTAACTTTATATGTAATTAAGATGGCTATAATCAAAAAGAGAGTTTATAACAAGTGTTATTGAGGTTATCAGACATGGAAACACTCATACACTGATGGTATTAGTACAAAATACTATCTGGAAAGTAGTTTGAAAGTTTCTCAAAGAACTAAACA
This sequence comes from Sylvilagus floridanus, assembly GCA_949820135.1. Taxonomy (NCBI): domain Eukaryota; kingdom Metazoa; phylum Chordata; class Mammalia; order Lagomorpha; family Leporidae; genus Sylvilagus; species Sylvilagus floridanus. Next base: position 62,162,614 of record OX463246.1, on the reverse strand, counting down.
GAATCACCATATGACCCAGCAATTCCACTCAGGTACGTATGAAATTCATGGAAGTCTTATTCATAATAGCTAAAATGTAGAAACAACACAAATGTCCATCAATGAAAGAATAGGTAAGCATGTATTTTTAGCCATTTAATGGCATATTATATGACCATAAAAAGGAATGAAGTGGGCCGGTGCTGTGGCATAGCGGGTGGAGCCGCCGCCTGCAGTGCCAGCATCCCATATTTGTGCCAGTTCGAGTAGCTGCTCTACTTCCAATTCAGCACTCTGCTATGGCCTGGGAAAGCAGTAGAAGATGGCTCAGGTCCTTGGGCCCCTGCACCCATGTGGGAAACCCAGAAGAAGCTCCTGGCTTCTGGCTCTGGATTGGCGCAGCTCTGGCCTTTGCAGCCAATTGGAGAGTGAACCAACGGATGGAAGACCTCCCTATCTCTCTCTCTTCCTCTCTCTCTCTTTCTCTCTCTCTCTCTCTCTCTCTCTGCCTCTCCTTCTCTCTGTGTAACTCTGATTTTCAAATAAATAAATAAATCTTTTTTAAAAAAAATGAATGAAGTACCAATACATTAGGCAACATGAATGAACTTTGGAGATATGATGCTAAGTGGAAGAATTTGTTATACAAAACTCCACATATTAAGTAAAGATTTCAACAGTTTGCCCTCACATAGCAACACAAAGTGAAAAATACTGTTGGAGTACTAGTTATAGTATTAATTCACAATGTATAGCACATTAAGGACAGAGATCCTACATGATATATTTTTTAAAATTGATTAATTTTCTATGCAATTTCCAATTTAACCAAGATTTTTTTTTCATTTTTAATTATCTTTATATATAGAACATCGATTCAGTATATACTAAGTAAAGATTTCATCAGTTTGCACCCACACAGAAACACAAAGTGTAAAATACTATTTCAGTACTAGTTATAACATTACTTCACATTGGACAACACATTAAGGACAGATCCCACATGAGACGTAAGTCCACAGTGACTCCTGATGTTGATTTAACAATTTGACACTCTTGTTTATGGCGTCAGAAATCTCCCTAGGCTCTAGTCATGAGTTGCCGAGGCTATGGAAGCCTTTAGGGTTCGCCGACTTCAATCTTATTCCGACAGGGTCATAGTCAAAGTGGAGGTTCTCTCCTCCCTTCAGAGAAAGGTACCTCCTTCTTTGATGGCCCCATTCGTTCCACTGGGATCTCCCTCACAGAGATCTTTCATTTAGGTCTTCTTCTTTTTTTTTTTTTTTTTTTCCAGAGTGTCTTGGCTTTCCATGCCTAAAATACTCTCATGGGCTCTTGAGCCAGATCTGAATGCCTTAAGGGCTGATTCTGAGGCCAGAGTGCTATTTAGGACATCTGCCATTCTATGAGTCTGCTGTGTATCTCGCTTCCCATGTTGGATCATTCTCTCCCTTTTTGATTCTATCAGTTAGTATTAGCAGACACTAGTCTTGTTTGTGTGATCCCTTTGACTCTTAGACCTATCAGTGTGATCAACTGTGAACTGAAATTGATCACTTGGACTAGTGAGATGGCCTTGGAACATGCCACCTTGATGGGATTGTATTGGAATCCCCAGGCACGTTTCTAACTCCATCATTTAAATCTTTACTTAATATATACTAAACTGATCTTCTGTATACAAAGAGAATTGAAAATGGATCTTGATGGGAATGCAAGGGGAGAGGGAGTGGGAAAGGGGAGAGTTGCAGGTGGGAGGGAAGTTATTGGGGGGGGAGCCATTGTAATCTATAAACTGTATTTTGGAAATTTATATTCTTTAAATAAAAGCGTTATTAAAAAAAAAACTCCACATATTGTATGATTCCATTTACAGGAAATGTCCAGAACAAATAAATCCTTACAGAAAGCAGGTTAATGGTTACCACAAGGAAAGAAAGAATGCAAAGTAACAGGAGTACTGGATTTCTTGCTGGGTGATGAAAGTGTTCTAGAATCAGTTGATGGTGACGGTTGTACAACTCTATGACTATTTTACAGATGGCTAAATTCTACACTTCAGGAGTGAATTTGGTGGCATGTAAATTAGACCTCAATAAAGCTATGTTTTTAAAAAACTAAACTGGGATATCAATATAAATTTATGATTTTTTTTTGACAGGCAGAGTTAGTGAGAGAGAGAGAGAGAGAGGTCTTCCTTTTCCGTTGGTTCACTCCCACAGTGGCCGCTGCGGCCGGTGTGCTGCGCTGATCCAAAGCCAAGAACCAGGTGCTTCTCTTGGTCTCCCACGTGGGGGCAGGACCCAAGGACTTGGACCATCCTCCACTGTACTCCCGGGCCACAGCAGAGAGCTGGCCTGGAAGAGGGGCAACCGAGACAGGATCCAGCGCCCCAACTGGGACTAGAATCAGGGGTGCCAGCGCCGCAGGTGGAGGATTAGCCTAGTGAGCCGCGGCACCAGCCAAATTTATGATTTTTAAAACACATTTATTCTAGCTCTGTCCATTAAAACTTCCCAGAAGCAACATCACAAGGAGCATCCCTAGCACCTAGATTATAGCCTTTAATGTCACCCCCCAATTAAAAAAAAACAAAAACAAACAAAAGAGATCCTTGGGAATTGACTGATTCCACACCTAGGGCAACAAAAAATGTAAGGTCAGTCTTGACAATTTGTTCAAGAAATTCTAAAAGTTTAATGGGGTTGTATGAAAAAGATACAGTGGCCAAAATTACAAGATCGAGGCAATAAAAGAACAATGACTGTAGGCGATGGCAAATCTGTGAATATTCGTGAGTCTATAGCATGCATGACTCTTCTGAGGGCCAGTCTTTGAAAAGGGAGTGAGAGAGGAAGCGATAAACAGAAACCATTATTTGTCAGTTTATCAAGGATAGGCCTTCAACCAACACCTTACTAAGAAAACATGTGGCCGGCACCGTGGCTCAATAGGCTAATCCTCCGCCTTGCGGCGCCGGCACACCGGGTTCTAGTCCCGGTCGGGGCGCCGGATTCTGTCCAGGTTGCCCCTCTTCCAGGCCAGCTCTCTGCTGTGGCCCGGGAGTGCAGTGGAGGATGGCCCAAGTGCTTGGGCCCTGCACCCCATGGGAGACCAGGATAAGCACCTGGCTCCTGCCATCGGATGAGCGCGGTGCGCCGGCCGCAGCAGCCATTGGAGGGTGAACCAACAGCAAAGGAAGACCTTTCTCCTTGTCTCTCTCTCTCTCTCACTGTCCACTCTGCCTGTCAAAAAAAAATTTAAAAAAAAAAAAGAAAACATGTAAAGGGGAAAAAAGAAGCATTTATTCTGCCCTTTCAGTTCCAACTAGGCTTCAGAGTAATCAAAGAGCCCCATCCATAAATACACATCTATTTGTCAGATGTTTTTCTTTTATATTATACATTCATACTTCTTATACATATTTACAGTATGAGAGGTCTTCAAGAAATTCACAGAAAATACATATTATGAAAAAACCACATGGATTTCAAAAAATTTACACCAAAATAAAGTCATCCTTTAATCTGAAACTTACACAAAGTTTTTGAAGTATCTTCACATACACACCCACTGATATTTGATCAGACACTGGAAGGAAGGAAGGGAGCAAGCCACTTATGCACGCACAGGAAAAGTCTGTCAAGTAAAAGGAGCAACAGGTGCAGGTTTCTGAGGCAGGAGCACTTTTGGAGACCAGTAAGTTGCAGAGAAAGGAAGGAAGGAAGGAGAAAGCAGATGATGAAGTCAGAGAGGCCACAGGGGGAACTGCCTCTGAGTATCACCTAGAGTAATGATTGGTCCAAACCATGGAACCACGGGCCCATTTTCACTCTGTTAGGGTCTGTGATCACCTCCTAGCTACCCCTGATCACCTGCATCTTTTTGCCTGAGGACGATAAACACGGATGGATGATACACCTCCACTTGGTGCTCAAGGCAGAGATCACTGATGGGCTATACTTTCAGAAACTCTTTATGTTCTCATTTGATAAAATGTACCTATTTCTCACTCCTGGCCTATACTACCAACATGTAATCCTAATTGAGCCATAAAGTCTATATTGTATAAAAAATATGACACAGCAGTGATTTCATTAATTCCTTGAACCTGTTAACAGAATCTCCCAACCTCTTAGAGCAGATTCCATGAAGTAAAGCCTGAAAGAGAGTTTAACTAAAAGTGTTTATTTATTTATTGTAAAGGCAGAGCAACAGAGAAAGAGGAGAGAAAGAGATAGAAAGTGAGAGAGAAAGAGATCTTCCATCCTCTGGTTCATTCCTCAAACAGCTAAATAGCCAGAACTGGGCCAGGCCAAAGAACTCTATCCTGATCTCCCAGTTAGGTGGCAGGGACCCAGTAACCTGGGCCATGATTAATTTTCTCCCAGGCATATTAGCGTAAAACTGAAGCAGAACAGCCAGAACTCAAACAGGCACTCGGATATGGACTGCCCATGTCACAGGCAGTGATTTAAACCGCTACACCACAACTCTGTTGCCCCAGATATAAGCTGTTTATTGGAGCATGTTATTCAGCGGCAACTAATGAAAAAAAAGGGAGAAGGGAAGGTGCCATGGTGCAGGTTAACCACCACTTAGGATGCCCACATTCCAGACCAGAACGTTTTGCATCAAGTCTTGCCTTGGCTTCAGATTCAGAGTCCAGCTTATGTGCATCCATAGAGGCAGCAGGTGGTGGGTCAAGTACTTGATTCTCTGCCACCAGGTGGGAGACCCAGACAGAGTTCCCGGCTCCTGGATTCAGCCTAACCAAATCTCTCTGTCTGTCTGTCTCTCTCTCTCTCTGCCTTTCAAATAAATAAAAAGCAAGCTTTATTTTAAAAAAAAGAAAAAATGAAAGTCAACACAAAATGGCATTACTGAGCTGGCCACTTTCATGATGACTGATTGCACAATCACACAGAGTAACCTGACATTTTTCACAGGAATAAAGAGAAAGTGTTTGTCCAGGGTGTTCCATTATTGATGATAGTAGATGAGTTGTTCTGCAGAATGACCCATTTTCTGGATTTATCTGATTATTTCCTTATGATGTAGTTCCTCTACCTTCTAAATCTACCATAAATGGGAAATTAGAGATGATACCTTGATGAGCTCCAACTTACTCATATTTGGCAAGAATTCTTCATGAGTGAAGCTATTTCTGTGTATTATTATATACATCAGGGCACACATATAACTCATAGCCCCATCACAGAGACACAAAGATTAGCCACTGCATTTGAATGATGACAGTTTCATCCCTCCAATATATCATTGTGATCTCCCCCTTGAAATAAATAAGTAACCTGATTACTTTGGAACCATGTAAATGTCAATTCCTCATCAATCATTCAATGAACAGTTTTTATAGCAATTAGTTCTCATTTGTACTCAATAAATACTGTGCATACTCAAAAAGTATTGTTTAAAGTGTGAATAAATGCCAGTGATAACTGTGGATGGATTTTTCATTTTCTATTATCTTTTCACTTATCTGATTTGAAAGGCAGACAGACAAAATGATACAGAAATCTCCTATCTGCTGGTTCACTCCCCAAATGCCCACAATAGCCAGGGCTGAACCAGACCGAAATCATGAGACAAACTCAACCCAGGTCTCCACATGGATAGCAGGGGCTCAAGAACTTGAGTCATCACCTGCTGCTTCCCAGGGTACATATTGCAGGAAGCTGGAATGGAGAGCAGAGCTTGATGGACTTCAAACCCAGGCACTCTAATATACAATGCACACAATTCAAGCTGCCGCTCACCCACTGAGCTCACCCATTCTCTTTACCTCCACTGCAGGTGTTGCATCCCAGATGGCCTTTGGAGGCTAAGATTGGTCTATAGAAATCAAAGATTTCCAAACAACTGTGTATCCCAAGATAGTGCTTGGACCCTTTTCATAGCATTATCATGTAAATTTTATATCTTGTGTTGCTGCTCTCCTTTATAATAAGTCCAGAAACTGCAAGGGGAAACATATCCTTCCTTGGGTATCAGTTTACAAAACAACTTCGCATTGTCTTTCATTTGTTTGGTTAATTCATTCCAATGTGCTTGGTGTTCTTGGTTGTAATTTGTAACATCTAGGAAGATCTTGCTGTTTCTAGGGTCAGAAAGGAAGATGGACCAGTGTTACCTGTGAGACATTTTATCTACAAAAATGTCACTGGCCTTTTAGGGCATTCAAACTTCTTTTTCATTCCCACAGTATCCCTAAATCCAAGACCCAAAAAGAAATTAGTCCCTCCTCCACTACTCCCTATACCAGGAAATATTACTGCCAACTCACTTATTCAGACTGAAATCCAAGATTCATTAGACCCAAACTTTTACAAAAATTAACATAATCTGTATGACCAACTTCTCCATTCTCCTGAATCTCCACTCTTCTCAAACCTTGTGCTTGGACCATCACTAGACTTCTTTTGCTACTTCAAATGACTCTTTTCTTACCTCCTGAGCTTCACAAATACTTTCTCCCCATTTCCCACCAAGCATCAAAGTCTTCTAACTAACCATTCCTCAAATGTTAAGATCTCAGTTAAATGTCATCAGGAAGATTTTTCCCTTTCTTCATCCTAGTGTGTTGTACTTAGTTTTTTAAAATCTGCCTTCTCTTTTATCCTAAAATATCCAAGAAAACTACAACTGTATTTGTCTTGTTTGTTTCCCTATCCTATCAAAGAGTCTAAAGAACATAATAGACTTGCTGTACTTCCATATTTTGTGCAGCCCATCTGTAGATTTCATGATTAACAGTAGAAAAACATCTCTGAAAATATCTTAAGTTGTTCAGAATATAATAGTAATTATAGAATTGTTCATTTTATTTGTTATTCCCAGAGAAGCCCAAATTACAATTCCTTCCAGAAAACAAAGCTGTCAAAAGCTCCTAATTCAGCCTGTCTCTCTCTCTCACTGTCCACTCTGCCTGTCAAAAAATAATAATAATAATAATAATAATAATAATACTTACCTGGTAAGGTAGGTAAGAAAAATAAAGTTGAAATATTATATATGTCTAGCATGGAAAAGGCATTCTATCAAAACAACTGTTGTAAAATGATGACACTGGTTAATTTTCTTTTTTTTTAAAGATTTATTTTATTTATTTGAAAGACAGAGTTAGAGAGGTAGAGACAGAGAGGTCTTCCATCCACTAGTTCACTCCCCAGATGGCCGAAAAGGCCGGAGCTGCGCAGATCCAAAGCCAGGAGCCAGGAGCTTCTTCCGGGTCTCCCATGTGGATGCAGGGGCCCAAGGACTTGGGCCATCTTCCACTGCCTTCCCAGGCTATAGCAGAGAGCTGGATCAGAAGAGGAGCAGGGGGCTGGCGCCATGGCTCACTTGGTTAATCCTCAGCCTGCGGCACCGGCATCCCATATGGGCACCAGGTTCTAGTCTTGGTTGCTCCTCTTCCAGTCCAGCTCTCTGCTATGGCCCAGGAAGGCAGTGGAGGATGGCCCAAGTGCTTGGGCATCTGCACCCGCATGGGAGACTAGGAAGAAGTACCTGGCTCCTGGCTTCGGGTTGGCACAGCTCCGGCCGTAGCGGCCATTTGAGGGGTGAACCAACGGAAGGAAGACCTTTCTCTCTGTCTCTCTTTCTCACTGTCTAACTCTATCTGTCAAATAAAAAAAAATAAATAAATAAAGAGGAGCAGCCGGGACTAGAACTGGTGCCCATATGGGATGCCAGTGCTTCAGGCCAGGGTGCTAACCCACTGTGCCACAACGCCAACCCTGACACTGGTTAGTTTTTGTAAGACAGTCTAATATGCGGAGTTATACACCTGGAAGAATATTGTGAGATCTGAAAAGTCCTTGGAAAGCAGTAGACTGGCAGGATAATCATCCCAAATACAAGTGTTATTTTTCAAAGTTAGGAATCTGGATCTGGATCCATAAACCCCTAAAGGATCTGTGCATGGATTTGGAAGTGTCAATGACCTCCTTAAAAATGTGTATGAGGCAGGTGTTTGGGTAGCAGTTGTAACACCAGTGGGACTCTCACATCTCATATCAGAGTGCCTGGTCAAGTTCTGGCTCTTCCATTTCCAATGCAGTTTCCTGCTAATGTGCATCCGAGGAGGCAGTAATTAATGACTCAAGTCCTTGCTCTCTTGCCACCTCTGTAAGAGACCAGCATTGATTTCTGGGCTCCTGGCTTTGCCCCTGACCCAGCATGGCTGTTAACAGACATTTGGAGAATAAACCAGAGGATGTAAGATATCTCTATCTCCTCCTCTCTCTCTTTGATTTTTCTTTCTTTCTCTCCCTTTCAAGTAAATAAATATTTTAAATAAATGCAAAGCTTTGAGTGGGTGTGCAAGTGTTTGTGTCTGTGTACTATTCTGGGGAAATGGTCCATAGCTTTCAATCACTTCTCCGCTGGGCTCTGAGCAAGAAAAAGTTAAGAATTGCTGCCTAACTATTTCTTCAAGAAATCTGGTGCTCTGGCAAAAATGAAAATGTTGACAATGTGATCACTGTGTCATCTGGCTGGCCAAAGCAATGTTTTCTGTTAAAGCAGAGTAGAAGTCTTGGGGCCAAAATGATCTCAACTAAATGGTTCTTCTACATTATGTTTCCATCTGCCCAGCATGTGAGCCATTAACACATGCTTCCTGTTGATGATTTTCATATCCTTATTTGTAAGGAAATTGCACTGAGACAAGTTCAAAAGAATAATTTATCTAATGTATTAGAAAATAAAATAAATGAACTCTTTATATATACTAATAATTTTATGTTGCTAAAGAGTGACTATTTATGGGAGATAAAGCATACATTGACCAAGATGTCATCTACTAGTTTCCATAATATATATATTTCTATTCTAGTCCAAAAAACAGCAAGTCTCAGCCATGTGTTGAAATAATTTATTTCAACACTTAATGCATCATCTTTCCTGTATTTCCACATGTTGTGTCATAAGCATTTGACCTCAACCCATTGTTAAATATTTAATAGTACTGTTGGATAAACAATACAAAGTATTGTTTACTTTTGAATGTGCCATTTACATGAAAAAACTAAGCCCATACATGCTGTAAAAGGTACACATTTAGGTCGAGATACTAACCCTCCTGGAAGACAGAAAATGAAATATAGGGGGAAGCAAAGGACAGAGAGGATGAAATGAATCAGGAACAGCAATGACAACTGAAAAGATGCCATTACTCTCCAATAAAGAATAAAGGCAGAGAGAAACTGCCACCCAAGGGCTGCCATAATAGAAAATGCATGTTTGCACCTCTCAAAACTTCAGCACAATAATGAATTGATTTGAGTATGAGTCTATTTACAGGAAAATGATTAAATAATATTCCACAAATCAACCAGGAAAGGATCATTTTTGACATTCCGTGAGTTTAAACTTCAGGGTGGCAGGGATGTATTCACTGAAAGGAGCAACTATGGTACAAAAGAAACATGGAAAGGATGCATGCAACAAATTTTGGTAAGTTAACACACCATTCCTGGAAAAAATGCTCTATGTTCTTCTGGATTTACCACAGCCTCTTAGTCTTAGGAATTATAGGGAAAAATATCAGCCTGTATTAAGGAAACTTTATAACCCATTGAGCTTCTTGGAGATGCTGAACTGAAAACTGAATGTAATATCCTACTTCAACATATGTTTTCCAATGACAATGAAAACACAAAATGGATCCATAAGCCATAGTTGATATAAAATAAGAAAACTTAAGTAAATGAAAAGAAATACCATGTTCACAGTTTTGAAGTCTCAACAGTGTCAAAATATCAATTTTCCCCCAAATTGATCTATCCTAATCATAATACCAAGCTTTAAACTTTTTTTTTTTTGGAAGCCAATAAAGAGATTCTAAACATTATTCTAAACATTATTCTAAACATTATTATTATTATCCAAAGTGATCTTGAAAAAGAACAAAGTGGTAGGAATTATAACATCTGGGACACTGAACTATAATGTCACAGTGATCAAGATAGTATGGTACTATTATCTAGGGTGGCTTGAGATCAACAAATAGATCAATGGAATAGAGCAGACAACTCAGAAATAGATCCACACTTATGAAGTTATTTAATTTTTCTGTTCATTTTATTTAAAAGGCATGGAGAAAGCAAACAAGAGATTTTCCTATCATTGCTTCACTCGCCAAATGCCTACAACAGTGAGCCAGGAGCTAAGAACTCTATCCAGCTCCCAAATGGCTGGCAGTGACCTAAGTACTTGAGTCATCATCTGCTGCCTCCAAAGATATGCATTAGCAGGAAGCAGGATCATAAACGGAGGAACCTGGACTTGAATCAGGCACTCCAGTATGGAATGCAGACATCCAAGGGATGACTTACCCACTGCACCAAATGCCTACCACTCCCATTTGATTTTTCACAAAGGTACAAAAGCAAAATACAAAATGGATTTGGAACAAATGTTACTTTGAGTAACAATGACTATGGTAGCTTATTCTGCTACTATAACAAACACCTTGCACTGAGTAGTTTATAAACAGAAATGTCTTGCTCACAGCTAGGAAGTCTAAAACCAAGGTACCTGGTAAGGCAGTTTCTCTGCTTCCAAGGTGGTACCTTGTTATGGCCTCCTTACTGGAAGAAAGGTGATGAGTCAAAGCAGGAGTGCTGGCATTGTGCCACCATAGGTGAAGCCACTGCTCGGGACACCATATGGGAGGTCCTGGAACCAAGACCTTCCTCCATTTCCCATCCAGCTTTCTAATAATGTGTGCTAGAGACAGCAGATAACAGCCCAAGTCCTTGGGTTCCTGCCACCTATACAGGAGATTCAAATGGAGTTCCTTACTCCTACCTCCAGCCTGGCCCAGCTCCAGCATTGTGGGAATTTGGGGAGTGAACCAGTAGATGAAAGATCTCTCTCTCCCTCTTTTTTCCTTTCTTTGCCACACTGCATTTCAAATAAAGAAACGAAGAAAGAAAATAAAGCGGATAAAACTGCTAGGAGCCAGAGTTGTGGCACAGCCCATTAAACTACTGCTTGGAGGGGCCAGCACCGTGGTGTAGCCAGTAAAGCCACTGTCTGGAGTGTCAGCATCCCATATGGGCGCCTGTTTGAGTCCCAGCTGCTCCACTTCTGATCCAGCTCCCTGCTGTGATCAGGGAGAGCAGTAGCAGATGGCCTGAGTCCTTGAGCCCTGAACCCACATGGGAGATCCTAAGGTAGCTCCTTGCTCCTGACTTCGGATTGGCACAGCTCTGGACATTGAGGCCAATTGGGGGTGAATCAGTGGATGGAAGATCTCTCTCTCTCTCTCTCTCTCCCTCTCTCTATATATATATCTCTATCTCTATCTCTCCCTGCCTCTCCTTCTTTCTCTGTGTGTAACTTTTGACTTTCAAATAAATAAATAAATTTTTTTAAAAAATAAACCACTGCTTGGAACAGTCCCATCCCATATGCCTGGGATTCAGTTCCTCCTCTCCTCTACCTTCCAATCCAGCTCCCTATTTTTTTTAAAGATTTATTTGAAAGGTAGAGTCACAGAGGGGCAGAGGCAGAGAGAAAGAGAGTTCTTCCATCTATTGGTTCACTCCCCAGATGGTCACAATGGCCAGAGCTGTGCCGATCCAAAGCCAGGATCTAGGAGCTTCTTCTGGGTCTCTCATATGGGTACAGAGGCCTAAGGACTTGGGCCATTTTCTACTGCTTTCCCAGGCCATAGCAGAGAGCTGAATGGGAAGTAGAGCAGCCAGGACTTGAACCAGCACCCATATGGGATGCCTACACTGCAGATTGAGGCTTTAACCCACTGTACCACAGCACCAGGCTCCAGCTCCCTATTAAAGGAACAAGCAGGCTGGTGCCATGGCTCAACAGCTAATCCTCCGCCTTGCGGCGCTGGCACACTGGGTTCTAGTCCCGGTCAGGGCGCCGGATTCTGTCCCGGTTGCCCCTCTTCCAGGCCAGCTCTCTGCTGTGGCCCGGGAGTGCAGTGGAGGATGGCCCAAGTACTTGGGCCCTGCACCCCATGGGAGACCAGGAGAAGCACCTGGCTCCTGCCTTCGGATCAGCGTGGTGTGCTGGCCGCAGCACGCCGGCCACGGCAGCCATTGGAGGGTGAACCAATGGCAAAGGAAGACCTTTCTCCCTCTCTCTCTCTCACTGTCCACTCTGCCTGTCAAAAAAAAAAAAAATCAAAAAAAAAAAAAAAGGAACAAACATTCTCTCTCTCTCTCTCTCTCTCTCCCTCCCTCCCTCCCTCCCTCCCTCCCTCCCTCCCTCTCGTTAATAAATACGCTATTAAAAATGAGAGTGAGAGGCGCTATTGCATAGTAGGTTAATCCTACCTGTGGCGCCAGCATCCCATATGGGCACCAGTTCATGTCCTGGCTGCTTCTCTTCAGATCCAGCTCTCTGCTACGGCCTGGGAAAGCAGTAGAAGATGGCCCAAGTCCTTGGGCCCCTGCACCCACGTGGGAGACCCAGAAGAAGCACCTGGCTCCTGGTTTTGGATTGGCCCAGTTCTGGCCATTGAGGCCATTTGGGAAATGAACTAGCAGATGGAAGACCTTTCTCTCTGTCTCTCCCTCTCACTGTCTGTAACTCTACCTCTCAAATAAATAAAATCTTAAAAAAAAAATGAAACATGATCAAAAGCAATTGTACCAACTAATGATTGCAACACTGAATAGACAAACAGTAAAGAATTAGTTATTAAGTGTTCAAACCATTGCTACTCTATGGAAAACTAAAATGAGGTAGCAGAAAGCCAAATATACAAAAGTAACAACAGCACAGCAACCCTCCTTCAAACAGTGAATAATCCAGAAAGGTGGCCTTTACTTTGATTGACGTGTTGTTTTAAGCATGAAGTGAGGAAACAGAAGAGCAAACAAGGGTTGGCCCCTGCACGCTTTCCACGCACAAGAAAGTGTAAGTGGAATCTGGGTTTAAACGCCAAAGGTCACACTTTGATATTTTCAGTCATATCCAAATATAGGAATCATCTGTATTGGGACCTATGATACTTCAGAACTTTCTATTAATCCAATGTAACTTTCCTATCCTGAGGCATAATTTGAATTGTTTACTAAGGTTTATTTTAATGGCTTAATCATGTTGAACTTGAATACGCTGACGCGCCTAGTTAAGTACCACGTCTTTTAGTTGACTCCTAGACACTCAAAATATTTCTAAAATTGGAAGAGAAAATGAGGCAACAAAAATGTCACACAGAAATAGGTAGTATCAAAAGGAAAACACTATGAGTGTCTGACACTACATAATACCAAAGCAACAGTGAAAAGAGAAAATTTCAAATAATCAACTAATTGTTACCTCAGTACCATATTAAAAAACATATTTTGAATGATTCTTTAAATCAACTTAAAGTTTTAACATCTTGAGCAAACACCACTTTTATGTACTCACATTTCTTTTCAATTCTGCCAATACAGAACTAGCAGCCTCCAACCCCCACTCAAGTCCTTATTGTATCCTATGAAGTTGCACAACGCCCAAGACCTTGACGCACTAAGCAACTGTTTTTGTACCTAGAAGGACAAAACCTGCTTTTAAAACCCTTTCAGCCTATTTCTCAAATGCTTAATTTCTGCTGTTTAATTAAGATAGACCATTTGCATTTGAATACTTATTTTACAAAACACCTAACTTAAAAAAAAAAAACTTGACTTTTAACATTTTTAAGGCAAAAAGTAAAAGCTGCTTCGTTCATGACTTTCAAATGGTTCATGCATAACCTCATCCCACTCCCTCCATATTTCTCTTAGGACTGAAATTTAACCAGGTCAGTTCTGGACTTAAACAACCAGTCTGTATGAGTTCAAATAGCTACCTGGGGAGTTAGATTGAATCATTTGCTAAACTCTAATATTTAAAATTTATAAACTTCAGAAGGAAGATAGCTTTTGAAGCTGACAAAGAACAATCAGAGAACAGTAGTCTTTTTGTGTGCTGCCCAGAAACTCAGTTACAAAGTGGTCCTATTGTGTTTCTCATAATTTACATTCACTTTTTTGGCAGACCAGAAAGGAAAAAAATAAGAAGTCAAATTTGGAGGCATACAATAAAAATGAAAGACAGCATTTTTATTTTAAAATGTCCCTTTGACATTTAGATATCTACAACCCCAATATTTAACATTTCCAGGCAAGAAGACAGCACAAGAAGCCACAGCTGTTTCTCTGTGACGTCACTGAACAGGTGTGGTACCATTTCATTCCACAGAAATTGGCTGGATCTCTGGCTGATGCCCACAGGAGGCCCATATGAAACTAGCATAGACACAGGTCTTGTCTCTTTCAAGATGGCCCACAGGGGGAAAAAAAAAAAAACCAACGATGACACGATCCTGGTGCCTGAACTGTGCAGATGGGAGTAGACATTCTCCCAAACAGATCAATACTATCCAAGGTGCAGCTGCAAAACAGGATGAGCTTGTCTCGTTAAACAAACACCAAGCGGCTTATTCACAAGGGCAAAAGAAACCCTGCACTCTGTTTTCCACAGTGTGTTTGCCAGTGACCCTCAGCCCTGACCTGCAAGCCTTCCCTGTCTGTGGTGGGAAGCAGTCTTGCCTTGGGTCTTCCTCTGGCACTAAGGACTTCCAAAAAAGTTGGCGTTTCTTTTATAGTGAGAGCTACTGTGTCTGCTTTGGCCTGGCCAAGACAATTACGTGATGCACAAACTGATCAATGTGGTTGATTTAGTTCAGTGACTGGTCTTGAGCATTTGACATTGGATAGGCAAGAAATGAAACAGCATTTTTACATATTACCCAATCATACTGGAACGATGTGGCTATATCTTGGATCAAATTAATTTAGAATATTTCTTATGACACAAGTCGTTTCTATCTACCCAAACTAAAGTAACTGGATAAACCAAGTACTTTTACTCCAATGTCCAGGTAAATACCTTTACTAAGTCCAAAAAAATTGCTTCTATTCTCATTTTCATCTTGCCACATAGCCCCTCCCCCCTAAAAAGCAGTATTTGTGTACACATGTACAATCTTTCTGTAACAACTCTTTATATGTGTATGTATATACGTAAATGGAGATCTAAATCTGATAAGAACACCCAAGTTACATCAGTATCTTCCCTGCTTAGGTTTATAATAGACTGGGAATTATTATGATCTTTAAAGCGATCTTCCCAAAAGCCCTGAGAAAATCAGTTGTGAATTAAAATGTGACCTTATATTCCTCTAGGCAGGAAGACTTGATACACAGTTGGGCATGTGTAAAATTGAAACGTTTTCTACAGCCGCTGTGTGGAAAGTCTAAGAAAAAGAGCCCAGCTTCCAGGGGTTACTGGCTGATTCAAGATCAATACGTTGATTTCAACGTAGGACAAATATAAAATCCTGTAATGATGCGAGGGTCTTAGAAACGTTTTAGTGGCTCTTGGTAGCAATGCCACGGAGGCAGGATTCCGTTAACCTGGTTTAAACAAAAACTGCCTCTCTCGCTGCCACTGACAGACAAATCTGTGCAGAAGGAGGAAAAAGTAACAATACTTGTTAGCGCCTCTCTTTCCTTGAAGTTTTCCCAGGGAGGAAAAGTACAGGAGGGGAGACGACTAACTCTCCCTGCAGCACATCGGCGTGCAAGCCCTCTCTCCACCTCTGTGAATAAAGGAGAAATAAATTCAACTTTGGAACTCTGCCATGGAGTGGCGGCTCCTGCAAAGGGGGCAGTTTGCTATTAATTGTTAATGTCGGCTGCCATTAGAGGGCACTAAACAACTCTACATTAATGCGTTGGAGGGAAGCGAGACAAGGAGCCGGGAAAAGAAAGACGGGAGGGAGACGAGGGAGGGAGGGCTTGGGCAGAGTCGGGGAGAGGGAGGGAAAGAGAGGAGAGAGGGACAAGGGGCGGCGGGCGTAGGAGGACCGGAGAGGAAAGGGAGGGGACGGGTGGGGGGGGTGGCGAGACGGACGGACAGACAGACAGACAGAGCCGGGGAAACACAGACAAACTGAATCTGGGCAGATTAAAAAGGACGTGCAGCTCCAGCGCCGTCTGAAGTGCGCCGAGAGCCAGCCTCCCCCGACCGCCGCGCCCCTCCCTCGCGTGCTCACGACGGTAATTATAAAGCGAAAGGCGGCGGCGGCGGCGGCGGCGGCGGCGGCGGCGGTGGCGGCGGCGGCGGCGGCGGCGGCGAGGTCACCGTTTTTACCAGCCTGCTGCACCGAAAGCGCGCGGTGCAGGTGCGGCGGCCGCGGGGCTTTGTGATTCATGCGCCCACTTTCAAAGGGGGGCTCGGGCCCGTCTGAGAGGCACCCAAACAACTGTCTTCTAATATTAGCACGGCTGTACTTCGGGATCTATTATAGTCTGTCCAGACAGATCCCATTGTAATGGGATCTTTTATTAAAAGATTAGCACTATCTCCTGCAGTTGGTGGAAAAAAATCTGTTATCACTGAGTTATTTGCAGTTGTGGAGGGGGTGGGAGGGGGTGACGGAAGATGGGGGTGGGAGGGCCTGAGGAGGACTGGGGGAGGGGGAGCGAGGGAGGGGCGGGTTTGAAATCCGCAGAACAAATCCCAGTGACCTGCGAATGTCCAAGAATTTTGTCTGCATACTTCGCTGTCTGTTGTCCTACGGGCTGGAGAAGCGAAATGAATAGAAATTTAAAAGGCAGCTTTGGAATAAACAATATAGCCTTTTCCGTGAAGTAATCGCTTTATATAAAAGGAAATATCGCCTCCTCAGTTTCATTCAGCGGTGCCAAAAATGTTATAAATGAGAGACCCGCCAACTTCCAGTGAAGAATGCCAGGCACTGTACTTAATAAACTGAGGCTACAGAAGTTCATTATCGATGTTGCAATCTTTTTTTATTCGCGGGGGGGGGGGAGGGAGAGAGAGAGAGAAAAAGAGAAAAAGAGAGAGAGAGAGAGAGAGAGAGAGAGAGAGAGAGAGAGAGAGACGAGTCTGGAGCCGAGCAGGAGCCGAGAGAGACAGAGACGCACAGGACAGAAACTAGGGGAGTCGCCGAGCGGGGAGGAGGGGGCAGACCGCCTACGTCGGCGCCCCCGCTCGGGGCTCCGACTCCAGACGCCCGGGAAGTGAAAGGGGAGAGAGAAGAAAAGGGACAGGGCGAGACTGCACGGGGGGGGGGGGGGGGCGTCTGAGGTGTTAAACATTTTTGTTTGCTACTCGTGGAGACCCGGGGCTCGCGGCTCCGCCAGGGTGGAAGGTGCCGGGGCCGGGGTTCCCAGCGACCCCTCAGGGCCGAGAGCCGCCGCCGCCAAGTCCTGCACGCACAGACCCAGACACAAAACCTCCCGCCGGGTCCCCCGCGCCCAGGCTGTGCGGGAGGCTGGCAGGGTCCGACCCCACCCTGAGCGAGCGAGGGCTCTCCAGCAGCCCGCAGCTCTCCCGGCGTCTGCAAAGTCTGTTGCCGGAGCCGAGGAACGGTGGAGCAGCGGCGCGGAGACCAAGTGCCGGCTGCCCCGCTCGGCCCGCCGCCCGCTCCAGCGCCCCGCGGCGCACACCCGCACACACACACACGCACGCACGCACGCACGCCACCCCGGGCGCGGCGCGCTGCCCGCAAGCGGCGGCGTGCAGGACATGAAGTGGGTGTTCTTCCCGGCTCCCCACCCCCGAGCGTCGCCCCCACCCCCCGCCCCGGCCGCCTGCCCCCTCCCTCCCGCTCCTACGCAAATAAGAACTCGGCGATTCCCCTCCTGCCGCTTTGATTTCGGGCACCTCCGACAGATAACTGGGAAGGGTTTCCAGAAGGTGGGAAATGTCACCTGATTCACAGTGAACTTTTAAAAGCTCCCCACCCCCAAGGAGCCGCGCACACCCTCGCTCGAGGCCGCCCTCCCACAGCCCCACACACTGGGAGACCGCCCACCGCAAACCGCGGAGACCCCCGTCTACATTTAAAGCGCGGCTGCGCCCGGCTTCTGACGTCCATTGAATCGCGCGGGCGGCCGGCTGTGAGCGCGGGGCTGCGCCCGGATCTCTGCGCCCTCCGCCGCTCGCCTCCGAGACGCGCGCCGCTCGCACCAGCCGCCCCGCCGCCGCGCCCGCACCCCGCGCCGCCGCGCTCCTCGCCCCGCGCCTGCCCCCAGGATGGTCCGCGCCAGGCACCAGCCCGGCGGGCTTTGCCTCTTGCTGCTGCTGCTCTGCCAGTTCATGGAGGACCGCAGCGCCCAGGGTAAGCGAGGGGAGGGGGGGATGCGCTGGGCAGGCTGGGCTGAGGGCAGGGGGCTCTACTTTTCCGTGGTCTGTTCGCCCCAACGCTGCTCTTGGAAGATGTTGGACCAAGTTAGCGACTCCGCGATGGAGAGCAGTGGGGAAACACCAAGGCAGTGACACTTTGGGACCGGCAGCGGAGTTGGGAGCTCGGCTCGCCTTTAAAAGGAAAAGGAGCAGGCTGGAGTCTGCCTCAGTAGTTAGGGTTAGATGCTCCGAGTTCTGGCCGGGATGACTTGAGATGGTATCTCCGGGGTTGGGGACCAGCATCAGTAGTAAGCCTGGGGATTTCGGCCGCCCGGTTTGCAGTCTAACCTCTGTGCCTCCCACGTCTTTTGGAGACTTTTTACAATGACCTAGGGCTGCGGAGACCCTGAATTTTCTCCGGTGGCTTGGGGGACGTGGTTTCAGAAAGTTTGCCCAAACTTGGAAATGTGGGTGCTGCAAATTTTCGAGGGAAGTAGCTTTCTGCCTAATGGATGCTGCTTCCAAACCCCCTCCCCCAACTCCGCAAAAAAAAAAAAAAAGTCAAATTATTACCCTAGAGTGTTGTGAGTTACTTTACAGTTTTTTCCCCCCTCTTCTTTGCTTCATTCCTTGGACTGTTAACTTTTTGTAAAACAGCGAGCAACCCACAATTGATTTAAATGCTGAGCTGCATCACGAGTAAATCTCTTAAGTTTGTGTTGTAAAAATAGCTGTTAATTTCCATTAGTCTTGGGCAAAATTTTTAAAATAATACTAGCGGCCTGTGGTCCAGTTATTGTTAAAGTCTTACTTCCTGACCCAAATCTGGATGTTCAAAGAGGGGAAGGGAGAGAGATTCCTTGCACAGGTTTCTTCGTGCTAGGTGGGAGCTAGGTGTACGGAGCCGGGACCCGGCAGGACGCTCGCCCCGGGCCGAGGTACCCTGCC
Source organism: Sylvilagus floridanus (assembly GCA_949820135.1). Taxonomy (NCBI): domain Eukaryota; kingdom Metazoa; phylum Chordata; class Mammalia; order Lagomorpha; family Leporidae; genus Sylvilagus; species Sylvilagus floridanus. The sequence goes on along the minus strand of OX463246.1, from coordinate 62,143,501 downwards.
CGCGTGAGCGTGAACGTTTCCAGGGTGTGAGCGGCCCCGCCGTCTGCACCGCCCGGCTGCCCGCGTCCAGGGACGTGGGCGCCAGGGAAAGCAGCCCTCGGAGATTTCGAAAGCTCGCGGTGGCCGCGGGCGTGCTCAGGGGCGGCGGATTGCAAAACGGGCCCGTCGGGCGGGCTGCGCCTCGAGGCCGCGCGGGGCAGCTCCGGATTGCTTTTTTGCTTTCATTTTTCGCAAGTGCCTTTTTGCTTGATCTGTTCCTGCGCGCGCGTGCGTGTGCGTGTGCGTGAGTGTGTCTCCTTCTCCTCCCTCTCCCTCTCCTCTCCCGTTCTCTCACTTTCTTAACCCCTGTCACAAATAATTCCCGTGCCGCCTACATGAAACCAACATGTAAAAACATCCGTCGCATCCTGTTTTTGTCAGGTTCTTTAATCTGCCCTTCGAGTCGCTGCAGGTTATGAAATGGGACGAATAAAAGTAAACAGTCTAGTAAAAGTCAATGCAAGCTGCACGTGTTGTGTCTGGGTCACTGGTTAACTGACATTGATATGGCTGGGGCGCTCTGGCTTCTGCCTTGCCCTGCCTCCCCTCGTCTGCCCCCCACCTCTGGGATCAGGGCTTGCCCCCCTCCTTCCCCACCCCTCCACCCCCTCCTATTTATTTTCCGCGCGTCTCCCCGCCGCGCGCCCTGCCCTCCCCTCCCTGCTCCACGCTCACCCCCTCCCCACGCCCGCCGCGTCGTCTGTGCTCCCTCGCCCGCCGCCTCCCTCTCCCCGTGCCCCTCCGCTCGCCGGCGCATCCACCTCCCCACCCCTGGCTCTTCACAGCTGGGAACTGCTGGCTGCGCCAAGCCAAGAACGGCCGCTGCCAGGTCCTGTACAAGACCGAGCTGAGCAAGGAGGAGTGCTGCAGCACGGGCCGCCTGAGCACCTCGTGGACTGAGGAGGACGTGAACGACAACACGCTCTTCAAGTGGATGATCTTCAACGGGGGCGCCCCCAACTGCATCCCCTGTAAAGGTGGGACTCTTCCTCCCCAACCTGAGGCCCTCAGCAGAGGGCGTCTAGCCCTGGGCTTCCCCACTACCTGCCTTGGGGGGGGGGGGGGGGCTGGAACCAGGAGAGCTGTGTGGGTGGGCTCCTCCTTCCTACGCCCAGCTCTGAGACGCCATTGGGAGCCATTCCTGCCTGTCACAACTCTACGCAAAACAGAGTCCGCAGAGGTCCCCGGACTTCTGAGCCACGTGTGGAGAGAGATTTGGGCATAGGACGCTGCCCCTCTCCAACCCACTAAGAGAGGGCCTGGGGGCTCCTGAGAGCAAACTCAGAGCTACAGGATTGCACAAGGCACCAGCACGACTTCCGGGCTGACCTACAGACCGCCCGGCCCTGGTTGTAAGTCCTACCTCTTTCCAATTCATAGAAACGTGTGAGAACGTGGACTGTGGCCCCGGGAAGAAATGCCGGATGAACAAGAAGAACAAACCCCGCTGCGTGTGTGCCCCAGATTGTTCCAATATCACCTGGAAGGGTCCCGTCTGCGGGATGGACGGCAAAACCTACCGCAACGAATGTGCACTCCTCAAGGCCAGGTGCAAAGAGCAGCCGGAACTGGAAGTCCAGTACCAGGGCAAATGTAAAAGTAGGTCCCGCCCTTCCTGAGCAAGCCCTCAGCTCCCCTCCTCGGAGCTCTCTACCTACCGTAGACCCTCTGGAAGCCCGTAGGGGATAGAGTAGTCCACAGGAAGCGCCTCATAGCGATGCTGGTGATAGCAGGTAAAGGAATTACTTTTGTAACTTGTAAAGACAAAGTGAGAGTGCTAAAGGGACCGACCTGGAGTTGTAGATTTTCTCTGGAAAACCACAGGACTCCCCAAGTGCCTTTTGAAACTGGATGCTTTAATTCCATAATTGCCTCCGTAACATCAAATGCTCACTCCTTAGGGGCCACAGGTGCCTATTAATGTGTGTTTCTCTCTGTGTTTCAGAGACCTGTCGGGATGTGTTCTGTCCAGGCAGCTCCACGTGTGTGGTGGACCAGACCAATAACGCCTACTGCGTGACCTGTAATCGGATTTGCCCTGAGCCTACCTCCCCGGAACAGTACCTCTGTGGGAACGATGGAGTCACCTACCCCAGCGCCTGCCACCTGAGGAAGGCGACCTGCCTGCTGGGCAGATCCATCGGACTGGCCTATGAGGGAAAGTGTATCAGTAGGTATTCTGAATGCAGAAGGAAAAGCAGAGAAGGCAGGATCAAAAAGGCTGGCTCTCTGGTGATGGCCACTGGGTTGAGCAGTAAATAAGGCTGCGGGCCTCCCCAGGCACATGCTCTCACCAGAGGGCGAAATACTCCCCGCTTTGAGTCAACCCTCATGATCACAGCATTCATTCATTCCTCATGGAAACTTGTTTTCTGGAAGCACTGACACCTATATTCAAATGCCTGCAAAGTGCTGGAAAAAATGTTCCATTTTAGAAAACTTCAATCTCTCACCTTTACACTTTTTTTTATGTGCCAGACTTGCTGGAAGTGAAAAATAATTACTTAACAGTTCCTGAAATCTGTTGTCAGATTCTAGTAATTGATGGAATTCTTTTTTAAAAGATGCCACTTGTGGGAAATAATCAGACACACTTAATTCAAGGATATTCTGAAATTCTGTTCCCAAAAAAATGTTATTTTCATGCACTGCTATTGTATGTTAGAAATGGGCTGTGAAGGGTGGGAGTGTGTGTGTGTGTGGGTGTGTGCACATTTCACTTTTATCAAGTATTTTTGTGTAATTTCTTCATTACCTTCCCCCGTATGTAATAACACAAAAGTGATTTGTTTCTGTTTATTGATGGGATTAGAGAAAGAGAATGGGGAAGTCAGTTTACTCATCACAAACGCATTATATCCTAGAAGCAAAGTCCTGTGAAGACATCCAGTGCACTGGTGGAAAAAAATGTTTATGGGATTTCAAAGTTGGCAGAGGCCGGTGTTCCCTCTGTGATGAGCTGTGCCCTGACAGTAAGTCCGACGAGCCTGTCTGCGCCAGTGACAACGCCACTTACGCCAGCGAGTGTGCCATGAAGGAGGCTGCCTGCTCCTCCGGTGTGCTGTTGGAAGTAAAGCACTCCGGATCTTGTAACTGTAAGTGTGGTCTTTAACCTTGCTGCAATTTAAGTCTCTCCCAGGCAAGCCCTGGGGAACGGACAGCTAAAAAGCACGCAAAACTCCCCACGTGAGCCTGTTCTATTCCAGTTAGGCAGCTGCTGAGTCTCACCAGCAATTCAGTGATCCACAAAAAGATTCTCTGCAATGTGTCCTGGCTTTTAGGACTTTTAGGATGGTGATCATCAATAGGATGGCCTCTGAAAACCTGTTTCCAGTTGTTTACCCATAATTCTTTTGCTTTAGTAATGTGCTTTGCTCTTTGCCTTATTAACACTTGAATCTAAACTAACTGCTTCAAAAGTTTTAGGTTTTTTTGTTGTTTTTGTTGTTGTTGTTTTTACCAAAGACAGATATCATATCACACATGGGCTGCTGTTTTTTGCAGTTGCCTCTACTAACTCTGATTAAGGACCCAAAGCAGTTATAACTAGAACACAAGAGCGCTTTTTATCTAATTTCAGGAATCTGCCCGTAAAACCTGAGCCATTGATTCTTCAGAACTTTCTGCAGTTTTTGACTTCATAGATTATGTTTTTTTTTTAAAAAATTAAACTTATTGCATAACAGCAGATGCCAAAAACAAAAAATAAAAGCATCTCACTGCAAGTCACATAAAAACGCAACGCTGTAATATGGCTGTATCAGAGGGCTTTGAAAACATACACTGAGCTGCTTCTGCGCTGTTGTTGTCCATATTTAAACAACAGCTCCCCTGTATTCCCCCATCTAGCCATTTCGGAAGACACCGAGGAAGAGGAGGAAGATGAAGACCAGGACTACAGCTTTCCTATTTCTTCCATTCTAGAGTGGTAAATCCTCCACCAGTGTTCAGTGTTGGCATAGCCTATGAGCAAAAAAAAAAAAAAGAAAAGAAAAAGAAAAGAAAGAAAAGAAAAAATATATTGTCCATACTGTAAATAAGTGTATGCTTATTTATTTGGGGGGGAAACTATACATTAAAGACCTTTGTCCTAAAGCTCTCTCCCAGGCCACCTTGCTACTCATTGGACATGGAGAGGCGGTCATTTTGAGGTCTACTGGATGAGGCCCATAGTTGAGACTTGTAGACATTTATTTATACTGTGTCATGTTTTTATAATTTATACATACAATGTCTGGTTGACTGTACACCTTGTTTTTGAAGAAATTTATTCGTGAAAGGAAGAGCAGTTGTTATTTATTGTGAGGTCTCTTGCTTGTAAAGTAAAAGCTTTTTTTTTCCTTGTAAACCATTTAAGTCCATTCCTTACTATTCACTCACTCATCTGTCTCCCTACATTTCACTGTTGTTAGACCCTTTTCCACTTTTAACAAACTTGCATGTCCGTTTCTGTCATGTTTATTTATTGGATTTTCTGCTGCCTGATCTGTACATACATGGTCCCTCGGGTTTTGTTTACAAGGAATCTTGACTGACCAAAAGGCATTATAACTCTGACTCAAATACAAGGTACAGAGGATGTGCATCTTTGTGGAAACTCCTAATTCAGTTCTCTTGTTAGGATGAAGATGTGTGAGAGAAAGGGGATGACAGTCTCTTTAGAATCCTAGTGATGTACTCTTATGATGTGAGAGATCCAAAGAAATGGAGTGATGTGGGTATCAGGAGACTAAAGGAAGGTGGAGGCTACACATTCAGCTTCTGTTTGGTGTCTCCTTTAAACTAGCTGGCTGTACCTTTTAAATTAGCTCTTTTTCAACCAGTGTGTCACTCAAAGTTATATTGAAGCTTTATCAGTTCAAGTTTCTTGCTTTTCATAATACTTTTTTCTGATGCAATTTTATATTTTCAAACATGGCAAGTTAAATATAAATTCATTTAAATATATAGTTTTGTACTTTTCTACCATGTAAATGTGCAATGTATATAAAAGTTATAATGTGTATTTGTAAATAAATGATGAGTGAAAAAATAAAAAAATTTTAAAAAGCCAATAGCCTCAATTCTTGATGGTGCAAAAGTGGTTGTTTGGGCTTTTGGGTAAAAATGTATATGGTAACATTTACTAAGGATTACAGTGATTTTGAAAATAAATGGCAAGGCCAACAGAAGCTTGGAATTTGGAATATAAAGGGATCTGAGATCCAGTAACTCCTGTGTAGGAGTCACACATGCATGTCATGAAACACACTGAGGAACATTCAAGATGTAGACCTCTCCCTGTGTTGAACCAAGCCTAAAGTTTTCTCTTTAAAGCAACCATCTTCTTAGCTTAGTCTTTCTTATTTACAGGCTCATTGCCATCGGCAGGGGCACCCTGTATTCTACTTTCCTTATTAAGTAAGGTGCACCTGTGGTTGGTGTTTGGCACAGCTCTTAAGTCACTATTTGGGATGCCTACACACTGCATCAGGGGTGCCAGGAGTTCAAGTCCTGACTAGTCATTCCAGCTTCCTGCTAATTCCCATCCGAGAAGCAGCAGGAAATGGCTCAAGTATTTGAGTCCCTGCCATTCACATGGTAGATCCATGTTGAGTTCTTTCACTCCTAGCTGTTGTACACATTTGAGAATTGAACCAGAGAATGGGAAATGTCTTCCTCTTTGCCTTTCAAACAAGTAAAAAATTGTTTAAATAAAATGAATCCTAGATCTTTGCAAAAACCACATATCACAAGGAAAAGTAAAAACAGACTGATAATATTTGACAGGCACATTCTAGAAATCAAAGTATCAACTGCAGTAAAAGGCATGACAGTCTTGGAATTCTAAACACCTAGTGAGGTAAGGATGAGAATGGAGATTTTCACAGTGTTGTGCATGGTTCCTGGGGATTCGATCATGAAATTCATAAGAAAGCATGTTAGTGCTTGGCAGTTTTTGTTAGATACTATCACAGCCATAGGACAGCATTGGGAGTATCAGTGGTCCCCGTGATACACTGTAATACATGGGCTACATAAGTAGTTTCTCACCACAAGTTTCCTATTCAGTGTGCTACATAGTCAAAGCCCAAGAATAGTGAAAATATCAAATGCCAGCAGTTAGAAAGTCTGAGTAGAGACTATGAAAGGGAAAGAGCAAAGAATTTTCAATATTGCCAAAATTACTTAACAAATAGATTTTTTTTTTTTTTTTTTTTGCCAGGCAGAGTTAGACAGAGAGAGAGACACGGAGAGAGAGTTAAGAGAGTTATAGACAGTGAGATTACTCCATTTCTTTTTCAAGTTTTATTTCCTTGTGAAAACTCTGTTTCTTAAGAATAATCACCAAAAACTATTAGCAGCAAATGTTGACTCTCCACTGTGGTCACCAAATGAGAAATTTGGTGGAGGCAGAGGAATTTTGGCAGGCAGAATGTATTAATGATTAAGAGTCTAGGTTTTTATTATATAGCCTCCCTGGGTTGCCAGAAAAGAGAAGCAGAAGTGACAAAAACAATCAAGTTGCAATAACCCCAAGAAGGTTGAGGGTTAGCAGATGAGCTACCCTGGAGAGGGGCTCCCAGGAAAGGAGTCAAGACAGAATTGGTTTCACAGCTCTTCCTGGAATTGATTTGTTACTTGGTCCCGGGATGCTACAGACACTCAAAAGCTGCCATTGGTTATTGGAGTAAAAATGTCAAATTTAGCAGGCACCAATGTGTGTCTTGGCAAGGGAGAGTGACAAAATCAGCAGCTTGCCTTTTAAACAACATTCAGATTATTTATTTAAGATTTTTATTCCATGCTTGTCAGCATCAATCATTCCTCCTAAACACCAAACTGTATCTCATTTTCCTTCTTGGAGTTTTCCGCTTTTCCACTAATCCTGCATTAGGCTAATTAAGTCTCTTAAAAGTGTATCAACATTTGGGGCGAATGCTGTGGCACAATAGGTTAATCCTCTGCCTGTGGCATTGGCATCTCATATGGGTGCCGGTTCTAGTCCCGGCTGCTCCACTTCCAATCCCACTCTCTGCTATGCCCTGGGAAAGCAGTAGAAGATGGCCCAACTCCTCGGGCCCCTGCACCTGCATGGGAGACCTGGAAGAAGCACCTGGCTCCTGGCTTTGGATCGGTGCAACTCTAGCTGTTGCAGACATTTGAGGAGTGAACCAGCAGAAAGAAGACCTTTCTCTCTGTCTCCCTCTCACTGTCTGTAACTCTACCTCTCAAATAAAATAAATAAAATCTTAAGAAAATAGTTTATCAACATCATTAGTTATTGTTAGAAATTCAGTGATGGACCAAAAAAGTCTAATTCACTTAATAGAAACAGTTTCTATTAACTAGTTTTAATTAGTATGACTATATCCTAATCATCATTAAGAGTTACAAAAATATAAATAATGATAAATCTGATTTTCATCAGCTGTGTCCTCAAGTATGATAAAAAGTAAAGTCTCAAATATGATAAAAATAAAATATGGCATAATTAAAATAATTCTGAAACAGAACTGCTAGATGCAGTGTATGACTAGACTGGATCCTTTTCCTTAGGAGAAAATGCTATAATAATATTGGGCCAATTCATAATAAAATCATAATACTATCCAAATATAAACTATTGCATCAAAGACAAATGTACTGAAATTGATTGCTGTGGTTATATAAGAGAATATTCCCAGACTCAAGAAACAATCACTGAAGTATTTAAGAGAAAAAGCCCCAAAATGCATGCAACTTATCCTTAAATGGCTTAGGATAGATTTTATCATTTTTTTTCCATCCGCTCAAATATCTAAATGACAAAGTAAAAAAATCTGAGTACAAAGTTTATGTAAATTTTTGGTACTTTGTTTTAATAATTTTCCTATAAGTTTGAAATTATATCCTAAAATCATTGTCAAAGAGAAGGGGGATTGGGGCTAGTGTCGTGGCTAAGCGGTTTAAGCTACCACCTGTGATGCTGGCATCCTATATGGGAGCTGGTTCAAGTCCTGCCTGCTCCACTTCAGATCTAGCTCCCTGTTAATGTGCCTGGGAAAGCAGCAAAAAAATGGCCCAAATGCTTGGGCCCCTGCCATCCAAGTGGGCAACCTAGATGGAGCTCCTGGCTTCTGGCTTCAGCCTGGCCCAGACCTGGCTGTTATGGCCTTCAGGAGAGTGAACCAGCAAATAGAAGATATTCTCTCTTTTTCTCTCTCCCTCCCTCTCCTTCTTTCCCATTGCCTTTCAAACAAATATAAATGAAGAAACTTTAAAGTAAATAGTATGAGTCTTCTTAAATTTTAATACAATTTTCCACAAAAGGACCATAGATCCCTAAAGATAGTAATGGGGAAAATTCTATCCAAATGATCAAAACTTCTAACATAAATTATGTAAAGACTAGATACAAGTCATTTAATTAATAAACTTATTTGTTAAGAAACATTTTTTCAAAACCTAATTCCTAAGATTGGCACATGTCTGTTTTTCCCATTCCACTTTCCATTCAGGCACCACACAATTCTTTTTCAGCCAAAAGCCATCATGTAAATAGACTCCAGGCATGCCTGCCCTACGTATTCAGCAGACCTGCCCAGACATGCCCACACCCCAGCTTCTATTTTGCTGGAATCCCCCCTTGAGAACTGGATGGTCCCTAGGGTTTGCCGTCCTGGGACCTCAGATGTCTTGGCTGGTGCTATCAAGATTCCTGTGGCAGAGTCCTTCAGACACTTAAAAACATATTCTCTGGATTAGACCAAATGCAATCCTGGCAGAGCTATAATTTGTCATTTTTCTATTTTAAGAAGGTGGCCACGGAACCAACTGGCGATGCTGGGAGCCAGATATACTCCCACCAAACATCTCTTGCATTCATTCCTGAAGGACTCACCTCTGACTAAAGAGAATACAAGCTTTTCTCAAGCAGTTGATGGCTCTGCCCCCTTAGAAGCAAAAGCATAATCCTAGTAAGGATGCCATTGATTCCAGTTTCAAAACAAGATTGTGATAGAATTTTAGCTTTTACAGCACCAAAATGAATAAATTAAGTAGCATGATGATTCCATGGGCATGGCACAGCCCATAAGCAGTGATGCAGTTAAAGACCAAGGGGAAGGCCAGCTCCTTAAGGTTGCTGTGGGCTCAGAGCTCAGGTAACAGATGGGTATCCTAAAGAATGAGTGCCCCCAGAAGTTACCAAAATGGATTTACAGCAACTTATTCATTGGACATCTGGAATCAAGACCAAGTCAATACAATCCCCAAATATAAATAGAGCTGTTTAAGGTGTGTGGACGAGCAGCATCAGCATGACCCAGGGACACATTACAGCACTATCCCAGAACCAATAAACCAAATTCACAGAGGGTAGGGCTCAAGAGACTTTGTTTCAACAAGCTGCCTCAGTGCTTCTAATTAATTTTAAAGTTGGAGAACTATTGTCTGAGAATCATTTCAAACTCTGAGTGAGTCCCTAATACCCATGCAGGACACCTGTTTCCTCAGCCTTCCCAGGCCAGAAGTCTCATATATAATTTGGCTCTTTGCTATAGGGAGTATGCTTCATGGTGGTAAAGACTCCTGGCCACAGACATCACTGGATATATTTTTCCTAACAGAATATTCTCACCCTTGTTTGCTCCATCTACCAAGAAACTGAAGGCCATTCTTAGCAATCAGACCACTGACATTCCAGAAAATGTTGACGTCAATCCAAAGGGGCATATAGTTACTGTAAAGTGTCCCAGAGGAACCCTGCAGAGGGACTTCAATCATATCAATGTGGAGCTCAGCCTCCTTGCAAAGGAAGAGAAACATCTCCAGTCTGATAAATGGTAGAGAAATAGAAGGAACTGGTGGCCGTTTGCACTATCTGTCATCGTGTGCAGAATATGATCGAGGGGTGATGCTGGGCTTCCATTACAAGATGAGGTCTGCATTTGCTCACTTCCCCATGAACGTGGTTATTCAAGAGAATGGGTCTCTTGTTGAAATCTGAAATTTCTTGGATGAAATGAACATTCAAAGGGTTAGTTGAGAAAAACTAATTAGTCCTTGAAGGAAATGACATTGAACATGTCTCAAATTCAGCAGGCAATAACAGTTAAGAACAAAATTTTTGAATGGTATGTCTGAAAAAGGAAGAGTTCAGCAAGGTGATGAACGAAATCTAAAAGTTGTCCAGCTACAGAGGTAAGAATTGTAACAACAATTATAAATCTAATCTATGTTAATAATGCAAAAGAAATCTACTGATCTACTGGCTTAAAAAAATAATATTCTCATCCTCCACTTTCCGAAGGGAGACTCTCCCAGTGAAACTTCAACTGGGCTGGTTAAGAGTTGTGAACTTGCTTCCACCACCCCTGTGTAAAGTGGTTTGTCTGCTAAGAACAGACTAGGATTTTGAAGGAAGGGTGGTGATATTCCAACCCTGTACTCCCTTACATTGCCATTTGGCCCAGTTCTCCTCTGTGGCACTACAGCTTCTTGCAGGAGTCCTGCCTCATCTCTTAGGGTAGCACTTCAGCCTTATCTAAGGATGTCACAGCTGCTACTCATCTCACCCACCTCTTTCAAGAATAGAAAGGCCTCAGCAACCAACTGCACTAGAAAAACTGGCTCCAGACAATTGCAAATGAACTTCAAGAGTCACATCCAGCAGCAACATCCCAAGGCCCAGGACCTGAAGCAACAGCGAAAAAGCCTCTCTCCATTGTCCTGCCCAGAACTCTAGCCCTCCTGGCCTCAAAGAGTTTCCTACTTCAGTTACTTCAATGACCTTCCTCCCAAATCTTAGTTCTGTGGATTCCTATTTTTCCATTGCCTCTGGCCAAATCCTAATGGTAAAGCAGTGAAATCCACCAGCTCCACACCTGTACCACTGCTGTTAAACAAAGATGAGATTCCCCAAAAGTACAAGCTGGAGCCCCTACATAAGGACGGAATCTAACCCAACTGGGTTAACCTCCCAGCAATGTTTCCTATACTCAAATGTCTCTCATTCCCATTCCCCTCTGACATTTCCAAACCTTCTTACTCTCCTCAAACAGCAAATCCCCTCACTCCACTCACTGTAGGCAGGAGAACCTTAGCTCACCTGCCTACTTAGCAAAGAATTCCCTACCTCAGCGTCCTCCATTGCTGTCATGAACCTTTGGTTTGCTCAACTACATGTAACTTCTAAATTTATTCTGTTCAATCTCAGAGAATCTTATTTTATATCTGGTTTTCCACCACATTTCCTCCCTTCTCCCCTCAGCAGCCTTCCCTCCATCACTTTGAACTTCTATAGTGGTTTTATTCATATCAACCCATAACTATGATTCCTAATTTTAAAAATAAGATATAGAAAAATAACACACTTAGTACAGTTTACCTAATTCGGTGTATATGAATATGTCTGCAAGCATGTGAGCATGCTTCAGCCTTGGTTAGACCTTTAAAAGAAAGCTGTCTCTCTGGACACGACTCTTGAAGTAGTTGCCACTGTGTCTCCATTGCCTCACCTCCTTCTCTTTCCCCAGCCCACTGCAATTTGGTTTTTTCTTGAACTATTCTTCTAGAGAGTTTTGACAAAGATTACCAGTGACTTCCAAGCTACCCAGCCCAATGGACACAATGGACACTATTCAGTCTTTATCAAACAGAGCCTCTCCTCCAATTGTATGCTGTGAACCAGGCTCTCCTCCTGTCAATTCCCCTGACTTTTGTATTCTCACCCCACTCCTGTCTCAGCATTTCTTCTTTAGGAGCTCATGCCTTTCTGATCAGTAAAGAAGGGATCAAACTCTGGCAACCTATGGGTTCTATCTCATTTTTGTTTATCCCACAAACATGTAAAATTATGAACAAGCTGGCAATCTGTAAACCTTAGAAAATGTCATCAAAAACTTAGATTCTATTTTATCTTGAAAAAATTCTGACAATTGGGTATCACTGGGCTTTGGACACCACTCAGGCACAATCACCAATAGCAGAGTGGGGTAAGCCCTCCCTAGCTCACTGCACTTCTCTTTCTCCCATTGTCTTGTGCCTGTTTTGCTTCATTCATCCACATTTTCTGTCTGCCCTTTGTAGGCCAAGATTTCCATTCAGCACTCCCTTACTTTTCAGTCCACACAGTCTTTTCTGTATTCCTCAGCATTCTAATGCCATTAAGCTTGTAACTGCAATCCACACACTGGTGACTAGGTCTTCGTGACCAACTCTGATCTGTTACTAAGCTTCAGATCATGTTTGCACTTCTATGATCAGGATGCTCCACCTCAACTACAGATGCACCAATGTACTACCCTGCCAGAGGAGTGCCCCTCACCCTGCTTACTGCCTCATGAAGATTTTCTACCAACCAAAAGCTTACAGCAGTACATCTGATTAATGATTACATCTCTACAGGGGAAGCTGAGAAATGCAGAGCTACTTCAGTTTTGAGTTGGGAAGGTGAAACTAAGCACAGACAAGTATAAGTTTGTAGAGAAGGTATCTGGGTGATCTTGGCAGTCACAGTAACAATTAGATACTACCAGATAACCCAAATACAAGACAGGTGTAAGGTGGTAAAAGGGGATGGGCATTTGGTTCAGTGGTTAAGATGTAGAGTGGGTTGCCCTCAAAGCTCCTGGGTTTGAGTCCTATCTCCACTCTCCCAGCTTCATGATGATGTTCATCCTGGGAGGCAGCAACTGATGGCTCATGTAGTTGGCTCCCTATAACCTGTTTCAGTTTCTGGCTCCTGGCTCTGGCCTGGCCCAGCCCTAGCTCAACCCTGGGTATTGTTGGGAATGAGTCAACAATGGGAGATGTCTCTTTTTCTGTCTCACTATCTCATGAATAATTGTTTAAATTTCATACTGATAAAGAGTCAGATTTTTTAAAAAAAGTAGAACTGCAGGTGAATGCAGCCAAAGGAAGAGTCTAAAATTCATCAATATCAGCAAAGTTGAAGAGCATTTTCTCAAAAGAATTCAACAACTGGGAGAAGCCTTTCACAGTCTACCACAAGTCAAATGCTCCAGCAGTGAGACCGCATTCTCCAAACACTGCATTGTTTCAACAGAGAACAGGGACATCAGGAAAACACAGAAGCATTTCCCAAATAACAAACAATAGCAGTCAACATTCAGCAGAATGTTTGCAAATAAAAGCTTCCTCCACTTCAGTCTTTAGAGAACCAGCGCAGGTGTTTACAAATATGCCTTTGAGGAGCCTGAATTTAACGTCAAGCAAAGACTGATGGAAAATTAATTCTCAAACAATAGTAAAGAGCCTTAGATCAGAAAGTCAGATCTCCAGTGCTGCTGACATGTGCCAGAAATCTAGCTGGTAAAAGACACATGACCATATCAGGATAAACATTTCCCTTCACCAACACTTAGGGACAGGGAGAATGAATTGATTGTGAGAGTTATTTTGTTTGTCTTATTGAGTATCTGTCCAAAATCTTGAAGTGCTTTCCATCTTATGAGCAAAAATGATACCTAAATAAAAACCTGTGTCATTATTTTATTTTATGACAGCAGTTTGGAGTTCAATTTTTAAAAACTTATATTTGACCTCAATATTAAACTAATGTAAAGTTTCAACAATCAAAATGAAAACACAGCCATTACATGTCAATACAAAATTGAGAATTTGTCAAAGAAAGATTATACTTTTAAAAATTGCTTAGAAATCAAGAACATATCGCTTCTCAGCCTTTTGGCTAAGATCAAGTGTAGAAATCAAGAACATACCATCTACTCAAGATAAACATGTTAGTGAATGCCAATTCTGATGGTATTGGGAAGAAATGGGGAACAGGACTGTAAATATGCTCTAGAATTGGTGGTGGTGATGATTCTACAACTCTGCAAATATATAAACATCGCTGACTTACGCATTTTAGTTTTAAAATTTTATCTTCATTTTATTTGAAAGGCAAGAGAGATAGAAAGACAGAAACAGATAGTATAATATCTTTCATCCACATTTTCACTCCCCAAATACCGATAACATCCAGGGCTGAACTAGGCCAAAGCCTGGAACTCAATCTGAATCTCCCATGTGGGTGCAGGAAACCAGGTACTTGAGCCACCCAGGTGTGCATTAGCAGGAAGCAGGATGAGGAGCAGAGAAGGTGGGATTTGAACACCTGCTTTGATATGTAATGTGGGCATCCCAAGAGGCTTCTTAAACACTTCGTCAAATGCCTGCCCCTGAATAATACAACTTAAATGGGTGAAAGGGATAGAATGTGAATTGTGTCTTGATAAGGTATTACTTTAAAAAATTACTTTAAAAAATTATCCAAATAGTTTAAGTGAAAGAAGTTCATAGTTCCATCTAATTTTAAAATTTTGGTTTTTTATAAGAATCAATTTATAAAAGATACACATTAACATTTTAAATCTACATTTTAACATATTCTAGTTGTGTATACATATTTACTTTAGATTTTGACACCCTTAAGTACTAGTTTTATAATATTAACTATAAACATTAAAATGATAGCTATCAGGGCTGGCATCATGGGGTAGCAGGTTAAGCCGAAGCCTGCAGTGCCAGCATCCTATATGGGCACAAGGTCAAGTCCCAGCTGCTCAATTTCCAACCCACCTCCCTGTTAATGTGCATGGGAAAGCAGCAGAAAGATGGCCCAAGTACTTGAGCACCAGCACACACTTGGGAGACCCAAAGAAGTTCCTAGCTCTTGGTTTCAGCCTGGCCAGGCCCTACCCATTGCAGACATTTGGGGAGTGAACCAGCTTTTGGAGGATCTCTATTTGTGTCTCCTTCTCTCTCTGTAACTCTGCCTTTCAAGTAAATAAATAAAATTTTTAAAATAAAATTATAGCTCTCAAAAAATTAGTCATTTTTAACTTCAACAAGAAAAAACTAAATCATTTAATAGGCTATGAATGTCATATATATGTAATACTTTATAAGATTTATTTGAAAGACAGCAAGAGAGAGATCTTCCACGCACTCCCATGTCACTCTCCGAAGGCCTAGAACAGCCAAGGCTGGACCAGGCTGAAGCTAGGAGCCAGGAACATCAAGTCTCCCACATCGATGGCAAGAACCTAGATACTTGGCCCATCATCTGCTGTCTCCCAGGTACATTAGCAAGTAACTGGATGGGAAATAGAAAAGACAGCACCCAATCCAGCGCTCTAACTTGAAATGCAGGTGTCCAAAGTGACAACTTAGCGCACTGCTCCATAACATGCGTCCCATCCCAGTTTTACTACTAAAATAACTGCAGGAGCTGGGGAGGGAGGCACGGGGTAGGCCTGGTTTGTGCCAAGGTGCAGCATGTTAACTCGCTTAAGACACTCCACATCTCATTTCGGAGTACCTGCTGCTCCACACTTTGTATCAAGCTTCCTGCTGACATGCCTGGGAGGCTGCACATGACAACACAAGTATTTGGTTGCTTGCCACTCATAGGGGAAATCCAGATGGAAGTCCTAACTCTTGGTTTCAGCTCGTGGGCATTTGGGGAGTGAACCAGCAGATGGAAGGTCTTTCTATTTCTCTCCCTCGGTCACATTTCCTTTCACATAAATAAATCTTGTTAGTAATTAATAACTGGGGCCAGTGTTCCAGCAGAATGGATTAAGTTGGTGCTTCCAGTACCAGCACCCCATATCTGAGTGCCAATTTATGCTTCTGGTTTCTCTGCTTCCAATCTGCCTCACTGCTAATGTGTGGGGAAGCAAAAGATAGCCAAAGTTCATGTGGGAGACTGGGATGAAGTTCCTGGCTCCCAGCTTTGGCATGGCCCAATCCTGGCTGTTGTGACCATCTGGGGAGTGAACCAGTAGATGGAAGATCTCTGTCTCTCTGTATCACTCTGCCTTTCAAATAAATAATCTAAAAAACAAAACAAAACCTGCCCTGAGATGTTGGGAAAAGGAGTCAGAATTCTAAGGAAAAAAAAAAGATTTAAAGTGGGGCTGGAGCTGTGGCACAGTGTATTAAAGCCCTGGCCTGCAGCGCTAGCATTCCATATGGGTGCCAGTTCGAGTCCCAGCTGCTCCATTTCCAATCCAGCTCCCTGCTAATGCACCTGGGCAAGCAGCAGAAGATGGCCCAAGTCCTTGGGCCCCTGCACCCCTGTGGGAGACCTGGAAGAAGCTCCTGGCTCCTGGCTTCAGATCAGCCCAGCTCCGGCTATTTCGGCCATTTGGGGAGTGAAGGAATGGAGGGAAGACCTCTCTCTCTGTCTCTACCTCTCTCTGTAACTCTTTCAATTAAATAAAATAAATCTTTAAAAATTCTTTGAATTTATTTAAAGATTTAATTTACCAATGTAGACTTTTATTAGCATCACTAAAAAAACGCGTGAACTGGGAAAAATGATAGGTTTCCTGGTTTTTTGTACTAAAAACTTCTATTGCCAAATTCATACAAATATTGGGCATTTGGTGCAGCAATAAAGACAGTGCTTGGGACGACTGCAGCCCCTATTAGAGTGCCTGCGTTCACTTCCTGGCTTTGCTTTGGATTTCAGGTTACTGCTAATGTGCACCCTGGCAAGCCGCAGGTGACTGGGTTCCTGCTACTCACATGGGAGACCTAGATTGAGTTCCTAGCTCCTGGATTCTGGCTGTTGCAGGCATTTAGGGAGTGAACCAGCAGATGGAAGATAGAAGATCAATCTCTCTCTCCCCCTTTCAAATAAAAATAAATAAACAATAGCCATTGTGCTTTTAAAATTTTGTTGTGAAAATTTTACCAAAGGAAAGAAAGTTTTATTTTTTTTATTCATTTATTTGAAAGGCAGAGTTACAGAGAGGCAGAGGCAGAGAGAGAGAGAGAGCGAGAGAGAGGTCTTCCATCCACTGGTTCACTCCCTAGATGGCTGCAACGGCCATAGCTGCACTGATCCAAAGCTGGGAGCTAGGAACTTCTTCTGCAGAGAATCTTCTACTGCTTTCCCAGGCCATAGCAGAGAGCCGGATCAGAAGTGAAGCAGCCAGGACATGAACCAGCACCATTATGGGATGCCAGCACTGCAGGTGGCAGCCTCAACCACCATGCCACAATGTCAGCCCCAGGAAAGAAAGTTTAATCTACTTATATATTAGCACAGTCTTAAGGCGATTTATTATGTTATCATGAATTTTTAATGATGTGCTGCTAATGTGTGTCATCATAAAAGTTGACTTTTTCCCCATTTAATCGTAAAGTGATGCTGGTAAAAGAATTATTGAATAGTTTAATCTATAGTAGTATTTTAATTTTACTTGAAGTATAAACTTCATTTTGGGAATGAGAAGTTTGCAACAGTTTTTTGCAAATAGAGTTGTATACACTCATTCCACTGAGAGCAAATTATTCCACTTATAAGAAAAATGTTCACACTTAAAAATATGCATTTGTTTCTACTGAGAAACTAAGTAGAAAATTAGACCCTACCACCTGAATGTTAATTTTCTTTAACTAATTAAAATTAATTTCTCAAATTGCCACTTTTACATTGTAGCTTTCCCTTTCAGAATGTGAAAGGAGAAAAGAGTTAACAATGTCATTTCTCCTTCAAACACACTTACAATATTCTCCAATTCTATTCAGATTGCTATTATTTAAAGTTGGATGTGCACTTACTTTCTTCAGATTTTAATTTGCTAATTCCTTTGAGGGGGAAAAACTTGAGAATTTATGCAAACACTTTGTTGCCTATCTAGAATATTAATTATATAGCTTGAGATAGGAGATGCAATTTACTATAGCAATGATGCAGATACATATATAATGATCAGGTATTCAAGAACATCTTTCCTTAAAACCCTATCTCAATTCACATAGGACTCCTATAATTACCCACAGTCAGATGGGGTTTTACAGGTCAAGGTTACTATCAGTTCACCTGACAGAGAAACAGAGACACACTGCTCCATATTTGGATCTTCCCAGAGTTTTAATCCACTGTTTAATCCACACCCACTCCCCATTCATTCTCCACCCCTCCTTCTCCTGCTCTGTGCCCTGGAAGGCTGAGTCCTAGAGACTGCATCTCGCACACCCCTGTAGGAGCTGGTTTCCCTATAGATTTGGAGTGAGTACTGAGAAGACAGCAGATGAGCAGAGTGGAGGGATGTGGGGTATTTCTTTCTCCCTCTCTCTTTCAGCACCACCACTCCAGCTGGCTGAGCTACCATCCTCCAAGTCTGCCCAGGAGAAGCTTTCTTGAGCTCCAGAAACTCTGTCCTCCTGCTCCCATTCAACCCTTACCAGTCTCCTCCCTAGGGAAGGCAACATCTTCTTGATCCTGTCTCTAGATACTTCACATCCATTGTTCACTGCAGTACCCCAGTACCCCTGCCCACTGAGTCATCCTATACAGACCTGATTTTTTGAAGGCTCAGTCCTTAATTCATATAGGAAAAGTGATGAGGAAATGCACAGGCAGAAAATGGTCCCTCTTCCACAGTCTGAAATGACTGCTTCTCAGTTTGATCCACCTCACTTCACACCATAACAACACTGCTTTTGCTGACAGTGTTTCTAAATGTTGGATCCTTACCCAATATACTTGAATATGTGCATTTATTTTTTGTACCTAATTTAGAGTGTACAGTAGTTCTTCAGATGCGAAATAGGCAGCAAAGACACACAATTTCCACTGAAAACCAGAACAGGATTTCAGGAGGCCTCTCCAGCTGTTACATTAGCACACTCTGATTTTAGGGCTAACGCAAGCTATTCTAACACCTTCTGTTCAGACTTGTGTTCAGAACATGCTACCAGTTTGTCTGAAAGCATTACTTTTTCCTCTGTGCTTTTGTGAATAGATCCGCTCTAAGCACCCTTTCCTCGCACAACTGAGGAGGAACTCTAGACTCGGAATCAGCCACATTTTCTAATGAACAAGGGAAGTTACTCTGTGTAAATTATGGGGGGGATAATTCTAATGAGATCAGTAATATCATAGTCAATATGTGAATTATCATAAGCTAATAAATTCCATTGGTTAAGGCAAACATTCATTACTTTAAGTGAATAAACATAATTTTGTATAACAAACATTCTAACACATACTGTTTCATGCAGTAAACATACTTCAGCACACTCTGAAACTAACATGGCCTTAAATTTATGGGTTACAATTGTCAAGCAAAAAAATTCCTATTTTTAGAAGCTACATATGGTAGAAACCTTCCTGCTTTCACTTAGTCAACATTTAGAAGGAATCATAATTATGCTTGAAAGAGATGATATTTGTGTTGTTTAAAGTATAAGAGCATTGCTCCTCCTCTTACCAGTCATCTGATCATTACATTCTTAAAACCACCAAATATAAACACTTATTTAAAAGAATCCCTTTAAAAAGCTTTAAATGGAGACTGCATACTCATGGATATGGAAATGAAAACTAACAAAAGAATACCAAGGAGAAAGTACATTTGTCTCCCACCCCTATGCAAGTTCCCCACCCAAGAAGCAATGAATGTTCCACTTCCTTTTGAAATGGGAATATTGAAGAAATAGTCAGTGCATAATCAAGCAGGTACCTGTATTTTTGCTTTGCCTTATTTTGCTTTGCTTTGTTTTGGTAGTATAATAGAAATTCAACTATGCAATTTGCTTTGTCCATTTTTTTGTACCTTATAGACTGTTCAACATCAGTATGGAACCGGTTTATACTTTAAAGAAGATGCCTAGCTATACTGCACAATGTAACATAACTTAGTCTATTTATAAACATTTAGCTTGCTCCAAGTATTTTGATATTATATACAATGATATCCCAAATATGTGAATTAATATATACCCTTATATATCTACATATATGCACATATAATTAATGCCTTGATTATAATTTCTGAATCACATGATATGGCTTACATTTTTAAAAATGTTTATTTATTCATTATTTTCAACTATTTGAAATGCAGAGTGACACAAAGGGAGGCAGAGACAGAGAAAACCTCCATCTGTTGGTTCATTCTCCAAATGCCAGCAATAGCCAGGACCAAAGCCAAGAGCCAGGAACTCTATCTGGGTTTCTTATATGGTCCACAAGGAGCCAAACACTTGAGCCATTAGCAGGAAGGTGGACTGGAAGTGGAGTAGCCAGTACTTAAACCAGCATGCAAATATGGGATGCAGGTATTGCACAATGCTGCCCCCCAAAAGTATATATTCTAAAATGACCACACAGGGTCTGAAGAATCTTCATAAAATGTACAAGTGAAGAATATGGTAATGCTATAGTAAAAAAATAATGTATAAATGTTTGTTTCCTATTCAAATTAAAGAAGGATTTTTGCAGGATTTTTTATAAAAATATATTTTTGGGGAAAGTTTACCAATTTTATAGAATACTAGTATCATGATATTCATCTATGTATAGAATTACTGGTGCCATGATATTAATTAGAATATCTAGAATTGTGATATCTGAGTCAAAGTACCACAAATGCAGCAGCTTCCAACAGGGCCCATTCATTAGCTCACAGGCTGTAGATTAGAAGTTTAGGCACAGGGCCAGCACTATGGCATAGGTTAAGCCTCCACCTGTGGTGCCCGCATCCCTTATGGGTGCCAGTTCTAGTCCTGGCTGCTCCACCTCTGATCCAGCTTCTTGCTAATGTAGCCTGGGAAAGCAGTGGAAGATGGCCCAAGTGCTTGGGTTTCTGCACTCACATGGCAGACCCAGAAGAAGCTCCTGCCTCCTTCTGTTGTGGCCATCTGGGGAGTGAACCAGTGGATGGAAGACTTCTCTATCTCTGTAACTCTCTGAAGTAAAAGATCTTTCAAAAAAAAAATAGGCCTTTCTCTAACCTTAAAAAAAAAAGAAGTAGTAGTAGTTCAGGCATGACATGGGTGAGTAAGATCAAGCCTCAGGATATTTCAAGATTGAAACCAATATGTTAGCCAGTCTGTGTTCTCATCTGGAACTCAGTGGCCTCTTCCAGCCTCACATGGTTGTTATAGAACCAATTTCTGTGAGGTTGGAGGGCTCAGTTCTCAATTTCCTGGCTGGCTCTCAGCCAGAGGCTGCTCTCTGCTCCCTTTCTTCGGCCACATGGCTCCTCTGTCTTAAGACACAGCAAAGACTCTCAGAGACGATCTATACTTCCAACCTGTAATGTCACCTGTCTCTGCTCCCTAGATCCAGATTTAAAGGGAAAATGCTATTACGTCAGGTCCCCTTGAATAATCTCCCAGTTTTAAAAGCAGCTGATTTGGAAACTTTGTGACTTCTGAAAAAAATCTTTTCTTGGGTGGGTGCTATGATGTAGTGGGTAAAGCCGCAGCCTGCTATGCTGGCATCCCATATGGGCATCGGTTCAAGTCCCGGCAGCTCCACTTCTGATCCAGCTCTCTGCTATGGCCTGGGAAAACAGTAGAAGATGGCCCAAGTCCTTGGGCCCCTGCACCCATGTGGGAGAACTGGAAGAAGCTACTGTCTCCTGGCTTTGGATCGGCGCAGCTCCGGCCATTAAAGCCATTTAGGGAGTGAACCCTCAGATAGAAGACCAACCAACTGACTGACCGACCGACCGACCGAACGACCTCTCTCTCTCTCTCTTCCTTCACTTTCTCTGTGTAACTCAAATAAATAAATAAATGTTTAAAAAAATAAGAACAAAAAAAATCCCTTCACAGCAGCACCTGATTGGGATTTGACTGAACAACTGTGTATGTTGGGAGCCAGAGATCTCAAGGGCTGCTCTGGACTGGATGTTTGTGTCTCTACTTCTACCCCCAAATTCACATGTTGAGAACTTGATCCCTCTATGATGCTATTAAAAGGCGGGTCCTTTGAGAAGTAATAGGTCATGATGATGAAGCACTCATAAGTGGGATTAGTACCCTTATATAAAAGACCCCAGAGGGGCCAGCACTGTGGCACAGTGGGTAAAGCTGCCACCTGCAGTGCCAGCATCCCATTATAGGCACCAGTTCAAGTCTCAGATCTTTCACTTCTGATCCAGCTCTTCGTTTATGTGCCTGGGAAAGCAGTAGATGGCCCAAGTCCTTGGGTCTCTGTACCCACGTGGGAGATCAGAAAGACACACCTGGCTCCCCGCTTCAGATTGGCCCAGCTCTGACTGTTGGGGCCATTTGGGGAGTGAACCAGTGGATGGAAGATATCTTTCTTTTTCTCTCTCTCTCTCTCTCTCTCTCTCTCTCTGCTTCTCTGTACTCTTTCAAATAAATAAATAAATCTTTAAAAAAAAAAAAAAAAGGACCCCATGGAACTTTCTCATCCACTCCCCACCATGTGAGGAGACTCTACGAAGCTGGCAGTCTGCAGACCAGAAATGCGCCCTCCCCAGAATCTGAGCATGCTCGTACCCTGACCTTGGACTTCCAGCTTCCAGAACTATGAGATGTCTGTTGTTTAAGCTGCCCAGTCTATGTTCTTTTTTTACAGTATCCTAAGCAAACTAAGACAGAAAGCATTTTAGAATTTTTCCCACTATGTATTATTTTAAAGATAAAATATTTGTTATTTAATATATCACCATAATTTTTCATCAACATTTTCATAATATATCACTTAAACTATATAATCAATTAAAAATATATCCTTGGGGATTTTTTTTCTCTTTCTCTCTTTACTTAAAACACACTACTTGTTTTCCAAAATTCTGGAATTACTTACCCAAACATATCCTTTAGTTCAGAACACATTTTATTCAGAATTTTCTCACAAAGATATAAAAGTACAACATTTGTTGAGATCCTTTAATGTTTATATTCATGTATTTTAATCAACTTTGGGAAATTTTCAGCCATTATGTCTTTTTTTATTTTTAAAGATTTATTTGAAAGTCAGAGATACACAGAGAGAGAAGGAAAGGCAGAGAGAGAGAGAGAGAGAGAGAGAGAGAGGTCTTTCATCTGCTGGTTCACTCCCCAGTTGACCGTAATGGCTGGAGCTGCTGCCATCCAAATCCAGAAGCCAGGAGCTTCTTCCAGGTCTCCCACACGGGTGCCAGGGCCCAAGGACCTTCTATTGATTTCCAGCAGACAGCTGGATCGGAAGTAGAACAGCTGGGACTCGAACTGGGGCTCATATGGGATGCCGGCACTGCAGGTGGCAGCTTTACCTGCTATGCCACAGCACCGGCCCCCAGCTGTTATTTCTTTACACATTTTCTTGCTCTCTTTTCTACTTGGACCCCACAACTCATACGTTGGTTTGCTTGTTAATCTTCCACAATTTGTTTAGGCTCCATTTACCTGCTTGCAATTGTTTATCTTTCTATTCCTCAGGCTCCATTGTTTCCATTGTCCTTTCTTCAAGTTCACTGACCCTTCTGTCTTTGAATCACTCTAGTGTACTTTAAACTTCAGTGGCTGCACTTTGCAACTCCAAAATGTTTTTGGTTTCTTTTTAGGTTTTCTATCTGCTTGTTGGTATTTCCATTTTATTTGTGCATTGTTTTCTTCGGTTTCAACACCTTTTGCTTTAGTTCTTTGAGCATAGTTAAGTGTTTTAAAATATTTGCCCACTATACCAGGCCTTTTCCTGGATATTTTCTTTTTTTTAGAGATTTATTTGAAAGAGTAACACAGAGAGAGGAGAGGCAGAGAGAGAGAGAGAGAGAGAGAGGTCTTCCATCCACTGGTTCACTCCCCAATTGGCCACCACAGCCTGGAGCTGCGACAATCCGAGGCCAGGAGCCAGGAGCTTCTTCTGGGTCTCCCATGTGGGTGCAGGGGCCCAAGGACTTGGGGCATCCTCTATTGCTTTCGCAGATTAAAGCAGAGAGATGGATCTGAAGTGGAGCAGCCGCGTCTCAACCTGGTGCCCATATGGGATGCCAGCGCTTCAGGCCAGGGCGTTAATCTGCTGTGCCACAGCACCGGCCCCCTGAATATTTTCTATTGATTTTTTTCCTCCTCGAATGGGCCATACTTTTCTGTTTCTTTGTATGTTTTGTTATTTTTTTTGTAGAAGACTTGAATCTACTGATGTAGTTATTTTGGATATCAGATTTTCTTCTCTCTTCAGGGTTTGTTGGATTTTGTTATTTTTTTAATGATTTTTGGTCTTATTTATTTGAGAGGCAAAGAGGCAGAAAAAGACAGGGAAGTGTCCTCTCCACTGGTTCACTCCCCGTATACCTGCAACAGCCAAGACTCTGGCATGTCAAAGCTAGGAGCCAGGAATTCAGTCTGATTCTCCCAATGGGTGGCAACGTCTCAATTACTCAAGACATCATCTGCTGCTTCCCAGGCTGTACAGCCAGCAGGAAACTGGAATCAAGAGTGGAGCTATGATCCAAACAAAGGCACTCCAATCATGGCACATGGATGACCTAAGCAGCATCCCAACTGCTATGTCAAACATTTGCCTTTGCTTATTGGATTTTTAGTATTTTAAATGCTTGTTTATTTTCATCTAGTTGGAAGGCAGAGTTACAGACAGAGAGACAGAGAGAGACAAAGAGCTATCTTCCATCCCCAAATACCCTTTGTAGCCTGGACTGGGACAAGCCAAAGCCATGAACTAGGAACTGTCTGGGTCTCCAAGGTAGGTGACAAGGCACCAAGCACTTGACGCATCTCATCTGCTGCCTCCTGGGATGCTAACGGGGAGCTAGATTAGAAGCTGAGTAGCCAGGACTGCAATTGGCACTCTGACATGGAATGTGGCATACCAGGTGGCATTTTAACCTGCTGCACCAAAACACTTGCCTCTTTGTTAGTTTTTAATTGTTGTGTGTTGTCTGTGTCAAGGACCATCCTGGGGTAATTACTGAAGGTCGCATCAGGTCTCTTCCAAGGTTGTGCCTTTAAAAAAAATTTTATTTATTTAAAAGGCAGAGTTACAGAGAGAGAGGGAAAGTCAGAGCAAGATAACTTCCATCCACTGATTCACTCTTCAAATGGCTGCAACAGCTTCATCCAGGCTGAAGCCAGGAGCCAGGAGCTTCATCCAGGTCTCCCACGTGGGTTGCAGGAGCCCAAGCACTTGGGCCAGCTGCTGCTGCTTTCCCAAGCCAATAGCAGGGAGCTGGATCAGAAGTGGAACAGCTGGGACTAGAACTGGTGTCCATATGGGATGCTGGCGCTGCACATGGCAGCTTAACCCACTTCACAATAGCGCCAGCCCCAGCTTGTGCCTTTTCTTGGGCTTGTGCAGCCACTTATAATTTTCCAAACATATGCAATTGCTTTTTTTTTTTTTAAAAGATTTTATTTATTTGAAAGACAGAGTTATAAATAGAGGTAGAGACAGAGAGAGAGGTCTTCCATCTGATGGTTCATTCCCAAGATGGCTGCAACGGCTGGAGCTGCGCTGATCCAAAGCCAGGAGCCAGGAGCTTCTTCCAGGTCTGCCATGTGGATGCAGGGGCCCAAGGACTTGGGTCATTTTCTACTGCTTTTCCAGGCCATAGCAGAGAGCTGGATTGGAAGAGGAGCAGCCAGGACTCGAACTGGTGCCCATATGGAATGCTGGCGCTTCAGGCCAGGGCTTTAACTCGCTGTGCCACAGCGCCTGGCCCCGCAATTGTTTTTGAATGTCCTAGTTTTTAATGTCTTGCTCCCAAAAGTAGGAAAAAAGAGAAAAATGAAGAGAGGCCAAAGGGGTTCAGGCTATTTAAATCCCCTGAAATCACTTCCACTTAAGAGATAGAGTTGCAGCAATAAAGGGAGGTGCAAAACACTGACTGCCAACAGCTCAGTGACCAGAGCACAGATCTGGAGGACATGGTACTTTGTGCCCACCGTAGAGCCATCAAACTATGCTCAGGTTGCTCTAGGAACATGTTCATGTCTGCCTGCCTCTGGCTCAGGGTGGGGGCTGGGTAATTGCTGCTCTACTAAGAGCTGAAATTAACCCCAATTTATGGTCTAAAAACTGCAAACTTTCAACAGACTCCAGATTTCCAAAATAGTTACACCAGACAGACTGCCAGTGCAAGTGCTGTCTAGAGAGGAACACAGATTCCTTGTGCTTCCTAACCAACCACCTTCCTAGCCATTTATTTGGCTGCTTCTTTATTTTATTTTTTTTTATTTTATTTATTTATTTATTTATTTTTGACAGGCAGAGTGGACAGTGAGAGAGAGAGAGACAGACAGAAAGGTCTTCCTTTTGCCGTTGGTTCACCCTCCAATGGCCGCCGCGCTCCTCCGATGGCAGGAGCCAGGTGCTTTTCCTGGTCTCCCCATGGGGTGCAGGGCCCAAGCACCTGGGCCATCCTCCACTGCACTCCCGGGCCACAGCAGAGGGCTGGCCTGGAAGAGGGGCAACCGGGACAGAATCCGGTGCCCCGACCGGGACTAGAACCCGGTGTGCCGGCGCCGCAAGGCGGAGGATTAGCCTGTTGAGCCACGGCGCCGGCCTGCTTCTTTATTTTTTAAAGATTTTATTCTATATGGAGTATATTTTTTAAAAAACATTTCAAAGTAATGACTTTTTTGTGCAGAGATTTTATTTTAAAAATTCAAAACATTTACATTTATTCAAATTCCCCTTCTCTAAGCTGGTTTTCAGCACGCTTCAGATTCAAATGAAGGTTATAGCCCCAGAGTTTTATCTGTACTGTGAAAAAGTTTATAAAACTTGCAATACTTTTTACAAGATACTTATTATCTATTCACTGTGTACACATAACATGCTCCCTCAATTTCATCATTGACCTAGTCATAATAACACTCTAGTTCTTCTAGGATATCAAAAAGTCAAGACTTTTTAAAAACAAATTTCAGATTTTCTCAATAGTTAAAAGTTTATCTGATGTTTCTGGAAATATATGTAGGATGAGATATAAGAAAGGGCATGCACTTTCCCTAAGCCTAATTTTGATGTCTTAAAAAATATACACATTCTGGCCGGCGTCGCAGCTCAATAGGCTAATCCTCCGCCTAAGGCGCCAGCACACCGGGTTCTAGTCCGGGTTGGGGCACTGGATTCTGTCCCAGTTACCGCTCTTCCAGGCCAGCTCTCTGCTGTGGCCAGGGAATGTAGTGGAGGATGGCCCAAGTGCTTGGGCCTGCACCCCATGGGAGACCAGGAGAAGCACCTGGCTCCTGGCTTCAGATCAGCGGGATGCGCCGGCCACAGCGCACCAGCCGTGGCGGCCATTGGAGGGTGAACCAATGGCAAAGGAAGACCTTTCTGTCTCTCTCTCACACTGTACACTCTGCCTGTCAAAAAATTATATATATATATACACACATTCATTATATAACATTATTTAGGTTGAAAAGAAATCTAAATGAATCTTTAATCCATCAGTCTGCACTATGAACACCTAAGGCACTCAAGAACTTAAGATTCTGTGCTTCCTTTGTTATGAAGCTAAATATTATGGAATATAAAATCTGACCCAAACCTTGACTTCTCCTTAATGTGGAATTTGAAAAAAGAAACTAAATCAATGTTTTACTTGCCATCATTCTAAGGAACAATGCTTGCATCAGCAAACCTCTGGTCATTGGAGATAAGAGTAAGTTCACCTCATTCCTTCTATTATCAATATATTCGAATCTGCTGGGTTCCAAGTTTCCCAGTTTATAAATAATGTCCATGTTGTTCATTATAGCTTACACATCACCCAAAATAGTGTCTGGCCTATAGTGCCTCCTTAATAGATATCTGTGGAATGACTGCTTTCAGTCTAACATAACTCATCATTGCATAGATTTTTGCAATAATTCTTCACTCTTACGAATTACCATTTTTTGGGGCCAGCATTCAGTGCCCTTAGAACTGAATTCCTTGAGAAAAGCAAAGACGTGTTTCTGGTCAAATTATTATTTCAGCACACACACAAATGAAGAGCTTAAAGAGAATTTAGATAGCGGGATGTGAAGGCAGTCGGAGTTGAGTAGGGAATGAAAGAATAAAGCACACAAAATAACTACATTGCTAGGTGCTTTTCCCCGATGAGTCGGCAATCCTACACCATCATATGCCACACTGACTTCGCCACAGTTGGAGTGGACAGGCCAATATGTTTCTTGGCTCAAGCACAGTGAAAACAAAGGCAAAAAAAAAAAAAAAAAAGTGAAGGAAATGTCCATTTCATCTTTTGGTGAATAGCTTCAGCCCATGATCACTGCATATTGTACAACTGAGGGTGCTCCAAAAGAGCCACGCATGGGAATAATTTTTGAAGTTAAAGGGCTTGATGAATAACCTTCTTGGAACTAGAGAAAAATAAATAACCAATATCAGAGCCCTTTAGGAGTGGTGATCATTCTGGACTTCACTTAGCTAAGAAGAAATGACCAAGTTTCCTGACCAGTGGTTGAAAGAACATAAGCCCAGGTATATTTCTCAGGCTCAGGATATTTGAATAAGATGCAATCAAAACTATCAATGCAATATCAAGAGTGCAATCCCATATAATTATTTATTTGCAGTTAGCACTTCCCTTACTATAATGGCATCCCTGTGCTAACAGGTATGACCTCATTAAAATGACTATATCTGGCTACTTTTTAAATTTTAAATTGAATCATTACAAATGACTTAGTTGACTCAATTCAAGCAAAGAGTAGTCTGAAGGACTTAATCTCAAACTCAGCAACTGAAAGCACACTAATCTACGTGCTTAATCATTGCTAGGTTCACTCACAGCTAAAACAATTCTCATAACTTTTGCTATATGAGTTGAAAGGTACCCAGTATTACTTACAAGTGCAGGAATTACAAATTTATTTGCTTTTAATAAACTAATGTTGTCCCTGAGTCCCCACTGCCAATGATAATTGAAGAAAAATGTAAAGTCTAGTTAAAATTAGCTGTGCTCTCTAGCATAATGTATCTTAACTAATCTGTAATGTTAAGTCTCTTTCAAGCATATTTCTTACTGCTGGAAGGGTCGCTTTTCCCTCTCTCCATTGCCAAGATGATTTCTAAGCAGAGAAGGAGCCCTCTATGTGTTTGTGACAGTGAGAAGGAGCAGAACTTGCAGTGTGTGTGCTCTTCTCTTGATGTGTGCTATCCACTACAGTAAACACTAGTCACTAATCACATATGGCTGTTGAGCAGTTGAAATGTGGTTAGACCAAATTAAGATGTGCAGGCAATGTAATATATTCACTGGATTTCCAAGACTCAGTATAAAGATTATTAGTATTTTTATATTGATTACAGGTTGCAGTGAAAATATTTTGCATTATGGGGTTAAATAAAATACGTTAAGGATTTAAAAAACTATTTTTTTGCTTTTGCTTTTTAAATGTGACTACTAGACAATTTTAAATTACAGCTATACGGGCCAGTGCTGCGGCATAGCAGGTAAAGCCACTGCCTCCAGTGCCGGCATCCCATATGGGTGCTGGTTCGAGTCCCAGCTGCTCTACTTCCAATCCAACTCTCTGCTATGGCCTGGGAAAGCAGTGGAAGATGGCCCAAGTCTTTGGGCCCCTGCACCCACATGGGAAACCTCGAAAAAGCTCCTGACTCCTGGCTTCAGGTCAGTGCAACTCCAGCTGTTGCATCCAACTGGGGAGTGAACCAGCAGATGATAGACCTCTTTTTCTGTCTCTCCTCTCTGTTAAACTCCGACTTTCAAATAAATAACTAAATCATTTTTTTTAAATGATGCTGTTAATTTTTTTTTAAAATTGCAGTTGTAGCTTGCATTGTATTTCTACTAGACAGCACTTCTCTGAGTCTTCTGTCTTCAGTGTAGCTCAGTTTTTTCCTCAGTGGTAGCCACTGGCATCTGCTAAGAAGTGCCTGGGCCTGCATGGTAACCACTGCAGGTGACCACTAGCCCTCCCAGGGTCTCCAGTCCCAAGTTTCCCACCCACTCCAGCTCTCACTTAACCACCCAAGCCACTCTGCTCTGCTCATCCTTGCAGCATACCTGCTTCCCACCATGCAGCAGTACACGAAAGTCATAGACTGTGGACAAAATGCCAGGACCATCTATCTAGAACCCTCCCTCTGCATCTGTTCACCTTCCGTTCCAAAGCTGTGGGGCTACAGCAGGGAAGCACATTGCAAGCCTGGACGTTCTCGGATTCCCCCTCAAGCTCTCTGGGTTTGCCATCTTCTTTCCACATCCCTGGTTTGCCCAAGGAGCAGAAAAACTCATCAAATCCCTCAGCAGCAGTTCCACAAATGTTGGTCTTCTCTCTGCTTGTATCCCATCTCAGTCTCTCAGCCCTTCTCCCATCATATAAGATTTCATATAAGATAATCAGATTATCTTCTATCTGCTGGTTTACTCCCCAGAAGACCACAACAGTCAGGGATGGGCCAGGCCAAAACCAGGACATAGGGAATCTAGCTAAGTCTCCAACATGGGTGATAGTGGCTTAAGTACTTGGGCCATCCTTCTTCCACTGCCCTCCCAGGTGCATTGGCAGGAAGTTGGATGGAAAGTGGAGCTTCTAGGACTCTAACCAGTCCTCTGATATGGGATGCCATGGTTGCAAGCAGCAATTTAACCTGCTGCACCACAATGCCAACCTGACACACACATTAATTGAAAAAAACTGAAACGGTACAAAAAATTCCAAATAAAAAAATAACCAAAATACAAACACCTAATGATAACTGCTACTAACAATTTTGTGAGTATCTTTCCAGACACTATTCCAGGTTCTATGCTGGTAATCAATTTTAAATAAATGTTGCCATTCTATACATGCTTTTATTCACTGATAGACTCCAATGGACACATTTTTATGTGAATTAAATCAGAATCCAATATTAACTTTTGTGGCCAAGTAGAATTCCACAGTAGGGTTCTGTCCTACTTTTTTCATCTACTCCTATGTTAATGAACTGCAGAGCAGGAGGTAAAATAGAAACAGAATAGATTTTCTTAAACTTTAAAAAAAATTTACTGATTTTCATTTTATTTGAAAAGCAGAGACAGAGAGAGAGAGATCCTCCATCCACTTTTTCACTCCCCATATGCCCACAACAGCCAAGCCTGGGCCAAGTCAAAGCCAGGACACAGGAACTTCATCCAGGTCTCCTACATCAGTGACAGAAACCCAGGTACTTCAAACCATCACCTGCTTCCTCCTCTCCGGATGTGTACTAACAGGAGCTGGAATGGGAAGTGGAGCTGGGACTTATCAGGTACTCAAGTAACAGATACAGGCACACCATGTAACATCTTACCCAATGAGCCAAATGCCTGCCCCTAGAAGAGGCATCTAAATCCATCCACCATTTTAAACTTATAAAAGCATCCCTCTGGAATAAGTTCCTAGAAGTGAGAGGGTGGGTAAAAGGCTACATGCACTTTACATTTTGGCCCATTTTGTCAGACTGCCTTCTAGGAGGATTGTACTGATTTATCCCTCCACAGTGAGAGGAGCTGTACCACCTTCCACAACAATGGGCCATTACAATCTTTTAAAATTTCACAAATGTGAAGATTAAATTTCTTGGCTGTTCAGTTAAATTTCTTTGGTAACCAATAAAGTTGAATATATTTTCATATTTACTTGCCAACTGTATTTATGTATTCTTCACCTATTCAGATTACTGTTTTCTACTGGTTTAATGCATCTGTTCATGTGTACATTATTAGTATTAAATTTTTGAGATTGTGATTTTTTCATCATTTTTTATTTTCCACTCAGCTTGTTTATACTATTCTTGACAACAAGAATGTTTTCAAATGTAATGCAATTTCTGGTGTGGGCCAATTTCTGAACAATAAAATATAAACATGTCGGGCCAGCATTGTGGGGTAATGGGTTAAGCCGCTGTCTGCATCCCATAAGGGCACTGGTTGGAGTCCCAGCTGATATGCCCAGAATTCCACCAAAGTCTCCTACATGGGCGGCAGGAGCCCAAGTACTTGTGCCATCTTCCTCTGCACATTAGCAGGAAGCTGGATCAGAAGTGGAGCAGCCAGGCTCAAACCCATGTTCATACAGGATGCTGATATTGTAGGCAGCAGTCCCTCTTTAGATTTAAACCATTAATTTATTTTTGAGTTTGTGGGGGTCTAAAAGTAAGGATTTAACTTTTCTCTAAACCATGATCCAATTGTAAAAATGTCATTTGATGAATAAGCCATCTCTTGTTTTGAATGCAACTTTACCTCCTGGTAAATGCCCAGATACAAGATGTTTGCAAAAAGTTCATAGAAAATATGTCTTACAAAAAAAACCCATATATTTCAAAAAATTTTGCACCAAAATAAATTTGTCTTGATTGCATTCTCCATTAACTCTTTGAAGTATCCTTGTACATTTGGTTCTATTTTAGATCCACAAGATTTTTCTATAAATCTGCCCTTTTCTGAGCCACTAACACACTTTTTTATTGATTTATTTCAGAGGTAGAATTACAGACAGTGAGAGAGAGAGAAAGAGAGAGGTCTTCTATCTGCTGGTTCACTCCCCAAATGGCCACAGCTGAGGCGAAGTGAAGCCAGGATCTTCTTCCAGGTCTCCCACATGGGTGCAGAGGCCCAAGCACTTGGGCCATCCTCTACTGCCTTCCCAGGCCACAGCAGAGAGCTGGATTGGAAGAGGAACAGCCAGGACTCGAATTGGCGCCCACTTGGGATGCTGGTGCCACAGCACTGGCCCCTGACACACTGCTTTTAAAACTGATGCCGTGGCTCACTCGGCTAATCCTCCGCCTGCGGCGCCAGCACCCTGGGTTCTAGCCCCGGTTGGGGTGTTGGATTCTGTCCCAGCCGCTCCTCTTCCAGTCCAGCTCTCTGCTGTGGCCCAGGGAAGGCAGTGGAGGATGGCCCAAGTGCTTGGGCGCCTGCGCCTGCATGGGAGACCAGGAGGAAGCACCTGGCTCCCGGCGCAGCAAACCGGCCAGAGCGGCTATTTAGGGGGTGAACCAACGGAAAAGGAAGACGTTTCTCTCTCTCTCTCTAACTCTGCCTGTCAAAAAAAAAAAAAAAAAACCACAACCCTGATGGCTTAGCTACACACTTTAATGTATTGTTATGCTGTGGGTTGTCTCCCGCAGAGGTTAAACACACTGAGCCGTCACTAGTATTGTGTGGCAGTAAGAAAAGAATTTATTTAACAGGGAATAAACACCATTTACCCGTGCGTGGGAGGCCACTCCACAAAGAGAAATACCCTACATGAGTGGGTCAACAAATTTCCGTAGTAAAGACAGAAAAACCAAAAACAGTACCTCTGAGCAGGAGAGGTCCGTCTGCGACTGGTCCGCAGTACCTCGAAGCAGAGTCCATGATGGAAAAGAGCAGTGTTCCACGGTGCAAAGAAAGAAAGAAAACGAGGGCTGTACGTCTGAGTATGCTCTCCCGCCTTCCACCTATTTTTACAAGGTAGGAGCAGGCATCCTGGTCGGCTATACAACCTGGGTGGGGTGTGAGCATGCGCTCTGGTGCCGGATGGGACAGAGGCATTCTGGGAAGGTGGGCATATCAAACCCCCAGTTAAAACGATAGTAACACCTTGCAGGGATACAAGAGCCCAGCTCGCCTAAACTTATATATATGTGTGTAAAGATTGATTTATTTATTCGAGAGGCAGAGATACAGAGAAAGAGAGGGAGAGACAGAGAGAGGAGGCTTCATCTGCTGTTCACTCCCCAAATAGCCACAATGGCCGGAGCTGAGCTGTTCAGAAGCCAGGAGCCAGGAGCTTCCTCCAGGTGTCGCACACGGGTGCAGGGGCCCAAGGACTTGGGCCATCTTCTGCTGCTTTCCCCTGCCATAGCAGAGAGCTGGAATGGAAGTGAAGCAACCGGGACTCAAACCAGCCCCCATATGGGATGCCGGCACTGCAGGCAGCGGCTTTACCCACTACGCCACAGCGTCGGCCCCTTCGCCTAAACTTTAACTAGTTACACCGTATCAATAGGGCATTATCACAACCCTTTACATTCATCCTTCTTCATGCTGATCTATCCCCAACAGGTTGATCCACTTGGAGCTTTAACACAGGTTCTTTTGCTTCCTGACCTCTGGTATAATCATCTTATGCTACAACAACAAACCAAGTCTATTATCCTCAAATATATTCCCACTACCCTCCCTCCCAGCAGATTGTGTCAGCTGCCTGGTCAACAAACAGATGAAAGAGATTAAGGATAGTGAGGTTCTGGCCGGCATTGTGGTGCAGTGGGCTAAGCCGTGGTGAAACTGGCATCCCCTACTGGGGTCTGGGCTGCTCCTTTTCTGATACAGCCTCCTGCACCTGAGAAGGCAGTGGAAGATGGCCCAGTTATTGGGTGGAGTTTCTAACTTCTGGCTTCGGGCTACTGCAGCATTGGCAGTTGCAGCCATTTTGGGAGTGAACCAGTGAAATGAAGATGTTCCTCTGTCTCTGATGCTGTGCCTTTCAAATAAATAAAATTAAAAAAAAAAAAAAATAGGATAGTGTGGTCTATGTATCCTCCCAAATTCCCACTGGTCCCTAGGAGTGGCTGTATTCCTTGTTCTATTAAAAGCCCCTGCTCCTAAAAGCCGGCTTCTCCACCTGCTTTCTAGGTCTCCGAGTTCTGTGTTTCCTCCCCTTCCTACTTTAGTCCTGGAGTGTTAATGGTGCCCTTGGCTACATTCCTGGGTGTTGCATTAAATCTTCCAATTCCCATTATATGCTGCCTAGACCTTTATAAAGAGTCCCTTTTTAACATATATCCTCCTCTCATATCCCAGGCTGAGTGTGTCCTGTTTCTTGCTAGGTATGTGATAGAAGTGGTCATGGTGACTATTTCTATCTAGGCCTGCCTCAAATTGAAATGCCACTAGTGTTTCACCATTAACCATCCTATACTACAACCACATCAAACTATCTTTACTATCCTCACGTACTCTGCCTTCCACCCTCTCTCCCCACTGATGGTGTTATCTGCCACTTTGTGGATACGGTCAGAGCCATCCAATGGAGACGCTAAACTTCCTGCTATTGCGCCTGCACCCGCAAACGTAGCTGCACATCCTCTCCTCCTTCCCTTCTCTCACAATGGAGAGAATCTTGCTTCTGCCTCATACTAATTTCTCTGGCTGTGCTCAGGATTTCACCCCTTTCACTCGGATTATATTCCTTTCTTTCCACTGACTCCCAGCAACCAGATTTCACCATTTCATAGATGTTCCATATCTTTAAAAGTTCCCAGTAACTCCACTCCCCCTCCAGTTTCTGTCCTGTTCCTTGTCATTGCCATATGTCTTGTATTTTGTTTGACATTTCCTCTTCCTCTTCCTCCAATTCCTGTAACTTCTTGGAAACTGCTCTTGAAAGATCACTGTATTACACGGAACCAGGAGTGCAAGAGATTCTTTGGAACTAGCACCCATGTAATATTAAAAGGGAGAGGAAGCAGGATTTGAAGACAGAAAGCTCTCAGATGGTGATAGAGATGAAGAAGTCTCAGCTAATCCAACAGGATTCTCTGGAGGCAGATGACTGTTTAGGACAGTCTGTGTTGGACAGAAATGTCCTGTCTCAATGTCCCTGTCATGCTCCATCATTAGCTGGAGGCTGCCCACAAGAGGACAGCCCCCATCCAGAAGCTGAGGCAGATGCTCAAAGTCCCAACAGCTGGATTCTGTCAACACACTGGACTTCTGGGAGCTGGCAGGTTTTATCAGGAAGGAAACGCTGAGCAGTGCACCCGCTGTGGCTGCCATGGCCACCTCTTTATTGCTAAAGGATGGTTTAGGCCTTCTCTGAGTCTTCTTTTTAAAAACAGTGGCACAGTGGGTTAAGCTGCTGTCTGCAGTACTGGCATCCCATGTGAGAGCCAGTTCAAGTCAGGGCTGCTCTACTTCCCATCCAGCTCCCTGCTAACACACCTGGGAAAGCAGTGGAAGAGGGCCCAAGCCCTTGGGCTTTTGCTACCCACTGGGGAAATCTGGATGAAGTTCCTGGCTCCTGGCTTTGTTCTGACTTAGCCCTGGCTGTTGAGGCCATTTGAGGAGTGAAATCGTGGACAGAAAGTCTCTGTGTCTTGCTTTCTGTCTTTGTCTGTGTCATTCTGGCTTTTAAATAAATAAATAAATAAATAAATCTTGAAAAATAAAAACAGGGGCCAGCGCCATGGCTCACTTGGTTAATCCTCTGCCTGTGGTGCCAGCATCCCATATGGGCGCCGGTTCTAGTCCCGGTTGCTCCTCTTCCAGTCCAGCTTTCTGCTGTGTCCCAGGAAGGCAGTGGAGGATGCTTCGGCCCCTGCATCTGTATGGAAGACCAGGAAGAAGCACCTGGCTCCTGGCTTCGGATAGGTGCAGTGCCGGCCGTAGCGGCCATTTGGGGAGTGAACCAACGGAAAAAAGACCTCTCTCTCTCTCTGTCTGTCTCTCTCTCTCTCTCTGTCTATAACTCTGTGAGGAAGGAAGGAAGGAAGGAAGGAAGGAAGGAAGGAAGGAAGGAAGGAAGATAAAAACAAACAAAAACCCAAAGAACAACTTCTTGCAGAGTTTTACACTTAGGATTACTTTGTTCTTAAGAACCATTCTTCTCGTGGGCTCCCTCTTAGTCTGTCAGCTTATTCTCCATCCCCTTTGAAAGATTCGCTTTCTCTCACCACCCCACATGGATCCTTCCTCAGGGTTCTGTCTCAGGCCTCATTCTTTTTGTACCCTGCACATTATCTAGGAGATTCTCATGTGCATCAGTAATTTAAAAGGCTGATGACTTACAAGTGTGTGCCTCTAACCAAGGTCTCTATCTCCAGTCCTAAACTCACATAGCTGATTGCCTACTGGATGTTTTCATTTGCTTGTCTTACAGGCATTTTAAATAATCCTAACTGAATTATTTGTTTTTCCTATAAGCTGCTTCTTCTCTTGCAGTTTCTCTATCTCAGTAGATGGCAGGGTTATCCACCTAGCTGTCCATTCTCTCTCTCTCTCTCTCTCTCTCTCTCTCTCTCTCTCTCTCCCCCTCTCTCCCTCTCTCCCTCTCTCTCTCTCTCTCCCTCTCCAATCACAAGTAATCAACTATTAAACCCTGCCCTTTCAACTTCAATCATCTTACCAATTTTTCTTCCTCATCCTCACTGTCACTTTTTCAAGCCATGGGATTTTTCTCTTCTAAAATATTGCAACAGTGGCCAGCATTGCAGTGCAGCCAGTTAAGCTGCTGCCTGCAACATCAGCATCCCATATGAGCACCAGTTAGAGTCCAGCTGCTAATGTACTTGGGAAAGCAATCAAAGATGATCCAAGTCCTTGGGTCCCTGTCACCCATGTGGGAGACCTGGGTGGAGTTTCAGCCTGGCCCAGCGCTGCCCATAGCAGCCACCTGGGGAGTAAACCAGCAGATGGACAGTCTCTCTCTGTAACTCTCGTATAAATCTTAAAAAAATAAAATAAAATATTGCAACAGCCTCCAAATTGTTCCATCTTCATCCTACTTTATTATTAATCAAATAAAATTTGAAATGGTCTGTTTCTAGTGAGAAACGCAGATGAAAGAAACAATGAAATAAAATTTTAGCATATTGGATTCGCTTTCTATAACTTACAATACAAGTCACCACACCTGGTGGTATGAAATATTAGAAATTTATTCTTTTATAGAGTCCAAAATCAAGATACTGGCAGTACCATATTTACTCTAGACTTTGGGGATAATTCATTTCTTACTGGTTTCATCTTCTGGAAAAATTTATCATACCACTCCAAATCACATTCTTCACATTACCTTCTCCCTTTTATACATGAGATTCCATTTAGGAATCACTGGAACAACTCAGGATAAACTCTTCTGTCAATATCTTTAACTTAATCACATATTTTGCTATGGAAGGCACCACTCACTCTTTTCCCCTGAAAGGCAATATTCACAGATTCCGTGAAATGGAAAATGGACATATCTTTGGGGGGCACCTCTAT
Organism: Sylvilagus floridanus; assembly: GCA_949820135.1. Taxonomy (NCBI): domain Eukaryota; kingdom Metazoa; phylum Chordata; class Mammalia; order Lagomorpha; family Leporidae; genus Sylvilagus; species Sylvilagus floridanus. Next base: position 62,105,768 of record OX463246.1, on the reverse strand, counting down.
TCAAGTCATTGTACTTATCAAATTAGTAAGGCTTTAAATCAAATGAATATTTCATGTATGCAAGACGACCACAAAGCACATACACACACACACACAGCTGAGAAGGACATAAAGTGGTACAATTCTAGTCAATGCAATATGGCAGCAGGAATCAAGACCATTAAAAGCATTCATACTCTTGTCTAATAATCCCTCATGTAGAAATCATAGACATATATGTTTCAATATGTACAATCAGAAGATTCCAATTTATATATACATAAAATTTTCATGGCTTTGGAGAAAAGACATGGAAAAATACATCAAAATATCCCTAGTAGTTGTCTTTGGATGATAACATTATGAACAATTTTTATTTATAGTTGATGATATTTACATATTTTATAATGAGCATGCATTGCTTTAATAATCATGTTTTACTTTCAAGTTCAATCCTATGAAATGTGAATTGGAGATTGTTCACAAGGAAAAAATAAATGACTAGTCATAGAAGTTCCTCAATTATTTTCCAAAATATTCAAAGTCTATATGGCTTTATCTCCAGATCCAAAGCAAGATAAAATCCCGATAAAATAGATGATGAAAGTCAAAGTTCTGGGGATTCCCAGGATTCATGCCTCTCTAAAGAAGATTAAAAATTAGAGCAAGATAAGCAAAGCTTCTATGCTACAATCTACAAGGACCAGCGTGTTATGAAGATAAAGGGTTCTTAAGAAGTCATCTTGGTCACATTATTACCTAAAGGCAAGCTGCACTGTAGAGAAACAGGCATTCTAGAAAGAGGAATCCAGTATCTATTGGGTTTCCATGTTCTTAAATATATCAATTATATTTGACAATGTTCTGCAGGTTAAGTGACTGAAGGAGAGAGTCCATGAATTTCCTCTTGGGAACAATTTAAGAAACAAAGGGGAAACTGTGTCTTTGATTCTCTATTAAAATTTGTTACATAAAGCACAAAGTTATTTTATGATTCTATTTAAACAGATTCCTGTATTAACTTTGCCTTATGATATTACTAACAAAGTAATTGTAAAGCATGAAGCTATCTCTATTAAAACTGCCATGAAAAATATTCAAATTCCTCCCACAAAAGGAAGTTTCCTAATGTGCCAAATATAAGTAGAAGTAATGTGTTTAACCCTCATCATAACCTTAAAATATCGTTAGCTCAACAAGACAAATGCCTTTTATGGAAGGCCAGCATATAAGGTTAGAAATAATCTGATGACACCAGTTAGCCTTAAAATATAGTTACAGAGAATTTAGTTAGTGTGTGCTTACTTAGTAATTATTAACTTTGTCTCTTCAATGCATTACTCAATAAAATCACCAAGAAGCAAGTATCTTGCAGATCCTGTCTCAGGAAGCCTTAGAAGAACTGATGGCTTTCCCATTCAGGACACACAAAACATCTTACGGATTAAGACAATTGTGGTCAAAAGACTCTCCTCTTCCATTATGTAAAAAGATCCTCAAAGCCTTTAACCTCAAGAGATTATGCAGAAAATGTGCATACAGTTTTCCTAGAGGAAATTCAGTTTGGGTGACTAACTCCATGAGAAGATGAAACACAAAGAAAGGGATGAGAATACCGAGGAAGACTTGATTAAAGTTGGACAGATATGCTGCGAATTGAGATCTAGTCAGGTGCATTTATCATCCTCAGGACTGTACTTATAGTTCCAAAAGTCATCTTTCCAGGGAAATGACCATGCAATAAACATGGTACTTACGTAGAGCACATAGCAAAAAATCTACTATTTGATGGACTTGGTAAAGATATTTGGGTGTACTTATAACCTATGAAGGGAATTATTGAAATGGAGATCGGGATTTTAACATAAATGACAAAAATACATACACATTTCAAATATACTTAAGTATGTGAATATATACACTCATAAATGTGTACAAGGACTGTGTCTTTTCCAGTCTTCAATTGAAAAATCAAAAGAAGACAGAGGTAAACCTGAGAAAGCTCAGTCTCAAGAGATTGATGAGAAATTAAGAAAGGCCCTACCTGGGAAAGCAGTGGAAGATGGCCCAACTACTTGGCCCCTGCACTCATGTGGGAGACTGGGAAGAAGCGCCTGGCTCCTGGCTTCGGATTGGTGCAGCTCCAGCCATTGCAGCTATTGAGGGAGTGAACCAACGAAAAGAAGACCTTTTTCTCTGTCTTTCCCTCTCACTGTCTGTAACTCTGCCTCTCAAATAAATGAATAAATAAATTTTTTTTAAAAAGGTCCTAAGATAATACTTATATACACAAAAAGAGAGTCTAAAATTACATAAAGGAATACTAGACAACCATTGAAAATGATTATATAGACATATCTGTTGGCTCTTACATATTTCTTATTATTAAAAAAGTAATAGAACACCCTGTCTGATGTGTTCCTATTTATGTGAAAGTGTTTGTACACATATAAAGTGTTTCTGCTGTTCAGTGAACACCCAATAAGTATTTTGTTAAAAGAACAGGGGTCATCTCAAAGTAGTTAAACCTGGAATGAATTTTGCTTCTTCCTTTTCCTTTTCTCTATTGTTTTATTTATTTTTTAAATAAAGATTTTGACAAGTAGGAAAAAGATTTGCTTTTTTTCAAAAAGGAGAAAACACAAAGAAATAACATCACATTATTTATATAGCATGTGGTTCAGTAATGCAATCGTTTTGAAACAATATTCATCATTCAATTTGGATTTCACTCAACTTCATTGTACTGTTCCAGGTTCTTTTTCACAAGCCAAGTTTCAGAGAAAGAAGAATTCAGATAAGGACAAGTCATGATGACCACAGTGCATAGATGAACACCCAAAAAGCTAGGGAGAAAAAAAGATTTCGTATTTCTGTGTTTTAGTGCAAGGTTTCTCACACTCTTCTCCTTGAGCACACTAACAGTAAGGAAGCTATCCATAAGGCCATTCTCCAAAATCTTATGTTTGCTCTAAACAATTACGAAATTTTGCATTGTATTTATTTTTTTTAAATATTTTATTATTTATTTATTTGAGAAGTAGAGTTACAGTGAGAGGAAGAGACAGAGAGAAAGGTCTTCCTTCAGCTGTTTTATTCCCCAAATGGCTACAATGGACAGAGTTGTGTGGATCCGAAGCCAGGAGCTTCTTGGGGGTCTCCCACGTAAGTGCAGGAGTCCAAGCACTTGGGCCATCTTCTGGTGCTTTCCCAGGCCATAGCAGAGAAATGGATCGAAAGAGGACTAGAACTGGTGTCCATCTGGGATGCCGGCACCGCAGGTGGAGGCTTAGCCTACTACGTCACAACGCTGGCCCCAATTGCATTGTATTTCATAATGTCTTTTAAATTTCTAATACAAAATAAGGTTTAAAACTACTTAATTTAGAGTAAAACTGATGCTCCTATATAGAGAAAGCTTGACACTTTTTTTTTAATGGTTTTTGAATGCTTGGTATGCTGAGAGGATTGGGTGCCCATTCCTGCTAGAGAAGCAATTGCAGTCTTGCAAATGCAGTGTGTAAGAGCCGCATTGCCAACAGAACCGCTGCTCTTGTAAAATAAGGCTCCAGTTTTGCCTAGGGCTGCCCAGCACCTGATGGGAATCACCGAACATGGACAGGAAATGCATGATGAGCTAGGCATCGAAGTCATTCGCTTTTATTTACTGTTACTTTAAGAAACAGTGTTCATTTTACCAGTTCTTTTTAACCTACAAGTCCTAAAAATTCAAATAGTTCTTCAAAAATGTAAAATATAAAACAGTAGGTAAGCAAAACAAAGTCGCTAAGTACTCGTTGAGTACTTTGAATTTGACACATCAAAAAGAAAATATAAAGCTGAGACCAAGTTTTTATTTCAAAGGACTTTATATGTGTGATGATGATCTTCTTGTTATTCAGTCAATATTAACAGCTTCACTGCAGAGTTTTTGGTAGCATTTAAAACATTAACAGACACTCAGCAGTAAATGAGTAAGGCACCGCTATTCGTAAATCACCTACCAAATAAAATTTAATTTTAAAACAAGGTATTTCCCCTTCCTTCTCCAGAACAACAAAACTTAGTTTGTCTCTATCCTCCAGAGAATAATATTATCCTTTCCAATACACTTTTTTTGCTCTTAAGAAACATATTTTCACAATCCTGAAAATTAAACAAAAAGAATAATTTTTGACATAGGATGTGGGCATTTTAACTACAGAGCCAGACAACTGCCCTCAAAAAGAATAATTTTTAATAAAGAAGTCGGACATTCAAAATCTATCCATAACTGATCGTTCTTCTTATTTCAAAAGGAAAAAGTAATGACCCTGTGTATCTCATGAAGAGGGAGGCGAGGAGCAATAAAGATACCAGCTGATGAACATTAAATTAAAACCACGTGGAAACTTGGCAGGAGGCTCTGGAATACAAAAGCAGAATTTAGAAATCATTCTTTCTGAATTTTGGTAACTGAGCAATCAAGAAAAATAAGTTCCATGTCGTTGTAAACCTGTGCAGTTCAAAAACTCTAAAATAATATTTGCTTTTGAAGGAAGGAGAGTACAAGCTAGAGCTGCCAGTTTGGGGCAGGTTTTCAGGGCTAAATGGAACCTTTAATGGCTTCTTTTTTCTTTTGCAATTATTCATTTCTTGGGTTCAGTGAAACGTGTTGAATCCCAAAGAATGATCTTGGTTTTTTTTTTTTCCTAAAAATAATACAGTCCTACAAAATAAAAGAGAAAAAATTTAATCTACTTCTAGCTAAAAGAGCATTTGAAAAAGAACTACAAGTTTTTTTACATTCAAAAGTTACTCAATGTAGTAAATTACTGTATCCTATTTTGGCACCATATTTAAATTGTCGGAGCCTGAAAAAGTAAGTGCCAGTGCTTAATTCAAAGAGATATTTATCACATTCTCTAAACTGATGGGAAGAATACACAGACACAATAGGGATTACAAGTCTCTTTGATGAAGTCTCCGTGATTGGAACCTGTTTTTTCCTCTTTCATGGAACAAGAGATAATTGCTCTGAAATAAATATTTCCCTTTTTGAAAAATGACTCAAACAAGAGATAATTGGACAAAATAACGTACTGCATGCATAGTTAAGGTAGAAAATAATAAACAAATGCAAACACACACCGAACACTAAGATTACATCTTTCCTTTCTATTTTCAAAAGAGAAAAGGTAATGAGCAGACAGCCACTTGTAATTTACAAGCTGAAGTCTTCCTTTGACAACCCACAGATCAATTAAATCCTCTTCAAATTAGTTTTGATGTGTTAATGTGTGAATCCCCCACCTCCTGAGGTTTCCAGGCACTGTTACTAGATTTTTACATTGGCTTTCCTTTGAATTGTTTCTAGTGTGTTGTTGCATGTTAATACAAGGTCATTTGAAACTATGTAAATACAGGGAACAGTAACTCTAAAGCAGATTATTCTTCAGTTGGCTTTGTTTTTTCACGCTGTCTTCTGCCTTAGACTAGCTAATAAAAGGTAGAACATACTTGAATCTTGTTGAACTTTTCTATAGCTGTGTTTGCAATCTTCAGCAAAACTTAGATTATCAAAATATAGCAGGTGACCACATTCCAATTTCCACAACTTGTTCAAAAACACCAATTATTAACCTTAATCTATCACACACACAAACATTTAACTCTCACATAGTAACTAACAGATAAAGAAAGAATATTTTAAATTTATGACTGGGTAATTCTTTTCACATATGATGGAATCCAAAACAATCCCTCAGTTTTATCTGACAGGGAATTACTGTCACGTTTGCCTCCCCAATGCTTCCTGTTGGGGGTGAGCGGTCTATTCTTCAGCATGACAAAGTCTGATTTCTGAATGGCTGGTGGTGTCAAAGGGCCATTCGTATGCTAAGCCTTTTAGTGGCATGGGATAGCTCCATCCTGCTTCCCTCAATTGTTGCAATTGGGCCACGTGACTAACTGATGATTTCAAGGCAAGCTTTGGAATCTTGATGTCTTCCAGAAATTAATATTCCTTCTGGTAAGATAATCTATTGACTCCTCTAGCTCAATTTTTAAATGTATGAAAAGAGGCACAGCCTTAATGAAACTTCTGAACCTTGAGAAAAGAGAAGCCTCTTCAAACAAAATTGCTAGCTTCTCTCATAATTAGGCTTTAAGACTTTAAAAACAAGTTTAATCTGTTGGGAGAACCTGTTGATAGCTTTCATCATGCTCTTCATAAATTTTAAAAATTCTACAAACAATGGTGAGAATTAGACTTTGACAGCAATTTTTCAAAACTAAATCAACTATGCAAAAATTTTGAGTATTTTTATATAATTAACTCTTATCACCCAGTACTAATTTTTTTCCTTTCTTGAAATACTATTTTTGTGTTTATTATCCAGCATCCATAGTACATTGGAATAAACACAAAACAATCATTTGAAACATAGAGAAAACAGATTGTCTGTTTTTTTTTTTAATTAGATGAGTATACTGGTTGATTCCTTCTGTTTTATAATTATTCACATTTAATCTGAAAATCGTTGTTTGTTTAAATAGCACATTCAGCTCCAAAGATTTGAAACAGAATACATTTTAGGCTGTAGGTGATTCCAAAGGAGCAGATTACAAGGCAAAATTGATCAGTTTCTTGGCCTTGCAGAAACGAGATCCACATAGAGCGTGTTAATTTGCTTGTGTGTGCATGGGGGTGGGGATATCCCAAGAGTATTAAACCACATACATATTCAAAGGCAGAGAGAAAACAGTTTGCAAAGTCCAGTGCACAGTGTTTTCTAGATTACTGATATTTATATTAGACTCAAATTTGCTTTTATTTCTAGTTAGTGAACAGTTGAGAGCTGAGCAGATCTTGCCATTTCTGTGACTTAGGATATCAGGGACTGGTTGGCTTTTTAGAAACCCTAATCCCACAGCTAGTACACCCACCTTTGCTCCCTTCCAGTTTGGTATAATCATTTGACTGAGTTTCAGCTAATTATGTCAAGGCAGCTAGATAGATATTAGCCTATGTGTGTAAGGAGGGGCTGAAAAAAAAGAGAAGTTCTAAAGAAAATAAATGTATGTACAATGGAATGAGGAAACAAGTCTTAAAAGCAGAACCCAGCTTCTTGTCCCGCTCTCCTGGCCCAAGATGTTCTTGCTTATCCTTTATCAAAAGAGTTCGGCTGACTTGAGGGAGCGATACAGCAGGCCCAACAAGGTTATAATCACCGACATGAAGGAGTCATTTGCTTCTCCAATAGATAAGAACACTGATGCCCAGTATTGTCCGGAGAGGTTTGTTTAGAGCAATTCCACATCCAAAAATCTCACCCCAGACTTTTCCCAGAAGAGGGAGGAGGGGAGGAGAAACGGGGGACCCATAACCCTGTCCATAAAAACCCCAGTCTGAATGCAGACTGGGCTCTGAGTCCTTTACTGGGCTATCAGATGTAGGGATTTCTCTCTCTTCACTTTTTCCAAAACAGTGTGCTAAAATCACCTTCTCGTGGGCTCACTCATCAGCCACATTCTAAGTCCATAGAACAAGTTGTGTGTGTGTTGGGGGATCGAATTAGCGGTCACATCTTGGTGCGGGCTGCGCCAACACTGAGTCTGAGGAGGCGATCCCTGTTAGCCATCACAAAGCACAGGGAACACTGGAGTAAATGGAAGGGCTTATTGGGGAAAACGCAGCAGACAGGAGGGGTGGGGCGGTGAAGGGAGGAGGAAAAAAGGGGAGACTGTAAGAGAGAGAGAGACAGAGAGGAGAGGAGCTAGTGAGGAGAGAAGAGAGAGCAGACGAGAGGAGCCAAGAGAGCAGGAGAGAAGAGCCAGGCCCTTTTAAAACTTTGCGGAAGGGCGGGCAGGGAAGCAGGAGCAGCGAATCCATTAGGATGGGGGTGGAGCTTGACAACAGTGGTAGGGCCTTGTGGCCACCTGGCTTTCAGCAATGGGGGGGGGGGAGGGGCAGGGCATAGGATGTAACTCAGGGTGTAGACCACGCCATAGATAAAACCAGTTTCCTAACAATCCCTCTCAGCTATTTTTCTCCTTTCCTATCATCTCTGATTTCCTTTCTGGACAAGACTCTGGATGCGCATGGCTGGGGGAAATGGGAAAGAGGACTGATGGCTCAGGCCAAGGCGACTCTTTGGTGACACTTGAAAATCTCCCGAGGGAACCCAGCTGCCGATTGCCCATTGAGGATGCGGAAGCTAAGAGCGAATTCCCCTTTTCCTGTCACTTCTGTCCAAACGACTCTCCTCGGTGGAGGGAAGGTGAAACCCTGAAGTTCCCCTGGAGTGTGATCCCCTTGGAGCAGCCTTCGGAATGCTGCTGGTCTCTTTGTGCCTCCTCTCTACCACTTTGAGGGTTTTCCCAGGCGAGTCATGGAAACGGGGTCCTCCTGTCCAGCTCGCAGCTCTTGCTGTGGCTTCTGTTAAATGCCTGCCTTGTCGCGGCATGTTCCCCCATTCCGGTTTTTCCTTTTCCTGGGTGGGGAGGAATTCATTGTAGCAAGTCCTTTCCACGGCCCACCTTAAGAGGTGGCTAGCTGGGAAGACGATATGTCGATATGTCGTCATCTCCTGCTGCCCTAGCAGCTCCTCTGATTGTCCGGCGGCTTAAGTGGCGGGGGTGAGTTCCTGCCACCTCTCTAGAATGTAGATGTAAGTGAACAAACTCCAGTGGGCAACTCATCCGTGGCACATCTCCTCTGGCCCACTGCCACTTTTGACAACTGTCTTGCAGCTGCCTGAACACTTGTTTGTCTCAGAGAGTCTCAATCAGTTGACTGTTGACCAGGTGTTGTTGGTCTAATGTGTTTATTGGGGGGGAAAAACACCCAAGCTCAAAATCAACTTAAAATCTAAAGAGACATCTTTGGTAAATAACAATCTCATGCATAAAAATGCCAAAGTAATGTCTCATGCTAATTTGTTTCAGATGTAACTGGACACTGGCTTTAAAGGGATTTCTCCCTTTTGGATCTAGGAAGATCACTGCCTTGAGAAATTGCTTAGTCACTTGCCAAACTTGTTTTGTAATTGGATTCAACAGGTCCAGCCAAAATCACAATGCATGGTCAGAGATCCATCTTTATAATCTTTAGGATGTATTTTGCAAAATTAAAATTTTTTAGTTTGAAGCTATAAAAGAAAGTGTTTCACAACAGCACTGCTTGGTCTCATACTCCCTAAGATTAAATAAACAGCCACTTAATAGACCTCAGTCATGTCACTGTTTTCCAGCTAGAGCTATTTTATTAAAAAAGGTAATATTCTGTATAAATATAACTTTTTAAAAAGATATATTTATTTATTTAAAAGGCAGAGTTACACAGAGAGTTAGAGGCATAGAGAGAAAGAGAGGTCTTCCATCCACTGGTTCACTCCCCAGACAGCAGCAATGGCCAAAACTATGCCAATCTGAAGCCAGGAACCAGGAGCTTCCTCCAGGCCTCCCACTTGGGTACAGGTGTCCAAGGACTTGGACCATCTTCCACTGCTTTCCCAGGCCACAGCAGAGAGCTGTTTCAGAAGTGGAGCAGCTGGAACTTGAACCAGCACCAGTGTGGAATGCGGGTACTGCAAGTGGCAGCTTTACCTGCTACGCCACAGCACTGGCCCCTAAAAATAACTTTGACCTTAAGAATAGTTCACATAAAGTACGATATGCTATCTCAAAATCTTAAGTCATCTGAGTGTAATTGCTAAGTACAAATTGGATAAAGATAAATAAGATAAACGTCTCTAAATGCAAACTCAGGTACTCAGCATCTTAAGTTCTACAAAAAAAATAGTTTGGGTTTGTTAAAAAGTAGGTTTTCATAAATTGTCCGTATATGACAAAGTGGGCCCTGGAAACTCTTTTCTGGTTCTGATTCTATTAAATTGTTCCAAATTATGGGATGATTTCATGTGCTAACACTTATATTCAAGATTTTTGTTTCCCATTCTGGTAACCAACAAGAGACACAGACTTTGTATTCTACTGAGGTAATCTTTCATTTTCTCTACTGTCTTAAGTTCTGATTGCTTGGAAAGAGCTGAGTTTTAAGCGTTAAGGTTGTTTTGGTTATGTACTTATTTTGAAATATTTGTGTGATCACATCATAACTGAATATATCTGATCTATAACTGGTTGAATCACCCTGAGTAAATGGATGGGTATTATTTCACAATGTTGAAGAATCTTTTTTTGATCACATATGTTAAGTCCTCTTGGCATCTTTGACAGGCTTCATAAAAATCAAAGTTCTAAATTCTTAAGACTTTTATATTTCCAGTTGGGCCCTGGAATTGTCAAAGGAAATATCTCTCATTTTGTAGAGATAATAAGTAATTAGAGTAGCTGGGTTATATTAAAGGTATAATTAAGAAGTGAAACAGGGGCCCGCACTGTGGCATAGTGGGTTAATCCTCCACCTGCAGCGATGGCATCCCGTATGGGTGCTGGTTCTAGTCCTAGCTGCTCCTCTTCCAATCCAGCTCTCTGCTATGGCCTAGGGAAGCAGTGGAAGATTGCCCAAGTCTTGGACCCTGCTACCCATGTGGTAGACCTGAAAGAAGTTCCTAGCTGTTGTGGCCAATTGGGGAGTGAACCAGTGGATGGAAGACCTCTCCCTCTCCCTCTCTCTCTCTCTCTCTGTGCCTCTCCTTTTCTCTCTGTGTAACTCTGACTTTCAAATAAACAAATAAATCTTTAAAGAAAAAAAAAAGTTGGGCCTGCGCCGTGGCTCAATAGGCTAATCCTCCGCCTTGTGGCGCCGGCACACCGGGTTCTAGTCCCGGTCAGGGCGCCAGATTCTGTCCCAGTTGCTCCTCTTCCAGTCCAGCTCTCTGCTGTGGCCCAGGAGTGCAGTGGAGGATGGCCCAAGTGCTTGGGCCCTGCACCTGAATAGGAGACCAGGAGGAAGCCCCTGGCTCCTGGTTTCAGATCAGCGTGGTGTGCTGGCCGCAGCGCGCTGGCCGCAGTGGCCGCTTGGGGGTGAACCATCAGCAAAAGGAAGACCTTTCTCTCTGTCTCTGTCTCTGTCTCTCTCACTGTCCACTCTGCCTGTCAAAAAACAAACAAACAAACAAAAGTGAAAAGATCCTAAAGTTTAAGTTATGCTAATGTAAAAATTGTTATTCATGTGAATGTTCTAGAAACTTTATAAAATTTTATAAAGTTGTATAAAGTTCAAACAACAGGGTTGTGATTCTCCATCTCTTTGTTCCATGATGTATTTAACAGTTATAAGTAATGGGTTGATAAGCTGATGTCATATGCTAATCCTTTTCATCAAGGTTTTTCTGTGTTTGTCTCACCAACTGAAATAAGAATTTCATGCATCTTAGGGGAATATCTCACATGTTTTTCTGTTGTCATTACTGGCTCTTGATTGCTTGGGAAAACAGAGTTTTAAAGGAGTTAGCATTATCTTCCTTTTTAAAAAACATGTTTGAGTGATTATGGTAACTTTGATTAGATCTGCTCCATAGCTTTGGCTAAAATACTCAGGTTAAATAGATTATTCTTCTTTTTCTCCAGAAACCTTTCATTTAAGGAATATAAACTTCTTACATTTCATAATTACAACTTTAGGAACATGGAAATTATTCCTGTTATACCCACCCTCCCACCCACTCTCTCACCCCTCTTCCTCCTCCATCTCCTTTTCCCACTCTTATGTTTTACTAAGATCTATTTTCAATTAATGTTATACACATATGATTAACTATGTTAAGTAAAGAGTTCAATAAATAGTATATATAACAACAAAAAAAACCCTTATCCTCAACAGTGAAGACAATGGTTGTTCAAAGTCATTGCTTCACAAAGTGTCAACTTCACTTCTACAGACTGCCTTTTAGGTGCTCTATTAACTATCACAGATCAGGGAGAATATATGGTATTTGTCCTTTTGGAGTGGCTTATTTCACTAAGTATGATGTTTTCCAGCCTCATCCATTTTGTTGCAAACTACTGGATCTCGTTTTTTTTTTTTTTTTTAACACCGTTGTGTAGTATTCTATGGTGTACATATCTCACAATTTCTTTATCCAGTCTTCAGTTGACAGGCATTTGGGTTGATTGTATGTCTTAGCTATTGTGAATTGAGCTGCAATAAACAAGGAGGTACACACAACTATTTTATATGCTGATTTCATTTCCCTTGGGTAAATTCCCAGGAGTAAGATGGCTGGGTCACATGGTAGGTCTATATTCAGATTTCTGAGGTATCTCTGTACTGTCTTCCATAGTGGCTCTACCAGTTTACATTAAATGGATTACTCTTGCAAGGGTCTAATATCTTACTTTGACAGCTGTTTGAGTTAATTTACATTGTGTAAAATACATTGTTGGGTTGTAAAATGATACCAAATTTATGCTATACTTATATATATATAAGGTCTGATGTTTTATGTGCCAGAGGAAGTCACTGACTAAAAAAGAGGAGAAAAAGGCCAAAGAAAAGCCAGGAAATGCCAGGTCAAATATAAATCAAATGGAGGTCCAGTCAAAAGGAAAGGAAATTTCCAAGAGATACTTAGAGATGACTCAAGACAGGTTATGCAGTGAATACTAGGTAGTAGAGTTCTGGAAACCCAGAGAAGCTCATGTATGGGTCACCTAGATATTAGTTCAGCCCAGCAACTCAGGCCCTATCTATCTGGCTATGTGATGAACACTTGGGAAGTCCAAAGGCTCAAGAAGTGTGCCACATGGTAAGCACCAGACAAGTCAGAAAGCCCAGGAAGGCAGGCTAAGCCCTCAGTGAGGCTTGACTTCTTGCTTCATTTCTCCTCTATTCTCTTCTAGATGGGAAATTGAATCTATTCAGAAGGACCCTTCATTAGGCTATATGGTTTGATCTCCAGATATTGTAAAATGAATAACTAGCCTTTTTCTGTAATAATGCCTGGTCACATATAGAAGACCAAATAACATAGAAAAAAAAGACACAGAGAGAGTTTAAACTATGATATTATTTTATGGCCAGATGTATTCTGTTCTGGCCAAAATAAGTGGGCAGAACTCCCCTTTTCAAACCAAACTAAAGAAGAGATAAAATTTTATTCATTACTTCAAGATTTATAGACATGTTTTGTGGGGTCATCATTATGTTTGATCATACCTACAAAGACATAGCTCTTATATGTACTGTCTTGTCTCTTGGAGTAAAAAAAAAAAAAAAAAAACAACACTGTCAGAACATGCCTGCGACCACAGATTTCTAGCTCAGGCCACAAAGATTAGGAATGGGACTGAGCAACCCTTTGGCTAACATCCTAAAGGCTGCCTCCATGGTCTAACTTTTACAAAGACCAGGAGGAAGACGAGCAAGCTGGGCAGCAGATACAATGTGAGGATAGGTGGCAGGCCAATTCATAGCTGCAGTGTTCTGCCTGCAAGGAGACCCAACAAGGCCAGTCACCCCCAAATAGCACCTGTTTTCAATGTGGGAAGCCAACGAATTGGACAAACAGCTGTTGTGACAGAAGCCAGCTTCTGCAGAGCCCTGTCAGCTCTGCCAAGAGGTAGGCCACTAGAAACAGAACTGCCCTGGGATCAAAGGACTCCCAGGTCAGAGCTGAAAAAGCCCTTTACTCTGCCCAGCTTCCAAAGTAATCATCACTTGTGAGGGGACAGGTTAGGATCAGTTGTAGGCAGGACCATAAATTTCCTTTCAGAGATACTGCCTATTCTGTACTGATCTATTCAGGCCATCCAGGTAATGAGAATAAAGGGGGTGTCTTTCCTAAGCAGGTTCATACCTCCCTTGTAATGTCTCTTCCAGTACCCAATGTGAAGAGATAGATAGGTCTGATCTCACATTTACCCGGCCAAGTCTTAAAGCCTACCTGATTATTATTAAGCCTATCCTGTCAGTTTCTATTTGCCTTTAAATGGATTAACAAACAGGGCATAAGGCAACAGCTAATCTGGACAGTGTGGCCACAAGATTTATGTACAATGATACACCTCTTTGGGCAAGCTCTCATGGAAAAACTTAATCAACCTATTTTTTTGAGGAGGGAAGATAATACCATATTTAGATGATTTGCTCATCTGTTCCCCCAACTGAGACTCCAATTTTGGACATTTGACTAACACAGTTAACTTTCTTTTTTTTTTTTTTTTTTGGTTTATTTATTTACTTGAAATGCAGAGTTACAAAGAGAGGCAGAGAGACAGAGAGAGAGAGAAAGAAGTCTTCCATCTGCTGGTTTACTCCCCACATGGCTGCAAAGACTGGGCCTGTGCTGATCTTTGGATCAGGAGACAGGAGCCTCCTCTGAGTGTCCCACGTGGGTTCAAGGGACCAAGAGTTTGGGCCATCTTTTTCTCCTTTCCCAGGTCATAGCAGAGAGCTGGATTGGAAGCAGAGCAGCCGGGACTTGAATTGGAGCCCATATGGGATGCCAGAACAACAGGCAGTGGCTTTACCTGCTATGCCACAGCGCTGGCCCCAACACCCTTAATTTTCTTGTAGAATGAGGCTCCTGCGTATACAAGAAAAAACACAACTGGTCTGTCAGGAAGTGAAGCAATTAGTGCACATCCTCATCTTTGGGGAACAAAGACTGACCCTGGTGAGAATACTAGAGCCCCTGTGCTGGGATTGCTAACCCCAGTCCTTCAGAGCAGGCAGGCAGTTTGATGTGCTGACTGCTGCCCACAAGGCTGTCTTCTTCACCCTTCAAAAATGTTTTGGGCCAAAGCAGATAGGTGCAAAAACATATTTGTACTTTCTTGGACAAGGCCAGACAACGTTAGGATCGGCTGAACAAGACAGACATTTCTAGCCTAACATCTGCTCATGGAAATTCTGGCTATTGCCTTTCATTGGCCCTTTAGCTTCCATACTCTTACTGCTTCACTTTATACCATGAGCCTTTAATGCCCTCATTCATTTTGTCTTCTACAGAGTGGAAGCCACCCAACTCCAGATGGCTGTGAGGCAGGACTTCTAGCCTACCCCAGTCCTCGGGATAGCACAAGACAATCTTTTCCAAGGTCACCCTCAAATACTATAGAACAAATAGCAAGAGACGAACACCCATAAAACACTCTGTGCCCATGTATCACCTTGAAGGAGATACAGAAATTGAGATATCCATGTACCCCTATAAGGTTATGGGTTACTTCTCTTGAGGAGGGAACATTACGGCAGCTAGGTCAATATTAGCCTATGTGTGCTAGAGTGAGCCAATGAAAATAAGAAGTTTTAAAAAAAATAAATGTATGTGCAATGGAATGAGGAAACACATTCTGAATGCAGGGGCCAGCCTCTTGTCCATCTCTTCTAGCCCAAGGTGCCCTTGCTTGTCTTTTATCTAAAGGAATTCACTAACATAAGGGAACAATACAGCAAGTCTAACAAGGTTATAATCACTGGACTGTAGGAGTCATTTGCTTCTCCAATAGATAAGAACCTTGATGCCCAGTATTGTCTGGAGGGGTTTGTTTAGGGGAATTCCAAAACTCACCCACCCAGGCTTTTCCCAGAAGAGGGAGGAAGGAGAGAAGAAACAGGACCCATACGCATGTCCATAAAAACCCCAGTCCCAAGGCAGACTGGGCTTTCAGTCCTTTATTGAGATGCCCGCCTGGTAGATAAGGTATAGAAATATCTGTCTCTTCTCTTTTCTATAAACTACACTAAAACCACCTTCTGCTTGTTCGTGGCAGCATACTTTGTCCTCAGTAGAACAAGTTCCTGAGGTTCAAATCAGTGGTTACAATTGGGTGCAGTCAACTAATGAGATGTGTTCCACTATCAAGTTTGGCCCATAAAAGTCTCTCATTCGTGATCTTTTATTCCCATTCTCCATATGCCAATCTGGTTCAGGCCATGATGACTTGTGATGGAGAGACCTGAGCCACCAGACAGAATGAGCCCTGGCTCCAGAAACACTTTAAAAGACAGCCACCAGTCAGGAATTTAATTTTCTGTGAGTGAGGATTAAGCATATTATTTTTGAATCATTACACATATTGGAAGTGGTGTATGGCTGAAAACAAGAAATTTCATGGCATTGGTTTAGTGATTGGACATCAGACAATGAAGAAATTGATAATGGAGACTGGGAAGATAGAGAATTATGATATCCAGAAACAAACATACTGCAAAGCTGTTTCCAAAAAAATATTAAAGAGATGGAAACACTGAAACTAGCACTGGTGGAAGAGACAAAAAAAGTTAATAGTGGTTGCTTTTAGCAAGTTTGTCGCAAGAGGCCAATATGCTCAGAAAAGAATTGGACAGTTTGCAAACAAAGAAGAAAGCGATTAAAGAAAGTTCAGGCAGACGCCAAGGCTCAATAGGCTAATCCTCCGGCTTGCGGCGCTGGCATACCGGGTTCTAGTCCCGGTCGGGGCACCGGATTCTGTCCTGGTTGCCCCTCTTCCAGGCCAGCTCTCTGCTGTGGCCAGGGAGTGCAGTGGAGGATGGCCCAAGTGCTTGGGCCCTGCTCCCCATGGGAGACCAGGAAGAAGCACCTGGCTCCTGCCATCGGATCAGCGTGGTGCGCTGGCCGCGGCGGCCATTGGAGGGTGAACCAACGGCAAAGGAAGACCTTTCTCTCTGTCTCTCTCTCTCACTGTCCACTCTGCCTGTCAAAAAAAAAAAAAAAAAAAAAAAGGCGGCCAGGGACTATCACCCCAAAATATGGCAGCCTGATAAGTTGATTATTTTAAATGAAAGAGAAATGCTGGAAGAAGCTTTCCTCTGATTTCTCCTTGTCCACTTAAAACCTGGACTTGTCAAGGGAGAAAATAATTACTGATGGTCCCTTCCTTGAGTTTAAAGACAGAGTTACAGATAGAGTTAGGGCCAAAGAGAGAAAGAGAGAGAGGGTCTCCCGTGTGCTAGTTCACTCCCCAGATGACCAAAATGGCCAGAGCAGTGCTGATCTGAAGCAAGGAGCCTGGAGCTTCTTCCAGGTCTCCCACGTGGATGCAGGGGCCCAAGGACTTGGGCCATCTTCACTGATCTCCCAGGCCACAGCAGAGAGCTGGATCAGAAATGGAGCAGCCAGATCTCCAATCAGCATCCATATGGGATGCCAGCGCTGCACACTGAGGCTTTAAGCCACTGTGGCACAGCAACGTCCCCCCTTGAGTCTTTTTTTAACTAAACTCATCAGAGGAGGAGAGATTAAATCCTGTCAACATACCTGGACAGAGATTTGTCACACACCATTGTTCTCTATTTCAGTCGCAAAAGTATCATTTACAAATCATGATGTGTCCGAGAGACAAACAGACTTAGTCTCAGGCTATTATATGTTCTCCAATCCCATTGATCTCCCCTAGACAAGCACTCACTACTCCCCTGACAGTCCCTGTTCTCTCTTTCTCCAATGCAAGAGAAGTATACAGGCTTCTGAAAAATTGGGGGCTAGTGAGTAATCACACTCCTGTGATTTTCCCCTGTGCTGTGATTTTTTCCCCCTCTTCTGCATGTGAGAACATTTGTAAAGCTTTTCCATTTAATCTTTGTCAGTTTATTACAGCGAACCTTTAAAGGTGGAGGGAAAATTTCCTTTGCTCCTACAATAGCATAAAATAATGTTTGATTGCTGTGTAACAAGCTGCTCTGAACATACTAGTTTAAAAGGCAAAATCCATTTGTCTCCTCATGACTGTGCCACTGGGGAAGAGCTTGGTAGGGATGTCTTGTTTCCACTCCATAAGGAATTAGTTAGGGCCATGCAGTAGTTGTGTTTACCTGGAATGCTATTTATCATAAGGGTCAAGGAAGCAAATAAATGAGGCCTGAGATCTATGTCTAAGAAAGCCCTTTAAATGTGATCACTGGCCCGTGAACATAACTGAAAAACACACAATTTATAAGTCTTCTACTGTTTTGAAGGCATTGAACTTTCAACACAATCACAAGCTGAAACTTGCACACCGGGAGCGAGCAGTAAATATGAGCAGTAACCAAATGTATTTATGTTTTCTTCTTCTTTTCTTTTCCTTTTGCTACTGTTTTCTTATTTATTTACTGAGTGTACTAGTGGAGGATACAGGTCAAACAGGTACTTCTCAGGGGTCAGGATCATGGAGAAGGGACTATCCACCAGTAGGAAGAGTTGGGGTCTAATCAAGGTTAAATATTATCATACTGCCTGCTGAATAAAACTTAAAAATTGAAAAGTCCAAGGATAAGTGGGTGTCTAACTCTTTTCCTTCCCAAATATGAGTACTTATTGCAATTCCACCATTGTAATTTAAGTGAACATGTTGACAGCAACGGGAACATCAAGATTGTCTTTTTGGTTCACGTTGATAGGCTACAAGTTGGCACACCTGTGTGGACAAGTTGTGGATACACTGTCTACATGAAATCGGTCTGTTTTCCTTCCCTAGGAAGCGACTGAGTGCTTCCCATATGTAAGAAGAAAGGAAGAAAAAGAAATAACCAGGCACAGAAAGACAAGTGCAGCATGAGCTCACTCATACATGGATTCTGAAGCTCCAGCTCCCTGTTAATGCGCCTGGAAAAGAAGCAAATAATGGCCCAAGTGCTTAGGCCCCTGCCACCCACGTAGGAGACATTCAGATGGAGTTCCAGGCTCCTGTCACTGATCTTTGAGGAGTGAACCAACAGACAGACGGTCTCTTTCTCTCTGCCTCCTCCTCTCTTTCTGTAGTTTCATCTTTCAAATAAATAAATAAATCTATCTTTTTAAAAATAAAATAAATAAGTGGGTCTCATAGAAGTTGAGAGTAGACTGGTGGTTACCAGAAACTGGGGAGAGTAGGAAGGAGAGAGGGATGGGGAAAGGCTGATAAATGGATACTAAGTTACAGATAGAAGAGAGAAGCTCTGGTGTTCTGTTCAGCAGGAGAGTGATGACAGATAACCGTTAAGTACTGTAGGTTTCAAATAAGCCAGAGGAAAGGATTTTGAATGTTTTTGACACAAAGAAAGGATATGAGGAGATAAATGTTTTTACCGATATTTAATCATTGTACAATATATAGATGTATTGAAAACCACATGGTATCCCATAAATATGTGTAATTTTTAGGTGTCAGTGTCTTAGAAGTGGAGGTGCTGCATCTGGTGCAGCATTAAGATGCTGCTAGGACGCCTGCATCCTGCATCCCAGTGCCTGGATGTGGCTGCTCACTCTGGTCCCAGTTCCAGCTTCCTGCAAAAGCACATGCTGGGAGGCAGAAGTGATGGCTCAAGGATCTGGGTCCTGGCCACCCACATAGGAGCCCTGGATGGGATTCTGGTCTCCTATCTTTGGCCTGGTCCAACCCTGGCTATTGTGGGCATTTGGGAAGTGAATAAGAGGATGGAAGATCTCTGTCTGTCTCCCTTAGTCCCTACTACCCCCCTTTTGCTTTGGAAATAAATAAAAAGCAAATAAGTTTTAAAAAATATTTTAAAAAATAAATAAAAATTTAGAAATGAATCTGTATTTCAAACACTGAACAATGGCAGACACAGAGAGTGAGAATATTCAGTTATTAGCATATTGGTTCTGTAACAAAATAATAATAATAAAAATAAAAATAAAAAGCCTAACACAGAATAGCTAAAGAGACAATCAATGAGGGACAAACAAATAGAGCATAGAGGGGAGGAGGTGGTGGAGGCAGAGCATGAGAATCAGAAACATTACTCTGTGCAACGGTGAAAACACAGTTTGGGATCTCCTGATGAGCAGTGCTGTGAGCAGATGTGATTCAGCTCAACCTTCGTCCTTTTAAGAAATCTTATGTTGAAAAAAATTCTGACTGACTGGAACTTTACAAAAATAGCACAAATAAAGAGGAGATGCAAAGTGGCTGAATAGGTGTACCCACACTAACTTCAGCTGCTCTTGGACAAAAAAAGAACAAAGTACCATGTGTCCAGAGGTCTGACTGATGGGAATTTTTGGCAAAGAAGTGTAAAAATAATGCATATTCCATGGGACAAGAGGAGACAAGACAGAAACACCGCTGTAGCACAGCCATACAGCACAGCCAGCTGCCACCTTGAGCCACTATCTTACCATGTCGAGGTAGGAAGAAATCGCCATGTACCCCACGACTCACAGCTGTGGCAGAGAAGGAATTCCACAGTCAGCCAGTGGTTTTTATTTCAGCCTGGGGAACTGACTGGGATCTGAGCAGGGAAGTCACATTTCTTCTCTCCCTTCCCCTACTTCCAGAGAGTGCCATGCTACGCAGTGAAAAGTCACGCAGCTCACCTCTGTCCCACTCCTACCAGCATCAGAGCCTGAGCTAGGGCAATATGTGGGGCAAAGGACAGATCCCCTACATTCTGCAGCTGCAGGAGTTTTTGGGCATTAGCCCCAGAGCTACACCCATGCATTCTATGTGAATCAGGGGGATTCACCTTAGCTTCTGGGGACAAACACCAGAAGCAGTCCATAAAAAAATTTGCTGGAAGGTCTGGGTAATGACCCCACTAAACCCTGCAACACCAGGATGGTAACAATCAGTTCTAAATTTCTCAATGCCACTGAAATCTACCCTGTGGACCTAAGGAAAGAACCTGCCTGCATTCCACCATGCTGGACTCCCACCCTCCAGAGCAAAATATCCTGTGTACCTTGTAGTCACCCTGCAGGACTGGAGCATGGTTCAATTCAAATTCCCTAGGACTAGGACAAAGGCTGTTGGTGTTATAATCCATAGCACCAGTTGGATTCTCCTCTCAGGACCTGAGGAAGTGTCCATCTTCATCACACAGTCCTAGAGACAGAGCAATTGGTGCTACAAGCCCCAGTACCACTCAGACTTGCCAGTAGGAGAAGAGACGACCATCCTTGTCTCAACACCAAGGACAAGGCTCTGGCTATCACATTTGCCAGGGAGACTGACAGTGAACTCTGTGAACCAAAGATATACACCATAGGAAACCCATACTCATCTCAAAGCCACAGTTCTACACCTATGAACTACTGCCAACTAGTCCACTGTAGACACAACTGACACTGATTAAGACAAAAGAAATCACTCAGAGACTATAGTCTTGGGCACACTTAGAACCAAAGCCAAAGCAATAAGCCAAGTGATACCCTGCATTCCAGCTAAGCCATAAACTCTTTTTTTAATAAAGCCTACTCCATTTAGAAGGGAAAATTACACCTGCTGTGCAGATATCAATGTGGGGACACAGGAGACATGAAC
Organism: Sylvilagus floridanus; assembly: GCA_949820135.1. Lineage (NCBI taxonomy): Eukaryota > Metazoa > Chordata > Mammalia > Lagomorpha > Leporidae > Sylvilagus > Sylvilagus floridanus. The sequence continues at coordinate 62,084,654 of OX463246.1, read as the reverse complement.
AAGCAAGGTAGCATGATATCTCTAAAGAACATGACAATCCTCCAGAATTAGATCCTGAACTGAAGGATATCCATGAAATGGCAGATATAGAATTCAAAATAATGATTGTGGCCGGCGCCGTGGCTCAACAGGCTAATCCTCCGCCTTGCGGCGCCGGCACACCGGGTTCTAGTCCCGGTCGGGGCACCGGATTCTGTCCCGGTTGCCCCTCTTCCAGGCCAGCCCTCTGCTGTGGCCCAGGAGTGCAGTGGAGGATGGCCCAGGTGCTTGGGCCCTGCACCCCATGGGGAGACCAGGAAAAGCACCTGGCTCCTGGCTCCTGCCATCGGACGAGCGCGGTGCGCCGGCCGCAGCGCGCCGACCGCGGCGGCCATTGGAGGGTGAACCAACGGCAAAAGGAAGACCTTTCTCTCTGTCTCTCTCTCACTGTCCACTCTGCCTGTCAAAAAAAAAAAAATAATAATGATTATAAGGAAACTCAATGAGATGCAAAAGGATATAGGTAGACAGATAAAGAAATGAGGAAATCAATGAGTGATGTGAATGGAAATATTACCAAGGAGATAGAATTCATTAAGAAGAACCAAATAGAAATTTTGGAGATGAAATCTTCGGTCAGTGAAACAAAAAATATGGTTGAGACCTCTGATAATAAACCATGTGGAGAAAAGAATTTTTAACTTACAGGACAAGACTTTTGAAATAACCCAGAAAAAACAAAAAGAATTAAAAGGAATGAAGAAAGTCTACACATAATGTGGGGAGCCATTAAACAACCAACTATCCATATTATTGGTATTTCTGAAGGAGAAGAAAAGGAAAAGGGTGTTGAGAACCTGCTACATGAAAATAGTTGAAAATGTCCCCCATCTTGAGAGAGACATGAACATCCAGATACAAGAAGCTCAAAGCACAGTAAGCAGACTCATTCAAAACATATCTTCTCCAAGGCATATTGTTGTCAAGTTGTCAAAAGTTAAAGGAGAGAATTCTAAAGACAGCAAGATAAAAGCATTGAGTTACATATAAAGGAAAACCAATCTGATTAATATCAGACTTCTCAGCAGAAACCATACAGGCCAGAAGAGAGTAGGATAATATATTCAAGGTCTTGAAAGAAAAAACTTCCAACCAAGACTATTCTATCCAGTGAAGCTATCCTTTAAAAGTGAAGGAAAAATAAGGCATTTTCCAGATATGCAAAAACAGAGAATTCAACATCAGCAGACCAGACTTACAAGAAATTCTGAAGGGCATCCTGCATTGGAAGTAACCATGAAAGCACATGATACCACCAAATTGACAGAAAAAGTATAATCAGTATCCAACCAAGAAAATGGCCAGTCTTAGTTCCTATCTATCAATACTAACATTAAATGTAAATCAATTAAATTCTCCGACCCAAAGACTTAGATTGGCTGAATGGATAACAAACCAAATCCCTTATATGCTGCCTACAAGACACTCAGGTTACAAAGACACACAGACTGAAAGTGAAGGGCTGGAAGAAGGTATTCTAGGCAAATGGAAACAAACAAACAAAAAAACCAGGAGTAGCTGTTCTGATAGCAGATAAAACAGACTTTAAATCAAACACTGTAAAAAGAGATAAAGAAGGATATTATAGGGACCAGTGTTGTGGTGTAATGGGTTGAACTGCTGTCTGCAGCACCTGCATCCTATATGGGTGCTGGTTGGAGTCCCAGCCGCTCCATTTCCCATCCAGCTCCATGCTAATGCCTGGGAAAGCAGCAGAGAATGGCCCAGATCCTTGGACCCCTGCACCCATGTGGGAGACACAGATGAAATTCCCAGCTCTTGACTTTGGTCTGGCTCAGGCCTGGTAGTTGAGGCCATCTGGGGAGTAAACCAGTAAATTGAAGGCCTCTACTTTATCTCTCCCCCTCTCTCTCTCTCTCTGTAACTCTGCTTTTTGAATAAATAAAATAAATCTTTAAAAATAAATAAATAAAAATAGGGCATTATATTTTGATAAAAGTTTCAATTCAGCAAGAAGTCATAACAATCGTAAATACATATATACACAACACATGAGCATATATATATATTTATTATATATATGTATATATATAGCAAATATTAGTAGACCTAAAGAGAGAGATAGACTCCAATACAATAATAATGGGTGACTTTAACACTCCATTCTCAACAATGGATGGATATCCAGACAGAACAGCAATAAAGATACATAGGAGTTGAAACATATTATCAAATGAATGAACCTGACAGACATTTACGGACATTTCTCCCAATAGCTACAGAATACACATCTTCTCATCAGCACATGGAACATTTTCTAGGATAGAACACATATTAGGCCACTAATCAAGTCTCAGAAGATTAAAAAGATTGAAATCATACTATGTATCTTCTCAGACCATAAAGGACTAAAACCAGAAATCAATAACAAGAACAATACAACATTGATAAATACTTGGAAATCAAACAACATGCTACTGAATGATTAATGAATCATTGAAGAAATTAAAAATAAAACAAAAAACTTGGCCGGCGCCGTGGCTCAACAGGCTAATCCTCCGCCTTGCGGCGCCGGCACACCGGGTTCTAGTCCCGGTCGGGGCGCAGGATTCTGTCCCGGTTGCCCCTCTTCCAGGTCAGCTCTCTGCTGTGGCCCGGGAGTGCAGTGGAGGATGGCCCAAGTGCTTGGGCCCTACACCCCATGGGGAGACCAGGAAAAGCACCTGGCTCCTGGCTCCTGCCATCGGATGAGCGCGGTGCGCCGGCCGCAGCGCGCCGTCTGAGGCAGCCATTGGAGGGTGAACCAACGGCAAAGGAAGACCTTTCTCTCTGTCTCTCTCTCTCACTGTCCACTCTGCCTGTAAAAAAAATAAAAAACAAAACAAAACAAAAAAACAAAAAACTTGCTCGAAATAAATGAAAATGAAAACACAATATACGAAACCTGTGGGATACAGCAAAAAATAGTATTGGAAGTTTATAGTATTGTTTATATTAAAAAACAGAAATGTCTGAAATTAAAGATCAAATGATGCATCTTGAAGACTTAGAAAGACAAGAAGAAAACAGAACCCCAAATCAGCAGGAAGTGAGAAATAAGAATCAGAGCATAAATAAGTGAAGTTCTAGCCAGACTAACAAAGAGCAAAAAAGAAAAAAATAGATAAAAGTAGAGATAAAAAGGAGATATTACAACTGATAACACTGTTATACAAAGAATCATAAGCAACTACTATGAATAACTATATGCTGGGGCCAGTGCTGTAGCATAGCGGGTAAGACCAGAGCCTGCAGTGTCAGCATCCCATATAGGCACTGGTTTAAGATTCAGCTGCTCTGCTTCTAATCAGGCTCTCTGCTGTGGCCTGGGAAAGCAGTAGAAGTTGGCCCAAGTCCTTGGGCCCCTGCACCCATGTGAGACCTGGAGGAAAATCCTGGCTCCTGACTTCACATCGGCACAGCTCCAGCCATTGCAGCCAATTGGGGAGTGAACCAGCAGCTGGAAGACGCCTCTCTCTCTCTCTCTCTCTCTCTCTCTCTGCTTCTCCTTCTCTTTCAAACAAATAAATAAATCTTTGAAAATAAAGAGAATTATATGTTAATAGACTAGAAAACCTCGAAGAAATGGGTAAATTCCTGGGTACATATAACTTACAAAGACTAAATCAAGGAGCTATAGACAGCCTAAACAGATCCATAACAGCCAATGAGATTGAAGCAATAATCAAAGTCTTCCATTAAATAAAAGGACCTGGTGACTTTACTACTGAATTCTCCAAATATTAAAAGGGGAAGTAACTCCAATACTTTTCAAACAATTTCAAAATATGAACAGGATGGAACTCTACCAAACTTTTTTTTTGAGGCCAGCATCACTTTGATACCAAAACCAAAGACATGACACAAAAAGAAAACTATAGATCTATATCCTTAATAAACATAAATGCAGATTCTCAACAAAACACCAGCAAATCAAATTCAAAACCACATCGATAAGATCAAGAGGGATTTATCCCAGAAGTGCAAGGATGGTTTAACATTGTTAATAGCAGTATTGTTCACAATAGCCAAAATTTGAAATCTATCAAGGTGTCCATCATCAGATGAATAAAGAAAATGTGAAGTGTATACACAATGAAATATTATTCAGCTATTAAAAGGTTTTTTTTTTTTTTTTTTGCATTTGCAGTGAATTGGATACAACTGGAGGAAATCATGTTGAGTGAAAAAAGTTGGGCCCAGAAAGACAAATAGCACAAGTCCTTACATGTGTGAGCAGATGATGGCTCAAGCTGGAACTCCTGCCCACCACCCATGTGAGAATCCTGGATAGAGTTCTAGGCTCCTGGCTCTAGCTTGTCCCAGCCCTGGCGGTTGCAAGCATTTGAGCAGAGAACCAGTGGAGAGATCTCTTTTTCTCTTTCTCTCTCTCTCTGTCTCCCTTTCATAGATGAAATTAAATTAATATTTCTGAAACATAGATTGGCAGTTCTCATGGAATGGAAGGACAGTTGGCGATCTACTTTCCTTCCATCTTGTTATCCACTCATCATAGATCTTGAGCTCTTATCTTCATGTATGGATTTTCACATTTATATCCTGGCAGCTTGAAGGCAGAAACAAAAGGCTGGAATAAAAGATACAACTGCTAGGCCCAGTGCTGTGGCACAATGGATTAAGCCACTGTCTATAGCACCTGCATCCCATATGGGTGCCAGATCAAGTCCCCATTGCTCTACTTCCAATTCAGCTCCCTGCTAATGTTCCTGGGAAAGCAGCAGAAGATGGCCCAGGTGCTTGGCTCCTGTACCCACTTGGGTGACTCAGGTGAAGCTATAGGCTCCTTGCTTTGGCTTAGCCCAACCCTGGCTATTCCAGCTATTTGGGGAGTGAACCAGCAGATGGAAGATATTTCTCTCTGTCTCTCCTTCTCTCTCTGTATTTATTTCAAATAAAATAAATAAATCTTTTTTTTTTAAAGACACAAACTATTACCTCTGTTTCAAAAATATTTCCTTGAAGTCATCACATAATGTTTCTCCTTATAGTTCAATGGTCAGAACTTAGTTACATAGATATTCATAGCAATAAAAAGGCTGAAAAAGTGCAGTTTTTATTCTGGAGATGAGTAAACAGTAGCAGGGTCTATTACCAAGGAAGTAGGAATAAAATATATTAGGGTAGGCAATTACTCTATTTGTTTGATTTAAAAATACTCATTTTCTCATATTTTTCCTTTATGAAATAAAGATACATAACTTGCAGTGTTTAGCTGCTGCCCTTTTTTCTTTCTTTACAGTATAGAAAATTATGATGCATTTTATGGTTGATGATATCTTCTATTGGAAGAAAGATGGTAGTATTTTGCCAAGACATAGAATACTGAAGGGGAGGAACATATTTGCTTGGGGCAGGGGCAATGGAAGGAATATCCTTAGATTGGTGTTCTGTGTGTTAGGGCTAAAATTAAGCAGTGGAAAATTTTTAGAGCTAGAACTCCAAAGTATGATGATGTCAGTGATAGGATTCAGGTAGGAAGTTCCTTAGTTCATAGGGATTTGGATTGTTTTTATTTTTGTTAAAGGCGTTTATTTATTTATTTGGAAGGCAGGGTTACAGAGAGACAGAGCCAGAGGTAGAAAGAGAGAGAGAGAGAGAGAGAGAGAGAGAGAGAGAGAAAGTTTTCCATCTATTGGTTCACTTCCCAAATGGCCACAATGGCTGGAGCTGAGCTGATCCAAAGCCAGGAGCTTCTTCCACATCTCCCACGTGGGTACAGGGGCCCAAGCACTTGGGCAATTTTCTACTGCTTTTCCCAGGCCATAGCAGAGAGCTGGATCGGAAGTGGAGCAGCCAGGACTAGAACCAGTGCCCATATGTGATGCTGACACTGCAGGCGGCAGTTTAACCTACTACAGCACAGTGCTGGCCCAGTGGTCTTTGTTTTTCAAAAATAATTTCAAGTTGCAGTTTTTCATTTTAGGATAAAGTTATTTCATTTGTTGCGAAAGCCTCAGCAGCCCTAATGGATGGCATGATATATTTTTTTAAGATGGCAAGGTATTAATTCAAAGTTTTCAATTAAATTGGCAGTGAAACATAAGATCTGATTTTAAAAAATTATCTGGTAGCCCATAAATAGTGGTGGAGTTTTGCCAAATCTATAGTGATTGTATGTGAAACTCCTGATAGAAATATTTGTTGTTGTTATTGTTTTTAAGATTTTATTTATTTATTTGAGAGGTAGAGTTACAGACACTGAGAAAGAGAGACAGAAAAGTCTTCTTTCTGTTGGGTCACTCCCCAAATGGCCGCAACGGCTGGAGCTGCACCAATCTGAAGCCAGGAGCTGGGTGCTTTTTTCTGGTCTCCCATACAGGTGCAAGGGCCCAAGCACTTGTGCCATCTTCTACTGCTTTCCTAGGCCACAGCAGAGAGCTGGATTGGAAGAGGAGCAGCTGGGACTAGAACTGGAGCCCATATGGGATGCTGGCGCCACAGGCGGAGGATTAACCTACTGCGCCATAGCACTGGCCCTGAAATGCCTTGTTTTAATGTACTTTTTTTTTCAGGATAATTTATTTAAGACCCCTGTGCAAGGGGAAAAATGAAAAACAGACAATTTCAGATTCACTGTAAATTCACATGCCAGATGAAAGACTAAACTAAATTTTTCTTTTGGCCACTATGCATGGAAAAGAATAAAAAATAAAGTCAATTCACATTTTAGTGCTCCTATTTAAATTATAAAATAGTATTTGGAATAGACATCCTATTAAGCTTATTGGTAGAATTTACAATTTGGGTGAAATTGTAAAAAAATAAATGCACATAGCAAATGATATCTGTTCCATTCTCAGATGTATGTCCTATATTTGAAATAAGGAGGCAAACGTGGTTATTAATTTTTTCAATACCAGCCTGGTAAAAGGTAGATTGATGCTATCAGATCCCTGGTCAGCAACACCAATTCCCAACACTCATTATTCCACCAAAGGCTTCAGGAAATGAAACCTGATCAAAGGTAAAATTCTGAAAACCAGTAAGATTTACAGACTCAAGAGAACGATCACATTAAATATAATAAGCTTTATTATGTTAAAGAACTATATTTAAATAATTGAGTGTTTACATAATATATGACACAATATTAAGTTAGATAAGGTAGCTCTGTTAACTCATTCATTCATTTATTCTACACATCCTTTGGAACCTATTATGTATTAAGCTACTGGGAAAATGATCAGCAAAAAAGGATATGATCCTTGAATTCAGAAAATTTTACTTTCTGGAGAAAGGGCCCATTAAAATAGAAGCCTGGGTGGTGTTGTGAAGGAGAAAGATATGGTACTAGGGAACTCTACACAAACTTTGACTTGCTCAGAATTCAGAGTATTGTTTGTAACAGTGTTGGGAAAAAATGGCTTTGGCCACAGACAAGTGGCCAAATGTTTTAATAAATTAAAACATTTATTATCTCCTACTACAGGAAATCTGGCAGCATGTTAATCAGGGTTCATTTACAAGTTGGTTGCTATTGGCTCTGTGAGGTCTTGAAAGCCCTGGACTCTTTCCCTGTCTCTGTTGCTCCATCCTTTCCCATTGTCTAACTCTGTGTGCTTGTCCCTTCATGCTCTGAGGGTGCCACAAATCGAGGCATTTGGTACTCATGGAACTGCTGCAAAGGCAGGAAGGGACACATCTCCCCTTGTGTGTCTCTTCTGTTCAGAAGCCTTTTTTCCCCCCATAGGCGTATTTCAGCTCCCGCTGGCCTTGGGCAGGCACATGTGCTACCAGCTGTAAGAGATCACAGAAAGCAAGTATGTGGTTATTTTCATCTCTATATTAGGATCAGGCTCCGTCAGCAAGCAGGTGGTGGTGGGGTGGATCCTGCAAGGTCCTTAGAGTTCTACCACAGGGAGTGACCTGAGGGAAGTGACTCAGAGCTGTGATCTGAAGGGCAAGGGGAGTGACGAGGGAGGAGTAAGGAAAAGCACATCACAGGAGTGAAGGCTCAGGGGCTGCGCAGGACAGCTGGTGGGCATAATGTGAATTAAAACTGGAGAGAGAGTGGCATGTAGACCGCCTAAAGCCTATCAGACCACATGAAGGTATTTAGTCTTTACCCTGACAGCAACGGTTTGCCATTGTAGGGATTTATAGAGGTGACAGGACATAAATCAGAGGTCAAAATTAATTTCATGACCTAGTAGGGACATGGCAAATGGCTAAGAAAATGTGAGAAAAAAATCATGTAATTTACTAATTATTTTAAGCAAGAGGTTTTTTTTTAATTTATATTTTTTAAGATTTGTTTTTGAAAGGTTATAGAGAGAGGTAGAAACAGGTAGAGAGAGGTCTTCTGTCTGTTCACGCCCCAAATGGCTGAAATGGCTGGAGCTGAGCTGATGCAGAGCTAGGAGCCCGGAGCTTCCTCTGGGTCTCCCACGGGAGTACAGGCACCTAAGGACTTGGGCCGTCCTCTACTGCTTTCCCGAGCACATCAGTTGGGAGCTGGATCAGAAGTGGAGCAGTCAAGACTTGAACTGGTGCCCATATGGGATGCTGGCGTTGCAGGCCAAGACTTTAATGCATTGTGCAACAGTACTGGCCCTGAAACTCTTTATTTGATCAATATTTATTGCAGAATTTTAACACTTCTTCCTGGAAGCGTGACTGTGAAGAGAAGGAAAAGATTAAGTCCAAAGCTGAAGGGAGACTGATTTTGTCTACCAGAGTTTCCCCTTTATAATTCACATTTTTCACAGAAATTTCATAAAATACTGAAATTGAGCAAACATGCTAAGGAGGAAAAATAAAGCAGGGCAGGTGTATGGAAATTGTGGGGTCAGAATTACAGAAGGGATGATCAGGAACAGGTAACATGTGAGGAGAGACCTGGAAGAGAGAGAGAGAGAGAGAGATGAGACCCTTGAAGCAGAGTATTCCAAACACAGGGAACAGCTCCTAGGCATGAGGGGCCATCGACTGCAAAGGCCTGCCGATAGAAATGTGCCTTGTGTATTCTGGGAATCGCAAGGAGACCCGTGGGGCTGGACTGCAGCAGGTGCACAACAGTAGAGTATAATGAGGTCAAGGACCTTTGGGTGCCCTACTGTTCTGAGCTTCGGATGTCATCTTAAGGCCTTTGACTGCCCAGGCAGGAAGCCCTGGGGAGGGTTTTGCACAGAGGAATGGCACAATCTGACTCCCGTTTCGCTCTGACTGCTCTGCAGAAGGGGTTGGGAGACCACTGCAAGCATCCATGCAAGAGGTGGTGGTTTTCTGGGTCAGAGTACTAACAACAGAGGTAGGGAAAACAGTCACATTCTGGACGTATTTTAAAGATTAAAGAGGAAGGTAAAAGAAAGAGAGGAATTAAGAATGACTCCAAGGATATTACGAATACCCAAGTCAGGAATATATTAATAATATGAAATCATTTCTCAAGAACATCTGTTAAAGTCTCTCAAAATTAGCATTCCTCAGAATATCATTTGGGAAATGAGGTTAAGGATACTAAGTGAATTAAAAGCTGTGCCAAACTACTGAGGATCACGTTAGCTAGTACTCAGCTGGCAATAACACAGTTGTCTTAGGTTACTATTCTGTTTAGCTCATTAGCTAAAAACTTGACTCAGAAAAATGATCCAAAATGGGAGATGAACTTAAATGTAAAGGGTAAAATTGAAAACTTTTAGAAGAAAACAGGAGAAAATCTTTAGGGCCTAGAGTAGGTGAACAGTATTTAGATGGTACCAAAAATGCAATCTATACATTTTAATAAGTGAATAAACTAGACTGTATCAGATTTTAAAACAATTGTTTCTGTGACACACTCTGCTGAGAGAAAGAAGAGATATAGGCTGCAGGAGGGAGAACATATTTCTGAACTATGTATCTGATAAAACACATCAGGAACAAAGAACTCTTAAATGGAACTAGAAAACAGGAAAAAGACGAGGCATTCAAGTGAAAAGAATATACAAACGGCAAATAAGCACACGAACAGATCATAAGTCACTAGGCAAATGCAAATTAAGGCCATAATGAGGTATCAATACATAGTTTTTTCTTTATCAAAATTAATTTATTTTGAAAGTGAGAGAACTCTTCTATCCACTTTCCAAATGGCTACAACAAGGGGGTCTGCAAAAGTCTGAAGCCAGAAGACAACAGCTCCATCTGGGTCTCCCACGTAAGTGCAGGAATGGAAACACTTGAGCCATCGTCTCTGCTTTCCTGGTGCATTAGCAGGGAACTGGATTGGAAAAGGAGTAGCTGTGGCTGGAACTGGCACTTCAATAGAGGAAGTGGGTGTTAAAAGCAGCAGCTTTATTTGCTGTACCACAGTACCGGCCCACTAAATACTTGTTATTTATGTTATTCTTCCAAAACAAAAATAATGACAACCCCAGACTCTGATAAGGATATGAATACAATGGATCTCATACATTTCTGGTGGAAATATAAAACAATACAGTTATTCTGAGAAATAGTTCAGTAGTTTCTTTTAAAAATTTTTAAAATTATTTTTATTTATTTTTAAAGATTTATTTTATTTATTTGAAATGCAAAGTTACAGAGAAAGAGAGAGAGAGACACAGAGAGAGAGAGAGGTCTTCTGTCCACTGGTTTACTCCCCAAATGGCTACAACATCTGAGGCTGGGCCAGGCCAAAGCCAGAGGTAAGGAGCGTCTTTCTAGTCTCCCACAATGGTGCAGGGACTCAAGCACTTGGGCCATCCTCTGGTGCTTTCCCAGGCACACTAGCAGGGAGCTGGATCAGAAGTGAGGAGCTGGGACTCAAATGGGTGCCCATGTGGGCAACCAGCACTGCAGGCAATGGCTTAATCCACTATGCCATAATGCCAGCCCCCAAATTAATTATTTTAAAATTTTCATTTTATTTTAGAGTAAGAGAGATTGGCTGAGTTAAAGACAGCTTCCATCTGCTGGTTCATTTCCCAAATTCAACAACAGCCTGGACCAAGCTGAAGCCAGGATCAGAAACTCAATCTGAATATCCCATATGGGAGGCAGGGACCCACATAGTTGAGCCATCACGTGTTGCCTCCCAAGGTGTGCATTAGCAGTAAGCTGGACTGGAAGCAGAGTAGCCAAGACTTGAACCCAGTTACTTTGATGTGATGTATGAGCATTCCAAGAGGCAACTTAGCTGCTATGCCAAATGGCCACCCCAAGTAGTTTAAAAACTAAATATACTTGTACCATATGACACAATTACACTTTTACATTTCTTATATCTGAGAAATGAAAATTTATATCCACACAAAAATCTGTAGGTATTTGCTTGTTGCAGTTATTTGTAGCAGTCAAAAATAGGAAATAATAAAAATGTTGTTGGTGAATGATTAAACAAACCGACACATACATACCAGAGAATACTACTCTGCAATAAAAAAGAATGAGCTAATGACAGAAGCAACAAGTTGGATAGATCCCTAAGCCATTATATTGAGTGAAAGTAATGAATTTTAAAAGATCAGGGGCCAGCTTGTGGTACAACAGACAGTGGCATTCCATATGGGCACTGGTTCGAGTCCTGGCTGTTCCACTTCCAATCCAGCTCCTTGCTAATGCATCCTGGAAAGTGGTGGAAGACAGCCCAAGTTGTTCGGCCTCTGCACCTACATGGGAGAGCCAGATGCAGTTCCTGGCTTTTGGCTTTGGCCTAGCTCAGCCCTTGCTGATGTGGCCATTTGGAGAGTGAACCAGTGGATGGATGATCTCTGTCTCTTTCTCTATACCTCTGCTCAAATAAATATATATTTTTAAAAAAATCTCAAAAGGTCACATTTGTAAAATGCAAAAATTATAAAATGGATACACAGTAGTGGTCATGAAGAATTAGAAGGACGAGTTTTACTGCAAAGTAGTGGCCCTAGGAGATCTTTGTGGTGATGGTGTATCTCTGTATCGTGATTGTGGTGGTGGTTAAACCAACAATTGACATATATAATAGGATGACATAGGACTACACAAATACTTCATGTTAACATCAGTTTACTGGCTTTGATGTGGTACTAAAGTTAAATAAGAGGTAATCCGGGGCTGCTGCTGTGCCGTAGCGGGTAAAGCCACTGCCTGTAGTGCCAGCATCCCATATGGGCACTGGTTTGAATCCTGGCTGCTCCTCTTCCAATCTAGCTCTATGCTATGGCCTGAAGCAGTGGAAGACGGCCCAAGTCCTTGGGCCCCTGCACCTGTGTGGGAGACCTGGAAGAAGCACCTGGCTCCTGGCTTCCGATGGGCCCAGCTCCAGCCATTGTGGCCATTTGGGGAGCGAACCAGAGGATGGAAGACGTCTCTCTTTCTCTGCCTCTGCAACTCTGTAACTGCCTTTCAAATAAATAAATAAATAAATAAATCTATCTATCTATCTATCTTTAACAAACAACGAAAAAAGAGGCAACCCATGGGGGAATCTGGGTGACAGGCACACAACACCTCTCTGTACTATACCTGCAACAGCAGTAAGTCTTTAATCCTTTCTCTTTTTTAATAAAGTTTTTAAAAAATATACTTTAAAAATTTATTTGGAAGGCAAAGTTACAGAGAGAGGAAAAGAGACAGATCGTCCATCAGCCAGAGGTGAACCAAGCTGAAGCTAGGATCCTGGAGCCTCTTCTGGGTCTCCCACGTGGGTACAGGGGCCCAAGGACGTGGGCCATCTTCTGCTGTTTTCCCAGGTGCATTAGCAGGGCGCAGTACAGGAAGTGGAGCAGCCAAGACTCAAACCGGTGACCATGTGGGATGCCTGCATCACAGGCGGAGGCTTAACCTGCTGCGCCACAACGCCAGTCTCTCTGATTGTTTCAAAATAAAGATTTAAAAGAAAAATCCCTTTGGGCATCTTTCCATTGCTTTTTTCCTCCAGTTCATTTGCTCTTTCCTTCATATGTTGAGCTTTCCTTTTGATTTAACAATGAAGAATCAAATCATTCACTACTCTCACGTGAATCCTGTTCATTTAATTAAGATTTTGTTTTCGTGTGCTTAATTTTAAAAGCAGGGACGCTCTAATTCTTTAAAATAAATGTCTTAAGAAACCAAAACCCACAGACTAACCTGCTTTTTATTTTATGGGAGCCACAGTTAATAATTCTTTAAGGTCAGTAACCCACAACACAAAATATTACCAACACTTGTCTCAGTGATAATTTTCTTTTTTTTTTTTTTTTTTGCACAGAGCATTAGGATATATAGTGTTTACGGATTACAATCACATAGTCACGATGTACTGCGGAAATAATGGTATCAAATATGGTTTTTCACTTTAAATCTGCACTTTGCCCCCCAAAAAACCTTTTGCGAGGCCATGTGTCCAGATTTTTGGTTTGGAAAACATGATATCATTGCAACTACAGAACACCAAACTAAAGACAGCCCTGTCCCGAGGGCCTGCAAACAGAATCTGGCAACACTTTGGAAAAGTACTACTTTAGGTTCTCAAAGACCCAAAGAGCCCTCTGGCTCTCGCAGTGGGCTCAGCCCCAAATATTCTGAGGTCTTTGAAAAATTATGAGTTGCAGGTGTTTTTCAAGTATTTTCTTCTGCTCTTTTCATTATCATTACCAACAACCAACAAGGATTATACGTTATGACGCTAATATTTCCACGCAGTGCACTTCTGCATTTCTCTCCCACTCACTTTTTTTTTTTTAATCTCTTCGGACCATATCTTTTACATCTTTTCTAAACCAAGTTTTTTACAAAAGAAAGCAAACTTCCACGGGACTCCGTCAGGTTGCGGTCGCAAGGGCTTGAGAACGAAGGAAGTTCGGTCCTTGCGGCGATCCGTCCGCCCATCCTGCCGTGTGCCTGCAGCAAGATGGCGGCGGTGTCAATGTCAGTGGCGCTGAGGCCGGCGTTGTTGGGGAGAAGGGCAGCGGCGGTAGTTGCCGTTTCCGTTTCCAAAGTTCCAACCAGGTAATGGAATCGCCAGGCTTCTTTTTTTCGGACTTCTCAGGCCCCTCCATGTTTGCGGAGTCCCTGGTGGCTGAGTCCCGGGGAGACGTCCTCCGTTGACCCTTTCCTGGGGAGAGGGCGGGCGGACTTAGGGACTCGCCGCGCTCGCTGGGCGAGTGGGGCCGGGCACGCGAGGAGCGCGAGGAGGGCTCCGGCTCCTTGGAAACTTTGGGCCTGTGGCCGAGGGAGAGGGTCTGTGGGGTGCGGTTCTGTTCGCGGAGCCTGGAGCCGAACCCTAGCCCCCGGAGGAGGGGAGGAGCCTCGCTGATTTTTTCGCCGCTTTCCGCATCCTTTCCGCGTGTCACCTGTCCCCCCCACTCCCCAGTCCTCACTGGAGGTTGAGGTTCCCGTCTCCCTTCCATGGCTTTACGTGGTGTTGATTGGGTGTATGAACGGAAAGCTTATTTTATTTATCAGTCCGCTTGGGAGGAAAACTTGTTTGGAATTCAGCGTTAGTAAAATTGTCGGTGCTGTTAGTTTTGGAAGGCAGTTTGGAAAAGGCTTGTGGTGATGCCCCGAGGTTTCCCATGACATTTGTTAAAGCGTCACAGAAATTCAGGGATGGGTGTCACTGGTTTTGCTTTGCAGTTTTCTGACCTTTCCCCCCCTCCCCGACTGCGTTATTTCATCCTGTTTCCTTATTTCTCCGAATTTCCCTAAACTTATTGCAGTACCAATATTATACATACCTACCTACACATATTCACATTGTATCGGCAAAGTATCGCTTTGTTGCTGTTTTCACAGCCTTTAGTGTAAATGTAAACCGTGCCTTGTGTTTAGTGTGTGCTGTCTTCGGTGGAGGCTGCGCTGAATGATTAGAACAGATGGAAAGATTGGATGGAGCTGTGACGCTTGTGGGAGGTTAAACATTGAAAAGAGGGTCTAACTGGATGCTAACTAAGTTAGTGTTAAATAAATGTAAAGAAGAATAAAGAGAAAGTGTTAATCAGAAAGAATTTTGGGAGGTGACTTTTATTAAGGTTTTAAGTAGTGGGTGTTGGTTGGGAAAGAAGCGATGTCCTGGGTAGGGTGAGTGGCTTATGAAAAGGCTTGAAGGCAGTAGTAGAGCAATGCTTACACAGTGTGGAGTCAGGGTAAAGTAAGAGTGCTAAGGTTGGAGAAAGGTAAATACATTTGTAATTAAGTATTCTACCTGTGGGGACCTTCAGGAATGGGAAATGTGTATCTAAGGTGTAAGGCACCACTGATTAACTCAATGCTAGTTTAACAGTGACCCAGCTTAGTTTGTATCCCCCTGGATATTATTTGGATTAATTTTTGCATTCCCAAATAATAATGTACTCATAGTAGCTGTAGAACTGAAAACAGATTTGAAGGGACCACTAATACATGGCTAATAAAACAAGAGGGCTTATGTAAATTTAAGTCTCAGCCATTTTGTCAACAATTATGATGACTGAAGTTAAGAGGATATTACATTTTGGAGACTGAGGATAATTATTACTACATATCCAAACTTGCCTGTGTGTTATAAGAGATTTGAAGAGGTGTTATATATGGCCTTAAGCTGTTGCTTTCTATGCCCCCATCCGGTATTGGAGAACCAGTTAGAGTCTCCAAGCTGCTCCACTTCCCGTTTAGCTTCTCTGCTAATGAATCATAGGAGGTAAAGAATGATGATGGTTCAGGTACTCGGGTCCCTGACACCCACCTGGCAAGTCTGAATGGGGTTCTGGGCTCCTGGCTTCTCCCTGATCCAGCTCTGGTTGTTATCAGTGTTTGGGTAATGAACAGCAAGTGGAAACATGCACTCTCTCTGTCAAATAGTTTGAAAAAAAAAATGTAAGAAGATTTTAAAATAAAATTTTGCTTTTATGAGTTTTTTATTTTTTAAAAATTTTATTTATTGGAAAGGGAGAGTGAGAAAGGAAGAGAGAGAGAAAATTTTCATCTGCTGGTTTAATCCCTAAATACCCACAATAGCCGGGGCTAGCCCAGGCCAAAGCCAGGATCCAGGATCTCCATCTGGGTCTTCCACATGGGTGGCAGAGGACTCAGTTACTTGAGCCATTATCTGCTGCTTCCCAGGCACATTAGCAGAGAGCTGGATCAGAACCTGAGCAGCTGGAACTCAAACTGGAATTCCCATATGGGATATGGGAATCCCAAGTGTGCTATACTTCAACACCCAGCCAAGCTCTTTTTTTTTTTTTTTAATTTTTATTTATACTATGTGATGTTTAGTACATATAAACATGGTGGAAAGGCCCATCATGGCAAATATGTTTCTTCAAATTTTTATTTATTTAAATTTTTAAAAATTTCTTCAAATTCTTTTATTTTTTCAAATTCTCATAAATATGACCTTAAAACATTTAAAAGCCAAGGAAAACAATTTTTAAATACAAGTTAACATTTATAAATTTTTCATACACTTTTCTTCTTACCCCAGAAAGGTTATAATCATCTCACTTTGAAGGAATTTATGGTTCTTTTTCCTTTTATGTTATTTGCTTGGCATCCTCAGACATACTTTTTCCATTATGATTTTAGAGTATTGAGGATCTGAAAAGGTTGACTGGAAAGAGAGCCAATTAAAAAATTCATCCTAAAATTCATCTTATTGTAATGCTTAGAAATACATTTCCAAATGACAACATTTCAAATCTCTTTGACTGAAATATGGGAGGGTGGAATCAGTAAAGTAGGTAGTAAGGCAGGGATGAAGTAACAAAAGAAATGGAACATCAGTGGAAGGAAGCAATTGATTGCTGCATTAACTTACATGAATTCAATTGCAGTATATCAGTAAAAAACAAAACAGATATAAAACAAACCAACATTTACACATAAGAGAGGCAAACATTATTTAAATAGCAGAGATAATTCAGCTGATATACTCACTGAATTTGTGCTCTTGAATAAGTCTGTTTCCATGGCCTTCTCATTTCCCTGGATTGAATGTGAGAAAGGAGAGCATTGGATAGGTCTTCTACATTTATTCTTAATTTCCTAAGTGATTTTCCAGGGTAAAGTTTAACTATTTAGAAATATCTATCAGCCAGATAAATTGACACTTTATTTCAAAGTAGCAGTGTTTAAGACTCAGGATATCTGACACAATGTTTTTATTTATTGAAACATTTGTTTATACTTATTTCACCCAGCTTTGTATCATCAAATTTTAGAAAAATGCTTCTCAATTTGCACTAGGTCTTGTGTTTATCACAAACATAGTTCTTAAGGTGCTCAGAAGTGTTAATGATTGTGTTGGGAACTAAGTATATGGGACTGCTTATTGAGGTTTTTTTTTTATAGCCCAATTTCTGGCTTTATCGTGTTGCTGTATTATTTTTTTTCCAGAACTATGTAAGCCAGTATGAAATTGATTCCCCAGGGATCTCCAGTGAGGAAGTGGTCCTCAGACTGTTGAGAATTCTGTGTATATTACACCTTGGTGGGAAACAGGCTCAACCCAAATCTGAGAGAATCATTTAGTACATTTTAAGATAAACAGATTGGCTTCCACTTCAGATAAGCTAGATAAGTGAATTGCTGTCTGAGGAACAGTTATTCTGCTGTCATTGTAACACATCAAAGAAAAGTTATGAAAGCTTGAAATGTTTTGCAGGTGTCTTCTAGTAGATTTATTTTGGTTATTTTTCTCATTAGAAAATACCCATGCTTCATGGGTCATTAGCAGACATCTTTGTTGAATTCTTTGGAAAATTGAATTTTTCAAAAATACAAAAATTAGAATAATGTCTGACACATAATAAATCTTCTAATTTTATTATTGAGTTAAATAGCCTGAATTTGGTGATAGATCATAAGATACTCATAGTTCCTATTACAGGATTATAAATCTTTAACCATTGGCCAAGTCGCTTGCTTTGGGTGTTGAAATGTGAGTGGAAATGTATTGGAAGCCAAACTGAAGCTTTTTTTTTTTTTTTTAAAGATTTATTTCTTTATTTGAAAGCCAGGGTTACACAGAGGAGAGGCAGAGAGAAGAGAGAGGTCTTAACATCCATTGGTTCACTCCCCAATTGGCTGTGATGGCCAGAGCTGCACTGATCCGGAGCCAGGAGTTTCTTCCTGGTCTCCTATGTAGGTTCAGGGGCCCAAGTCCTTGGGCCATCTTCTGCTTTCGAAGGCCACAGCAGAGAGCTGAATTGGAAGTTGGAGCAGCTGGGTCTTGAAATGGCACCCATATGGCATGCCGGCGCTTCAGGCCAGGGTGTTAACCGGTGCTGCCACAGCACTGGCCCCCGAAACTGAAGCTTTAAGAATTGTCCAATGGCTGGCGCCACGGCTCAATAGGCTAATCCTCCGCCTGCGGCACCGGCACCCCAGGTTCTTGTCCCGGTTGCTTCTCTTCCAGCATGGGAGATCAGGAGAAGCACCTGGCTCCTGGCTTCGGATCAGCACTGTGAGGCCAGCCCACCGGCCGCAGCGGCCATTGGGGGGTGAACCAATAGAAAAGGAAGACCTTTCTCTCTGTCTCTCTCTCTCTCTCATTGTCCACTCTGCCTGTCAAAAAAAAAAAAAAGAAGAAGAACTGCCTCATATTTTGCCATGTTCCTTTTTCCTCTAATGTGAAATGGGCAGATCCCAGGTGTGACCTGCTCTTTTAGGCCAGATCTTGGGGTGAAGACTATGCAACAAAGCAAAAAAGTAATTCTTGTACTTAATATAAAATATCAGTTGAGGGATAAATACCTATTCTTGTAATCCAGAAAAATGTTTGGCCTGTTAGTTACCCAAGTATAACAACCTATACTCTTTTTACATAGACACAGACACACGCATGCAGGCACACACACAGGGACTTAGTGATGGGGTCACAAGGTTTTAGAGAGCTGGAACAATTTTGTTTATTTTAAATGTTTATTACATAGATGAGTAAGTAAATACTTAGAGATGAGTGATTATGAAGAAAAACAGGAAGCCAGGGACAATATTTCTGTTAATAGCCTCATCAGGGAATGTTAGGCATAAATAAATATATAATACATAAATGTGAATATGATCTTTTCTAAATGTTTCAGTGGTTTGAATTTAGGAATTTCTTTTTTTATTTAAAAGTTTTTGAAAATTTATTTGGGAAAGGAGAGAGAAACGGAGAGAGTTACGTCTTCTTGTTGAATTGATCCCTTAATCATTACATAGTGCCCTTCTTTTTCTCTTTTAACAATTTTTGAGTTAAAGTTTATTTTTTCTGTTACCATGGAATATCTTTTTCCATCCTTTCAGTTTCAGTCTCTGTACATCTTTGTTGGTGAGATGTGTTTCTTGTAGGCAGCAAATAGTTGGGTTTTATTTTTCAATCTGTTCAGCAAGTCTTTTAACTACAGAGATGACGACATCTATATGCAAAGTGACTATTGATAAGTAACAACTGTGCCCTGCCTTTTTTCCATAAATATTCCTAATTTTTACTTTATATTCCCTTTGCACTTTTTTTACTTTTATTTATTTTTTATTTAATAAATGTAAAATTTAGGAATTTCTGTTTACTTGTGTATTGAAGTTATTTCATAATAGATCTTGAACTCCTATACTTTGATAAGTGTCCTGACTCCTCTTTTCTATTCAAATTTTTGAAAACCAGGGAGTAGAAATGAATTAATTTGGGAAAAAGTACTCATTGGAACATAAGAGCTTTTTTTGTGGGAAGAGTAGCTAATTCTACCTAAAGTTTTTAAAAGATGGTAATAAATGAGTCGTAATGAAGAAAGATGGAGTAACTTGGTTCATATGTAATAACCTGCAAGAAGAAGTCTTTTTGGGGTGTCATGAATATAAAATTCAGCCACATCACAGGTTGTTTGTAGTGAATACAAAGAGTTTCAGATGGGAAAGCTTCTAAAATCTATCAAATTCCTTAGTAAAAGTTGAGAATTGGGATTTTTATTTTGGGCATAAATTAGTAATAATTCATATTTATTTCTAGCTTACAGCTTTTCAACCACTATGCTGAGGATTTCACTTAGATTGTCTCAGGTATTTTCCTCAGTTATCCTTTGAACTCAGGTGTTCTTACCATCCTTTTCCAGATGAGGAAACAGGTACAGAACTGAAAGTACGTAGCTTTCATGACTAGGAAATAGTCTGATTTAGCAGTTTAAGCCAATTTGTTGATTTCTGCAGTGAGGAATAGTGTGTCTGATAATAGTAAATTAAAACCTTAAGGTTTTGCAGTTTTTTTCTTTCTTTTAGCAAGGGTTTTTTTTTCCCTAAATTTTTTATTTCTATAAGAAGAACACATTTTATGCTTTCCATAGGTACAGTTCCAACAAGACAACTACACTTCCCTCACTCCCCTTCTAATCCACTCTGTATTCACAGGCTTAATTTGCCACTAATCATAATATTCAATAAATAAAAAGTGGGAAGACCACAATTCATAAACAAGGGCTGAAAATGACAATTGTATCCCAAAATGACAATTGTATCCCAAAATGACCATTTCATTCCTATTCATTTTTTGGTATTCTATATTAACTGCCACAAATCAGAGAAAACATATGATATTTGTCTTTTTGAAACTAGCTTATTTCACTTAGTGTAATGGTTTCTAGTTGCATTCATTTTATTGCAAAAGATGGGACTTCATTTTTTTTATGGTTGAATACTATTCCATAGTGTATATATAACTGCATTTTTTAAATTCAGTCGTCATCGATGGACATCTGGGTGGATTCTTTATCTTAGCTATTGTGAATTGAGCTGCAGTAAACATGGGAGTACAAGTTTTTTCTTTACTTGAGAGACTATCTGATGGTCTTTACTTTTGCTCCCCTGAACCTGTTTTACGGGGAGTCTAAGGATTTTTCTTCCTCCGAATTTCATTATTATTTCTGGTGCAGATCTTTTTATAGGTGACTTGATTTTTATCTTTTTAAAAAAATCCTCTTACATAAAGCCTAATACATGCATTAATGTATGCATTAAATAAGGTATACTGAGAATTTTTTTTTTCTTTTTTCTCACTTTAGCGATCACTGGTCTTATTTTGCTGCCATTAAAAACTAACAAGCGACTGCTGTGCTTTCTGAGTTCTTGTGTCTATTTTGTAATAGGATTGTATCATACTTCCTTGACTGGTCTGCTTTTCTTTAGCAATTTCACTGCATCTTGTCATTTATCATGAGCTTAAATATCAAGTGACTAAATCTATTAGGATTTTATATAAAATCTGTAGACTGAAACTCTGGTTTTTGAAGTGTAGATTGTTGGGATTAAAGCCTTGACCTCTTTTAAGGTTGATGGGTAATTATATTTAATACATGAGCTCTTGGGGCTGGCACTGTGGGATGGTAGGTTAAGCCTTCACCTTCATCGCTGGCATCCCATATAGGGGTGCTGGTTCAAGTCTGGGATACTTGACTTCTGATGCAACTCCCTGCTAATGGCCTGAGAAAGCAATGGAAGGTAGCCCAAGTGTTTGGGCCCTGCACCCATGTAGGAGACCCAGAATAAAATCCTGGCTCCCAGTTTAGGATTGGCTCAGCTCTGGTCACTGTTAGCCATTTGGGGAGTGAACCAGCAGATGGAAGAACTCTTTGTCTCTCCCTCTCACTGTCTGTAACTCTGCCTTTCAAAAAAAAAAAAAAAAAAATACAGGGCCAGCACTGTGGCATGGCAAGTAAAGCCACAGCTTGTAGTGTCAGCATCCCATATAGGTGCCGGTTCCAGTCCTGGCTGCTCCACTTCTGATCCAGCTCTCTTCTATGGCCTGGGAATGCAGTGGCAGATGGCCCAAGTCCTTGGGCCCCTGCACCCACGTGGGAGGCCTGGAGGAAGCTCCTGGCTCCTGGCTTCAGATTGGCACAGCTTCAGCTGTTGTGGCCATTCGGGGAGTAAACCAGTGGATGGAAGACACTTCTCTCTCTCTCTCTTTCTCTCTCACTCTCTCTCACTCTCTCTCACTTTCTCTCTCTCTCTATGCCTCTCTGTAACTGCCTTTCAAATAAATAAATAAATCATAAAAAAAGAATACATGAGATCAGCGTCGCAGCTCAATAGGCTAATCCTCTGCCTGCGGCGTTGGCACATTGGGTTCTAGTCCCAATGGATTCTGTCCCGGTTGCTCCTCTTCCTGTCCAGCACTCTGCTGTGGCCGGGAGTGCAGTGGAGGATGGCCCAAGGACTTGGGCCCTGCACCTTGGGCCCTGCACCTGGCTCCTGGCTTCGGATCAGTGCGGAGCGCTGGCTGCAGTGGCCATTGGGGGGTGAACCAACGGAAAAGGAAGACCCTTCTCCCTTTCTCTCTGTCTCTCTCTCACACTGTCCACTCTGCCTGTCAAAAAAAAAAAAAAAAAAAAAAAGAATACATGAGCTCTTACAACTTTCCTGTTTTAGTTTGCAGAGTGAAAAAATCCTGATGGAACCTCATTGCACTTGAATTTTGCAATGACCACATTTTTCATAATGGTTTTCATTAAATATTTGAAAATTTTACCAAACTAAGCTTAATGTCTTTTATCCTTTAAGTAACGACATAAAGCAATTCAAAATTCTTATTTCAACTTCTTTTGTCAGTAACATTTTGATAGGTAAATAAAATCTTAGATTCTTTAGAACCAGTTAGTTGCTCAACTGACCTTTTCTCCTTCTCTGGACTCACTAGACTTAATTTTTCATTTTTATGGGATCATTCTCCAGTTCAGTGCTTGCTGTGCATCAAAATCACCTATTGTGTGCATAAAAATCTTCAAATGCCTTGGTCTCAGTCTATATTGGTTCAGTAAATTTAGGTTGAGGCTTAGCTATATATGGTGATTCTGCTGGGAAGGTAGGACTGAAAATTACTTTAAAAAATAATTGCCACATTATATCTTGAAAGATTTCAGAAATCTTTTATTCCTTGGGAGGCGTATGGGGGGATTTTCAGAAACAAACAAAAATGCATCCATGTTTGTATGTTTTCCTAGTCTAACTTGAATTTTGTGTGTTTTACCACACTATATAGAGGCTTTTTCTTGGAGAAACTGCTTAGAGGCAAAGAAGGCATTTTGGAGAAAGCAGGCCATGTTCCTCCCTCTCTGGAGACTCTTGTTCTTCCTTTTGGAAGGGCTCAGGTTTAATAGAGCACAGCTGTTGAACTCTGCCCTTCAAAGTTTTAAGAAGAAAGTGTTTTATCCTTTAAAATGGAAATGCTTTTTTTAGGGAGGTGGTCTTTGGTTGGATATAGTTCCTCTAAGAAAGTTTCTTGCTTCTCTAGAGTTCCTTTGTTTTAGTGATTTCTTAGAATTGTTTCAAATGTTGAGTGTACTGTTTCTGAGAATAAAGATCTGGCTGCTTTCTTAGCATATTGTGCTATATCCTTAAAGAAAATTACATGAAGAGTTTATTTCTTTGTGTTTTCTAGGACTCAGAAATATGTTCTTCACTTTATTCAGCCACTCCATACATAAGTAAATGGTCCTTGAATAGGGCTTACTAGACAAAAGATCCTGTTCTAGAAGACCGTTCAGCAAGCCATATGCTTCTCCTAAAAATGTCAGTCTGTCTTGATGAGCTTTAAAGTGAATACAGATGTTTTGGCTCTTTTGAGGACTACCACTCTTTGTATGGAAAGAGCACTTCTTTTTCAAGAGGTTTCATCAGTATGCTTATAGAAATTTATGAAATTTATAACTTTTGTCCTTTAAATCTAATTAAATTGATTTAATTAGGCATTAATAATTTGAATTGAATATTAAGACAAATGAGATTTTGAGAAATTAAATACATCTCATAATATAGCTTTTGTTAAGATTTTATATTTAGTCAGCTTTTTAAAAACTATGAAACTTAAAGGTACTTTATGTATTAATTTCATGCGTTGAGAAGTGATATTTTGGCAGGAAGAGATACCTTATTAGATGTTCAATACCTTCTAACCTCATAGTTAACTCTAGAAGTTATAGTTTATAGATTCATATAATGTTTGAGTTGGAAGAAAACTATAGGGTCAGTCTAATCCTTAAATAATCTCTAGAAGTATAGTAAATTTCTGATAACCCTACACAACTCTATTTTTAGAACTCATTGGTAATGTTTGTCTTTTATAGGGCAAGTCTAATCCCCTCCCATGCATTTATCCATCCTTTTAGAGAATTAAAAACATTTGTCATCATGTACCTCCAAACCTGTGCTCCAGACCGATCATCTCCAATTTGTTTACTCCTTATTTTTATTCCCCGCCCTCCTGAAACCTCTTATTTAAGGAATACAGACTTAATGCGTTTCATAAATACAACTTTAGGAATATAATGATTCTTCCTCTTTATTAATGACCAGATTTTTTGATACTTTAGTACCTCTGAGTACTCCTTAGGATATTTTTCATTTTTCAGGATCTTTTATATATATGAATATATATAATATAGACTATATATGTACATATGTATAAATCTGCAGGCGGCAGCTTTATCCGCTATGCCACAGTGCTGGCCCCTTGTATATAAATATTTGCTATTATAAAAATAAATTTATAATATATAATATACAAATTATATATATAAATATATTCAATATTATAAATATATATATATATAATTTCTATTTAAATGAGATTAACAGAAAAGATAGTTTAATGACCTGAGATGGAACTAAAGAAAAAGTTGACTTTATGTTGGGTTAAAAAAAATACTAGTTTTTAAACTATAAAGAGAAATTCACTTTTTTCCTTTTGGTAAATAGTTCTTGAAATTTTGACATATTAATAGATTTGTGTAACCACCATCATAATCAGGTACAGAACAGCTAAAGACTTTATCATCCCTAAAAGACTCCTTTATGTTATCCTTTCCTGACCCCTATAATCTCTGGCCACAGTTATCTTTTCATTTATATATAAGTTTTGTAATCTTAGATTATAATATAATTGGAATTATATGGCATACAACTTTTTGAATGTGTCCAAGTTGTATCTATTGAATTATTTATTCCTTTTTTCTGTAAGACATACTCCATTGTGAGAGTGTTCCACAGTTTGTTTATTCATTCTTCTATTGAAGAACATCTGGATTATTTCTAGTTTTTGGTAATTATAAATGGAACTGCTGTAAAAATCTGTGTACAGGATTTTATGTGAATGTGATTTCGTTTTTTCTAGAGTATGTATCTAGAAGGGCAACTCCTGAGTTATAGGTTGGGTAAAGATATGTTTATAAGAAAGATCAAATCATCCTCCAAAGTGGTTGTATCATTTTCCTTTCCACCAGCAGTGTAAAACAGTTAGTTGTTTTGTATCCCTGGTGCATTCGTCTTGTCAGTTACCATTCTGACAATGATATTTCATTGCAGATTTTTATTTTATTACAGCCTTATTGAGCTGGATTTCATGTATCATAATATTTACTCATAAAATATACAATTTGATGCCTTCTGGTATGTTCACAGTTGTGCAGTCACATTTTAGAAATTTTTCTTCACTCTACAAAGAAACCTTGTACTTCTTAACAGTTGCTTCCTGGTTCTGTCTTCACTGTCAGCCCTAGATAACCAGTATACTTTCTGTCTTATACATTTGTTTACTCTGAATATATATACAAATAGAATCAAATAACACTTTTTTAAAAAGATTTATTTATTTATTTGAAAGGCAGAGTTACAGAGAAGCAGAGGCAGAGAGAGAGAGAAAGAGGGAGTCTTCCATCTGCTGGTTCACTCCCAAGATGGATGCAATGGCCTGAGCTGCGCTGATCCAAAGCCAGGAGCCAGGAGCCTCTTCCAGGACTCCCACGCGGATACAGGGGCCCAAGGACTTGGGCCATCCTCTGCTGCTTTCCCAGGCCACAGCAGAGAGCTGGATCAGAAGAGGAGCAGCTGGGACTCAAACTGGCGCCTATTTGGGATGCTGGCACTGCAGGTGGTGGCTTTACCCACTAACACCACAGCGCTGTCCCCAACACATGATTTTTTTTTTTTTTTTTTTTTTTTTAAGATTTATTTATTTGAAAGAGTTACAGAGAAAGACAGAGAGGCCCTCCATCCACTGGCCCATTCCCCAGATGGCCACAATGACTGGAGCTGTGCTGATCTGAAGCCAGGAGCCTCCTCTGGGTCTCCCATGTGGGCGCAGGGGCCCAAGGATCTGGGCCATCCTCTACTGCTATCCCAGGCCATAGCAGAGAGCTGGATTAGAAGAGGAGCAGCCAGGACTAGAACCCACATCCATGTGAGATGCTGGTGCTTCAAACCAGGGCTTTAACCTGCTGTGCCACAGCACTGGTTCCCATGTGATATTTTATAATTGACTTTCACATAGCATGTTTTCAAGATTTCTTTAGGTTATGGCATATAACAGTACTTTATTCCTTCTTATTGCTGAGTAATTTGCGTGAACATACCACATTTTACTCATCCAGAAGTTGCTGGATGTTTGTTTTTTTCTTGTGCTTTTTGGCTATTATGAATAACCTGTGAACATTTGTGTGTAAGTTTTTCTGTAGCTGTGTTTTCATTATTTTGGATATTTACCTAGGAGTGGGATTGCATGATAATGGGGAAACTGTTCAACCTTTTGAGTAAGTGCTAGACTATTTTCTGAAGTAGGTGCACCATTGTACATTCCCACTAGCAGTGAATGAGGGTATCATTGTGTCACATCTTCTGTAACATTTGTTGCTATTTTTTTTTGTTACGGTAGCCATCCTGGTTAGTAGTATATCATAATAATTTTTCTATGATGGATAACTTGTGGTTTTACTTATTTTTTAAAGATTATATATTTATTTATTTGAGGGGCCAGCACTGTGGCAGAGTGGGCCAAGCCTCTGCTTGTGTGCCGGTATTCCATATGGGTGCCGGTTCTAGTCCTGGCTGCTCTTCTTCCGATCCAGCTCTCTGGTATGACCTGGGAAAGCAGTGGAAGATGGCCCAAGTGCTTGGGGCCCTACACCTGAAAGGGAGACCCGGAGGAAGCACCTCTCCTGACTTTGGATTGCCCTAGCTCTGACCATTGCTGCCATTTGGGGAGTGAACCAGGGGATGGGAGACTTTCCTCTGCCTTTCCATATGTCTGTGGCTCTCCCTCTCAAGGAAGTAAATATTTTTTTTTTGAAAAGGATTTATTTGAGAGGTAGATAGAGAGGAATACACACACACACACACACACACACACACACGTGCACACACATAGAAAGAGAGAGAGAGAGAGAGAGAGAGAGAGAGAGAGAGAGAGAGAGAGATCTATCTGTTGTTTCATTCCCCAAATGGCTTTCAATAGCCAAGGCTGGGCTAGGCTGAAGCCAGGAACCATGTCTCCCACGTGGGTGACAGGAACCCAAGCACTTGGACTGTCTTTTACTATCTACAGACAACTGGATCAGAAGCTGAGTAGGTGGGACTTGTGCTGGCACTGTGATGTGGGATACCTGTGTCCCGAGTTGCTTAACCTGCTGTGCCACAGTGCTGGCCCTAACTATTTTATTTATTTATTTTCCCCAAAGAAACCTTTTATTTAAGGAGTACAGATTTCATAATTACTTTAGGAATATAGTGATTCTTCGATTCTTCCCAGCATACCTGCCCCCAACTATTGTAATATGTATTTTTCAAAATTGCTAATGTTGTTGAACTTTTAAGTGTCTGTTCATGTCTTTTCTCCACTTTTTTTTTTTTTTTTTAAGAGAACTAGCATTGTGGCACAGCAGGTTAAGCTACCGCCTGTGACACCAGCATCCCATATGAGAACCTGTTCACTACCCCCCAGCTCTGCTTCCTTGCTAGTTTGACCATCTGGGGAGTGAACTGGCAGGAGGAGGATCTCTCTCTTGCTCTACCTCTGCCTACGCCTCTCTGTAAACTCTTTCAAATAAATAAATATTTAAAAAAAAAGTATTTTCTAGTTATGTATTTGTGTATGTAGGAATATGATTTTAGAATGTTGACTTTGTGTCCAGCAAAACAATGGGCAATTTCCATAGGTTTTTTGTGATTATCATTTTTTTTCCTGCTTCTAGAGGCACAGAGCTTCTCTAGCAGAAGTGCTTACTTCTGATTTCCAGCTGCATTAAGTTCAGGCAGGGGACTCTTGAAGGAAAAAAATAAGTAAACTCACTGCTGATCACTTTGAACTTTGATTATCTCAGATCTGCTTGTTATTTACTTTTTTTAAAAAAAAGATTTATTTAGTTATTTATTTGAAAGGCAGAGTTAACAGAGAGGCAGAGGCAGAAAGAGAGAGAGGTCCTCCATCCTCTGGTTCACTCCTCAGATGGCTCCAGTGGCTGGAGCTGTGCTGATCTGAAGCCAAGAACCAGGATATTCTTTTGGATCTTCCATGCGGGTACAGGGGCTAAAGGACTTGCACAGTCTTCAGCTGCTTTCCAAAGCCGTAGCAGAGAGCTGGATCGGAAGTGGAGCAGCTGAGACTAGAACTGGCACCCATGTGGGATGCCAACAGTGCAGGTGGTGGCTTTACCCTCTTTGCCACAGTGCTGGCCCATTGTTATTTACTTTTGATAGCCTTCAAATAGCTGTTCCATGCATATTATCCAGATTCTATGGTCCTATTCAGTGGAAGTAACAGGGTAGAATGACCTTACTATGTTTTACCCTGAGGCATAATTGGTTAAATTGAGATGGAATACAAGGGGATGGCAAGAGTCTGAGCACTTAAGTATGGCTGAAAGACAAATGGACCAAGGAAATGTGACATGGGTACCAAAGGTGTCTGGTGTAGACTGTCTTGTAACTTGATACTCTGTAACCCGCTTTTCTTGAGGGCTTATACAAGGATTCTAATAATTATGTGTTTTTGAACACAGGTACAGAGATAATTGGCTTAAGTATGTTACTTCATTTTATTAAAGTGAGTGACCTCATTTTAGATGGTCTCTTTAGAGTTATATTATAATTTGATATATTCTCGTGATTGTAAAATAATTCATGCTCATTGATATATACTTTATTCACCTGTTCTGTAGGACATGACAGAAAATCTAGAACTTGAGGTCTTTTTTTTTTTTTTTTTACAGGCAGAGTGGACAGTGAGAGAGACAGAGAGAAAGGTCTTCCTTTGCCGTTGGTTCACCCTCCAATGGCTGCCGCGGTCGGCGCGCTGCGGCCGGCGCACCGTGCTCGTCCGATGGCAGGAGCCAGGAGCCAGGTGCTTTTCCTGGTCTCCCCAGGGGGTGCAGGGCCCAAGCACCTGGGCCATCCTCCACTGCACTCCTGGGCCACAGCAGAGGGCTGGCCTGGAAGAGGGACAACCGGGACAGAATCCGGTGCCCCAACCAGGACTAGAACCCGGTGTGCCGGCGCCGCAAGGCGGAGGATTAGCCTGTTGAGCCACGGTGCCGGCAGAACTTGAGGTCTTACAATTCAGTTAACTATAAATAATCATAGAAGTTCTCCAAGGAAGTGATGATTTCATCCTGTTCCATATTTAGAGAACTAATGATGGGCTTGGTACAGCACTTTGGATGCATTCCCATCTGTGAGAGAGAGAGACAGAGAGAAAGGTCTTCCTTTGCCGTTGGTTCACCCTCCAATGGCCGCCGCGCTCATCCGTAGGCAGGAGCCAGGTGGCAGGTGCTTTTCCTGGTCTCCCATGGGGTGCAGGGCCCAAGCACCTGGGCCATCCTCCACTGCACTCCCAGGCCACAGCAGAGAGCTGGCCTGGAAGAGGAGCAACCGGGACAGAACCCGGTGCCCCGACTAGAACCTGGTGTGCCGGCGCCGCAAGGCAGAGGATTAGCCTGTTGAGCCACGGCGCCGGCCCCCATCTGTTCTTACTAACACTTATTGGGCCCCCACAAACAAACTGGCGAAGCAGATTGACAGCAAGTCTTTTTCAGGAAGTCTTGAATACTGCAAGAGATAGACTTATATAGTCATTGACTTAGTAGCCATGTGGTATAGGCCTTGCAAAATGATCAAGCTTTTCTTCGCTGTGATTCAGTGGGTTAAAAGTCCTAGCCTGCAGCTCCATTATCCCTTATGGTTACTGATTTGAGTCCCGGCTACTGCACTTCCTGATCCAGCTTCCTGCTAATGTGCTGGGGAAAGCAGCAGAAGACTGCGCAAGTGCTTGGACCTCCACACCCATGTGGGAGACTCAGAAAAAGCTCATGGCTCTTGGCTTCCGCCTGGCTCAGTCCTGGCTGTTGGGGCCATCTGGGGAATGAACCAGTTGATGGAAGATCTCACTGTTTCTGTTTCTCCTCTCTATATATAACTCTTTCAAAAAAAAAAAAAAAAAAAACCAGGAAAGTATTCCAACATGTTGTTCCTTGAAGTATATGTGGATAATAGGATGTTGCTGCAGAATGTGAAGTCAAATGCATGCCAACCTTCCAGTTTTTAAAAAAAGGGCTCAGAGTGAGTGAATTTTTCTGGAGCTAAATAAGGAAAAGCTTGAAACCAACGTTAATGAGTACTCTTTATCATGTTTTCTGAAAATATATCTAACCATCAGCTGTTTAAAATTTGTAAATTTTTTTACAAAGAAGTGTGAAGTACGGAGTATTATACCCAACTACCACCTGATTATAAGTGACAATAAAATATTCTACTTAAAAATAAGACTAATGACAACAGAATATTCCTATACTGTGTACCAAGAAGATCTCAGCAGAGAAACATCAACCTGGAGTACTTTCTTTGAATTTGAGGATGTAAAAGATAAGACTAATTTCCGCCTGCCTAGATGATCCTTTCTCCTGGGTGAGCCTATATTTTCTCTTTACCAGTACTGCCTAAAACAATTGAGCATTGACAGAATTTTCTGCAACAGCTGCCGTTTAGGCTCTTGTCCCATTCTGCCTGTGACTGTTTACTATGATTATTACTATGGTGGTAGTCTTAGATATATGCTTTATATCTAAACATACTCTTTTAGTGCATAGTTAGCACTGGGCTGGATACCATGTGGTACATCCAAGGTTATTTCACTTTTCCCTCAGTTGAGACTTAAAACATTGTTATTCTATTGTTGATTTTCGTTACTACTTGAAGTGATCCCTGATTAGGGCTCACGTATTTATTTTTGTCCCAAATTTAAACTTTTGGCTTTCAGTTCAAACTGCTGATGTGGCCAACTTCCTTAGTAATCTCTTACCAGTGCCCTTAACTCTACCTTGGAGAAACAATGCTTTTAAGTGATTTTTCTATTAACTACTGAGATTAGCCAAGCTATTAGGCATACTTTTATATTTCCTATTCTTGAACTACTTTGTTGAATCCATCATATCAGTCTAGCATAGTTGTTAGGCTTTTTTTTTTTTTTAAGATTTATTTATTTATTTGAAAAAGTTACACAGAGAGGTCTTCCATCAGATGGTTCACTCCCCAGTTGGCCACAATGGTTGGAGCTGGCTGATCTGAAGACAGGAGCCTGGAGCTTCTTCCAGGTCTCCCTTGTGGGTGTGGGGGCCCAAGGACTTGGGCCATCTTCTACTGCTTTCCCAGGTCGTAGCAGAGAGCTGGATTGGAAAACGAGCAGCTGGGATGCTGGTGCTGCAGGCAGTGGATTTACCCTTTATGCTACAGTGCCAGCCCCCTTCTCTACCTTTTTATGTTGCCTAGATTTCCATCTTGAATTTTGTTTTATATTACTTATAGTATTTTATTCATAAGTATATAAAATAATTTTCTTTTTTAATTAATTTTTTAAGGAATACAAATTTCATATGTACAACTTTAGGAATATAGTTATTCTTCCCACCATACCTGCCCTTCCACTCCTCTCTTCCTTTTCCCCTCCCCAATACCATTCTCCATTAAAAATTCATTTTCAATTAACTTTGTACACAGAAGACCAACTCTATGCTAAGTAAAGATTTCAACAGTTTGTACACACATGCACAGACACACACGTACACACAAACTGAGAACAAGTATCACAGTTAACTATCATAATGCAACTCACTGAGGACAGAGGTCCTCTATGGGGAGTTAGTGCACAGTGACTCCTGTTGTTAATCTTACAATTAACACTCTTATTTATGACATTACTGACCACCAGAGGCTCTTGACATCAGCTGCTTAGGCTATGGAAGCCTTTTGAATCCACAAACTCTGTCAGTATTTAGACAAGGCCATAAGCAAAGTGGAAGTTCTTTCCTCTCTTTAGAGAAAAGTACACCTTCCTTTGATGACCACTAAAAGAATTTTCTGCAACTGGATTTTCCAGATTGTGACCGCCCATGCATTCGTCATCCTTATGCTATCTTTGGCATCTACTCTTTCACCGAAATATCTTTCGTCAAGGTCACCAGTAACCTTGTTACCAAATAGAATAGGTTCTTCTCAATCCTTATCCTATATGAGCTTTGCAACCCAAAAAGATGACTTTCTTATTCTTGAAAGATTTCTTCTTTTGGCTTCTGTTTTGAATTTCTCTTTCTCAGTTCTCTTTGAATACTCATTGTCTTTTACCCATTTATTGAACTATCAGGATTTCATAGAGTTTGTTTTATAGCTCTTTACTCTTTAACATGTTTTAAATTAATTAATACCTTATATATATATACACCCGAATACATGTAACATATATTAGGAAACATAATAGCAAAATGAATTATTGTGAACCTACCATTAATTTATTTAAAGATTTATTTATTTATTTGAAAGGCAGAGTGTCAGAGTGAGACACACGCACACACACAGTGAATGAATTTCCATCTGCTGGTTCACTCTAAGTGTCTGCAACAGCTAGAGCCAGGCCAGGCCAAAACCAGGAGCCAGAAACTCCCAAATGCGTGTCAGGGTCCAAGTACTTGAGCTATCTTTTGCTGCCTTCTTGAGTGTATTAATGGGAGCTGGATCAGAAGTGGAGCAGCCAGAAGGCAAACTGATTCTTCAGTAAGGAATTCAGGCATTGCAAGCAGTGGCTTTACCCACTGCCCCACAGTGCTGGCCCCACCCACCATCTAATTTAAGAACTTAGAGAATTATTAATAACTAATCTCAGTGGTAGGCTGAATAGAGATCCCCCAAATATGTTCATGCTGTAATCCCCATAACCTATTGTTCTTACTCTATAAGACCAAAGGGACTTTGCAGGTACGGTTAAGTTGATGCTCTTGATATGGGGAGATTATCCTGGGTGTGCACATTGTAATTACAGTAGCCTCTTCAAGAATAATGCAGGAGGAATCAGAGGGGAAGGAGTGTAGAGTTGAAAACTGATTGGAGTGATATGAGCCCCTGCCACGAAATGCTAGCAGTTTCTTAAAAGTTAGCAGAGACAAGGAACAGCTTCTCCCCTGGAACTTCCAAGAAAGAACTAGCCTGGCTGATACATTGATATTAGCCTTGTGAGACTTACTGCTGATTTCTCGCAGAAATGTAAGATAATATTTTTTTGGTCTTAATTCACAACTTGTATCTCATTACCATGACTTCATTTTCATAAAATATGGATTTTTCACTCAACACATATACATGACAACTGAAAAAAAAGCTGAACTGTTTAAAACTTTAAAATGAAACATTTTAAAATGAAAATACTCATTATTAGTGATCATTCATTCTTTTTTTTTTTTTTTTTTTTTTTTGACAGGCAGAGTAGACAGAGAGAGAAAGGTCTTCCTTTTGCCATTGGTTCACCATCTAATGGCTGCCACGGCTGGGCCTGCTGCAGCCGGCGCACCACACTGATCCGATGGCAGGAGCCAGGTGCTTCTCCTGGTCTCCCAATGGGGTGCAGGGCCCAAGGACCTGGGCCATCCTCCACTGCACTCCTGGGGCACAGCAGAGAGCTGGCCTGGAAGAGGGGCAACCGGGACAGAATCTGGCACCCCGACTGGCACTAGAACCCTGTGTGCTGGCGCCGCAAGGCGGAGGATTAGCCTATTGAGCCGCGGCGCCGGCCCATTCATTATTAATTGAAAAAAAAGCCAAACAACCAAATAAAGCAAAACAAAACACTGAAAAACAGTAATTTGTTCTGGTGCTAGAGGACTGGCTTATTTTTTTTCCAGATTTTTATTTATTTGAGAGGTAGAGCTACAGAGAGGGAGAGGCAGATTTTCCTTCCACTGGTTCACTCCCCAAATGGCTGTAACAGCTGGAACTGGGTTGACCTGAAGCCAGGAGCCAGGAGCTTCTTCCAGGTCTCCCACAAGGGTGCAGGGACCTAAATGCTTGGGCCATCTTCTTCTGCTTTCACAGGCCATACACAGAGAGCTATATCAGAGGAAGAGCAGCCGGGACAGGAACCAGTGCCCATATGGGATGCAGTCATCGCAGGCAGAGGCTTAGCTGGCTACATGGCGCCAGCCCCAGGACTGGCTTAAGAGATAGTATATGGGTCTCTACTGGGGTGATGATGGAAGATTTCCTAAAGTGTGTCCAAGAGTTAAGTCTTGCTTTTGCAATTCTTGGCTGTCTAATCAGTGCCTGACAATGACTTCAAGACTTCTTTTCCATTTAAGAGGTAATTCTGTGTCTTTTTACTGCATTCTAGACACAAAGATCTTACACAGCCATTCAACATTTCTGAAGCAATTTAATAATAATTATTTCTTCCACCACTCCAGTCATTTTCCTTCTTAGTTACTATCAGTAACACCTAGCCAGTTATTCAAGCCACATAACTATGTACTTCAAGTAGCTGTGGAAACAGTTAAAGGTAAGTTTTAGTGGCGGTTTCAACATTATTTTCTTTGAGGAGTATTATTTAACTTTATAAGTTTAAATCAAATACTAATCCTGTATACTCTTAGAGCCCATATTCTTACCTCCATGTTCTCACCTCTTCCTAGTACTTAACTATGCTTCATTGTTAATGACTATTTACTTGTGTTTTCCTGTAGACTTAAGTTCTTCCATATTAGGAATTGCTTTTTTTCCCACCTGTTTTCATTGTACAACATAGTTCTCAGCGTATGATACTCTGTAAACATGAGTGGATTAATTTGATTATGGAATATTGTAGACATTTGAAAGGATTGCTTGGTAGTATCTCCATAATATTGATAGCATATTAGGATTTTGTTTTCTTATAAAATAACAGTGCCATCATTCCATATGGGTGCTGGTTCAAATTCCACCTGCTCTATTTCCAATTGAGCTCCCTGCTAATGTGCCTAGGAAAGCAGCAAAAGATGGGCCAAGTACTTAGGCCCTTGAACCCACGTGGGAGTCCTGGAAGAAGCTCCTGGCTCCTCGCTTCCCATCAGCCCAGCTCTAGCTGTCACAGCCATTTGGATAGTGAACCAGAGGATGGAGGATCTCTCTCTCTGACTTGTCCTCTCTTAAAAATTTTAACTATTGTGGAGGGTAATGTCACAGATTACTGAAAAGCGATGACTTTTATAGTTTTGTGATGCTTCTTGCTTATTTTGTACTGTTAATACTAGCATTGCAGACTTTATCTTAAGGTAATATTTACTAAAATGTGTTAAGTAGAATTCTGTAATAAAGACAGTTTTTATATTATTTAAGTTTCTAATAGAACTCCAATGTTTTTCTTGAAAGAATGGAAATATATTGCAAATTTAAATAATTGCCAAGAGGAAAGTAATATTTTTTTCTGGCAAAAGTAACGCTGGGGGCTACTTGTGGCATAGTGGGTAAAGCTGCTACCTGCAATGCTGGCATCCCACGTGGGTGTCAGTTCATGTGCCAACTGCTCCACTTACAGTCCAGCTCCTTGCTAATGGCCTAGGAAAAACAGTGGAAAATGTCCCAAGCATTTGGGCCTCTTCCACCCACGTGGGAGACTTGGAGGGAGCTCCTGACTTCTGGCTTTCTCCTGGCCAGTCCTGACCATTATAACCATCTGGGGAATGAACCAGAAGATGGAAGATCTCCCTTTCTCTCTCCCTTTCTCTCTCCCTTTCTCTCTCCCTCCCTCTCTCCCTCCCTCTCTCCCTCCCTCTCTCCCTCCCTCTCTCCCTCCCTCTCTCCCTCCCTCTCTCCCTCCCTCTCTCCCTCCCTCTCTCCCTCCCTCTCTCCCTCCCTCCCTCCTTCCCTCTCCCTCTCCCTCTCTCTCTCTCTCTCTCTCTCTCTCTCTCTCTCTGCCTCTCTTTTTGTAACTCTGATTTTCAAATAAATAAATAAATCTTTGAATAATTATTTTTAAAATAGTAACTCAAGTTATTATGCTGTAGATTTTGGAATAGAGAGTGTTTGGTATACAGAAGGAATCCACACTTAGGAGAGCGAAAATTATAATTGTTTAGTTCACATGAAACAAACCCTTTGAAATTTGGTTTGATGTATTTAGTTCTATTTATTTTAAGAATAGAAGCATTCAGGTGCTGGTGTTATGGCAGAGTGGGTAATGCTGCCTCCTGCAAAGCCAGCATCCTATATGGTTGCCGGTTTGCATCCCAACTGTCCCACTTCCCATCTAGCTCCCTGCTAATGGCCTGGGAAGGCAGCAGAAGATGGCCCAAGACACCCACATGGGAAACCTGCAATGATACTTAGCCCTGGCTGTTGCAATCATCTGGGAAGTGAGCCAGCAAAGGTGTGTCTCTCTCTCACTCTGTAAATCTGACTTTGAAATAAATAAATTCTTAAAATTAAAAAAAAATAATCAAAAATGGAATCCATTAGAGGTTAAAGTATTTTTGAATATTTGCAGGTATTGTTATCTTTTACCACTCATTTAATTTACAGGAAGAGAATTGGGAAAAGGCAGACTATGAAGCATTGGTGGAAGTAACAGTTGGAAAGATGAGCAATTCATGGCTTTTCTAACAGTTTAAGTGACTGGTTATGTGGTACTATATACCTACATTTAGAAATAAATTGTGAACATGGTTGCCAAGCAATATGCTAGATGTTTTTTAATTGCCTTTTCAATCCTGGGGTGTTGGGTGCTTAGTGAAAACAAAAGTGTCTGGATGGTATATGCATCGTTGTTAAGGAAGCTTTTTTGAAAATCCTGCTGTATCCCACCATACCTTGTACTCTCCTATGCACAGTTCTTCCTTCACATATAGAAAAGCACCTCTTGTAATTTTGTCTTAAAAATTACCATTAGTGTTCAAACCAATGGCATTGAAAATAGTGTACATGTGTCTGATATCTCCCAATAAACTCTAGAAAGCTAGTTATTGGATCTAGTGGTTTTTTTTTTTTTTTTTTGGACAGGCAGAGTGGACAGAATGAGAGAGAGACAGAGAGAAAGGTCTTCCTTTTTCCATTGGCACACCCCCCAATGACCGCTGCAGCCGGCATACCGCGCTGATCCGAAGCCACGAGCTAGGTGCTTCTCCAGATCTCCTATGCGGGTGCAGGGCCCAAGGACTTGGGCCATCCTCCACTCCCGGGCCACAGCAGAGAGCTGGACTGGAAGAGAAGCAACTGGGACTAGAACCCAGTATGCTGGTGCCGCAGGCAGAGGATTAGCCTAGTGAGCCGTGGCGCCGGCCTGGATCTAGTATTATGCATGACATAATACATGTTTTCAGTAGATAATTGATCAATTGAGAATTGAAATTAGACTCTTGGGACTATATTGTTAAGAATATATGGTTTACAGAGGCTAACTGGGCTTTTAAACAGACATTATTTTGTAGTTGATAAGAATTCTTAACAGATCTTTCTTCAGAGTGTTTTATTGTCTAACTAGTTGCTAAGATGACAAATATTTTAAAGTTAAAAACATGCTTGGTGAATGTTTTTAAACTTTTTTAAATAAAATGAACAAATTTCATATATACAGATTTAGGAACATAGTGATTTAGGTGAATATTTTTTAAACAATGTGATGTTTTTATGAGAAGTCAATGGAAGTACTGGCTTCTTGTCTCATTTATTAGATTGATTTTGTGATTAAAATCAGATGGCATATACAATTCTGATAGTGCTTCTTATTAAAATATAATTGTCTTAGGCTTTTCATTATTAAAGGAAGTCAGTGGAAATTTTAATTACCCTACTCAGGTTTATTAGTCTGTTGTTTTATTGATGGGATTTGCATAAATCTTATGTTTGTTGAGGTTTTCTTAAATGATATTAAAGCCTATAAACTATAAGTTGAATATCAAGCAGGTTGTTTTTTTCATTAAACTAGCCACTTTGAAGTTTTTGTGTGTGTGTGTGTGTGTGTGTGTGATAATTCATTTATATTTGGCTTTTTTGGGCATTTATTCACTTACATTTTTTGTTACATTTTTGATGTTGATAAAATCTAGATTATATTTTATACTTTTGTTTTAAAATTTTATTGGAATTGTCTTTTGAGATTAAAATTAGATTCATGAAGTTAATAGACATATATTATTTGTAAAAATACTATTTTCAAGGGATGACATTGTTACTTGCAATGCCAAAGTCTCATAGTGGAGTGCCTGTTCAAGTCCCAGCTGCTCTGTTTCCAATTCAGCTCCCTGCTAATGCACCTTTGAAAGAAGCAGAGGATGACTCAAGTACTTAGGCTCCTACTGTGCATGTGGGAGATCTGGATGAATTCTGATTCCCTGCCTTTGGCTTGGACCAGTTGTGGTCCATGTGGCCATATGGAGAGTGAACCAGGGAATGGAAGATCTCTCTCTGTCTCTTCTCTCTCTCTTGCTCTGGCTGTCAAGTAAATCTTTAAAAAATTTTTTCAAAGTGGCACTGCTCTGATGAGTAGTGGTACTTTTTTTTTTTCCAGTTTTTCTCTTATTAATAATAACTCACCTCCAGTTACAGGAATTTATTGTTGAGTCTTTGTGTCATTTAAAAGTAATTTAATAGGCCATAGGTAGCAGAAATTTACTGTAACTGTTTATAGAAGTGAATTGTTTAGTTATTTTTTATCTGAACTTTTAAGTTAAATCTATGTTAGAGTTGGCATGTATTTTGTGGTTATGCTAATAAAAGCTTTTAAAATTTCTAAATGGAATTTAGTTGTTAATTTATCATCTTTAGTTTCTCAAAAATAATGATTGCTTATTTGCTTGGAGAACTGTGCTATTAACATTTACATATTTAATTTTCTCAGTAGCTCTATGAGGCACCATATTGGTTCACTGAAAGTAATGTTAATAAATTGGCAAGAATAGTCACCAGTGTAGTCAGGCAGTAGTGTTCCTCATGAAGAGGTGGTTCGTAGGCCCTGTGATGAGAATTTTGGCTACTAACACTGCATACGACCAGTAGTCTACAGTGAGATGAATCAGGTCAAGCAACAGCATCTTCCACCAAGTTGGAGATCTTAGATCCAAATGGAGCTCTATACTTTTATGTGTTACAGGGATGGGGGATGTCTGCCAAGGCAACTGTAGGCGGGACTTGAAATTATAATAAGTCTGTAGCAGGCTAATTTTTAAGCTGATTTTTTTGTTTGGCCTGTGAATGATATTATAAATGTCCAAAGGACCTCGGCAGAAAAAAGGTTCCCGGTCCCTGCTCTAAAGTCTAGGTTGCTGAGCTTGGTAAATTGTGAAACTTTGTTCAGTGGTGCCCAGTTTTCTAGCCAACTATATATTCCAAATATTGCTCATTTCATCCAGGAAACATAATTTCAGTTTTTTAGTGATTGATTTGAAAGGCAGATTTATCCAGAAACTCTTTTATACAAAGTTTGATAATGGTATTTGAAGTCCATGTCCATAAATTGCCACTTGTAGAATATAACTAATCACTCCTAGGATGTAGTTTAAAATTAACTTGTACACATTAGATAGTACTAGTAATACTGAAGATGATGTTTTTCTTCAACAGCCAGCTTAGTTAAACATTTTGGGAGCCTTGACCACTTACTAAGACTTTATATACATTGACTCATTTAGGACATAAAGTAAGCAGATGCCCTAAATAAAATATAATCAACATTATTTTTCAGTATAATATTTTGAATATATAATGTCATAGAATTCTGTATTGAAAATAAATTTTATATGAGTTTCCTTCTTATCTCTGTCCCCTACCTATTCATTTACCATCGCTTTCACCTTGTGCCCTCCACCACATCCCCTGCCTGCCCACCCCAGATCTTTGTTGCTAGATTCTTGCTTTTGGAGCTTCTTCATACATATTTGAAAAATTACTTTATTCTCTATTTTTCTACAGATGAAGCATATTAATCATAATTTTCATTTTTAATTTTACAACATATTTTTTTAAATTTTCAGTTAAAAATTATGAGTACAATGAATCCATAAATGTACCACGTAGAATTAACATTGCTAATAGTTTGCTGGATTTGTTTTGCTTATTTTACATTTCTTTCTACATAATGATGAGGGAAGTGGGTATACCTGAACCATGTGAAGCAAATTATGAATATCATGGTAGTCTGTCCCTAAATACTTGCAATACTTTAAGGTTATTTACCACCCAATCATAGAGGGATATTAAGGGAAGGAGTGGCAGGATTGAATTTAACTATTCGATTAGATGGATGGAAGGTGCCTTTGAGGAAGAGAAGACTAGAGGCAGGGAGGCTGATTAACTTTTGCATTAATGCAGATGAGGAAATGAAGATCAAATAGAGCAGAAGATTTGCTAGAACTTCTGGTTGATTGGATAAAAAAGAAAAGTTCTGGAAAAGAAATATTTGTTCATCTTATGTAGGGTTCTTTCTTTTCTGTTACAACTAAATGAGTTGGTTTTGTTTGTTATTAGAAGGAAAGAAATGAACATTTGTTTCTCTCTATACCAGACACACTTCATGCCAATTACTAAACATGTTATTTAATTCTACCACTAATTCTGTGAGGTAGCGATATCTTCATTTTTGCAGCTGAGGAAATTGAAGTGCAGAGTTGCAAAGTAATTTGCTCAAGGTCATATTGCTCTTAAATGGCAGATCTGGAATTTTAGTATGGGTCTGAGTAACTGAAGTCATTACATGACAGTTTTCCAGTTTGTTTCATGAAGTGAAAAAAGTATGAATGTTGGTAAATTTTTTTCTAATTATTTTTCTAATTAGTAAATTATTTTTCTAATTTAGTAAGTGTATTTTATGTTTTTAATCATGTGATCATTAGTTTTTAAAGAATAGTATGCCCAAGTGTCCCAGATTCCCTAGTGGACAAGACAATTTATACTTTTAAATTTTTGAAAAAATTTTTATTTTATTTGAGAGGCAGAATACAGAGAAAGAGAGGTAAAAACAGAGAGAAGTATCCCATCTGCTGGTTCACTTCCAAATGGCTGCAACAGCCAGGGCTGTGTCAGGCCAAATCCTCAAATGGTCAGTTTAAAACATACCTTATAGAACTTAAGTTTTCACAGGGCATTCTCTAGATAAGCCCTGAATAGAGAATTGCTCATCCAGATATTATCAGTCAGGGTACTAAACCCCAAAATAGCTAAGGCTTAAAATAGCAAAGATTTATTTATTTTTCATACAGCGTGTCCCTGTGGAACAATGAAGAATTCTATTCTTTGTCCTCATTTGGGAATTGAGACTAACCACTGTTGTTTACTGTGACATTGACTTTTAGTAGCTACTGTACCTTTTAGTAGATACTGTGTCACTTCTCATATTTCATTGGCTAAAATAAGTCACACTGCTCATATCTAACTTCCATGAATTATAATTTTGACATATGCTTAGGAGACCTGGAATATTGGTACACAGCCCTGATAACTAGCGTTAAGACCATGCTTAACTGATTAATAAAATCATTTTTTTAAAAAAAGATGCCAGGTAGCATACTAGATAGTTAACTAAAAAATTTCTAGGGGCCAGCACTCTGGTATAACCTATTAAGCTGCTGCCTACAACGCAGGCATCCCATTTGGGTGCCAGTTCAACTCCTGGCTGCTCTACTTCCAATCTAGCTCCTGCTAATGGCCTGGGAAAGCACTGGAAGATGGTCCAAGTGTTGGGTCCCTGTACTCATGAGGGAGATCCAGAAGAAGCTCCTGGCTGCTGGCTTCGACCTGGCTGTTGTCGCCATTTGGGAAGTGAACTAGCGGATGGAAGATCTGTCTTTCTCTCCCTCTGTAATTTTGCCTTTCAAATAAAAAAATCTTTTTAAAAAAATGACCAGTAGTTATTTAGGAGTCAGCTAGTTCAAAAGATTTTTTCTCTTTTGTGTTTGCTTGTAACATAAACCTATTAGTAAGGAAAGATTCAAAATTAGCAACTATTTTTATGTAAAATATGTTGAATAATGGGCCCACTGTAAGGTCTGAATAATCATTAGGGTATTAATTAGTATGACATAGGGTAACAAAAAGATCACATATTTTCTGTAACATAGATTTGCACTAAAAGTTTTTTTAAAAGTGTATAATGGTGGAAAATTTGCTATACAAGGAAGTACAAATGAATGATCATATTGAAATTCAAAGCTTTAATATAGACTTTTAAAATTTTGTGAGATGAGAGTGATTAATATATACATAGTATTTCTGCATATGTCCATAAAAAGGCAAAATTATAAATTTTCAGCTTTGAAAAATTTTTGTGTATATGTTCCTCTTTGTTGGTGGCATAAACCAGAGTTCAATGATTTCTTCATAAAATATGCTCTTTCCTTTAATGTTTTCAAAGTTTTGGTAAAATATGCATAGTACAAAATTTACTATTTTAGTGATTTTAAAGTATAATTCAGTGACATTAAGTACATTCACATTGTTGTGCAACAGTCACCACCATTCATTTCCAGAATGTTTTCATCTTTCCAAAACTGAAACTCTGTACCCATTTAAACAGTAACTCTCCATTTTTCTTTCCTCTCAGGACATGGATGCCACTATTCTACCTTCTGTTCCTGAGTTTGAGTATACTAGATAATTCATATAAATAGACTTAACACATTGTTTATTCTTTTGTGATTGACTTATTTCACTTACCATAATGTCTTCAAGGTTCATCTATGTTCTAGGGTGTATCAGATTCTGATTCCTTTTTAAAGGCTAAATAATGTTCTGTTAATATGTGTACACATTTAGTTTACTCATTCATCTGTCAAGTAGACACTGGTGTTGACTTCATTTTTTGGCTAAAATGAATAATGTCATGGTAATAACACGTGTGTCTATACCTGTTTCAGTTCCTGAATTCAGTTTGTTTGGATATGTATCAGAGAGTAGAGTTGCTAGATCATATGGAAATTCTATTTTACACACTTTGAGGAACTGTTGCACTGTTTTCCATAGGGGCTGCAAAAGTTTACATGTCCATCAACAGTGAATGAGGATTCCAGTTCTCTACATCCTACCAATAGTTGCTTTCTGAATTAAAAAAAAATTTCTTAGTGACAGTAGCCATCTTAATAGGTATGAAATGGCTTTTCTTTGCATTTACCTAAGTTTTTGTCTGAATATATGATTTCAGTACAACTAGATAATACCTTGGAGCATAATTGTTGATACTATATTAAGACTGTGTTTCATTTTTGTTAAGAAACTTCCAGACTGTCTTTCAGAGTGGCTATACCGTTTGCATTCCCATTAGCAGTGAATAAGACTTGTTCCTCTCATTGTTACCAGCATTTGTGTAGCCAGTGTTTTAGATTTTAGTCAGTCTAGTAGGTGTATAGAATAGGTGTCATCGTTTTAATTTACAGTTCTCTAATGACATATGTATAATGTTGAGTACCTTTTTATATGCTGTTTGTCATACATGTATCTTTTTTTAAGATTTATTTAATTTTTATTTGAAAGGCAGAGTTACAGAGAGGCAGAAGCAGAGAGAGAGAGAGAGAGAGAGGTCATCCACCCACTGTTCACTCCCGAGATGGCCGCAATGGCCAGAGCTGTGCCAGTCTGAAGCCAGGAGCCAGGATCGTCTTCCAGGTCTCCCATGCAAATGCAGGGGCAC
Source organism: Sylvilagus floridanus (assembly GCA_949820135.1). Taxonomy (NCBI): domain Eukaryota; kingdom Metazoa; phylum Chordata; class Mammalia; order Lagomorpha; family Leporidae; genus Sylvilagus; species Sylvilagus floridanus. Next base: position 62,041,033 of record OX463246.1, on the reverse strand, counting down.
AAGGATTTCGACCATCTTCCACTGCTTTCCTAGGTCACAGCAGAGAGCTGGATTGGAAGTGGAGCAGCTGGGACTCAAACCAGTGCCCATATGGGATATTGGCACTGCAGGTGGTGGCTTAACCCCCTAAGCCACATCGCCGGCCCCCCCATATCTTCTTTGGTGAAGTGTCCATTCAGATGTTTTGCCCACATTTTGAGTTGTTTCTTATTGTTGAATTGTAAGAGTTCTTTGTATATTATGAGTGCAAGTTCTTTATCAGATAAGCTTTGCATATATTTCCTCCCAAACTGTGGCTTGTTTTCTCATTCCTGCAACAATGTCTTTTTTTTTTTTTTTTTTGACAGGCAGAGTGGGCAGTGAGAGAGAGAGAGAGAGAGAGAAAAAGAAAGGTCTTCCTTTGCCGTTGGTTCACCCTCCAATGGCCGGCGCTGCCGGCGTGCTGATCCGAAGGCAGGAGCCAGGAGCTTCTCCTGGTCTCCCATGGGGTGCAGGGCCCAAGCACTTGGGCCATCCTCCACTGCACTCCCAGGCCACAGCAGAGAGCTGGCCAGGAAGAGGGGCAACTGGGACAGAATCTGGCACCCCGACCGGGACTAGAACCCAGTGTGCCTGCGCCACAAGGCGGAGGGATTAGCCTATTGAGTTGTGTGCCAGCCAACAATGTCTTTCACAGACCAGAAGGTCTTTTAGATTTAATGAAGTTCAGCTTACCCAGTTTTCCTTTATAGATTATGCTTTGATCATTGTATCTAAAATCTCAGTGCCAGGGCCAGCATTGTGGTGCATCAAGTTAAGCTGTTGCTTGTGACCCTTGCATCTTTTTTTTTTTTTTTTTAATAAATATTTATTTATTTATTTGAAAGTCAGAGTTATACAGAAAGAGAAGGAGAGGCGGGGGCGGGGGGTGGTATCCTCCATCCGCTGGCTTACTCCCAAATTGGCCGCAGTGGCCGGAGCTGTACCAATATGAAGCCAGGAGCCAGGAGCTTCTTCTAGGTCTGCCACCTGGGTGCCATAGCAGATAGCTGTATCAGAAGTGGAGCAGCTGGGACCTGAACTGGTGCCCATATGGGATGCTGGTACTGCAGGTTGCGGCCTAACCCACTATGCCACAGTGCTGGCCCCCTGGCATCCTTTTTTAAAATGCTGGAGTTCTGATTGCTCCACTTCTGATCCAGCAGCTCCCTGCTAATGTGACTAAGAAGGCAGCAGATGGTGGCCCAAGTGCTTGGTGGACTTGGTAGACTTGGACAGAGTTCTGGGCTCCTGGCTTTGGCCTGGCCCAGGCCCAGCTGTTAATCAGTGCAAAACCCAGGTTACCTAGATTTTTTTCTTATATTATCTCCTGTAAGTTTATAAATTTGGCCTCTTATATTGATGTGTGATTCATTTTCAGTTACATTTTTTGAAAAGTATACAGTCATTTCCTCAATTAAATTTCTTTGAATGTGAATTTTCAGCCTTCCAGCATCAGTTATTGAAAACATTGTCTTCTTCATTTTATTGCCTTCATTCCTTTTTCAAAGATAAGATGATCAAATCTCAGTAGCATACTTGTGGGCTGTTAATTCTGTTTTATTGATCTGTTTGTTCTTTAGCCTGTACCACACTTGAGTACTGTAGCCACATCTTGTTCTTCTTCTTCAGTATCGTGTTGACTGTTCTATATGAGCTCTAGAATCAACTTATTAATATCTACAAAGTAACTTGCTGGAGTTTGGGGATTGTGTTGAGCCTATAAAGTAAAGTTGGAAAGAGTTGATATCTTAACAATCTTAAGTTTTTCTGTCCATGAATGTGGAACGTGCCTTAATTTAGTTAGATGTTCTGTGATTTCCCTCATCAGAGATTTTGTTTCCTTCCTAGAAGTCCTATATGTATTTTGTTAGAATTACACCTAAATATTTATTTTGGTGCTAATGTAAATAATATTATGTTTTTTAATAGCATATTCAAGATGTTGACTTTGGTATATTATCATTGTAATCTACATCCTTGCTATTGTAGTCTCTTATTAGTTTCAAGAAGCAAATTCTACTTCATTGGTTTTCCAAATTTTCTTGTTTATTTTTGTGAAATTTTCATTTCCAGAATCATTTACTTCTTATAAAAATTCAGTTCAGATTTTTATTACTGTTATATTTAATTTCTAGGTTAATAAATGACATCTGTATGGTAATGTCATCTATATGCTTCCAGTTATTTATCAGATAGGTCAAAGTACAGCAACGCAATTCCTTCATGTCATTCCACACCAGTAATTTTTTGTGGCCGTGTATTTCAATGATTTGACTCACATAATTATGAATTTTTCTTTTTCGTGTGTGCTGTGATATAATTACTATCATCATCATTTCTTAGTTATTCCCCTTATTTTTACTCCATATATGTTGATTTTGAAAACCAACCATCAGCCAGCGCCGTGGCTCACTAGGCTAATCCTCCGCCTTGCGGTGCCAGCACACTGGGTTCTAGTCCCGGTCGGGGCGCTGGATTCTGTCCTGGTTGCCCCTCTTCCAAGCCAGCTCTCTGCTGTGGCCAGGGAGTGCAGTGGAGGATGGCCCAAGTGCTTGGGCCCTGCACCCCAAGGGAGACCAGGAGAAGCACCTGGCTCCTGCCTTTGGATCAGCACGGTGCGCTGGCTGCAGAGCGCCAGCCACGGTGGCCATTGGAGGGTGAACCAACGGCAAAGGAAGACCTTTCTCTCTGTCTCTCTCTCTCTCACTGCCCACTCTGCCTTTCAAAAGAAAAAAAAAAGAAAGAAAACCAACCATGATAACATGGGTATATTTCTTTCTCCTTTACATTTTTCCATCATACCTTCTGTATTAGTTAACTTTTTGTTATTACAACAAATACCTAAGGTAAAGGAAGGAGATTTATTTTGGTTCACAGTTTCAGAAGTTCAGAAATCTAAGCCAGGATGATCCCATCATCCTGGTTTTTATGAGGGTAGAGGCTGGCAAAGGCAGTGAATGTACAGAGGACTGATCATAAGGGAAACCAGACAGCTGAAAGAGACAAGTATCTTGCTCACATCTACCCATGTGGTCTCCTTATAGGGCTATCATGATTCCATCATGGAACTTCACCTTGCACCTTAACCTAGTCCTATCAATTCCTAAAGGCCCTAGCTGTGGACACTGTAATTAGATTAAATTCTTAATCCTTTTTTTAAAAAATTTCATTTAAAGAATACAAACTTTATGCATTTAATATATACAAATTTGCAGTGCCGGCATCTCATGGTGATTCTTGCCTCCTACCTCCTTCTGTTTCCCATTCTTGTTTTTAACAGAGATCAATTTTGAGTCAATTTTATACTCATAAGATTAACCCTAAACTAAATAGAGAGTGCACCATTAATGTACGACTTTGGGATTTAAAAGTCTTATGTTGGAAGCCATATCATATTCAAACTCCAGTTTCATTTTTAACATCCTCCACTACCTTGCCCATATTCTCTTCCTTATTACTCCTCAATTCCATTCCAAAATCTGGAACGTGAGAATAATTACTCTTATCCCTCTTGCATAAATCTTCCCTCGGTGCGTTAGGTGACTTTCAAAAGATTAAGTGTGGCTCAATCACTTGAGCCATCACTGCTGCCTTCCAGGTCTTCATTATCAGGAGTGAGAACCAAGTAGTGAACCCAGGCACTGTAATATGGTTTGTGGGTTTCTTAACCCACTTCTTAACTGCTAGGCCAAATGATCACTCCTTCAACTTTATTTCTATTCTGTATATTATCCCAAAATGCTAAAAATGGCCCCTTGACTCCTTTTATTTTCTCATTGAAAATTTTTAAAAAGATTTACTTATGTATTTGAAAGAGTTACATAGACAGAGGAGAGGCAGAGAGAGAGAGGAAGGGAGGGGTCTTCTATCCGTTGGTTCACTACTCTGCAATTGGCCTCAATGGCGGGAGCTGCGCCAACCCGAAGCCAGGAGCCAGGAGCTTCTTCCTGGTCTCCCACATGGGTGCAGAGGCCCAAGGACTTGGGCCATCTTCCACTGCTTTCCCCGGCCATGCAGAGAGCTAGATTGGAAGTGGAGCAGCTGGGACTCGAACTGGCACCCATATGGGATGCTGGCACTGCAGGTGGTGGCTTTACCCACTATGCCACAGCACTGGCTCCTCTCATTGAGATTTGATTTTTTTTTTTTTTTTTGCTAATGTCTATTGAACACAGTATGCTGAAGATAATTCAAATTTTTATTATTGATTCAAGATCTTGAAAACCTTTAGGATCTTTACCTTTAAGGTAACTAGCCCAAGTACTAGCATATTTCAGGTCTGAGATAATTATGGCATGAGGAATATATAATATTATCATTTCAGTTAAAATTCAGTAATACTGCTATGGTTTAGCATGAAACTCAACATTTTTCTGACTTAATGTGACTTTTTGTTAGTACATTTGGTAGCAAATTGGAACAAACATAATTGGTTCTTTTTTTTTTTTTTTTTGAAAGACTTGTTTATTGGGGCCAGCTGTGTGGCGCAGTAGGTTAAAGCTCTGGCCTGAAGTGCATCCCATATAGGTGCCGGTTCTAGTCCCGGCTGCTCCTCTTCCAATCTAACTCTCTGCTGTGGCCTGGGAAAGCAGAAGATGGCCCAAGTACTTGGGCTCCTGTGCCCACATGGGAGTCCTGGAAGAAGCTCCTGGCTTCAGGTTGGCGCAGCTCCAGCTGTTGCAGCCATCTGGGGAGTGAACCAGCAGATGGAAGACCTCTCTGTCTCTGCCTCTCTCTGTAACTTTCTTTCAAATAAAATCTTTTTTTTAAAAAAGATTTACTTATTAATATGAAAGAATTACACAGAGAGAGAAGGAGAGGCAGAGAGAGAAAGAGAGGTCTTCCGTACGCTTGTTCACTCCCCAACTGCCTGCAACAGCTGGAGCTGTGCCAATCCGAAGCTTGGTGCCGGGAGCTGCTTCTGGGTTTCCCATATGGGTGCCAGGGGCCCGAGGACCTGGGCCATCCTCCACCCAGGCCATAGCAGAGAACCGGATCGGAAGTGGAGCAGCCTGGACTTGAACTGACGCCCATGTGGGATGCCGGCACTGCAGGCAGCAGCCCTACCCACTGTGCCACAGTGCCAGCCCCACATAATTGGTTCTAATCAGAAGGCTAACAACTAATTGATTCCGTAATGATTTCTGTGGGGTTAGTCTTATACTTTGTCTAAAAGCCCAACAGATTATTCCTGGTCCCTTGGAATTACTGGTTTAGTTCTTTTTTTCTTATTTATTTGGAAGAGTTAGAGAGAGAGAGAGAGAGAGAGAGAGTTAGAGAGTTAGAGAGAGAGAGAGAGAGAGAATGTTATGAGTTGAATTTCTATGGGGGGATTAATAAAACAAGCAGGAGCTCTGCTCAGTTTCACTTATTAGAAGCATTTGTACTATCATCACTAGGAGAAACTTGAGAGTTGTGAGTTCTTTATTTTATAAGTTTACAAGGAAGTACTGAAACCAGGGTTAGAAATAAGGTCTCTTGATTCCATCACCAGAATATTTTTTTCGTCTTAAAGGGAACTTACACAAAAAAGTAAATATAATAATGACTTGTATATTTTAATAATAGTAATTGATAATAACAGCCCTCAGGAATTTATTCTGTGGGCTCAGAATTAAGGTTGATACTTGAGTAACCTGGAAACGTAAACAAACCAATCAACAAAACAAATAGGACAGAAATAAAAGCACTCCTGAGACAAACTTTTTCTGGAGTTTACAAAATAAGCACTGAACTGCACAGTAAATAAAATTATGATTTCCTTTTTTTAAGATTTATTTATTTGAAAGGCAGAGATGCAAATAGAGGGAGAGGATCTTCCATCTGTTGGTTTACTCCTCAAGCGGCTGCCACTGCCTGGGGCTGGGCCAGGCTGAAGGCAGGAAGGAGCCAGGAGCTTCTTCTGAGTTTCCCACATGGCTGCTAGGGGCGCAAGGAGTTGAGCCATCTTCTACTGCTTTCTCACGCCATTAGCAAGGAGCTCAGGTACTCCATTGTGGGATGCATCAGTTCTAACTGCTAGGCTAAACACTTCCTATAGATTATATTTTATAGGTATAATTGGTTAATGCTGTGTACAAATTGATGCTGGACCTCTGTTGTTACCTTATCTATCTAGAACTGAAAGAAAAATTGATTCTGTTAACAATTACTCAGTTTCGAGGTAGTTACTCAAAATAAGACCTGGTATAACTTACACCAACACAAATTATATATGATTTTTTTCTGAGGAATTTTATCTGAAATAAATTATATGTTTGTCTCTATATAAAAAGTGAATATAATTTTAATAAATGTGACTATATTCTGTATAATGTGAATATAAAATTCCTATTTATGATCTCTACATTCTAGCCTATCTTAAATAGTCTTTCCTAAGAAAAAATTTTAATTGTGATTTTTAGCTTTCTGGTAGTTTTATTTAACATTTTTAAAAAATTTGTGTTACCTTTTGCATATACCTTGATAAAAATGAGTTAATTTTTCTCTGTGTATTTGTTTATAATAAGTAGTTCAACAGGCCATCAAAGAAGGAGGTACTTTTCTCTGAAGGGAGGAGAGAACTTCCACTTTGACTATGACATTGTCTAAATAAGATCGATGTCGGTGAACTCAAGAGGCTTCCATAGCCTTGGCAGCTCATGACAAGAGCCTTGGGTGATTACTGGCGTCATAAATAAGAGTGTCAGTTGTTAAGTCAACAACAGGAGTCAATGTGTACTTACTTGCCTTGTAGGATCTCTGTCCTTAATGTGTTGTATTATGTGAATTAACGGTATAATTAGTACTCAAATAGTAATTTATACTTTGTTTGTGTGGGTACAAACTGTTGAAATCTTTACTTAGTATATAGTAAATTGATCTTCTGTATATAAAGATAATTGAAAATGAATCTTGTTGAAGAATGCGATGGGAAAGGGAGTGGGAGATGGGATGACTTTGGGTGGGAGGGAGGTTATGGGTGGGGAAAAGCTGCTATAATCCAAAAGTTGTACTTTGGAAATTTATATTTATTAAATAAAAGTTAAAAAAATAAGTAGCTCACATCTGTTTACAGAACATGTTATATAGTTTTATTCTTATATTTAAAATTATTAATAAAATTACTAAAATATATTCTTAAATTATATTTTGCCTTGTAAATTTAAAAAATTTACTTGGATTACAATTAACAATAAAATTTTATCATACAACTGGAGATAATTGTTTAAATTAAACTTGCTGTGTAGTCATAATTGTACAGCCCAGAGTTTTATATAATTTGCATGATTTTGATCCAAGAAGTCCCTAATTTAGAGAAACTGCTTAGAAAATGTCACTACATTTTCTAATATTTCAAGTTCTCGTCTTTGTATGTTTTTCTTGTAATATGTGAATTTGGTTCAGTCTTCAAATTTATTGTGAAATTGGGCTTGATTTCTATAATAAATAGATTTTTAAAAGGTTCTTAATTATACTTCTTTAATATTATGTCAACAATAAAATGTATTTTTGTATAAATAAAATAGCTTCCAAGTACACCTGTTTAGTGTATATGTATTTCTCAATGGAGCATTAATAGTGATAAAGATTATATGTTAAATTTGGAATTCACAGTTTTTTGAAGATATATGTTCATAAAACAGTGAAGCCCATTGTACAAGGCTTATGAGCAATCTAAATTATCTGATTAGTGAATAGATTAAAGTTGTGTACATATAAAGTTTTGCATGTTATTAGGGATTATATTATATTAAAAATGGACTGAATGCTATATATGAAAATTTAAACCATAATTGGAAATACTAATTTATTTTTGCAAAATCTACTAAGATAGCTTTAAGCCTGTAAAACTTTAAAATGTTAAAAATGTTATAATCTAGGAAAAAGTATGACATTTATTAGTATATATGACAATGTATATGTGGAATGAATAGACTGTTATCTTTAAGTAATTTGTAGGGGGTGAGGGTGGGAAGATTCTGATATCAAAAAGCTAGATTCTGTGCCTATTTTACTCCTAACTTAATATTTTTGTTTTCAACACTGTAAACAGGATATGAGATTAAACTAATAACATACGTTAAAATAATCATATAAGTAATTCCTGTTTAAACTACGTTAGATTTGAAATTAGAGTGAAAAAACTTTTTCTTATAATTCCCCCTTCCCACCCCACTTCTGATGCTATCACTTAGGAATCAGCATTCCAGAACAGTTGGTCTGGCTTTGCATGATTCTGCCTGGTCCTGACAAACCAGCCACTGTATATTCATAGAGAGCAATACAGTACTTGTCACTGGTGGCCTTTCTATGACAGAGAGCCTGCAGACTGACAAAGTGCAGCCTGTTGTGAACTGTCAAGTGAGAGTCTGCCAAAAACCCAGCAGACAGAACTAATTGGGGAGAGAAAGGACTTTTGTGCCCTATTCTCTTTCTTTCCCTTCTTTCATTTTTTTTTTTTTAAATAAGACAGATATTGTAAATTAGCTTGTTTATGTAAGATTTGTCTGCTTCTCTTTTCTTGTTGCATGGATCATTTTTTAACTTCAAATCTTGCACTGCAGGTTGTTTAGCACTTCTACATGGAGGTTGGCACCGGACCAAACTCGAGAGAAGCAACTCATAACAGTGGATGAAAAATTGGTAAGGATTTTCCACTATACACTACTATGATTCTGCCTTCAGGATTACTTTTGTACTATAGATATTCAGTATGGTATTTTGGGTTTTTCTAGGAAAGCTATTTGAATTTCTAGACTATGTATATATTTTAAAAAGAAATATTTGTCATAGAAAGATAATTTAAGCATTCTACATAAAGTCATGTACAACTATTAAAAAATAAAAATTATGGAAGGATTCCCTTTTTGTGGCATTAAAAAGTATCATTTGGAACACTTACTTTTGTAATGAGTGTATCCTTTTTTCTCAGTTACACTCCTGTAATAAAGTTGTGATATATTTACCAGCATACTGAGTTTTCCTAGACCTTTTCTATTTTTTTATATGTATGTATATGTACACACACACACCACCACCACCACCACCATTTGTATATATGCATGCAATTAAATTACAACTACCAACACCTTAATTTTGGCAGCCATTACTCACAACATTTTTACTGTGTGGCCTGTTACTTTAGGTGCATTTTGTTATTTATGCTTACCTTGTATAATAACATAAATTTTATGGTCTTTCTAAGACTTCTGTAGAAATGTATAGTGGTGTAGCATAATTTTCATTTCATGTCTGATTTACTGTTCTCAATCAATCAAATGAATGGATATGTTTCTTAACTATTCCCCATCTAAATGTTGTACAGTCTATCACTTTGTAAGCATAATCTAAATGATAGGTTGCATTTAAATTTCTTTTTTCACTATTAAAGATACATACAAACAGGTAAGCTGGCTGACAATTTGGAAAATTCACATCTTAGGTCTCAGGCTGGTTGGTTTTATCTTCAAGTTATTTCTTTTTTTTCTTTCCTTTTTTTTTTTTTTTAAGATTTATTTTATTTATTTGAAAGGTCAAGTTACAGAGAGGAAGAGACGAGTGAGAGATGTCTTCCCTCTACTGGTTCATTCCTCAAATGGTCACAACAGCTGGGGTTGGGCCAGGACAAAGCCAGGAGCCAGGAGCTTCATCCAGTTCTCCCACATGAGTACAGGGTCCCAAGCACTCGGGGCATTCTCCACTGCTTTCCCAGGCACATTAAGAAGGAGCTAGATCAGAAATAGTACAGCAGGGACGTTAACTGAAGCCCATATGGGATGCTGGTGCTGCACATGGCAGCTTAACCCATTACGCCGGCTCCTCAAATTATTTCTTAAATCAACCTACTGACATTTCTAGGCTATGTCATCTTATACCTAGATCATTGCCATAGTTTGCTAATTTATCTCCCTCAGACTCTTTAATCTTCTATGATTCATTTTATATAAGATAGGCAGACTGGTGTTTTCTTTTTTTTTTTTTTAAAAAACCTTTTGTTTACTTGAGAGAAAGAGATTGAGAGACACAGAGACAAAAAGAAAGAGCTTCCATCCACTGGTTCATTCCCCAAATGCTTGCATTGTCTGAGGCTGAGCCAGGCTATAGCTGAGAGCCAGTAACTGAAACCCAGTCTAAATGTCCCTCATGGGTGATAGAGACCCTTACCTGTTGTCTTCTAGGTTTCTGGAGCAGAGCTATGACTCAAACCCAGGCACTATGAAATGGGATGCATATGTCCCAAGTGACATCTTAACTGCTATAACAGTCTCCTACCCTGAGCATAGTCTTTTTTTTTTTTTTTTTAAAGATTTGTTTATTTGAAAGAGTTACAGAGAGCGGAAGAGACACAGAGAGAGGTCTTCCATCGCTTGGTTCACTCCCCAGATGGCTCCAATGGCTGGAGCTGAGCCGATCCGAAGTCAGGAGCCAGGAGCTTCTTCTGGGTCTCCCACATGGGTGCAGGGGCTCAAGGACTTGGGACATCCTTTATTGCTTTCCCAGGCCATAGCAGAGAGCTGGATCGGAAGAGGAGCAGCCAGGACTAGAACCTATACCCATAAGGGATGCCGGCGCTTCAGGCCAGGGCTCTAACCCACTGTGCCACAGCGCCGGCCCCAGTGAGCGTAGTCTTTTAAAAATGCTTGTTTTGTACCTTTTTATGTAAAATTCTTGGGTCTTTCTGTTCCTTTAGAATAAATATTACAATCTTAAGCTGGATTTTTAGGTCCTTTTTTTGTTTCTAGAAAGATTTAGGCGTTATTATTTGAAAGGCAGAGTGAGAGAGAGAAGGAGAGACTGATTCACCCTCTAGATGGCCACAATAGCCACAGCTGGTCTGGACTGAAGCAAAAAGCCTGGAATTCCATCTGGATCTCCCATGTGGATCCTGGAACTCTACCTGGGTTCCAGAGGCTGGCACTTGGCCTTTCTGCTGCTTTTCCAGGCAAGTTAACAGGGAGCTAAATTGGAAGCAGAACAACCAGTGCTCCATCTGGCATTGCAAGTTGTGGCTTACCCTTCATATGTGCCACTTCATCGGCCATAATACGCGGCCTTTGAGAACTTGCATGATTTAGCTGCTGTTTTCCTCTCTAGATATATCATTTACCACTGTCTTAAATTCTGTGCTACAGCCACACCAAGCCTGGGACTTGCTCTTTTATACTGCATCCAGGCATTCAGAGTTTGTATTCCTACTACCTGGATCTTTTTACTCTCCTCAAGTCTTCATTCATTTACCATTTCTTTTTTCTAAAGATGTTAATAAAACACCAGTTGCTTAGTTTAGTATAAAAGAAATAAGATCATAGACAGGGGCTGGCGTCGTGCTCACTTGGTTAATCTTCCGCCTGCGGCGCCCGCATCCCATCTGGGCACTGGATTCTAGTCGGAGTTGCTTCTCTTCCAGTCCAGCTCTCTGCTGTGGCCCAAGTGCTTGGGCCCCTGTACCTGCATGGGAGACCAGCAGGAGGCACCTGGCTCTTGGCTTCGGATCGGTGCAGCGCCAGCCACAGCGGCCATTTGGGGGGGGTGAACCAATGGAAGGAAGAAGACCTTTCTCTCTCTCTCTGTCTCTCACTGTCTAACTCTGTCAAATAAAAAAAAAATAAGATCATAGTATGTGTGAAAGGAGGAAGATTTTCACATCCCATGTGTTCATTAATTAATGAGAGCACAAATCTGTTTAAAAAATATATATATATTTATTTATTTATTTGAAAGAGTTACAGGCAGAGATTTTCTATCCACATTTTCACTCCCCGAGTGGCTGCTACAGCCAGGGCTGGACCAGGCTGTAGCCAGGAGCCAGTAATTCTATCTGGGTCTCTAAGGCGGGTTGCAGGGGCCTTGGTATTTGAGTTATCTTCGACTGCCTTTCCAGTCACGTTAGAGGAAGCTGGATAGGAAGTGGAAAAGCTGGGACTTAAACTTGCTGCAGTTGCAATCTGCAGCTTAACCCCTGAGGACACCATCTCTTTTAAGTCCCAAGAGGTTGCCCAAGAGCTTATTTCAATATTAGGTTTATTTTCTGTAAAACTCTCAAAGTTTAGAGTTCATTAATAACTCTTCTAAGTTCCTTTCTTTCTGGTTTAAAAAGTTAGTGAATCAGCCAGTAATACATTGTTCTTGGGGCTGATGTTGTGGAGTAGTGGGTAAAGCTGCTGCCTGTGATGCTGCATCTTGTATGGGCACCAGTTTGTGTCCCAGCTGCTCCACTTTTGATCCAGCTCCCTGCAGATGGTTTCAGAAAAGCAGCAGAAGATGGCCCAAGTGCTTAGGCCTCTGCCACCCTTGTGGAATACCTGGAGGAAGCTTCAGGCTCCCGGCTGCTGGCTTCTGCTCGGCTGAGCACTGGCCATTGCAGCCATTTGGGGAGTGAAACAGCAGATGGCAGATATCTCTGTCTCTGTCTCTCTCTCTTTCTCTCTCTGTGTAACTCTTTCGAATAAATAAATCTTAAAGAAAAAATATATGGCTTTCAACAAGGTTCTATTAAGCATACCAGAGAATTATACAGACTGATTTAATTTGGTGTTTTTAATTATGTCATAAAATCATTTGTATATTTTTGAATCTTGTAAATTTTGCCCAGGTTTGTTACATTGTTTTTGAAATGTACCAGTCAAAATGTCAATATGATATTCTAACTGAAATCAATTGAAGTCTTATAGTTATTGAAGTACTGTTTAATATGGATAACTGAAACTCATAGTTAATTTTCAGATATGATTTTAGCCATTCTTATAGGTTTGTATTCAATTAAAGTGTTAAATAATCCATTGATAACATAATTCTAATAAAGGTTTCATGTCTTTTTGTTCTTACAACACCCTCTAATGGAGGGCTTGGTAACTAGCATCATGACAAGACCAGTGATTTAAAAGGGCATTTCCAGAAATGCTGAGTAATCGGAGTTCATTTATTTTACATTTTGAACAATAAAAAATTTTATATAAAGTGTGTATCTGTATTATTGATAAAATTTTTCAAAATCTGAAGTAAATTCTTCTGAGTATTTTAAATGACAGGGAAACAGAATTTTATGTCACTATGTAATGTTTATGTAATGTTTACCGTTTTATTGTCTGGGCGTCTAGTAGGTAACAAAATAAAAGCTGAACTGCTGGAGGGAGATGATGGTTGGGTTGCAGCATGTGTGAGTGAAACCTTCCCCAGCTAGGCTTCTGAGGGGAGTTAGTCTTCTGTCCTTTTTTATTACACTTAACAATTGGTTCTCCAATTTCTCTTTTAAAAATTTCCGGTTAACTGACTCATTCCTTTGTGAGGCTGCTCTTTTTTTAATACTGATTAGCTATAATTTTTAGAAAGCTATTACTTATGGAGAGAGCAGAAGCTTTTCAACAAATGATGATGAGATAATTATATATTTATATGTAAAAACTCTTCACCCATACCTTGTACTATGCACAAAAATTAACTCCTAGATCCTAAATATAAATCCATGACGCTACATTTAAAACTCAAAATTTTTTATTTTCTTTTTTCTAAGATTATTGTGAGAATTTTTTTGAAGGCTGGCGCCGTGGTTCACTCGGCTAATCTGCCTGCGGTGCCAGCATCTCAGGTTCTAGTCCTGGTTGGGGCGCCGGGTACTAGTCCCGGTTGCTCCTCTTCCAGCCCAGTTCTCTACTGTGGCCCGGGAGGTCAGTGGAGGGTGGCCCAAGTGCTTGGGTCCCTGCACCCACATGGGAAAACAAGAGGAAGCACCTGGCTCCTAGCTTCGGATTGGCACAGCGCGTGCCGTAGTGGCCAGTCGGGGGGGGGGGGGGGGCGTGCGGTAAACCAACGGAAGGAAGACTTCTCTCTCTGTCTCTCTCACTAACTCTGCCTGGCAAGAAAAAAATTTTTTTTGAAGATTTATTTATTTATTTGAAAGAGTTACAGAGGCACAGAGGGAGAGAGGTCTTCCATCTGCTGGTTCACTGCTTAAATGGCAGCAAGAGCTCAAACTGGGCCAATTGGAAGCCAGGAGCCAGGAGCATCTTCCAGGTCTCCCACATGGGTGCAAGGGCCCACGGACTTGGGCCGTTTTCTACTGGTTTCTATGCCATAGCAGAGAGCTGGATCAGAACAGCCAGGATTTAAACTGGCACCCAAATGGGATTCCAGCACTGCAGGCCGCGCTTTGGCTTTACCTGTTATGAGAAGCACTGGTCCCCAAAATTTTTAATTTCTAGAAGAAAGTGTAAGAGAAAATATTTGTAACTTTAGGTTAGTCTGATGGTTTTTTGAATACACACCAAAGCATGATCTACTTTAAAAATTCTGCTGTTTAAAAGGCAGTGTGGGAGAATTGAAAGACAAGCCACAGTTCAGGAGAAATTATTTGGAAAATACATATCTAAAAAAGGAGTTGTAACTAGAAAATTCAAACAACACTAATAAAAGGAACCAGGCCCAAAAGGCTGTATGCTGTATGGTTCCATTTATTTGACTTTTTAAAAATATTTATTTATTTATTTGAGAGGCAGAGTTAGAGAGGGAGAGACAGAGAGGTCTTCCATCTGTTGGTTGACCTCCCAAATGGTCGCAGTGGTGGAACTGGGCCTGTCTGAATCCAGGAGCTTCTTCCGGGTCTCCTACATGGGTGCAGGGGCCAAGCATTTGGGCCATCTTCCACTGCTTTCCTAGGCCATTAGCAGGGAGATGGATCGGAAGTGGAGCAGCGAAGACTTGAACAGGCACCCATATGGGATGCTGGTGCCACAGGTAGAGACTTAACCTACTATATACCACAACGTTGGCCCCTTATTTGACTGACTTACTGACTGACTGACTTCCTTCCCTCCCTCCCACCCCCCACCTTCTTCTTTCCCTTTTTTTTTTTTTTTTTTTTTTTAAAGGATCTATGTATTTATTTGAAAGGCAGAGTTACAGAGAGGCAGAGACAGAGAAAGAGGTCTTTGTTCTGCTGGTTCACTCCCCAAATGGTCGCAAGAGCTGGAACTGGCCGATCCAGAGCCAGGAACCAGGAGCTTCTTCGTGGTCTCCCATGTGGGTGCATGGGCCCAAGCACTTGGCCATCATCTTCTACTGGTTTCCCATGCCATAACTGAGAGTTGGCTTGGAAGTAGAGCAGCTGGTCTTGAACTGGTGCCCATATGGGATGCTGGTACTGCAGGTGGCGGCTTTACCTGCTATGCCACAGCAGGGACCCCTTATTTGACTTTGAAATGGACAAAACTCTAGGGGTAGGAAATTGATGAGTGGTTGTCAGCACTGGATGTGTGAGGAGTTATTAACTGTAAAAGGAAGTGAGGAGATTTTGGAGAGTGATATAACTGTTCTTGATTAAGGTAGTGATTCTTCTTTCAAATCCATTTTTATAAAAGAAAAAATATAGTACTGTATACTGAAAGGATGAATTTTACTCTTTGTAAATTGTATATCAATTTAAAAAGTAGGAAAATGCTATTTCTTAATTTGTTATTCTACTTCCTTTTTTTAATCTACTTCCTTATCACTTCTATTCGTTGGTTCAACATCTGTCCTAATAATACATAGGGCATGCAGTTTTCTACGTGACGATCTTCTGTATATTGAAATGAAACCAGCCGTTTGGTACCATGAATTACTGATTCTCAAAGGGTTTTCTGTAGGGTGCCTAAAGCCTTTTCAGAAGGCCACACAGGCAAACTCTTTTTCATAATTATATTGTGTCTTTTTTTGCTCTTCTCACTGTGTTGACATTACATTGATAGTAGAAAATAATGCTGATAAAACTATTGGCACCTTTGCACAACAAAGGCAGTAGACTTAATCTTTGCTATTAGTCGTTGCATCCTTCATTTGTTCGCAAAGTTTTATAAACTAGTTTCACAATGTCCTTAATGAAGAAAAGCTTAAAAATTTTTTTAAATTTATTTTTTAGAGAATTAGTTTATTTACTTGAAAGAGACCCCGGGGGAGGTTTGAGGTGGGGGTCGGGGATGGGGAGAGAAAGAAAGAAAATATCTTCATTCTCCAGATGGACTCCATAGCCATGTCTGGGCCAGAGCTCCATTCCTGGTCTTCCACATGGGTGGCAGGGGCCCATCTGCTGCTGCGTTCCCAGGCGTATTAGTAGGGAGCTGGATCAGAAGCAGAACTGCTGGGACTCAGCAGGCATTCCAATGTGGGCTGCTGGCACTGGACGTGATGGTTTAACCTGCTATGCCACAACAAGGGCACTAGCACAGTGACAACTTTTAAGTCTTTTTATGTTTCATGTAGCAAAACAGAAGTATGTTCAAACCCTTTGGCTCTTTTACTAGACTGCAGTGGTTGTCTCCAGGGAAACTTTTGTTATAGTTGAGTTGTTGCAAACTGAATTGTTTTTACAATTATGGTTATTCAGTCTCCAGTACTTGGCAGACATTTTCTCAGAATTGACTCTGTCACTTCATGGAAGTGTTGCTCATGATAAACTTCATGCTTTCAATCAAAATTAGAATTTTTATAGAACATGATTCTGCCACTGATCGGAACTTGACATTTTCCTAGTTCTTCAAGACTAGTGGACTTTTTGATAACATTAACAAATGTGATCTTTGAACTTGTGTCATGAGGTATGGTTAACATTTGGAAGATCTGTAGTCCAATATTTTCTGTATGACAAAAGCATGATGTTATAGAAACATGCATGTATAAAAGTTTCATTTAAAGTACAAGATACAACGATGGAATTTAGTGAACCAATTGTGAAAATATTAGTTCTAATGATACCAAAAAAGTTCATAGAAAATGAAATTAAAAGGTGTTTATTTTGGTGCACAAAATTTGAAATGAGTATTTTCTAAAAATGTATAGGAAATACATATTACGAAAAATGATGGATGAGGCTGGAGTGTGGTCCAGTTCAGCTATTATGGCCATTTGGGAAATGAACTAGCAGATAGAAGATTCTCTCTCTCATTGTGTTTCTCCCTAACTCACCGTAGTGCTGCCTTTCATATAAATAAAATAAATATTTAAAAAATGATAGTTGGATTTCAAAACTTTTTGCGCCAAAATAAACTTAATTTGATTTTCCACCAGCATTTTGAAGTGCCCTCATAAATGTGTGAAGATGACTTTTCTTCATATTTTAAATTCAAAATAACATAGGCACAGCAATTTGAGTGCAAGAACAGGTGTTAGTTAGAATTTGGAGGATTTCTACAGAAGACCAAGTTCTTGGAAAATGTACATTATGGAAAAAGTATGCATTGATTTCCAAAAAATTTTTGCACCAAAATAAATATACCTTTTAATTCCATTTTTTTCATGATCCTTTTGAAGTATCCTAGTATTAAGCTAGACATTTAAAGAGATTTTCAAGAATGCAAATGAGTGCCATCCTCAATTTTTTAGTTTTTGCAAATATGATTATTCATTAAAATTTTGTTTCTATTGATACATAATTGGCTTAAGTACATATTTTAAGATTTCCTCTATTTTAGTTTGTTGTATGATATATGTAAATATTAACCATATGAACAAAACCTCATTGGAGTCCTAGTAATTTTTAAAGACTGTAAAGAAGTCTTAAGACCAAAAATATTGTAGATTGTTCTCATAAGCCTTCTTTTTTCTGGGTTAAACATTCCAGCTTGATTTATTTCACATGAGTTCTAGGTAATTAATCATCTTGATTACCTTCCAGTTTGACTGAATCTCTTTAAAATGTTGCCAGGATTTCTCATGATACTACAGATGTGGTCAAGGGTGTGGTGGGGAATATTGCCTCTGTTCTTTTTAATCACAGTGTTTTAGTCAGGCCACTTAAAATTTAGGTTCTCTTACTTCTTATGTGGATTTCATGGAGGGTTAAAACTTCAGTTCCTTTCCTGTGCATTATCAAGTTATATTTCTTCCATCTTGAGTTATAAGCTGTGTATTATTTTTAACTATTATTCTCAGATTTACTCAAATAACACGTTACCAAGTGAAGCTTAATTTCTTTTTTATTGTTACATCTTGCAGACAGAAATTAATCTAGAGAGGATAATAAATCAAAGGAATTCTCAAAGTTTTGTGGATGTCTGTACCATTATAAGTACAAAGAAAAATTTGTTTTCTTCTGTTTGTCAGTTGTGTATTGACAATGTGTACCCTGTCTTTTTTATTTTTTTATTTTTTTTTTTTTAGGCATAAAATGTAGAAAGGAAAAGTCTGCCTAGCATTTTCTAGAGTAAAGAATCCATTCTCTTATTTTGAAACTGTGTACAATGTTAACATTGTTAGAGAACAAATCTGTAGAGAATAAGATTTTAGTAATTCGTGGATTCTGTTAGTAAATAATTTTAGAATACATGGTAAATTTGTAATCAGTCAACTTTGAGTGTCTTTTATTGTTTGTTGTATATAAACTATCTAATCTTTTCATTTACTCTTGGAAAGAGTAAGAATTTGAATATACAAAGAGTAGATGGCAGTGTCCTTAAATGATCCTGTAAATTTATGTTTAAAAACACAATGTTTAAAAAATTTTTCTGTAGGTTGTACCATTAGAATTTCCAAAAACGTGATAATTTCCTACAGAAGGAAAGCTTACGCATGGTGGTTTGTTTGGCTCTTGGTTTTTGTTGCAGGAGAGACTGTGCCATGGAGGTTGGGTGAAGAATGTTTCTGCCTTTCTGCATTATTCAGAGGGTAACTTTTTTCCCTTTATACCTCCCCCTGTGCACCAATCTCCTTTCAGCCAATGAGCATGTGCATATTGTCTTTTCATATTTATTTTGACTATACAAAAAAGAGAAGTTAAATTTGCAATACATTTTAAAGATTGAGTATTGTTCCCCTCAAAAACCAGCCAAAATGTAAGTTAGACCTACCCAGGTATACTTTTGCTTTTTAATCATTTTATTGCCTCTTTTTTTACATAATAATTCCTTGTTTGTAACAATTGCTTTATAGTAACAATTTCTACTAAAAATATCAATACTAAAAACAGAAAAATACCCTCATGAAACATAAGAACAGCTTTCAAGTTATTAGTAGAGATGATACAAAATAACCTTTTATCATTTGGACATTAAAATAGTTTTGTAAAAATTATTACATGTAAAAATTACAACATTATTATGTTGACTGCTGTCTTTCATTCTTCATTTATTAAGTACTTAGTGAGTGCTCCTATATACCAGTTACTATTCTTCTATGTTTGTATTGACTTTGAGCTTATTTTGTTTAAAATCTATTAAGCACCACCATTTTTACCTTTTAGAAAGGTGTTATGGTTATTTACACAGGCATCTTCGACTTAAATGCATGTCTGAAAGCAAACTTTATATTTAGTAATCTGTAAATCTAAAATCTTTTGAGAAGGTATGGAATGCGGAAGGACAGCTATCATTTCAGAGCTTTTTGGAGAAATTATAGTATATAGCTATTGTAAAAATTTAAGATTTTCAACATTTTAATAGTCTTCTGTTAATACTTTGATTTAAAATTAGGTAATGCTGTAAAATAATTAAAATCGGTGTCTGTTGCCTATTTATTGTATTTTACTACTTGGCAATTTTCCAAATAACAGTGAACAGCAGTTAAAGCTTTTGTACTTGCTGATACCTGCAATAAATAATTGCTATTTGATTAATAAGCTCATGGCACTGAGCACATGCTCAGCCATTGGAATTTTAATATTGCAGTTTTAGAACGTCTGTATGCAGCAACAACTTAATAGTTTTTATGTCACACTAATAGTTAAAAAAATTGTTTTTCATTGCTTGAACTTATAAGAAAATTGACTGTTTTTTGCAAACTTTCAAAATAAGACATCATTCACTACATATGTATGTGTTTTGTTATTTTTTCTTCTACTAAAAATTTACAAATGAAAACTATAAATCTGCAAACGAATTAAAAATGGTTCATTAAGAAGTGACTTGCATAGAAATAAACTTTAATTAAGAGCTTATATTTGCTCTGACTGTTTGCTTTTATTTTTTTTTAAGGGGTCAGTTTTTTCTTGGGAGATTACTTTCTTTCAGTGTATGACGGTGCTATCTCTGCTAGATTGGGGTTATACAGCCTTCTAGCATCTCAAGTGTCTGTTTTGTCTGGACTTTACTCACGCAGCATTCTTGTGCAAAAATTTCAAGCCTTTAGTCTGGAGCACTGGGTCAAAGGATATGTCCCTTTGAAGGGTAGACAGGAGTTTTTTATGTTTTATTCACTAAGTAGTATTTCATTTTACATCAAAGAATAGTAGCTTTTGAGAACCTACCATGGTGGCAGTTTTTTTCGTTAAGACTCACTAAACATGGGTAATGTTTCTTCAAATTTGTAGGTCTACACAAATGCTATATCCTTTTGCTTAGATATTATTAAAGAGAGAAAAACCATTAACTAAATGTAACTGTTAGTTTGCAATACATTTTATATTTTGACAGCAAATGTAGTTTTTAATATGTACTTTCCTATGTTAGGTTTGACACTAACCACAAGCTGATGGATAAAAAAAAATTGGTGAATAGCCTTTAAGATTGAAGCAATACTGTTGCTTAAAATCCCTAAGGAAGTAGTAATGTCTAGTGATTTTGGAAGTGTCAATTTTATAATGAGGTGATCATTCTTTATTTGGCCTTTTTTAGAACTGGGTATATGTATATGATACTGACTTTAAAAAATAAAACTTTAAGTAATGAAAAATTTTAAGACTTGGTAAACTAGAAGGAATTATTTTTGCATTTTTTTCTAGGTTAGTAAATATTTTGTGTCCAAATAATTAGTCATAATAAACTATCGTTTATATTATGAAATTGTTAAATTACATTTCATATTCCTAATACAAGACATATATACCTAAGCTTATGGACTAACATTAAAGCAATTTGTTTCCACGTTTATGGTAACAAATGCTCTTAAATTAGTGAAAATTTTTCTATGTAGTTATGTGATCATTTAAAATAGAAATGTTTCTATTCTCATGATGCACTGGTTTTTTTAAATAAAACTTTTGTTAACTTTACCTTTAGCCATGATAATCATTAAAAGAAACCACATTTTATTTCTTACATACAATTGTTTCTAAATAACATTATATATGGAATTTTGTTTTCTAAAATATATGTCCAATTTAAATCAGTTATTTTATATGTTATGCTTATTTAGTAAGTATAAAATATTACGAAGTAAATGAATATTAAGAATAATAGTTTTTATTGTAGACCCAAACCTTAAAACTTGAGAATTATCTTTCTATATTGTTTAAGGAATAAAAAAAAAAAATCTTTCCTCTATAGTTTTCAGCCATCTCTATTATCTCTGATTCTTCAGCAATTAAAGCAGATTTATTTTCCTCTTTGTTCCTACTTGGAATACTTGAACAATGCTGGGGAATTGAACTGACTGGAATGTTTTCTCTTTCAAAAGCTTTAAAGTTCTATGTACCAATTAGCAAAATACAGTAAAGGTTTAAACTGTTAATAGCCACAACATCTTTAATGCATAGACCTGTAGTATGTGGGGCCGTATAACAGTTTCCATTGTATGTCTCTTTTAAGGAGAGTAACTGTGTCAGTTCTTTTCTTGCTTTACTACCTGCTGTGTATGGAAATTGTGTATAGTACTTGACACTTGCTTTCAAGAATTTAAAATTCTTGCATGTTATTATGTGGGAGCTTTGGCTCTCAATTAGGAAGAATTGATAATATTTGGATTTTTTAAATAAATTTTTGGTCATATTTTAGCAACTACACAATTTATATATGATAATACATTATCATTATATTCTTTAATGAATCTGGGAAATAAGTGGTATATTATCTCCTTGCAAACTGCTTGTCTGAGTTTTCCCATTTAACTGAATATAATTATAAACTAATCATTAAATTTATATATTAGAGTATACAGAGACACTTGATGTTTTTATTTTATGCTGTATTCCAATGTAGGTTTTGGGAGTTTTGTTTTGATCCCTTTCATAGTTGAGAGAATCTTGCTTTTAGAGTTAACAGCTTTTTTAATTGGTCAGCTTGCCAGATAATTTCAGAACTTAAGCATTTATTCAAATACCTGCCACAGACTTGTTAAAGCTTTGTGCCCATCATTTCATATTAAGTTCCCAAAGAAGTTAGGGGTGAGAGGAAATAAAGAAATAGTAGCATCTTTTAGTGCTTTCCCCCCTGCATATCATCTGCCTTAAGGAACAGAATTATAGCAAAGAAAGGAGAATACAGAACTCAGAATTTGAGACTAGTAAACTTTGATTTTGTTTTTGTCTACAGACTTTCTAATTCTGTATGACCTAGTCTCTCCACTGTTTTCTTCAAAATACCACCTACAAGCCTGTAAATATTTTCTTGTTTTATATGATGAAGAAATTTAAAAAATACAGCAGTGATATGAAACTATTATTGTATTATACCTCTGAAATATTGCTTCTGTGCAAAGCATACTTTAGAAATGTATGAACAGGCTGCTTGTTAAGTTGCTGTCTCATGTTTAATACTTTA
This sequence comes from Sylvilagus floridanus, assembly GCA_949820135.1. NCBI lineage: Eukaryota > Metazoa > Chordata > Mammalia > Lagomorpha > Leporidae > Sylvilagus > Sylvilagus floridanus. The sequence goes on along the minus strand of OX463246.1, from coordinate 62,018,591 downwards.
CTTTTGAAGCTTTTCAGTATATTATGTGTTACTTAATTAGGGTTTTATAAAATTAATACTTCTAATAAAATAGACAAAAATGATACTGGCTTTCTCTAAGAAATGTATAGGCATAGAGATGTACCAAAATATTCAGCTGAGGATGCTAATTAAAATCTATCAATTAAAAAGATTTTTTAGTTGGGTAGTTTGAGCTTTGACATCAAAAGAATAAAAACAAAGTTTCTGGTTTAGTAAGCATTATAGTATATTAAATCTTCAAATATGGCTGATATGACTTGGGATATTTCTTGAGGGTTAGTAGTTTCTTTTTTTTTTTTTTTAAAGATTTATTTTATTTATTTGAAAGAGTTACAGAGAGAGGTAGAGCCAGAGAGAGAGAAGGGGAGAGAGAGAGAGCGAGAGAGAGAGGTCTTCCATGTGCTGGCTCACTTCCCAAATGACTGCCATGACCAGAGCTGAGCTGATCCAAAGCCAGGAGCCAGGAACCTCTTTTGGGTCTTTCATGCAGATCTAGGGGCCCAGTGACTTGGGCCATCTTGTACTGCTTTCCCAGGCTATAGCAGAGAGCTGCATTGGAAGTGGAGCAGCTAGGACTTGAACCTGTGCCCATATGGGATGTTGGCACTGCAGGTTTGGGCTTTAACCCAACTAGGACAATCTGTAGTTGTTTATGAAGGTCATTCCAGAGATTTCATACTTTGCTTTTATTTATATATCCATCAATTCATTCATTATACATTTTTGAATACTTACTATATTACCATATTCTAGTCCTTGATGATATAACAGTGAACTAAGAACACTGTTGCCCTTGAAATTTATCTGAGTATTCTCATGTGTTAAGTATACAATCCCCTTCATTTGTAAATAATTAAATGTGTTTCCTAGATTTATGAATTACTTAGCTATTATAATTAAAGGTCCTTTCAGAACAGCTCTAGGGACATAATTATAGTTCATTGCTGTCTTTTTAATGATTATTTATTATTATTTCTTTGAAAGATAAAGAGGGATAGAGACTGTTTGTACCAGCTGGTTCACTCCCTATATACCTGCAATAGCCAGGGATGGATCAAGCTGAAGCCAGGATCTAGGAACTAGATACAGAGCTCCCATGTAGATGGTAGGGACCCAAGTACTTGAGCCATAACTTAATGTGTCCCAGGGTGTACAGTAGCAGGATCTGGATCTGAAGTGGGGGTAGGAGTTGACTCCAGGTACTTGATATGGGATGTGGGTGTCCCACATTGTAGTATGATTGACACAGTGCCCCCAAGCCTGCCACTCATTCATTGACATTTATTTAATTTTTTTTATGTTTGAGAAATAAAATTCATAATTTTCATAGAGTTTTGCACATATGATACTAGTGATTGAATTCTTAGCAATCATGTTCTAGAGAAGCCCAATTTTTGTCTTTGCATTTTAGATTTTACAATTTGGCAGTTTTTCCTATTAAATAATTTTGTGAAATTGAAATTTCTTTTTGATACAGATCATATTGAAATCTGAAATGATAAACTCATCTCCCTCTTCTCATTCCTGACTCCTGTAATGCTCCCCCTGCCCAAAATATGGGGAGAAGAAAGTTAATGGAGATTGTCATAGTGGTAAATGAGGATAAGGAGAAACTGATTGAGCTGCTGTCCATCAGGTGGTTGCTGACATGCCCCAACTGCATTTAAGCTCTGTATCTCTCTTTAGTCAGTGGTACTTGTGTGACTTCATTTTTTTTTAAAGATTTATTTATTTATTTATTTGAGAGGTAGAGTCACAGAGAGAGGGAGAGACACAAAGAAAGGTCTTTCATCCGCTAGCTCACTCCCCAAATGGCCATAATGGCCGGAGCTGGGCCAATCAGGAGCCAGGAGCTTCTTCCTGGTCTCCCACGTAGGTGCAGCGGCCCAAGCCCTAACTTGGGCCATCTTCTGCTTTCCCAGGCCATAGCAGAGAGCTGGATCAGAAGAGGAGCAACCGGGACACAAAACCAGCACCGATATGGGATGCCTGCACTGCAGGCCGAGGCTTAGCCCACTACGCCACAGTCTCAGCCAATGACTTCATTCTTAATTTTGATTCTATTTCTTCTTCCTTGGCTTCTCCTTCTCATCTTCTTTCTCTCTGCTTCTTGAAAATTGCCTCTCTTCACGGTATTTTTATGGTTCTTTTCTTGTGTTTGTTATTTTCTGTCCCTCTTCTGCTGACTACATAGATGCCAATTATCTATCTCTCTCTGGCTGCTTTTTTCCCCCCTCTTCGGCTATCATTCCTATTTCTCTTTCTCTGCCTTCCTCCACTTTTTACTTGATTTTTGGCTCTCTGATTCTTTGGCTGTGATCATTCTTTTCTTTATAAAAGATTTATTATTTATTTATTTCAAAGGCAGAGTTAGAGAGAGAAGAGGAGAAGGATGAGGAAGGGTGTGGGGGGGGAGAGACAGAGATATCCTCCATGTTCTGGTTCACTCTCCCCAAATGGCCACAATGGTCCTAGCTAGGCCATGCCGAAGCCAGGAGCCAGGAGCTTCTTCCGGGTCCACATGGGTGAAGGGGCCTAAGCACATCATCAGGGAGCTGGATCAGAAGTGGAGTGTCTGGATCTGGAACTGGTGCCCACATGGGACACTGGGGTCACAAGCAGAGGCTTAATTGTTACACCAAAGAGCTGGCCCAGTCATTCTTTTATACTCAAGTGTCTTTTCTATTCCTCTTCTTCTTTTTTTTTTTTCTTCTCTTTTCCACACTTCTGCTCCTTTTGTCTTTTTTCCTTTACCTCTTTCTTCCTTGCTGTCTCCCAAAATGGCTAGGAAACTACATCAGAACTAGAAGGGAGAAGCATTGATGACCGAATCTTCTAAGTGCTTTTTTCTTTCATTGTCTTATTTCTGCTGTTAAAAATAGGAGATTTTTTTGAGATACATAGCCACTGGAAAAACAAATGCCATGATTACTACATTATTTCATTATTTGAAATTTTCACCTTAGAAGCATGGGATAGTGGAAAGATCCAAGATTTATGTATAGATACAGCCTTAGATCTCTAATCCCTTCTCTTAGCTGTACAACCTCAAGCAAGTTACTTAACCTTTGTGAATGTCCTCAGGTTATAAAATGAAATTAGCTTATCAGTTTAGAGAGTTAGTTGAGATTACCTGTATTAAACAAGAAGAGAACACAGAGTTTTATATTCACCATTTAATGAAAGTTCCTTTCTTCCCTTTTTTTCTTATTTGAAGTTGTCAGAAAAGAGTACTAACCTAGCATTTTAATTGTTATCTTTAACTGTGAATTAATCGAGTCGTATCTGCTGTTCAGATATTGAGTTCTAGGGTATCTTAGTACAAAATATTCACCTCAGTTACAGTGCTGTTGTATCAGACTTATGTTAATTTGTGTTTATATGTGTATTTGTGGTTGGTACTTGTTTTTGTCATGCAATTTTCTTTCTCTATTAGCTAAGTCATGTATATAATTCTGTCTCATCACATGTTTTTGACAATTGTATAATTCTTTAATTGTGAGATGCTTGGCTATATGGGCTACTTCCAAACATTTGTGGAAAATGAAATTAAAAGCTAAGTTTATTTTTCATTCAAAAAGTTTGAAATCTCTGCGTATAAGAGGTCTTAGAAACATTAATGAAAAATTCATATTATGAAAAACATGCTTTGATTCTAAAGGTATTTTATTGTACCAGAACATTTTGAAATTCTCTTGTGTAACTCTTTCTGGTTAGAAATTCCTCCAGCCATTTATTTATTTAAATTTATTTTCATTTGAATGGCAGAAAGACAAACACAGATAGCTCCCATCTGCTGGTTCACTCCCCAAATGCCCACAGTAGCTCAGGCTGGGCCGTGCTGAAGCCAGGAACCTGGAACTCCGTCCTCATCTCCCATATGGGTAGCTACTACTCAAGTACTTCAAGCTATCACCAAATGCCTCCCAGGATACGGATTAGCAGGAAGCTGGAATCCAAAGCAGAGGTGGGACTTGATTCCATACACTCCAGTAGGGGATGCAAGTGTCCCAGGCGGCATCTTTACTGCTGCACCAAATGTCTACCCTTGCTCCAGTTTTTTTTATTCTTAGTTTTGTATGGTTTTAGTTTTGCATGGTAGGTATTCTTAACTTATTTGTGAGTTGATATTGAAGTTTGACCCTTGTGTATATACTGGAATCTTATTTTTTTAATCTAGTTTCACAGTATGCTTTTTAATTTGATGTTTAAAACATCTACATGCAGCATATTCATTGATATGGTTAGGTTTAAATTTAGCATCTTGCTGTTTGTTTTCCATATGTCCCATCTGTTTTCTTTTTCCTTCATTTTTTTCAGCAATTCCTTTAAGGGTTACAAAGCGCATCCTTAACTTTGCATAGTATATATCCTAAACTCATGACATATCACTTTATATGTAACAAAATGATTTAAAACAACACTTAAGGTATCACTCCAGTCCTTTTTGTTAATGTTGACATACATTTTACTTACATGTTATAAACTCTGGTAATTTTTTTTTTTTTGCTTTAAACAGTTATCTTTTAATGAAATTAATAAGTGTGAAGAAAAATGTTTTATATTTGCTTACAAATTTACCATTTCTCTTGCTCGTCTAGATACAAATTTCCATCTGGTATCCCTTTCCTTCAGCCCAAAGAACTTCATTCATCATTTCTTGTAGTACAAGTCTGTTGGGACATAATCTTTTAGCTTGCACCTAGTTGGAAATGCCTTGGTTTTGCTTCTACTTTTGAAAGTTCTTGTCTAAGCTTAGGCCGCCGTTACCAAATACTATAGCCTGGGTGGCTTTAACAATAGAAACTTACTTTATCTTGGTTCTGAAGTCTAAATAAAAGGCCCAAGGTCAAGTGCTTATATGGTAGATATCTGTTGAGAGCTCTTTTCTAGGCTTGTAGAAAGCTGCCTTCTTGCTATGTATGTGTACTTATTCAGCAAGGAAGGAGTTAAAGAAGAGATCAAGCTCCCATCCTCATGATCTCTTTTAATCCTAATTACCTCCCCTATTCCCCATTTCAAAATACCACCACTTTGGGGGTTAAGATTTCAACATAGAAATTTGGGAAGGACACAAACATTCAGTTTGTAACAATACTTTTCATTGGATATAGAATTCTAGCTTGAAGGTTTTTATTTTAGCACTTGTTTAAAATTTTTAAAAGATTTTTTTGAAAGGCAGAACTAGAAAGAGAGAGGGAGAGAGAGAGATCTTCCATTTGCTGGTTCATTCCCCAAATAGCTGCAATGGCTGTGGCTGGGCCAGGCTGAAGCCAGCAGACAAGAGGTTTGTCTGGATCTCCCACATGGGTGCAGAGGCTCAAGGACCTGGGCCATCCTCTGCTGCTTTACCGGGTGCATTACCTGGGAGCCAGATCAGAAGAAGAACATTTAGGACTTGAACCAGTGCCCATATGGGATCCCAGCATTGCAGATGGCAGCTTTGCCCACTATGCCATAACACTGGCCCCTATTATAGCACTTTTAAAGAGGTCATTCCAGTTTTTCTTTAAATTGTGGTTAAATGTACATAACACAAAAATTGCCATTTTAACCAGGCATTTTGATGTCCATGCATATGAAAGGAATTTAAAAAGTTCATGGAATGTGCATGAATTTCAAATTTTTTTGCATAGAAGTAAACTTTTATGCATGGATTTCAATATTTTGTACGGAAATCAATTCTTTTAATTTTACTATCCACAAACTTTTTGAAGTACCCTTGTATATATCACATTTTGTTTATCCGTTCATCTGCTGATGGACATTTGGGTTGTTTCTGCCTTTTGGCTATTGTGAATAAAGCTATGAACATGAACATTAATGCCCAAATGTCTGTTTCAGTCCCTGCTTTCAATTTTTTAAAATAGATATCCCAAAATAGAATTGTTGGGTCATATGGTTATTTTGTGTTTAACTTTTGGAGGTACTGCCATACTGTTTTGCACAGGAGCCGTACCATTTTACATTCCCACTGCAATGGACAAAGGTTCCATTTTTTTCCACATTCTTGCCAATGTTTGTTATTTTACATGTTTTTTATAGCAACATTGTAAGTGTTGTGAAGTATCTCATTGTGGTTTGGATGTTATATATTTTATTTTTAAAATTATATATTTGAAAGGCAGAGAGAGAGAGAGAGAGATCTTTTTTCTGTTGGCTTCCTCCTCAAATGCTTACAGGAGCCAGAGCTGGACCAGGACAAAGCTAGGTACCTGGAACTCCATCTTGGTCTCCCACATGGCAGACGCCCAAGTACTTGAGCTGTCATCCACTGTTTTCCCAGGTTGTTAGCAGGGAAAGTAGAGCATCTGGGACTCAGTCAGCTTTCTGATAAGGGATATAGGCATTGTAGGCAGCAGCTTAACCTAGTGCTTTACAAGGCTGGCCCCTGATTTTATGGTTGTGTTTTTCTTTTTGTTTTAAGATTTATTTATTTACCTTAAAAGCAGAGCAACAGAGAGAAGAGGGAGAGGCCAAATGAGAGATCTTCCATCTACTGGTTAACTCCCCAAATGACCGCAACAGCTAGGACTGGGCCAGGCTGAAGCCAGAAGCCTGGAACTTCATCTGGGTCTCTTACATGGTGGCAGAGCATATTAGCAGGAAGCTGGATCAGAAGCAAAGCAGCCTGGACTCAAACCTGTGCTCCAGTATGGGATGTCAGCATTGCAGGTGTAGCTTAAACGGCTGCCAATTTTATGTTCTTGATGATTGGTGTATTAGTTAGACTTTTGTCACTATAGTGAAATACCTAGAGAAGCTAACTTTATAAGGGAAAAGTTTATTTAACTCACAACTCTGGATGTTCAAGTCCAGAATCATGTGGCTCCATTGGTTTGGCTCCTGATGAGGTCAGCAATGATGTTGGCAGAAAAAAGATCATACAGAAGCGAGGAAGCAGAGAGAGTGGTTGGATCCAACTTGGCTTTTTTTTTTTTTTTTAAATATTTTATTTATCTGAGAGACAGAGTTACAGACAGTGAGAGGTAGAGATACAGAGAGAAAGGTCTTCCATTCACTGTTTCACTCCCCAAAGGGCTGCAACAGCCAGAGCTGAGCCGATCTGAAGTCAGAAGCCAGGAGCTTCTTCGTGCAGGGGCCCAAGCGTCCAGGCCATCCTACACTGCTTTCCCAGGCCACAGCAGAGAGCTGGATTGGAAGAGGAGCAGCCAGGACAGCCAGGACTAGAACTGGCACCCACGTGGGATGCCAACACTTGAGGCCAGAGCGTTAACCCGCTGCGCCAAAGCGCCAGCCCCTCCAACTCAGCTTTTAAAACTAATTGTCTCATGCAAATGACCTTACTAGGTTACCCACAATGATTCAGTCTTATAATTAGGTTAAGTTTTTATTCTCTGATCTTCATAATTAGGTTAAATTTTTATTCTCTTTGCCACTAACTTACCACGTTGGTTAAAACATCTGTGTGAGTTTGGGAGCCATAGCCTATTCATTTTGTTTTTCAAAGCAAAAAGACACTAGTTTAGTGGGAATAGAGACAATGTCTTTAAACAGTAATTAAATGGAACAATGACTGTTTCACCCAAGTAACCATATCTTATTCAAGCCATAGCAGTTAGTGATGTTGACTTTTTTTCATGTGCTTGTTGGCCATTTGTGTATTTTTTTTTTTTAAGAATTATTTATTTATTTGAAAGGCAAAGTTACAGAAAGAGAAGGGGGAAGAGAGACAGAGAAAGAGAGAAAGTGACATCTTCCAACTGCTGGTTCACTCCCCAAGTGGCAAAAGTGGCCATGTCTGGACCAGGCTGAAGCCAGGAGCTGGGAGCTCCATCCAGGTCTCCCAAGTAGGTGCTGGGGCCCAAGCACTTGGACCATCCTCTGCTGCTTTCCCAGGCACATTAGCAGGGTGATGGATTGGAAGCGGAGCAGCCAGTATTCAAACCAGTATCTATATGGTATACCATATAGTGGTTTAACCAGCTGTACCACAGCACCAGCTCCATTTGGTTTATTTTCTTTATTATTATTTTATTAAAAAGATTTATTTATTTATTTGAAAGAGTTATAGAGAGAGAAGGAGAGACAGAGAGAAAGAAATCTTCCATCTGCTGGTTCACTCCGTAAATGGCTACAACTTGATCCCATGCCCATATGGGATGTCAGCGCTGCAGGCAATGGCTTAATCTGCTGCAACACAGCACTGGCCCCATTTGTATATCTTCTTAAAATAAATGTCAGTTCAACTCATTTGCAATGAGTTGTTTATTTTTTTGCTGATTTGCAAAGGATGTATCTATTCTGGGTAAGAATCCTGTATCAGATAATGTCTTTTGATGTCCAAAGTTTTTAATTTTGCCAGTTTGTTTCCTTTTTGTTACATGTGCTTTTGTTGTCATATCCAAGAAATCCTCCCCAAATTCAATGTTAAAAAGACTTACTCTCTTATTCCTGAAGTTTTATAATTTTAGCTCTTATTTTAAAATTTTTATTTATTTATGTATTTATTTTTGACAGGCAGAGTGGACAGTGAGAGAGAGGGAGATAGAGAGAAAGGTCTTCCTTTGCCGTTGGTTCACCCTCCAATGGCCGCCGCGGCCAGCGAGCTGCAGCCGGCGCACCACGCTGATCCGATGGCAGGAGCCAGGTGCTTCTTCCTGGTCTCCCATGGGGAGCAGGGCCCAAGCACTTGGGCCATCCTCCACTGCACTCCCTGGCCACAGCAGAGAGCTGGCCTGGAAGAGGGGCAACCGGGACAGAATCCGGTGCCCCGACCGGGACTAGAACCCGGTGTGCCGGCGCTGCTAGGCGGAGGATTAGCCTGTTGAGCCGTGGCGCCGGCCTCTTATTTTAAAATTTTTGATCCATTGTGAGTTAAATGTTATATATAGTATAAGGTAAAGGTCAAATTCGTTCGCATTCGGGTGTCCAGTTTCCTCAATATGTATTGTTGGTACTTTATCCTTTGAATGATCTTGGCCCTTTTGTTAAAAACCAGTTCACTATATGTGAGAAGATTTATTTTGAGGCTTTTTATTCTATTACATTGGTCTGTATGTCTGTCCTGTGCCAGTACCACACTGCTTTAATTACTGTAGCTGTGTAGTAAGTTTTTTAAAGCAAGGTATGTCAGTCTTCCAACATTTTTCTTATTTTTCAAGATTGTTTTGAAATAAAAATTCCATATGAATTTTAGTATAGAGTTTTCTATTTCTGCCCAAAATTAAATTGGAATTTTGAAAGAAGTGCATTACATCTATAGATTACTTTGGGTACTATTGTCATCTTAATATTGTTAAGACTTACAATCCATGAATATATGATATCCTTCTTGTGTTTGTTTTCTTCCAGCAGTGTTTTATAGTTTATAATATAGAAATCATTCACCTTTTTGATTAAGATTATTCCTAAGTATTGTATTCTTCTTGTAATTGGAATTGTTTACATAATCTTTTTTGCAGATTTTTTATGTTACTGTATAGAACACAAATGATATTTTGTGTTGATTTTGTATATGCCACTTAGCTGAATTTGTTGATTAGATCTAACAAGCTTGTGTGTGGGTTTTTTGTTTTTTGTTTTTTTTTTTTTTGATTAATTGCTCTGGCTAGAATTTCCAGTACTATATTTCAGAAGCAAAAAATGGACATCACTGTCTTATTCCTCAACCTAGAGGAAAAGCTTTTTGTCTTTCCCATGTTATCAGTGCTCTTGTGTATGTAATATGTCTTTCTTCATACTGCTTTTGTTTGTTTGTTTTTTAAGTTTATTTATTTATTTGAAAGGCAGAGTACAGAGATAGAGAGAGAGGTCTTCCATCCGTTAGTTCATTCCCCAAATGGCTGCAATGGCCGGAGCTGGGCCAATCCAGAAGCCAGAAGCTTTTCCCAGGTCTCCCATGTGGCTGCAGGGGCCCAAAGACTTGGGCCATCTTCTACTGCTATCCGGGGCCATACAAAGAGCTGGATCGAAAGTGGAGCAGCTGGGATTCAAAACGGTGTCCATGTGGAATGCCAGCACTGCAGGCCACAGCCTTATCTGCTACACCACAGCATCAGTCCCTGCTTATACTGCTTTTAAGATTATTTCTTGGGGCCGATGCTGTGGCATAGTAGGCTAAGCCTCTGACTGCCATGCTGGCATCCCATGTGGGCTCCAGTTCGTGTCCTGGGTGCTCCATTTCTGATCCAGCTCTCTGCTTATGACCTGGGAGAACAGTGGAAGATGGCCCAAATGCTTGGGCCCTGCACCTGTGTGGGAGACATGGAAGAAGCTCCTGGATCCTGGCTTCTCATCGGCTCAGGATTTGGGGAATGAATCAGTGGATGGAAGACCTTTCTCTCTGTATCTTCCTCTCTCTGTGTGTAACTTTGCCTCTCAACTTTTTTTTTTGTTAAAGATTATTTATCTACAAACTATGCTAATGTGTGGTTTTCTTTATATTTATGTTGGTTAGTGCTATGGAATATATAATAGTTTGGGTGCCCCCAAATGCCCATGTGTTCATAGCTTGATCCCCAAAGTGTTAGAAGCTAATAAAATAATGTTAATAGTTTGTGGATTAAAGGTGGAAACTTTAGCCAAATATGGTGTCTGAAGGTGAGGCCTTTGAGAAGTGATGAGAATTGGATTAGGTTGTTGGGATGGGGCTCTCACGATAGAATCAGGATGACTTTATAAGGAGAGACCACATAGACATAGGGATGAGCATGCTTCCTTGTCTCCTTGCTTCCTGGCTTGCCATGTGATCCTTCTTCCACACACGTTTCACCATACCTCAAAAATAAGGCTCACCCACCTTTTTTTTTTTTTTTTTGATATTTATTCAGTTATTTAAAATGAAGAGTTACAGGAAAAGGGGGGGGGGGGAGAAAGAGAGAAAAATCTTCTAGCTGCTACTTCACTCCCTCAGTGGCTTTAACTGCTGGGACTGGGCCATCCCTAAGCCAGGTACTTCTTCCAGGACTCCCACATGGGTGCAGGGGCCCAAGCACTCGGGCCATCTTCTGCTGCTGTCCCAGGTACATTAGCAGGGAGCTGGATGGGAAGTGCAGCAGCCGAGACACCAGTGGGCACCCAAATTGGATGCTGTCACTGCAGACTGCCTCTTAACCCGATATGCCACAGCGCCAGCCCCGTGCATGTAGTTTTGTCAACTTGTTCCTTTCTGTGATTGATACTACTTAGAAGTAGTTGCTCTGTGTCTAAGGTTTAACTTATTTTGTGTCTCAGCTGGTTGGCTAGTGTGTTCATGAAATTCATCACTCTGGCTTGCTAGAATGTTCCATCACTTAGCAGGTTATCTCATTTACACGAAGTCTATACAGATTTTTGAAGTTCTTTCATTAACTCCTGTTCAGAACTCTGCCTTACAAGTGTCAGTTGCCTCAGCAGCTCTGCTGCTCAGTGAGATATCAGCGTTCTGCTTGGCTTTCACTGCTGCACTGTAGTCTGAAATGTGCTTCCCAGGTATCCAGCTGAGACGACAGTAGGACTGCATCTTGAGTTTTCCTTCCTTCAGAGATCATATTACTTTGCTGCTTGTTATCCAATATCTGAATATATCTGCTTAAAATAACCCCACCAGCTTTATAGTTACACTGATGCTTAGCAGGAGTTGTAATCAAGTACCTGTTATTCCTTTATGGATGGCAGTAGAATTCCACTCTACATTGTGACAGGTTTTGTGGTTTTTTTTTTTTAATGGCTTTGTTAATGTGTTTTCCTTTTTTAAGCAATCTTTAACAAATTGTTCAGTTATTGGTACTCTCAATTTCTTTTATAAGACATGGTACATATAGAGCTTAATTTAGACCTTATTTTAGTATACTGCCAGACTTCAGCTCTCAGTAATTGAGTCATATGCTTTTCAAACACTCAGTCATGCCTATTTCCATACCTTTCTCTGCCAGTTTTACTTGGCGTTGTAATTACGTAATTTAATTGAATACTATATTTTGATGCTATATGAGGACAAAAGAGTTCCTTTATGATAGTTCCGTTGAATGCTGTGAAAAGAGAGTTAATTTCTAATGATGGAGTTCAAGACACACAACCTCAAAATATGTCATCTTGGCATATTGAATATTTCACGAAAACAGCAAAAGTAGCATGGTCAGAGAAATCCCTACTTATCTCTGCTGAATTAAGTTTAAAACCTAGGAAGGTTTTCTAACTTCCCCCTCTAGCAGATTCTAAGACTCTTAATGAGAGGTATCTTCTTTGTACCTTGAGGAAAGAAATGTCCCTTTGAGGCCGCACCATGGCTCACTAGGTTAATCCTCTGCCTGCAGTGCCAGCATCCCATATGTATGGGCACCGGGTTCTAGTCCCGGTTACTCCTCTTCCAGTCCAGCTCTCTGCTGTGGCTTGGGAAGACAGTGGAGGATGGCCCAAGTGCTTGGGCGCCTGCACTCACATGGAAGACCAGGAAGAAGCACCTGGCTCCTGCCTTCGGATCAGCGCAGCGCCGGCCGTAGCAGCCATTTGAGGGGTGAACCAACAGAAAGATGGAAGACCTTTCTCTCACTGTCTAACTCTGTCAAATAAATTAAAAAAATAAATAAATAAAGACAGCAAGCCAAGGAGATGTGATGTAAAGCAACCCAGTGATCATAGGCTACTGATGTCTCAAAGAGCAGTGCTTCTGCTAGGCTTTGTAAACACCACTGCACTCGGACCAGCCTTCTGCTAGTCTTTGAGTTCCTTCAGTCTCCTGACTGCAGGCTACTGTGAGGGCAGGAGCGGTGCTGTGTGTCCGCGCACCGCCAGCTACCGTTTTCCGCAGAGCTCTTCAGCTTGAACCAACGGAAGGAAGACCTTTCTCTGTCTCTGTCTGTCAAATTAAAAAGAAATGTCCCATTATCTCTCAAGATAAAGGGTCACAGAGAATAATCTGAATAATAGGCCTTGCTAAGTTTCCCCTAATTTATTAATATTAGAATACACCTTAAATCTGAGGTTTAATTGTTATTTTGGTTTTCCTTTCTTTGTGAAAGCTCTGGTGTCACACAAAACTTACATTATATAAATTTGTATGCCTTTCTGTTTGTAATCTGTCTTTTTGCTATAGGGACCTTAGCCATGAGCCCAAAATGGGTAAGAGGACAAAGTAGGTGGAGATGAGATAGTTTTAAAAAGATTGTGATATAGAAGGAAATCATAAAGTACCAAGTGGATTTTGGATTCAGAATTGTTTCTTAAATATCTTTATATTTTTACTTAACATTCAAAAAATCCAAATTTTACATTGTAGATAATAACTTTTTTGGTAGTTTGAAAGAAACAGCAAATGATATTATAATCCTTGAGCCTCAAAGAAAAGTCATTACTCTGTGGCAGAAGTTTATTAAAAGAATATACACATATATATTTTGCTTTATGATACCTGCTTTAGGTGTATTTGTATACTTTGTATACAAATTTGCATATGTACACATATTAGTGATTTCTCATTTTCACTAATATGTCCACTTAATTGGCCAATTGCCAGTTCCTAACAAGATGACTTGTATAGTTTGATTTATATTTGTATGCTGAATTAACAAGGAATATACTTTGTTAATGTGCCACTTTAAATTTAGGTTGAGTTATACACCATTGCCTAATGAATTTCCTTATTAAACTAGAAGCATTCATCTTTTGATATATAAGTTCTTTTCTATTATCTCCAGCTTCTTTTCAGATTAAATTAATTTCATTTATTGCTTGAGCCATCACTTGAATCAGGAAGTTTTATTATGTTCCGCTTCATAATATTTAGCTCTCTGCTGCCGTGGTTGTTGTTTCCATAACTCTTAATGTAGTTGTGTGTATGTCAGCCTTTTAGTTTATTATCAGAGGATGAAGAATACTCTGAGAAATAACATAACGATTCTCCTCAAAATGGAACATGTAAGTTTCAAGTACATTGTGGCCAAACTTTTGTTTCCTTTTTTTTTTGACAGGCAGAGTGGACAGTGAGAGAGAGAAAGGTCTTCCTTTTTCTGTTGGTTCACCCCTCGATGGCTGCTGCGGCCGGCGCACCGCGCTGATCCGAAGCCAGAAGCCAGGTGCTTCTCCTGGTCTCCCATGCAGGTGCAGGGCCCAAGGACCTGGGCCATCCTCCACTGCACTCCCGGGCCATAGCAGAAAGCTGGACTGGAAGAGGAGCAATGGGACAGAATCTGGCGCCCTGACCGGGACTAGAACCCGGTGTGCTGGCACCGCAGGCGGAGGATTAGCCTATTGAGCCTCGGCACCGTCAGATTACTAAGTTTCAAAATGCCTCAGTTAAACATACTGGTTTTCACTGAGGAAATATTTGTCATTAATTTGTTTATACAGAGTTTTTTTATTTGAAAGGCAGAGAGAGATCGATCTTCCATCTGTTAGCTTACTTCCCAAATGTCATAGGCTGAAGCTGGGAGTCTGGAACTTAATCCAAGTTTCCCTTGTGGATAGTAGGGACCCAAGCACTTGAGCCATCACCTGCTGCCTCTCAGGAATCTGGATTGGAAGCAGAAGAAGGCCCAAATCAAGGTGCTGTGATAGGGGATGCAGGTGTCCCAGGTGGTGACTTGTTGTGCCACAATGTCTGCCCCTGCTTACTTTTTTTAAACAACTTCGCTTTCAGTTATTCAAGTGTTTCCTTATAAAAATGAAAGGAAAATAGAAGTCTTTCAAGAGATATACCTGAATTAAGAGGAAAAAGTATTTTATACATATATTTTAAATGTGGCATTTTGTCACTTAAATGGCCTCTTAGTAGACTTGAGTTACCTATGCCATCCACCAAATCATGACCTGCTGTAATCTTTTTCTCACCTGTCACTAGTTCGTGGTTGATACCTTTATAACGAAAGGCAGATTTATAAGAGAAAAGCATAACAAATTTATTTAACCAAAATTCTATGTGACATAAAAGCCTTCAGAAATAAAGACCCCAAGGCAGGCATTTGGTGCTATTAAGTTGCCACTTGGGACCACATTCTGTATCCAAGTGTCTAGTTTGAGTCCTAGCTTGGGATAACTTGCTGGCATTCAATAGTCAGCAATTAGGTGATGACTCAAGTGCTTTGGTTCTTGCAAACCCTATGGAAGAGAAGTATGAATTCTAGCGTCCTGGATTCTGCCTTGCCCAGATCTCTCTCCTCCCTCTCTCACTCTTTCCCTCTATTTCTCTCCCTGTCTTTCTCTGCCTCTGGCTTTCAAATAAAGTGAAAATAAATAAAAATTAAAAAAGAAATAAAGAATCAAAGAATCAGGGAAAACTGGGTATTTTTATTCTTAGTTTTATTGAATAATTCTCATGGTTAGTTTCAATGAAGAATTGACAGTTACGCAGACATATGATTGGGCAAGAGGGTATGACTTAATGGCAGTAAGCCAGGAAGAACTTGGCAAAATGTGTAAAGATTCTTCTTGGCCTTGGGTATATAGGGCAGTGTTTTTCTGGCATGACAGTATTAAGACCACTTTCAAGTGAATGGCTCAGGGAATTTTTTTCTCCTCATTCTTTAAGGGAAAGGTGAGAGAAGCTCAAAGAGACTGCTGAGGTGCCATATTTTGTATTGTGTGTTCTAAGCCTGATCTTTAAAAACATAAATGCATAAAGTAAAAATCTGAAAATATTAGCGATTCCTATATACTTACAAAGAGATTGCACATTTGTATGATTTTCCCAGTTTTGTTTTGAGGAGTTAATTAGATTTTTGATGAGTGTTTTGTTTGCATGCATATTTCTTACTCGTAGCCACTCTTATAAAGGAATATATCAATTGGGTCAATTTTGAGGAGATGAATTTTAGTTTGTTTTTACGTGTAAAACATCAAATTTGTCCTTTATAGTTTTGTATGGAAGAACACATGCTAAATGAAGCTGGCCATGTGGCACAGCAGGTTAAGCCACCTCTTGCAAGTGCCAGTTTGAGGGGTGACTCGGAGTTCTGGGCTTTTGGCTTTGGCCTAGCCTACTGCAGCTACTGGAGTAGTGAACCAGCAGTTTGAAGATATTTTTTTTCAGCCGGCGCCTTGGCTCAACAGGCTAATCCTCCGCCTAGCAGCGCCGGCACACCGGGTTCTAGTCCCGGTCGGAGCGCTGGATTCTGTCCCGGTTGCCCCTGTTCCAGGCCAGCTCTCTGCTGTGGCCCGGGAGTGCAGTGGAGGATGGCCCAAGTGCTTGGGCCCTGCACCCCATGGGAGACCAGGAGAAGCACCTGGCTCCTGGCTTCGGATCAGCACAGGGCACTGGCCGCAGCACGCTAGCCGTGGCTGCCATTGGAGGGTGAACCAATGGCAAAGGAAGACCTTTCTCTCTGTCTCCCTCTCTCTCACTGTCCACTCTGCCTGCCAAAAATAAATAAATAAGTAAAGATCTTTTTTCTGTCTCTTCTGCTCTGTCACTCTGCCTTTCAAATAAATAAATCTTAAAAAAATACATAGACACTAAATAAAGTTGAGCCAGTTAATATAGACCTGTTTTCTCTTTGCCTTGAGAGTATAAAAGAGACATTGGCCTACCCATACTTTCTTGGTAGCAATATAAAAATTTATTTCTCTTTTGAAAAGTAATTTGATAATACTTCAGGGATCATAGAAGTTCTTATAACCTTTATATTAGTTAATTCTAGTCTTAGTGATTAACCTTAAAAGGATTGTTACCTAGATTTGCATTGCAACATAAAAACAATTTTTTTTAAAGATTTTATTTATTTGAGAGGTAGAGTTACAGACAGTGAGAGGAAGAGACAGAAAAGTCTTCCTTCTGTTGGTTCACTCCCCAAATGGTTGCCATGACCGGAGCTACGCTGATCCGAAGACAGGAGCCAGGTGCTTCCTCCTAGTCTTCCATGCGGGTGCAGGGCCCAAACACTTGGGCCATCGTCCACTGCACTCCTGGGCCACAGCAGAGAGCTGGACTGGAAGAGGAGCAACCAGGACTAGAACTGGCGCCCATAGGAGATGCTGGCGCTGCAGGCGGAGGATTAATTTAGTGCACCATGGTGCCGGCCTCAACAATTTGATTTTTTATTATAAATCAATAGGCTAAGAAATTGTGGCATATTGACTTAATAAATTATTAAGACCATTGGCCCTGCAACGCAGTGGGTTAAGCCACTGCCTACAATGTTGGCATCCCATATCCTAGTGCTGGTTTGACTCTCAGCTGCTCTGCTTCTGATCCAGCTACCTGCTAATATGCCAAGAAGGCAGTGGAAAATGCCTGAAGTACTTGGGCCCCTGCCACAAACATGGGAGACTAGGATGGAGTTTCATGCTCCTGATTTCAATCCTGCCCAGACCTGGCTGTTGCAACCACTTGGGGAATGAATTAGCAGATGGATAATCACTCTCTTCTCTCTCGGTTGCTCTGCCTTTCAGATATATATGTCCTTTTTTTTTTTTTTTTTTTTTTAATCAAGACCAAGTAACTAAATGGGAAAAAAGTGATGTTATTTGAAAATAATCATATCTGTTAAATGGATATGAATTTGAATACTTGGTGATCAATAGTACAGATAAGAAAACATTTGGGGCCAGTGTTTGATTCAGCCATTAAATTGCTGCTTGGGACCCCTGCATCCTGTGTCAGTGTGCCTGGTTCCAGTCCTGGCTCCATGAATTCTGGTCCAGCTCCCTGCTAATGTACACTGTGGAAGGCAGAAGACCTGGATGGAGTTATAGGCTCTTTTGGCCTGTCCCAGCTCTAGCTATTGTGGGCATTTCGGGAGTAAACAGCAGGTGGAAGGTCACTGTCTCTCTGCCTTTCAAATAAAACAAAAGCAAATAGATGAACAAACAGTTGCTGGGTTTGGAGCATATGGATATATATTTTTAATTTTCTCTTTAATATTTTAATAGTACCTTTGTAAAATCATAAATATCTTGAAATAATCATTGCCCACCTTCTTCCTTGGTCAGGTGCTTTCTGATGCCTTTCCACCCTTAAAACCAAATATTTGACCCCATGGCATTCATTACACTTTACTTTGTATCCTGATTTAATCCTTTTAGACAGTGATATGAAGTAGGTTCTGTTGTACGTGTTTTAGAGGAGAAAAGTGACAGAGTTCTTTTTTTAAATATGTATATACTTTTACTTACCTTTTATATATATATATAAAGATTCATTTATTTATTTGAGAGGCTGAGTTAGATTCAGAGAGAGAGAGGTATTTCACCCACTGGTTCACTCCTCAAATGGCCACAATGGCTGGAGCTGGACCAATCTGAAGCTAGGAGCCAGGAGCTTTTTCTGGGTCTCCCAGGTGGGTGCAGAGGCCCAAGCGCCCAAGCACCCAAGCACATGGGCCATTTTCCACTGCTTTCCCAGGTCATAAGCAGAGAACTGGATTGGAAGAGGAGCAGCCCAGTGTCCAATATTTTAATGTGTTGTGCATGCTGAAAAATACATTGAGTAAATATAGAAACAGCCTTTTTGTTGGTGAAATTAAGTATATTGCATACATTATTTAGTCCTCATTTACCATAGTAAACAAAGTTTAGGTTATGAAACAGGGGAAGTCTATTGATTTGCCCAAAGTTGAGAGTATTTTAACCCATTTTATTTTCTTTTTTCAAGATATTTATTTATTTGAAAGTTAGAATTAGAGAGAGAGAGGGAGGGACAGAGAGAGAGAGAGAGATCTTCCACTGGTTGGTTCACTGTCAGAAGGACACAACTGCCATTGTTGAGCCAGGAGCTTCATCTGGGTCTCCCAAATAAATGGCAGGAGCCCAGACACTTGGACCATCTTCCATTGCTTTTCCCAGGCCATTAGTAGGGAGCTGAATTATAAGTGGAACAGCCGGGACAGGAACTGAACCAGCATCCATATGGGATGCCAGCCTCATAGGCGGTGGCTTTACTTGCTGTGTTACAATGCAGGTCCCCCAACCTAGTTTTGACTCAGCCCTTTGTTCTTAGCCATTGCTCTACTCTGTCCTGCTCTAGGAGTAAGAAAAATAGTTTCAGGTAGAGAAACCTGTCTCTTAGTTTTTACTTTTTATGATTAGCATCATTCTATGATCTATTACTATCTTATCTACAACATTCCATTTAATACTACAGTATGATTCCATGATAGCTTTGCCCCATATGCAAAATATAGCAGATGTCTATCCCAGTACATGCTTCATTACCTGGTTGGGCTTCTTCATTAATTTGTTGCTTTAACAAACAAACAAATTGGTTATTATTTTTTATTATATCTGAATCCCTGTGGCCAGTAATTTTTTAGATGTGTATCTTTCATAATAAATAGATATGATTATGTTATGTGCCAACTCTTTATACTTTTTAAGCTATAGATTTATTTTGTTTAATGTCCAAATTTTTATGAGAACTTTTGTGAGTTTATTTTAAGTTATCTGTGGTTTACTTGAAAGGAAGTTTTTATTACAGATCGAAGACTATTTTTCTTTTAACATCTCTCATGAAGTAGAATATAAAAACAATCAAGATTTAGATAGGTCTTAGTTCTAGTTAGTAACTAACAGCCTGCAGAACAAATTTTCTGTAAGCATTGTTTTTACTTAGTGTTCCAATTATGTGCTTTGTTAAAACTGTTTAACATTGATCTTTTATAATATCATTTAGTGAACTTGTTACAAAAAACTTGGGAAAATTTTTGCTTTTTCTAGGTGTATTGAGAGATCTACCAAAATTCATCCAGAAGTGCAAAAACCCTTTATTTCTCTTTATGACAAGTGTAAACTGTTAAGGTTAAGTGGGTGGGGCAACCGGAAGTAATTACTAAGGCCAGTGGCATTTTTGTGGTTTAATAAAGGCAGAAGCCAATTATTCAGTTTTTATTTAAGTGAAATGGTGCCAAAAAGGAGGTTCCTGCAGAGCAGCTGCACTTCTTCAGTGTTACCCTAATTTACCAAAGACACAACTGTCACAAACAAAACTTTTAAACTTGATATATAGCCACAGAAGTAAGGAGGCTTTTGTTTGCAGGGCATGCAGAAGAACTCCTTTACACAAATCAAGCGGCAGATGACGGACAATGATGAAAATTTGATTCTTTGAAGTCATAATAGTCATTGAAATGTGTGAAATTCTGGTATTGAAAAGAGAGCGGCCAGCAAGACTCTAAATCCTGGGTGGTTGCGAGAAGCTTGCTGGGAGGTTTTTCTGCATTTTGACACCAACTTCCCATTGCTTGTTCCCTGCTTCCTTTGTTAAAAAAAAAAAAAAAAGTTGAATTCACACAAGATAAATGGGGACAGTTGATAAGCGAATCATACAGTTTTTATATAGAAAACTAATATTTTATAATGGAAATTGGTATTTGAGGGAATAAAGTTCATATACATATACTGGCATATAATTTTTAAAATTCTTCTATTAGAATTGTGAAATGGAAGATCAACTATCAAAATTTCAGTTATTCTAAAATTTAAAATTGTAGAAGAGATGATGCTGGAAGAGTAGAGCTTTGGAATTATGATCCATTTTTATCAAAGCAAATTTTGATTAAAATGTCCTGTAATCTGAGAATTGTTTGCTTATATTACAGTTTTTTGAAATAGCATATTGTATTCAGGTTATATTTCTGAAATTATTAGTATAATGACATTGTTTAATTATAGGAATATAGGACTCATGCTTGACCCAACTGTTAAAAGTTCCAAAGTGTCAACATTTGTAAATCTGTATATATTATCTATAGGGTATCTTGCTTTATTGGGATTTACAGATGATTATTAAGTGCTAAGTCTTGTGGTTCTTTAGGTATCAGCTTGAAAGCTTCTCATATCTGATGTAACTTTTTAATAATCATTGAAAATTTATGAACTATTTATACATTTTGTAGTTGAGTCACAGGTGGCTCAGTGAGGACTTGACAAGGAAAACAAAGCGCTGAAGACACAAGTGGACTCCAACACAGGGCCTCGTAGTCCTTTCAAGTGCTACACTGTTTTAACGGAATCTGGAGTGGGAGCTTTAGCCCATTGAAATGTCTCTTAAAGAACAGGTTCTTCTGTCACTAGCCGAAGCTGTGTGGATGAAATGATAACAATAGAGTGTCCTGATGCATTTTAAAAGTGTGAGAAATCAGTTTGTCTAGACTGAGAGTGTGCCTACAGGGACTAGGAATTTTAGAGCCTCTGTGCCCTTTAGGTGTCAAGTGTGTGAGAGATGCCAAGCCCTTTTATTCTCTTTGGCAACAGCTGCAGTACCTTACATATCTCTTGCAGGCAAAAGTTGTGATTCTGTGTTGGGACAATTTGGGCTCCGAAATACAAACTCGATTGTTTAAATGATAACTCTCAGTTGGGGGAAAATATCCATAAATATTTGGTATAATTTGAGAAGGCATAGAAGATAGGTAGTTAGTTCAAAACATAAGGAGCTTATTAGTCACATTTGTAGCCACTCATTTTGCAAATATTTTCTATTCTAAAATTCATCTGTCCTTTTTCTTTATGTATTGTCCAAATCAAGAAATAATATTTGCTTTTTCAAAGCTTTATTTCTTTAAAAATTATTTTGGCATATAGGCATTGAATGTGGAAGTATATAACTAAAGTCCATTTCCTATATATCATCTTCCTGAGTTAACTAATATTAAGAATGTGTTTTATATAATTAATTTAAAGATGAGTCAAATAACTTATAGCCCTAGTTTTTATTAATTTAGTTCAAAATGTCAGGGTTGCTGTAGAAATTGGAAAAGATGCCCCATCCCATAATTCTGTGTTATACTGTTTATTTATACCCTACTTCAAATATAGCTAAGAAAATATATTAAACTAAATATGTATAATATTAAATAATAAGCTAATTCACAGGTTGTAAATACCCTAGAGAATTCAAGAGGGAAGTAAGCATTGAGGATTTTTAGGAGCAAATTCACTTCAAGCTCTTAAGTAGAGGAATATACTTTAGAAAGTCATTAAATGTAATAACAAGGTTTTTTTTTTTTTTTTAAGTTGAACATGACATTTGACAATTACCAACTAGAACTCAATATTCATACCTTTTAAAATTAAATACCAATTGTACTCATTTTGTTTTTACTTTATCTTAGATATGAAGAAAATTAAATGTAAGCACATATTAGGGATATTTTGAAAGTTCATGGAAAAATTGAATTAAAAGTTTATGTTGATGCAAAAAGCTTATGGATATTCATGCATAGTTTTTCATAATTCACATTTTTTAGTCATAATTCACATTTTCATGAACTTTTTGAGACCTCCTCATATACGTGACTTTCAAATTTTTTGCACAGACTTGCCTTTAAGTCAATTTTCCACAAACTTTTTGAAGTATCCTTGTATTTGTATAAATACTTATATGGATCATTTTGACAGTTTCTCTAGACAAGCTGTGACAAAGTAAGCCACACCTAATTATTGATGCAGGTGGAGAGGTATTGTGTTAAGCAGAGGATTGGTTGCCAACTGAAATAACTTTAAAGAATTGTTTTAATCTCGTGGGTAGAAAGACTAGTCATATCAGAAATGCACTTAGTATTTTCCTAGTACATATTGCAGCAATAAATATTTATGCTGATTCTTTGGTTCGTAGCATTGAAAAACAGCCTTATTAAGTCTTTTTTTATGGTTAAATAAAAATTCACAAAATGGGTTAAATTTTTTTAAATATTTTTTAAAAGATATTTATTTATTTATTTGAGAGGTAGAGTTACAGAGAGAGGGAGAAGCAGAGAGAAATGTCTTCCATCTGCTGATTCACTCCCAAAATGGACACAACAGCCTGAGCTGAGCCAGTCTGAAGCCAGGCGCTTCTTCTAGGTCTCCCATGTGGGTGCAGGGGTCTCAGCAGTTGGGCCATCTTGTACTGCTTTCCCAAGCCATAGCAGAGAGCTGGATCAGAAAAGGAGTAGCCAGGACACAAACCAGTGTCCATATAGGATGCTGGCACAAGAGGCAGAGGCTTAGCCTACTACGCCACAGCACCAGTCCCTGGGTTAAATTTTCTAAGCTTTAAGTTTGGTATAGTCATTTTCATGGTTTTTTGTTTTTGTTTGTTTGTTTTAAATTTATTTATTTGAAAGACAGAGACAGCATCTATCTGTTTCACTCCTAAATGGCTACAAACAGCCAGGGCCGAAGCTAGGAGCTGGAAGCTTCATCCATCTCTCACGTGGTGCAGTGGCCCAAGGACCTTGGCCATCCTCCACTGTGGCCCCGGGAGGGCCACAGCAGAGAGCTGTACTGTAAGAGGAGCAACCGGGACAGAATCCGGCACCCCGACCAGGACTAGAACCCGGTGTGCCAGCGCCACAGGCGGAGGATTAGCCTACTGAGCCGCGGCGCCGGCCAATATTGTGCAATTTTTTTGGCTTGCTTTTGCAGAATAGATTTGATATCTTTGTTCAGTAGGTTTCACCAAAGATAAATTTAAATGCTAATAAATTATGTACGGAAATATTCATGTCTCCCTCAGAAAGGAAGCAATTTGACATAGTAACTATTGGTAATACTTCCTTGTTCTGCTTAAAATTTACTTATTATACTACCTTTTAATGTTCCCTTATTATTTCTGCTCTGACTAGTTACACCTGCTAACAAAATAAGATCATACTGACTACAGTTCTTCTAGCAGACTCTTCAGAAATGTTTTGTTAGACAAAACGGGCTAACATGTTTTAGAACCCTTTTCTGTCTCCTTCCCTTCTTTTTAAAATTACCCCTTTATGACTATCCCTTAATGTCACCTTTCAGTTTCCAAAATAGCAGTATTGGGAGCAGGCATTTAGCCTAGTGGTTTTGACACGCACACCAGATTACCTAGGTTCTAGTCCCAGCTCTGGCACCAGACTGCAGTTACCTGCCAGTGCAGGCTAGCCAAGGTGGTAGTGATGGCTTGAGCAATCAGGTCTCTGCCATTCGTGTGGGGGACCTCAATTACATTCCTGTTTCTCAGCTTTTGACCCAAGCCCTGATCCAGCCTCAGCTGTTTCAAGCATTTTGAGAGTGAATCAGGGGATGAGAGTCTCACTTTCTTTTTCTTCCTCTCAAATAATAATTAAAAAAAATTTTTTTTGACAGCTAGAGTTATAGACAGTGAGGGAGAGAGAGAGAGAAAGGTCTTCCTTCCGTTGGTTCACTCCCTAAATGGCCGCTATGGCCAGCGCTGCGCCGATCCGAAGCCAGGAGTCAGGTGCTTCTTCCTGGTCTCCCATGCGGGTGCAGGGGCCCAAACACTTGGGCCATTCTCCACTGCCCTACAGGCACAGCAGAGAGCTGGATTGGAAGAGGAGTAGCCGGGGCTAGAATCCGGCGTCCGTATGGGATGCCAGCGCCACAAGCGGAGGATTAATCAAGTGAGCCATGGACGCTGCCCCTCAAATAATAATTAAAAAAAAAAAAAATAGCTGAGGAGCCAGCACCGTGGCATAGCAGGTAAAGCTGCTGCTTGCAGTGCCGGCATCCTATATGCGTGCCAGTTCAAGTCCTGGCTGCTCCACTTCTGATCCAGCTCACTGCTATGGTCTGGGGAAGCAGTGGAAGATGACCCGAATCATTGAGCCCCTGCACCCATGTGGGAGACTGGAAGAAGCTCCTGGCTCTTGGCTTCAGAGCAGTGCAGTTGTGGCCGTTGTGGCCATCTGGGGAGTGAACCAGTGGATGGAAGACCCCCACACACACACCTCTCCTCCTCTCTGTGAAATTCTTTCAAATAAATAATCTTTTAAAAAATAGCTCATTTATATGCTAGAATATCATAATAGTAATGAGATAAACCAGTTTATAATACTTATCCCAATTCATGAACAAACAGGGAACAACAAAGGTACATCAATGAGTATGTAGCCTGCTTAAAACCTTTGTTCAGGCCAGCTCCGTGGCTCAACAGGCTAATCCTCCGCCTTGCGGCGCAGGCACACTGGGTTCTAGTCCCAGTCGGGGCGCTGGATTCTGTCCCGGTTGCCCCTTTTCCAGGCCAGCTCTCTGCTGTGGCCAGGGAGTGCAGTGGAGGATGGCCCAAGTGCTTGGGCCCTGCACCCCAAGGGAGACCAGGTGAAGCACCTGGCTCCTGCCATCAGAATAGCATGGTGCGCTGGCCATGGTAGCCATTGGAGGGTGAACCAACGGCAAAGGAAGACCTTTCTCTCTGTCTGTCTCCCTCTCACTGTCCACTCTGCCTGTCAAAAAACAAACAAACAAAAAAACCTTTGTTCACTTATTTTTCTGTAGGATATCACAACTTTAACCGGTGTTCCAGAGGAACATATCAAAACTAGAAAAGTCCGGATTTTTGTTCCTGCTCGAAATAACATGCAGTCTGGAGTAAACAACACAAAGAAATGGAAGATGGAATTTGATACTAGGGAACGATGGGAAAATCCTCTGATGGGCTGGGCATCAACGTGAGTACTTAGTTTGCCATGAATATTGTTTTCAGCTTTCCGTTGTTTAGAATTTTCTTTCAAATATATTGATTTCTTAAACTTTTTAATGTATAGTTTGTGACAGTATCAAGAAGTTTGTTGAAAAATAGAACTGAAAATAAGTTTATTTTGGTGCAGATTTTTTGAAATCCATGCATAGAGGGATCTTCAGAAAGTTCATAAGGAACACATTGTGAACAGATTATGCATAAATTTAAAAATTTTTTGCACCAAAATTAACTTGCCTTTTAATTCCATTTTTCATGCACTTTTTTTTTTTTTTTAAAAAGATGTATTCATTTACTTAAAGGCAGAGTTAGAGGGAGAAACAGAGATCTTCCATCTGCTGGGTCATTCCTCAAATAGCTGAAACTTCCAGGGCTGGGCCAGGCCAAAGCCAAGAGTTCTGGAACTATATCTGTCTCTCATGTGGGTCGTAGGGGCCCACGTACTTGAATCATGCTCTGCTGCCTTCCCAAGGCACTAGCTGGGAACTGAATCAGAAGTGGAACAACCGTCTGTGATACTCACATCACAGGCAGTGGCCTTACCCATTGTGCCTCAACACAGGCTTTCCATGCCCTTTTTGCAGTACCTTCATATTTTTTTAGACTAAGTATCACTACACTCAAAAGGTATTTATTGTATAAACATCAATATTATAAGCACTGTAAACATGATATCCAAACATTGAATAGTAGTATATGATAATAATAGTGTAGTGGTGTTAATAATTTAATGACAATTTTAAACTTATTTTTAAATTAAAATGAAATTTCATTATAATATAGTTATATAGGACTTAGGTGAGTTTAGGGATTAGCTAATTTAAGGGAGACTTACAAGTTCCTGAGAACTTGTGATTAGAAATATTTTTCACTGCGCTGGAATAAATTCTTGTGGGGCCAGTGAAGTCATTGACTTACATCTTCATAATGAGATAAGACCCAACCGTTAAATAGCAAGACTGCCTCAAGTTAAATAAAAGAAGCTACTATTAGAGAAAACAGTAGCCAGATGAAATAGAAAACTGTCATTCTTGTTTAGATTCATAGGATATTTTAGGTGTCCAGACTCTAGTTGAAGGTAGTTACCAGTTTAAATTTTCTCTTGTTTTTAAAAAGTATGATATTTACATCATTTCCAATCATCCTACTTAAGAGTTTGTTTTCTTTTTTAAAGACATTTGTTTTGAAAGAATTACACAGAGAAAAAGAGACAGAGCTTCCATCTGCTGGTTCACTCCCCAGATGGCCACAATGGCTGAGGCTCAGCCGGGCCAATGTCAGGAATCAAGAGCTTCTTCTGGGTCTTCTACATAGGTACAGGGGCTCAACCGATTGAGTTTTCCCAGGTGCATTAGCAGGGAGCTGGATCAGAAGTGGAGCAGCCTGGTCTTGAACGAGCACCTATATGGGATGCTGGTGTCACAGGCAGTGGTGGTTTTACCCGTGATGCCACAACACTGGCCCTTACCTGGAAGTTTTTTTTAAAAAAACATGCCATGTTGTAATTTAAATATAATTATTTTATTAGCAAAGTGATATAGGTGCAGGTTTAAATTTTTTAAAAAATTTATTTGAAAGGCAGAGTTCAGAGAGAGAGGGAGAGACAGAGATCCTGCATCTGCTGGTTCACTCCGTGAGTGGCCTCAACAGCCAGACCTGGGCTAGGCTGAAGCCCGAAGCCTCTTTTGGGTCTCCCATGTGGGTGGCAGGGGCCATCCTCTGCTGCCTTCCCAGTACATTAGCAGGGAGCTGGATGAGAAGGGGAGGCAGCCAGGATTTGAACTGGTGCTTTTGTGGGATGCATGTGTCGCAGGCAGTAGCTTAACTCTATGTCACAATGTCAGACTCCTAAAATGGTTTGATATCCTTTAGGTTTTATGTTTCATGTAACAAATGAAGTCTTTTTATAAATTGCATGCTTCTAGAGATTGAAGGTCTTTATAAGAAAGAAATTTATCCATACTAATGATTAAGCTGTTATAATATATGCAACTGTGTCCTTGACTCATTATAGTAGTGCATTTGCAGGTACTGTAGCGAGTCAGTATTTCTGCCATGTATAAATTGTTTCTGGGTAGAACACTTCATATAAAAATGTAAGTTTGGTGTAGAGGTGGAAAAGTAGTATAGTTTCTTCTCATCTATTGCAAGATTCATTGCTGATGAACCTGTATCAAAAGATAGGATAAAAGAAAATAACATGTACAAATTCATTTAATTTAGGTTTTATGTGACCCAGAGCCTTGGAAATGACAACCCAAAGAAACAGGGAAACCAGTGTATTTTTATGCTTAGGTTTGATGGAAAGTGGGCATTTGTGCAGAATTGTGATGGGTCAACTTGGGTACGACCTGAGAGGAATAAGTAGGGGAAACTTAGCCAGTCCTGTGGATTTTTCTGTCTATGTTCTTGCATCTTCAAGGATAAGGGCACTCCTTTCCCTTACGTATAGGATGAGTACCTCTAGAATGTGGATGTTCCTACTTACTTCAAAGGAAAGTCAGAGAATTCTATTATAATCTGCTTCAGGGGAAGGTCAGAGAGGTCTCCCCATTTCTGCTGTTTTCTCAAATGCCAAGGTGCCATATTTGGGGTGGCACATCCTGAATGTCATCAGTGGATTGCTTAAATAAGTTTCACTTTGCTGTGGCTGCACAAAGGCTCACACAGTTATTATTACAGTGTTGTTTAGAAATAGTACAATTTGGGCCGGCACCGCAGCTCAATAAGCTAATCCTCCGCCTTGCGGTGCCAGCACACTGGGTTCTAGTCCCGGTCGGGGCATTGGGTTCTGTCCCAGTTGCCCCTTTTCCAGGCCAGCTCTCTGCTGTGGCCAGGGAGTGCAGTGGAGGATGGCTCAAGTGCTTGGGCCCTGTACCCCATGGGAGACCAGGAGAAGCACCTGGCTCCTGCCATCGGATCAGCGCGGTGCACTGGCCGTGGCGGCCATTGGAGGGTGAACCAACGTCAAAGGAAGACCTTTCTCTCTGTCTCTCTCTCTCACTGTCCACGCTGCCTGTTAAAAAAAAAAAAGAAATAGTACAATTAATTTTTGAAATAGTGATTATTTAATACTTTGCTGCTTTAGGAGTAAAACCATAACTTCCTGTTTGGCATGAATATGGCAGTGCTGCTTTGGTTACATATTGATTGAAAGTGATTGAAAAAATGATTGAAATAAGTTATATGACATATTTGGAAAAACACATTTTGAACAGAATTTTACCTCCCAAAGCAAAAAAATATATTTTTGAAATGATAGGACTTGTCTATAATGGGTTTGACTGAGGCATTGTTTTAGAATTTTGAGTATTTTCCGGTGCTGCGGCTCAGTAGGTTAATCCTCCACCTGCAGCACTGACACCTCGGGTTCTAGTCCTGGTCAGGGTGCCGGATTCTGTCCCGGTTGCTCCTCTTCCAGAGCTCTCTGCTGTGGCCTGGGAAGGCAGTGGAGGATGGCCCAGGTCCTTGGGCCCTGCACTCACATGGGAGACCAGGAGGAAGCACCTGGCCCTGGCTTTGGATCGGCGCAGCGTGCTGCAGCCACTGGGGGGGTGAACCAACGGAAAAAGGAAGATCTCTCTCTAACTCTGCCTGTCAAAAAATAAAAATAAAAAAAAATTTTGAGTATTTAAGAAAACTTAGATATAATATTATAAATGTAATATTAGTTATTACTTGAACATATTGGATTCTGACCTGTTGTAAAATATTTTAAACCATTTTGCTGTAATCTTGGAATTATACCCCAAAGGTTTCTTGCAATTAGCTATAAATTTTAACTAAGAGATACACCTGTGTCCCAGATAAGTTATTTTATTATTATATATCTAAGTCATTTTATTATTATATATCTAATATTAATAGGTGGAATATAGGAAAAAATTTGAAAACTGACTAAATAAGTCTATGTTGATTTGTAATAAAATTTTAATGGGAAAGAGAAAGTTAATAATATGTAAGTTTTTTCTGTTGGTCAAAGGAATGATTTTTAGGTACGTTAAAGAGAAATGACTGGAGCCAGATTTGTGGCATAGTAGGTTAAAGCCTCTGCCTGTAACACCTGCATCCTATAGGGCACCAGTTCGAGTCCTCGACTGCTATACTTCTGATCCAACTCCCTGCTAAAGCGCTTGGGAAATCAGTGAAGAATGGCCTGAATGCTGGGGCCCCCATACCCATGTGGGAGACCCATATGGAGTTCCAGGCTACTGACTTTGGTCTGACCCAGCCTTTGCTATTGTGGCCACTTGGGGGAATGACTGATAAATGCATGATCTCATTCTCTGGACCAGCATTGCGGTGTGATGGGTTAAGCCACCCACCTGCCACCTGCAAAGCTGGCATCCCATGTGGGTGCCCGTTTGACTCTCAGCTGCTCCACTTCATATCCATCTCCCTGCTAATGTGCCTAGGAAAGCAGTGGAAGATGGCCCAAGTACTTGGGCCCCTGCACCCACATGGGAGATCTGGAAGAAGCTTCTGGTTCTTGGCTTTGGATCAACCCAGTTCTGGCTGTTGTGCCCATTTAAGGAATGAACAGCAGATGAAAGATCTTTGTCTCTCCCTCTGTAACTCTGTCTTTCAAATAAATAAGTCTTTTGTATAGTCATTTCCCTTTTTTTTTTTTTTTTTAAAAAAAGCTATACCTAAAATATATTTGTTTCAAATCCACAGGATTTCCCTAGTATAGAGGATCTAGGACTTAACTGTATTCATTTGTTCTGTTATACTATCTCTGGCTAGAATCTACAGTGTGGATGGAATGGCTTGGAGGACTTACCAGACACCTCACCATGATGATGTAGGCATGTCAGAGACAGATATATGTAGCATAACAAACACTACAAATGTAATACCTACAGAGAGAATCTGTGCATGCCTTTGGTTTTTTTTTTTTTTTTTTTGGTTTGACCAACTTGCTATTAATACATGGATAGAAAAGGATACTTACTTCTTTGAGCAGTAAAAGGAGTGCTAATAGAAAAGGCAGATTTTCATGATTTTTTTAAAAGATTTATTTATTTCAAAGTCAAATCCCATCTTCTACTGTTTTCCCAGGCCACAGCAGAGAGCTGGATTGGAGGTGGAGCAGCCAGGAATCAAACCAGCGTCCATATGGGATGCCAGCGCTTCAGGCCCAGGCGTTAACCCACTGTGCCACAGCGCTGGCCCCCATGGTGTTTTTTTGCTAGAACTTTAAAAACTTAAATGGACTGCTATCCATTTTTTTAGTAGAAAGAAGGAGGGGTTATCATTGTGAAATGTGCTTCATGACTGTCAACATGGTTTTAAAAAATATATTGAATAAATTATTGGTACCTCCTTAGCATTTTTTTTAAAAGCTTACATTTGTTCACATGTAGGATTTTGGGATAAACATGCTTGATCTTTGTTTAAATTTTTTTTTATTTGACAGGTAGAGTTAGAGACAGACAGACAGAGAGAAAGGTCTTCCTTCTGTTGGTTCACTCCCCAAATGGCTGCTACGGCTGGCGCTGCGCTGATCTGAAGCCAAGAGCCAGGTGCTTCTTCCTGGTCTCCCATGTAGGTGCAGGGGCCAAGTACTTGGGCCTTCCTCCACTGCCCTCCTGGGCCACAGCAGAGAGCTGGACTGGAAGAGGAACAACTGGGAGTAGAAACCGGCACCCATATGGGATGCCAGCTCCGCAGGCGGAGGATTAACCAAGTGAGCCACAACGCTGGCCCCTGTTTTTAAATTTTACATGAAAGTTGTGATACTTTTGTTTTCATTTTAATTTTTTAGTTGAGAGACAGAGCTTCCATCTGTAGGTCACTCCCCAAATACTGCAGTGGCTGAGATTAGGCCATATAATTCAATATGGGATCCAGGCCTCCTAACTGCTATCTTAGACACTAGGCCAAATGCCAACTATTATATTTGGAAGCCGGCAATTGGTTTGATACCTGGCATTGCTTCATGACTCCAGCTTCCTGCTAATGCAAACCCTGAGAGGCCAAGGTGAAAGCTTAAGTAATTAGGTTCCTGCCACCCATACAGGAGACCTGAATTGAGTTCCTTGCTCTCAGTTTCTACCCCAGCCCAGTCCTGGCCATTATGGGCATTTGGTGAGCACTCTTCATGTTTTTTTAAAATGTATATTTTCCGGGCCTGCTCTGTGGTGTAGAAGATTAAGCTTCCGCCTGCAGTGACAGCATCCCAGGTTCAAGTCCCTGATTTTCCACTTCTGCTTGAAAGGAGTAAACCCTGACTGCCTTTGTATCTCTTTTGGTAAGATGCGATGATTTTCTTACTATGCATTTTTTTAATTTGTTAAAATTCTTTTTTTTTTTTTTTTTTTTTTTTTTTAAGGACAGGCAGAGTTAGAGAGAGCCAGAGAGAAAGGTCTTCCTTTTCTGTTGGTTCACCCCCCAAATGACCGCTAGGGAGCCAGGTGCTTCCTTCTGGTCTCCCATGCGGGTGCAAGGCCCAAGCACTTGGGCTGTCCTCCACTGCCTTCCTGGGCCATAGCAGCGAGCTGGACTGAAAGAGGTGCAACCAGGACTAGAACCTGGGTGCCAGCGCCATAGGCGGAGGATTAGCCAAGTGAGCCTTGGCGCCGGCCCTTACTTTAGTTTTTAATTGCTATTTTGGATAAAGTTAATTTTGCATATGATCATCATTTATACTTTCACTAGCTCCCCTGACTTTTGAAGGGCTTCATTTTTGGAGGCAGATTGTTTTCTCTTTAAATAGTTAATTATTTTTTTTTGCTTTATTTCATTGACTAGAATTTGCAGACTGTTGAATATTAACAGTAATAGCCAATATCCTTATTTCCTTTAATAAGGAAACTAGCTATTTGTCCATTCATTTCTTTGAGTGAGAGAGAGACAGAGTTCCTGACTGCTGGGTCGTTCCTAAATGTCTGCAGTGTCAGGGACTGGATTGGCCCAAACCAGAAGCCAGGAACTCAGTCCAGGTCTCCCTTGGAGGTGGCAGGAACCCAATTACTTGAGCTGTCAACACTGACTCCCGGTGATCTGCATTAGCAGAATGGTTGAGTCAGGAACAGTGGCAGGCATTGAATTCAGGTACTCCAGTATGGAACTGTACTTCAGTATGGAACTTGTACATTTTTTTTAAAGCTTTATTTATTTATTTAAAAGAGTTAGAGAAAGAGGGAAAGAAACACAGAGGGATCTTCTGTCTGCTGGTTCACTTCCCAGATGCCTATAACTGCCAGGGCTGGGCCAGGCTGAAGCCAGGAGCTGGGCTCTTCTTCCAAGTCTCCCACATGGGGGGCAGGAGCCCAAATACTTGAGCCATCTTCTGCTGCTTTTTGTAGGCCATTAGCAAGGAGCTGGATAGGAAGTGAATTAGCCAGTACATGAACTGGTACCCATGTGGGCTGCTGGCATTGCAGGCTGTGGCCTTACCCAGTATGCTGGCCCTGGAACTTGTACGTATTTAACCACTAGCCCACATGCCTGTCAAGTCTTTCCTTCTTTATTAGAATTGTTTCTGGTGTAATAAAATGGACAAAGCTTTTTCCTAATCTTGACTTACCAATAATGTTTTTTAAAACATTTAAAGGTATTTTTAAAATGCTTTTCCCACATCTGTTTAAGGGTATTTTCTCCTTTAATCTGTGAACATGTAATGAATTTAAATATATCCTTTGATCTAAGTAGGTATTTTTGAACTGGGCATGAACTTACTCCTTTTAAGTATACCACTTGATTTATTAATATGCATTTAAAATTTCTGTATTTAATCAGTCTGGTATTAGTCTGGGGGAGATTTGTTTTGTGTGTGTACTTAGGCCATCCGCAACTGCTTTCCCAGGTCATAGCAGAGAGCTGGATTGGAAGAGGAGCAGCCGGGACACAAACCAGCGCCCATATGGGATGTGGGCACCTCAGGTGGAAGCTTAGCCTACTATGCCACAGCACTAGCCCTAGCAACACATGGTGCTAGTTTTTGTAATTGCCTGATGCTCTGACATTCTTTATTTCAGGAATATTTCTATTTTATTATCAAAGAGAGATGGAAACACACTCACATACTTCCATCACTTACTTTTCTTCCTTTCCCTCTCTCTGTCAGTTCACTCCCCAGATGCCTTCAGTGGTGGGGCCAGGCCAAAGCCAGAAGCCCAGAACTCAAACTAAGTCTTCCATATGGGAGGCAGAAACCTAACTAATTGAGTCATCACCGCTATCTCCCAGGGTCTGCCTTAGCAGGAAGCTGGAAGTGGGAACTGAAACCAGGACGCAAACCCAGGTCCAGTGTAGGAAAATGCCTGCATCTTTGTTAAGCCAAATGCATTTAAAAAATATTTCTGAAGGGATGGCCACAGAACTATTCATTAAAATATTGATTTTAGACTTTTTGTCCTCTATGTTCTTTATAATATATCTCTGTATCTTACCCTATTCTATTTGTAGAAAGTTGAGCTTCTAACCTCTAAATTGTGCTAGTCAAAGTAATAGCATTCAGGGCTACATATAACAACTAATATCACTTACGCTGAAAAAAATAAACTAAGCCTTCCTAAATAGAAACTCAGTTATCTGCTATTTTCTCTTCCTTTCAGAGAGCATCTAATAGAAAAAATGTTTTGCCATGTATCTTTTTTTTTAAGTTTTATTTATTTTATTTGAAAGGCAGAGTTACAGAGAGAGAAAGGTCTTCCATCAGCTGGGTCACTCCCCAGATTTCCTGAGTGGCCGGAGCTGTGACAATCTGAAGCCAGAAGCTTCTTCTGGGTCTCCCAAGGACTTGGGCCTTTTTCCACTGTTTTCCCAGGCCATAGCAGAGAGCTGGATCAGAAGTGGAACAGCTGGGTCTCGAACAGCTGCATTATCTGCTATGCCACAACATCGGCCCCCTCTATGCCTTTCAAATAAACCAAAAAAGTATTTCCATGTTTTTAAAATAGGTATCTTGGGAGTAGAGGGGAGTATTGTGGTACAGCAGGTTAAGCCATCCCCTGTGATGACAGCATCCCATACACGTGCATTCCTGGCTGCTCCACTTCCTGTTCAGCTCCCTGCTAATGGTCTGGGAAGGTAGAAGATGTCCTGAGTACTTGGACCCCTGCCACTCATGTAGGAGAAGTAGATGGAGTTCCAGGCCTCTGACTTTGGCCTGGTCCAGCCTCAGCCATTGGAGCTATGTGGGAGTAAACCAGCAGATGGAAGATCTCTCTTCTCCTTCTTCTCCCTCCCTATGTATAACTCTGCATTTTAATTGAAGAAGTAAACCGCTTTTTAAAAAAAAAACTTAGGTGGAAAAAAATCTAAAAATTAGACTTGGGATATGAACATTTTGTACAGTAGTTAAGGTGCTCCTTGAAACACCTGCATTTCAAATTGGAGTGCCTGGATTTGAGGCCCGGCTTGATTCTGCATTCCAGTTCTGGTAATGCACATCTTGTGAGGTGGTAAGTAATGGCTTAAGTACTTGGGTCCCTGCCACTCACATGGAAAAGTGGATTGAGTTCCTGGCTCTGGGCTAAGCCCTGTGTGTTCCAAGTGTTTAGGAAGCAAACCAGAGGATGGAAGATCTTTTCTTCTGTCTCTGTGTCTCTGCCTTTAAAATAAAATGAAAAAAAATTTTTTTAGATCATACTTGAAATAGAGCAAACACTATATTATTTGGCAAGCCAAATATGGCTTAAAAAAAAAAACACTGGGGGCCTGCCCTGTGGCACTGCAGGTTAAAACAAGCCCTGGCCTGAAGAGCCAGTATCCCATATGGACACCAGTTCGAGTCCTGGCTGCTCCTCTTCTAATCCAGCTCCCTGTTATGGCCTGCCTTAGGCCCCTGCACTCATGTGGGAGACCTGGAAGAAGCTCTTGGCTCCTGGCTTCGGATCGGCTCAGCTCCAGCCATTGCGGTCATCTGGGGAGTGAACCAGTGGATGGAAGACCTCTCTCTCTCTCTCTCTGTCTCTCCCTCTCACTGTCTGTAACTTTACCTCTCAAATAAGTATCTTTTAAAAAATCTCTATTGAAATATAACATTCAGAAAAATATACAGATCAGAAGTTTACAGGTCCCTAAATTTTTACAACCTGAACCCACCCATGTGACTGATAGTACCAAGACTGAGAAACAGAGAATTTCCAGTACTTCAGAAGTCCCCTTTTGGGGCCAGCATTGTGGTCCAGGGGTTAATCCATCAACCTGCAATGCTGGCATCCATTATGGGGGCCAGTTCAAGTCCCAGATGCTCTACCTCTAACTCAACTCCCTGCTAATGTACCTGGGAAAGTAACAGAAGATGGCCCAAGTGCTTGGGCCACTGCCCCTGACATGAGAAACCCAGATGGAATTCTAGGCTCCTGGCTTCAGCTTGGCTCAGCAGTTGGAAGCTCTCTTTTTTCCCCCTCTGTCTGCCTTTCAAAATCAATCTTTAAAAAAAAAAAAAAAAAAAGTACCCATCACATCCCATGTTCCTTTCTAATTTCAACCCTCCAAAGGTAACCACTATCTGGAGTTATAACATAGATTGATTCTGTTAAGTAGAAAATTAGGTAAACTAATCTTTTATGTTTTCTGTGACTGGCTTTTTTATTTATGTTTGTGAGAATTGTCCACTACTTACTGATGAGCATTTGCATAGATTTCAGTTGGGATTATTATGTATAATATTAAAGTGAAGAATTTTGTACATACCTTTTGTCTAATTTTGTCACTTCCTAATATACTATTGTGAAACATTTGTCATCAGTTAATCAAAAACAATTTATTTGAGGTGTTAAAAATCTATTAATTCTCGACAGCACCGCAGCTCAATAGGCTAATCCTCCGCCTGTGGTGCTGGCATACCAGGTTCTAGTCCCGATCAGGGCGCCGGATTCTGTCCTGGTTGCCCCTCTTCCAGGCCAGCTCTCTGCTGTGGCCAGGGAGTGCAGTGGAGGATGGCCCAAGTGCTTGGGCCCTGCACCCCAAGGGAGACCAGGAGAAGCACCTGGCTCCTGCCTTCGGATCAGCACGAATCGCTGGCCGCAGCAGCCATTGGAGGGTGAACCAATGGAAGGAAGACCTTTCTCCCTGTCTGTCTCTCTCACTGTCCGCTCTGCCTGTCAAAAAAAAAAAAAAAAAAGTAAAAAAATCTATTAATTCTCTGCTTACTTATGTTTCTCAAGTTGATGACAGTAGCAATGAGATTACTGACAGATAATTATCAACTTGTAGAGGGTTGATTTTATGCTGTGTTGGGGTAGGTACATTTCAGTTTTACCCCTAGTCTTATTTCTGGAACATAGTATTAAAAATAAAATGGCATGATCTTTCCGAGTTTTGCTTAAAAAAACAAACCAAAAACACAGAATCAGTCTCCCATGCAGCACAGACTTTCTGAAATCTGGTCACTTCTTTCAGCCTTCACAGTTACAGTGTTAGAGCCTTCCCAGTTCCTGCGAAGTTTAAAAGTTCCCTGCTCTTTGTGTTCTTCCTTTTCACTATTATTTCCCCTAAATGTGCAGCTCCTCTGAGAGTCCTACGCTCTATCCCAGACTGCTTGTGCTGAGAAGACTGTGCTTTCTTCTTGAGTTCCTCTTGCTGTCTGGGCAAGAAAATACCTTTTTGGAGAAAAAAAAAATATAATCCAGTGTGGTTGCCTTTTTTTTTTTTTAAGCATTGAATTCTCTCCTTTTCCTGCCTTTAGCTACTTCCTGGTCCTCTTAAAATGTCTTTTTGCCTTTTCCAGAGTTTATAATTATTATTCATGTAATTGTTAGCCTGTTATATCTGATATAAGCAATTCTTTCATTACCTCAATTGGAACCGCAGTAACTGAGAATTGAACAAATAAAGTCTAGAAATAAAAGCACAAATTATATTTAGTGGAGATTGAAAGAGAAATTACATATAATTGGAAGAGCATAGGGTATGAAAGTCTTGATGGAAAAGGTGAACCATGGATGGTAGGGATGAACTGCCATATGTGGAGATTGTGGGAGAGATTCTAAGTGGAAGGAACGAATTGAATTAATAGGAAAGTACAGGATGCATTTGGAGGAATAGTTAACAATCTGATTTGACCAGTTGGTTACTTACACGGGAAATTACTTAAGGCTAGAGAAGGCCAGGCAGTTGGTACAGTGGCTTGGAATTCTCACATCCCATACTGGAATGCCTTGGTTCAAGTTCCACCTCCCCTCCCAATACCATCTTCCTGTTAATGTTCACCCTGAGAGGCAGCAGGTGGTGACTCAAATAATTGAGTCCCCTCTTCCCATGTGGGAGACCCAGATTGAGTTCCTAACTTCTGGCTTTGACCTGGCCCCACCTTGGCCATTGCAGGCCAAATAGTAGACCAGGAGATTGGAGACCTCTATCTCCCTCTCTTTCCCTTCCCTTTGTTTCTCTACTTTTCAAATAATAATTAAAAAAAAAAAGGCTAGAAACTTTTTGAAGTTTTTGAGTTGGGCAGTGTGTTTAGGAATTGAACTTCAGGAAAATTAATCTGGAAACTTGGTGAAGAGTGGATTGGAATCAGGAAAGGATGCAGAAAGATTAGTGGGGAGGGCATTATAGTAGTTCAGGAAAGAGTATGTGAACTGGTGGTGGTAATATTCCTAGGAAACAGCTATAAAATATAGGAGGAGGAGAATGGAAGAATGGGAAGAGTGATTGGAAGAATGGTGGCATTGGTATCTTTGCAGTTGGAAATCCCTCAGATTTAACACCAAAAAAGAAAATATTATAATGACTTTATTTTCTAAACATCTGTTTACAGGGCCGATCCCTTGTCCAACATGGTTCTAACCTTCAGTGCCAAAGAAGATGCGGTTGCCTTTGCAGAAAAAAATGGTATGTTTGGTGGTCTGTTTTGATTTTAACATCATCAACATGATTTCATTTTCTTCACCTTAATTAAAGTCATCCAGGGATACAGATTTTCTTTTGGAAGGAAGCTTTCAATAAATCTAATCAAGTGACTGTTAGGCTTCGTTTCATCAGAATGCTCACCTTTCAAAAAAGCGACGTAAAATGGAATACTTATGTAATATGTAAAAAAAAAAATACTATTCTAATTTGAAAGGCAAGGAATAAAAAACTCCCTAACACATTTCTTGCTTATGAATGCCTCTGCAAATTTTTTACATAAGATTATTTAAATTCTAACCCAAGGTAGTTTATTTCAGTTTTGACACCTCTGTTTATTAAGCTCTAACTTTGAGCCAAAAATTTAATTCCTGTTAGTCTATCTCTTCAGTTTTTGAATATCATAATCCTCTAAAATTTCCTTTATGCTTACATATCTGCTTTTCTAGATATGGTAAGCCTAATATTAAGCATAATGGTAACTGTATAATTATGGACCTTTAAAGTTTGTGGAAAATTGAATTAAAGGAGGTAAGTTTTTTTTGGTGCAAAAATTATTGAAATCTATGCATCAACACATTTTTATGAACTTTTTAAAAGATCCTTTGTATGCATGGATTTAAATATTTTTAATAATTTACCTTTTAATTTCATTTTGCTACAAACTTTTTTTTTTTAAGATTTATTTGAAAGGCTGAATTACAGACAGGGAGAGGCAGAGGGAGAGATCTTCCATCTGCTGGTTTACTCACTAGATGGCCGCAATGGCCAGGGCTATGCAAGGCTGAAGCCAGGTGAGCTTCTTTCAGGTCTCCCATGTGGGTACAGGGGCCCAAGCACCTGGGCCATCTTCTGCTGCTTGGAAGTAGAGCAGCCAGAACTGGAACCCGTGCCCATATAGGACACTGGTGCTACAGGCAGCGGCTTGACCATTACACAATAGCACCAGCCCCCTCCACAAACTTTTTCAAGTACCCTCACTCATTGGCTTTTGGAACAGCCACCTTCCATCATTGGTTTGTGTTGATCTTACTATCAATACAAATGCAAAATGTCATTTTGTATATCATTTGCTACTATTAAGCTAACATAGGGTAGTGAAAGGAGGCTTGAAATCAGACTAGTCTGGATTCTATTCCTTGCTGTATCACTAGGAAGGTATATTATTCTGGTTTAATTTCATAATGGACCAAGTGCCCGTGTTTCAACTATGAAGAAACATGTTATGAAGTGGGAATACATGTTACAATGCCCGACACATAATAGTCCTTAACTATTCATATTCTTGGGGCCTGCAATGTGGCATACTGGGTGGGTAAAGCTACCACCTGCAATGCCAGCATCCCATATGGGCGCTGGTCCAAGTGCCAGCTGCTCCACATCCGATCCAGCTACCTGCTGATGCCCCTGAGAAAGCAGAAGATGCCCCAAGTGTTTGAGCCCCTGCACCCACATGGGAGACCTGGAAGGAGCTCCAGGCTCCTGGCTTCAGCCTGGCCCAGCCCTGGTTATTGCATCCATCTGGGGAGTGCAACAGAAGAAGGAAGATCAAGCTCTCTCTTTCTCTCCCTCTCTTTAAGTCTGCCTTTCAAATAAATAAATAAAAATGAAATTCAGATTCCTACCATCTGGTATTGCTGCTGTTATCTCCCTGAGATTAAACTGCATCACTGTATATTTGTACTGAGTGCATTCTGTTTGATAAAACATGTTAGAAAATCTCCCAAATTTAGCACAGAAGTAGATATTCAAGATTTAGTTGGTCAAAATGAATTTAATTTAACTATCTATTTGAATGATTTGGCTAATGGTTGTTTAAGTACATTGTTACTATAAGGCAGTATAGAAATGCAAAAGATTATTAGTATTATATAACATATATTAAAAGTCAGAGGCCAAACTACATGGGTTTGAATCCGTGTTGACTATGAGTTTATTAATGTATAAGTTATCTTCAAAAAGTTAATGGAAAATGGGTATTATGAAAAAGCTTTCAGGGCCGGTGCTGTGGTGTAGCAGGTAAAGCTGCTGCCTGCAGTACCAGCATCCCATATGGGCGCCGGTTCGAGTCCTGGCTGCTTCACTTCCAATCCAGCTCTCAACTATGGCCTGGGAAAGCAGTAGAAGATGGCCCAAGTCCTTGGGCCCCTGCACTTGTGTGGGAGACCTGGAAGAAGCTCCTGGCTCCTGGCTTTGGAGCGGCCAGCAGCTCCAGCTGTTGCGGCCATTTGGGAAGTGAACCAGCAGATGGAAGACCTGTTTCTCTTTACCTCTCCTCTTCTCTCTATGTAACTGTGACTTTCAAGTAAAATAAATAAATCTCTAAAAACATTAAAGAAAGAAAAGAAAAAGCTATGCCTGGATTTTCAATTTTTTTAGAGATTTATTCATTTATTTGAAAGGTAGAGTTAGAGAGGGAGAGGAGGAGGTGGAGGCAGAGGCAGAGGCAGAGAGAGAAGTCTTCCATCTGCTGTTTCACTCTCCAAGTGGTGGCAACGGCCAGGGCTGGGTCAGACCAAAGCCAAGAGCCAGGAGCTTCATTTGGATATTCCATATGGCTGCAGGGGTCCAAGCAGTTGGTCCATCTTCTCCTGCCTTCCTAGACACATTAGCAAGGAGCTGGATTGGAAGAGGAAGAGCCAGGACTTGAACCAGCACCCATATGGGATACCAGTGCTTATAGGAGACAGCTTTACCAGCTATACTACAGCTCCAGCCTCTTGAAAAAAAAAAAAAATTGGCATCAAAATAAATCCCTACTAACTTGTTACAACATATCTGAAAAGGATTAGTTTCAGGCACTAAGAAGGATGGTAAGACATTAGTTTAAGAAGAGTTCCTATCAGAGCAGCTTGAATTCTGCTAAAATTAGAGTGAGAACAAACATCAAATTTATGGTAAAGCATGGGTGAAAGAATGAAGAGATCACAGATGCTTTTCATAATGCTAATAGTGACAGTGCCTCCCCCTATCAGAAGTTTACAAATAGATGAATCATTTTAAGAAGGGATGAGACAATGTGAAGATGAATTTGTGGGGGAAAAATTCTTTTCATGCTCTAATTGAAAAGGACCAACGATTAACAGCAGAAACAAAATAGTCAACACCATAGACACCTTTATTGGTTCAGTTTACAAAACTGTGACTAAACTAGACAAACTTTTACTGGTGCCTGGATCAGCTGCAGTCAAGAGCAGAACTTTCAGTGGAAATTTTAAACAAGTGGGATCAAGATTCTGAAGCATTTCTTCCAAGATTTGTAATAGGAAACAAAACACGACTTTACCAGTATGATCCTGAAGACAAAGCACAATCAAAGCAATGGTTATTAGGGAGTAGAAGTGGGCCAGTCAAGAGCAAGGGGTCATAGCAACAGTTTTTGGTGGGATGCTGAAGGCATTTTTCTTGTTGACTTTCTGGAGAGACAAAGAATGATAATATCTGCTCATTAGGAGAGTGTTCTGAGAAAGTTAGCCAAAGCTTTAGTAGAAACATGCCTGTAAAAGCTTCACTAGAGCATCCTTCTCTCCCATGATAATGTTCTTTCCTCTTAGAAAACAAGGGGAATTTTGTGAATTTCAATGCTAACTCTTTAGGCACGCCCTTTACAGGTCTGATTGGGCTCTTTGTTTGTTTCCTAATCTTTCAAAATCTTTAAGGGGCACCAATTTTTGTTCAGTTAACAAAGACTGCATTGATATGGGTAAATTCCCAGGACCCTCAATTCCATAGAAATGAACTAAATGGCCAGTATCACCACTTACAAAAGTGTCTTGAACTTGATGAAGCTTATGCTGAGATATAGTTTTTATATTTTTTAATTTATTCTTTTTATTTGAAAGGGTGACAGAGAGGGAAATATCTTCCATTCCACTGCTTCACTCCCCAAATGCCAGTAAGTGCTAGAGCAGGTTAAAAGTCAGGAGCCCTGAATGCCATCCAATCTCCCATGTTAGATAGCAGGGATTTAACCACTTGAGCCATCATCTGCTGCCTCTTAGAATCCTATTAGCAGGAAACTGAGTTGGAAACAAGAGTAGCTGGGACTTCAACCAAGCACTGCGATATGGGATTCAGCAGTTCTATGGGACATCTTAACCTGCTGTACCACAAGCCCACTTCTCCCACACGCACTCTTTTTTTTTTAATTTTTTACTTTAAATTCCATTTTTCCATGAATACCCGGAAGTAACCTATTTCTGATGAGAATTGCTGTGAGGATTACATGAAGTAATAAAAGCATATAAATTTAACCCATAATTAGTAATAGACTTCTAGAAACTTTTTGGTAAAAAAGCTTAAGTACAATTCCTTATTAATACTTTCTTGCTAGATTCCAAATTTCTTAGTCGTGTAATTATTCTTAAATCAGTCATAGTCAGTACTATAGCACAGCTGGTTCTAGTCCTGGTGGCTCCTCTTCCGATACAGCTCTCTGCTGTGGCCTGGGAAAACAGTAGAAGACGACCCAAGCACTTGGTCCCTTGCACCTGCATGGGAGACCCAGAAGAAACTCTTGGCTCCTGGCTTCGGATCAGCCCAGCTGCAGCAGTTGCAGCCATTTGGGGAGTGAACCAGCAGATGGAAGACCTTTCTCTCTGTCTCTGTCTCTCCCTCTCACTGTCTGTAACTCTACCTCTCAAATAAATAAAATCCTTTAAAAAAGGATTTTGATTTAAACTAACATTATCAAAATATTACATTGACTTTAATATTTTTTAAAACTATAACATAGTTCTCAAAAATAGTTGCTAATGTTTCCCATCTTTTCAGCCTACTGTATTTGATGTCTGACACCTTGAAAATTATTCATTTGATGTCTATCACAAGTTTAATAACAGGAAATCTAATTGAACTGTTAAGTCCTTGGATAATCTCACTCTAAGTAGTCAGGATTGCATGACTACAGTTGCCATGTGAGTTGCAGGGTGTGAACTAACCACTGCTGTCATTGGAATCTGTTGCCTTTCCAATATCGCTGCCTCCCAGAGAAACAAAATTAAGTAACATTATCAAAATCTGTAGAAGTTATAACTTGAGAAAGCTTAGTGAATAGTAACTTTTAAAACTATAGACTAACAGTGGATCAGGAATTTTAACCTATGATACAGCAGAAACTCTAATTTGGTCATTACTTTGTCCTTCAGTACCTAGCACAAAATCTGATGTGTAATGAAGAGTCATTATCTGGTGAAATTAATGACTTTCTAAAATAGAATTGTCTACTCAAGAATTTGAAGCCATTCTGATCTACTGATGAAGTCCTCAATGATTATTCCTTTCTTGAATTCACTGTGGTACTTGTGTGATCTGTTTATTTAATCTTTAGCTATATAATATTTTAAATAGATCAGTCCTATTTCTTCTACTACAGTGGTGGTAGGGAAATTTAAATAAATGCCATTGAAGTGTTGAGAATCAAAGGGTAGGGGATCTTTTCCAAATTCCACAATACTTCCTCCTCTTCCCCTACCCCCACATTCTGATCCCTTCTTGGTTAGTTAAAACTGGTGAAGGACATACAAATAGACTCACCCTCTCTCTCCATACCTAACATCATTTTGTTGTGAGTTGGTGCTTTTGAAGGTTGGGTGAATCAATGTTCGGGAAGTTAAGACCTTAAACAGAAAAAAATGGCTCAGAAGCACTGATATGTAAAGACTGCCAGATGAAGAGGCCAGTAACTAGTATTCTCACTCCACAGTTGTCTGCCTTGCAGGAGAGCTTGAACATGTCCTGCTTCTCTAAACTTACTGTTTGTTTCTTCATGTTTGAAATCAGAAGTTGGATTAAGTAATACTCAAAAGCTATAGACCTTAGGGATGGATGTTAAACTCATGCAGCAGCTCACCTATGTCTTTATTTCTTAATGTTTAGTTCAGTATTTACTCATTACATTATCTAGAAAGAAAAATGTATTTTTGTTATGTAGATGATTCTTTGTTGATAGTAAAATCAAGCAAAGTTTATGCATTTGTGAGCTTTAAAGGTTTGCCTTTCAGTAGTATCTAGAGATAGGAGGTTAAGCTAAAACTGCCACACCAAAAAAGGTAATCTGTACACTTAAGTACTAGCCTAGAACCACATTAGACTATTCTGAAACAGTATCCTTACATTTCCTTCTCAGTTTCATTTCCTATGAGTCAGGTATTTGATAAGTAATTAAGATTCCACATAGTATGCCCACATTCCATATGAGAATGCCTGAGTTCAGGGCCCAGCTCTGCTTCTGATTTCAGCTTCCTGGTAATTCGCACCAGTTGATGGCTCAAGTAGTTTGGTCGGTCGCTGCTACTCATATGGAAGACCTAGACTGAGTTGGAGCATTTAGGGAATTAACCAGTGGATGGAAGATCTATTTTACTGTTTCTGTCTTGCTCTGACTTTCCTTTCAAATAA
Source organism: Sylvilagus floridanus (assembly GCA_949820135.1). Classification (NCBI taxonomy): domain Eukaryota; kingdom Metazoa; phylum Chordata; class Mammalia; order Lagomorpha; family Leporidae; genus Sylvilagus; species Sylvilagus floridanus. The sequence continues at coordinate 61,974,043 of OX463246.1, read as the reverse complement.
ATGAAAATTATTAAAGTTTTTTAAAAATAAATGTTAACTGAAAGTCATGACCATTACTTCACTGAACATAAATGATTGTATTAAGCAGAATCAGTAAAATGAGGAATAAGATTTTCAGATTCAGTTCTTTTCTAGCAAACATTTAATACCTGCTAATTATATTTTGAGACTCATAGACTCTACCTGTGAAACTCCAGGCTAGTTTTCAGAAACTATTTTATCTATGTTATCTTTTCCTGATCTCTTTTCTTTTGCCCCTCTCCCACTCATAGTAGGTCGGTTCTCTCTTTTAACTTCTACAATAATTACAATTTTATTTATGAGACTCAGGTAATATATATCACTGTCATCATTACAAAAGCTACATTCATAAACACTAAATCATGGGCTATACTATACTAAGTGCTTTTCATTCATTCTCATTAATCCTCACTGCAACTATATGAAGCAGGAACAGTTCTCCCCATTTTATAGTTCAAGGACACTGGTGTTTAGAGGCATCATTAGGTAACAGGGTCACAAACTGTAAGGATTTTTTTTGTTTTTAAACAGTTTGGTTCTTTCACTTAGATATTGTCCATAATGTCTTTTCAGCTACAGTGGTAGAATTGAGTTAGTTGTAAAAACCTAAAAACAATTACCCCTTGGATCTTTACAATTGATGTTAGCTTACCTCTGTTCTAAACCATTATATGTACTACCTCAATGATATGAGGCTTTTATAAATCCCCCAAATACCCTTTATTCAAGTATCTCCAGTGCTTTGTAGTTAATAGGCAAACTCCTCAACTGATAATTCAAGGTTCTTCACAATAAAAGGACTGTCACCAAAGTTCTACCTGTATTTGACTCTTCTTATATGCTAAACTTGCTATAAACTTTCTGCCATCCACCCCCTCCTACATATCATTCCCTTTCTCATTTTTGTCCCTATCTGTGAAACTCCAGACTAGCCTTCAGAAACTATGTTCCCTCCTTTCCCGATCCCTTATCCTTTTTCCCTTTTTCATTCCCACTGAATGAACTTTCTTTTAACTTCCACAATAATTTTGTTCTGTTCTTACAGCTGTCATAATATGATGTTATTACACACATATATGAATAAATGTATAAATTTCTGAATAAAATACAAGAAAGGTTACGTACATTTTTGTATTTTATTCATTCAGAAATATATTAAATACCCTTTTGGATATCAGCACCTTGTTAGGTTCTGGGGATAGTTGAGTAAGGCATTATTACCCCCCTGCTAAAACTATAATACTTTATCTTGCCTACTGTTTACAATCACTTCCCAAGGGAAAACAGCAAATCTCATTTATCTTTTTCTCAATGTGGTGAATTTGGGGGCCAGCGCTGTGGCACCACCATCCCATATGGGCGCCATTCAAGTCCCGGCTGTTCCACCTCCAATCCAGCTACTTGCTCATGCACCTGGGAAAGCAGCGGAGGATGGTCAAAGTCCCTGGGCCCCTGCACCCCAGTGGAGACCTGGCTCAGCTCTGGCCATTGTGGCCATTTGGGGAATAAACCAGTGGATGAAAGACCTCTCTCTCTCTGTCTCTGTCTCTCTCTCTCTGTAACTCTTTCAAATAAATAAAATAAAATACTAGTGAATTTGAATAATAAATTTAGTGATGTTGTAAACTATTCTTCAGATTATATTTTAGCCTTTTATGTAAATCACTTCTATTTTAACCTTTTATATTACTTTAGAAGAACTGTTAATTCTCTCCAATTAGAAATCTGAAGATGGGGCCAATGTTGTAGCACAGCAAGTTAAGCACCACTTGCAACACTGCCATCCAATTTCAGAGCACTGGTTCAAGTCCCGGCTGCCCTGCTTCTAATCTAGCTCCCTGCCAATGCACCTGGGAAAGCAGAACAAGATGGCCCAAGTACTTGGCCCCCTGCCACCCATGTGGGAAACCTAATGGAAATTGGGCTCTTGGCTTGTTGCAGCCATTTGGGCATTGAACCAGCAGATGGAAGATCCCTCTCTCTCCTTATCTCCCTCCCTGCCACATTGGCTTTCAAGCAAATAAAAATCTTTAAAAAAGATCTGAAGAAATAAAATCTATAGGAATGACTGGCAATTTTTTTTATAAGGGTGAAAAGAATTTTCCTTTCTCCCTTTGAAAGTTTAATAATTGAGTCTGTGAAATAAACAGATTAACAGGAAAAAGGCATACAAATTTATTAAGTACATGCATACATACAAAATAGGAGATGCAAAGGAGGGCAGTGTGGTTGAGACTTATATAGCCTCCAGAGCTACAGAAAGGAATAAGGGCTTTGCGATTTCTGAGGGAAGATGGCAGTGGGCAGTGGGAGGGTGAAGGGAAGAAACCCAAGGTGGTTTTACTGTGTAGATGAAGACTTAAGTACTAACCCTCCCAAAGAACAGCTGTGTCAGACTCTGGTTGAGGCCCTTCAACCTTTAGTTTTTTTCCTGTGATACCGAGATCTTGTGTAATAAAACAAGCCCAAGATCAGTCCTACATCTCTTAACTGATGGGGCCCAGATTTCTGGATTCCAAATATAGTATTTCCTCTGTGATGCTATGATGTTGGTAGATTTAAAAAATTAATCATATAGATCTGCACTGTCCAATAGGGTAGCCACTAGCCAAACATGGCTATAGCATTTGAAATATACTATAGTGGATTTCAGAGACTTAGTATGAGAAAAGCAGTGTGTCTCAATTTTTATTATATGTTAAGACATTATAATCAGTTTTACTTGTTTTTTAAAAATTCATTGCTTTATGAGGCCTACTAGAACATTTTAAATGTATAGTTCATGTATTTCTATTGGACAGCATTGATCTAGAGTACTTTCCAATATACAAAATATACATTATATTCATATTCTCAGTATTGACTGATATATATTCTATAGTTGATATGAGAAATAGGAAAAATCCTTACTTAGAAAAGTTAAAATTTTATAATTCTTAAAAATGCAGTTCTGTTCTTCAGATGCTCTTAGTGTGAATCTAGGATAAGTGGAAACTTTTATAATAATGAAGTATAGAGAGAGAATCACGAAATCCCAAGTTGATCACGTTTCAGTTACTTAACAAAAAATAAGGTCTTCTACAGGTCTTTTTATATGAAAATGTTCTCATCACCAAGACTAAGAGAGGTTCTTTCTCTTCCTAGTGATAATTCCTGCACCTACTTACCATCTCTCCCACCCTCTATCCCCCACCCTCATTCCTTTTTTTGTAGCTTTCACCATACCTCACTTTCTATGGAAAGCTAGTTCTCTGAAATTGGGAGAGGGAAAGAAGAGAAGGCTGAGTGTCCCCAGTTGCTTCTTTTTTCTCCTGCCCTCCCCCACTCTTCCAACTGTTGTCTCTCTGCTACTCCCCATCCCCCAAGGTACTTACACAGGATGCAAAGAAAATATAAATGTCTGTGTCTTTTGGCTTCAACCCCAGGGCCTCCTCCTATGAACAACTCCCTTTAGGCTCAGCATCTATTCCAGGGGAACTCTTCAAAGATAACCTTTCTTTGCAAAAAGAGGGACCAAATATCTGAAGATTTCTCTGAAATGTAGATGAACTTACTTCAGTCCTTTGTATGCTGCAAAGACCCACCTTTCTCACCCTTGTGGCTTTTGTCTTTCCTTGTGTCATGTGAAGGACAGAGAAGAAGAGAAAGCTGCATCTTGGAGAGAGGAGGTGCAAGACAGCTGTGGAAAATTTGGATGGTAGAAGACTAGGCTCTACTACCATTTACATGCTAATGAAAACCAGAAATGCCCTTTTTTCCCCTTTTGATCTGATTTGAAACTTTGTGACTTTTCTCTGGTATGTCATTTTACCCCCTTGTGTTATTCTCATTGTTGTTAGCTGTAAAAACTCTTTGAAATTCTTAAAATGAAGGGTTTCTTTCATGAATAGGAGGGCAGAGGACACACTGTGAAACTGCTTTCTGTTAACAATGGGTCTGCTGGGAAAGAAAACCCACCTCTGAAGTAATGGAAGGTATAGACAGGGAAGGACACAGTCAGGTGGGTGCCTAGATCCAGGAAAATGGAGAAATTATTGGAGATGCAGCCCAGGATTTAGAATTCGTGAACACAACAGGAAAGTCTGGACTTCCACCTAACTTAACCTTTTATAAAGGTCTCAACCCCCATCTATAAATCTGTTAAAAATTTTTTAAACCAAAGAATCATTATTATCACACAGATATAAAATTTAAGTACAAGAATTTATTTTAATGATATAAGATAATTAAGCAGATATTGTGTGTTCAAAGTATATGTATAAACCAGCACACAAATGTATTTGGAATAAAAGAATGTTGAGATGAATTACACATGGGAGGGACTTATCAATTAAATCACTACCAGTAGGAAGAAGGTCATCATTTACCTACATCTCAACTGTATACAACTAAAAAAAAATTGCCCTAATAGCTGAGAGACAAGAAATTGAACTAAAACTTAATAACCTGGGAAGGTATGATACAAACAATTCATAATTTTCCTTTGAAGTAATTTTTTTCTGTTCTTTCCCCCTTTTGATAAGGAAATGTCAACAAGATAGTATTAATGATCACAAAATATTATTGGTGTGATATTTGGCCTGATTGTTCACGTAAGTAGCAGAAAGTATTAATTTGCCATATAGGCTTGCTTGCTTTCTTATGAGAGAGAGAGAGAGAGAGCCCACCAGCTTGTTCAGTCTCCAAATCCCCATAATGGCAAGATTTGATCTGGACTGATGCCAAAGCCCAAATGCAATCCAGATCTCCTATGTGGGTGGCAAGAACCCAACTATTTGTGCTATTGCTGCTGCCCCTCAGGGTCTGAATGGTAGGAAGCTGAAGTCATGAGCCAGAGCCAGGTACTGAACCCAGGTACTATGATGATGTGGGATGCAGTTATCATAATTGGCATCTTAACCCCTAGGCTAAAATCTACCCCAACATAAGCTGGGATTCCAGGGTTGCTTTTTTTGTGGGGAGGGGGCAGAAGTAGTGATTCCAGCTTTGCTGAAATTTTCACAAAGGAATCTCAGATTGGACTTTAAGTCTCTTAAGCCAAGAATTTGCCATCAGATCTACCATGGTACCTGTTAATTCCAGGAAATCTCTTTTCAACTTCCCCCAGATATCCTAAGGCTACCCATAAGGCTGGGAACCCTCTAGGCTTGGTACCAGGCACTTTTTTTGGAAAGACTTCATGGAGTCGATCTTAGTTCCTTAAAATTGTCTATTCATATTTGAGTAAATAGGCCTCTCTCAAATATGTCATTCCAGGTAAGACTCTGGTTACATAACCATTGCTTCCAGTTACCTCCTAGTGAAATGGGAGACAGATTGTTATTGAAATATGCAGATAGATATATTGCCACAACATATTTGGAAAGTTTCCAAATTCTGGAAGAGTCACATGGTTCAAATGAGCTATCATTTACAAATCCTTCTTGACTCTATGGATATCTTAAAGGTGTTGTGGGAATGTTTCCCAGTTGTTTTATTCCAGGCCTGTGAGATGTGAATTCAAAGCAGGGACATAAGTACAAAAATGGGAGTGGATTTATTTAAGAAGTGATTACACTTTCAGATGATGGTGTGGGCAACCTCATGACAAGATGCTTGCCATGAGAGGGGAAGACGGAGAAGAGAGGGGGAGGGGGAAGTAGGGAGGGGAGAGAAAGAGACAGAGTCTGCTGTTGTGCCTCTGATGAGATAGAGCAGGATTCCCCTCCTAGTCCAATGGACTCCTTTATGCGGTAGGGGGTGGTACCCTAATCGAATATCCCAAACAGGGTGGAGTTTGGGTAGGGTTCAGTGTACAAGAGGCCTTCTGGATAGGTTTTCATGGTGTCTCCATCTGGAGCTCATTTGACTTGTGCTTCGTGTGTCCTCTTGTTGCTGGAGGTGACTTGGATGCATTGTAGGAAGGTGAGTATGCTGGATTGGGCTACAAGGGAGTGGAGTTAGAGTGCAAACTAGAGACAGGAACTCTGGAAAATCTTCCAGCTCTTTTATTCCCTGACTCCTTGCCTAGTCTCATATCAAAAGGACTCCGTTAAATGTTAAACAACAACAACAAAAAAAAAAAACAAAAAAATTGGAATGTTAAAATGTCAGCAGTATTCCAGACATAAAACTATAATCAGCCATCATCCAGTTTATTCAGTACTGTATAATTAACTTTTATCCCATTGGATCATAAGTTTTAGCACTTCTCTCAACTAAGTCCTGAAAACCCTGATTGAGTACACCAATATTTGCCAGTATTGTGGCAAAGTAGGTTAAGCTGTTGCCTGTAGTGCCAGCATCCCATTTGAGCACTTGTTCGAGTCCCAGCTGCTCTACTTCCTTTCCCTGCTAATGTACCTAGAAAAGCAGCAGATTAGTGGGCCCTGCCACCCTTGTGGGAGACCGGTATAAAGCCCCTGGGTTCAGCCTGGCTCAGCTGTCCCAGCAGATGGAAGCTAGCTCTCTTGCTGTCTCTCTCTCCCTATTTCACTGTAACTCTGCCTTTCAAGCAAAACAAATAAATATATCTATTTTTTTTAAAGGCCTATCTCAGAGTATCTAGGATACTCTACAGGGCCTCCAGACCATCCTTCTCTGTTGAAGAGGAGTCATTTTGGCCTGTAACTGATTGCCAAGAGCTTTGAGGGAAGCTTCAGAGTAAAACAAACCAAAACCATAGCTATGTGATTTTAAAAAGACCGCAGAATAGCTGTAATTTTCAAAAGTGAAATATGGAAGGGTATGTTTAAGAACAGAACTTAGCCAAAAAAATTGTAGACAAAATATACATAATTTTAGACTTAATATAAAAACCATTCATCTAATTTATAAAAATGGATGAACATACTGTAGAGGTAGAAAGGTGTGATACCCATCATATGGCTCACAATCAGTATAGTATTCCTTTTTTTAAATTTTTTTTTTGACAGAGTTAGAGACAGAGAAAGGTCTTCCTTTTTCCGTTGATTCACCCCCCCAAGTGGCCACTATAGCCAGCACGTTGCGGCCGGTGCGCTGTGCCAATCTGAGGCCAGGAGCCAGGTGCTTCTCCTGGTCTCTTAAGCGGGTGCAGGGCCCAAGGACCTGGGCTATCCTCCACTGCCTTCCTGGGCCACAGCAGAGAGCTGGACTGGAAGAGGAGCAACCAGGACAGAACCGGCACCCCAACCAGAACTAGAACCCGGGGTGCTGGCGCCACAGGCAGAGGATTAGCTTAGTGAGCCGTGGCGCCAGCCAACCAGTATTCCTGTAACAAAAGAGACTAGTAAGAGAAAAGCATAGCGGATTTATTTAATCAGCATTTTTCATGGGAGCCTTTGGAAATGAAGTCTGAAAGACAGAGAAATCTCTCCAATCTCATGCTTAGGTTCAGCAATATAATTGGACGCGAAGGGTAATAGTAGTAATCTTAGTGATAGTAGACGGAGAAGGGGACCCAACAAGGCCTGTCTGCTTGGGTTCTTCATGAACTCCATCTGGCCTTCCTTCCCTCCAAGTGTAACAGGGCAGGACCACTTCTGCACAGCTGGGCAGGGGGTGTCTCGTGATGTATCAGACAAAATAGGTGAGATTTTCTTTATGGTTCGCTTTACACTGAAATGCAGGGAAATATTAGTATTTCAGAGATTTTGGGCTGGCTTTTGGGTAGAGGGGTTTTAATGCCTATGACCTGCTGAGGAATTTTAGTTTCTATGCTTCTAGGGTGAAAAAAAAAAGGAGGACAGAGAAGGGCTGGAGACCATGAGAAAGATTTTCCTTCTGACCTCCTTTCCTTCAATTTTGAAGTTCCCAGAATGCCAGAGTCCAATACCATAGGGTATTATTGTTCTGAGCCCCAACTACAGCGTTTACAGAAAAAAAAAAAAAGTTTTGAGATAGGAATATGCCAAGCATTTATGAAAAATATGTAAGAAATACCAAACAGAGAAATTTAGTAAGTCTGGAATAGGGCCTAAACATCTGTACATTAATAAAACCCAGATAGTGAGATATATTCCCAGTTGGTGTTCACTGGCCTCAAAGAGCAATTTAAACTAAAAGCTGTGACCAAATTGATGTTAAAGAGTATCTGAAAGTGCAAGTATAACTGATAAACTATACTGATTTTTCTGTTACCAGGCAAAGCAGTACAGTGAAGGCAATGACAAATCTCTTGCCATTTAGCACATTTTAGAAATATTTATTTTAATAACATCCTATCAAGTTTAACCTTAGGGTAACTAAGAATCTCTTGTGACATGGTAACTCTTGTTAGCAGCTCATCAATAGAAACATACCAAATAAACCTAATTATTTCTAGCACTTCTCTCCTAATAAATTAAAGAATGTGTATCTTTGTAATACATTTTTCAAAAGCCCTCCATTGAATCTGAGAGAGAATTTTAGGTGCAAGGATTCTGAAAATTTTATTTTACATTTAGGATTCAGTTTTGGGAAGGCAAAAACAAAGTTGCTAGGAGATGTAAATGGTTGGAATAGGTATAGAGTCATGAGTGTCTGCGATGATATTTCAAAGTCACTATGAAACATAAAAATAATCATAGAATGTGACATAACTATAAAGAACCTTGGCATTTGCAAATGACTAGGGACTTAAAGTCAGCAAAAAGCTTATGAGGATATTCTGACAAACTCCATAGGATCTTTGCATTCTAGGAAGGTTAGACCTACAAAAGAATAATCTTTCATGTTGTAATTATAGTTGAAGACAGTGAACTATTGAAACAAGCCTATCAAAATTTGCTGATTTCAACATTTCAGTTTTTCAGACTTATTTTGCTTGTATACAATATAATCCAAGGCAAATAAAATTTCTTCAAATCTTAAAGATTTATTTGGCAAGCACAATGACAGAGAAGGAGGGAAAGGCAGAGATCTTCCATCAGGTGGTCAACTCCCCGGTGGCCACAACAGCCAGGGCTGGGCTATGCCAAAGCCAGGAGCCAAGAATTCCCACACGAGTGGCAGTGGGCCCACACATTTGGACCATCTTCCAGCACATTAGCAGAAAGCCGGGTTAGAAGCAGAGTAGCTGGGACTCTAATTGGCACTCTGATATGGGTTGTTGGCATTGTAAGCAGCAGCTTAATCTCCTGCATACAACACTGGCTCTCTTTCTGCAGATTTTGTGTAACATTCATATCCATTCAAGATTTTGGTTTTTACCATTCTTTCTCATTGTGGCACACAGTCATTTCCCTGTAGAATATAACTATTGTCCCTTAATAAAAATACATCTTATTACTTGCATGTAAAATTTTGTTACCTCCCAAAGTTATACTACTGCTGTTGTTCCTAGTATAGTTTCATTCATCTGTATTAACTGTATCTTCTAACCAATGTAATTTGATCATTGAGAAACAGATAACTGAAAATTGTTATACTCTAGTCAATTAGCAGAACTCATAACACACAGAACAAAACTTTACAGCTGTATGCATTCCTTATACTGCAGCTTTTCCAAGTGACAGAAATAAATGCATTCATTAACAAACCCAAAGGCACAACCTGTTGTAACATGTAACAGTAAAAAGCAAAAGTGCATAGTAGTTACAAGGGAGAAAAGATTTCACAGCCATCACTATATTTATATCTGAGACCCATATAGCAAAAGACAAACTGAAAAGAGAAAAGAACCCAAATGTATTTAAAGAAATGTGACAAGAAAACCTTCAGAAATAGCAAATAGGAAAGCCTGGATATTTTACACTTAATTTGATGAAGTACATACAAAAATATTTCAGAGGGTTCAAACAAAAATGGAATTAAACTCTGTTGATGCAAGATTTTTCAAATTCATAGTTTTTTTCATTATATACATTTTCCATGAACTTCTTAAAGACCCCAGTATGTATGGATTTCAAAAATATTTGAAATTAATATAAATTTAGTTTTTAATTCCATTTTCTGTGAGCTTCTTGAAGTACTTAAGGTTGTACAGAAATGATTCGACAAAGAGTATGATCGAATGGTAACAAACTGGTGGGGACTGAGAACTTAGCCAGGTCCAATTGTTCATATTCTGTGTGGCATTCCTTTCTTCTTGGTACAAGGCACATGCAGGTCTTACAACCCCTTTCAGCAGAACACCAGAGAGTTCTTTTATCATCTACTTCAGCAGTCATAGGCAGGAAAAAGTTGAAGTGGCCTATTCCTGATTCTGCTGTTTCTTCACTGCCAAGGTGTCATATATTGGGATACTGTTCCTTGAACCCCATCATAATCAATGGTTTGATAGTCTGTCTTATTCAGAAATCATTTGGGTATCTAATAAATATTTGTTGATATTGTCTAAGATTTTAAATTATTTAACTGTCTCGGAAATCAATTTCTAAAATAATATACTCAAGGCCGGCACCACGGCTCACTAGGCTAATCCTCCGCCTTGCGGCGCCAGCACACAGGGTTCTAGTCCCGGTTGGGGCACCGGATTCTGTCCTGGTTGCCCCTCTTCCAGGCCAGCTCTCTGCTGTGGCCAGGGAGTGCAGTGGAGGATGGCCCAAGTGCTTGGGCCCTGCACCCCAAGGGAGACCAGGAGAAGCACCTGGCTCCTGCCATTGGATCAGCTCAGTGCGCCGGCTGCGGCGGCCATTGGAGGGTGAACCAATGGCAAAGGAAGACCTTTCTCTCTGTCTCTCTGTCTCTCTCTCACTGTCCACTCTGTCAAAAAAAAAAAATATATATATATATATATATAAATCTGTGTTGAACTAAATTGAGTGATTATTCTGGTTTCCACAATAATTATGTTTTGTAGTATGTTTATTATTTTTGACAGGCAGAGTGGACAGTGAGATAGAGAGAAAGGTCTTCCTTTGCCGTTGGTTCACCCTCCAATGGCTGCCGCGGCCGGCACACTGCGCTGATCCAATGGCAGGAGCCAGGTGCTTCTCCTGGTCTCCCTTGGGGTGCAGGGCCCAAGCACTTGGGCCATCCTCCACTGCACTCCCTGGCCACAGCAGAGAGCTGGCCTGGAAGAGGGGCAACCAGGACAGAATCCGGTGCCCCAACCGGGACTAGAACCCTGTGTGCTGGTGCCGCAAGGCGGAGGATTAGCCTAGTGAGCCACGGTGCCAGCCCCACAGATTTATATTTTTTCATGACTATGACCATTGAAGCAGAAGTAATGCTAACTTATTTTATCAATAAACTTGTATAACATTAGAGTAGAATAAAAATCTTGTATGTAACACTGATAAAAATGGCTACTTTCCTCTGATTTATTTAACCAAAATTAGTTTACCAAAGATTTGCCTATATTTTGTGAACAGGAATTCTTAAAATGTTTTAGTTCATTCCTTTAAAAAAGAATATTTTTTCTGACAGGCAGAGTAGACAGAGAGAGAGAGACAGAGAGAAAGGTCTTCCTTTTTTCCGTTGGTTCACCCCCCAGTGGCCACTGCGGCCAGTGCGCTGCAACCAGCGCACCGCACTGATCCGATGGCAGGAGCCCAGTGCTTCTCCTGGTCTCCCATGGGGTGCCGGGCCCAACAACTTGGACCATCCTCCACTGCACTCCCGGGCCACAGCAGAGAGCCGGACTGGAAGAGGAGCAACTGGGACAGAATCCGGTGCCCCAACCAGGACTAGAACCCGGGGTGCCGGTGCTGCAGGCAGAGGATTAGCCTAGTGAGCTACAGCGCCAGCCTAAAAAAGAATACTTTTTAAAAATATTTGAGAGTCAGGATGAGAGAGACAGAAATCCTTGATCCACTGGTTTATTCCCCAAATGCCCACAACAGCCAGTGATGGGCTAGGCTGAAGCCAGGAGCCCAGAACTCCGTTTGGGTCTCCTACTTGGCCTGCAGGATCCCAAATACCCAATGGGTCCATCTTCTGCTGCCTCTCAGGCACTCACATATGGAATGCAGGTGTTTCAAGAAGTGCCCTAACTTGCTATGCCACTATACCCCCCTAATAAAGAATATTTCTTAGTTCTAACATACTGAAAGTATTAAAAGTTCAATTTCCTTATTTTCTGAAAATATTAGGATTATTCAATTCGTATAATTACTATTTTTCTCTATAAGCTAATCAGAACAGTACTCCTTTAAGAGATATTACAAAATTTAATTCATCTAGAACTAGAAAACCATTACCTACACAACACAGAAGTTATAGACATGTTGATTTACATGGTCACACAGAAAGCTTGTAACTTCAATTCTGAAATTTTAACCATGGGTTAATAATAAACAAAGAATTAGGAAATTTACTGGCCCCTACCAAAGAGCTGTTCTCTTCTCAATGAGTACAAATTCTTAATTGATTTGTGCTAAAAAACAAACAGAAAAGACTAACCAGATTCTGTCTCTTCTAACCAACAGAGAACAGGCCTCTACATACCATTAATCTGTTTTCAGGGATCATCAAGTAGTCATACTGTAAGTCAATTTCAGAAATTAGTAGCAAAATTCAAAATTATAAAAGCAAAGCAAAATTCTCTTGCTGTTTTGAATTAATCTCTTGGAACCAAGGTGCATGGGCTTAAGACATAAGGTACATTGTTTCTTTGGTGGAAAAGCCTGCCTATCTTTGGTGAGTTTATTAGATGTCTTCATGAGACCTCCAAAACTGGTGAGAGAAAATTTCCAGAAAAAATAGTCATGTCTCTAACATAGATATAAAATGAACATATATTGAAAAATTTTACTTGTATAACAGAGCCCAGGCATATGTTATGACCAGTTCAGAGGACAAGTTAAGACAACACAAATTTATAGAGTGAAGAAATGTTGAGGCAAATTGCAAACAGAGACCAAATTGGTTTTTTGAGGTGGGAGTAGATTCAATCACTATAAGATATGACAAATTATGTATCTACCAATTATAGCCAATTCTCCTTATAGTATTCATATTCTATAAAGTCACCACAAACACTAAATTAGTAAAATACTGAAATATTGTTCCTCGCGGCAATAATACACTCAGATTTATCAGATTTCTGCAAGCTTCTGGTTATCTTTTCATGAACTGCTCAATATTAATGTGTTTTTGTTTAAAGACACCTTATTTAATATCTGCTGTTGATTCATCAACATTTAACTTATAGCTAGCAGCACTATAACTGATGCATGAATAAAATTTACCTAACACATATACTGGCACATCACAACCTTCTTGTGCTTAAAAACACTAGTAAAAACTTCAGCACTGCGCTTGGTGGGGGGAGAGGGTGGCATTTTACACTATGAAATTACAAATAAGAAGCACAAACATGTGGAACTAAGTAGATCAAGAAAAGTATGCTTGTTTACAAGATGAGAGCTCACACAGAATACAGAGTGTTACCTTGTGTGACCTTAGCTGGGAACATGTGTATTGGTCAACTCAAATTTTTTGCTGTTGTGTGTGTGTCACAAATGACCACAGAAATACCCCAAGTATTGATTTTGGGATTACAAATAAATTTTAGTAGGCATAATTACAGATACAAATAATGGGGATTATTTATACCTGTAACACAAAGTCCGTTTTTCTTACTCTTTCCTTTTAAACCCCGGTCCCTGGGGGCCAGCATTGTGGCACAACAGGTTAAGTTGCACTTAAAATGCTGGCATCCAGTATCAGGGTAGCAGTTCAAGTCCCAGCTGAACCATCCTGCCAGTGTGCCTGACATGTTCTTGGGCCCCTGCTACCCATGTTGAGAGACCTGGAATGCAGTTCCTGGCTCTGCCTTGGCTTCGTCTGGCTGTTGGAAGCTTTCAGAGTGAACTAGTAAATAGAAGATCCACATCTGTCTTTCCCTCTGTCACTGTGCTTTTTTTTTTTTTTTAAATGATTTATTTATTTATTTGAAAGAGTTAGAGAGGTAGAGACAGAGAGAGGTCTTCCATCCACTGGTTCACTCCCCAAATGGCCGCAACAGTCAGAGCTGCGCCGATCCAAAGCCAGGAGCTAGGATCTTCTTCTGGTTCTCCCACGTGGGTGCAGGGGCCCAAGGACTTGGGCCATCTTCTGCTTTCCCAGGCCATAGCAGAGCAACCGAGACTAGAACCAGCGTTCATATGGGATGCCAGCGCTTCAGGCAAGGGCTTCAACCTGCTGCACCACGGCACAGGCCTCCACTATGCCTTTCAGATAAATAAATCTTTAAATAACAGACCCCATTCTTTGACTGTCTTGTGGTTAGGAAAAATGTTTGACTTAACTGCAAAGGCTCCTGAGAAGTCCCTGTATAGAACTCTGAAAGCTTTTGTCTCATAGTGGGAATGTTGTACCTGGTATGGCCTAGTGAGAAATTCCTAGTCTGATCTGCTAAGGGTTAAATATTAAATAGGATTCTGGGAATTCCTGTATAGCCCAATTCCCACACCAGTAACACCAAAATCTCTTGGCGTCATTTTTGGCTATTTGTGTGTTTTCTTTTTAAGATTTTTATTTATTTGAAAGGCAGAGTTAGAGAGGGGAAAGGAGAGAGAAGGAGGGAGGGAGGGAGAGAGGGAGAGGGAGGATGGTCCCATCCACTGGTTTACTCCCTAGATGGCCGCAACAACCACGGCTGAGCCAGGCAGAAGCCAGTAGCTTCAGTGGGGTCTCCCACATGGGTGGCAGGGGCCCAAGCACTTGGCGTCTTCCACTGCTTTTCCCAGGCCATTATCAGGGTTTTGGATTAGAAGCAGAGCAGCCAGGACACAAACTGGCACACATGTGGGATATCAGTGTCACAGGTGGCAGCTCTGTCACGCTACAACACCTGCCCCATGTGTATTTTCTTTTTCCAGAAAAATGTGTTCTAAATAACAACCAACTTTCACATTTACTGTTGGAGTACAAAAGCTGGAGTTCACTAGTACTCTGGTTCATTCTGTGACAAAGTCTCCATAGTGGTGTTCTAATTACTGCTTTGGAAATAATATTCTAACAAGTATATTATTTGAAAAGAAAATTTAAGGAGCTGACCACTGGCTATCACATCAAAGATTTTGTTTTTGGCGGGACTGGGGGTGGAGTGGTGCCACAGAAATGTCAGAGCTACAGCAGGTATGTAGAGTATTACTAATTGAGTAAATATTTCAGATACTTCATGTTTTTACCCTCTGTGCTGGTTTAAAACATTTTACGTAATTTTCAGGAAAAGAATTGTGTTGCTGACATATCCAAAACCCTGTTTTATTTCTTCTGTAATATTTTCTAAAGATCTAAGATTCTTATAAATTGTTTTGAATCTTCCCTCCCTTCTACTCATTAGATACTTGGTAGTTTCAAAGTTGAAAGACTTTAAAATTAAAATTTTGAGTTTTTCTTTTTTCTTCCTGCTTTTTTAAATTATACAAGATCTTTCAAAAAGTTCATAGAGAATGCACACATAGTTTCATTTTTCATCAAATCTTTGAAGTACTTGCATATATGAGGTTAATACTTTGCGTCCTGCCAGATATAATGTAGGTACATAGTCTGGAGAGAAATTTTGAAATCATGTAAGTACCAGTATACCTCTCTTTAGCCTCCCAGAGCTTTGTTGTTGTGATCCAATGCCTAAGTTTGCAGTGGCTGCTAGTTATGTCAACTTGTGCCAGATTACGTGGTAGTTCTTGTTCTGTGCAAAGATCACTAAACTCTTCACTTCTGACCTAATGGCAGAGTTTGAGCTTAGATTATTAGGGGAGAAAGACCTTTCACAGGTTGTGAGTCAAGGTTACTAGAGGTAATACATTATTTCACAAGCTTATAAAAGGACTGATGAATGCTTTCTTATAATTTTGCATTACTGAACCATAAAAGAGATGCTTCTATACCAAAAAAATCAATGTAATTAATTTTTTTCTGTCTCATACACAGAATTTATAAATTAATTGCCGTGGTCTGTTTTGTTCAGAAGCTAGTATGTTGATTTGTTTTTGCATTTGAAAAGATTACACCAAACATTCATATTACAGGAAATAGAATATCCTATCAACAGTGTAGACATCAACGAAACTGGCATATTTCTGTAAAAGAAATTGGGCATGAGATATTAAAAATCACATTTTAAGTTTACAAGAGCATTTGCCAGAGGCATTTTTCTGATACTAGGTTTAATGTTCAAAATATTTTTGTGAAAGCATTCCAATGTGTGAAACAGCAAAGAGACTCAGCTTCCCATCATTTAGGTGCTGGTGGTTGGATTTGTGGCTAATCCATGCCATATGGTTATTCTTCTCGGTGGGAAGTGACGGCAGCCCTGGGAGCTTTACCCCATCCCTGGGGCAGCTGCCCTGGACTCAGTTGCTTTGATCTTCTTCTGTTACACAGCTGGGAAGAGCAAAGGCTGGTTTTCAGTACCGTAATAGGACAACATATGGGACCATTGTCTTTGTAGGCTACACCTTCATTTTATATAAGCATTCTTCAGAGAGTGCAAGTGTTTTCACTTCCATGATCTCATTCAGAAGCACAAGTCTGGGTTTTGTTTTAAAAAAAAAGAAAAGAAAAGAAAAAACACACTTACCCTAGGGTTGAAAGAGATATTCTTTGAAATTTAAACATTTCATAAGTAAGATTTCATTCCTAAATTCCTACATACTATTCCTTACAGGATATATTGCATTCTTTCTTTTGAGAAACAAGTTGCAAATGAGAAATAGAAAAGATTATAAGTCATGTAACTTGCTCATTGTTCAATGTACACAGCTAAGGTTTACTATGCTTGCTCCAGTAAACTTTATGTTCAAGTATAGTAGAACCTATACTGGTTTTTTGTTCTTCCAGGCACTGTAAGGTAAACACTTTGGAGGTAGATGCTTGGAAATGTGATAAGGCTCTTAGCAATATCTCTCCAAAAAGCAAAAGTTAATTATGATAGCAGCCCTTTGTTGAAGTTTTCTTCAGATGAATAGAAAATCCAAAGGGAGATGTATGTAGATTCTGACCTTAGTTTCAGTCTTTATTTGGGATTTGTCATCAGACTTCCTCACACTCTAATGGTTTTGATCAGAGAAGCAGAGTTGCTTGTTGTTTTTTTTTGAGAACAAAGTTTTCTACAGAGGAATATGAGGAAAAACACTTTTTTTTCCCGTATATCATCAGAATCATGGTTGTTTGTGGTAGAGCAGTAATGTAGAGATGGATCTTACTAGCAAATGCTGGTTTCTTCTTTTTGTATTTTGTTTGTTTTTCACAGGGTACATTGCCTATCTACATACCTCTACTTATTGTTATATTATAGTTGCTGTTGATGGAGCTAACTCATAATTCCCAAGAGCCAGTTCACTTTCTAGTTATCAGGAGAAAACCAGAACCAAGGTTGTTTTTTTTTTTTTTCCATGTGTATACAACTCCAGTCTTTTTACATTGCAATGACCCTGACAACATTTTGAAACTCCATAACCAGAACAGATAATAGATTTATGTCTCCGTTCTGATGTAGTAAAAATAATTCTTTTCCCTGGAAACTGAAAGAAAAACAAGTGAATAGGAGAGTAGTTTTCAGGTGTTGTGTATGCTACTAGTTCCTCAATATTTCCAAGTGCTTTCTCATGTCTTTTGCATTTCCTCTCATAATGTCTTTGAGCTGGAGCATGTGTGTTGAGAGACTGAGGGTGGAAAACATAGGTTCTTATCCATATTTAGCAAGACAAGATCATGGAGGTCTTAGGTAACTTGCCAGTGATCATTATAACCAACAGGTTCTAACTAGAAACCATTGCTTTCCTCTACAGTTGCAGGGGAACATTGGGGAAAGGCCCTGTTTTCCAAGAAGTCTTGAAGTCTCTTCGAAATATTTTCAGAAATAAAAGGAAAATAAGATCCAAGATGATATATGATATAGATTGAATAGATTGAAAGTAAATTAGAAAAGATTAAAATTGTAATTCCTAGTTTTTTTTTTTTTTTTTTTTTTAAAGTAAATTCAGTTTCACCTATGAGATGGTTAGGTGCACAGCTTTAAAGTCAACCTGGGCTAAAATCCTGTCTTTGCTACTTATTAGTCTATGACATTTTCTTGTTTTTTATTTTCTTTATGCTTTATTTTTCCTTACAGGTAAATACAAAATTAAGGTATAATACAATGCCTCTCTCATGACCCAAGCAACCTATAAACTCAATTTAAAAACTCAATAAAAATACATTTAAAGCAGTTAGCATAGGGCCTAATACTACAGCAGGCATGTTCTTGCCTCAGAGCCTTTTCAATTGCCATTCTCTCTGCCTAGATTCTCTTTTCTAAGATATTCATGTGACTTCCTTGTGTGCTTACTCACTTATTACCTTCTCAGAAGAGAGGGCTCCCCATCTACCCTACCTGAAATGTTTGTTCCTTAGTACTTATTACTTAGTTTAAGTATTATGGTTTAGCACCTAATACAAGAATACTATGCATTTACTTATTAATTTCTCTTCCTTACTAACTTGAAGAACTTTGGTATTTTTTTCTGTTTCATTCATTGGTCTACTTCCAATGTCTACAAACAGTCCCTGACACAGAGTAGGCAATCAGTAATGCAGCACCCACATCCCATATGGGCACCAGTTTGAGTCCCGCCTGCTCCACTTCTGATCCAGTGCCCTGCTAATGCTCCTGGGAAAGCAAAGATGGCCCAAATGGTTTATGTACCCACACAGGAGACCCAGAAAAAGCTCCTGACTCCCACCTGCCTCTGTCCTGACCATTGTGGCCATTTAGGGAGTAAACCAGAAGATGGAAGATCTCTCTCTCCTCTTTCTGTAACTGTGTCTTTCAAAAAAATATTAAAAAAAATCTTAAGAAAAGTAAAACAACCTATAAAATAGAAGAATGACTTAAATATGCTTTTGGGTAGGGGAAGGTAATTGATTTTATTATTCCCCAGATTTTAGAACTGAAAAACAAGACTTAAAGAAGATGTAGACATAAATAAACCTATTATAAGCAGAATTTTCAATACCAAAAAGGCTTTGGGGAGAAAATATAAGTTTTCAGAAATTTGGTTCAGCTAGGGGTTCTCAGTTTTCTGTATAAAATCTTCTGGAATTGATAAAGTACAAATTCCAAGACACACTACAGTCTGTTCTGATTTATTAGGCCTTTGAGGTAGGCCTACGAATTTGAACTGTTAGGCAGTACTTCAGTGAGATTCTAATTAATGCAGCCAGCCCTTAAAACAAATGTTGAAAACGTTTTTTGAATTTAATCAGTAGCCTGACAAAGTCCAGGGAGCTAAATCAGACCTATCATGGTCCAGTCCAACCCTGTGATTTATGTATATTTGTATATAATGTTTTTCTATATCATTTGAGTTCTAAACTATTGTAAAGGCATCAGCTTGTAGAACAGTAGAGATGGGTTATATTATTCAGTGTTCGTCATTGCAGATATTAAAGAAGTCACATCTAAAAATACATAGAGAAATCTGAATTTTTACACGAAAGTTTTGCTGAATAATTGAGCAAGGAAAACTTCAATCATGGGTTATATTGATATATTGTAAATCATCTTCAGGCAATGTCTTGCCACTGGATAAGGGAACAAATTACTAAGTTTAAATTTCATTTGTGTTGACATTTCTTCCTGATGATAAATGAACACTTAATTATAAAAGTTAGCCTTTGCTTGCTGTGTTCTTCAGGTGTCCTCTTTAGTGCTGTTCTTATGGGTTTGTTTTTGTTTCTCCTCACTAGGATGGAGCTATGATGTGGAGGAGAGGAAAGTTCCGAAGCCCAAGTCCAAGTCTTATGGCGCAAACTTTTCTTGGAACAAAAGAACAAGAGTATCCACAAAATAGGTTGGCACTGACTATATCTCTGCTCTTGACTGTGAAT
This sequence comes from Sylvilagus floridanus, assembly GCA_949820135.1. Lineage (NCBI taxonomy): Eukaryota > Metazoa > Chordata > Mammalia > Lagomorpha > Leporidae > Sylvilagus > Sylvilagus floridanus. The sequence continues at coordinate 61,954,318 of OX463246.1, read as the reverse complement.
AAAGTCAGCTGTGCAGTATTTATAGTCCACATATAACACATCTCTTAATCTCCTAATAAATTTGACCTTTAAACTACAAATACATTTTGTGGTGTCTATTTTAAATGTTTTTTGATGTCTCAAAATGAGCATGTCATAATTTCCTATATATAGATGAGATTTGAGGTGATCATACCTCTAGGAAATCTTAGTACTTAACAATCTATTAAAAGGAATGCATGAAATCAGCTGCAACATTGAAATTTTATGCTTGCTTTTTATATCCGTTCCTAAGTTATAAGTTAGTGTTTACAAACTACCAACAATCATTAAAATCCTCTCTTAAAATTTTGTTCTCTCATAGAGAAGTACACAACAATGTTGTCTGATAAGCCTAATCCCAAACCTCATTATTGAAGTTCTTTTTAATTAGAATTATATATTTTCTAACTTCTGTGAGCCCAAAGGAATTGTTTTTATACTGATTTTTGCCCACAGATCAGTGCTTTTTGATTGTGAGGGGTTCCAGTGAAGATTTTATGTTTTTAAAAATTTTAAGCCTCGTGCTCGCTTCGGCAGCACATATACTAAAATTGGAACGATACAGAGAAGATTAGCATGGCCCCTGCGCAAGGATGACACGCAAATTCGTGAAGCGTTCCATATTTTTGGGGCCGGCGCCGTGGCTCAACAGGCTAATCCTCCGCCTTGCGGCGCCGGCACACCGGGTTCTAGTCCCGGTCGGGGCGCCAGATTCTGTCCCGGTTGCCCCTCTTCCAGACCAGCCCTCAGCTGTGGCCCGGGAGTGCAGTGGAGGATGGCCCAGGTGCTTGGGCCCTGCACCCCATGGGGAGACCAGGAAAAGCACCTGGCTCCTGGCTCCTGCCATCGGACAAGCGCGGTGCGCTGGCCGCAGCGCGCCGACCACGGCGGCCATTGGAGGGTGGCCGCAGCGCGCCGACCACGGCGGCCATTGGAGGGTGAACCAACGGCAAAAGGAAGACCTTTCTCTCTGTCTCTCTCTCTCACTGTCCACTCTGCCTGTCAAAAAAAAAAAAAAATTTTAAGCCTCAAAATAAAAACCAGTTCATTGTTGGGGATCTTTAGTTTTCATTCTTGTTTTTAGAAAACAAAAGCAGATACATGCTTTTGTTATTTGTTAATAATTTAGTATGAGCTGTCAAGCACATGATCTTGTTAATCTTTCAACAAACTTTTTATACTAACCCTCATGAAGCCCTATTCAGGTCAACACTACTGTTTTCCCATTTTGCAAAGACAAGACATAAATCAAAGCTTACTTCTATTAAATAGTCTGCTCAATATCACATAGGTCCTAAATAGCAAAACTGGGACTTGAACTCATCTATGTCTTCTAGTACTATTCTTAATTACTGTAGTTCTGAATAAGTGAGGTTGATTAATCAGACTTTTTGTATTGTTAACATTCTTCAGTGACTCAAGTTATATACTAGATAGTGTTCTTACTAAATACAAATGAGAAAGCTTCTAACAGCACATTGATCCAGCTCAATAAGAAAACAGAGTATAAAGTTGTACAATTTTGTTTTGGAGATTTTGAAAAATATCCAATTTCATTCTAACAATCTATTTCTAGGCAAACAGCCTGTGGATATACACAGAGGTAAATGTACAAAGATATTTATTGGAGAATTGTTTCTGACAGGTAGTAAGTTGAAACCAGCTAAATGTCAACAGGAAGAACAGAGTTAAATGGGCTTTTATACAGCTGTTTAAAAGAACAAGTACCAGGTTTTTAGCCTAGTGGTTAAGACACCAGTATTTAACCTAGTAGTTAAAACACCTTAACCTAGTGGTTAAGATACCAGTGTTTAACCTAGTGGTTAAAATACCTGGGTTTGATGCTCAGCTCTGGCTCGACACCAGCTTCTTGCTAATGCAGACCCTGGGAGGTAGCAGTGATGTTTCAAATGATTGGGTTCCTGCCACCAATGTGGGAAACCTTGATTGAGTTCCCAGTGCCTGCCTTCAGGCCTAGCTGGGCACTTGCATTGTGGAGTGAACAAGAATAAAGTCTCTCTCTCTCTCCCCTCTTTATCTTTCTCCCCTCTTTCCCCTCTCTCACAACTTTTAATATACTAGTTGAATATACTACTGCATAAGTTTTTTTAAGATTTATTTGAAAGAGAATGTTTGCCATCCACTCGCTTACTCCCCAAATGGCCCCTGAAACCAAAAGATAGGAGAGTTTTCTGGGTCTCCCACCTGGGTGGCAGGGGCCCAAGGACTTTGACCATCCTCTGCTGCGTTCTCAGGCTCATTAGCAGGGAGCTGGATTGGAAAGCGGAGCAGCAGGGACTCAAACCAGTACCCGTATGAGATGCTGGCACTGCAGGCAGCAGTTTACCCCTTGTATGCCACAGCACTGGCCTTGATATTTTTTTTATAACTATATATAATATAAAATACAAGAAGGCAGCTTGCTGAAATTCATGTGGGCCATCTTAAGGCTTTACTGGAAAAAAATTACATTTTAATAACTATCATTTTAATATTTTATGTCAACTGAAAGACAAACTTTGAGAAATGATAAAATACAGCTGTTAAGGATTTTTAGAGGAGCCAGCACTGAGGCGTAGCAGGTAAAGCTGCCGCCTACAGTGCTGGCATCCCATGTGGGCACCAGTTCGAGTCCCAACTGCTCTACTTCTGATCTAGCTCTTTGCTATGGCCTGGGAAAGAAGTACAAGATGGCCCAAGTGCTTGGGCCCCTGCATCCATGTGGGAGATCGGAAGAAGCTCCTGGCTCCAGACTGGCACAGCTCTGGCCGTTGCGGCCAATTGGGGAGTGAACCAGTGGGTGGAAGACCTCTCTCTCTCCCTCTCCTTCTCTCTCTCTCTGTAACTATTTCAAAGAAATAATAAATCTTAAAAGAAGTTTTAGGGCCAGCGCCGTGGCTCAACAGGTTAATCCTCCGCCTTGCGGCGCCGGCACACAGGGTTCTAGTCCCGGTCGGGGCACCAGATTCTTTCCCAGTTGCTCCTCTTCCAGGCCAGCTCTCTGCTGTGGCCTGGGAGTGCAGTGGAGGATGGCCCAAGTGCTTGGGCCCTGCACCCCATGGGAGACCAGGAAAAGCACCTGGCTCCTGCCATCGGATCAGTGTGGTGCCCTGGCCGCAGCGCGCCAACCGTGGCGGCCATTGGAGGGTGAACCAACGGCAAAGGAAGACCTTTCTCTCTGTCTCTCACTGTCCACTCTGCCTGTCAAAAAAAAAAAAAAAATTCACAAATACATGGAAATTAAAACAAAATGCTCCTGAAAAACCATTGAGCCAAGGAGGACATTGAAAAGGAGGACATTAAAAAGGAAATTTAAAAAATATATTGACACAAACAAAATGGGATCCCAGCATGCCAAAATGTATGGAGTACAGCAAAAGCTATTCTGAAATGAAAGGTTATAGCATTAAATACTTACATCAAAAAGAGATTAAAAAATTTAATGTTACACTTAAAGGGATGAGACAAACAGCCCAAAATTAGAAGAAAGGAAGTAAGGATCACAACAGAAATAAATGAAATGCAGCCTAGAAAAATAGAGAAGATCGGTGAAACCTAGAAGTTTGGTTTTTTGAAAAGAAACAAATTGACAAACCTTTAACTAGACTAAGGGGAAAAAAGCAGACTCAAAATCACAAATCAAAGAGAAAACATTAAACTGATACCACAGAGAGAAATTTTCAGAGACTGCTATGAACAGTTGTGTACAAATTTGATAACTTAGAAGAAATAAATGCCTAAACACAACCTATAAATACTGAATCATGAAGAGCTAGAGAATCTAAACAGACACTTATGAAAGAGACTGAATAAGTAATAAAAATCTCCTTTAAAGAAAAGTCCACGATATGATGGCTTCATTGCTGGATTCTACCCACCCTTTAAGGAACTGATAGCATTCCCATTCAAATTCTTCCCAAGAAATTGAACAGGAGGGAATGCTTCCAAGCTCATTTTATGAGACCAGCATTACACTGATGTAAAAACTGCAAGCAAATACCCTGACCCCTGAGCAGAAGTGGCACCTATCCACCAGGAACTTGTGGCCTCCAGCACCCTGGCACAGCTGTATTCCCAGCTGAGGCATGGCTCTGTTCCTTAGGAGCCTCGGGCCTCCTGAACCACACAGTGAGCAGCATTCTCTATCCACAGACGCTCTGAGCCTCCAACACAGTTTAACCTGGCAGCACCGCAGCTGATACGGCACTCAGTACCCAGGTTTCCAGACACTCAACTGACCCATGTATCTATGCTTTCTAGTGCTGAGTAGCAGTGGTGCCTTCCAGGTACCTCAGCATCTGAATGGCCATATTACCATCACCCGCCTAGAATTAGACTAACCCTCTGCAGTCTAAGATGCTAAGGCACTTGCAAGGAATGTTCCCTACTCCTCAGGGCTCAAGCCACAACAGCAGCTTACTGTTCCTAGGTTCTTGATGCTGATGCACCTGGCCTCACAGAGCTTAGGCTACTGTTCCACCATCCCAGGATCCAGAGCCATGTCTACATGACATCTCATAGCTTCTCTGCCCACTGCACCCAACCTGACCTGCCATTGTGCCCTGTTGGTTCCAAGACTTAAATTGCAGCTGTTCCCAAGTCTTCAGAATACCCCTTCTCCCTGGAGCTTTGCCAGGGCTATGCCCTGTCCCCACAGCCATATCCCAGCCTCTGGAATTGGAGCTTTAGAGAATCAGACACTGGCTTAGTGGGAAAACTGGGTGACTTTGTGACTTGGAGAGTAAACCTGCACCTCAAGTGCCTACTCAAAATGCTGCAACATCTTGAGTCCAGGAACCCAACTCTACACCTGCTCCAATGCCACTGTGGTTGCCTTTGAGCCATATTAGACCCAACACCCATTGAGGTCTCCCTCTGCTAAGATTCCCTACTATGTAGAAGCCAAGAACATAAGAGTCTTTGAGGACCTGTTGTAATTACCTATGCAACCACTGTCACTGCCACAAACTCCTGCCATCAATGTTCAATTAATTGCATCCAAAGAAGCAGCCTAGTCTCTCTACCACTGTGCCCACTTGGAACCAGAGCCATTGCACCATGCCCAATTGGTACCTACAAACCCATCTACAGGTGAAAGTCTTCCACACAATAGCCACTCTGAAAACTGAAAGAGTTCAATACATCTCCAGATACACAGATATGAATGCAGGAACACAAGAAACATGAAAAAGCCAGGAAACACAAAACCACCAAAAGAACAATTCTCTAGAAATTGACAAAGAAACTTATAGACTGCTTAAAAAGGAATTCAAAATAATAATCGTAAGGAAACAGAAAATTATAATACAAATAAACTAATCAGGAAGATAGTTTATGATCTGCATCAAGAAATTTAACAGCGTTCAAAAAGTGTTGAGCTCAAGAAAGCGATTAATGAATTGCAATTGAGAACATGAACAACAGGCTAGATCAAGCAGAAGAAAGGATCTGTGACCTTACAGGTTTTGAGTGACTCAGGAAAAAAAAATGAATGGAAAAAGTACTGACAGCCCTTGGTACTAATGGGATGCTACTAAGCGAAGGTCTGCATTATTGCGGTTCAAGAAGAGACAGAACGGTTAGAAAAGTACTTAATGAAATCATTGCTGACTTCCCAGTTCTTGGGAGAGATGCACAATTCCAGATCCATGAAACTCAAAAATCCCCAAATAGTTCCAGCCAAAGAGGTTCTCTCCAAGGCACATTATAATCAAAGTGTCAAAAGTCAAAGGCAGAGAGAATATTAAAAGTAGCAAGAGAGAAGTGTCCAATTGCATACAAAGGAATTACTATTAGACTGACTACCAGTGCATTTCTCAGCTGAAATCTTGGAGGCCAAGAAAGAATATGACAAAATACTCAAACTGCTGAAAGAAAAATCCTGTAAGAACAGCATACCTAGCAAAGCTGTCATTCAGAAATGGAAATGCTTTAGGGAATTCAAGTGGAAATGAACAGGATGTTCATTATTATCACAATTACATTTGGAGATATAAAGCTCACTGGTAGAGGTGAATAGTAAAATTGAAATACTCTAGTACTGTTACAATAGTTTGTAAATCATATCTCTAGTGTGAAGGTTAAGTCAGAGTGGTCAGGAGCTGGTGTTGTAGCACAGGAAGTGTGGCCACCACATAGGATGCTGGCTTCTCATACCACAGGACTGGTTTGAGTCCTGACTGCTCTTGTTTCCAGTCAAGTTTCCAACTAATGCACCTGAAAAAGCAGTGGATGAGGGTCCAAATAATTGGGCTCTTGCCACCTACGTGGGAGACTCAGATAAAGTTCTGGGCTTCTGCCTGGCCCAGTCATTTGGGGGAGTGAACAAGAGAATGGAAGGTCTATTCTCTTTCTTGGTCTCTCCCTCTCCAAATGTCACTCAACCATTAAAAAAAAAAAAGTCAAAATAGTAGGAAATAACTAGATGGGCTGGCATATGGGCACCGGTTTGAGTCCCAGCTGTGTCACTTCCAATTCAGCTCCCTGTTAATGTGCCTGGGAAAGCAGCAGTGAATGGCCCAATTCCTCATGCCCCTGAACCCACTTGGGAGACCTGGATGAAGCTGTCCCAGGTCTGGCTGTTGTAGCCATATGTGGAGTGAACTAGCAGATGGAGGCGCTTGCTCTCTCTCTGCCTTTCAAAAAAAAAAAAAAAAAAAAGATATACATAGACTTGAAGTGAAAGGATAAAAAAGATAATCCATGCAAATAGTAACCAAAAGAGAATAGAGGTGGCTACACTTACATCTGATGAAATACACTTCAAGTCAGTAACTATCACAAAGGTCATTATTTAATGATAAAGGGGTCAGTTCATCAAGAGAACTACTTTAAATATGTGTGCACCCTTCATTGGAACACCTAAAAATATAAAACAAATATTGATGGGTATAAAGAGAGAAATAGCAACATAATAACAGTAAGACACTTCAGAATCCTTCTTTCAACAATGAATAGTTCAACCAGACAGAAAACTAAGAAAGAAATACTGGCCTTGAATTGATATTTGATTAGGACCTAACAGAAATCTACAGAAGAATCAACTGCAGAATATGCATTTGTCTCCAGTGCACATGATTCCTTCTCCAGCATATTTCATACGGCAGACCACAGAACAAGTAAATCAACAAATTAAAATAGTATGTAGGCCGGCGCCGCAGCTTAATAGGCTAATCCTCTACCTGCGGCACCGGCACCCTGGGTTCTAGTCCCAGTCAGGGTGCTGGATTCTGTCCCGGTTGCCCCTCTTCCAGTCCAGCTCTCTGCTGTGGCCAGGGAGTGCAGAGGAGGATGGCCCAAGTGCTTGGGCCCTGCACCCCATTGGAGACCAGGAGAAGCACCCGGCTCCTGGCTTCAGATCAGCGCAGTGTGCTGGCCGTAGCGCGCCGGCCGCAGGGGCCATTGGAGGGTGAACCAATGGCAAAGGAAGACCTTTCTCCTGTCTCTCTCTCTCACTGTTCACCCTGCCTGTCCAAAATAAAAAAAGAAAAGAAAGAAAGAAAGAAAAAAAAGTTGTATGTAGTATCATTTCAGACCACAGTAGTGTGAAGCTAGGAATCACTAAAAGGTTGAATCTTAGAAAATTCATAAATATGTGGAATGAAACAACATGCTCCTGAACAAACAATTGGCCAGAAAAGAAATCAAAAGGTGAATGTTGAAAGTCTTGACACAAACAAGAATAGAACTTAGAAACACTTATTAGATGCAACAAAAACAGTTCTAAGGGGAAGTTAATAGTATTAAACCCTAAATTAGAAGAAAGGTCTCAAGTACTATATACTATACCTCAAGAAATCAGAAAAACTAAATTCACAATTAGCAGAAAAACATAAAAAATTGCAAAACATAAAAATCAGAACAGAGGTAGAGGACAAACAAACCACAGAAACAATGAATAGAAAGAACTAAAAAATTGAATTGGTTTTTAGAAATTGACAAACCCTTAGCTAGTTTATGAAAAAGAATATTCAAAATAAAAAAATTACAACCTTATCAGAAAGAAAAAGGATCAAAAGGGACTATTATAAACAATTATATGCCAACAAATTGGGTAACCTAGAGGAAATGGGTAAATTCCTACGCAAGACAACCTAATGATATTAAAAAAGAAGAAATATAAAGGCTGAACAAATTAAAAGCTGAAGTGATCAAAAACTCCCCAGTGAAGACAAGCCCAGAACCAGATGACTTCATAGCTGAATTCTAGCAGTCACTAAAAGATTTAGTATCAATCCTTCCTAAGTTCTTCCAGATAGAACTAGAGAAATGTATTCAAACATTTTATGAAGCCACCATCACCTTGACACTTAGGCCAGAGGCCTCACAAGAAAAGCACACTGCAGGCCAGTTTCTCTGTTGAGCATTGATGCAGAAATCCTGACGGAATGCTAGCATACTAAGTCCTGCAATAATCCAAGATTGTACATCATGACAAAGCATGCAAGGCTGGTTTGCCACATGCACGTCAGCCAATGTTGTACAGCACATTAGAAATGAGGAAAACCATGTGGCAACCTCCCTCCATGGGCCCAGCAGAAGCATTCAACAAAATCCAAAATCATTCCTGATTTACTGAAAGCCAACACTTTCAGCAGGTAGAGAAGGAAAATTCTTCAACATCCTAAAAGCCATTTATATATCTTCCCACTAAGATCCAATATGAGACAACTATGCCCAAAGTATCGTTCAGCATCGTACTAGAAGTCCTGGCAGGAGCAATTGTGAAAGAAAAACGAAGGCATCTGCATCAGAAAGGAGGAAATAGTAGTCTCTCTGCAGATGACGTCTCCTGTATGTAAAAATCCTCCGAAGATGCCACAAAAGCCATCGGGATGGGTAAGTAACTAAGTGCAGGATTAAAAGTCAACATGTAAAAATCAGAACCTGCTTTATACTCAGAGGACTAATTGCAAAAGAAATCAAAGAAAGCAGTCTTATTTATGATAGCACCCAAAAAAGTCAGTTGCCTAGGAATTACCTAGGAATCAATTTACAAACCATATTAATATCCAAAATTTATAAAGAACTTATATAACTCAGTAGTGGAGTAGCAACCTAAGAATGGGTCAAACATGTGAAAACATTTTTCCAGATTACACATAAAAGTGGCAAACAGGTGGGGCAGGCACTGTGGTGCAACAGATAATGCTATAGCCTGCAACGCCAGCAGCACATATTGGCACCGATTCATGTCCTGGCTATTCTACTTCTGATCCAGCTCTCTGCTAATGGCCTGGGAAAAGCTGCAGAAGGTGGTTCAAATGTTTGGGCTCCTACCACTCAAGCGGGAGACCTGGATGAAGCTCCTGGCTCTTGGCTTTGACCTGGCCCAGCACTAATTGTTGCAGGCATCTGGGTAGTGAACCAGTGGATGGAAGATCAATCTCTGTGTAACTCTGACTTTCAAAATAAATAAGTAAATCTTTATATAAAAAATGGGTAACAGGCATATGGAAAGGAACTCAACTTTATCAAGGAAATAAAATCAAAACCACTATGAAATTAACAATTCGTGCCTATTTGGATGACTGTTGTCAAGGTCAGAAGGTAAATGCTGGTCAGAGTGTAGATAAAAGAGAACTGTTGTCCACTGCTGGTGGGAATGTAGATTGGTGGAGCCATTAAGAAAAACAATATAGAGGTCTCTAAGGAAATTAAAAATAGAACTACCTGGGGCCAGGATTGAGGTGTAGTGGATAAAGCAGCCACCTGCAATGCCGGCATCCTATAACACCATGGGTTCATGCCCCAGCTGCTCAACTTCCAATCCAGCTCCCTACTAATGCTTCAGGGAAAGCAGAAGATGGCCCAAGTGTGTGAACCCCTGCAACCCACATGGGAGACCTGGAAGAAGCTCCAGGCTCCTAGCTTCAGCCTGGCCCCAACCCCTGTCATTACATCCATCTGGGGGAGTGAACCAGCAGATGGAAGATTTATCTGTCTCTGTCTCTCTCTCCCTTCCTCCCCCCTTCTCTTTCTCACCTTCTCTCCCTCTCTTCCTCTGTAACTCTGTCTTTCAAATACATACATAAATAAATAAAACTACTGTGTTACCCAGCAGTCCCTCTTCTAAGCATATATACAGAAGAACATGAAAGAAGTGAAATAACCACCTCATAAATTAATCTGCACGCCTATGTTCATTGCAGTACTATTCATAATAGCTAAGATATGGAAGCAAACCAGGGGTTTGTTGATGGACATATGGATAAAAACCTGGTGCATCCACACAGTGGAATAATGAACACTAAAAGAGATGGTCATCTTATCATTTCCTTTAATGTAGATGAGGCTGGAGGATATTATGCTAAATGTAATAAGCTAGTCACAGAGAGAAAATCACTGCATGATCTCACTTATAATATGGACTCTTGAAAAATATCAACTCTACAGATTGAGAACTAGCAGTGGTTTCTGGGGATGGGCCAGGCAGAGACAGGGAGATGCGGGTCAGAGGATACTAAGTGCAGATATGCAGGATGAGCAAGTCTAGAGATGTAACATACAACACGAGGACCCTAACAGAACTGTACTGTGTGTGGTTATTTCTTTAAAAGATTTATTTATATACTTGAATGGCAGAGTGACAGAGAGGGAAGGAGGGAGAGAGGGAGAGAGAGAAGGCACTTCCATTTGTTGGTTTACTCCAGATTAGGCCACCTCCCAGGTGTATTAGCAGGAAACCAGGTAGGAAGCATGGAGTAGCGGGCAATGAAGCCAGGCATTCCCATGTGGAGTACAGGCATGCCAAGCAGCAGTGTAGTCCTCTGCATCACAGTGCCTGCCCTCTGTGTGGGATTCATGCTTAAAGAGATTCCAGCTGCTCTTGCAGGGTGTGGGGAGGGGAGTGGAGGTTAAAGTAGTAAGGTGATGGAAATGTTAATTTGCCTGACTATAATGACCTTTTTACTATGTGTGTACACGGTGACTGCATGTTCTTTGAACATATACTCAGGAGTGAGATAGCTGAATCCTCTGGTAACTTTTCACTAAGTCTCCATATTGTTCTTTACAATGGCTGGACTAATTTCAGTTCCCACCAGCAGTGTACGTGAGTTCTATTTTCTCCACATCCCCACCAGTTCGTTACTATTTGTCCTTTTGATAATAGCGATTCTAAATCATGTGATAACCTCTTTTTTTATATTTCCCTAATGGCTAATGATGTTTAGCATTTTTTTGTTGACTATATGAATTGCTTCTTTTGAGAAGTATCTGTTCTTTTGCCCATTTTTTGTTGGGTTATTTAGATTGCTGATACTGAATTTTTTGAGTTCCTTATATTCTAGATATTAATACTTTGTCAGATGAGTAACTTAACAAGTCTTTTCCCAATTCCTTGGGGTTTGTTTTTTCACTCATTGTCTCCTGTGCTGTGCAGAGCCTCTTAGTTTGATATAATCCCATTTATCTAGTTTTGTATGCTGCCTATGCTCCTGGGATCTTACCCGCATACTTTAGTTTTCAATAAAGTGTAGCACTTATTTCTATTGTTACTCTGATAGAACTAGCTTTGAAGGCAACTTCATGCATTGGCTGAAAAATTGAGAACTGCTGTTTCTTTTGTATTATCTGATCCTTATTTAATCAATGCCCAACTATTTAGGGGTTGTTTCTATTTCAATGCTGCTGAAGCAGTGACTTTTATGGTCACTTCTAATGTAATATATAATTTGATTATTTCTGTATGACTAGCATGAAGGAGACCCCATTTGTTGTAGATCTTGCTTTATGGATATTTTGAGATAAGACATCTAAAAAGAAAGAATAACATGGATGGCTCTCCTTTTTATGATGTCTGTCTTATGCTAAGGCATCCTGTGATATAAATTTTTTAATTTAAAAAAACAAATATTTATCAGTGATCTTCAAAAACTTCTTTGAAATCACATGTGAAAAAACTGACTTTCAAAATAAATAAATCTTTAAAAAAAAAAAAAAAGTGGAGCAGCCAAGTTTTAAACTGGTGCTCATATGGGAAGCCAGCTTTGCAGGCTCCACTTGAACTTATTGTACCACAATCTGGAACTGTCTACACACTTTCTGGAGAAATTTCTTATGTAATAATGTGTCCTCAAAGAATCACTTCTGAAGACATAACATTAACAATAATTGGACAGTGATCTTAAGTTTGATCACTGTTGTGTTACATGACAGATTTCGCCATCATAAAATACTTAATCTAAAGGTTGCCAATGCTTTGAAATCATTCAAACCCTGTTTACCAAGATTTCACCTACTTGTTTTAGTGTGCTTTGATCACCAAGTTGTGAAATGATGGCTTTCTCATACTATCTTTTCTTTTGGGTTTTCTAACTGGCACCACTAGTTTTTGTCATCTTCCTCATTGTGATCATCATTGGCTTTTGGATTCTTTTAAAATTCATATTTGTTACTTCCATTATGTTTAATGTCCCAGATTTGGCCATTGGGAGCTCCTTCAAACTGGCTCCTATGTCTTCAGCATTTATTCATCCATTTCTGAGTACTTGTTTCTAGAACAATATTTTTTAGGCTTACTTGTCCATTCCCTTCTCAGACCTGGAATCAGTCATGTCTCCAAGGAGATAATACTTACGTTTAGTTTGAAATAATATTTAGAAACCAAGAAGGGAGCTCTATATGTTCTCACTGCTGCCTTTATCAAACCATGTAGTGGAGACACACAGACAGACTGACTATATAGTAATGATCTCCAGTTCCAGCCCAGCAGCTCATAATCCACCTCTCTCCCCTTTTCTCCTCCATTTTATAGATTAGCACCCTTCTCTCACAATGAGATTCCTGGTTTCTAACGTTAATGTATTAACTCATTTATTCTATCCCATAGTACACACAAGATGGATTTAAAAGTTACTACTCTAGTACTACCAGTGAAAAGCTGCAGATAAAATTCAGGTTTTTTTGTAATTCTTTTTGTTCTTAGAAACAAGTTTATAAAGGAGATAAAGTATCATGTCCCAGATTACTTGAATTAACTAGACACTTGGTTGAGAATATAGTCTTGTCAGAATTCATTCATATACAGAATAACCTAAAAATCAGACTTTGCATTCTGTAGTCATTTGCACCATGACTGGGATAGTCCTCATGGAGCAAGGCAAAGTGAAGAAATGTTGGAAGAAATCTTACTCAAAATCGACATCTGCAAAAACCAAAGAATAAGATACTTTAGTTTTCCATTATTGTGTAAAACAAGACAAAACAAAACAAAATTCTTAACATAGCTTATTTGATGAAGCATTTGTTTTCTGGTGTGATTTGGTTTTCTGTTTATAAATCTATGCATGGGAGGATGAGTTCAATTCTAGTTATACGAATGTAAGATAGCAAAGAGCTACCCCGCTGAAGATGCTTGTGTAGCAGACAACAGGGACTGTGGAACTTAACAACCTGGCTAAGAGCATGGCCTGTATGGCAATAATTAAAGCTATGGCAGTGAACAGGGTAATAAGGACAAGATTAGGAGGAAGAGAGAGGTCAAAAAACAGTCTGTTTCAGAAACTATTTCTGGTAAATGAAGAGGAGGAGGTGATAAATGAAGACTAGAGGAGGCCAGTGAAAGATTTTTAAATGAAAAGAACAGCTCAAGGCCTCTTAATGGATTGCTAAGTGCTTTTGGAGCTCAAAAAATGATAGCCCAAACCATGACTTTGGTATGCTGAGTGCTTAGATCTGAAGGATGCTGGAAGGCTCAGAGGCAAGGTACAGTCCACTCTTTCCTACCTTCGTTTTCCCTTCAAGGCTTGTCATAGAAACCAGAATTCCTTTCCCCCGACATGGCCCATGGAAAGTAGATCTCTCCCTGAAAACAAGCCATCAAATCTGAAAGGTCAGTCTGATTATCTCCCCCGAATGTGGGTCATAGGCCTTCGGGGACGGGTGTCTACCTACACCTGGAGGAAGGGAATGCTGCAAAGAGGCCGGGAAGAATCTGGATGAACAGCCTTCACCAAGTTCCCTCCGGCGACTGTGGCTAATTCATACCCTTTTGTCCACTCCTTTATCAGACTTAGCATAAAATACATCGTTTTCCCTGGTCTTCATTTCTGAAGTTTCCATTGCCACATAAAACTTTGTCAGATGAAGTCGCTACACGTTTCCCTTGTTAATCTATCCTTCGTTAAAAGGATGTAAGCCACGGCCCTTGCAATGGGTAAGGAAACATTTTCCCCTTTTCACCCCCACAGTGTTTAAAAATCAAGATTACTGGGATATCAGACATAGAGATTAAGGGGCAAGTATTGGGGTGCAGGGAGGTAGGCCCCATATAGGACGCGCACATCCCATACTGGAAAACCTACTCTGCTTCCAATCCAGCTCCCTGCTAACGTGCCTTGGAAGCTGCCGATGATTGCTCAAGTACTTGTGTTTCTGCCACAAATGTGGGAGACCTGGATGGAGTTCCTGGCTCCTAGCTTCAGCCTGACACCGCCCCTGTTCTCGCCATTTGGGGAGTGAACCAGCGAATACAAGGTCAATCTGTCTTTCTGCATCTCTCTCTACCTTTCAAATAAATAAATATTTAAAAATTGCAAATTGAGCACAATCAGATGCTACTTCATGAAAAGAATATAGTTCAACTAGTTAGTATAAGGTTTGTTTAGTCTTCATATTAGTTTCTTGTGATACTGAACACCACAGACTCAGTGTTACAACAGTTATTCTATAGTTTAGGAGGTCAGAAGTAAAATAATCATTCACTAGTCAAAATGTGTGACTGAAGGAAATTAAATGTTGTTTAAAGTCGAATAATATCATCAGCATAATTTAAGTAATCACCACTTCAGGATTATGATTTTATTTCCTTTACAGTGATATAATTCATTAATGATGCAAGTTAGTCTCTGTGATAGAGAAGATTTGTCTCATATCTTCCCAAATAGATTTTCATGAAATTGTGAGACTGACAAAAACATGAGCCAATCCATCTAAAAGTGATAATTCTATTTCAAGAGAAGTCTAAAATTTTGTAAACAAAGATAATCATTCTTGATACCAATCTATAACCTTTAAGTAGGGGAAAACATTTTGCAATCATTCTCAGAAAGGGATTTCTGTGTGATCCTTGATACTCCACCACTAAACAGCGTACTTTAGTTCTGCTTACAAAAAGGCAGTTTACCTAAGGTCACCCAGGACAGTGCTTTGAAGAATTATAAATTACACAAATGCAAGACGGGAAATGATTGAGCCTTATGTAAGAAAGAAGAACTTTGGTAGAATTGAGAAGGGCCAGAGCAGACCGAAGACGACTTTTTTTTTTTTTTGACAGGCAGAGTGGACAGTGAGAGAGACAGAGAGAAAGGTCTTCCTTTGCCATTGGTTCACCCTCCAGTGGCTGCCGTGGCCGGCGCTCTGGGGCTGGCGCACCGCACTGATCCCACTGATCCGAAGGCAGGAGCCAGGTACTTCCTCCTGGTCTCCCATGCGGGTGCACGGCCCAAGCACTTGGGCCATCCTCCACTGCACTCCCTGGCCACAGCAGAGAGCTGGCCTGGAAGAGGAGCAACCGGGACAGAATCTGGCGCCCCAACCTGGACTAGAACCCGGTGTGCCAGCGCCACAAGGTGGAGGATTGGCCTAGTGAGCTGCGGCGCCAGCCTGAAGAAGACTATTAATTATGTAAGCAATATGGAAGTGCCTGGGGGGGATAAACAATGCAATGTCACTCTTACTAACCAGGGGTGCGGAACCTTTTCTTTCTGCCAAGGGCCATTTATATATTTATAACATCATTCATAGGCCATACAAAATTATCAGCTTAAAAATTAGGGGCTGGCACTGTGGTGCAGTGGGTTGATCCTCCACCTGCATCACCAGCATCCCATGTGGGCACCGGTTCTAGTCCCAGCTGCTTCTCTTCTGATCCAGCTCTCTGCTGTGGCCTGGGAAAGCAGTGGAGGATGGCCCAGGTCCCTGGGCCCCTGCACCCACACGGGAGACCAGGAAGAGGCACCTGGCTCCTGGCTTCGGATCGGCGCAGCTCTGGCCATTGCGGCCACTGGGGAGTGAACTGGCGGATGGAGGACCTCTCTGTCTCTCCCTGTCACTGTCTGTAACTCTACCTCTCAAATAAATAAAAAAAATCTTTTAAAAAAAATTAGTCCTCTATAGATTTGAGTCCTGATAAGGCCAGACCAAATGATTCCATGGCCCGCAGGTTGGACATTCCCCACTTCTATAGGGATAACCTGAAAAATTGTTTCAGTTAACCTTGTGAACAATCAAGTCTATAATGTACTTTGCCTTAGGTTATAATTCTCAAAGAAATATGTGGAGAAAATGATAGAATTCTGGAGAGCAAAACAAACACTAAAATGTAGATCTTATTTATATATGTATTTTTAATAAAATATTTACATATATATTGTTTAAAGTCTTAACAGGAGAGCTTAGTGGTAGCATGAGACAATGGTTCTCAAATGACTTGGTCTCAGGACCTCTTTATTCTTTTAAAAATTATTAAGTACGTCTGTTTTTAGCTACAACACATAAAGAAATTGGAAGTCATTGTTCTCATCCTTATGAGTCAAAAGTGGACTGAGAATTAATTTTTCTAGATTCACTAGAGAACTGAGATCACAAGGCAGGCTACCACACTGAACTTGGGAAACACAAGAAATCAAGAGACTGCTACCACAGCCAGCTTACCTGGGAAAGCTACGGGCGTCAGGAGCTGCAGGAGCCTTAAATGACATAGGGCTGGAGCCTGGGTGTGGACTGGCCTGACAATGACAGCTTCCTGGAGGCCACAGTTCTAGGGGAGCTGCCCCAGTTTTAGGGGAGCCTCCACAGTCTCTTGAGTTCACTGACAGTGTTCTCATAGTAAAGACCAGGAATGTTTTTAGCAAGATGAAAAAAGTTCTGAAGACTTATCTCAACAGTGTGACTATGGTTACTGCTACTGAGCTGCATCCCCAGAAATTGATAGGATAGTAAATTTTGTTGCATGTGTTTACCACATTAAAGAAAAAAAAGTTATTGCCTCGATGTATTCCCATAATAACAGATAGAAGGTACAACAGATCAGAGAACTTCATTTATAATCAAATAGTAATAAATTTAATAGGAATTATCCAAAACCTCTATGAAGAAAATTATAAGACATTCCTAAAAGACAGAAATAGACCTGAATAAATTATAAGGTACCTCTTGTTTTTTTAACAGGACCTCTCAACATTATGAAGATGTCATTTTCTCTAAATTATTTTATAAATATATTGTGACCACAATAAAAATTCCAGTAAGTTTTTTCATAGATTTAGATTTTTTACAAACTTTAGGATCAAATAAACACAAAAGAATATTTTTTAAAAACACTTAACTGAGGAAGGTATACCCCTACCAGATATTTAAACATATTCCAAAGCCTATATATTTATAACAGTTTTGTACTGAAGCGTGAGTAGATGAGCCAATGAGATAGAATAAGTATCTAGACGGGGCAGGTGTTGTGGCCTAGCAGGTTAAGCCTCCACCTGTGAGGCCAGCATCCCATATGTGCATTGGTTCTAGTCTGGCTGCTCTACTTACAGTCCAGCTCCCTGCTAATGGCCTGGGAAAGCAGTGGAAGATGGCCCAAGGCTTGTACTCCTGCACCCATGTGGAAGACCTGGAAGAAGCTCCAGGCTCCTGGCTTCAGCCTGGACCAGCCCTGGCCAATGTGGCCATTTGGAAAAGTGAACCAACAGATATAAGATTCTCTCTCTCTCTCCTCCTCTCTGTTGCTCTGCTTTTCAAATAAATTTAAAAAATTTTTTGATCTAGAAACAGATCAACTTTATAGAGAAATGAATATAAGATAAAGGTAATTTCTCACAGCTTGGGGGCAAAGATGTGATCGCTTCAATAAATGGTGTTAACAACTGGAAAAGATGAAATTCGATGCATTCCTGACACTATACACAAGAATAAATTCCAAATGGAAAAAAGAAAGGAAGGGAGGGTGGGTCTAAGTTCTGAAAGAGAATGTGGGTGAATTTCAGTTATAATTCAAGGCTTTTAAACTATGGCCAAAACTCATACATAGTAAAAGAAAAAACTGATAAATCTTTGGAATAAGAAATCATAGCCAAGTAAAAGCAAATAAAATTGAAAAAAGTTTTGAAAACATACATTACATTTAAAATGTTAGTCTTTAAAGGAATCTTTTTTTTGGACAGGCAGGGTGAACAGTGAGAGAAAGAGACAGAGAAAGGTCTTCTTTCCGTTGGTTCAACCTCCAAGTGGCCGATACAGCCGGCGCGCTGCGCTGATCCGAAGCCAGGAGCCAGGTGCTTCCTCCTGGTCTCCCATACGGGTGCAGGGCCCAAGCACTTGGGCCATCCTCCACTGCACTCCCGGGCCACAGCAGAGAGCTGGCCTGGAAGAGGAGCAACTAGGACTAGAATCCGGGGTGCCGGTGCTGCAGGCAGAGGATTAGCCTAGTGAGCTGCGGCTCCGGCCAGTAATAGGGATTTTTAAAAGTTGATTGGAGATGAGGCTGGCGTGTGGCGGAGTGGGTTAATCCTCCACCTGAGGTGCTGGCTTCCCATATGGGCACCAATTCAAATCCAGCTGCTCCTCTTCCAATCCAGCTATGCTATGGCCTGGGAAAGCAGTAGAGGACGGCCCAAGTCCTTGGGCCCCTGCACCCACATGAAGACTAGGAAGAAGCACCTGGCTCCTGGTTTCAAATTGGTGTAGCTCCGGCCATCACAGCCATTTGGGGAGCAAACCAACAGAAGGAAGACCTTTCTCTCTGTCTCTCCCTCTGTCTGTAACTCCACCTCTCAAATAAATAAAATCTTTAAAAACAAAAACAAAAACAAAAAAAGGGTTGAGTGGAGAAAGAACAAAAATGCTATAGAAAAAGACAAAAGTCACAATTTTTATTTAATCACTTAAAAGTGCTAGAGAGAGAGAGGGATCTTCCATTTGCTGGCTCACGCCCCAGACGTCCACAACAGTCAGGGCTGGGCCACGTCAAAACCAGGAGCCAGGAGCTTCATCTGGATGAAAGTGGCCCAAACGTTTGGTCCATCTTCCGCTGCTTTTCCCAAGCCATTAGCAGGGAGCTGGATCAGAGTGGAGCAGCCATGACTTGAACTGACAGACAGGATGCTGGGCTTCACTGGCTATGCCACAAGACCAGCCCCAAATAATTTATAAGAAGAGACATAAAAATAGACAAACAAAAATAAAGATGTAACTTCAATCACAACATGGGAAAGTGCCATTTGAAATTACTCTCAAATGCTATGTTTTTCCCATCCGATGGGCAAAAAAATCAAAACTTAATGATATACTTTGTTTTTGAGGCCACAGAAATTGTCATTTTTTAAAATATTATTTGAGAGAGCGTGAGACAGACAGACAATGAATACCTTCCATCCGCTGGTTCACTCCCCAGATGGCAATAACAGTCAAGGCTGGGCCAGGCTGAAGCCAGGAGCCAGAAGTTTCATATGGATCTCCTTTGTGAGTTCAGGAGCCCAAGCACTTGGACCATTCTCTGCTGCTCTCCCAGGTGCATTAGCAGAGAATTGGATCAGGAATGGAGCAGTCGGGACTCTAACCGGTGCCCATATGGAATGCCAGCGCTGCAGATGGCAGCTTAACCCACTGCGCTACAGTGCCTGTCCCAGAAATAGTCCTTCCTGTACGTGGCCAGTGGACATTCTAAGTGATTCAACCTCTGTGAAGAGGAACTCAGCAGTATCTAGCAAACTGTGTAGATATTTATTCTTTGATGCAGAAATCATACTTATATGAATCTGTTGTGAAGTTACAACTCCAACACATAAAAATACAACTACAGAAAATATAAAAATATATACACAAAGTGATTATTCACAGCATTAACTAATTTTAAAATACTGGAGCTTATGAAAATATTAAATTGACCAATGGATACCAGTTACAATTAGATAGAAGGAATAAGTTCAGGTGTTCCATCGCACAGCAGGATGACAACAATTAATATTGTACTGGGGCAGGCATTTGGCACAGCAGCTAAGTCACCACTCGGGACACCCACATCCCATACTGTGGTTCCTGGTTGAAGTGCTGGCCCCTCCAATTCTGTTCTAGCTTCCTGCTAATGTGCAACCTAGAACACAGCAGTTGATGGCTCAAGTGCTTACATCCCTGCACCCTTGTGGGAGACCCAGGTTGAGTTGCAGGCTCCTGGCTTCAGCCTGCTCCAAGACCTGGCTGCTGTGAATATTTAGTGAGTAAGCCATACGATAGCAGATCTTGGTCTCACCCCTTTCTGCCTTTCAAATAAAATGGAAATAATAATGCATTTTTAAAAATGTACTGAATTTTCAAAATAAGTTGAAGAGAGTATTTTGAATGTTCTCTCCACAAAGAAAAGAAATGTGGGATGGCGTTGTGATAGAGCAGGTTAAGCCACTGCCTGCGATGCCAGCATCCTATCTAGGTGCTGGTTAGAGTCCTGGCTGCTCCGCTTCTGATCGAGCTCCTTGTTAATGTGCCTAGGAAAGCAGTGGAGGATGGCATACGTGCTTTGGCTCCTGCACCCATTTTAAAAAATGTGGTATCACAGCTCCTGGCTTCCACCTGGCCTGGCTGTGGCCATCTGGGGCATGAACCAGTGGGTGAAAGCTCTGTCTCTGCTTCTCGTAATAACTCTGCCTTTCAAATGATTAACAAGAAGTGATAAATGTATGGCATAGCAGATATGTTAAATAGCCTGTGTATTAATCAGCTTTCCTTTACTATATGAAAATGAAACTGTTTATCTTACAGTTTTGTGGGTTCAAGAGCATTGTGCTGGCATCAGCTCAGGTCTAGTGAGGGTCTTCGCAGTGGTGGGTTGCCCTGTCAGTGGATGCCATTGGCACTGACATATGCAAATAAAAGATCACATCTTGATACAGGAAGCCAGAGAGAGCTGAGTGGGGCCTAACTCGGGCTTTTACAACAACCTTCTCATGAGAACTACCATGCAGTCCCACATGAACTACTTTAATCCCTTCTGAGTGTGGCAGCCCCAACGACCTAAGGACCTCCCACTAGGCCCAGCCTCTTAAAGGTCCCACCACCTCAACATTGCCACAGCCAGGCCCACAACTCCAACTCATGGGCCCTCTGGGGATAAACTATGCAAACTGCAGCTCCTTGATTTGATCAAGACAGCATGCATCCATGTGTCAAAATATCAGGCTGTTCCGCACAGACGTGTAATTGTTACATGGCAAAAATTTTAAAAATTGGATCAACTAGGGGCCACACATACAACTGGGTATCATGGACTACGTTTTCAAAATGAAGGAAAGTTTTGTATCAACTGATATAGAGTGATTTCTAATGGATAGTTTCTACTACGAAAACAAGTGCAAAGGGGCCACTGTTGTGGCTTAATGAGTTCACCTGCTGCTGGTGAAGCCAGCATCCTGTTCTGGGGCACGGGTTTGACTCACAGCTGCTTTGCTTCCAGTCCAACTCCTGGCTAACACCTGGCAGTGCAGCAGATTATAGCCCAACTACTTGGACCCTTGCCACCAATGTGGGGGACCCGAACGAAGTTCCTAGCTCCTGGCTTTGGCTTGGCCCAGTCCTGCCCCTAATGGCCCCCTGGGGAGTGAGCCAGTGAATGCAAAATCTTTGTTTCAAACTGTCACTCTGCCTTTAAAATAAATGTTTAAAAGTGAGTTCAAAACTATGTATATAAAATATATAAAAATATAAGGCTACCATAGGTATATATACATACAAGTATAGTTAGTATTTACATGAAGGGACTTCAAAACGCTCATGGAAAGTAAAATCATGAAGTTTATTTGGTGCAAATTTTTTGAAATTTCTGCATAATATTCTCAAACTACACATTACTCATGAACTTTTTGAAGATTCATGTCTACGTGTAAATCTCTGATGGTATTTTACTGTAACAAAGAAGACAAGGCAGAAAACAATGAAAATCTTTACCTCTAGGGGATGAGAGCGAGTATACCTAGGTACGCTTTGTCATATTGTAATTTTGGGGAGCATGGTAATATTCTACACGTTTAAAAAAAATCAGTAAAGATGAGAGGGAATAACACATGTCTCAAAATGTACAGCAAAGTGAGACAAGTGCTCTCACGTAGATTTCAAATGAACACCATAACTAGATAGCAGGAGAATGGAAGAAAGAACTTACCCTAGTTTCGGAACACAGTGTTTGACATTAGAGCCACAGCCTTGGATGGGACAGGATGGTGAGAATTTCACACAAACCCTTGACTCCTTATTTATATATAGTGGAATGGGAAAAAAATTGAAACAAATTTGGATATAAAATGAACAAATGAATATATGTAAAGATATTGTTGGGAGACATAGCTTTTCACTGAAGAAGGAACATAACAGGAGTCTCCAAAAATTTCATAGAAAGTGAGTATTATGAAAAATTGTTCATGGATTTCAAACATCTTTTGCTCCAGAATAAGCTCATTTTTTAATTCTATGGGGAAGGAAAAGAATTTTCTGTAGAATGAATTACCAGTGTAAACTCATGATTTCTAAAATATGTATTTGTGTATAGAAATGTGTTTGTATTTTTACATGAAGAGTTTTCTAATTTTGTCCACTAGAGAGCAAGAACAAGGCCACCCAAGCATTACTTTGGCCCATCTAGTATAGATTCTTCATTCCTCCGCGAAATGAATGAGGGCTTCTCAGAATGACCGAGGCCAGGGCCAGGGCCAAGTAAGGGCAAAGCAGGCAGTCAAAGCAAGCTTTAACATTTGGGAGTGCATCAAACTGAGAAGTTTCTGTACTGCAAAAGAAACAGGAAGATGAAGAGGCAACCGACAGAATGGGAAAAAATATTTGCAAATTATGCTACAGATAAAGGATTAATAACAATCTACAAAGAGACCAAGAAACTCCCATAATAACAAAACAAACAACCCACTTAAGAGATGGGCCAAAAGATTTCCTCAAAAGAGGAAATCCAAACAGCCAACAGTATATGAAAAAATGTTCAAGATCACTAGCTATCAGGGAAATGCAAATCAAAACCACAATGAGGTTTCACCTCACCCTGGTTAGAATGGCTCACATAGAGAAATCAACTAACAGATGCTGGCGAGGATGTGGGGAAAAAGGCACACTAACCCACTGTTGGTGGGAATGCAAACTGGTTAAGCCACTATGGAAGACAGTTTGGAGATTCCTCAGAAACCTAAATATAGCCCTACCACATGACCCAGCCATCCCACACCTCGGAATTTACCCAAAGGAAATTAAATTGGTAAATCAAAGAGCCATTTGCACCTCGATATTTGCTGCAGCTCAATTCACAATAGCTAAGACATGGAATCAACTTAAATGCCAATCAACAGAAAATTGGATAAAGAAATTATGGGATATATACTCTATAGAATATTATACAATGGTTAAAAAAATGAAATCTGATCATTTGCCACAAAATGGAGGAATCTGGAACACATCATGCTGAGTGAAATAAGTCAGTCCCAAAGGGACAAATATCATATGTTCGCCCTGATCGGAGACAACTGAGTACCTAAAAGGAAACCTGTAGAAGTGAAATGGACACTATGAGAAACAACAACTTGAGTCTTTGCTCCCATATTCCTCTTCTCCACATCACAGACATTCAATGCTGGACAGGTCCGGCAGTCCACCTGTACCGGCTCCAGATCTGGGGTAGAGGCTCCACTCCAGGAGAGGCTGGAGCAGATTGAAAGGACCAGTGCCTTTTTTTTAAATAAAAGTTTTATTTATATGAGAAGTAGAGTTACAGAAAGAGAAGAGACAGAATGGAATCCATCCATTGATTCACTCCCTAAATGGCCACAATGGCCAGAGCTGAGCCAATCCAAAGCCAGGAGCTTCCTCTGGGTCTCCCATGTGGTTGCAGGTGCCCAAGCACTTGGGCCATCTTCCACTGCTTTCCCAGGCCCTAAGCAGAGAGCTGGATGGAAGAGGAGCAGCCGGGACACAAACTAGCACCTGTATCAGATGCCAGTGGTTCAGGCGGAGGCTTAGCCCACTAAGGAACCACAGTGCCAGGCCCCAGACCAGTGACTTTCATCCACTGCCACTGCCCACCCAGCTCCAGCTGTGTGCAGTGCTAACTTTACAAAGAGCAGAGTATAGGGAAAACCTACATCTGGGAACATGGTCTCAAACAAGGGGATGATACCTAAGAAAATAGAATAGGAGGTTCTAATCCTGAAATCCCCACAGAAATACAAATACAACCACCTATGAATGAGAATAACCTCATTAGATCCCAAGAGTCCAACTGAGAGGTTCTAGCATCCCTTCAGAGAAAAAAAAATCCAAACATGGATGCAATGTAGAGGCTAAGAAGAATGGCTTCACTTTGCATGCATCACTTCTCCCTTAAGGTAGCACAGTTCAGTGCCAAGAGAGACCCTTTTGGTCCATGATGTCCTTGTAGGGGGGAAGTGAGAGTCAAGTAAGTGCCCAGGCTCCCTAGTCCTGTGGGACACTGCCCAGGAGGCCCACTTCTGTCTTGCCCCAAACAGAGTGCTGAGGGGCTTGACATGGCTGAATAGTCTGAGGACAGCTATTCTCAGGGAACTGAGGTATGGGCTCTGAGCAAAGAGCTCAATAACCACTCCAGGTCCTATCAGTGACTGGTGGGCTCTACTAGGAACCTCAGCCATAGGCTCTAGGTACATTACTTGTAGACTCCCAAATAACCAACAAATGTGCCCCATGCTCTGTGCATCACCTCCCCTATCCCTGTGGCTAGTGCATGTAATCCTCGGCAGATTGCATTGAGGTACAGGTGCTACTGAGTTATATCAATGATACTGAGGCAGAGGAAGGTGCAGACCTTAACCACCACCAGGGCATGAGCTATAACAAGCCTGGATTTGCAGAATGAAGAGAAGGCACAGTATCCCAAGATTTCCACAAGATAAATGAAGTGGGTACATCTATATGAAAGTTCTGAGAGACTCCTAAATTCTCTAGTCTGGCTACTTGGTACAGGTATTTCTTTGCTGAAGCCAGTCAATAAAGACCAGACAAAGGGTAGTATTTCTGTGCAGTGGGTTAAGCCACCATTTTGGATGACTGCATCCAATATCAGAGTTATGGTTAAAGGCCCAGCTACTTATGTTTCCAATCCAGCTTCTTGTTAGGGCACCTAGGAGGGAAGAAAATGATGGCCCAAGTACTTGGGTCCCTGCTGCCCACCTTGGAGATCCAGATGGTGTTTCCAGGCTCCTGGCTTCTGCCTGGCCCAGCCTTGGCTCTTGTGGGCATTTGGGGAGTGAACCTACAGGTAGAAGATTTCTCTCTCCACCCTCCCCCCACTTTAGTACTCTGCTTTTCAAATAATTTAATTAGTTGTATAAAAAATTGGAGACAGTGACTGCTCATTCAACTGAGAAGAAAGCAATGCAAGTTTTAAAGAACACAAAAAATATTGAGGTAACATGACACTACCAATGGAACAAAATAAAGCTCCAATAGCAGACCCCAAAGAAATGCATATGTATGAATTGCTTGACAAATAATTCAAAATAGGGGCCTGGTGCTGTGGTGTAGTGGGTAAAGCTGCTGCCTGAAATGCCAGCATCCCATATAGCACCAGTTCAAGTGTTAGCTGTTCCACTTTGGACCCAGCTCTCTAATTATGGTCCCGGGAAAGCGGTAGAAGATGGCCCCAATCCTTGGACTCATGCACCCACGTGGGAGACCTGGAAGAAGCTCCAGGCTCCTGGCTTTGGATAAGCCCAGCTCCAGCCACTGTGGGAGTTAACCAATGGAAGGAAGACCTCTCTCTGTGTCTCTGCCTCTGCCTCTATAACTCCACCTTTCAAATAAATAATTGAATCTTTAAAAAAAATTCTAAATAATCATCGTAAAGAAGTTCAGTAAGCCTCAAGAAAACAAAGATAGACAACTAATAATATCAGGAAAACTACAATTTATTCAAAAAAGAGATAGAAACCATAAAAGAGACCCAAACAAATTCTAGAACTGAAAAACGCAATGAACTTGGAGAGGGCATTATGGTGTAATTGGCTAAGCTGCCACTTGGGATTCTCACACCCATTATTAGACTTCCTGGGTTCAATTTCTTCCTCTGCTTCTGATCCATCTTCCTGCTAATGCACCTGGGAGGTAGCAAATGATGGCCCAAGTACCTGGGGTCCTGTCACCCAAGTGGGAGACCTAGAAGGAGGTCCTCACTCCTGGCTTCAGGCTGAACTGGAGTCAGCTGTTGCAAGCATTTCGAAAATGACCAGCAGATGGAATATTTCTTTTTCTCTGTTTCTTATTACTCTTCCTTTCAAATAAGTAACTAAATAAATCTTTATGGAAGATAAAGTCACTTCTTTTAAAGACTCTAATGAACTAGAAAGTACAATGGAGAATATCAACAACAAACTTGATCAAGCAGAAGGAGTACAAACTCAAAGACAGATCATTTTAAATTATCTAGTCAGAGAAAAACAAAAATAGTGAAGAAAATCCATAGGAGTAATGAGCATCATCAATCAAACCAATATATGCATTTTGAATTCTTAGAAGGAGCAGAGCAAGAAAAAAATACAGAGTTTATTTAAAGAAATAATGATCGGGCCGGCACCACGGCTCAATAGGCTAATCCTCCGCCTTGCGGTGCCAGCACACCAGGTTCTAGTCCCAGTCGGGGCACCGGATTCTGTCCCAGTTGTCCCTCTTCCAGGCCTGCTCTCTGCTGTGGCCCGGGAGTGCAGTGGAGGATGGCCCAAGTCCTTGGGCCCTGCACCCCATGGGAGACCAGGAGAAGCACCTGGCTCCTGCCAGGAGCGCAGTGCGCCGGCTGCAGTGCGCTGGCCGTGGCAGCCATTGGAGGGTGAACCAACGGCAAAGGGAGACCTTTCTTCCTGTCTCTCTCTCTCACTGTCCACTCTGCCTGTCAAAAAAATAAAGAAAAAAAGAAAAAAAGAAATAATGATCATGAAATTCTCAAATCTGGGGAAGGAAATGAATATTCTGATCCTTAAAGCCCAAAGAACTTCAGAAAGACTGAAGTAAAGTCTTGAACCTTTTCACCAAGACACAGTATAAACAAATTGTCAGCACTTAGTTAGGGGCCGGCACTGTGGCATAGCGGGTCAAGCCACTGCCTGCAGTGCCAGTATCCCATATGGGTACTGGTTCAAGTCCTGGCTGCCACACTTCTGATCCAGCTCTCTGTTATGGCCTGGGAAAGCAGTGGAAAATGGCCCAAGTCTTTGGACCCTCACATCCACATGGGAGACCCAGAAGAAGCTCCTGGCTTTGGACCAGTGTAGCTCTGGCCAATGCAGCCATCTGGAGATGCCTCTGCCTCTCTGTAACTCTGCATTTCAAATAAATGAGAATATAAATCTTAAAAAAACTTATTTATAGGGGTCAGCATCATAGTGCAACAGATTAAGCCACCAGCTCAATACCAGCATCTCATGTGAGCCCTTGTTTGAGTACCAGTTGCAGCCATTTGGAGAGTAAACCAGCTGATGGAAGATCTCCCCCCCCACCCCCCATCTCTCTCTGGTTCTTTCTCACTCTGTAACTCTGCCTTTCAAATAAATAAATAAATATATTTTTAGAAGTCAATGACAGGTACCAGAATTGTGACATAATGGGTTAAGCCATGCCTGTGACACTGGCATCCTAAATGGGCACCAGTTCATGTCCTGGCTGCTCTACTTCCAATCTTGCTCCCTGCTAATGGCCTGGGAAAAGCAACAGAAGATGACTCAAGTGTTTGGGTCCTTGAAACCCATGTGGGAGACCTAGATGAAGCTCCTGCCACCTAGTTTCTGCCTGGTCCAGACCAAGCCTTTGCTGTCATTTGGTGGACGAACCAGTGGATGGAAGATCTCTCTTTCTCTGTGTCTCTCCTTGTAACTCTGAATCCCAAAATAAATAAATCCTTTTATAAAAGCCAATGATAAAGACAATCTTGGCAGCAGCAAAAGTGACTTGTCACATGCAAGGGTACCCCTTAGGACTATAAGCAGATTTGTCACTAGAAGCCTTGCAGGTTAGCAGAGTAAAAAAATCTGCCAAACAAGAGTACTTTACAGCAAAGCTGAGCTGCAGAAATGAATGGGAGAAGAGAGTTTTCCAGATTAAAGTAAGGGAGCTCATCATCACTAAAACTACCTTAAAAAAGCAGGGTTCTTCAAGGTGAAACAAAGGGACACAGATTAGCAACATGAAAATATAGAGCTTCCTCATAAAGGTAAGTGTGTAGGCAAATACAGAGTATTCTAATAATGTGTGTAATCACTTTTAACTCCAGTATAAAAGTTAAAAGAAAAATATATTAAAAATAATTATACTTACCAAAACTTGTTAGTGGATAGGCAATACAAGAAGAAGATGTAAATTGTGATGTCAAAAGCATAAAATGTGGAAAGGAAGTCAATGTATATAGTTTTTATAAGAAATCAAAGTGAAGTTGTCAGCCTAAAATAAATTGTTACAAGTATATGATATTTTATATAAACCTCAAGGCAACCACAAAGAAAAAAAAAGTTGAATTAGATATATAAAACTTGAAAAGAACCAAACCAAAGCAAAAGAAAGGAATCAAACCATACCACTACAAAAAAAAAAAAAAATCCAATCACAAAGCAACACAGAAGAGAGAAAGAAAGGAACCAAGACACTATAAAGCAGTCATAAAACACCTAGCAAAATGGCAATAGTAAGTTATTACCTACCAAAAATTACTTTAAATGTACATGGATTAAAGTTTCCAAATGAAAGGCATAACACAGCTGAGTGCATTAAGAAAAATCTCACTTTGGTATTAAAGATACACAGAGACCAAAACTGAAGGGATGGGAAAAGACATTCCATGCAAGTAGTAAACAAAAGAGAACCAGGTGGCCATACTTCATCAGACACAATAAAGCGTAAGTAAAAAACCGTCACAAGAGGCAAAGAAGGTAATAATTATAATTAAGTTGTCAATTCATCAAGAGAAAATTGCCAATATGTGCACTCAATACTGGGGCAACTAAAAATGTAGGCAGCAGTACAGCAGTACAAGGCTAGGGGACTTCAATGCCCTGTTTTCAGCAATGGATAGTTCATCCAGACAGAAAATCCATAAAGGAACAGACTTGAACAATACTTGGAACCAAATGGACTTAGCAGAATTATTCAGAGCATTCCATTCAACAGCAGGAGAATACATACTCTCCTCAAGCGCTCATAAAATATTGACTAGGATAGATCATATGTGAGGCCACAAAACAAACCTTAAACTTGAGAAGATTGAAATCATATTGTATTTTCCAACCACAATAATATGAAACTAAAATCAATAGGAAAATTGAAAGAAAAAGTTTTTAATGTGGAAATTGAACAACACATGCCTAGACAACAAATGGGCCAAAAGGAAATTTTAAAATATGTTGAGACAAAGAGAATGGAAACACAATATACCAAAGTTTATGGTATGCAACAAAAGCAGTTCTAAGAGGAAAGTAGACTTGATAAATGTGTATGTTTATGCATCAAGAAAAAAGTTAAATGTACAACATAATTTTATATCACACAAAACTATAAAAAGGACAAATTAAGCTCAAAGTTAGCCAAAGAGGGAAAATAATGAAGACCAGAACAGAAATAAATGAAATATAAGCTAGAAAAAGCAATAGAGGCCGGCGCCGTGGCTCAACAGGCTAATCCTCCGCCTTGCGGCGCCGGCACACCGGGTTCTAGTCCCGGTCGGGGCGCCGGATTCTGTCCCGGTTGCCCCTCTTCCAGGCCAGCCCTCTGCTGTGGCCCAGGAGTGCAGTGGAGGATGGCCCAAGTGCTTGGGCCCTGCACCCCATGGGAGACCAGGATAAGCACCTAGCACCTGGCTCCTGCCATTGGATGAGCGCAGTGCGCCGGCCGCAGCGCGCTGTCCGCGGCAGCCATTGGAGGGTGAACCAACGGCAAAGGAAGACCTTTCTCTCTGTCTCTCTCTCTCACTGTCCACTCTGCCTGTCAAAAATAAAAAAAAAAATAAATAAAAAAAAAATAAAAAAAAAAAAAAAAAGAAAAAGCAATAGAAAATATTAACAGGAGTTGGTTTTTTGAAAAGATAAACAAAATGGACAAACTCTTAACTAGCCTAAGAAGACTCAAATAAAATTATAAATGAAAGAGAAAATATTACAATTGATTCCACAGAAATACAAAGGAACAAAATACTATGAATGATTTTATATCAACACACTGAATAAGCTAGATGAAAAGGATACATCCTAGACACATACAACCTACTAATACTAAATCATGAAAAAACAATAAATCTGAGGATACATAAAATGATTAGAGAGATTGAGTCATCAGTAAAAACATTGAACAAGGAAAAGCTCAGGACCAGATGGCTTCATGGGTAAATTCTATCAAACATTCCAGGAATTAATGCTAATCTTTCTCAAATTCTTTCAAGAAAATGAAAAAAGAAAACATTTCCAAACTTATTTTATAAAGCCAGTATTATCCAGATATAAAAGCCAGAAAAAGACAGTATATGTGAAGAAAATTACATACCAATATGCTTGGATGAAGAGAAATGGTAGATCTTCAACAAAACACTAGCAGAACAGATTCAACAGCACATTGGTCATAATCGAGTGGAATTTATTCCTGGGATGCCAGGATGGTTCAACACATGCAAATCTACACATGGAAAATGCTACAGCACTAGAATGTAAGATAAAGATGTGATCATCTCCATAGGTGCAGGGAAAAAACGGTACTTCAAAACATTCAGAATCAGTTAAGGACAAAAACTCTCAACAAATTAGACATAGAAGGAACATACACCTCAACATATTAAAGGCCATATCGTTACCACCATACTCAAAAGTGTAAGCTGAAAGTTTTTCTTTTTAGATCAGGTTGAGGAAGCTCCCCTTTGCCATTTCTATATAATAGAATACTGGAATTTCTAGTCAGAGCAATTGGCAAGATTAGGAAATAAATGTCATCTGACTCAGAACAGAAGTAGTATAATTGTCTTTCTTTGCAGGTGATATCTATTTGTTTTAAAAAAGATTTATTTGAAAGGCAGAGTTGCACACAGAGAGGAGAGGCGAGGAGAGGCAGGGAGAGGCAGAGAGAGGCAGGGAGAGGCAGAGAGAGGCAGAGAGAGAGAGAGAGAGAGAGAGAGAAAGAGAGAGAGAGAATCGTCCATCCACTGGTTTACTCCCCAACTGGCTGCAACAGTGGAGCCATGCCGATCCAAAGCCAGGAGCTTCTTCTGAGTCTCCCACATGGGTGCAGAGGCCCAAGGAATTGGGCCATCTTCTACTGCTTTCCCAGGTCATAGCAGAGAGCTGGATTGGAAGTGGAACAGCCAGGGCTTGAACTGGAGCCCATATGGGATGCTGGCTTTACCTGCTACTCCATAGCACCGGCCCTATAATATGATCTTGTATAAAGAAAACCCTAAGATTCCACCAAAAAGCTGTTAGAACTAAAACAAACAAAAAACAAACAAAAAAGTTGCATTCCTATATACTACAGTGAACTGTCCAAGAAAGAAATGAAGAAAACAATCTCCTTTATAATGGCATCAAAAAATAAATAAATCAAAATGCCAAGAAACAAGTTTAACCAAGGAAGTAAAAGATCTGTCTACTTACAACTATAAGACATTGATAAATTAAAGAAGTCAAAATTAATGCAGGCCGGCGCCGTGGCTCAACAGGCTAATCCTCCGCCTTGCGGCGCCGGCACACCGGGTTCTAGTCCCGGTCGGGGCGCCAGATTCTGTCCCGGTTGCCCCTCTTCCAGGCCAGCCCTCTGCTGTGGCCCAGGAGTGCAGTGGAGGATGGCCCAGGTGCTTGGGCCCTGCACCCCATGGGAGACCAGGAAAAAGCACCTAGCACCTGGCTCCTGCCATCGGATGAGCGCAGTGCGCCAGCCGCAGCGCACCGACCGCGGCAGCCATTGGAGGGTGAACCAACGGCAAAGGAAGACCTTTCTCTCTGTCTCTCTCTCTCACTGTCCACTCTGCCTGTCAAAAAATAAAAAATAAATAAAAAAAAATTAATGCAAAGACATCCCATGCTCATGGATTAGAAGAATTAATATTGTTAAAATGTCCATACTACCCAATGTGCCCTGCAGATTCAATGAAGTCCTCATCAAAATTCCAGTGATTTTTTTTCCCCACAGGAATAGGAAAGATAATGATGAAATTCACTTTTAACCACAAAAGACCTCAAGTCATCTTGAACAAGAACAAAACCCATTGTATCATACTTTCTGATTTTAATTTATATTACAAAGGTATAATAATCAAGCACATAATTAAGCTATTTGCTGGATTTATCATGAAATAGATTTAATGCATGCTTGATATCCTCAAGAAGTAAGTTACACAAAAAGAAATAAAAATTTCTAGAATAAAATTCAAAATACTATAGGATACATTTTAATAAAGCAAACAAGTATTCACCCAAAATAAATCCACAACCCATATTACTGGCATAAAAATAGACATGTAGACCAATGCAATCAAATAGAGAACACAGAAATAAAAGCACATGTATACAGGTCAATTAATCTTTGAAACAGTTGCCAAGAATACAAATGAATAAATAGTTTCTTAATAAATTGCATCAAAAAAACTGAATATCAACACCCAGAAGAATGAATGAGGACTCTTCAGCATATACAAAAGTAAAGTCAGAATGGATTAGAATGAAACATAAACCTACAACTATAAAAATCCTGGGAGAAAACTGGGACAAAGTTCCTTGACCTCAGTCTTGGCAATGTCTTTTGGATATAACAACAAAAGCATGGCAACTCAAGCAAAAATTAACAAATGGGATGCATCAAACTAGAAGACTCTATTCATCAAAGGAAGCAATCAACAAAAGAGAAATAAAAAGGCAACCTATGGAATGGGGGAGGATATTTGAAACCTATGTACCTACTAAGGATTATTATTTAAAATATATAAAGAACACCTACAAAATAAAAAACAATGACAACAACAAAAAAACCCAACCTGATTTTAAAACGGTTTTCCAAATAGACAATATTTCCAAATAATTTTTCTGAATAGACAGTTTTCCAAAAAGGATACATAAATGGCTACCAATTATAAGAAAAAAGCACTCAAAATCATTAGGCAAAGTTAAATTAAAAAATTAAATTTAAAATTAAATTAAAACCACAATGGTATATATTACTTGTCTTTTGTTCTCTAAATAGCCAAATGGCAAAGATGTTGATAAAGAGGAACCCTGGTACACCATTGATGACAACATAAATTGGTGCAACCTTTGTTGAAAACAGTGTGGATCTTCTTCAAAAAATGAAAAATAGAATTACCAGGAGACCCAGCAATCCCACTTCTGGCTATTGTTCCAAAGAAATTGAAATCAAGATGTCAGAGCTACCTGTGCGCTCTTCCTCATTATTCCATGCAGCAATATCCACAATAACAAAGACATGGAAAGAACCAGTTAACTATCCACTAATGGATAAATGCATAATAAAAATGTAGAAGAATATACCTAAAGAATTGTTGTTATGGGCTGGCACTGTGGCATAGTGGGTAAAGATGCAGCCTGCAGGGCTCACATCCTATATGGGTGCCAGTTCAAGTCCCTACTGCTCCACTTCCAAACCAGCTCTCTGCTATGGCCTGGGAAAGTAGAATATGGCCCAAGTCCTTACGCATGTACCCACATGGGAGACCTAGAGGAAGCTCCTGGCTTCGGATCCGTGCAGCTCCTGCCCTTGCGGCCAACTGGGGAGTGCACCAGCGGATGGAAGACCTCTCTCTGTGTAACTCTGCCCTTCAAATAAATAAATAAATCTTAAAAATTTTTTGTTGTTGTTGAGCCTTTAAAAGGAGGGAAATACTGCCATTTGCTATAATGTGAACGAACCTGAAAGACATTATAGCAAATGAAATAAGCTAGCCACAGAAGGACAAATAAATACTATATGATCTCACTAATATGTGGAAGCTGAAATTATCAAACCGATAGAGGCAGAGAGTGAAATGGTTATTGCCAGGGACTGAAGGAGGGGAAAATGGACAGATGATGGTCAGAGGGTGCAGAGTTTCAGTGATACAGGGTAAGTGTATTCTGAAGATCTACTCTACAGCATAGAGCCTATAGTTAGCAATATTATGTATAAATATACAATACAGTATATTATATACTTCAGGTATGCTGATGGTAGACCTTATGTTACAGGTTCTTGCTATCCACTCCACAAGAAAGAGAAATAAAGGGATGGGAAGAAATTCTGGACATGATAAAAATGGGTGTGGCCTTGATTGTGGTGATGCTTTCACATGTTGTAGTTGTCCTCATCAGTTATATTATGAAATAGATACAGTTTTTTACAGGCCAGTTATTCTTCAGAAAGTTGTTTTTTGAAAACAAATAATAAAGATCACCATAGTAAACATTCAAGGAAGGCTCATACCACACTGTGTTACTAGCAAAGTCAAACAAATGTTCCAATTAGAAATTTAAGGGAGGGATGCAGGAGAGAGCCAGAGAACCTGCTAAGACCACACTCATCACTGGGCACTTGAAAAGATACGCACAGGAGCAAAGCTGCATCTGTGTAAGCAAGGAAGTTACAAGTCCCTGGCTGAACACAGGACAGACTTGTAAGCTTCGTGATCTTGAAAGCACTCCCCCAGCTACCCGCAGAGCATACAGGAAAGAGTGGAAATATTATTGGCTCAGGGAGCTGGGACCAATTGTTACCACTATGCTGTTTGGATCCAGATGCAATGCTTAGTAGGCAGGAAGGAAGGGAAGGAAAGTGAAGTAAGAGAGAAAGAAAAGGCCGGCGCCGCGGCTCACTAGGCTAATCCTCCACCTGCGGCGCCGGCATACCGGGTTCTAGTCCCAGTCAGGGTGCTGGATTCTGTCCTGGTTGCCCCTCTTCCAGGTTAGCTCTCTGCTGTGGCCAGGGAGTGCAGTGGAGGATGGCCCAAGTGCTTAGCCCCTGCACCCCATGGGAGACCAGGATAAGCACCTGGCTTCTGCTTTCAGATCAGCGCGGTGCACCGGCCGCAGTGCACTGGCCGCAGCAGCCAGTTGGGTGAACCAATGGCAAAGGAAGACCTTTCTCTCTGTCTCTGTCCACTCTGCCTGTCAAAAAAAAAAAAAGAGAGAGAGAGAGAGAAAGAAAGAAAAGCACAGCTAGAAAGATGAGAAAGAAAGAAAGAACAGAAATATCAGGAAAAAAGACTGAACAATGACATCAGAGATTAAACATAACAGGGAAAACAGTTCACAAAATTAACCCATGAAAGTCCATAAAAAATAAAGAAGAAAAAAAACCAATAACAACAACAGTAAGTTCAGGTAGGGGCATAGAAAGAGTAAGAAGTCAAAGGTACTATATTATATAAAATGTCTGGTATTTAATGCAAAAAATAGGTCATGCAAAGAACCAGAAATGTGTACCACATAGTCAAGAGAACAGAACTGGTCAAGTTATTCAGGCCTTTAAGTTCACCAAGACATTGGAGTCAAGAAACAGACTTCAAAGCAACTACAGTCTTGTACCACATGACAGTGTTCCAGTCAATGACAGATTGCATATATCATGGTAGTTGGCAGCAATCACATATCTTACATTAACCATGTCTCTGGACTGAATCTTTTCTCTCGCACTTTATTTATTTATTGTTTTTAAGATTTATTTATTTGAAAGGCAGAGTTACAGAGAGAGATGGATAAAAGAGAGATGGATGAGCGAGTGAGCGAGCAAGCTTCCATGCACTGCTTCACTCCACAGATGGCTGCCACAGCCATGCTGCGCCAGACTGAAGCCAAGAGTTTCATCTGGGTCTCCTACATTGGTGGTAGAGACCCAAGCACTTGGGCCATCTTCCGCTGCTTTTCCCAGGCCATTAGGAAGGAGCTGGACAGGAAGCGGAACAGCCGGGAGTAGAACTGGCACCAATATGGAATGTCAGTGTCATGGCTGGTGACTTTATCCACCATGCCAAAACACCAGTCCCTCTTGCACTTGATTTAATTTCATATTGTTTTATTCATCATGGGCCCCTAAAAATACAAAATTCATGGCTGATGTTGCCAGTGATTTGCCTGGAAATGGAAAATAAATGGACTTTTTGATTGCAATCAACCATGCTCCATTCTACTGTAGCTATGATCTTGAAGAACAAGAACAAAGTAACAGAAGCTGTTAATGTATCTGTTTCACTGGTGGGTATTTGGCTGCTTAAGTCAATTGGGATGCCTGCGTCCTATATGAGCACATGGTTTGTGTGCCAGCCACTCTATTTCCTATCCATCTTCCTGCTAATGTGTATCCTGCAAGGCTACAAATGATGGCTCAGGTGTGTGGGTCTCTGCCACTCATGTGGGAAACCTGGATGAAGTTCAGGATCCTGGCTTTGGCCTGGCCCATCCCTGGCTATTGTGGGCATTTGAAGAGTGAATCAATGGATGGAATATCTACGTTGTCTTAATCTCTGCTTTTCCAAATAAACTTTTGTTTAAAATGCTGATGCTGCACATAGGAACATCAGGAGAGAAAGGATCTGCTTCAATGAAGGCATCGAGAGTAACAAAATTCAAGAAGGGCCTATATCAGATGTGGAGAAACTTCTAATAACCTGGACTGAAGGTTATTAGTGGGTAAAGCTGCTACCTGCAGTGCTGGAATCCCATGCAGGCACCAGTTTGAGTCCCAGCTGTACTACTTCCGATCCAGATCTCTGCTATGGCCTGGGAAATCAGTTGAGGATGGCCCAGGTCCTTGGGCCCCTGCACCCATGTGGGAGACCTGGAGGAAGTTCCAGGCTCCTGGCTTCAGATCAGCCCTGCCTAGCCATTGCAGCCATTTGGAGAGTGAACCAGTCGACGGAAGACCTCTTTCTCTCTGCCTCTGCAACTCTGCCTTTTGAATAAACAAACCTTAAAAAAAAAAAGAGTAGGAAGAACAAAGTCTCCTTTAAAAAACAAACATGCAGGTTCATATATTTGGTGTATGTGCTTGGTGGAGGAGCCAATGGGGCGAAGATTACCATCTGTGAGATTATGACCGATTGCCTCTAAGTCAGAATCCCGCCCAGGCAGAATGATTCAGCAGCACCGAAGGAGCCTCAATTGGTCTCGGTTAGCCTCAGATAGCCGGTCCCCTGCCATCCCCGCCAGCGGCCCACCACGTGCGTTCGCCTTGGTGGCACATGGAGCTTCCCTCGCCATGCATCAGGACCAAGGGTCCAGTGGGGAGAGCCCTTTGTCCCAGGAAATGGGGCGCAGCTGGAAAGGGGGCCGCCCTCTCACCCATCAACGCACTGCACATTCCTGGGGAACCTGGCGCTAAACCATTCATAGAGGACCTGCTTCTGGGTCGGCATTTCATCCATAGCAGAGCAGCTCCCTTGCTGCAGTCTATTGAAAGTCAGCCCTTGACACAAGAGTTTGTTTTTTATTGTTTCTATTTTTTGTTTTTCTTTTTCTTGTCTCTTTTTTTTGAACAAACAAAAAAACACCAGCCCACTTACAAAAAATAAATAAATAAGTAAAAAACAAACTCTAGAAGGCAAAGCAGCTGGCTTACACTGGATATTGGTACAGACTCACAGCAGACCATAGCAGAGGGAAATCAACCTGAAAAACCACCCAGATGGAATGCCAAAAAAACAAAATAAAAACCCACAATAAGAATATAGAAGAACATATAAAATTGCCAATGGAGCAGGCTAAACCAACCATAACAGAGGCTGAAGAAGAATTTGAAACCATGCCAGAAAAAGAATTTCAGAAAATTAATAATCAGATTACTTAGAAATAATGAGAAACAGTGTCAAGAACTGAACAAAAAGTAAGCCCAAGGATTAGAGATCCTAAAGAGAAGCCAGAATGAAATACTGGAAATGAAAAACTCAATTGACCATATTAAAAAACACCGTGGAATCCCTTGGAAATCGAACAGATAAAATAGAAGACCGAATATCAGAATTCGAAGACAAACTTCCAGAAATACAGTCAGTTCAAACGCAGGAAGAAGAAATTAAAAAATTAAAAAATATGGTTGGAGACCTACAAGATTCAATCAAACAGTGTAATGCTCAGATAATAGAAGTCCTTGAGGGGGTGGAAAGAGAGAATGGATTGGAAGGTGTTTTCAATGAAATATCAGAAAACTTCAAACAAAGGCAGCTGGACAACAACAGGCAAATTCAACAGGTAGCCAGGACTCCAAACAGGGTAGACCAGAAGAGAAATTCACAGCGACACATTGTGGCAACACTCAGCTCAGTGACATACAAAGAACAAATCCTAAAATGTGCCAGAAAAAAACAACAAATCACATTCAGAGGTAAGTTAATCAGACTCACCCCAGACTTCTCATCGCAAACACTACAGGCAAGGAGACAATAGCATGATATATTTCAAGTTTTAAAAAACAAACAATGCCAACCTAGAATACTATACCCTGCAAAGCTATCATTTATGAATAAGGAAATAAGGATCTTCCAAGACAAACAGAAACTGAAAGAATTTGTATCCATGCATCCAACCCTACAACACTTGCTCAAAGACGCGCTGCACACAGAAATACAAAAACAAGAACTTCACTACAGAAAAAAAAAAAGCGAACGTAGAGTAACCTACAAACAAAGTTCAAAATACATAAACAGCTCGTTTAGGAAACATGAATGGGAAAAGACAGTACTTAACAGTAATCACACTGAATGTGAATGGTCTTAATTCTATGACCAAAAGACTAGACTAGCTGATTGGATCAAGAAAGAGAATCCATCTATATGCTGCCTTCAGAGATACACCTTATCAGCAAAGATGCACACAGACTGAAAGTGAAAGGATGGAAAAAGATACTCCAAGCTAACAGAAATCAAAAAAGAGCTGGTGTGGCCATCCTGATATCAGACAAAATAGACTTTAACATAAAAACTATTAAAAGAGACAGAGGAGGGCACTATATAATGATTAAAGGATCTATCCAACAGGAAGACATTATTATTATAAGTGTATACACACCTAATTACAGGGCGCCTGGCTACCTGAAAGAATTACTAAAGGATTTAAAGGGAGATATAGAATCAAATACAATAGTAACAGGGGACTTCAACACCCCACTCTCACCAATGGACAGATCAACCAGACAGAAATTCAACAAGGAAACAACAGAGTTAATTGACGCTATAGACCAAATAGACCTAATAGATATCTTCAGAACCTTCCACCCCACATCCACAGAGTTCACGTATTTCTCCCCAGCACATGGAACGTTCTCTAGGATTGACCATATGCTAGGCCATAAAGGAAGCCTCAACAAATTAAAAAAAAATTGAAACTATACCATGCAACTTCTCAGACCATAGTGCAGTGAAACTCGAAATCAACAACCCAAGAATCTCTACACCATATGCAAATATATGGAGAATGGACAACATGATCCTAAACAAACAGTGGGTCATTGAAGAAATTAAAAGAGAAATCAAAAGATTTCTAGAAACAAATGAAAATAACACAACCTATCAAAACCTGTGGGACACAGCAAAAACAGTGCTGAGAGGAAAGTTTATAGCAATTGGTGCCTACATCAAGAAGCTGGAAAGGAACCAAACAAATGAACTCTCCATGCATCTCAAGGGTTTAGAAAAACAGCAGCAAATCAAGCCCAAATCCAGAAGGAGGAAAGAAATACTAAAGATCAGAGAAGAAATAAACAGAATTGAAACCAAAAGAACAATACAAAACATCTACAAAACCAGGAGCTGGTTCTTTGAAAAAATAAATAAAATCCACACACCATTGGCCCAACTGACCAAAAGAAGGAGAGAGAAGACCCAAATCTGTAAAATCAAAGATAGTAATGGAAATGTAACAACAGACACAACAGAAATAAAAAGAATCATCAGAAACCACTACAAAGAGATGTATGCTAACAAATTGGGGAACCTGGAAGAAATGGATGGATTCCTGAACACATACAACCTTCCTAAAATGAGCTCTGAAGATATAGAAAATATAAACAGACCCATAACCATGGAAGAAATTGAATCAGTAATAAACGCACTACTGAAAAAGAGGAGCCCAGGACCGGATGGCTAAACCGCCAAATTTTACCAGACATTTAGAGAACAACTAACCCCAGTTCTTCT
Organism: Sylvilagus floridanus; assembly: GCA_949820135.1. Taxonomy (NCBI): domain Eukaryota; kingdom Metazoa; phylum Chordata; class Mammalia; order Lagomorpha; family Leporidae; genus Sylvilagus; species Sylvilagus floridanus. The sequence continues at coordinate 61,914,150 of OX463246.1, read as the reverse complement.
CAAATTATTTAAAAACAATTGGAAGGGAGGGAATCCTCCCAAATTCTTTCTACGAAGCCAATATCACCTTAATTCCTAAGCCCGGAAAAAGACACAACAGAGAAAGAAAACTACAGATCTATCTCCCTGATGAACGTAGATGTAAAAATACTCAACAAATTTCTTGCAAACCAAATTCAACTGCACATCAGAAAGATCATTCACCCGGACCAAGTGGGATTTATCCCTGGTATGCAGGGATGGTTCAATATTCGAAAGTCAATCAATGTAATACATCACATTAATAAATTGAGAAACAAAAATCATAATGATTATCTCAATAGATGCAGAGAAAGCATTTGACAAAATACAATACCCTTTCTTGATGAAAGCCCTAAGCAAATTGGGGTTAAAAGGAACATTCCTCAACACAATTAAGGCAGTCTATGATAAACCAATGGCCATCATCATATTGAATGGGGAAAAGTTGGAGGCATTTCCATTGAAAACTGGCACCAGACAGGGATGCCCACTCTCACCATTGCTATTCAATATAGTCCTAGAAGTGTTAGCCAGGGTCAACAGGCAAGAAAAAGAAATTAAAGGGATACAAATGGGAAAGGAGGAAGTTAAACTATCCCTATTTGCAGATGACATACTATATATAGGGGACCCGATAAACTCCTATAAGAGACTACTGGAACTCATAGAAGAATTTGGTAAAGTAGCAGGATACAAAGTCAATGCTCAGAAATCAACAGCCTTTGTATACACAGATAATGCCAGGCCAAGGAAGAACTTCTAAGATCAATCCCATTCACGATAGCCACAAAAACAATAAAGTATATTGGAATAAATTTAACCAAGGATGTCAAAGACCTCTATGATGAAAATTACAAAACACTAAAGCAAGAAATAGAAGACGACACAAAAAATGGAAAAACCTGCCATGCTCATGGATTGGAAGAATCAATATTATCAAAATGTCCATTCTCGCAAAAGCAATTTACAAGTTCAATGCAATACCGATCAAAATACCAAAGTCATTCTTCAAAGACCTAGAAAAAATGATGCTGAAATTCATATGGAGAAACAGGAGACTGAGAATAGCTAAAGCAATCCTTTACAATAAAAACAAGGCTGGAGGCATCACAATTCCAGACTTCAAAACATACTACAGGGCAGTTATAATCAAAACAGCCTGGTACTGGTACAAAAACAGATGGATAGAACAATGGAACAGAATAGGAACACCGGAGATCAATCCAAACATCTATAACCAACTCATATTCGACAAAGGACCTAAAACCAACTCCTGGAACAAGGACAGCCTCTTCAACAAATGGTGCTGGGAAAACTGGATGTCCACATGTCAAAGTATGAAGCAAGACCCCTGCCTTACACCTTATACAAAAATCCACTCAACATGGATCAAAGAACTAGAGATGCGCCACGACACCATGAAACTAATTGAGAGCATAGGGGAAACCCTTTAAGATATTGGAACAGGCGAAGAATTCCTGAAGAAGACCCCAGAGGCATAGGTAATCAGAGATAAAATAAACAAATGGGATTACCTCAAATTGAAGAGTTTCTTTACAGCAAAGGAAACAGTCAGGAAAGTGAAGAGGCAACCAACAGAATGGGAGAAGCTATTTGCAAACTACACAACAGATAAAGCATTAACAACTAGAATCTATAAAATGATCAAAATACACCACAGAATCAAAACAAACAACCCAATAAAAAATGGGCCAAGGACCTTAACAGACATTTTTTCAAAAGAGGAAATCCAAATGGCCAACAGACACATGAAAAAATGCTCAGGATCCCTAGCCATCAGGGAAATGCAGATCAAAACCACAATGAGGTTTCACCTCACCCCGGTTAGATTGGCTTACATACAGAAATCAACCAACAACAGATGCTGGCGAGGATGTGGGGAAAAAGGGACACTAATCCACTGTTGGTGGGAATGCAAATTGGTAAAGCCACTATGGAAGACAGTTTGGAGAGTCCTCAGAAACCTAAATATAGCACTACCACATGACCCAGCCATCCCATTCCTTGGAATTTACCCAAATGGAATTAAAGGGGAGAAAAAAAAGGGCCATTTGCACCTCGATATTTGCTGCAGCTCAATTCGCAATAGCTAAGACATGGAATCAACCTAAATGTCCATCAACAGATGACTGGATAAAGAAACTATGGGATATGTACTCTATGGAACACTGTACAGCAATAAAAAACAATGAAATCCGGGCATTTACAATGAAATGGAGGAAGCTGGAAAACATCATGCTGAGTGAAATAAGCCAGTCCAAAAGGGACAAATATCATATGTTCTCCCTGATCGATGGCAACTAAACGAGCATCTAAAATGATACCCATTGAAGTGAAATGGACACTATCAGAGACAATGACATGATCAGCCCTTGTCTAGACTGCTGAGGAACAACTTACTATTTTATTCCTATTAGTATTTTTGTTGTTGTTGTTGTTGCTAAGTGAAATGGACACTATGAGAGACAATGACATGATCAGCCCTTGACTAGACTGTTGAGGAACAACTTACTATTTTATTCCTTTTAGTATTTTTGTTGTTGTTGTTGTTGTTGCTCTGTTTATTCTACATAAGACCACTGGTTGAACTCTGTAATCAATGCACAATCATTCTTAGGCGTTTAAAATTAACAGAAAAGTAATCTCTGTTAAACATAGGAGTGGGAATAAGAGAGGGAGGAGATATATAGGTTGGCACATGCTCACTTGGACTTACCTCCAATGGTGGAACTAGAAATGTGCCAGGGGATTTCAACTCAATCTTACCAAGAAGGCAGGTACCAATGCCAGCGCACTTAGTAAAGTGAATAGTATAAATACACAACCAATCAAAAAGATAGTGTATGTGTTGAAGAGATTTCACAAATAAGACCAGTGTAAGCAAATAATGAAGGATAGAATTAAAAGGGAGAGAATGATCCTGCGGGGGAAGCAGGACACACAGCAGACTCATAGAATGGCAAACGCCCAAAACAGCACTCCTGCCTCAGAATCAACTCTTGGGACATTCAGATCTGGCTAAAAGGTCCATGAGAGTCTCACAGGCATGGAAAGCCATGACACGGTGGCAAAAAACAATCTAAATGAAAGATCCTGGTGAACAAGACCCCATCTTGCCATCAAGGAGAGAGGCACCTTTCTCTGAAGGGAGGAAGGAACCTCCACTGTGATACGGCCTTGACTAAACAAGTTCAGAGTTGGTGAACTCAAGGGGCTTCCATAGCCTAGACAGCTCATAGCAAGACGTCATAAATAAGAGTGCTAATTGTTACATCAACAACAGGAGTCACTGGGTACATGCTCCCCACATAGGATCTCTGTCCTTAATGTGTTTTACTATGAAACTTAAAAACAACACTACTAGTCGAACGATACCCTATAACTTGTGCGGTTGTGTGAGTGAAGCCTGTTGAAATCCTTGCTTAGTATGTACTAAGTTGATCTTCAGTATATGAAGGTAATTGCAAATGAAACTTGATGAAGGACGGGATGGGATGAAGGGTGGGATGGGGAGGGCCGCAGGAGGGAGGGAAGTTGGGGGGGGCCACAACAATACAAAAGTTGCACTTTGTAAATTCACATTTATTAAATAAAAATAACTATATAACAAAAGAAAAAAAACTTAATACTTTACCCTTTCAGTATTTTTTGTGTTCTACTTAAAACTATTGGTTGAACTCTGTAATCAATACACAATTATTCTTAGGTGTTTAATTAATGCTATAACTAGTACTCAAATAGTATTTTACACTTTGTGTTTCTGTGTGGGTGCAAACTGTTGAAATCTTTACTTAATATATGCTAAATTGATCTTCTGTATATAAAGATAATTGAAAATTAATCTTGATGTGAATGGAAGCGGAGAGGGAGTGGGAGAGGGGAGTGTTGTGGGTGGGAGGGAAGTTATGGAGGGGGGAAGCTATTGTAACCCATAAACTGTACTTTGGAAATTTATGTTCATTAAATAAAATTTAAAAAAAAAGTCAGGGAAGAATATTCCTGTCTAAAACCTAATGATAATGGCCAAAGCAAAATCTGCAAAATTGAGCAAAACATCTGGGCCCAACTATGATGTTGAATTTAATGCTAGCTCTGAGTGGTTTAAGTGATTCAAGAATTGTTAGTCATTACACAATGTGAAAGTGAGTGGTGAATCTGCATGTATATAGATGTGTTATTGGCTGTATCATCAAGATTTGTCTAAGTATAGTCTATGATAGTCATACAAGAATGAAATCGCCTAATGGAACATTTTTCAGAATTCATCCTCATCATTAAGTGATGCATAATTCTAAAAATGTTTAAAGAACAAATGTAATCCATATTTAATGCATTCAAACAAAGTATTATAACAATGATCAATCAAATAGGACTGTTAAAGAGATTTTTTTTTAAAGAAACAAGTGGAAATACTAGAGGTGAAAAGTACCATAACTGAAATGGAAAACTTACTTGAAGGCTCACCAACTGATTTTTACTGGCAGAAGAAAAGGTCAGTGAACTTGAAGATAGATTGATTTACTTATTATCTGTAGTTCCATTGTTAGAACTGTAATATAGGTCATACTGGGATAAAAATCAAGGTGTTGGAAGAGTTGCATTTGTATCTGAAAGCTCAAAGGGAATTGTTTCCTTTTGTCTTCTGTCTCCTCCAGGATGCCCCTCCATATTTAAAGCCAGCAATGTTTTGTCTCTATGGCTATTGTTTTGTAGTCACATTGTTTCTCCAACTCTGACCTCACCCAGGAAGAGTTCTTTTAAAGACTCATGGTTAGAAAGAGCTCACTAGATAACTCAGGATAGCTTCCCCATGTCAAGATATTTTCTTCTGTAAGTTAATCTTTTTTTTTTATTTATTTGACAGGTAGAGTTATAGACAGTGAGAGAGAGGCAGAGACAAAGGTCTTCCTTCTGTTGGTTCACTCCCCAAATGGCTGCCACAGCCGGTGCTGCGCTGATCCAAAGCCAGGAGCCAGGTGCTTCTTCCTGCTCTCCCATAGGGATGCAGGGACCCAAGCACTTGGGCCATCCTCTGCTGCCCTCCGGGGCCACAGCAGAGAGCTGGACTGGAAGAGGAGCAACCGGGACTAGAACCCAGCGCCCATATGGGATGCCCACACCACAGGCAGATTAACCAAATGAGCCACGGCACTGGCCCCCTGTCAGTTAATCTTAATCACATCTGCAAAATATCTTTTTCTGTGTAAGGTATCATAATTGTGGGTTCTGCAAATTAGGATATGAACATAGGGTAAGGGTCATTCTGCCTACTACAAAATCAAGAAAAAAATATTCTACGTAAAAATGATCGATCACTTACCCAATTTGATAGAAAACAATAACACATCCAACAAGAAGTTCAATGAAGTCCAAATAGGATAAGCACACCAAAAAATTCAATACCTTGACAAAGACAAAAAGAAACGAGAGCAACAAGAAAAAACCAACTTATCAGGAAAATGGAAGCATAATAATATTAAAAGCTGATTTATTGGGATGGCTGTTGTGGCGTAGCAGGTAAAGCCACTTACTGCAAAGCTGGCATCCCATATGGGTGCCAATTTGAGTTCCAGCTGCTCCACTTCCAAACAGCTCCCTGCTATTGGCCTAAGAAAACAGCAGAAGATGGCCCAAGTGTTTGGGCTCCTTTGGGAGCTTGGATGAAGCTCCTGGCTCCTGACCTCAGTCTGGTCCAACCATGTGGGGAGTGAATCAGCAGATGGAAGCTTTCTGACTCTCCCTTTCTCTTTGTAACTCTGACTTCCAAAATAAATAAATAAATCCTTTTTTTAAAAGCCAATTTATTATCAAACACCAGAGGTCAGAATACAGTCGAATGAGTCACCCGAGTGCTAAAAGAAAAAAAAAATGTCTAGCAAAATCCCCTTTGAAAAATCAAAACAAAATAAACAGTTACCAAATAAGACTGATAGAATTTATTGCTATCAGACACATATTAAAAGAAATTTTGAAGACCGTTCTTCAGGTTGAAAGGAGATAGTAATTTGAATCTACACAAAGAAACAAAAGAGCAGTAATAATGTTAATTTGAAGGTACTTAAAATACAGGAAATTTAACTATTTATCTACTTCCTTCTTAATCAATATTTTTAATTATGAAAAAATTATAGAATTGTATTGTTGGATATCTCTAAAAAGTAATACAAAAGTATATGACAACAATAGCACAAAGGAAGTCGTAGGGAATAAGGCTATATTGGAAAAGGAAGTGATACCAACTAGTCAATTGAATCCATAGAAATAAATGAGTAGCAGAAATAGACAAATATGAATGACTTCATAAACATATGCTATCTCCTTCCCTTAGCCTCCTTAAAAGATACTAAATGATTTATCATGCTGTTTGTTGTATGTATAACACAGATGTAATACATTTAACTATACATATATATAGTTTTAGCACGAGGTGGGTAAGGAAGGAATGGAGCTACTGCTTTGGAGCAATGTTTCTCTATCTTACTAGAATTAAGTCTCTATCAATCAGAAACAGATTTTTTAAAGAATATTTATTTATTTGAAAATCAGAGTTACAGAGAAAGAGATCTTTTAACTGCTGGTTCATCTCAAGATATTGCAACCACCACAGCTGGACCAGGCTGAAGTCAGGAGCTTCATTATGGTCTCCCATGTGGTTGCACAAAAGCAAACACTTGGGCCACCTTCCACTCCTTTCCAAGGTGCATTAACAGGGAGCTGGATTGAAAGCAGAGCAGCTGGGACTTGAACTGGTGCCCATATGGGATGTTCATGTCACAGGCAGTGGTTTTACTTGCTACACAGCAGCGCTGACCCCCAGATTTTGAGAACATATATATTGTAAGCTCCAAAAGAACTAAAGAAAATGACTCCATATATTTTAAAACTTAAGAAATTAAAAAGTTACGTAAGAAAATTATCACATAATCCAAAAGACTGCAATGAAAGATTAGTGAAACAAAAAACCTAATACTTATGCCAAAAAAAAAAGACTATTTCAATAATAGCATTAATGTGAATGAGTTATACACTCCAAAGAAAACAGAGACTGAGGTTGGCACTGTGTTTTAGTGAGTTAAGCCACCACCTGCAGCACTGGTATCCCGTATGGGCACTGGTTCGAGTCCTGGCTGCTCTGCTTCCCAGCCAGCTCCCTGCTAATGAGCCTGGGAAAGCAGTAGTGGATGGCTCAAGTCCTTGGGCCCTTGTATCAGTGTGGGAGATCCAGAAGCTCCTGGTTCCTGGCTTTGGTCTGGCTCAGCCTAGGCCATTGTAGCCATCTGGGGAGTGAACCAGCGGATGGAAGATCTCTTTCTCCCCACCCCACCCCCTTTCTTTCTCTTTCAAATAAATAAAAGTCTCGAAAAAAGAAAAGTGATATTCTCATGCTAGATTGAAAAAACCCAAAAGATCCTATTCTATTGTGTTCCAAGAGATCTAATTTAGAGTCATTAACACACACACACACACACACACACATGTAGAAGTAAAGGAATGTCAAAAAGATATCAGGCAAACAAGAGTCACAGGCTCACTGAAGTGGCTATACTAATATTGGACAAAGTAACCTTTCAGACTAAAACTTGTTATCAGAGACAAAGAGGGAAATTTTATAAAAGGACCAATTTGTGAGGAAGATATAGCAACAACCATATATATTTGTTTGGTAACACATCCAAAAGAAGCAACAAGTGACAGAATTCATTGAAAAATAGCAATTCCACAGTAATAGATGGAGATTTTAATAACCTATTCTTTCAAAAAATCATTTAAAAATAATTATTTATTTGAAAGGCAGATTGAGAGAGAGAATTAAACAGAGAGAAAGCCCACATCAACCAAGGCTGGGCCAGGCCAAACACCATCTGGTTCTCCTATGTGGGTGGCAGTAACTCAAGTACTTGGGCCATCATCCCATGTCTCCCAGGCACATTACCCAGAAAGCTGGATTGAAAGGGGAGTAGCTGGGACTCAGACTGTACTCTGCTCTGGGGTGGGTGTCCCAGGTGATGACAGCCCACGTGCCACATGCCTGCCTCAACACCCTATGCTTGATAATGGGTAGAACAAATGTATGGAAAATCGGCAAGGATATAAAAGACTTAAACAACACTATCAACTGACTAGACCTCAATGACATCTGTAGAACCATCCATCTACCAGAGCAGAACACAAATCCTTCTCAAAGGCAAATGGAACATTTTCCAGGAAAGACCATATGCTAGGCCATAAAAACAAACCTCGGTTTAAAAGGATTGAAACCATACAAAGAATTTTCTCTGACCACAATGGAATTAAATTACAAATCAACAACACAAGGAAATTTGGGAAATTCACAAATATGTGGAAATTAAACAACACATGTCTAAATAACCCACAGATCAAAAAGAAATAACAAGGGAAATTAGAAAATACTGAGCTGAGTACAAACAAATACAACCTACCAAATTTATAGGACACAGCTAACACGGTGTTGAGAGGGAAATTTATAGCTATAAATGCTTAATAACAAAGATTTCAGATCAATGAATTTTCTATCTTAAGAAACTAGAAGAATGTAAAAAGGGGTAGTATACAAACGGACACAAGGTTTCTTTTGGGCCGATGGAAAATATTCCAAAACTAGATTGTGGTGATAGTTGCACAACTCAGGAAATGTACTCTAATTGTGCATGTACAGAGAGTGAATTATAGGATCTGTAGCTAAAGCCCTTAGAAAAAGATTGGATTCATCGATGGACAGTCAACGGGGGAGAAAACTTTGGCAAATAGAAAGATATTTGCAAGGCCTTAGACTGTCTGCTCACGGGCTGCTTGTTCACTGCAAGGGAGAACAGGAAGTATTGCAATGAAGAGGCCAGCAGCACCTTGATCGATTTGTCAAAATTAGCATCTCTAGGCAACATCAGATGGACAGCAGATGTGACACCCTCAGGGCACAATATCAAGTGAAGAATGCTCAATTAAGGGGAAAAGAGTATATTCTTCAAAAGGGTCTATGTAATAAAATGTAAACAAGAGTCTACAGAAATGTTCTAGATTAACGAGGCTAAGGAGACATAACAACTAAATGTAATCATCTCTTACCTTACACTAGGAGAAAATGTTACAAAGAGCATCATTACCTTTTTGATAAAATTGGAATACAGAGAAGAGGTAAAAATACTGTAATCAGGGGGAGATTGACTAACCTTGATCTCCACACTGTAACTGTAAAATATTTGTGGGGAATTCACACTGATACATTTAGGAATGAAGGACCATACGTATGTAATTTATTCTCATATGATTCAGAAAAATTTCCTCTCCTCTCTATGCACATATATTCACATGTGTGTGCATGCATGTGTGTGGGGGGGAGGCAGGAAACCTGAGAGCAAGCACATGATAAATCAAATGAGATAAAATATTAATAGTTGAATTAATGTAATGAGTATATGAGTTTTTTGCATTACTGTGACTTTTGCAACTTTTCTATAAGTTGTTTTATAAGTCTGAAGTTATTTCCAAATAAAAATTTAATTGAGAAAGCCAAAACTAATTTTATGAGTTATATCAATGTTCACATTATAAATTAAAACTAAGAAATATTTACGTTTTTTAAGTCTTTTAAAAATAAGCTCATTAGTGGTAACATAAGGGACATTTTTATGAAATAAGTATACTTTTTTTAAAAGATTTATTTATTTATTTATTTATTTATTTGAAAGAGAGAGAAGAGGCAGAGACAGAGATCTTTCATTCGCTGGTTCACTACCCAGTTGGCCGCAACGGCTGGAGCTGTGCCAATCCGAAGCCAGGAGCCAGGAGCTTCTTCCAGGTCTCCCACACGGCTGCAGAGGTCCAAGGACTTGGACCATTCTCTGCTTTCCCAGGCCATAACTGAGAGCTGGATCAGAAGAGGAGCAGCTGGAACTAGAACCAGCACCCATATGAGATGCTGGTGCTTTAGGCCAGGGCGTTAACCCGCTGCACCACAGCGTCAGCTCTGAAATAAGTACACTTTCAAAATCAAAAATATATTTAGTGAGAAATGTGGTATTGCTTTACTGTTTTCTCAGATCTGTTTGTGAGGCTTAATAAAACACAGCAGGATTCACAAATTTGTTTCTGTATCCAATGTGATCTAATCTGTTTTTGATGGATGTATATAAAAACATCTAGCCTACAGGTATGTAGGTGGAAAAGGAAACTTTTTTTTTTTTTAAACAGATAACTGTGGGTATTTGTCACATGGCATTATTTTAAAGATTAGTCATAACATGGAGTTAGAAACCATATCAATGGGGGCCAGAGCTGTGGTGTAGCAGGGTAAGCAGCTGCCTGCAGCGCTGGCAATCCATATGGGTGCTGGTTCAAGACCCAGATGCTTCACTTCCAATTCAGCTCTCTGCTATGGCCTGGGAAAGCAGTAGAAGATGGCCCAAGATATTCCAAGTTTTGACATTTTTTTATGCAATAAAAAGATAAGTCATTAATATTAGCACCAGTCTGTCAACATTTAATAATTGGTAGAAATTTCCTTATATTCACATTTTCAAGTGAAAGCTCAAAGTTTTCATTGGCTAAAATATTATCAGTTGTTTCCTTGAAGTGACAACTCCATTTATTGTTGAGATAAATTATTTTTACTTGAAAGACTATCCAATAAATAAACTCATCCAAATATAGTTTATTTATTGGATAGTCTTTGAAGTAAAAATAATTTCCATGAAAAAGGCAGCTAGTTCAGCATACATCCACAATTATCACACAAGCACTTTTCCTTGAAACAATAGTTTGTAAGAAATGCACTCCTTGGGGCCGGCACTGTGGCTCACTTGGTTAATCCTGGGCCTGCAGCGCCCTCATCCCATATGTGTGCCAGGTTCTAGTCCCAGCTGTTCCTCTTCCAGTCCAGTTCTCTGCTAAGGCCTGGGAAAGCAGTGGAGGATGGCCCAAGTGCTTGGGCCTCTGCATCCCCATGGAAGACCAGGAAGAGGCATGTGGCTCCTGGCTTCAGATCGGCACAGCGCCAGCTGTGGCGGCCATTTGGGGAGTGAACCAACAGAAGGAAGACCTTTCTCTCTGTCTATAATTCTGTCAAATAAGTTAAAAAAAAAAAAGAAAAAGAAATGCTCTCTTCATTTAATCACACATCATGTTGATGTTTAAATAGTTTTACTGTTTCGTCAAAAACATCTTTGAGTCAAATTACTGGCATTTTTTTAAATGACTAATGACGCATTTAGTGCTACGTCTTGATTCATGTTCAACCACCAGCAATCTTCCTCTCCTTTAAAGATTATTTTACTTACAAATATGAAAAATATTTTCTCTTGCTAATAGTATGGTTTTGTTCTCATCATGGATTTTTTTCACATAATCATGGAAGTAGAGAAAATATTTTAACTCTTCATAGGTTCTATTTTGATTAAACTGGTATTACTATTTTTCCATATTTTCTATCCTATTACTCACATAGTTTAAAGAACTGTGTAAACATCACAGAACTGCATCCTTACAAGTATATATCTAGTCCCTATTTAAATTTCTCCACCACCATTACCAAAAATCTTTCTACTGTTGGTTTATTGCTTTTGAACAAATCCAATTTGAATTATTTTTCAAATAGACTGTCCTACACTCTGCATTTGTGTAATTGCTTCCAAATTGTATTGTCTCCTTCCTTGTTTCTTCATACTTTCTATAAACTAAAAATTCAATCTAAAGAGTCAGTACGATTCAGGTTTAACATGTTTGGCAAGAATATATCACAGTGGTACTGAGATAAAGGCTTGTAGAACAAGGCAAAACCCCATGTTTCTTAAAGGGTTCCATGGTAGTTGTTGGTATGAGCAGGTTTCCACAGCCTGGCTTTTTCTTCTTCAGGAACTGTGCAAGTCAATCTAGAGTTGAAAAGATATGAAAGAATACCATAGCTCCACAGTAACTTGTCAGAACTGGAAACTACCTTCATGATAGCGATCTAAGCTAACTGGTGTACCCAAGGGCATTCAATTGTTTAGAGGAATTTCACCAGAAGATTTTCTTAGTTGTGGTCATTAAGAAAATATATTGTTTTTTCCAATTGTTTTCTTTCATTAGTCCACCCAAGCATCTTTAAAAAATGATGATTGGGTGATTTTCCATTTCATTAGGAAATATCTTCTAGTGCTGGATACATTGAGGGCTTCTTGTTGGCAATTAAGTGTTTGTAATTTATTTATAGAGTATATTAAAATCATTGGATGACAGATTCTTACCTATACTGTCACTGTGCTTTCCTATGGGTGGATGTGCACAATGTTTTGAATTAATGACCTTGGTGAAAAGAAATGTAAAGACCTAAGACTCACATCACAGTTCCCGCTAGCATCAGCATAATTAAGATTCTATTCATTTTCTCACAGTGAAAATATGCTCACGGCTGATACTTGGCTTACAAATACTTAGCCCAGAGCAATTCTTTTTAAGAAAAAATCTAATTAAGTTAGTCAGTAAAGGGGGTGGGGGGTTTAAAAAAATGCTGGTCTGAAACCACCAAGAGAATTTTTCCCATTTCAGAAGTCTTGTCATATCTCACAGGGTGCAAAGGTAAGTACATTCTTTGGAATTGACTACTACAGGAAAGAAAACTCTCATTTCAGTCTCTTCCTATGCAGGCTGGGCATCCCTCGTTTAAAAATGCAAAATGCTGTGGAGTCCGAAGTCTGAGTGCTGACACCCAGAAAGTCTGAGTGCTGACACACCACCACCAGCAGAGAACTCCACATCATGCAACTCCGTTTCATGAGCAAAGTTGCTTAAAATATTTTGTAAGAACCACCCTTAGTTCTGTGCATAAGGTATGCATGAAGCATAAATGAATTCCATGTTTAGACTTGGATCCCATCCCCAAGATACACCATCATGTATATGTAAGTATTCCAAAGACTGCAGAAATCCAAAATCTGCAACACTTCTGGTCCTAAGCATTTTGGGTAGGGAATACGACAGCAGCACCTATCCACAGTCCCCAGGTGGACTACCACCCACTGAGCAGTAGTGGCACTTTGCCTGCCTTTTTTATTTGGATAAATTTCCAATACCCCAGCAAACCACGTGGATCTAGGTGGCAGCAGTAAAGCTTTGGGGGACGGTGCTTGTGGACATTCACACACTTGCTCCTATGGCGGCTACCAATCACTTCACTTGAAAATTGCATTTTTCTAAGAGAAAAAAGGAAGACTTCCATCGCTTCCAGGTCAGGTTGAGAAGAAACACCCTCTCAATGAGACTGAAACTATGTCCAGCGCTTACATGCCACTGCGTTTAGCTTGCAGCTCTCCCCCAGAGCTCTGGTCTGGAGATGGATTATTCTCCTTTCGCAGAGTTTAGATTCTGAACCAGTGATTTGCTCCAGTGGCCACAGTGAGTCACAGCCCATATAAAACTCTAGGATCAGGAGGAGGGGCGACCCTCTGGTCTGCAATCTTTCAAAGTCACACGCAGAACTTCCTGGGCTGTGGGGAAGAGGAGTGAACGAGTTCATGGCAAGCACGTGTCTCCTTTTTCCTTTTGGTATTGTTTAATCTGGAGTCGCTTGGAATAGACACATGGTTTAAGGACAAGGCAGGTCCTCTGGGCCTCTGCTTTGCTTCCCGTTTCCTAGTAACCCATAGAGGCTGAAAGCAGTGGCAGAAATACAGTTTACCTTTCAGAAAGCAATAAGCATCCCCTTTCTGAGAAATGCAATCTGCTTTCCTATACATCATCTTGTCAGTAAGTAGGACAACGTGCTCAGTTTTGTGGATGGAGAGGTGCTAGCACCAGAGACAGGCAGAAAAGGGAACTACTTAACACTCTACGTGGGACAAAGAGGGAAAATGCTACCATGAGAACAGTTTGACCAGGGCTTTCTGTCAAACAGTACCATCTTTCTTTGAGATTATTTACTTGGATCAGATTCCCCAAACCACAGGCAACAAAAGCAAAACTAAGCAAATGGAATTACAGCAAACTCAGAAACTTCTGCCCAGCAAAGAAAATGATCAATAGAGTGAGGAGAGATCCAATAGAATGGGAAAGATACTGGCAAGTTACCTAGCCGACAAAGGATTAACATGCAGAGTATTTCAGCAGCAGAGGATGGCCCAAGTGTTTGGGCCCCTGTACCCATGTGGGAGACCCATTAGAAGCTCCTGGCTCTTGGCTTCAGATTGGCTCATCTCCCTATCTCTGGCAGCCATTTGGGGAATGGACTAGAGGATGGAAGCTCTAGCGCTCTTTCAAATAATAAAAAAAAAGCAACAACAACAAAAATCCCAATCCAGTTAAGAAATGGACAAAAGGACCTCAATAGAAAGTTCTCAAAAGAAGAAATACAAAAGGCCAACAAAATATAAAAGCATGCTAATCAAAACCACTTATCACCTCAATGGCTATTATCCAAAATACAGAGAGTAACTAATGCTGGAGAGCCTGTGCAGAAAGGTGAGCACTTATACACTGTTGATGAAAATGTAGATGAGGACAGTCACCATGGAAAGCAGTATGGAGATTTCTTAAAACCCTAGAAATAGATTTCCCGTACAATGCAGCAATCCCACTTCTAGATATATGCCCAAAAGACATGGACACACTGTATCAGAGAAATACCAGCATGTTTATGGCAGCACTATTCACAACAGTCAAAATATGGAATCAGCATGTCCATCATCAGTTGAATAAAGAAAATGTGGTATATGTATACAGTGGAATATTTCCCAGCTATAAAAAAGAATGGAATTCTACCATTTGCAGCAAAATGGATGCAACTAGAGGACATTATGTTGAGTGAAATAAACCAACAAAAGACAAACACCACATCTTCTCCCTTATATGTGGGAGATACAAATTTTTTTAAAAAATTGAAAAGGAAAAACTAAAGGAAGAAAATGCTTCATGGTTTCAGTATTTCTGAAAATACAGTTTTGTCAAACTTTTTTATACCTTTGTCAAACCAATAATTAAGAATGCTACACTACTACAGTTTTAATGATCTGTAATTCCTATAAAATTTACAATATATGGGTAAAAAGGTCACCTTTCCATTGACTGGGATATACATTAAAATATGTATGTATTAAAATATGTATATTAAATATCTAGACACAAATGTATGAATATAAATATATATAAGATATGGAGATTAAAATGTTATTGCAAAAACTAATATAATGAAGGAAGGAAGGGAAGGAGGGAGGGGGGAGAGAGAGGAAAAGAGAGAGAAAGGGAATAGCATTATATTCTTAGAATTTTGTCTATGAACCACATTGAATCCATTAAATCCAAAAATCTTAAAAGAAATTTTTAAAAAGATTATTTTTGGGGCTGGCGCTGTGGCGCAGCAGGTTAACTCCCTGGCATGAAGTGCCAGCATCCCATATGGGCACCAGTTCAAGTCCCAGCTGCTCTACTTCCTATCAGCTCTCTGCTATGGCCTGGGAAAGCAGAAGATGGCCCACAGCCTTGGGCCCCTGCACTTATGTGGGAGACCCCAAAGAAGCTCTTGACTCCTGGCTTCAGACTGGCGCAGCTCTGGCTGTTGCAGCCAACTGGGGAGTGAACCATTGGCTGGAAGACCTCTCTCTCTCTGCCTCTCCTCTCTCTGTGTAACTCTTTCAAATAAATAAATAATCTTTAAAAAAAATTATTTCTTTAAAAGCCAGAGCATGAGACACACACACACACACACACACACACACACACACACACACAGGCAGGTAGAGGGGCAGATCTTCTATCTGCTGATTCACTCCCTAAATAGCTATAATAGCCAGGGCTACCCCAGGCCAAAGCCAGGAATCCCATCTGTGTCTCCCAATGAGTAGCAGGGGCCCAAACACTTGGGCCATCATTTACTACCTTCTCAGGTACATGAGGAGGGAGGTATGTTAGAAGCAGAGTTGTGGAGACTCAAACCTGCACTCTCATATGATGCAAGTATCACATGCAACAGCTTTCACCTGCTACATCATAAAACCAACCCCTAGCCTCTTATTTTCTACATTTCTTTTCACTGAACCTACTCCCTATATAGCAAGAATAAAAGAAGTTAAGTAGAAAGCATTTGGCCTAGTGGTTGAAAAGCCACTTGAGATACCTGCATCCCATACTGGAGTGCCTGAGTTTGTATCCCAGCTCTGCCTCCGGCTACAGCTTCCTGTTAATGCATAACCTGAGAGGAGATGATGGCTGAAGTGGTAGGTCCCCAAGACCTATGTAGTAGACCCAGACTGAGTTCCTATTACAGGAATCTGGGGAGTCAACAGCAGATTCGGGAAGGTACCTCCCTCTCTCTCAAGCAAATAAATAGCAATTTTATTTTTTAAAATATTTATTTATTTTTGAAAGCCAGAGTTAGAGAAGAAGAGACAGAGATATCTTCCATCCGCTGGTTCATTCCCCAGAAGGCCACAACAACCAGGGCTGGGCCAGGCCAAAGCCAGGAACCTCATCTTGGTCCCCCACATGAGTAGCAAGGAACTGAACACTTTGGCCATCTTCTGCTGATTTCCCAGGCCACTAGCTGGGATCTGTATCTGGAGTGGAACAACCAGGACACAAACCTGTGCCCATATAGGATGGTGGCATCTCAGCTGGGGGCTTTACCCATTATGTCACACCAGCCCCAACAATTCGAATAAAAACTAAGTCAATACAATTCCTAAGAGAATGAAAACTGATACCTATTGAATACTATGTAACCAGATGAGCTCTGATTGCCTAAAATGTAATAAATTATTCCATCCTCACAGTGATTCTATGATTTGCAGGTTAGAGTGGCACAGGGGGTGTTCATTAATTTGTCCCAGGTCACAGATCATTAGTAGCAAGGCAGGGCCCATGAACTGACACAGCAAAGCCATTCTCCCAACCATAACGCTGTGGCATAGGTGGCCTGAAATCCTCTTCAGTGCTTCTCACCACCCCTGCCCCACCCCAAAACTTTACAAATATACAATGTTCCAAAAGTAAGGGCTTTAGCTAAGATTGAAGAGCTGACATTAGTACTAACTCATTGTCTTTATCCTAAAGTGCCAACATTCAAAAAGCTCCGAAATCCCTAAGGCCTTTGGAACTTCAGAGAGACTTCATTTGGCTGTGAAACCAAAATTATTTTATATAGTTTTATTTATTATACTGGTGTAAATATTCACAGAAATATATAAATATGTCACAGAAATAATTAACATATTTGATTACAGACCCTAGTCAGACCCTGCTAAAACTACCATGTAATATGAGGAGCAGTATGTACATTATATTTTTAAACAGATTTCAAAAGATATTTGGCCCCTGGAGTATCTGAATTGTGGACACGTGGGACATACCTTGTTTTCAATCTCATGATTTAGGGAAAGGGAGAGGGTTTAGGTAAGGTCTGGAAAATACATTCAAACACACAAGAAAGCATGTGCAGAAAAATTTTATGAATGTAGCTAGCACCACCACCCACCTAGTTAGTTGCAGAGTGGGAATGAGAGCCCAGAAATTGAAATTCTGTCCCCCAGAGCTCCCGATACACCTCCCAGGCATGGCTTCGTTGGCTTAGGTGAGAATTTGGAGCAGCTGCAATGGACTGACCAGATCATGCCAGAAGCTTAGACCTGTCTAATTCAGAGCTTTCCTTAGGGGCACAATGGAAACAGCAGGTGGTAACTTCACCTAAAATTGTTGCCACATGTTGCCAGTGTGCTCAGAAATTCTATTTTAAGATTCTTTTTCTCCCACCAGTCTAATGCTGCTAAACTCTGCATTTTAGGAAAAATGTATTTGAAAGGTAGAGGGAGAGAGAGGGAGAGAGAGGGAGAGAGAGGGAGAGAGAGGGAGAGAGAGGGAGAGAGAGGGAGAGAGAGGGAGAGAGAGGGAGAGAGAGGGAGAGAGAGGGAGAGAGAGGGAGAGAGAGGGAGAGAGAAATCTTCTAAGATCTGTCCACTGCTTCACCAGGCCAAAAGCCAGGAACCAGGAATTCCATCCGGATCTCTCACATGGGTAGCAGAGGCCAGAGTGTTTGGGCCATCTTCTGCTGCCTTCCTAGGTGCATTTGCAGAGAGCTCGATCAGAAGCAGAGTAGCAGAGGCTCGAAGTGGCACTCTGATTTAGGATGCCAACATCACTAAGTACCGGCTTAACCCACTGCTCCACAACAGTAGCCCTAGGAATCTGCATTTTAACCAATAGTCTAGTGTTCCAGGATAGAGTCCCCTGACCGTGTTTTCTTTAGAGCACTCATCTCAATCAGAGCCTGCCTTCCCGGGCTGCTGTGTCCCATGACCTCAGGAGCACACATTCATGTCATAGCCTCTTTGTGAGCCCTGGAGTTAGGCAGGGTCACAACCTGTCTAGCACTACTCCGTGCCTCTTTCATTGGCAGACACACCACTTCCCTTCCCGATCGTCCACTAAGCTGGGTTAGGACACCAGCAACGAAGAGCCAGTGAAAGTGAGGAAAGTTCTTTGAGCTCTGATGAACATCAACAGAATGCTGGAATCAGGATATATAGAAAATATATAGAAAATAGCTATTTTAATTTCAGCATACTTATTTTTTGTATTTCACAGTTAAATGTTGTTTTTACTTTTATTTCCAGTGCTTCAGATTTTGAAAGATATTAATCTAGCCCCATTGACATTCTTTCAATCTTTCCTTTTGTCAGTCTCCTTTTACTCTTTACTACTTATGTATCAACTTCTTCCACAAACTAACCCTCCCTTTAAACTCCACTCCTCCAGAGACAAAAAAGCCATCTGGTCAACCACCTCCTGACCAGTACTGACTATCCAAAACACCCCAGACTGTGCTGGCTTTGCATCATCTAGTCTGTGTTTCCTAGGCTAATAACAGCAGAATTTTAGGCCCTGGGCCAGCTGGAGAATCATGTTACGATTATTAGTTTAGGTAGATTTTTAAAAATACTTTAAGACATACCATGTATTTGCATCATTATTCATGAATATTGACAGAACACACCTAATTTCTACTTATTATACAGGGCTGGTAGTCTACATTTATGTAAGATTTGTAGTCAAAGCCCTCCTTCCCATCAGAAATTTGCACAGAGCCAAATAAAAGGCTTTTCTATGAGCAAAAGACAGCCACCTCCCGGTTAGAATCAGCTCTAGCTTGATTGCCAAATCTTGGCACTGCACCGTGAATTATTTAGAGAGGCAATATGTATACCATGTCAATGGACAAGTCAGCATCCTGGAGTGTATCAACACTCCACAAAGACACAAAATGTCATCCTTTCTCCACTTGGCTCAGGCCTTGGAGGCCATTAGACATAAGCTACTGGCCCTTAAAGTCTAGGACTAAGTCATTTGATCTGTCTTGAAAATTCTGGGCCCAGGAACATCTTACAGGTAGTCCCATAAGTGAAAAGGAGAATAATGACAGAGCTACTGAAATCCAGCTCACAAGGAGAAGTTTAAGAAGCAGCTGAAGGGATCAAAGGATGGATAGGCCTGGTGCAAATGAGGAGTGGCAGGAGGCTTAAGACAGGTTAAAATTCATCAGGAGCATCCTGCAACAGGGCATCAGGTAGCACAGACAGTGAATGGGGAAAAGCAAGCTCAAGCATAACACAACTTCTGCTTAAGGTGGATTCTTCCCATTCCTTACAAGAAAAACATTCCCTCCTTCATGAAAATAACATGTTCTCACCTAGAAGGGCACCTTTGCCAGAACAATCCACGAATTCATGCTGCTGGCACGAGCCTTCAAACCACATTCAAATCCTTTTCTGGTCTTGGAATTAAGAAATCAGAGCTCCTATTTTCCTGACTGTATTTAATGAAAAGCAAATCACCCACTTGGGATGGAGTTGGGGGGATGGTTCATTGTTCACCACAGATGTTTATCTTGATGAAAAGGGTTCTTTAGTGGGAAATTGACAGAATCTAAACAACTGAATTGGGTGAGAAATATATATGTCTATTTATGTTAGGCCTGCTCTCCATGTCCAAAGTCCAGTTAGAAGACATATTTTTAATCACATAGTTTATAATCAAAATACATGCACTGGAATGCAACTGTTTTCACTGGTACACTGGACTAGTCTTATGTGTAGACAAGTACACCTGCTTGCTTCTATGAGATCTCAAAGTTGTTAAATAATTATCAGTAACTTATTAAGCAATAATTATTGTAATATCTACAAATGTTGAAAATGTGAATTCCAAGTTCTGATGCCTTCAGAATACTTGCTCTGTGAAGGTGGCTTTCCATGTACTTAATTTTAAAAATAGAGAAATAACCAATGCTTTTGAGTGCAGCTGACTGTATTGCTCTATGTATGATGTGTTCTATGGCACATTAAAGTAAATTTCCTGACTCTCATAGAGAAAAAAGCTGACCGAACCAATCAGTGGGTTTTAGTGTTTATGCAGCTGAATTGTATTTTGCTTATTTAGAGAAACTACAAGGGGGCCGGTGCTGTGGTGCAGCGGGTTAACACCCTGGCCTGCAGTGCCAGCATCCCATATGGGCACCGGTTCAAGACTCGGTTGCCCCACTTCTGATCCAGCTCTCTGCTGTGCCCTGGGAAAGCAGTAGAAGACGGCCCAAGTCCTTGGGCCTCTACAACCATGTGGGAGACCCCGAAAAAGTTCCTGGCTCCTGGCTTCGGATCAGTGCAGTGCTGGCCATTGCGGCCAATTGGGGAGTGAACCATCGGATAGATGACCCCCCCCCCCCCCCCCCGGTGAAACTCTGACTTTCAAATAAATAAATCTTTAGAGAGACTATGAGGGGACTTCAAAAAGTTGGTGGAAAATGAAATTGAGATAATGTTTGGTGCAAAAAAGCCTCTGAAATATGGGCATAAGTTTTCATAATACACATTCTCAAACTTTTAGAAAACACCTTGCATCATACATGAACTGATCAAATCCTTTGTGGTAGAAAGGAAGGGAACTTGTATTAGTCAGGGCTATGTTAACAAAATACCACATTCTAGGTTGCACAACAGAAATGTATTTCCTCACAGTCTGGACGCTGTCTATCTGTGACCATGGTACCAGTGGGGTTGGTTTCTGGTGAGGCCTTTTTCGGCTTGCAGACAACAGCTTTCCTCGTGATTCCTCAGGTGGCCTTTCTGTGTGTGTGTGTGCTCCTGTGCTTTCTCTCCTTGTAAGGACACCTGTCCTGGGGGAGCAGGATCTCACCCTTACGGCCTCATTTAACCTTACCTACATCCTCTTTTAAGATATATTTATTTATTTAAAAGGCAGTAAGAGAGAGAGATCTTTCATCCACTGGTTCACGCTCCAAGTGGCTACAAGTGACTGGAGCTGGGTCAGGCTAAAGCCAGGAGCCCAGAACGTCATCCAGGTCTCCCATGTGGGTGGCAGGGATTCAAGCACTAGTGCTAGCTTCTGCTGCTTTCCCAGGTGCATTAACAGGAAGGTGGATCGGAAGCACAGGAATCAGGACTCAAACCTGGTGAACGAAAACGGGGCGCCAGCATTGCAGACAGTGATTTCACCCACTGTGCCACAACACTGGCTCCCTCAACTACCTCTTCTAAAATTTTTTTTTAAAAAAGATTTATTTATTTATTTGAGAAGCAGAGAGAGAGAGAGAGAGAGAGAGACAGAGTCAGAGACAGAGACGAGACAGAGATCTTCCATGTGCTGGTTCACTCCCCAAATGACTGTAATGACCAGGGCTGGGGCAGACTGTAGCCAGGAGCTTGAGCATGGGACTTGAACCAGCGCCCATACAGGATGCCTGTGTCATAGCAGCAGCTTTATTCTCTACACCACAGTACCATAGTGCTGGTCCCCCTCAACTTATCTCAGGGCTAGTGGCTTGAGTCCTGGCTTCACCACTTCTGATCCAGCTCCCTACTAATGCACCTGGAGAGCAGTGGAAGATGGCCCAAGTGCTTGGGCCCCTGCACCCATGTGGGAGAGCCAGAGGAAGCTCCCAGCTGTTGCAACCATTTGAGGAGTACACCAGCAGATGCAAGCTCTCTTTCTCTCTCTCTGTGTATCCCTCTCTAACTCTGACTTCCAAATAAACAAAAGAGACCTGATCTCTAGGTGTAGTCACACTGGGAGTTAAGGCCTCAATATATAAAGCAGTAATTTATTATTTGGGTCTTCGCATATACACAGAATTAAGGCTCTCCATGCTCTGCCTGCTTTGCTTTTGTAAAACTAAAGCTTAGTCTTAATTGTGATGCATGGAAATAGACTAAAGTCACCAAGAAAGAATTATGTCCATTAGTCAGGGAAAAAGAAAAAAATAATCCTTAGTGGTGAGAGAGCAGAATTCCCATGGCACTGAGCACGTAATTTCTGTCCTCTTGATGCCATAGTAATATTTTTGTGGTCTTTAATTTGCTGCATGTTCTCATCACTGCAGGCTCTATATACAGAACGTGTTCCTGTTTTCTATTGCCTGCTCCCACTGCTAACTTAAGACTGGGTCTCACAAAATGGCTAGCTGTATATTCCTCTCCTATGGCCCAAACACATCCCATATGAACGGCCAAAGTTCGAATGTAATGACATGAAAACACTGCTCAGTGTCTGGTTGACGGGTGGCATGATTCTTCATACATAAAAAGTACTTTCCAAATTATGCTTCCCATAGAAGTTCCCAAGAATTTCTAAGCTGCCTTCTCTGTTGTGGCTTGACATTTATGGCAATAAATGCTCAGAAAAAGGCATAATAAGCTTCCTGAGCTTGCTTCTGTCATCTTCAACCCCACTCATGAAAAGTGCCTGACTAGCCTGAAGAGCTGAGGTGGACTGCACAAAGTGAGACTGAAGGTCAAGTCCATGTTCGCCTCACCAATGGGCTTGTGGTGCTATCAGCCTAGTTATCTTCTCCTAAGGAGTAGGAAACTCTCCCAGTGGCTTTTCCTATCATTATCCCAGTGCTTCTGAAGTTTTCAATCCAAGAAACAAAGGGAACACAGTGGGTAAACATTTTTTAATAATAATGGCTAATAAAATAAGGGTAAAGTAAATAAAGGACAATAAAATATAACAGAGGTAAAATTAGGAAAGAACTTTGAAGATACTAGATTTTACACCTGCCAACAAGACAGGGGGGAAAAGAAGCACCAAAGCAGTGAACCCAAGTTCAGGAATCTCCCGCCAGCAGACTGCCCTGTGATCACAAAGTCCAGTCTTAGGGTGGAGCAAGGACAAGTAAGCAGAGAGAAGAGGAAAAAGCTCCAGTTAATCTACAAGGCAGGGTCAGGGCACCATCACAACCCCATTGTTGAGGTCATAAGCTCCGGTCTCAGAGCTGCAATTAAATCCCAGCACCTGTCACTCACCAGCTATATCGCCCTAAACGCGCTGGACTTCTCAATGCCTCAGCAGCCTTCTCCAGAAACATAGGATGATGATAGTGTTAAGTAACTCAGTTTGTGACGACTGCATGGTGTATGTCCAGTGCTCGGACTAGGGTCCAGGCCACAGTGCTCACTAAACATTAGCTCTTTATTGACGTCTCCTTTGAACAATCTAGACTGTTCATGGATTCAGAGATTACAGAAATAATTTGGATAACAGGGACAAGGAAGCAGTGTGACTCAGACCTGTTGAGCTGTTGATACATCTAAGAAAATTACTCCCAGGGGAAACAGAATAAAGAAACTGAAAACATAAAAGCATATTGAAATAAATGGAAGATAGACCTAGTAGACTCAAAATACATGTGACAAGGTTTGCTCAAAGGGAGAATATTTCAAAAGAATATGTTTTAGAATTTTCCAGAATGATTAAAGAGATTTTCCTTAATTTGGGAAAGCAAAGGTCTGAGAGGTATAAATACATGTAAATTCACATTTACACCTGTGAAATAACAAAAAAATTCTTCAAAGACATGGGTTTCCTACCTAAAAATGGTCATTAAAATAAGATAGAAGAGAAACGAATGTATTTTCAAAGTCTGAGAACGATTTTCTGAAAGAACCACTAGTGGATAGACTTCTCCAAGACAGAATTGGAAACAAGAAAGGAGCAGGTAGCAATGATGAAATAATGCATTTATAGATATATATGAATGCTATGACTTGGGTGTGGTTTGCTCAAAGGTTCATGTGTTGGCAGTGTGGTTCCCAGTGTGGCTATGTTAGGAGTTGGTGAAGGAGTGGACATTTGACGCAGCTGTTAAGCCACTGCTTGGGACACCTACAACCCATATGCAAGTGCCTGGGTTCAGTTATAGCTCTGTTCCTGATTCCAGCTTCCTGTCAATACACACCCTGGAAGGCAGCAGGTCATGGCCACCCATGTGGGATATCTGAAAGGAATTCTGGATGCCTGGTTATTGTTGGCATTTGGAAAAGCAAACTTAATGGATGGAAGATCTCTTTCTCTCTCTGCCTTTCCAATAAATTTAAATGAATTAACAAATTTTTTTTTTTTATATTTTTGACAGGCAGAGTGGACAGTGAGAGAGAGAGACAGAGAGAAAGGTCTTCCTTTGCCGTTGGTTCACCCTCCAATGGCTGCCGCGGACAGCGCGCTGCGGCCGGCGCACCGCGCTCATCCGATGGTAGGAGCCAGGTGCTAGGTGCTTCTCCTGGTCTCCCATGGGGTGCAGGGCCCAAGCACTTGGGCCATCCTCCACTGCACTCCTGGGCCACAGCAGAGGGCTGGCCTGGAAGAGGGGCAACCGGGACAGAATCCGGCGCCCCGACCGGGACTAGAACCCGGTGTGCCGGCGCCGCAAGGCAGAGGATTAGCCTGTTGAGCCACGGCGCCGGCCAGAATTAACAAAATTTTAAGATGAGTTATTTTTTTGAAAAAAGGGAGCTGGCATTGTGTTGATGTAGCAGGTTAAGTTGCTGCTCTCAATGCTGGCATCCCATACTGTAGTGTTGATTCAAGTCCTGGCTGCTCCACTTCTAATCCAGCTCCCTGCTACTTCACCTGGGAAGGCAGTGGATGATGACCCAATAGCTTTGGCACCTGTCATCCATGTAGAAAACCAGGATGGAGTTCATGGCTCCTGGATTCAGCCTAGCCCAGCTCTGGCTGTTGCAGCTGTTTGAAGAGTGAATCAGCAGATGGATAATCTGTCTCTTTCTTTCTCTGTGTTGCTCTGCATTTCAAATAAGTAATTTTAAAAGCTCTGGTAAAATCTTTAAGAAGTGGAGCCTAGTTGGAGGGCCTTAGGGCACTAGGGGACATACTGTCAGAAAGGATTAATGTAGTTCTCATGGAATTTTAATTAGTCTTCTGTTTCTATCTCTGGTTTCCCATCTTCCATATAAATTCTCTTTCCCTTTTGCGGCCCTACCATGATGTGACACAGCTAATGGGACCTTCACCAAAATCTGGGTTATGCTGTTTGGCACCCACACGCAAGCTCCAGGCCTGCCCCTGCAGATCCAGGGGCCATGCGGGCTCCTGTATCCGTCCAATCATAGGTTCCAGGCTGATCCCAGTGTCCCCAGGGTTTAGTCTTGCTCCAGTAGGCCCAGGTTCCAGGCCTGCTACAGTACACATCAGTCACTGACATTGTGCACTGAGGCTCTAAGACCTCCTCTGTAATCAGTTCCCAGCCCTGTGCTCAGGCTGGGACTCAGGCTCAAGGCCTACCCTAGTGCCATGCCAGGCCCTGTAGACTTGAGTTCCAGGGTTACCTTCCCAGACACAAGCTTCAGGTCCATCTCCACAGACTTAATCAACAGGTCCATCTCAGTGGATCCAAGCTAATGTTCCTACTCCACAGACCCAGGCACCAAACTCGTGCACCTGGGCCAACCTGCCTCAGGATTCCAGCAGCAAGCCCATTGGCAGAACATGCCAGAGAGCATTTCTAAAATCTCTGGATGGGCTGGCAAAAGGGTTTTCCCCACACAAAAACAGACTGCCAAAACTGAAATTAGTCCCTTGTTCTTCAAATGCATTGCCTCCAGTGCATAGCCAGCAGGAGCAAGATCAACTAGGGAAATAGCACCACCCAATAACAATGAAGTAAAACACAGCAAACAATGCTAGAAAATATGAACTGCCTGGCAAAGAATTCAAAATAACCATTTTAAAGATGTTTACTGATCTACAAGAGACAATATGTAAACAAAATAAAAGAAATTATAGTGCTAAAGAACAAAACAACTGAACTGAAAATTTCCATAGAGAACTTCAATCGTAGATGTAATCAAATAGAAGAAAACTGAGCTCAAAGAGAGGACATTTGAAATTACCTAGAGGTACTAAAAAGAAAAAGAATGAAGAGAAATGAGGAAAGCTTATGGCATTTATGGGACATCACCAAAAGAGAAAAGTTTCAAATTATATGAATTAAGGAAGAAAGAAAGAAAAGACTTGAGAGCCTATTTTAAAAAATAGAAAACATAGGATCAGCATTGTGGCATAGCAGGTTAAGCTGCTGCCTGCAGTATGAGCATCCCATATGGGCCCTGGTTTGAGTCCCAGCTGCTCAGCTTCCAATCCAGCTCCCTGCTAATGTATCTGGGAAAACAGCAGAGGATGGTCCAGATGCTTGGGCCCCTGTACCCATGTGGGAGACCTGGCCCAGCCCCAGCTGTTGTGGCTATTTGGGAAGTGAATTACTGGATTGAAGATCTCTCTCTCTCTCTCTCTTCAAGTAAATAAATAAATCTTTTAAAAAAATAGAAAACATTCCATATCTGGAGGAAGATATAAATACTCAGATATTCAGTCACAGGTTTCCAATTAGATTCAATCCAAGACTATATCAAGACACATTATAATCCAACTCTCAAAAACCAGGATCCTTAAAGAAGCAAGAGAAAGAAAGCATCACATATAAGAGTTTCAATAAGGCTAGCGGCATATTTTTCAGTAGAAAGGCTACAGGCCAGGAAAACGTGGGATGTTATAGTCAAAACAATCCTAATCAAGAATACTCAGTGGAGCTCTTTTTTCATAAAAGTAGGAAGAGGTAAAGACTTTCCCAGACAAAGACGACGAGGTTTACCACCACCACCACACCTGTATTACAAGAAATGCTCAAGGGAGTTCTTTAAGCCGAAAGAAAGGATACTGATTAGAAACATGAACATATATGAAAGTATAAAACTAAATGGTAAAAATAAAGCACACCATTAATGTGAAGGTTAAAAAGTATCAAAAACAACTACAGTTACACTAACTGTTAGGACACAATATAATAAAGAAGTCATGACATCAAAAACATAAAATGAGAAGGAATGGGATAAAATGTAGAGATTTTTCTGTACAAAGTTAAGGTGTTATCAGCTTAAAACAGCCTTTTAGGAGACAGTTGATGTAAGCCACTTGGTAACCACAAAGTAAAAACCTAGAGTAGACACACAGAAGTAAGGAGTCTACATACAAATCAACAAATGTGATACACTACTTAAACAGAATAAAGATCAAAAGTTATTTGACCACTTCAATGAATGCAGAAAATCATTTGACAAAATCCAATATCCTTTCATGATTTATAAAAAAGAAAAACTCAACAAATTAGGTATAGAAAGAGTATACCACAACGCAATAAATGCCATCTATGGCAAACCCACAGCTAACCTAATACTCAATGTTGAAAAGTTGAAAACATTTCCTCTAAAATTACAAATAGGAAGACAACAATAATATCTATCATTTCTATTCAACATGGTACTAGTCATAACAATTAGGCAATGAAAAGAAATGAAAGTCATCCAAATTAGACAGGAAAAAGAATAATCTCTTTCTAGATGACACGATCTTACATATAGATAACCTTACAGAACACACACAAACACACACACACACAAAATCATGCTAGATCTAGTAAGTTCAGCAAAGTTGCAGGATATAAAAATAATTGTATAAAAATCAGCAGTATTTCTATACACTAACAAGTACCTGAAAAAATAAATCAAGAAAACAATCCCATTTGCAATAACTATACAATGTTTAAAATAGGAATAAATTTAACCAAAGTACACTGAAAAGTATTAAACATTGCTAAGAGACATTGAATATGAAACAAATAAATGGAAAGCTATCCCACATTGATGGATTGGAAGAATTAACATTAGTAAAATATCAATACTGATTCAAGATGGCTGAATAGGGTGTACCCATACTAATTTAAGCTGCTCTGGGATATGAAAAGAACAAAGGAAGGGACTATGTTTCCAGAGAGCTGATGAGGGACATTTTCAGTGAAGAAGTGAAACACACACACACACACACGCACACACACACAATTAAGACTCTGTAGGACAAAAGGAGAAAACACACAGCACTGTAGCCAGCCAGACATGGTGCAGTCAGCTGCTGGCTGTGAGTTGCTCTCTTATTACACCAGTGTAGGGAGAAATAGCCCCAGTGCTTGCAGTTTTAGCTGGGAGAATTCACTATCATCCACTGACCTTCACTTCAGCCTGGAGAGCTGGCTGGCAATTGGCAGCTTGGAGCAGGCAAGCTGACTTGTTTCCTGCCACTCCCTCAATCCTGCAGAGTGCCACACTTGGCGGTGAAAGTCAGCTAGTGCTACTCCTGCCAGCACCATAGTCAGAGACTGGGCAATGTGCTGGGCAAAGGTTAGATCTTCTGCATCCTACAACCGTGGGAGGATTTTTGGGCATTAGCCCCAGAGCTATGCTCACACCATGTGATCAAGAGGGATACACCTTAGCTTCTGGGGGTTAACACCAGAAGCAGCTCATTAAAAAAATTTACTTCCACCCTAGGAGATCTGAGTAACGATCCTGCTATACCCTGCAACACCAGGACTGTGACAGTCCATTCTAAAGTTCTCAGTGCCACTAGAATCCACCCAGTGGACATAGGGAAGAACTCACTTCCATTCCACCTCTCTGTATAAATACCCTCATGAGTCGAATCTCCTGTATATCTTGTAGTTACCCTGCAGGACTGCAACAAAGTTCAGTTCACATCCACTAGTCCTAGGACGAGGGCTGTTGGTGTTTTAAGTCACAACAACAGTTGGACTTTCCTCGCAGGACCTGAGGAAAGGTCCGTCCATATCACACAGTCCTGGAGCCATAGCAATTAATGCCACAAGCTACAGCATCACTCAGGCTTTCCAGTAGGACAAGGTGGCAGCCACCCTTCAGC
The DNA here is from genome assembly GCA_949820135.1 of Sylvilagus floridanus. Lineage (NCBI taxonomy): Eukaryota > Metazoa > Chordata > Mammalia > Lagomorpha > Leporidae > Sylvilagus > Sylvilagus floridanus. Next base: position 61,885,053 of record OX463246.1, on the reverse strand, counting down.
ACCAAGAACAAGGCCCTTGCTATTATATTTACCAGAGAGACTGACACTAAACTCTGAGGACCAAAGATACAACCCAAGAAAACCCTTATTCATCTCAAAGTCACACTCTTATCCCTACAAAGTGCAGCAGACTAGTCCACTTTGTCAATCATAGACACAGTTGACACTGAGCAAGACAAAACAAATCACTCAAAGACTACACTCCCGGGCTCACCTAGAAACGAGTCAAAGGAACAAGCCAAGTGATACCCTGCATTCCAGCTAAACCCATTTTGTTTTGTTTTTACAATAAAAGCATAATAAATCCTGTTACAATAAAACCCATAATAAAGAAGGGACAAATAAACCAGATATAGGCAGACTTCAACACAGAGATGTGAACAGAGTGGCATGACACCTCCAAAAGAACGCAATACTCTTCTAGAATTAGATCCTGAACTGAAGAAAACCTATGAAATGACAGATACAGAATTCAAAATAATGATTGTTAGGATACTCAGCCAGATGCAAGATAATATGGATAGATTAAAGAAATGAGGAAATCAATGAGTGACAAGAATGAAAATATTACTAGTAGATAGAACTCATTAAGAAGAAAAAAATAGAAATTTGAGATGAAATCTTCAATCAGTAAAATAAAAATTAAAATTGAGAGCTTTAACAGCATAATAGACCAAGTAGAAGAAAGAATTTCTCACCTTGAGGATAAGAATTTTGAAATAGCCCAATCAGACAAAAATAAGAAAAAAGAATTAAAAAGAGTGAAGAAAGTCTATGCAGAATATTGGATACCATTACATGACCATATATTTATTTTATAGGTATTCCTGAAGGAGAGGAAAAGAAAAAAGGCATTAAAAATCTGCTAAGCGAACTAATAGCTGAAAAATTCTCAGGTCTTGAAAGAGACATGGAATTCCAGATACAAGAAGCTCAAAGGACCCCAAGCAGCTCAACCAAAAAGTCTTCTCCAAGGCATATTGTCATCAAATCGTCAAAAGTAAAAGACAAGGAGAGAATCCAACAGATAGTAAGAGAAACGTATCAAGTTACATATACAGAAAACTCAGTAGGGGCCCGTGCCGTGGCTCAGCGGGTTAACGCCCTGGCCTGAAGTGCCAGCATCGCACATGGGTGCCGGTTCTACTCCTGGCTGCTCCTCTTCCAATCCAGCTCTCTGGTATGGCCTGGGAAAGCAGTAGAAGATGGCCCAAGTTCTTGGGTCCCTGCACCCACGTGGGAGACCCCAAAGAAGCTCTTGGCTCCTGGCTTCAGATTGGCGCAGCTCTGGCTGTTGCAGCCAATTGGGGAGTGAACCATCGGGTAAAAGACCTCTCTTTCTTTCTCTCTCTCTGCCTCTCCTCTCTGTGTATTCTGACTTTAAAATAAATAAATAAATCTTTAAAAAAAAAGAACAAACAAAAGAAAACCCAGTAGATTAACATCAGTCTACTCAGTGGAAACCCTACAGGCCAGAAGAAATATTCAGTTTTAAAAGACAAAAACTTCCAATAAGAATATTATATCCAGAAAAGTTATTCTTTAAAAATGAAAGAGAAATGAAGTATTTTCCAGATAAGTAAAAACTGAGAGAACTCACCACTACCAGAGCAACCTTACAGGAAATTCGGAAGGGCATTGTGTATTAGAAGTAAACATCATGAAAACACATGACACCATCAAATTCAGTAACAGAGCAGATAGAATTATTACCACATCCACAAAATTACAGGCTTAAGTTCTTAGCTATACTATCCTTGAGTGTAGATGGATTAAATTCTCCAACCAAGAGACTTAGATTTGCTAAATGGATAGAACACCATGACTTTACTATATGCTGTCTACCGTGGCTCAACAGGCTAACCCTCCGCCTTGCAGCGCCGGCACACCAGGTTCTAGTCCCGGTTGGGGCACTAAATTCTGTCCCCGTTGCCCCTCTTCCAGGCCAACTCTCTGCTGTGGCCCGGGAGTGCAGTGGAGGATGGCCCAGGTGCTTGGGCCCTGCACCCCATGGGAGACCAGGAAAAGCACCTGGCACCTGGCTCCTGCCATCAGATGAGCGCGGTGCGCCGGCTGCAGCGCGCCAGCCGTGGCAGCCATTGGAGGGTGAACCAACGGCAAAGGAAGACCTTTCTCTCTCTGTCTCTCTCTCTCACTGTCCACTCTGCCTGTCAAAAAAAAAAAAAGAATCTCGTTTCACAAAGCTACACACAGACTCAAAGTGAAGGGTTGGAAAAAATATATACCAGGCAAATGAAAACCAAAAGCAAGCAGGTGTAGCTCTCCCGTTATCAGATAAAGCAGATTTTAAATCAAAAACTGTAAAAAGAGATAAAGAAGGGCATTATATTTTGATGAAGGATATTATATATGCACATAACACAAGACCACCCAGATATATATAAAAATAGAATTCAATACAATAATAGTGGGTAATTTCAACACCCCACTATCAATGGACAGATCATCCAGACAAAAAAAAATCAATAAAGATACAAAGTTGAAACATATTATCCAGCAAATGGACCCAACAGATATTTATAGGACATTTCCTGACTGCTACAGAATGCACATTCTTCATCAGTACATGGAACATTTTCTAGGATAGACTACACATTAGGCCCCAAATAAAATCTCAGAAGATTTTAAAAGATTGAAATTATACCACGTTTCTTCTCAGGACATCAAGGACTAAAACTAGAAATCAACAAGAAGAAAAATAGAACACTCACAAATACTTGCAAATTAAACAACATGCTACTGAATAGATCCATGGGTCACTGAAAGAATTAAAAAGGAAATAAACTTTCATAAAATAAATGAAAAGGAAAACACAACATGAAAACCTGTGAGATACAGCAAAGCAATACTAATAGGGAAGTCTGTAGCATTAGGTGATTACATTAAAAAACAGTGTCTCAAATAAAGGTCTAATGATGCATCTTGAAAATATAGAAAAACAAGAACAAACCAAACCCAAAATCAGCAGGAGGAGAGAAATAATAAGGATCAGAACAGAAGTAATTGAAATTGAAATTAAAAAAAATACAAAAGATCAACAAAAGAAAAAGTTTTTTTTTTTTTTTTTTTTTGACAGGCAGAGTGGACAGTGAGAGAGACAGAGAGAAAGGTCTTCCTTTGCTGTTGGTTCACCCTCCAATGGCTGCTGCAGCCAGTGCACCGCACTGATCCGATGGCAGGAGCCAGGTGCCAGGTGCTTTTCCTGGTCTCCCATGGGGTGCAGGGCCCAAGCACTTGGGCCATCCTCCACAGCACTCCCGGGCCACAGCAGAGAGCTGGCCTGGAAGAGGGGCAACCGGGACAGAATCCGGCGCCCCAACCAGGACTAGAACCCGGTGTGCCGGCGCCACAAGGCGGAAAAAGTTGTTTTTTTGAGAAGATAAATGAAGTAGATAAATCTCTAACCAGAATAACAAAGAAACAAAAAACCCCAAATAAATAAAATTAGAAATGAAAAAGGAGACATTACAATTGACACCACTGAAATACAAAGGATCATAAGAAACTATTGTAGGAGACGGACTGTGGTGCAGTAGGTCAAAGCCTTGGCCTGCAGTACCAGCATCCAATATGGGTGTGGGTTTGAGTCCTGGCTGCTCCACTTCTGCTCCAACTCCCTGCTAATGTGCCTGAGAAAGCAATGAAGGATGGCCCAAGTGCCTGGGCTCCTGTACCCGTGTAGGAGACCTAGAAGAAACTCCTGACATCAGATCAGATCATTGCCGCCATTTGGGGAGTAAACCAGTGGATGGAAGACCTTTCTGTCTTTCAAATAAATTTAAAAAAAGAAACCTAAAAAAAAAAAAAAAAACCGTGAAGAACTATATGCTAATAAACTGGAAAACTCGAAGAAATGGGTAAATTCCTGGATTCATAAAACCTAGCAAGGTTAAAGTAGATAAAGACAATGGAAACAGACCCATAACAAACAATGAGATTGAAGCAGTAATCAAAAGTCTTCCATCAAGGAAAAGTCCAGGACCTGATGGCTTTACTACTGAATTCTACAAAACATTCAAAGGCAAAGGAACTCTAGTACTCTTCAAACTATTCCAAAATATTGAACAGTATGGAATTCTGCCAAACTTTTCATTTCTGCATTACTTTGATACCAAATCCAAAGACACAACATAAAAAGAAAACTATAGACCTATATCCTTAGGAAACATAGATGTAAAGATTGTCAACAAAATACTAGCAAACTGAATACAAAACGACATCTAAAAGCTCATACATCACAATCAAGTAGGATTTATCCCAGAAATGCAAGGGTGGTTCAACATTTGCAAATCAATGAACATCTTAAATCATGTCAATAGAATGAAGAACAAAAAACTTATGGTCAATGCATAAGATGCAGAGAAAGCATTTGATAAAAATCCTGAAGAAATTAGGTATAGAAGGAATAGTCCTGGGCCGGTGCTGCGGCTCAATAGCCTAATCCTCTGCCTGCAGCACTGGCACACCAGGTTCTAGTCCTGATCGGAGCGCTGGATTCTGTCCCGGTTGCCCCTCTTCCAGGCCAGCTCTCTGCTGTGGCCCGGGAGTGCTGTGGGGAGGATGGCCCAAGTGCTTGGAACCTGCACCCACATGGGAGACCAGGAGGAAGCACCTGGCTCCTGGCTTTGGATCAGCATGGTGCGCTGGCCGCAGCAGCCATTGGGGGGGGGGGTGGTGAACCAACGGCAAAGGAAGACCTTTCTCTCTGTCTCTCTCTCACTGTTCACTCTGCCTGTCAAAAAAAAAAAAAAAAGAAAAAGAAAAAAAAAGAAGGAATAGTCCTCAAAATTGTAAAGGCTATATATCACAAACAGCCAATATCATACCAAATGGGGAAATGCTTTTTCCCTCAGATCTGAAACATGACAAGGATGTCCACTTTCACCATTCTTATTCATTATAGTATTGGAAGTTTTAGCAAGAGCAGTTATGGAAGAGAAAGAAATGAAGGGCATCAAAATTGGAAAAGAAGAACTCAAATTATCTATGCTTGCAAATGACATGATGTTGTACATGCAAAGGCCTAAATACTCCATCAAAAAACTGTAAGAACTGATAAACCAATTCAGTTAAGTTGCAGGTTACAAAATAAACATACAAAAAACAGTAGTTTTTTGTATGCTAATGATGAGCTCACAGAGAAATCAAGAAAGAAATCTCATTCACAATAGCTATAAAAAATCATATTTAGGAGTAAACTCAACCAAGGAAGTGAGAGATCTCTATAATGAAAATTATCAAACACTGATTAAATTATCCAAGACACACAAAAATGGAAAGATATTCCTTGCTCATAGATTGGAAGAATCAATATCATTAAAATGTCTCTACTACCTAAAGCAAACTAGATTCAATGCAATCCATATCAAAATACCAATGGCATTCTTTGATTTTTTTTTTTTTGGTAAAGATTATTTATTTGAAAGGCAGAGTTACAGAGAGGCAGAGGCAGAGGCAGAGAGAGAAAGTTTTTTTTCATCTGCTGGTTCACTTCCCAGATGGCCAGAACACACTACCAAGCTATAGTAATTAAAACAGGTTGGTACTGGCATAAAAACCAATATATAGATCAGTGGAACAGAGACTCCAGAAATTAATCCACTCATATACTGTCAACTGATTTTTGACAGAAATACTCAGACCATATGGTGGAGTAAGGATACTCTCTTCAACAAATGACACTGACAGAACTGGATGTTTATATGTATAATAATGAAATTAGAACCATACAACATATACAAAAGTCAACTCAAGATGGATCAGAGACCTATATTTAATACCTGAGACTATGAAGTTTGTGGAATAAAATGTAGTGGAAATGCTTCAAGACAATTGGTAATAAGATGAGTTTTTGGACGAGACCCCCAAAGCACAGGTAACAAAAGCAAAACTAAACAAATGGAACTGTATCAAACTCTGAAGATTTTGCACCACAAAGGAAATGATCAATAGAGTGTAGAGACATCCAACAAAATGGGAAAACATATTTGCAAATCACCTAACAAAGAATTGATATGCTGAATATATCAGCAACTTAAAAAACTTAAAAGAAAAACAGCAATTAACCCAGTTGAGAAATGTGCAAAGGATTTCAATAGACAGTTCTCAAAAGAAGAAATACATATGACCAACAAATATTTGAAACAATGTTTAACAAAGGTCACTAGCTATCAGGGAAATGCAAGTCAAAACCACAATGAGGGAACACCTTATCCCTGTTGCAATGGCTGAAGTCCAAAACAGAGAGAGTTGCAAATGTTGGTCAGAGAGGAAAGAAGTGGCCATCCAAGGAGGCACTTTTCTGGGAAGGGAGGAGAAAACCTCCACTCTGCTTATGGCCTTGTCTAAATACTGATGGAGTTTGTGGAATCAAAAGGCTTCCATAGCCTAGGCAGCTCATGTCAAGAGCCTCCGGTGGTCACTGATGTCATACAGAGGAGTGTTAATTGTTAAATTAACAAGAGTCACTGTGCACTAACTCCCCAGGCAGAATCTCTGTCCTCAAAGAGTTGTATTATGAGAGTTAACTATAAAACTTGTTCTCAGTGTTTGTGTACGTGTCTGTGTGTGCAAACTGTTGAAATCTTTACTTAGTATAGAGTTGCTCTTCTGTGTACAAAGTTAAGTGAAAATGAATCTTAATGGAGAATGGGACTGGGAAAGAGAGGGAGAAGGTGGAGTAGGAGTGTGGGTGGGAGGGCAGGAATGGTGGGGAGAATAACTATATTCCTAAAATTGTAGTTATGAAATTTGTATTCATTAAATAAAAGGTTTCTTTGGGGTAGAAAATTGAAAAAATAAAAAAATGAAAATAAATGCTGGTGAGTATGTGGACAAGGGGGGATACTTGCACACTGTTGGTGGTAATGTAAATTAGTGTAGCCACTGTGGAAAACAGTGTAGAAATTCCTTTAAAAACTAGAAACAGACTTGCTATATAATATAGCAATCCCACTACTGGGTATATACCCCAAAGACCTGAACACAGTCTATCAAAGAGATACCTGCATCAAAATATTTAATAGCATCACTGTTCACAGTTGCCAAAATTTAGAATCAACTATGGTATCCATCATCAGATGAATAGATGAATAAAATGTGGTATAAAATACAATGAATAAAATGTGGTATTCATACACAATGGAATATTATTCAGGTATAAAAAACCGCAATTTTACCATTTGCAGAAAAATGGACACAACAGGAAGACAAGTTGTTGAATGAAGTAAGCCAGAACCAGGAAGACATGATGAGGGCTGGTGCTGTGACGCAGTAGGGTAAGTTCTGCCTGTGGCACCGGCATCTCATTTCTGTGCTGGTTTGTGCTCCGGCAGATTCTTACCCAATCCAGCTGTCTGCTAATGGCCTGGGAAGGCAGCGGAAGATGGCCCAACTGCTTGGGCCCCTGCATCCATGTGGGAGATTCAGAAGAAGCTCCAGGCTCCTAGCTTTAGATTGGCCCAGCACCACCCATTGTGGCCATCTGGGGAGTGAACCAGCAGATGGAAGACCTTTCTGTTAGTCTCTCCTTCTCTCTGTAACTCTACTTCTCGAATAAATGAATCTTTTAAAAAACAAAGATCTGCATGTTGTCCCTTATATGTGGGAGTTAAAATTTAAAAAACAAAAAAGAAAAAGAAAGGTCTGTGTAAGTATTGCTATAAATAGTTTTCTTTTAAATATTTATTTATTTATTTATTTGAAAGGTGGAGTTATAGAGAGGCAGAGGCAGAGGCAGAGGCAGAGGCAGAGAGAGAGAGAGAGAGAGAGAGAGAGACAGAGTCTTCCATCCACTGGTTCACTCCCCAAATAGCTGCAACAGCTGGAGCTGAGCCAATCTGAAGCCAGGAGCCAGGAGTTTCTTCTGGGTCTCTCATGTAGGTGAAGAGGCCCAAGGGCTAGGGCCACCTTACAATGCTTTCCCAAGTCATAGCAGAGAGCTGGATCAGAAGTGGAACAGCTAGGACTTGAACTAGTGTCCGTACTGGTTGCTGGCACTACAGGCGGTGTCTTTTACCCACTATGCCACAGCACCATCCCCTATTAATATAGTTTTATAAAACTTTGTTTTATACTTTTGTCAAACTAATGGTTAAAAATGTCATACTACTATGGTTTTAATGATCTGTGATTACTTAAAATTTACTGTATATTGGTGAAATTATCACTTTTCTATTCAATTATTATTTATGGCCTTTGTCAATATTCCAACTAACCTAGGGTCTTTTTTGCTTTTTACCTGTTAAGCTTCTTATTTGGTGAAGTATTAAACCTTTTTGCTGTAATATAATTTTAAAATATGTTATCTCAAACAGTGTTGAAAAAACAGAAAGGGAGGCAGACTGGGAGAGAAAGAGGAGGAGGGAGGGAAGGAGAGCATACCTTATGTACTTAGAATTTTATCTATAAATCATATTGAATCTGTTAAAAACCAATTAAGGCCGGCGCTGTGGCTCAACAGGCTAATCCTCCGCCTTGTGGCGTCGGCACACCGGGTTCTAGTCCCGGTCGGGGCACCGGATTCTGTCCCAGTTGCCCCTCTTCCAGTACAGCTCTCTGCTGTGGCCAGGAGGGCAGTGGAGGATGGCCCAAGTGCTTGGGCCCTGCACCCCATGGGAGACCAGGAGAAGCACCCGGTTCCTGCCTTCAGATCAGCGCGGTGCACCGGCCGCAGCGTGCTGGCCGTGGCGGCCATTGGAGGGTGAACCAATGGCAAAAGGAAGACCTTTCTCTCTCTCTCTCACTGTACACTCTGCCTGTCAATAATAATAATAATAATAATAATAAACCAATTAAAACTTAAAATTCTAAAATTTTATAAACAGAACACTGATAGAAGAGTGGACATTTTTACTTGACCTCAAAGGAAAAACTTTTAAGACATCACCACTATGTGTGGTGTTTGATGTGTGTTCCATTATCACATTCAAAAGGATTCCTTTTTTTAATCATGAGTGACTATTAAAAAATAAAATATCCATACCACCCAAGGTAATCTACAGATCCAATTCAATCCCTGTCAAAATTCCAATGACATTTTTTTACAGAAGTTGAAAAAAATTCAAAATTCATATGGAATCAAAAAGAACAAAAAGACCTCAGTTAGCCAACAGTCTTCCAAGTAAACAGCACAAAGCCAGAATTAACACTGATCTGACTCTAGTGTATTCTACAAAGGGATAGCAGTCAAAACAGCAAGGTGCTAGCATAAAACAGATAAATGGACCAATGGACAATGGGGATTTCATAAATAAACCCATATATTCACATTTGATTTCCAAAGAGGTACCCAAGAGCACAGAAAAAGGACAATCTCTTCAACAAATGGTGTTGGAAAAACTGGATATACAGATAGAGAAGAATGAAATTAGACCCTAATACTACATATAAAAAATAAACTCAAAAAACCTTAAAGACTTAAATAGAAGACCTTAAATTACACAATTCTTAGAAGAAAACAGAGGAAATATCCCATGACATTGCTTTGGGCAGATTTCTTGGATATGTCCCCAAAATCCAAATAAAAAAAGCAAAAATACACAGGATTACATCAAACTACAAAGCCATCACAAAGCAAAGAAACAATTAAGAGAGAAAACAATTTATGGGTTGGGAAAAAATATTTGCCTAACATCAAAAATGTATTTGCCTAAGATCCAAAATATAAGAATCTCAAATGACTCAATAGTAAGAAAACAACCCAGTCAAAAAAGAAAACATACAAATGGCATTATTTGAAAAAAAGGCTCACCATCAGGAAAGACTGGTCAAAACCACAGTGAGATAGTACTTCCTCCCTATTCCAATGGCTATTATCATAAATACAAAAGACAACAAGTGTCAAGAAGATATGGAGAAATGGGAACATTTGCAAAAACACATGGTGGGCATGTTAAGTTAGTACAGTTATTGTGGAAAAGAGAATTGAAGAGTCCTCAAAAACTTCAAAATAAAATATCATAAGATCCAGCAGTCCTGTTACTGAACACATATCCAGAGGAAATGGAATAGGGATTTCATACAGGTATCTAGACTCTAATGTTTATTGGGCCATCATTCACAATGGTCAAAATATGGAGTCAACACAATTGTCTGTCAATGGATGAATGGATGAAGAAATTGGTGGTATACATACACTATGAAATAGAATGCAGCCTTTCAAAAGGAAATTCTGTCATTTGCAACAATCTGGATGAATCTGGATGGCATTAAATGAAGTACACCAGACACAGAAACACAAATGGCATGTGATCTCACAACTATGTGGAATCAAACTCATAGAACTAGAAGAATGAAGGTTACCTGGGAGTGGGGGTGGACTGCAGCGCAGCTGGGGAGATGTTGGTCACAGGATAGTTTCCATTACACAGAGCAAGTTGAAAGATCTATTATATTACATGGTGACTATAGGTAACCACAGTGTATTTTCTTGAAACTCACTAAGGGAGTATTTAAGTATTCTCATCACAAATATTCACAAGTATATGAGGTAATACATTTGTTAAACAGCTTGATTTAGTCATTCCACAATGTATAGAGATATTGCAAAATTAAAAGTTTTATGCCATAAATATAGTTTTATTTATCAGCTTAAAAAACGTTTTAAAGTAGCTATACAGAGTAAGTTTTCCATCTTAAAGTCAGAGTTGTGTCTGAGCTTGGACCTAGGTAGTGGCAGCAAAAATACCCCAAGAAAGACAGGACTGTCCGTAAACACAGAGCCTGCTATAGCGCCTCCTTCAGGAAAATGGGGAAGAAACTGAACGCAGCCAGCACAGGGAGCGCCCTCAGGAGAATTCAAGCTGAAGAGCTCTGCGGATCTGGCACAGCGGGTCCTAGGTGAAAATGGTAGCTGGCAGTGCGCGGACACACAGCACCGCTCCTGCCCTCACAGCAGCCTGCAGTCAGGAGACTGAAGGAACTCAAAGACTAGCAGAAGGCTGGTCCGAGTGCAGTGGTGTTTACAAAGCCTAGCAGAAGCACTGTTCTTTGAGACATCAGTAGCCTATGATCACTGGGTTGCTTTACATCACATTTCTTTGGCTTGCTGTCTTAATTAGACGTTTTGATTTACAATGAATCAGTATTGCTTTTTAAGAATGAATCATGGAGTGAGGGGACCGACATTGTGGTATAAAGCTAATGCCTATGATGCTGGCATCCCATGTAGCTGCTCTACTTCCAATCCAGCTCACTGATAGTGTGCCTGAGAAAGCAGTAAAAGATGGCCCAAGTGCTTGGACCCCTGCACCCACGTGGGAGATCTGGAAGAAGCTCCTGGCTCCTGTCCGGCCCAGCCCTGGCCATTGTAGCCATTTTGGGAATAAACCAGCAGATGGAAGGCCACTCTCTCCCCTCCACTCCCATAATCTCTGTCTCTGTAACTCTGCCTTTCAAATAAATAAAATAAAAAAAAAACAAACATGGGACTTGAAGTCCTAATTTTGTTGGAAAAACATGCAGAAATGAGTTATCATAAACCACTATTTTCATCAGTGTCTCATGATAAGGTAATGGTGTAAGAATATATAAGCCTTATAGGTTTGTCTTGTAATTCTATTCTTTTTTAAAGATTTATTTTATTTATTTGAAAGTTACAGAGAGAGGTAGAGAGGTCTTCCATCCGCTGGTTCACTCCCCAGATGGCCACAACAGCCGGATCTGTGCTGATCTGAAGCCAGGAGCCAGGAGCTTCTTCCAGGTCTCCCACGTGGGTGCAGGGGCCCGAGGACCATTTTCTACTGCTTCCCCAGGCCATAGCAGAGAGCTGGATCAGAAGAGGAGTAGCCGGGACTAGAACCAGTGCCCATATAGTATGCTGGTGCTTCAGGCTAGGGCGTTAATCTGCTGTGCCACAGTGCCAGCCCCTATAATTCTATTCTTGCCAGTTGGACTCTTTTGAGACATATTGGTACAGATTACAAACTATTGTTTTTTAATCAGTTAATGTGCTTTTAAAAGTGTTTCTAAAGCTGCAGGATATACTAAATGATGTAAACTTTTTTAAAAACAGGGTACCACATTAGACATAAAAATATCACGTTGAATAATCACAAGGTATTACATTGAATAAAAATGCACCTGTATTCTGTACCCAAGAGGTAAAATCTTGTGATACCAACAGATTAAAGCAAAAGGATGAAAAAAAAAGATGTGCTAATCAAACACACATTTTAGGAAGAAACCTGAAGTACGAATATTAATATCAAACAAAACATACTCAAGACAAAATGTCCACTACTGGTGTTGCTAGCTAGTACTTAGTACCTAACACTCTTCTAAGTGCTTTACATCTTAAATGCATGCAACGATCTTACTACTTAGGCATATTATTACCCTTATTTCTCAGATGAGAAGACAGTTTTTTTTTTTAAGATTTATTCATTTATTTGAAAGGCAGATTTAGAGAGAGAGAGAGAGAGAGAATCTTTCATTCACTAGTTCACTCCTCAAATGGCCACAACAGGCAGAGCTGGGCTGATCCGAAGCCAGGAACCAAGAGTTTCTTGAAGGTCTTCTGCGTGGATGCAGGGACCCGAATACTTGGGCTATCTCCTACTGCTTTCCCAAGCCATAGCAGAGAGCCAAATAGGAAGTGGAGCAGCCCATATGGGATGCCGGCACTGCAGGCGGTGGCTTTACATGCTACATCACAGTGCTAGCCTGGAAACAGTTTCAGAAAGTGTCTAACTCAGGTAATCTGGCTCAAGACTCCATTCTGTTAATCACTACATGAGCAGAGCCACCATTTAACGGAAAAGGAAATTCATCAGAAATCGAACTCTTCTGTCCCTAACACTTAGCCTCAAAATATTCAAAGTATTTTGAAACAGAATATAAGGAATAGCTGACAAGTGTGCAATCATGGTGGAAATTTTAAGAGAAATTGATAAATCAAGCGATCCAAAAAAGTAAATCCTCGAAATATTTGGTTACACAATAAGGAATTTAAGAACAAACACACAGAGAGAAAGCCTGAACCAAATCTGAGTGGGTATAGAACTAGGTTACACATGGAATTTTGATAAAAGTTGAGGACATACCAGGTCATAAGTACCATATAATGTATACGCAGATATCAAATAGCACATAAATATGAACGTGTACACATGTGGTATACATATTATATACAATTTGTTGGAAACAGTTTTTGCTCTGACACTACAACAATCAACACAGAAGATGTCTATGACCTCCAAAAGTGTGGGAGTTTCTCCTCACCATTCAGCATGCAATTAATTCTGCAGTGGTCACCTGCTGGGTATCCTTTAACCCCATTCAATTCTGACTTGGTCTTCCTAAACACAGGTCCTGCTAGGAGATGCAGGCCCCAAGACTGAGCCCCCACACACCCCATTTCAGCCGCCAATCACAACCCCATGAGGTTTTACCTGTGCTTTTGGCTTCCTGGCTGCAAAGCGGGGTTCCCTGACCCCCTCTTTGGGTTGGATTAATTTGCCGGAGTGGCTCACAGGACTCGGAGGATGCTCACATTTACCAACTTATCACAGATGCTATCACAAAGATACAGACGAGGAGATGCACTAGAAGTGCGGCAGAAGGGACAGGAGCTTCCCATGCCCACTGAGAAGGCACCGCCCTCCAGGAGCCTACATGAGACCAGTTATCTGCAAGTTCCCCCAAACCAGTGCTTTCAAGTTTCTGTGGAAGCTTCAGCCATTTGTTTAATCACTGGCCAGTGGTCATCAGTCAACCTTCATCTTTTCTCCCTTCTCCAGATGTTGGGGAGTAGGATTGAAAATCTTGATCCTCTAATCTCGTCTGTGGTTTTCTGGTGAGCAGCCACTTTCCTGAAGCTACCTAAAGGCTGGCCAGGTGTCACTGGCATACAAAGACACTCATCATTTTGAAGATACAAGAGGTTTTTAAGCAATGAGAAAGAAGTATGTCACAATATCACAAAGTATATTTAATCTGGTCACTAGGCAATACATTTAGAAATCATTTGCAAAAAAATAAAAGTCAACTTCTCCAAAATATTTTTTGGGAAGTTTAAAGTAACCATCCTTAAGTAACTGAGGAATCAAAAGAAATCGCACTAGAAATGTGAAATCAGAATAACAAAAACCCGATGAACACTTATGAGATGCAGCTGATGCCATATTTAGAGAAAACTACAGCTTTAAATATATGTGTGTGTGTACCTAAAAGTAAAAATTGACTAGAGCTGGCATTACTGGGCAGTGGGTTAAGCTGCTGCCTGCAATGCTAGCATCCCATATTTGAGAGCCAGGGATAAACTCTTACCTCCCTTTCCAATCCAGCTTCCTGCTAACGAGCAGCCTGAGAGGCAGCAGGTGATGGTTCAAGTACTTGGGTATCTAACGTGCCTGGGAAAGCAATGGAAGCTGGCCCAGTGCTTGGGCCCCACCACTCACATGGGAGACCTGGATGGAGCTCTGGGACCCTGGCTTCAGCCTGGCCCAGTCGCAGCTGTTGGGGGCAATTTGGGGAGTGAACCAGAGGGTAGAATATTTCTCCCTCCCTACCCCACTCCTCTCTCCACAACTGTGTGCCTTTCAAATAAATTAAAAAAAAAAAAAAACACTTTTAAAAAGAAATGCATTTCCTGTCCCAAATCCAGTGACTAGTCCCAAGGAAAGAAAGAAAATAAGCAAAAGACTTGATTGCTGATGCACTTCTCATTTAGTGAGGAAATATCGGGATCTCCAAGGCCATGAACACCGTGTGGGGTTCCCATTCCATTCTCTCCTAAGGGACAAATGTGTAGAAAAAAAGGACAAGTGAATTTTGCCAATTCTAGGGCCATAACTTATGTTAGTCCTGGGAGAAACACCACTTCCCATCTCTGGATAGGCAATGCACCTACACCGTAATAAACAGCTATTGCAAAAGCAAAATTTTAGATATTCACAAAGAAGCAAAGTAATGCAGAGGTCAATGTTTTCCAGGAGCAAAGAATTTGAAGATAGACAACTAAACTCCTTGAGGCCATTTGGTTTAGAAAATACATTCCATCAGCTTCTATTTACATAACTGTTTTAAATGAAGGCAAAATATTTCTGGAGCTCTTCACTGGATAACAAAGTGCTCATATTTAGCTGCTGCTCCATATCATCATTCATTTCATTTGAAAACACCAGTGGCCTCCCCTTGGTGCATTTCCATCCATTGTAGAGGGAGGAAGTGGAGAGAAGAGAGCTGAAGCCACACCAGTAAGTCGACACACCCTGTGTTATCCCCAGGGCGTGACAAAGATTCCCCCGCAGGAGACTCTGGCAGTCCCACAGCTCCTCTTTCATTGCTAACTGCCCCCTTAGATGTGCTCACATGATGTCAGGGACAGAAAAGCCAGCCACGACCCCTCACTAGTTACCAAGGGCACAGGAGGCCTTCTTGACCCAATGGTCATGTCTGAGGCTGCCACTTCCTGTCCTGAAGTTCTGACAGCCCCAGTGACACCTGTACCCCTGCATAGCCTCCATTTGGATAAATGGCTTCAATTTCCTCAGCCATAAAGCAGGGACAGCAAATGATCATTATTTATTATATTGTGTGGATTAACCAAGAGTAGCACCTTTATTATTACAGTGAGAAAGGCCCTGGCAACCGAGTCTGGCACACAGGACACCTAATACTTGCTGAATGAGTAAAGGATACGTGAATGGATGGATCTTCTACCTACCTCTAGAAAACCCAAAGGTTTCTCCTCTAATTTCCCTGAAGCCCGGGCCACTCTTCTAATTACTAGAGGGCTCAACAGGTAGCGGGACTGTGGATTCTAGTTATTAGGTATGTTTACCTTTATGTTTACCCTTAGCCTAAAACTGAACTTCTGCTTGAAGTGCAGATTGTATAATTTCAGTCATTTAAAAAGATTTATTTGGAAGGCAAAGTAGCAGGTAGAGGGGAAATAGATGGGGGAAAGAGAGGGAAGGGGAGGGAAGGGGAGGGAAGGGGAGGGAAGGGGAGGGAGAGAGAGAGAGGGAGAGAGAGGGAGAGAGAGGGAGAGAGAGGGAGAGAGAGGGAGAGAGAGGGAGAGAGAGGGAGAGAGAGGGAGAGAGAGGGAGAGAGAGGGAGAGAGAGGGAGAGAGAGGGAGAGAGAGGGAGAGAGAGGGAGAGAGAGGGAGAGAGAGGGAGAGAGAGGGAGAGAGAGGGAGAGAGAGGGAGAGAGAGGGAGAGATCTATCTATCTATCTTTATTTGCTGGTTCACTCCCAATATGCCCGCAAGAGCCAAGGCTTAAGTCAGGGCAAATCCAGAAGCAGGAGCTCCATCCGGGTCTCCCACATGGTTGGCAGGGATTCAACTACTTGACCCATCACCTGCTGTTTCCTAGCCACAGAGCAGGGAGCTGGATCACAAGTGGGATTCGAACCAGGACTTGAATGGTCACTTTGTATGGGTGTCCCAAGCAGGGATTTAACCCACTGTGCCACAATGCCTGCCCTCAGCCTGTTTCTCATTGAAACAAAACTTCGTTTTCTTTGTCCCCACTGTTACTCAGAACTTCTCTGAACACCTGTGGAGAAATGTTGAATTCATTTGCCTCCTGGGGAGCTGGCTGGTGGGATTAGACTATCTAAGGCCCAGTTTGTGTGCACATGCATAGGCAGCTCTGTACTGAAGGGGAGCTGGGCAAATTCTCCAGACCAGGGGTCTCATGACTTCTGCTTTAATGTGCTAGACCCAGGTAGCAACCTTTGCCTCCCAAGTATAGGAAAGAGGACAGCATGGTCATCCCTAGAAGTCTGTCTTTCTCCACTGGGAGGGCCAAGATGAGGGATTTCAACACACTACTCAGCCAGTCTAGGTTTCCTGAGCAAACAAAACTGGGGTTCAGTCCCCTGCCCCCAGCCTCCTGAATAGGATAGTGGCAAACTGGGCCCACCTGCTCGCCATTCCCTGGTCTTTGCAAGCCCTCCCTGGTGGAATTCTGAGCAGTTGCTCACTCTTATTCCCTGCCAGACCATGTGTCCCTGGCACCTACTCTGTCTCATCCTGCTTTTTAAAATGTTTCTCTATTTTCATCTACTTGAAAGGCAAAGGGAAGGGGGAGTATCATCTAACTGCTGGTTCACTCCTCATATGCTTGACAACAGCAAGGGCCAGGCCAAAGCCAGTAGCCAGGAGCTCTCACCTGAGCATTGGGGGCCCAGGCACTTGAGCCTCATCCGCTGCCTCCCAGGAAGCATTAGCAGGAAGCCAGATGGTAAGCAGAGCAGCCGGGACTGGAACCAGCACTGTGACATGCAATGTGGACACCCCGCATGGCAACTTTACCCACTGTGCCACAACGCCCATTCCACTGCATTTGCTACCCTTTCATAGTCAGACCCACAGCCTCTGTCCTTTGAGCTGAGGGCCAGGCACCAGGAGGGGCTGTCATGGGACTCTGAGTATGACTGGCAAGGGGGACTATGTGGGGTGACAGGGACTTCTTACCCTCTCACTTGCCATCTCCATGGCTCAGACCATGGCTGACAGACAGGAAAGCAGCTTTTAGGATGACCCAGGGTAACTCAACAAATGCTTCAAGAACACCAGGCTCCGAGAGCAGGTGGGGCCACACACTCCCACCCTGTAAGTCTCCCCCATGCCATAGAACTTGGCGAGCTGATGTTGGGGCTGCCGTCAACCTCGCTGTCACCAAAGAGGTCCTCCCTTGCTTGTGATTGTTTGTGCCACTGGCTCCCTGGTCAAAGGCTGGGATGCTGCCTCCGAAGGATCCACCCTAGGTCAGTCCCCTGGCCAAACTTTGGCCGCAAGATCAGGACAGGGGGTTTCCTGGTTTTTTCTCAAACACAGAAAGTAGGTCATACATTAGATGGCCCACAATAACCGACGTCAGCTGCATTTGTCTCTCCATCCTCTGTCTAGTCCTCATTCCCGTCTTCTGAAAGCACAATGCCCTCACTACCTACCCCTGTAGATCATCCTGGAAGCTGGGCTCCAAGCTCCTTCAGCCATGGCGCATGGTTCACTAGCCCAGGCTCTGTGACATGCCTTCCAACTTGTTTCCAGAAGTTTCCTTGTGCCAGCTTTGAAAAGAAAGCAGCTCATCCTGACAAGCCAGGAAGGTAAGCAGTCATCTCTCTGCTTGCCAGTTTCCCTGCTTTGAAGTTTAGCCTGTGCTTACAAACTCTGAGTCGTCACATCAGCTTCTTCCCTTCCTTGCTCCCCCACTCACTGCTTTGGGAAATTCCAGGGCTGCGTCCAGGTTGCCAGAGGCACAGGTTTTCCAGAGGTCATAGTATTTCTTCACATACCCAAGTCAAGCCCTCAAAGAACACATGGATGCATAGGTTTTCTGCATGCTAAAGTGCCCTTAGAAACTGAAAATTAAATTCATCATTGTTACGTGGACTTCGAGATGGATATTTAGTGCAGCAGTTGAGGCACCACTTGGAATGCCCATGTTCCCACAGCGAATGCCCAGGTTTGAGTCTTGGTTCTGTTTCTGATTTTGGCTTTCTTTCTTTCTTTTTAAAGATTTTATTTGAGGGGCCAGCGCTGTGGTGCAGCAGGTTAATGCCCTGGCCTGAAGCACCGGTATCCCATATGGGCACCGGTTCGAGTCCTGGCTGCTCCTTTTTCAACCCAGCTCTCTACTATGGCCTGGGAAAGCAGTAGAAGATGGCCCGAGTCCTTGGGCCCCTGCACCTGTGTGGGAGACCCGGAAGAAGCTCCTGGCCCCTGGCTTTGGATCAGCGCAGCTCCGGCTGTTGCAGCCATCTGGGGAGTGAACCATCGGACAGAAGACCTCTCTCTCTCTCTGTCTCTCCTCTCTCTGTGTAACTATGACTTTCAAATAAATAATTAAATCTTTTTTTACTTTTTTTTTTTTTTTTTGCCAGGCAGAGTGGACAGTGAGAGAGAGAGAGACAGAGAGAAAGGTCTTCCTTTGCCGTTGGTTCACCCTCCAATAGCCGCCGCTGACGGCACGCTGTGGCCGGCGCACCGCGCTCGTCCGATGGCAGGAGCCAGGAGCCAGGTGCTTTTCCTGGTCTCCCCATGGGGTGCAGGGCCCAAGCACCTGGGCCATCCTCCACTGCACTCCCGGGCCACAGCAGAGGGCTGGCCTGGAAGAGGGGCAACTGGGACAGAATCCGGCACCCCGACCGGGACTAGAACCCGGTGTGCCGGCGCCGCAAGGCGGAGGATTAGCCTGTTGAGCCACGGCGCCGGCCAAATCTTTTTTTAAAAAATAAGATTTTATTTGAGAGTCAGAGCAACAGAGAGAGAGGGAGAGAAAGAAATGTCTTCCATCGACTGGTTCACTCCTCAAATGGCGAAACAGCTAGAGCTGGACTGATCCGAAGCCAGAAGCTTCTTCCAGGTCTCCCACGTGAGCACTGGGGCCCAAGCACTTGGGCCATCTTCCACTGCTTTTCTAGGCCATAAGCAGAGAGCTGGATGGGAGGAGGAGCAGCCGAGACATGAATCGGTGCCCATTTGGGAGGGCGGCGCCACAAGTGGAGGCTTAGCCCACCACCTCACAGTGCCAGCCCCATGATTCTGCCTTCTTTCTAACATGTACCCTGGGAGGCAGTAGGTGATGGCTCAACTAGTTGAGTCCCTGCCACCAAAATGGGAGACCTGGATTGAGTTCTTGGCTCCTTGCTTTAGCCTGACCCAGCCTTGGCTGTTGTGAGCATCTGGGAAGTGAGCCAGTGGATGGAATATCTTTGTTTCTCCCTGCCTTTCAAATAAGTAAAAATAAGTAAGTAACTTTTTGAAGAAGTCACCCACTGATGGAGAAGATGCTTCTGCCTCCCTCCGTGATGATCACCAGCAAAGGCTTTGTGTTCATGCCATGCCCCTGCCAACATTTGTTTTCCAAGCTTGTCCCCTCGTATCTGTCTGCCCGTGCCCTGGCGTGCAGCCAGGCTACCAGCTCTGAAAGGACAGACGCTCGCTGCATGCAGACTGCTTGTCTCCTGCGTACAGAGGATGACAGCAGGACACCAGAACAGCTGCTGGAGGGGAGAGGAAGTGGGCAGCTGCAAGCAGGGTGGTCAGAAGAAATGCCACAAAGATGCCCCGAGACTCAACACAGCACAAAGCGCCACAGCTTCACAGAACAGAGCAGGCAAAGCAGCGTGTGATGAGACAGTCAGGAATATGGGATTCCTTTCTGAGCAGAAGGCTGTGTCAGGAAACGAGTCCAAAAACAGAGAGGCTAAGGGCAGTAAGGCCTGGTGTCTGCTGACAGCCGCGTCTGTGAGCACATCAAAGGCCCTCTTCTGTGGGCCCCTGTGGCAGGGTCTTCCAGGTACGTCAGCACCCACAGGAGAGGAGCACACGGTTTAGATGCTCTGTCGTTTAAAGGAAAGAAAGCATTTCAAATGCTTCCAGTTCTGTCCAAGCGCTTCCTGGTACATTCACTCCCCTTACTCCACAGACAGCATGCAAATCCTGGGGGCAAGGTCACCAGGAACGTTGGAGCAGATCCCTGGGCATGACTCTGGAGCCCAAGAGCAAATGAGGTCAGGCTATTTCATGACTTTTTAACTTTACCTACTTTGCAAAAGGGTTTGAGTATCCTTACAATAGAATTTATGTGCAGGGACCGGTGTTGTGGTACAGTGGTGTTTTTTTTTTTTTTTTTTTTTTAAGATTTATTTTATTTATTTAGGCCGGCGCTGTGGCTCAACAGGCTAATCCTTCACCTTGTGGCACCGGCACACCGGGTTCTAGTCCCAGTCGGGGTGCCAGATTCTGTCCCCGTTGCCCCTCTTCCAGGCCAGCTCTCTGCTGTGGCCCGGGAGTGCAGTGGAGGATGGCCCAGGTGCTTGGGCCCTGCACCCCATGGGAGACCAGGAAAAGCACCTGTCACCTGGCTCCTGCCATTGGATGAGCGCAGTGCGCCGGCCACAGCGCGCCAGCCGTGGCAGCCATTGGAGGGTGAACCAACGGCAAAGGAAGACCTTTCTCTCTGTCTCTGTCTCTCTCTCACTGTCCACTCTGCCTGTCAAAAATAATAAAAAAAAAAAGAAAGAAAAAAAAGATTTATTTTATTTATTTCAAAGACAGAGTTAGAGAGAGAGGTAGAGACACAGAGAGAGGTCTTCCACCTGCTGGTTCACTCCCCCAGATGGCCGCAATGGCCAGAGCTGCTCTGATCTGAAACCAGCAACCAGGAGTTTCTTCCTGGTCTCCCACACAGGTGCAGGGACCCAAGGACTTGGGCCATTTTCTACTGCTTTCCCATGCCATAGTTGAGAGTTGGATTGGAAGTGGAGCAGCTGGGTCTTGAACCAGCACCCACATGAGATGCTGGCACTTCAGGCCAGGGCGTTAACCCGCTGTGCCACAGCACCGGCCCCCAAGGTGCAGTGGGTTAATCTGCCTCCTGTGATGCCAGCATCCCATATAAGCAATGGTTTGAGTCCCAGCTGCTCCACTTTCCAACCAGCAGTCTGTTAATGCACCTGGGAAAGCAACAGAAGATGGCCCAAGTGCTTGGGCCCTGAACGCGCATGGGAGACCAGGAGAAGCACCTGGCTCCTGGCTTCGTATCGGCACAGCATGCCGGCCGTAGCAGCCATTTGGGGAGTGAACAAACAGAAGGAAGACCTCCCTCTCTCCGTCCCTCCCTCGCTGTCTAATTCTGCCTGTCCAAAAAAAAAAAAAAAAAAATCTGACGGACAACTCAGAGTAAGTTATACACTACTGACTAGGCAAACATTTTCCTGCCACTGAACTGTACCTATTAAGAGGCAGTAAGCAACATCACGGAAGCAGTTCTGTGCACGTGCACGCGCACACACACACGCACACACACTATGTAATATGGATATGAAGAGAAAGAAGAGTGATGGCTGCCTCCCCTCCCCTACAGCTTTCCTGGTGTTCGCTGTAAGTCTGATTCTCTAAAGGGGGTTCTTTGAGAGTCAGAGAAACACGATGCAGCAACCAAGTTTTCTGGTGATCCACAAAGTCACCCAGCATTGCAGGCTGGACTCTTGGCCTGTTCACCACCCAAACTATCTTTTATTAACTTTTAGATCCAACAGAGTCAATTAGTTTGAAAGCTTACCAAGTAAAACAATGAACTGTAAAATTCTTTAAATATTCATGCCTTCCCATGCATAAACGTTTCATTTCTAACACACTTTTTGAAATGTTGAAAAGAGCCTCCATTGATCCAACTATCCCTCAAGAACACCCCTTGCTGCATCTGGACTGTGGGCAGAAGCCATTTTGATGACAGTGTAAATCTGAGGTACCTGACAGATCCCTAGACTCACTCGAGTTGCTGATGGGAGGTCGATTGCTGTAGGCCCTGGGCCATGTTCCATGTGCGCACTCAAGAATGCACTTTGCATCAGCACCATCACAGAGGACCCTGGGCTGGTCAAGGCCTTTATTCTGGAAGGCCTGCCCAGTCTGCTCCACTAAGTCATGTAAGCATATGACAAAATAAGCCACTGACGACCTGGCAAAGCCCGAGGGCAGGGCTGGATTCCCAGTGCCCCAAACACTTTATTTGAATATAAGAGCCTATCAGGAAAGACAGTGCAAAATAAGTCAATGCATATTGGAGACTTATCAGGTATTATCTGACTGGATGTCACTGCACATAGATGCTTGGGGCTGGCGCTGTGGTGCAGCAGGTTAAATTTTACCATCCGCAATCCCATGTGGGTGCCAGTTCAAGTTCAGGCTGTGCCACTTTTTTTTTTTCCTGACAGGCAGAGTGGACAGTGAGAGAGAGAGACAGAGAGAAAGGTCTTCCTTTTCCATTGGTTCACCGCATAATGGCCACTGTGGCTGGCACCTGAAGCCAGGAGCCGGGTGCTTCTCCTGGTTTTCCATGTGGATGCAGGGCCCAAGCACTTGGGCCATCCTCCACTGCCTTTCCAAGCCACAGCAGAGAGCTGGACTGGAAGAGGAGCAACCAGGACAGAATCTGGCACCCTGACCGGGACTAGAACCCGGGGTGCCGGCGCTACAGGCACAGGATTAGCCTAGTGAGCCACTGCGCCAGCTGCTGCTCCACTTCTTACCCAGCTCCTACTAATGTACCTGGGAGAGCAGCAGAGGATGGCCCAAGTGCTTGTGCCCCTGCACCAACATGGGAGCCCTGAAGAAGCTCCTGGCTCCTGGCTTTGGGTCAGCCCAGCTCCGGCTGTTGTGGCCATTTGGGAAGCGAGCCAGTGGATGGAAGCTTCTTTCTCTTTCCCTTTCTCTCTCTACCCTCCCCTCTGCAATTCCAACCTATAAATAAAATAAAACATAGATGTTCTTCCTGACCATGATTCCCTGTGATCATAATTGGGAAAATGTGGAAAGGGCAGCTGGGCAGTGACACTGACAGTGACATACAAAGTGAAAAGGACCAGTGAAGGACCCAGCTGATTCTAGATTGGGCCCCAGTGGGTCTCTATTCACACACACACAAAATATAAACAGGATGCAAGGTATGATCAAGAAAGGAAGGAAAACAGAACAAGATAGGATGGAGTGACACGAGGTCAGTTCTTGGAAAAGTCCAAGTTCTTCACTATCATGAGGTGTAAACGCATGGTGCCGAGGGCAGGCATTGTGGCATAGCCTGTTAAGTGCTGATTTGGATGCCTGCATCTGATGCCACAGTGCCCGAGATCAAGTCCCACCTCTGCTCCCAATTCTAGCTGCGTGCTAATGTATACCCCAAGAGGCAACAAGTGATAGCTCAAATAGGTGGCTTCCTGCCACCCATGTAGGAGACCTTGGAGTTCCAGGCTCCTGATATTGGCCTGGTCAAGCCCCGGTTACCACAGGCATTTAGGGAGTGAACCAGCAGATGGAAGATCTGTCTCTGTCTTGGCATATTTGTACCTGGACCTTAATGGGAGATAGGGATTTAGGATATGGGGTGAGGGGTAGGGGAAACTATTCAGTCCACAACAGTAAACTTGCAAAGTGTCCATGTCCTTCCAGTTTCCATCCTTGGAGCCTGACAATGTTCACAGAGCCAGTGACAGGAAGTATGTGACATAACCAATCCCATACTTTGGGAGCACACACACTGTGATTCCAACGGCTCCTGGACCTCACCAATCAATGGCCATCTCCAGATGGGCCTGGGACAAGGACAGAGACTGTAGAGAAAGTCACTGGTTTCTCCTCTCTGTCTACAGCTGGGAGGCAGTTCTAACAGCACACTGCTTGTAGGTGGGAGCCCTGTTGGGAGGTCTGTGTATGGCAGGTGTCCAGCCCTTCATCTTCTCCAGGGATAAGAGCCACAGAGTGATTGTTCTCTCCCCCTAACTGGAGGTGGAACTTGCCCAGTCCTGTCTGTCTGCAGCAGTGCCCAGATGTGCGGACCCTATCAGAGGAAGCAAAAGGCAGTGGAGGCTGCTCCAATGGATTTAGCCCACTGGCCACCTGGGCCCAAAAACTAGCTATCTGCTGAGATTCTCATTCCATTCCTTCCCCAGTTACCTATTGAGAAACTTCTGAGTGCAGAGTTTGGCTGGTGCTATGGGGTGGATAGCAAACAGCATAGTCTGCTGCCCAAGCCACCCAGGCTGGACCAGCCACATGGGCGATGGCAATCTCAAGGGCTGGCCCTTTCTAGAGTGACTGATCACACAAAGCCTGTTTGTTAAAATCCTAGACAAAACACCTGCCCTTGGGGTTTAAGTTCCCTTTGTAGGATTCCTTATCTTTTTCTTAACTGTAATATTAGAGGTTGGCTCTTGCTGATACTAGAAATTTGCATTTCATACAAACCCCTAGGTGCTTTGTATACTGAAAGTGTCAGAACATACACAGTACTGAGCGTAGCAGTTCCACATGTGGTCTTGTGCTGAGCACTCTTTTTACAAGTGGGTGTCCATCTAAGTCTTCAGGATCCATCTATTTGAACATTGACCAAGGTCATAACGTTGTAAGGCCCTGACATAGTTACGCTCCCTCATCCTTTGAGAAGAGGTTGATACGCACAACGGCCTGTCTGTTCCCTACAGGTGAGGCGAGACTGACAGCAATCTCCCTCTAATTAGTGCTTTAATCTGATTAAAAGACGTTGGGGGATGGCCTGGTTTGCCAGGACTGATGTGGAGGGTGGCTCTTGGTTTTAACAAGAGTCCAGGGCCTCTGAGGGAAGCAGCCCTGGCGCTAGTCGTCCAGAGTTCTACTTTATAATCCCTGCAACATGGGAAAAGGCTCCGCCCGTGGCCAGCAGCCATCTGGGGTAGGGTGGGAGCTGTGGGAAGCGCACACCTGCTAATGGGAACAAGATAACCCATCCAGAGAGTGATCTATGCTGCTCACGAATGGTTTTTTGTGACTAAGCCTGAGTGTGTTAAAACTATGAGCTGTGAAAGATTTTAGTGGAGGCTGGGCGTTTCACTTCTTAGCGGGATCCGTCTGTACCTGCTGGCATAGATCACTTCCTGCTGAAGGGGTGGGCCCACAGCTTTCTCAGACACCTATTGGTAGGGGAAGACTCGGGCTCACAGCGAGATCGACACCGACAAGAGAGGCTCTCCAGTGGCCCCTGACGCCAGCGCTCCTCTGAGCACCTCCTTCCAAGGCAGAGCCTGGGCCCTGGAAGCCAGAGGCTCTCCCACCCAGAAATCCTCAGGCCTGTCCTCTTTCACCACCTTGCCTCAGCACCCCACCTTGCAACACACAGGCATGGCACGGCCCTGGGCCAGAGCAGCTCATAGAAATCTGGATTCAGCAGGCACGCCTGCAGAGGGGTCCCTCTGGCCATGCCAGGTGCCCTCTTGCCCCAGTCGTCACCTGCGTCCAATGGGATGTAGAGGAAGACTGGCGGGGAAGGAGAGGGACCCATCCAGACCTCGATCATCTTTGCCAGCGCCTGGCTTCCACGCGGCAGGTGTGATAAATCCGGTGGCCAGACTTCCCAGGGAATGCCCGTTTCCTTCATCTCCCAGTGACCCCGAAGCTGGCTTCTCTGGGGGCCATGGACCTGCCCGAGTGTGTGTGGCCCAGCCTCCAGGGAGCACACCAGCTACACGCCTGGGAGGAAGGAGGACCTGGCCAGCTACTGCCAGCCTCCATCAGTCTTGTCGGGCAATAGGGCCGGTGAGGATCTGTTTTGGGGACCTGAAAAGATCCCCCTAAATCCGGGGTGACCAGCTCAGCAACAAAGGGGTAACTCTCCAGGGCATGGGGGTTGGAGGACGTGGAACGTGGCCGGACACTCCTCTCAGCTTGGCTGATGGAGATGTGACCTGGCACCACTGAACAGCTTCAAGATTAATGGAGAAAAGGCAAAATCTGACAGCTTTTCCGCTGGTTTCGGTCCTCCTGGGTGGGCCGATTGGTCTTGAATGTCACTAGCTACTTAATCTTGTGTATCTGAAGCAGCCTGGCGTGGTTTGGGGAGCCCGGCTTGCTCTGGACAGACATCAATGGGAGAGCAGATAAAAGCGGGCTGCATTGAATTTCTCCATTAAGCCTTTCACCAGGCACTTTCTGACTGCAAAATAATTCACAACCATCCTGCAGGGGATGCTCCGGCCACACCCATGGCATCCTGGCGACTTCCTTGGCCAGGCCGCTCCTGTTCTAGACTCTGCCACTTCTTGCTCGCCAGCTTCGTGCGTGTGTGTGTGTGTGTGTAACTCGTGGCCTTGCTTCCTTGTCCTAAACCATGGGTGCCCATTCAACCCGATGGCTGAGCAAGTAGCTATCTGCAGATACAGAGGCACACAGGGAGGAGGAGGAGGGAAAGATCCCCAGAGCAACCAACGTACCTGCATACGTGCACCCCCCCCCCCCATAGGGTGCAGCTACTCTATCTAAAACATCAACCCAAGAAAACAGACTTAAAAGCAAATGATGCTTTTTACATCTTGCTTTCCCCAACTGAACCAAAGCAACTGAAGTCATTCAGCTCAAGCGCCAAGCACTGATAGAGAAAGAAGAAATGAAACAACAGTGTTTGCAGAGGTCACCAAGGTTAGTTTCTTATACAGAGAAGATAGGAATGTGTTTGTGGTTACTACAGGCAGAAACTGTGTCTGGTCTGGTGTGAGAAGCCTCTGAAATGTCTTCCACATGCCAGATTCTAAACATAATGGTTTATGAGGAACCTGTCATAAACCTAAATAACAGCTCCAATCACAACTGGGCTCCCATGGATGCATTTCAGATCGTTCGCCCCGACCTTTTCATCGCTCCGATTCTTTAAACCCGTGAGCATGGTTGAGGACATCATCAGGGGATGACTATCCAGGGCTGATGGAAGCCAACAGAGTGGATACTAACTGTCCTGAGCCCGGCATCCGAGAGCAAACAAGACTCCCCACACTTTCAAACACAGGAGAAAGCCACATTCTCCCATGTCTGAACTTTGCCACCTTGCGAGCACACACAAGACGACGCAGAGTGTCTTCCCGCAGCGTGTGATTGGCTGGGGTGAAAGGTCTCTGGGAAGCAGAACACTGGAATAAACATACACAAACCTCATCATAAAACAGACTAATTCTCCTGTCTGCCTGGGGAAGACAGGAGACATAAACGGAGCCCAACGCCACAGCAAAGTGTCACACGGCTCTTATTATGTCTTTGACATATCACCAGGTAGCAGGCTATTTTTAAGTTACGAGCTTCTCTGCTCTGGCCAAGGAGGTCTGCTTAAAGGAAGGTGCAGGAAGCTGCTGATGGTTCCGAAAGGGAAAATGAAGTGGGAAAGGCGTGTGCAGTCTATCAAGCAAGCTCACTTCAGCCACCCTCTCAACTCCAAGGTCACACATGATTTTATGAGTTTTTCTCTTTTAAAGGCACAAACCACCAATAATACCAAAATGTAAGCCTGGAGCTGAGTGCAATGACATCGAGACCAAGGTCAGTCCACACGGCACAGAAGGAGATGTCAGGCCAAGGCTTGCTTCCCTATGCTGTCCAAGTGTGGCCAGACCTGCAGGATGCTGGGAGTTACTGGCCTGGTCAGAGCCTGGAAGGGTATTAGGTGTAGCTTGCCTGAGTACCAATGAGCAAAACGGAAGGAAGGAAATCCATTTACTGATGCAGGGAATGCAAACAGGAGAGACTACTCGACAGAAAGGTCATGTTGCCTGGGAACTGATTGTGGGCATTTTTCAGCCTTCTTGCTTGAGATGTTTAAAATAATGCCTCCCCTCTTCCAGGCTAAAAAAAGAAAAACAGATGTGCAGCCATGGACAAGAACCAGGTGAGCTCACGGGACAGGAAACCCAAGTTCCAGACCTAAAGCTGTTGCTGGAGTCTCCAAACCCCAGATTCGAATGTACTTTTTGCATGAAGGGTAGAGGTCAGCACACTCAGGAGCCAGGAGATCCAAACAAAAACCACTGAAGTCACTCCGTGGCTGGGATTCCTGGCAGACTTCAAGCGGCCTCTTCACAGCTCTGTTTCTGCCACTGTCATTTTATCTTCAATGAGCTCCACAGGTGGCAAATACAAATGTAAATTAAATTATTCGATTTCTCCCAGGACCTCCTGGAGAGAGTGAAGCCAGGGCTCTTTGGACAGTGCCATGAATCGGAGATGTGAATATTATAAAGATGAAACTGGGAAGAGATACATTCAAAATGTTTGCTTGGTGGCCTAAAAGGCTCCTAGTTCCTCAATGAGACATAATCGAGTAGATGAGCAAATAGGCTCCCCCACCCTCAAATACCTTACCTACTAGCCTGCTTGGTTGCTTTGGGATGGAGGTTTTGAGTTCCCCAGAGTGTCCTTAAAGACAAATCATGCTAAGAAAGGTGCCAGTCACATCCATTAATCCAACGAAGAATTTTTAGCATCTACCAAGTAGCAGAGACTGCACTGGGGATATAGCAGTGTTGACAACAGACATGGTTCTTGCCCTCAGGGATCTTAAAGTCTATCAGGGGACTCACCTGCTGGATTAGGAACAGCATGTATGAAGAGCTGTCAAAGAAGAGAGGTGCAGAATGCAGGGAAGTTTAGCTTGGGTATCAGAGAAGATCACCTTGGGAACACTGAGGGACAATGTTGTGATATTCTGGAAGGAATAGAGATGTGGAGACAGAGACAAGCATAGCATGCATAAGGAACAGAAAGAAGGCAACAACGGCTAGGACATAAAGAAGGAGGGAAGAGTCTTGTAGCACTAAGGAGTCCAGAAGGGTGGGCATAGTTGTGTCACAAAAGACCTGGAAGAGAGTGTCAGAAAGTTTAGTCCCCACTGAGAGAATAGGCGGCCACGGAGGAGTCTACTTCCAGAGGAGAGTGACAGGACCAGATTTGTGCAAAGACCTGCTGTGACCGATGTGTGAAGAACCCCTGCAGTGGAGTCCAAGAGGGCAGCAGGAAATTATTTCCAAAGCCTGAAAAAGACAACAGGACAACAGGACCAAGGCTGTGGCAGCAAGACTGGAGAAAAGTGGGCGTATCCTAACGCCTGGAGAGAAGTTTACAGTGAAGATCTCTCAGGGCACAGAGTCAGGGCTTAGGCGAGCAAGAGAGCTGTGTGATGATCACATCCAGTCCTTAGAAGGTGGGTCTTGGCACATCCATCCTGGAGATGGTGCAATGGGGACAGGCAAAGGAAAGTGAGGAGGATAAGGAGATGCACTGGATATAACTGTCCCACTTCATCATCTCCCACACTTACGTTAATCGTTACGCTATAAGAAATTTAGTTACCGTAGGAAAGAATTTAAGACTTCTTTCTTTAAACCAGGAGCTTGTATGTATTCCAAATATAAAGTGATTTGTGGGTTTTCATTTAAATGCTCTCACTGAGAAATCTATACATGGCTCAAGAGTAGCTGAACACATCTATAAAAGTCATAGCCCTGGATAAGACTATTATATTTTTCTATATCTCTTAACATCAGCAACTAATAATCTTGTTTTCTACCATATTTATTCACTTCTAAATCTACCAGTTGAGTTGCTGACTTATTAAGAGTTCATTCTTTTAGACTAAGTATATATCTTGGACTTGTCACTGTAATAATATAATTTATTCAAAAAGTATACAAGTGAAATATGAGAGCAAAGTGAGAATTATTTCTATGAGACTCAGGTTGGATGTGTGAAAGGAATTAACAGAAGTAAATCTCCAGCCAGTGCCATGGCTCAATAGACTAATCCTCCGCCTGGGTTCTAGTCCTGGTCGGGGCACCAGATTCTGTCCCGGTTGCCCCTCTTCCAGTCCAGCTCTCTGCTGTGGCCTGGGAAGCCAGTGGAGGATGGCCCAAGTGCTTGGGCCCTGCACCCACATAGGAGACTAGGAGGAAGCACCTGGCTCCTGCCTTTGGATCAGCACAGTGTGCCAGCCACAGTGCGCCAGCTGCGGCGGCCATTGGAGGGTGAACCAATGGCAAAAGGAAGACCTTTCTCTCTCTCTCTCACTGTCCACTCTGCATGTCAAAAATTTTTTAAAAAATTAAAAAAAAGAAGTAAATCTCCAAAAGAAAAGTTACTGTCAAACTAGGTACAAAAGATTGGATAAAAATAATCTAGACATATATTCTTTGAGTTTCTAGAGCAAATTATGTTTGGATCCACCTTGATGAAATGGAAAAAAATTATGGATATAGCTGGTGCAAGAAAAATTGCTTAGAACCCCAGTTAGAAGAGCTGCATGAAATGACTACTCGTTTTAGTCTTACCTAAAAACTGCTAACCATTCTGAACATCAGAAATAGTTAAATATTAGCAATTTCATGTTTTATGTGAGCCTAATATACATATTAAGAACACAGCCTTAGAGGTACAAGTATATCTTTTTGTTATATAATTGCCTCCTTGAGCCAATTTTCTTGCAATTATTTGCTTAGCTGCATCCTAACTACCCGAAACTTCTACCACTATACTGAAGGTGCTGATACAACAAAGCCAACTGCTGAGTCTCTATGATGATGAGGGAAACCAAAGAGGATCACAAACCCAGCCTTTCCAGCAAAGAGACTATTTGCTCAGCCACACCCGATTTCACCAGCACTGGTGAGGAGGAACTGGAAACCTTCGAGAACCTTCTGCAGATTGTTAATTGCCTGTTGTATAAATATGGTAAACTTTCTGAGTTTACTCTACAGTATATGCACACAGTTACTACTTGATGCTCTATTTATTCTCTTTGAACACATTGGCATCTTCCTGATGTCCTGAAAGAATCGCTAGCTATTGTCAGCGATGGCAGTGTGGGCTCCTAGATGAGCTGTCCCCTTAGAGACACTGCTTCACTGGGGCCTGTTTGTCAGAATTACACCTACACAGGGAGGCAGCCCATCGAGAAGAGTTACTCAAAGTGATGTCAGATTTTAATGACAATTACTTTACACATTTATCCTGAGCTCCACGGACGGAACACAAAGGATGTGAAACACGTGGACGCTGTCATACATGCGTACTTTCAGTGGGAAGGGATACTTAGTTTTCAGCAGATTCTCAAAAAATACCTTTCCCTAAAAGGCCAAGAATCATCTATAAGATGCTGCTCCGTGCTGGGACAGGAATGAGCCTTGAGTACGTAATGCTAAGTGGAAGCAGCCTCCTGTGTGTCCCTACTCATGCGCAAGTCCACTCCCAGGAAAACTATACAGAGAGAAGGAGGGTTAGTGGTTGCACAGGGCTAGGTTAGGAGTGAGGGGGTAAGGACAGAGGGAAATGAGAGTAAAAGGCACAAGGTTTCTTAAAATTGTGGCATGATTGCTCATATCTATGAATATATTAAAAAGTATACAGTTGTACATGAATTGTATTATATTTGAGTTGTATCTCTATAAAGACTTTAAAAAAAAAAAGGCATTTGTATAGACTTAGAATTTGCCGAAATTTTTCTTGTTCTTTATTTTGAGGCATTAATCTTCCAAGGATTATTAAGTGAGCCTCAGTCTTCTGATGCAAGTCCATTTCCCACGAAGCTGCAGCTAATACCCAGTCACAGGATAAAGGGCAAAGAGCCCAGACCACTTGTTAACCTACAACCCATCTCCAACAGGCTGATTTTACTGTCCTGTTCTGAAATAAACATTATCTAATAGTATAATTGTGAACAAGGCATTGTATGTGAAGTACCTAGCACAATTCCTGGCGCGTATTAGATGTTCAACAAAAGGTAGCATGCTTTTGAATCCTTTGCATATTAGCACTGACTTGGTTTAAAGTGACAGTGATTTTGTTTAACCCAGTTGACACGTTCATTCCCAGTACCATTGGGAAGTCCATCTAGCTTCAGGAACAGCTACAGGGATTCAAGTGACTTCTCAGGACACTGCATCCCTCCTCTTCCTCTGGCTCCATCCTCAGGCTTGCTTTCTGCATGTGCCGGCCAAGTTGCCAAAGCTCCAGGCTCACATTCCATCAGGAGAGCAGCACAAACCTCTGTCTAGGTAGCGCCTACAGAAGTTCTGGGCAAGACTCTCGTGGGCTCAGCTAACATCCATCTCTGAGCCGGGGGAAAGACTTGAATTATGTTCTGTGAATGGAGGATGGAGCAATTATGTTTTCTATCTGTGAATGGAGAACAGAACAGTCTCCAAACCGATGTGTTACTATCTATCTACAGACACGTATTCTCTTTCCCAAGCTGAGTTCTTTCTAGAATGAATGGTGAGGCAAAGAAATCTTAGAGCTTTTCATTTACTGATCACCTACCCCGTGAGAGGCTCTTGTCTCTTTCCACATTCCAGGTATTGTGTGCACAGGAATCTTCAGACACAGAGAGCCTGCTAGATGCCCAGGCTAACGAGAATCCCGCAATCAGTTGCACACATCTCCTAACAGCAGTAAAGACCAGTTGAAGTCTGCAGGAGACAGCTTTGCAAGAAATGTGGATAGAATTATGTGACATGGGTAATTTTACTTATTGAATATTTGCTCCGTTGTGATTTAAGCAAAGACAACAAGAAAGCACAAACGAATGTTTCGGGAAGCCCCTGCAGTGTTAGGCAGGGACTGATGGGAAGAGGCCGGCAGTGGGTCTGTGTTTGCCAGTGGCCAGGCCTTGTAGAGTAGAACTCTGGTCTAGCTGATGGTCAGCCCACTGGGGGGCCGACATGGGTGTAAATCAGATGCATGACATGATTCTTCCTTCAGGCCATTTTGCAGGCTGTTTGGATTTAATTTGTGGGTGTCTTTTCTTTTTTCCCAAAAGCAGACTTCAGATCATAGAGGAAATTCAAGGCTCCAGGATGCACTACTGAGCTGTGCCCGCCCCTGGGGCCTGTTTCCCATCTCTACATGTTTTCATGGGTGATTCTCATTATGTACGAGGCATGGTACACATGTGTCTCCCTTGCCTCAGAAGGGCCTGAACCCAGCTGCTTATTATTGCTAATAAATAAAAATGGCTTCTTTGCAGATATTGCATCATCAAAAAACCAATAGAAGACTGTGGTGTCACAAGTAAGAGTGTGTATTTTGGACTCCAATCTGGCTTTGAATCCTTACCTCCCACTTTTTCTTTTATTGACATCACACCAAATAACTGATGTTTGTTGGTTATGTTTGTCTTTCCCAGTAAGAATATAAGCTCCAGGAGGGCAGCTAATTTTTCTTTACTGCTATATTCCAGGCCCTGTTCTTCAAAGGTATTCAAATATTTGCCAAATGTGTGAATTTAGAATCCATCATTTAGCATTTCTACTTTCACACTTACGTGGTTGATACAGAACAGAGTTTAACACCAGTATCTGAATGTTTTGTCTTCATCTTCTCCCTAGTCCATCAGCCCAGAGAAAAGTTTTGTCTTTATGTATAAAACAAACACCTGTACTTAGGTCAGCATACACTCTTCCCTGCTCTAAGTTTAATGCATAAACTCTACGGAATAAGTTCTCTACTTTTATTTTTTTAATAGCAAGAGCATAAGAAAAAAGATCTTTTTTTGAATATTCATGGGAAGTGTCTTCCAACAATGCCTGCCTCTAGAAAATAAGACATACATGTACTTTGGCTGTTACTGTTTTTTTTCTGTGGCCTTCAAAATACTACATTCAGGGGCCAGTACCGTGGCTCACTTGGCTAATCCTCTGTGGCACCCGCATCCCATATGGGCACCGGGTTCTAGTCCTGGTTGCCCCTCTTCCAGTCCAGCTCTCTGCTGTGGCCCAGGAGTGCAGTGGAGGACGGCCCAAGTGCTTGGGCCCTTTACCTGCATGGGAGACCAGGAGGAAGCACCTGGCTCCTGGCTTCGGATCGGTGTAGCTCTGGCCATAACAGCCATTTGGGGGGTGAACCAACAGAGGGAAGACCTTTCTCTGTCTCTCTAACTATCTGTCAAATAAATAAAAATACTATGTTGAAACTCAGCGCTGGAAAAGGACTTCTTCATCCTAAACTATGTGAAACAGAACAGATCAACAGTTACCAGTGCTGCTCAGGACACGGCAACTTCTCACTCTGTCAGCATAGCTCCCTACGGTATCTACTTCTCTAACCGATTGACAACCCTTTTTTGGGCCCTCCCTGGATTGTAACACCGCTGTGTGGTGACCAAACTGAGCACTCTTGCTTTCACTGCAGAGTTTTACACACCTTTGCTTAATGCACGATACACCGATTTCACAGTCCAACTCCAGGCAGGCGATCTCCAACTTGAGGCTCATAATCATGACCCCTACCATGGGAAGTCCTTGTATTTAGATCCTGCTGTCTAAAGCCTGTTTCCTACCTGCTCTTTCTTCAGAGCTATTTAATAAAGGTTTTCCTGGAAAGGGGAGGTTACTCTCATCCCCTCTGTAACTGGTAAATGACACTGAAGAGTTCATTTGGAGAAGACGTGCAGAGTTAGAAGTCCAAATATACATCTGAAAGTGCCAGTTTCCTTTCTAGCAGTGAAAATAACTAAATATAGTAAGATCAATTGGAATGAAAATTTCAGAGAGCAACAGAAATATTTCTTCCCAAGGAAACCCTGGCGTGTAGATGGGCAAGTCAGGCCACCAGGTGATATTCCAGCATAGCCACTTCCAGGAAGGGCTCTAGAAAGATGGAGCCCTCCTCCTAGTCCTCCATGCGCTTCCCCACTTCCTCCCATATCCCCAGCCTCCAGTGTGGGGAACTGGGAGGGCAGGGATGTCATAACCCAGGCTATGGCAGCCATGGGACAGAGGGACATGCAACCAGACCAAGAATTGGTAAGGCTGGGAGCAATCCCTTGGTTCTCAGTGCTTAAATCCAACCCAAAAGATTCCTAAATTCAAGTTTGGCTTTGTCAACCTCAGACTTTGGGGAAAGGGACAGCTCAGTAGAATATTGAATTGTCTGGTCCCTAGGGAAAACCAGATACATCAGACACTCATGGACAAGTCACCGTATAAAGCATTCATGTGACTGCTCTCACTTTGATTCTTTGCACACTTGGCAATCTTCTCAGAGTTGGCCTTCTTGCATTCATTGTTTTGGATTTAACAAAAGACTTGACAGAAACTGGCTGAAATAAAGGATATTTTCTCAAAGGAAGAGTTGTCAGAGGTATGGCAGGCCCAGGGTTGGTTAGTTCAGAGGCTCAACACTGTCATCATCAAGCAAAAGATTATTTTAATAATTCTGATCTGCTGTCCTTGGGGAGTTGGCTTCAGTCCTAGTTTGTCTTCCATGGTCAAAAGATGGTGGCAAGAGTCCTAGCCAGAACATCCTTACACAACCAGATGTCAGGGCCATAGTGAGACTTACATTTCTTTGTGAACAAGAAAACTTTCTCAGGCCTTTCCTTACTCTTCTCAAAACCTCTTTATTCATCTTATTAGTCATAACTTTTTCCATAGCCTTGTCTAAGCCAATTGTCAGTAGGGGTAATGCAATCACTACAGTTAACTTGGACTAATCAACACTAAACACCTTTTGGTCCTGGGGTGGGCTCAGTCTTCCAAAAGCCTATGGTCATAGTATGTATCAGACTTCTATTACTAAGAAAAGCCTGGGGGAAAAGGCTATTGTATATGATTAACTCTCTGCCACACCAAGAACATTTCCTGCAAGGAAAGATGCATAGATGGAGAATAACTCTCTGGTCCCCATGGCAGTGGTATCAATACTTTCAAATTGGCATTCTTGCTTCAAAATTTGATTCTTCTTCAGAAGCAAGCAAAGCTCCAAGGAGGAAGAGGTGACATGTTAAACTTCAAACCCTTGATGACTATCAGATCTGCTGTCTTACAGCATGGATGGACAAGTGCCTGGCAATCTCAAGGGCTGCGTGGGATGGACAAGAGAAATGGAAAAAAAAATAACCTATTGAGGGCTCTTGATACTCCAGGCACTGTGCCAAGCAGATACCAAGGAGACAGAGCATAGTGTTGCCCCTTACCCCTAGAAATCCACAACAGCCTCATCACTCTGCTTTGGGGTAGTCTTTGTGGCGAGAACCAGACCCAACCAGACCTCCTGGAGTCCAAGACGCTTTGGCCTTTTGACTGCCCAATCAGTGAGCATGGCTAGTCTTCTCCCAGCTAAGACAGAGGGAACAGGTAATATTACAGCCGAGCATGGGGAGAGAGTGCATGCAGCATATTTCAATCCCTGGGTTTGTGGCTCTTATCAGTAGACAAAGCCAGTTCTACCTGCCCCATTCTATATGAGTCAGGTCCCAACCCCTGTTCTCTAGCAGAAGATCAATGGCATTTCTTCGGAATAATATCTACATATAAGACAGTCTTAAAGTGGGCAAGCAACAAGTTGGGTAAAAGGCGGAAGGGGAAAGAGCAGGGTTCCATGAGGGAATGAGCAAGGCTGCACACAAGCCCATCCTCAGGAGTGGGACAGGCAATGAGAGCTTACACACCAATCCCCTAGTAAGGCAGCGGGAATATTAACGAATTCCAAGCAACCTCAAGAACACAACCCCTGTAAGCAGTAATGTGGGGGCTGGCGCTGTTGCATAGCGGGTAAAAGCTATCGCCTATAGTGTCGGCATCACACATGGGGGCTGGTTCGAGTCCTAGCTACTCCACTTCTGATACAGCTCTCTGCTATAGCCTACTAGAGCAGTAGAGGATGGCCCAACTTCTTGGGCCCCTGCACCCTTGTAGGAGACCCAGAAGAGGTTTCAGGCTTCGGATTAACCCAGCTCAGGCCCTTACAGCCATTTGGGGAATGAACCAGCAGATGGAAGGCCTGCCCCCTCACCTTCTCTCTCTGCCTCTGCCTTTCTGTAAAAAAATCTTAAAAAAAAAAAAAAAAAAGCAGCAATGTGTTGGCACCATGAGCCTTACTTAGTAGGCATTTGGGCCTTGTGGGTATATTAGAGTAAGCAGACAGGGTAGATTTTTGTTACTGTCACCATGGTTAAAAGTAATTTGAATAAACTAGACATACTAAAGGGAAAAATAAAGTGAATTCCCAGAAAAATAACCACATCTATTACTAATGCCCAGTGGGTAAGTTATTTAAGTAATTTACTACTGCCCATATGGATGTGGATATTTACCCAGGCAATGATAATTAGTAGCATTGTCCAGAGAAATTTACCCCTGGAGATGTAAACAATAGAAATTTACTGAAGCTTCTAGTTGGGCATAAACCACCATTTGACTTCATATTTTTACTGATAAAGAAAATGAACAGAACACAGATTCTATCACACAAACCAATACTTAATAGCCATCCTTGTGGGAACTACTATTGCCCCTTCTAATGCTTATGCAATTAGGATGAGGTCGTTAGCTGGCAGTATATGAACATGTATGAGAACACTATGAAATGAGACCACCAACCAAAAGAAAGTTTAAAGACTGAAGATGAACACTTCAACTCAAAGAAAATTATTATAAACCCAGGAGTCACAGAGGGTGAAAATTCTGAACACCTGATGACAACTCCAGTAAAGGCGAAGGAGACAATAACTTCCTTAACATGTCCCAACTTTCCCGCATATAGAACATGGAAACATGTACTCATGGTAAAGTGCACATGCCACCACACAAGACATGGGAAACGTGATGATAATGATGACGTCAGGACCTCAGAATTTTCCAAACTCCTAAGAAAAAATAGAGTCTGTTAAGATCCCCTAAGTCTTAGGTGATCAATGTGAAAATGAGGCAAGATGTGAATACATTGTAGGCCCCGAGGGAGGGAGGGACCACAGGGTAAGCCAATTTTCAGCAAGGTCTTAAAAATGTCTTTTTAAAAATTTAATTATTTTATTTAAAAGGCAGTTACAGAGAGGCAGAGGCAGAGAGAGAGGTCTTCCATCTGCTGGCTCACTCTCTAGAAGGCCATAATGGCTGGAGCTGCGCCACTCTGAAGCCAGGAGCCAAGAGCTCCTTCCAGGTCTTCCACAAGGGTGCAGGGGCCCAAGGACTTGGGCCACCTTCCATTGCTTTCCCAGGCCATAGTGGAGAGCTGGATCGGAAGCGGAGTAGCCAGGACTTGAACCTGGGCCTTATGGGATACTGGCACGGCAGGTGGCAGCATTATCCACTATGCCACAGCACCGGCCCCCAAATTATATCTTAAAAATAGGGTGTTGGTTGTGATGTAAAAAATCGTAGACAATGATATTAAGATGCAGGCATATAGGATGTGTGAATGAGAAATGCATGCATGAGGGAAGAAACTCAGCCAGCCTTGCTCACCATTGACTCTTCGGTATTTAGAGCTCTGCCTGACACCTAAAAGGTGCTTAAAAAGTTGGGGCCGGCACTGTGGCACAGCGGGTTAACACCCTGGCCTGAAGCACCGGCATCCCCTGCCGGTTCTAGTCCAGGCTGCTCCTCTTCTGATACAGCTCTCTGCTATGGCCTAGGAAAGCAGTAGAAGATGGCCCAAGTCCTTGGGCCCCTGCACCCACGTGGGAGACCTGGAAGAAGCTCCTGGCTCCTGGCTTCAGATCGGCACAGCTCCAGCCGTTGCGGCCAATTGGGGAGTGAAATAGCAGATGGAAGACCTCTCGCCTCTCTTTCAAGTAAATAAATCTTTAAAAAAAAAAGTGTCGGAGACCAAGTGAATGCTGAATGCCGACTGATCAGCTGGCCCAACGACCCTTGCATCCCTTCTGCTCTTCTGCAGTGTACTTCCCTCCAACTCTGTCACCCAAGGCCGTACGGTCACCCCACCTTTCCCATTCTTTCCTTCGTATTTACTTTTGTCTCATCAATTTATGGGGTTGCTCAGCAGATGTTTTGACTCCAATTGGGAAAACAAGCTCAAAGTGCTATCAATGTCACCTGACCCAGACTCCCAAAACAAGCCTAGGAAATGTCAACTCGAAGGATTTGGTCTGCTTTTCAGATCACATGAGGCTGCTCCAAACATGTACTGAATCTGAGCTTCTTCCCTGTCTTTCCCGAGCAGCCTTCCTCCCAAGGTGACCCCCGCCCAGTGCCATTCCCACCTACGGTGACTCCAGAACTCTGGAAGACAGCCGCTCCCCATTATCTAAACCAAAGTGCGGAATTAAAATGGCATTAAAGCCAGAGTCACTACCCTGAACTTGAAGATTACAAAGCTAGACTCAATTACTTTATCTATAGGAAAACCACTACTTTGTGTTTTCGCCACTAGAACTGAAGGTTGTTCTTCAGAAAGAAAATGTATCCCCTGCTCCAAGAACATGGTCCTAGCTATGAAGTCAAAGGCGTGACCCTCATGTGCTGGAGGTCTTTGGCCATTTAACTGTTGATCTCTGACTTACGGGGAAAATTAGCTCTTCCTGGATCCCAGGAAATTCTGAAAAGCAAGTGGCAGCTCTAGGACAAATGTCTGGCCTCCCCGAGTGAGGCTTGAATAAAAAAGTTATTTCTTAGAAAAAGGTATGGCACCAGCCTCTGAGATTGTAGGAGACCCTCTTGGGACATTGTCCCATCACAAAGTGGAGACCCTGTATGGAGCCCTGGGAGACAGTTCCAATGGCACTTCCTTAGCTATGGTGGCCTCACCTCCCGTTCTAAGCACAGGGACTAATGTGCTTAGACATGACAGGAGCAGTTCAGAACCTCCTCACTTAAGTAGTCTGTCCTCACAGTCCCCATTTCTGATTCAACTCTCTCCTTCAAGACAGCCCTCTCAGACTGGTGCTCATGGCCACAGAGGCAAACAGCGTGTAGCAAGTAGATTGGATTTCCTTGGGATACCCACTGGAAGCCAATTATGGAACACACAGGAGAACCTAATCTGAGAAGCAGGTGTGAGGAGCTCCAGGTGAGACCTGCAGAAGAGGGATGTAAACAGGCAGGTTGGAGGTGATCAAACCTGGTGAGAGGAAACTTAGGAATAGAAGGAACTTGCCAAAGCCAACATCCAGAAAGTTCTAAAAGAAAGATCCACTTACCGTGGGCTTGAACTCCTTAGAAAAGTCCTTCACTGGTATCTCCAAGCAGGCTGAGAAACAAAAAGTGACTAGAGCTTACCTTGGGAAAGAAGAGTCGTTGAAGCAAGGGACAAATGAAGGCCAAAGGGACCAAGGGCTGAGGGTGCGCACAGAGAAGCTCAAGTTGGCAACAGGAACAGCCCAGGAAGTGAAGCACAAGCAGAGGTCTCGCCTTCCAGGAAAGCTGAGCAAGGGGCACGTGTAGCTTCGCTCGCTGTAAAGACCTTGCAGAAGAATTAAGCAAATAAACTGATTGACGTCTGTGGTGACTTCATCTCCAAGATGCAGAAGATCTGATCAGAAGTCTTGACCAGGAGTCAGTCCTCCCCTGGGTTCATTCTGTCTTTAACATTCTGTGTTCTCTCTCAGCCTATACTTGTACTTAAGTTAGTTTTCTTTTGAAGACTAAACAGTTCCTCTTAGGCAAAAGCACACACGGCCTTACGGGTTGGTTTAGACTAGGGGGGCCTGTGGAGGCCAAGAAGTCCCATGGTGTGCTGCCCACACAGTAGACAAGAAAGCCAGGATCCGGAGACCTGAGAACCAGGGAAGCCCGTGACGAAATTCTCAGCCCCAGGCTGAAGCTCCAGGCCCAGGCACCTGCTACACTAAGTCCCAGAGTCCGAAGGCTGGAGAACCTGAAGGTCTGATGTCTGAGCTCCCACAACAGGGGGAACTTGCCTTTCCTCTGTCCTTTTATTCCATCTGGCCCCTCAACTGATCGGATGATGCCCGCCCACATTGGGTGGGGGTGGAGCTGCCTCCTGAATCCACTTATTTGAATAATGCTAGGCTCGTCCAGAAACATCTTCCTAGACATGCCCAGAAATCATGCTTTACCAGATACCTGAGTGTCCCTTAAACTGGTCACGTTGACGACTAAGGGAACCGCTACACCAATAGAAAAAAATAAATTAAAAAAACCCTCTGAAAATGGATTAGTTGCTGATACTTAAAGAACAGAAGAGGTCTCAGGGCAACAGCACCTGGCGCCAAGTTGTAGCTGCAGCGTAATCCCAGCTGGAACTGTCAGATTCCCTCCCCAGTGGGACTCACGCTCTTGCCCCCAGTCCTCACTACTCCTTGTTCTCTCCTGCCTTAGTTATTAGAGCCTGTAAGGCCCTTGGGGAGCTGCTCTTTGAAGCCTGCCTCTCTCACTGTCCTATTGACTCCTGTAGGAAGACGAGGTTCTCAGAACTCAGTGACTAGCGTCTCTTCTGGCTCTCTGCTTTTGGGGGACTGTAACAAGTCACAGCTGAAACCTTGGAGCGTCCATTTCCTCCAGCAGTGATGCTCCAAGGAGTTAGCTGAGATGCAGATTCTAATCTAGCAGGTCTGGAGTGGAGCTTGAGAGCTTGAGAGTTCCAAAAAGCTTCCAGGTGGAGCTGGTCTCCACCCACACTTCTGTAGCAAGGCCCCGCTTGCCTTGAGATGCCCTTCCACTGGATCAGTGGAGTTGAGAATCAGCTGGGGGTGTTCTAAACACACCAATGCCTAGTCTGCAAGCCCAGGATTCTGACTTAATTGGTTTGGAGTGGACGCAGACATGGGCTCTCTCTCTCTCTCATGTCTCAGATTATTCTAATTTGCCTGCAGTTGAGAAACACCATGCAAAGCAGCATTCATCCTCAAACTCAACCTGCTGCTTCTACATGGAGCCTCAGCTGTCCTATGAAGATATGAAATCCCCATTGGTCTGATAGGTTAGCCAACAGTGGTTACTGGGAGGTTAGAGTGCGCACAGGGCCCTCTGGTACCTCAGCTGAACCTCATGTCCCCATTCTAAGCTCCTCCAAGCGGCTGCAGCCCAGATTTCTGGGCCAGTTCTCTTGGTGACCTCACCTGCTGTCCTTGGCACTGAACCCCCAGGAACCCAACCTGATTACTCTCATGCCTTGGCTCACATGTCTGGATGACTCAGCTCCAAAGTGCTTACCATCGAACAAGCCTTTTGCATTCTCTCCCTCCCAGTCTGCAAGGCCTCTTCAGCTCGGACACAGTCTTTTCCAGTTTGCTCCCTTCCACCCATGTGTCTCTTCCTGTGAGGCTCTTTGTTCCCACCAAATGAAATCAGGTGGTAGGCAACTAGCCTACCCAAAGTGGGCTCCTGACCTGCCATCAGCCTGGGCCTGGCCGTCCCTACGTCTCCTCTGCTCTTTCATTAGCCCATCTCCCTCCGAGCACTGTACTAGGACAGGGACACACAAGAGCCCTCCTTCCTGCCCTGCCCTACCTCCACATACACAAGTCTTTCCTCTTCCCCCACTTCAAGGCTTGTGAT
Source organism: Sylvilagus floridanus (assembly GCA_949820135.1). NCBI lineage: Eukaryota > Metazoa > Chordata > Mammalia > Lagomorpha > Leporidae > Sylvilagus > Sylvilagus floridanus. The sequence continues at coordinate 61,842,533 of OX463246.1, read as the reverse complement.
CTGCCTCTTAGCCATTCGTAAGGCTATTTCACTGGGCAATGTGGCAAAAGCCATCCCAGACCCAACACCACTGAAACCCTGCTCACTTTCTTTAGCCTTTGGAGCTTTGTTTCCTAGGAACTGTCAAGAATTCATGAGTTTCAGGCTGTGGATAGGTAGTTAAGGAGTGGGATACCCTGCAGGAAAGGGGTACCCTACTCCCAGGCTCGGAGCCCACCCCTTGTTCTTCCCCCAACCACCGAAGCCCTTCAGAATCGGAGAAAAAGCTAGATGCCTGCTCGCTGTCCTGTTTCAGAGACGGCTCTGCCTCTCCCCACCCCAACCCTCAGAGGCCTTGAACTAGAACTTACAGCTTCTTGGTACCTATGAAAAGCAGGCGCATGGCCTCCTCTTGGAACAGCTGCATTTTTCTTGGAAGTGGAAAGAAGAGAACAGAATGACTTGGCTCAGTGGGGGAAGTTTGCTCTCATCCATGAAAACTTTTATTTCTTTTTCCTCATTTTGTTGTCCCAAATCTTCCATCCCCCAGCCAGAATGTTCAAATTCATACGTCTATATGCTGAGAAAATTTTGAATGAATGAATAGGTAAATACATGCAGTCAAAGGGATGACCACATTCAAAGGCAAACCCCCACAGAAAGCCCAATAAATGTTTAGTAAGCATCACCATGGGCTAGGACTGGACACTGAAGATAAAGTAGTGAATAAGATGGCACAGCCCTTGCTGTCTTCCAGCTTCCTGTTCAAGCAGAATTAATTTGCATGATTTCATGTCCCAGAGCCTGTGCACCCGAAGGCAGCATTATCTGGGGTGGAGCTGACCATCAACGTGGATCAGCAAACAGCACCAGGCTGACAGTTCCCTGACTGCCCCTGGGTTCTACGGTCTTGAGTCTGGAGGCAGGGGCCGATGTTGGTAGCAGTTTCCCTCATCCCTGTATAGTTGAAGCAGTATTCAACTAGTAGATCTGTCTTCTAAGCCTGGCTTTGATTGCTCTTAGACGTACGTTCCTAGGGGAGAACTATTAAATATAGATTTATTTCCTCATTTTTTGGTAGAATAAGAGCTTCCTCTTACAGAGCCTCCCTGAGAAAAGGTCCAAGGGGGTACAGTTTTTGAGCCCTACAGTCTATCTTCATACCAAGGACAAAGCAGTGAACCACAGCATAAAACACTGGCAGGAAATCAAAACCACAATGAGATATCATCCCAGTCCAGTCAAAACGGCTACTACAAAAAGGCAAAAGAAAACAAAACAAAAAAGTGGCCATTGCCAGTGAGGATTCAGAGAAAGGGGGATCCTTATATGTGTTGGTGGGAATGTAAATTAGGATAGCCTGTGTGGTCTCTCAAAACTAAAATAAGGGGTGGGCATTGTGGAGCAGTGGATTAAGCTGCTGCTTTGGGTGCCCACATCTATAGGATCGGAAGCAGTGCCAGCTACTCTGCTTCTAATCCAGCTTCCTGCTAATGCATCCTGGGAGGAAACATGATGCCTCAAGTACTTGGTCCCTGCCATCCACATGGAGGATCTGGATGGAGTTGGGGGATCCTGGCTTCAGCCTGGCCTGTCCCTGGTTGTTGTGAGCATTTAGGGAGTAAACCAGTGGATGGAAGATAGGTGTCTTGTCTCTCTCCCTTTCTGTTACTCTTCTTTTTAAGGAGATAAATAAACCTTTTAAAATACTTTATTTATTTTATTTGAAAGACAGAGTTACAGAGAGAGAACGGGAGAGATATTGTCCATCTGCTAATTCACCCTTCAAATGGCCTCAATGACTGGGGCTGGGCCAGGCTAAAGACAGGAACCTGGAACTGCAGCCAGATCTCCCGTGTGGATGGCAGGGGCCCAAGCATTTGGGTCATCCTCTACTGGTTTCTCCGGTGCATTAGCAGGAAGCTGGATTGGAAGTGGAACAGCTGTGACTCAAACTGGCATTCATTTGAGATGCTAGTATTGCAGGCAGCGGCTTAACCCACTGAGCCACAATGCTGGCCTCTAAATATAAACACTTTTAAAACAACGAAACAGAAGAAGGGGAGAGGGAGGGAGGGGGGAGGGGGAGGAGAAAGGAAAGGGAGAGGGAGACATCTTCCATCTGCTGGTTCACACCCCAAATGGCTGCAGTGGCTGGAGCTGGGCCAGTCTGGAGACAGGAGTCAGCAGCTTCTTCCAGGTCTTCCACATGGATGCAGGGGCCCAAGGACCTGGGCCATCTTCTACTGCTTTCCCAGGCCATAACAGAGAGTGGGATCAGAAGTGGAGCAACCAGGACTCGAACCAACACCCATATGGGATGCCGGCATTGCAGGCAGTGGTCTTACCTGCTACGCCACAGTGCTGGCCCCATCTGTTTACTTTTAAATGTTACCTTTTTTTTTTTTCTTTTAATTTCAATGAGCTTTCCATACAATTTTTAAATAATATCTTATTACAGACAAAATATTGTATCTCTCTGAAAACTAATCACGGCCATTAAACACGTAGAGTTTTCCTCGCTGCCTGGAGTTTTCCTTCCCCTACACTGCTTCCTTGTCATTTCCTTGTCATAGTATCTGTGTTGCATTACAAGGCTTTACGGATTGTGAAAAGCTATTGCTGACATTTATATCCAGTCATACTTTTACACCAATTATGTAGGTTTTACTCCTTGCTTTGCCCTTTTTAATTCTCACTGCTAGTCTTTTATCCTATGACTTAGCTCTTTGTTTTTGAAATTTTAATTTTGATGTATCATTTAGTAAGCTGCAGGACACCCTCAATTTTTTAAGATGCAACACGTAGGAAGTACATTTCTGGAATCTATCTCAGTCTAGAAACGTACCTCTGTTGCTTTAACAGATGAAAACAATGAGGACAGTACTCTTGGTTTGTAAATTCTCCCTTCAAAATCTTGTTAACAGAGCATCATGACTCTTCTGGCATTTATAGCTGCAGACACAAGTTTGAAAACGTGTCTGACTGCGTGCAGTTGTGGGCATATCTTTCTGTCTAGAAGCACGTACATTTATTCACTCATTCTCGTAATTTAAGGTTTTGGTAGGATTTTAATTTTTTTAGAATAAGTTTTGGCTGAACCTAGGGGCCTTTTACATCTGCAGATTCAGGAATGTTTTTTCTTCCTTGAAAGGCTTTCTTTTTCATCATGATTTGGACATCATTGCTGTGCTAACGACTCCAGTTTCTGTTTCAGGGAATCTGCACTCTTACTTGGTTCTCTGTTTTCTCGAACAGTCCCTTCCTAACCACCATCTTCTCTTGCATCTTAAAATATTTAACCCCAGTTTTCTTGATTTTCTGGAAGAATTTAAGGTCTATCCCCCATATTACTGATTACTGCTGATTACAACTGTGATGCAATTATTTTTAAAAAGATTTATTTATTTGAAAGGCAGCAGGTCTGGCATTATGGCATAACAGGTTAAACTGCTGCCTGCGATGCCAGCATCTCATATGGGCACAAATTCCAGTGCTGGCTGCCCCACTTCCAATCCAGCTCCCAGTTAGTGCACCTGGGAAAGCAGCAAGAGATGCCAGTACCCACGTGAGTGACCCAGATAGAGTTATAGGCTCCTGGTTTCGGCCTGGCCCAGCCCTGGCCATTGTAGCCATTTGGGGAATAAAGCAGTGGATAGAAGATCTCTACTTCTCCCCCTCCTCTCTCTGTAACTCTGCCTTCCAAATAAATAAAATTAAATTTTAAAAAAGAAAAGAGTTGGTGGTGGGGAGAGAATATCTTCCATCAGCTGGTTTACTCCCCAAGTGGCTGCAATGGCTAGGGATGGGCCAGGCCAAAGCCAGGAGCCTGGAACTCCATCCTGGTCTCCCACATGGGTACAGAGGCCTAAGCATTTGGGCCATTATCTACTGCTTTTCCAGGCACATTAGTAGGGAGCTGGATTGGAAGTGGAGGAACTGGGCCTCAGCACACAAACAGGATGCCACTGTCACAGGTGGTAGCACAACCCACTTATGTCACAATGTCAGCTCCAGAACTTTCTTTGATGAATACAGATTTCATAGCTATAGCTTTAGAAATATAGCAGTTCTTCCCCTCATACCTGCCCTCCCACCGTCAAACCATCCCACCTCCTATTCCCTCTCCTATCTCATTCTTCATTAAGATTCATTTTTAATTATCTTTATATACAGAAGATCAACTCTATAGTAAGATCTCAACAGTTTGCACCCACACACACACACAGTATAAAGTACGGTTTGAAGACTAGTTTTACCGTTAATTCTCATAGTACAACTCATTAAGGACAGAGGTCCTACATGAGGAGCAAGTGCACTGTGATCCTGTTGTTGATTTAACAATTGACACTCTTATTTATGACATCAGTGATCACCTGAGGCTCTTGTCATGAGCTGCCAAGGCTATGGAAGCCTTTTGAGTCCACAAAATCTGTTACTATTTAGACAAGGCCATAATCAAAGTGGAAGTTCTCTCCTCCCTTCAGAGAAAAGTAAACCCCTTTTGAGGGCCCCTTCTTTCCACTGGGTTCTCACTCACAGAGATCCTTCATGTAGATCATTTTTTGCCACAGAGTCTTGGCTTTCCATGCCTGCAATGCTCTCCCGGGCTTTTCAACCAGATCTGAATGCCTTAAGGCGGTACTTTCTTATTATTTTCATTTTCTGCCATAGCACCTGATATGCTTATTGTATTATGAGCTCTTCAAAGCATTCTCATGCATGCTTTTCCTTCCTACTTCATATAGTACTGAGGATGCTAATTATTTTCTAGAAATTCATTCTTACAATCATTTTTATTACTATGCAGTCCTCAACATCATTGGTTCTACAGGTATCAAAATTGTCAGGGAAAAATGCCCCAGGCTGGGAGATAACAACCCAACAGGCTACGCTGATAAAGGTGGTGTCCAGATCTCTAGCGGTCTGTGGTCCACTGGAGGGCAAGGTCTATGACCGTCGGTGACAGGGATGTGTGCCTGCATGCAGCTCAGTTCTTGCTCGCTCACAGTCATGCACTGCATTGGCTCAGCTGGAAAGATGTGGCAAAATGTGCCCTTATTTGCAAGGCCTTAATCACTGACATGCTGAAAATTCTGATCCTTTGTAAGCATGCTGCCAGAGCTCTGGGTCTCAGCCCCTGTTTAAGAGCTGCATGTGAGGTACCAGCACCAGCAATGCTCTCCCACTGTCAGCCTCCAGCAGCATCCATGGATTAACACACACAAGTGGAGAAGGGAGCCCACGTCTGTTAAACAGGCACTCCACACTTAGCAGGCTTCACACTCCTTGTTGTCTATGAACAAAGATGAGAAGGAAAGTAGAGGACAGTGTGCAAGGTCACCCATTTCTTTCTACTGAGGGAGTGGCACTGCCCCATGACACAAAGGGATGCACAGGGAGCTTGTGGGTACACTGTGGGGTTATTTTCTCCTTCCATCAGATCCAGCAGCTACACTAAAAGTCTCACTCCACTTCCAGTTTTGTTTGTTGAATGTTAATCTATTTTCATCTTTATTTGAGCCTATATGAATATATCTTTCGAATTGGAAACAGAGAGGCAGCATCAACTACTGCTAACTAAAGAGCCAACTCGACAGGAATCAGAACTTTACCAGGAATGAACTCAAATGAAAGTCAGGATGCCAGGGAAAGGGAGAAAGTGCGGGTAAGGAAATGAACATCCTGCCCAGGTGTGCTCCGGTATCTGAGTACCTGTGGTTCCAGACCATTCCTTTTGCTTGTCTTTTCATGTGTCACACAGGAGCCATCCCACCCTCTGCTCTGTCCCTTTCCAACCACACTGTGTCTGGAGGGAATTTCATGCCTGACTTGCTCCAGCTCTAGAACCCAGAGCCCTTTGGAGGGCTCTATCCTGGCCCTGGGCAGTCAACTCCAATCTGCCTTTCTCAGGTAGATGCCTACACTGCTACTTTCTATGAACTTTCTACGCACACACTTTTCCAATTACCCCCCTCGTCTCTCCTCCACCCCGCCTGGCTTCTTCATGCAGCTGTCATCACTTAGGTATAGACTTCGTGCTTATGTTACTTGTGTTTTGTGCCTATCCATTCTCTTCGTCCGATTTCCACAGTTAGACTGCATGCTCCTTGACCAGAGGGACCCAGTCTTCATTTCCTTTGTAAGTTCTCACAGTCTGATGTGTGCCCACACAGGGAGGCCCCTCAAATTGAGATGACTGCATGTTTCCTTTTGCACATTCTCCCCCAACTGTAATGACAGGGATTTTCTCTCCCCTCTGTAGCTGCTGTTTCTTAATCACTTCTCATTTCCTTCCCCATTAACTTCAGTCCTACAAGGTTTTCAACAGAAGTCAGAAAAACTCTCTTCTCCACTTGCATCTACTCCCTGTGACTTTATGCAAGTTGTTTAGCTTCAGTGAGCTGTGGACTCTAATATATCTTTGTAAGGGAAGGGTGGTGGGAATGAGATGGCTTTCCCAAAGGGTTCCTGTTTGCTCCTAATAGTAGTGAGTGCACACTGTGCTCCTAGGTCCGCCCAGGTTTGGAGCTCACCATCGGTGATTGTGTTAGTTCTTGTCTTTGGGCAGTAGAGCACATGTTGACTTGAGAGGTCTAGGAAGACCTAGACATGTGGGCATGGCTATTCAAATGGCAAGCCCTTGTCTGGATACGAGTCAGATGGAACTTTGTTTCCTGGATGTCTGAGAATTCTGGAGGCCAAGAGTATCTCTTCTGGGCTTCCTTATTCACAGTTTGGTGTTGGAAATGAACTCCCAAATGAGAGCATGGCTTCCACCTGGGATTCAAGCCCCCACTTAAATTCCTTGTCCGGAATGAAACTCTCAAATTGGTAATAGCATTGCAGCCCTAGTACAGTCATACAATATTTCCTATGTCTGCCGTTTCATTCCAAAATATTGTGTACTTAGCCTTTATCCTAGAGTAGCTCAGTGGTGTCATATTCCTTCCAGTAATAGCATTGGCGTTTCCAGCACCTGATTCCAAATGAATCATATATGGTCTTATTTCTGAAATTGACATCAATTGATGTTAGGCCTGGGATTTATGTAATAGCTCAGATGTTTATGAGCACCATCCCAGTATGGCCTCCTCTCAAGCCCTGTGTCCTCTCCAATCAGGGTTGAGTTACAATTTCAGGTCTGGACTGCTGGCTGGAGCCCCATTTCATTTCTAGACATTCAAATCTAAGACTTAGCACAATGCCTGGTACAAAAGAGGTACTAAGTAAACATTTGTTTAGGAAAAGGAAAACATGAACCCATGAGGAATCTTGCTGGGAAATTATTATGTTCTAATTGCAGGATGAAGTCTATGGACAGACTGACTCCTGATAGCACGTGATAAAAATGGCCAGTTCCCTCATTCTCAAGTGTGAGAATGCGAAGGCTGGATGCAAAGAGGGTTCCGACCTGTTAAGAAGTCCTGTTAACTTGACTCTCCCCTTGCAGCTTCCTTTGGTGCCAGCTCCAACTGGCAGTTCCTGGAAGTTCCCAGCAATAGCATTTCCTAATGGTGGGAATTTGTTGCCCTGGGAATAGCAGCCACTCCTGTAAAATATTGTGTCTTCTATGTCCCTGAAGATCCTTCAGGTAACTTTGTCAGCACCACTCCTCCAAGGCGTCCAAAGCTGAAGAACTGCTTTTTGAGCAACTTCCATTTGTTGCTACTCCAAGTCCTCTGCAGCCTTGCAGCTCAAAGTGTGGTCCATGGATTGGCAGCATTGGAATCACTCGGGAGCTTGTTAGAAATACAGGATCTTGGACTGCACCCCAGACCTACTGAAACAGAATCTGCATCTTAACAAGATCCCAGGTGTTTCCTATGCACATAAAAGTTAAGAAACATGTCCCCACTACAATTCTGATCCAATAGGTCTAGGGTGGGGTCCAGAACTCTGCATTTTGGAACAAATTCCCAAGTGATGTTGATGCAGCTGGACCACCCTTTAAGTAGCAAAGCTTTACATTCATCAGGGAAGAGTGTGTAAACCCCCTCCCACTCACCACCATCACCTGTGGTTGCTCCCAAAGGCAAGGCACAGATAATTGATGCTCCCTTAGCCTAGGACACTGTTCCCCAGTTCCAGCTGCACACCAGGAATCACCTGGCCAGTTTTTGACCTATTGACACACTGGCCTGGCCCCAGAGTGTCTGGTTTGAAGGATGTGCAAAAAGACTGAAGCATTGGAATTGTGTGGCAATTCCTTACGTGATCCTAATGGGTGTAGAACTACTGGCCTGAAATGATTCAGCATACTCCCTACTCTCCTTCCACCAAATTCTTCAGCTTCTCATGCAAGTCTAATCTCTTGTATCTGGAAGAATTTAGGTAGATGCCTAACTCCTTTTCAGTTCCCAATGACTACAAGAACACCTGTGTAAATCAAATTCTAGAACTCCTATGTAGATCTGCAAAGAAATGCTCATACGAACTTGTGGGTGTGACAGAACGCTTCCCTTTCACAATCTTCATGAGGCAACTCCAAGAGCAACCCTGATTCTACAGAAACCCTGCCGGGGCCTACCTGCTTCACAAGTGAGGGCAACTTCCCAGGAGAAAAATGTAAGCTTCCATTTCCGGTGCTCTGCCAAGTCTCCCCTCAGTCGTCATGCAGGCCATGGATTTCTTCCCCCTGTCACTTTGTGATCCACTATATCCTCATGGCCTTTTCAGGAACATTTCCACAGGAGCTGCCAGGCTCCCTTCCATTCTTGGGGCTCTGCAGGAGTTGAAGGGTGCTATTTCGCTTCTTTCCTGCTCCACGCACGCCCCCACGTAACTGAGATGTACACAAAGGACACCCAGAAATGGAGGCTAGAATGTGCACGCGGCAGTTAGTAAAGACAGACTGCAGAGCGCTGCCAGCTGGAGGCCCCAGGCACCTCCAGAGAGAGACTCCTCACAAGGCTCTCCCTGACATTTCCCACATAAACTGCAGGCCTTCCCTCGGCTCACCGGAAGTCCAGTGCCAGGGAGCTCATCCTCACGAGGCTTTTTGGGAAGGTGAGAGTGATGTCTCCTGTCCTCCATCCCCAATTAGAGCAGTAGGACAAGACAAGAGGAAGTCATTTTCTCAGCATGCAAAGAAATGGCAGCAAAATGCCCTCTGGGGGGCCAAGATGGGAGACCCCTGCCCCACCCCCACCAGGGGGCGGCCATCTTGCTTACCACTGCTACAAGGCAGGTGTTGGGCCTGCCAATCCTGATGGAGCCCCAGAGATCCCGCGATGAAACACCAGCCAGTCAGGCTTTTGCCACTGTGCTAGGGTTTCCCAAGGGCCAGAACTCCCCTGCGGTCACCCTGAGAGCGCCATCAGTCGCCTGGCTAGTGTGACAGTGGTTTCGGCAGACACCATGCTCTTGGGGAGGGCCCTGCTGGTTCCCATTTACAGTGGAAATATGGAGTGTTCTGAAAGACATTTATGTCCCTCGCATTCACTCGCACTCAAGCAGCGGCATTTCGTATGGGCCAATGAGAACCCGAAGCTGCAGTCACTGGAGGCAGAGACGCTCGGTGTCAAGTCATTTCCAGTAACATGATTTAAAGGGGGAGGGCGAGGAGGAGAAAACACAATGAAAACCAAAGGCAGGGGCAGACTTTGAAGAAGTCACAGGAACGACTGCCGAGCTTAATTCCAGGGAAACAATAGGAGTCCGAGCCGTCTCTGCTTTACTGCCTGGAAATGTGGCTGCGAGAAGTCAGGGGAGGGAGGGAGTCGGCGCCCGCGGCAGGGACAGCTTGGGTTCACAGTGCTGCTGACATTTCGCCAAGACCCAGCTAACTGTTCATGATTGTTTTCTTTTTTTCACATCTACTCATATAAACTGGGGATGTCTCCCAGGCACCACAGATAGAATTAGAGTTGGGTTTCTGTTTCCCAGGCTTGGGCTCCTCTGGAAGATCAGCAAGAGTATAGAGATCTTTGCTTTTAAAAAATATTCAAATGATTTCCTAGAAGCACCTTCAAAGTCAACAGGCGTCTGTTTCCGAAGAAATCGTTTTCTACAAATGAAGACTAGAAGAAAAGTGGAAAGGCACTGCCATGAAAGGTGCAGGAAGATAGAGGCGAGGTGGCTGCTCTGCCGAATTAATTACAGAAGGCATTGCCGTCTCCAGGACCAGCTACACGTGGAGCCTCCTTGAAAGCTGCTGTTGTTGCAAATGGCCAGGGCTGTAGTAAGGAGAGTGAGACTGCCTGATCCATTGCCGTAAACAGGCCCTGTCTTAGGGCTTGTGTGTTTGTTTTCTTTCCTTTTGTCCCTCCAAACAAAAATACTTAAATTGTAAATGGGGACTTCTCACTGCACAAAGCTTGCATCATGTGTTTAAAAGCTGTGGCAAACTCATCTTCTGGCACAAGTTGTGTGGCCTTAGACTAGTCAGGCCCTGGTGTGCATCTCTCAGCAGAGGGATGGCTCTCAGATTTACCATCTGGGGCATCCAAGCCAATTTGCTGAATCATTTTGAACTTGGCACTGGGACCTGGGACCAGGGTGTGGAAAGGTAGAGAGCATGCAAACTGCCTTGAGGATGGGTGCCCACTGCCACCCCACGAAGGAATGCCCCACCTGCAGTGGACAACAACCCCACGCAGTGGACACACTACAGTGCTGGTCCCTGTAAAACCTCTGGGCACTCAGCAGCTAATCTCATGGTTCAGCTGTCCAAAACATTATCTCCTTCCTCTTAAAGTGCATTTCCCAAGCTTCCCATTAGTCTCTTCCTTTGTAATGAGTAGATCAAATGTATTTGAGAGGAGATGAAAGGAATTTAAATGAGTTAGATCTCATATACTAACTGGGATTGGCTTTATTTGTGTACCAGGAAACTTAGAAGCCAGAGAGTTGAAAAGACCCTAAAGGTCAATCGATACCACACCCCAGCTGCAGATCCATGGCAGATATGGGAAGCTACATGACATACAACCCATTCTTTTCTTTTCTTTTCCTTTCCTTTCCTTTCCTTTCCTTTCCTTTCCTTTCCTTTCCTTTCCTTTCCTTTCCTTTCCTTTCCTTTCCTTTTCCTTTTCCTTTTCCTTTCCTTTCCTTTTCCTTTCCTTTCCTTTCCTTTCCTTTCCTTTTCCTTTTCCTTTTCCTTTTCCTTTTCCTTTTCCCTTTCCCTTTCCTTTCCTTTCCTTTCCTTTCCTTTCTTTCTGACAGGCAGAGTGGACAGTGAGAGAGAGAGACAGAGAGAAAGGTCTTCCTTTGCCGTTGGTTCACCTCCCAAGTGACCACTATGGCCGGCGCTTTGCGGCCAGCGCACTGCGCTCATCCGATGGCAGGAGCCAGGTGCTTCTCCTGGTCTCCCATGCGGGTGCAGGGCCTAAGCACCTGGACTATCTTCCACTGCCTTCCCGGGCCAGAGCAGAGAGCTGGACTGGAAGAGGAGCAACCAAGAAAGAATCCGGCACCCCAACTAGGACTAGAACCCAGGGTGCCAGCGCCGCTGGCGGAGGATTAGCCTAGTGAGCCACGGCACCGGCCACAACCCGTTCTTAACCACGTCTGACATTGCCCGACTTCCGTGAGAATCACTGGAAGCACGGCTGCAAATTAAAAAAAAAAAAAAGTCTCTTGGTTATGGAGCAGCGCTAAAGCAGAGTGGAATTTTCCATGAACAAAGAAAATAATATTCAAGCTTATATCAAAGTAGAAACAAATTTTTCTATGAATAAACATCCGAGTCTGTCAGGAGTACCATTCATGTCTGGGTTTATAAACACCTCAATATATTCTGAAACACACATTAATGTCACCCACACACACATTCAAGGAGGAGGTGGGATGGCTTCTTTCCTGGGAATATCACTGGTTTGTCTTCTGAATGCAAGCCCTCAGGGGCAGGCATTTGGTACAACTTATCATAGTGCCTGGGTTCAAGTCATGACTCCATTCCCACTTACAGTTCCCGCTAATACACAGGTGATGGCTCAAGTACTTGGGTCCCGGCATCCACATGGGAGAGCGAGCCAGAGTTCCCAGTTCCTGACTTCAGCCTGCTCCATCCCCAGCTATTGCAGGCATTTGGGGAGCGGATCAGCATAAGGGAAGATTTCTATTTGTCTCCCTCTCTGTCTTTAAAATAAAAAGATAAATTTTAAAAAAGAATTCAAGTTGTAAGTCTGTAGTCACATGTTTTAATTTCAAGAATTTAGGGTTGGGTTGGTATGCAACATATGTGTTTCCCTATTGCTCTTTGCTTTTGCTAACTAATGTAATAATATCCTTAGGCTTGAACCTAATCTATGTCCACTGTTGGGGTTCTGATGATCAGCTAGGACAGCCTAACCAGACCCATGTGCATAAGGACCGTGCACCTCCTGGGTGAGTCAAGGGGAACAGGAGCAGGAATACTAAGCCTCCATCAGAAAATCTTCGTAGTCAAAAAGGAAGGCTGTTGGGTGATGTATGTTTGTTTCATGGTCCCACTGGGCTCACATCTCATTTCTGGGGAAAATAGGCTGAGAGTAGATCCTGGAAGCGATCTATGTGGTAGACATTTATTGTTTTTCTGCTTGATGACCACCCTCCTCCTTGTCACAGAATTCAAGTGGGGGTACCAACCACGGTTCTTCATCCCATGGCTACAGTGACCAGCTCAGGGATTGGCATGTGACCAAACCTCAGTCAACAGGCTTTTCTCTGGGATCTTTCCTGCAAGAGCTCTCTGGATGCTGGGGTTGTGGAGCTTTGAGGACATAGACCCAGGACTGGCAATTGTGTCTAAGTTTTCAGCATCATGGGGACAAGTCTAAGGGAGAAAAACTCCACACAGAGAAAGAAGCAAAGACCACACGTGAAGAGCAAAGCAATGGGCTTCCAAGACAAGCTTTTCTCCCCATGCTCTTTCCCCAAGTTTGGTTCTATCAATCAATAAATGTTAATCCTTTTGGCTAATTTAGGTTTCTAAATTGAAATTTATTTTTGTCTGCTACTGCATGCAATATTGGGCACTGTTTGAGAGTTTTTCTATCAGAGGATTCACAAAACCCTCCTTGCATGGGCCTTTGTAAAACCTGTACCTTAGCAACAGATAGAACATACAATTTATCAAACCAATGAGGACACTTCCAAGAATAAAAAGAACACTATGAACAATTGTATCAGGACAATGGGTATAAGCTGGAAATTTTTGGCCACTCCAGCAATGGATCTTGTCTGAACTATGTGTTGTGGTTATGCTCAAAAACAAACAAACAAAGAAACAAACAAAAAACAGCAACAAAAATCAGAATTCCAGGCGGGGAACTGAGAACCAAGTTGGTGGTGGTGGACTAAGTTGGAATGGATTATTTGTGAGTCCAGATAACAATCAAGAAAACTCTTGGTGGCAATTGTGTAAAGTTTGAGGCCCTGTACTATTCTGGTGTTATAAGCATGACTCCATTTGTGCCCCTAGCTGCTGAGAGCTGAGGACATTCAGGTTACAAACCATAAAAACAGAGAACTCGGGCCAGCTCTTCTGGAACAAAGACGGCTCTGTGTGGACTGTGCTCCTTTCTCTGAGAAAGTCTCTCTGATGCCCAGGGTGAGGCCCCAGAAGCCACAATTGTAGGATGTGACATTGGCCCTTTGTCCATAGTTCATTAGGCCAGTATAGACTTTGACCCAAGTGGGACCAATCAAGTTCTCCTCCCAAGAATTGGGACTAGTTAATAGGTAGTTAATCTTTGAGTGGCTGGGAAGATAATATGCTGATCCAGGGGCCTTGGGGCAGCCACATTGTGCTGTGTGACCAGAGAACCAGAGAAAGCTGGTGTGTGGTGAGGGAGAAAAGGAGAAGCAGATGCTCTGAGAGCTGCAGAAACGAAAGACAGAGTTCATTCGTGGGTTACTGACAAGCTTCCCAGGCCTTAGGCTCTCTGGTTGGGCAATATTCCTGCTGTTGGGCTCCACGAAACACCCTTTATCCTTATACCACCCCCCAACATTTTGCTTAAGCTAGCTCAAATTCATTTCTATATCTTTCATCCAAAAGTGTCTGAACAAATACCAGGAAATATCTTTTTGATGATTTTAGAGCTCATATACTCCCTCAACAGTTTATGGGCCAAACAATTCCCTCTCTGTACCTTACGTTCAAATCCAAATATTGATTTGTTCCTTCTCTAATTGAAGCAGCACATTAAAGGAAAATACAAAACGAAAAAAAGAAACATGGTCTCCATACTCTGAAGCCACATGGGATCCACATGGACTTAATTAGGGCAAGAGACAAACAGATAAACATTCCGGGGTGCCTCCTTCCCATACGATATTTCATAACATGGTACCAGCATGTAAAATTGGGATGTCAAGAACAATTTGGCTAACTTGCTCACTCAATTTTTCCTAAGGTAGACAAGTGCTGAAACACAAAGATTTATGAAATTCTAGCTGAAACACAGACAGGGCTGATCCTAGGAAAAATTGAGAAATAAGTGGAATTTGTTAGTGTTTCCCCAACTCTTTTGGTGCTTGTCTCCCATTTCAGCCTCTGCTGCTCCCCTATTCACTTCTGCCAGAGGAAAGGTGGCTGACAAAACACACTACTGGAAGGTGTTGGTGACATGTGTCCTTCCAATGAGGTGTGTTTGCATTTTTCAAGAGTCTAGAGAGACCAACATGAAACTGACAAAATTATTCTCCAACGTGGCTTGTTTGCTCCATTGCTAACCAGGAGAGGAGCTTCTGTGTCGAATCATCCCCAAAACAACTCTACTGACATATGAAGCCACCAGCGGCCTTGGTAAGTAAGGTGCATACAAAAGAAAGTGACAACATCCCAAGCACTTTCTATTAGTCAATCCTAGGGGATTCTACCTTTTAGTTCCTTTTTTGAGGCCCACATCCCAGGTCAGAAGCTGGACATGGAATAAGAATGACTGGGAGGCAAACCATAGGCTGCAGTGGACAAGAATCCCAGAGCATGTGTGTGTGTGCGCACATTTACTAGAGTTGGCTAATGTGTATCTGAATTGGGGCGGTGGAGGCAGAGAAGACACACAGCTTGTCAAAAGCCTAAGTTCCTGGGGTGAGCACTGGGTTCACAGTCGCAGCATGCATTGGACACCTGCATCCCATTGACTAGTGACTGGATTCAAGTCCCAGCCCCACTTCCAGTTCCAGCTTCCTGCTCTTGCACACCTTGGGAGACAACAGCTGAAGGCTTAAGTAGTTGTGCTCCTGCTACTCGTGTGAGACCTGGATAGGGTTCCAGGCTCCTGACTTTGGCTTGGCTCAGTCCTGGCTGCTGCTGGGCTTTGGGTGGTAAACCAGTGGTTGGGAAATCTATCTTTGTCTTTCAAATAAATTTTAAAAAATGAAAAATAATTTTAAGTTAAAAAGGTACAAGCTCCTAGACTAGAAAACTGTGTCACCTAGAGCCATAAGAGAAAAGGGACCAATTCTACAATTGTCCTGTGAGTCTCAACCTCCTCTTCCGTAACATGAACAAGATGGGCTCTTCCTGCACAAGGTCTGAGCTCTCGGGCTGTGAGGATGGCTAGTAGATTGCTGTTCCTCCTGAGCTGCCAGGTCACCAGCAGGAGTGACTGAGCTGCAGTGACCAAGCCATTGCTCCCACAGGGAAGAGAGCCAGATACCGCCCAGCCTTTAACACACACACAAGCATGGGAGCCTGTGCTTAGTCCCAGGAGAATCTCACTGCCTAGAGAGCAGGGGACCCCCACCCATGTGGTAGAAAGTACTAGAGAAGCCAGAAAGACCTAGGGGGGATGAGAGTGATTGAGCGGAGAGTTTGCATTTGTTTGTTGATGATAAGGACCCAGCAGAGAATCAGACATTGGACATGAAAGTCTATGTTATACTTTCAACTGGGACTGGGGCAAAGCCTGCTACTCATTCCTTGCCCAGTGGAATTGACCTTGGAGAAAGGTTACATCCCACAGCTTCTGGCTATGGGCTGTTGGT
This sequence comes from Sylvilagus floridanus, assembly GCA_949820135.1. Classification (NCBI taxonomy): domain Eukaryota; kingdom Metazoa; phylum Chordata; class Mammalia; order Lagomorpha; family Leporidae; genus Sylvilagus; species Sylvilagus floridanus. The sequence continues at coordinate 61,826,636 of OX463246.1, read as the reverse complement.
GTGGAAAAGAAGTAGGAATATTGAAAGCAGATCCAGAGGCGAGTGTTAGGCTTAGTGGTTAAGCTGCCAGTTAAGATGCCTGCATCCCATATCATTGTGACAAGATTCGCGCCTCGGCTCTGTGCCCCAGTCCAGCTTCCTGATAGTGTGCACCTCTGGGGGCCAGCATGTGATGACTCAAGTTCTTGTGTCCCTACCAACCATGTGGGAGAACCAGCCTCACCCAGCTCTGGCTGTTGGGAACATTTAGGGGAGTGAACCAGCAGATGGAAGATCTTTTGCTCTATTTCTGTTTCTGTCCCTGTCTGTTTCTTTCTGACTCTTTGTTTTTCAGGTAAAATAAAATAATAAAAACAAATAAATAAAAAGTAAAGTGAATCCAAGGATGGACCAAAGACTTGAAGTCTATATCCATGGCACTTCAAAAAGTCTCCTAGATGATATAAAATTGTGCAGCTGCTATACAAAACAGCGTGGAATTTCCAAAAAGCTAAAAATAAATAAAATTGCCATATCATCCAGCAATCCTAGTTCTAGGTATATATGCCAAAAAATTGAAAGAACGACCTTAAATGCAATTCATTGCAACGTTGTTCACAGTAGCCAAGACAACACCACGTCTCTGACAGAATGAATGAACCCAATAAGTACACACACTGCAATTGAATACTATTCAACTTTCATAAAGAAGGAACTCCTGCCACATGCTACAACATAGATGAAACTTGAACACATAGTCTAAGTAAAATTAGCCAGTCACAGAAAAATCAGTACTGCGTGGTTGAGTTTATACAAGGACTGTAAAGTACTTGGACTCATGGAAATAGGAAGTAGAAGGGTGGTTTCCAGGAGCTCCAGGTTGGGGGAGAGAAATGGGCTATTGCTGCTCGGTGAGGATAGTTTCAGTTCACCAAGGTAAGAAAACTCTAGACATTCGTTGCACAGCAGTATTAAGGTAGTTGACGTTACTGAACCATACATCTAAGAACGTGGTAAGAAGATGGTAAACTATATGTTAGGTGTGTTTTGCTACAGTTAAAACAAAACAGCAAAAACCCAGCCTGGTGATCTATCCGGAGCAAGGAGAGTTTCTGGTTTGGAAGGGGCGAGGCTGAGTGAGCCCGCCTGGAAGTGCTTGTCCCCGGTAGAGAGGGTGGAAAGGGTCGCAGGTGGCTACCTGCTGTGGGGAAATGGACGCGATCAGCAAAACCAGGCTGACGCTGGGGCAGGTTCTGTTTCTGGAGCAGCCCCAGAAGGCGCCCCACCGTTGGGCCTCCTCCTTCACGGACTGGGAAGTAAACAGAGATGGGAGGCTCCCTGTTCTGGGAAAAAGCTAATCAAATGATCCAATTGCTCCTCATTTGCAACCCCGAGAGAGGTACCAGGAAATGCAGTTTTGGCTGAGAGAAAGATGGCCATGAATAAGGGAGGCTGTTACAGAAAACTGCTCTTTCCTCCCAGCTCCATCCAGACTATAATCTTTGCATGCTGACCCAGAGTAGGTATCAGCCAGGGCCTTGGAGTTAGACCCGGGCTCAGGGAACGCAGTCATGCAGCCTTGCGCCTCTGCGCTTCGGAAGAGAAACTGTCTTTTATCCCCACCCCGTTATTTAGTGTTTGGGAAAGGACCCAAAATGAGCGAGGAGGCAGGGAGGAGGGAATCACTGCAAAGGTGGCTGTGGCATTAAGAGAACAGCGATGAAGTCTGTAAGTCAAACCCTCACGACCAGATGCTGGACAGATTCCCCGGGGATGCTCTTGGCTGGGGCGGGAGGGAGGAGTAGGGGCTGCACAGAGATACGCTTCTCCCTCGCTGGGAAGCAGCATTCCTGTGACCTTGTTTCAATCTCTGGTAATGAACCGTTTCAGAACAACTGAAGTCACTGGAGTCACTGATAATTACATAAATTTTCTTTTTTCACTTAAAACTCTTAAGTCTCCATCCACCAAGGCCCATTTTTAGTAACACACTGAATCCTGCCAACAACCCGGGGCTGATTGTGTCTTTACACTTCTAGGAATTTCCAAGGACATGGGGGGCAGAGGGAAAGTGGGGTTCAGGCTGCCAAGGTGGATGTGAACATGCGCGACCCACGCAAGGGGCTTCTAAGGTCCGAAGGTCAAGGGTCAATGTTTCCTAAATTGCAAAGAATGAGTAATCCTCCCACCCCACCCTGGAGTCCTTTCTGCTGGTTTTTTCCCCTCCAACAGCTTGAAAACAAGATCCCCATCTCACCTCCACCACAAGGTGACCTAGCGCCAGGACTGTTTTTAATCACTCTGACCAGTCCCCAGGGCCACATGCATGCAGCATCCAAAAAGGCAAACATTTGGAACTCTGAACCCCACCCCCCTGAGACAGCAATAGGACTCTGTGATGATATGGTTTATGGAGTCTCATTTTGAAAAATTTGATGTACTTACAATGAAAGATGCTGTGGAAACATCATTGGATTTGCCCCAATTTCTTTGCTATTTATTGCCTTGGATGGCACTAAGGTTATATCAGAACACAGCCATAAGGGGAAGAGGCTTTTGGACAACCAAAATGTATTTCCTCCCCAAAGTGAATCTGCAATTAACCCTTTGTGCAATGTAAGCAATGAGAGTCTTGCACAGTGTTTTCAAAATACTGAGACAAGTCTACACAAACACACTTATGCCCTGAAGTGAGGCTACTTTCACATTTTGTAACACCTGCCATTTTTATACCACGATCTCCTATAGCCAAGCCCTACTTTTGGCAGGACACCAGGTCTTAAGATTCAGGCTCTTCCTTCCCTCCCAAGGATGAAGGCGTACCTTGCAGGGCTGGGGCTACTCTTCCTTTAGGCCTTTGTGGTCTGCAGGAAGCCAGCCCAGAGAGAAATGTGGCACCAAGCCTTGTGTTGGCTGACCTCACTGTGTGCTTATGACCCAAGACCTCAACCTTTGCAGTCCTAAACTGCCATCTCAAATCCATTATAGCTGATGGGTGAAGTGAAGCTCATCAAACTACTCAAGGATTAAGACAGTTGGCTTCAGTGAGAACCACATCCCAGACAAAATTGTGCAATTAGACATCGGAGGCCAGCTGACCACAGGTCAACACCTGGCTAGTCTTTCCCAAGACTCTCCTGAGAAGTCTGCAGAGCTCTCAAAGCCAGTGGATTAGGGCTCAGGCAATGATATCAGATGTAAGGTTGCTCTTTCTGCCACAGATCCATCTGTAGTTAAACAAGATGGGCTAAACTGGGCTAATTACTTGCTCAATTTTGCATAGCCATGGTTAGGGATGCAACAAGAAATCTGCTTTCAGATCCCTGGGGAACATTCGAATCAAAGACTGCAGAGATCAAAAGTCCTTAAAAGAGCCATCTGGGAACTTTTGTATGCTGACAAGTTTGCTCTCTCTCTTTGTCACACACACACACATGATGATAAACAGATACCACGGAATTCTGGGAAAATTCAGTAGCACACTGTGGCCTGATGAAAAGTCACGAGCTCTCTAAGGTCATATATCATTTACAAGGCACTATCTGCACCCATCCCCCAACCACAGTCAGTGATTTTCATGGGAAATACGTCTGACACTTACCTGATGACAGTCCAGTGATGTGCTGGGACACAAAGGATTAAAATCTGTAAGAATTATAAAAATAGCCACCATTTGTTAAATACTTGGAATATATGAATTTTTAAGCAATTGATCTTCATAAAAATTCTGTATCTTTATCTTATAGATAAGAAAACTGATGTTGAGAGAAGTCACTTGTCCCAGGATAGAAAGCTTTTAAGTAGGGCCCATAGGAAAATGGTTTGGCTCAGAAGTTAAGGCACCTCTGCAGACGCTGCGTTCCCTATTGGAGGGCTGGGTTCGAATCCATCCACCACTTGTGATACTGGCCTCCCCTATCAAAGCACCAGTTCAAATCCCACTGCTTTGTTTCTCATCAAGATTTCTGTTAATGTACCTGGGAAGGCAGCAGAAGGTAGCCTAAGTACTTGGGCCTTTGCCACCATGTGAGAGACCCCGCTAGAATTTGTGGCTCTTGGCTTCACGCTGGCCCAACCCCAGCCATTGTGGCCATTTGGGGAAGTGAACCAGAGGCTGGAAGATCTCTCTCTGTCAAGAAGTATTTTTGGGAAAGTCACTCTTTATCTTTGAAAGCTTTCTCCATTGGATGTTTTTCCATATTATTTTCAGTAGTAGTGGTGAACTTCTACTCAGCCGGGACAGCTCAGTCAGACCTGCTTCTTCTAGGCCGATGTGTGTGTTCTTTCCTCAATATGCCAAGACACTTTATATAGAACTTCAGTATGGTGTTACTCTTATGTATTTCTTTTTAAAAATCTTTATTTATTTATTGGAGACACAGAGAATGAGAGAAAGACTTCTCATTTCCTGGTTCATTCCTCAAATGCTCTCCAGGCCAGGCCCTGGAGCTGGGAGTGGGAAACTCAAGCCAGGGCTCTCATGTGAGCTGTAGGGACCCAATCATTTGAGCTATCGTCATGGCCTCCCAGGGTCTGCATCAGCAGGAAGCTGAAGTCAGAGCAGAGCTGGGCATCAAACCCTGCGGTTTTGATATGGGATGCAGCTGAAAGGGATAGGGCAAATATCCACCCACATTAATCGTACTTTAATTACAGCTGTTCGTATACTTGCCTCTTACTGAAAACTCTGAATGTCTTGGTGGCAAGATCCATGTCTCTGTGGCTTGTTACCCTGGGACTGACAAAGCGTTTGCCACAATTAACACTCAATAAATAATGCTATATGGATGAACAAGTAGTTCCCATCCCTAAGAAGTATCAATTTTTCAATAGGGACAACAATACTAGATTGAACCATGTGGAAGTGCCATTTTCTCAGTTCCAGTTCAGAAAGAGTTAACTTTGGGCACTTCTGTATATTTCAATCTAATAAGTCTATTGTAGTAGGTGTAACTATTCAGAAACATGGTTGGTTTTCAAACAGATACATTAAAATTCACACATCTAACTTGATGAGGTAAAAACCTTGTCATACTTACTGAAAAACTCATTTACTTTTGTAGTTCTGGAATATTTACCCCTATATATTTATTCAAAATCAGCTGGTCTTTGGAAGACCTTTCATTGAAGCAAGTATTTATCATATGTTTGGCATGCTTGGAAGATAAGTATCACACAATGGTTAAGAATGACTTTCTAGGTATTTATATTAGGCGAGTTTCTTTCTTTTTTTAAAGATTTATTTATTTATTTGAAAGGTGGAATTACAGAAGGGGAGAGGCAGAGGTAGAAAGAGAGACGTCATCCATCCTTTGGTTCACTCCCCAAATCGTCTTAACAGTAAGGTCTGGGCCAGACAGAAGCCAGGATCCAGGAGCTTCTTCTGGGTTTTCCATGTAGGTGCAGGGGCCCAAGTACCTGGACCATCTTCTGCTGCTTTCCCTGGCATGTTAGCAGAGAGCTTGAACAGAAGTAGAGGAGCTGGCACTTGAACCTGTGCGCATATGGGAAGCTGGCACCCCAGGTGGCAGCTTTATCTGCTACACCACAGCGCCAGCCCCGAGGAAAGTTTCTTCTCTCCATTCCTTCCTCATCTTCAAAAGCAGGATCAAAACTGTATCCATTTCCTAGAGTTGTCACAGGGATGGAGTGAGTTTACTACATAGTGTTTAGAACAGTGCTCAGCATGCATGAAGACGAGTTCAGTGAGTGTGAGCTGTTACTGTTCCCACTATTGGACTTGGTCTCCGTGAGATAAACATATACTGGCAAAGCAATAAAGTGCATGGGGAACCAGAAATAGAAACTAAATAAGTGAGTATAACCAAGACTGCTTTTCTGCATGGATACTTCCCCGACAGTCTGCAAATCAGTAAATTTTCCTATAGAAAATGAAGCACATTGAGGGTGAATCAATTTTGCAGTTTTCTGGGAATCTGAAGTCTTGTCATTTACTCCTCCATGTGGTACTGCAGCACGAAGATTCTTGCTGGTGTCCTTTTACAGCTCGATGCACCCTCATTATACAAATCCAAGTCCAGCTGTGGTATTTGCAAACAATCAAACTGGCGTCACCAATCCCCTTCTTCCTTTCTTTCTCTCCAAAGTTCCTGTCTTTCAAACAGTTTTAAAATTCCATTACTAAATTTCCTCTTGCCTTTTAAATATATTACACATTGTGTTACGTATTTGTGGTTGAGATAATCACATGGATCCATTTGTTTTAAATTAAATTCGTTTAAGCTATAAAAGTCTTCAAGTGTCCTGGTGAAGGGTTGCTCTGCCTGCAATATGGGCACAGCCTAAAGCCAAATCATTAGGAGCTAATTTGTTAGAATCATAATCTACTCGCACCTTTTGAGCACTATCTGTCTAAATTCCTTTGCAGAGATAAAGTTCAACACAACCCAGTAGCAAGGGGGATGTTAAAATTAATGGGACCACTTCTAAATGATAACCAGATCCAGCACCCATTCTTTATGTTCCATGTTGGGTGCTGCCACACATTGTTCCGAAACCAACTGTAAGTTTGGGGACAATTAAATAAAGAAATTAAGTCCAATGTATTCTCAATTGCAAGTCATGAAATGTAGGGAAAAGAACAAGCCCTCTAGATGTATAGGACAGGAACTAATTATCAGGAACAAAGTAGTAACAGCGGCTTAAATCGCCTTACCCAATATATCTATTTACATACACAAACAGTATTTTCATATATAGATGTATATACATATATATAGGCCTATTTTACATACATTTATATAACTTGCTGCAAGATACAGAGCTGTTCAAAACCTATAATTGAAGATTGATTTTATTTCATTTTATTTGAGAAGCAGAATAACAAAGAGAAAGAGGAAGAGGTAGACAGAGTCATTAAGAGATTCACTCCCCAAGTGCCTGCAATGCCAGGGCTGAGCCAGGCTGAAGCAGGGAACTGGGAATTCAATCTGGGCCTGGCCTGGGTGGTAGGGGCCCAAGTATATGAGCCATTACCTGCTGCCTCCTATGGTGTGCAATAGCAGGAAGTGGGAATGGGGAGCAGGGATTTGAACCCCTGAAACCCACTGTGGGATGTGGATGTTACAAATGGCATCTTAACCCCCAGGCCAAATGCCTGCCCCCTAAGGTTTAGTTCTTTTTTTTTTTTTTTAAAGATTTATTTATTTTACTTGAAAGTCAGAGTTACACAGAGAGAGGAGAGGCAGAGAGAGGGAGAGAGGTCTTCCATCCGATGGCTCACTCCCCAAGTGTCTGCAACAGCCAGAGATGTGCTGATCTGAAGTCAGGAGCCAGGAGCTTCTTCCCAGTCTCCCACACAGGTGCAGGGGCCCAAGGACTTGGACCATCTTGTACTGCTTTACCAGGCCATAGCAGAGAGCTGGATGGGAAGTGGAGCAGCTGGGTCTTGAACCAGCATCCATATGGGATGCCAGCAATTCAGGCCAGGGCATTAACCCACTGTGCCACAGCACCGCCCTAAGGTTTAGTTCTAAAGCATATGCCTCATGTAGTAAATTCACATACACGATGGGTGGTGTTAAGGTGGTAGGTATATGGTCACAGCCATACTGCTTGCTGAGTTGTTTTTTTTTTTTTTCAAAATTTCATCTTAAATATCCCATGATGTAATTCAAGCAAAAAGACAATATATTAATTCAAATATGTGAGATGAAGACAGTCATTTAGCTGAGCTTACTGGTTGAAGAAAGGGAAGGGAAAGGCAGACGAGCATACTATCACCATCACACAGTGAGTAGTTAGTGTCTTTATCCCCTACAAGTCTACAAAAATACAGAATGCAGCATTACCCACAACACGGAAATTCTCTCCCAGATGAGATCTGAAGCGTCTGTTTTATTTCGCAAACGAAGTCCTAATGAAAACTGAGGTTCATGTCTAAGAAGACATGAACTGGAGTTGAAGAAAACATCTCTCTGTTCTCACGGCAGTGTGCTTAGAAGGAAACACATTTGCCCATCACATTTTGTACTGTTTGGAGCCCCTCAGCTCTGTTTGAAGCTTTCCATCTCTCAGGAGCCTCCTGCCTGTCCACACACCCACATCATCACTTCCTCTACCTGAGGCAGTGGAAGTTCTGTAAAGAAAGCAGAATCTAGGTTACGGGAAGGAGCGTTACTTAGAAATCCCTGGTTTACCCAGCAGTAACTGAGCTGATCAATGGTGAGGAAGAAGGGTGGGTGTCAACGGTGCTGAGGGGAACCATTAGATTGAGGTCCCTAGTATTCAGCGAGTGAGAACCATGGACTTGGGCTGCTCAAGTCAGGGTCCTTTCTTTTTGAATACTTCCTATGCCTGGATTTGGTCCAGAAGTGAAATTTTGGAAGTAGATTATGAAAACTAAAAATCAAACTTATGCGTAGTAAAAGAATACCAAAAATTAAACTGCAACTTAAACTACAGATAAACATTTTCAAGATCTTCAGCATATTAAAGCTCCTAAAAACAGAGGAAAAAATCAATTACTTTATAGATAAATAGGTTAGAGACATTAATAGTTCATGGCTCTCAGCTATATGGAAAAATGTTAAAGTTCATTCAGAATGAAATAAATGCAGATTAAAAGTAAATGGAACTGCTACTTCTTAACAAATACAGCTACCAGGAGGGTAAAAAAAATTAGATAGAATATTTTGCTGGGGAAGGTGTACACAAATATTGACTCTTTTTCACAAAATGTAAAACAGTTCAAACCGTATAGAAAGGAATTTGGCAAAATCTAGCAAAGTTCTATGAGTGTTTATTCTTTGATTCATATCTTTTCTTCTGTGAATCTATACCATCAACACATGTGCAAAAATATGAAAAGACATATTATGAGGATAGTTCAGTTCAGTATGAGTTTAAATAACAAAAGATAGGAAACAATTCAAATAAGAGATTGAATAAACATTGGTACTTCAATGTATGTGGATGAGAAAACATCAATACATACACATGGGGCCAGCGCTATGGTATAGCAGGTAAAGCCATTGCCTGCAGTGCCGGCATCCCATATGGGTGCCAGTTTGAGTTCCAGCTGCTCCACTTCCAATCCAGCTCTCTGCTGTGGCCTGGGAAAGCAGTACAAGATGGCCCAAGTCCTTGGGCCCCTGTACCTGCATGGGTGATCAGGAAGAAGCTCCTGGCTTCGGATCGGCACAGCTTCGGCCATTGTGGCCTATTGGGGAATGAACCAGAAGATGGGAGACCCCTCTCTCTCTCTCTCTCTCTGCCTCACCTTCTCTCTGTGTATAATTCTGACTTTCAAATAAATAAATAAATCTTTTAAAAAATACATATATAAATGCTTACATGGTATAAAATTAAAGACTCTTAAAAAAAATGAAAGTGGAGGGAATACTTCCTGTCTCTTTCTATGAGCGTAGCTTTGCCTTGTTACAAAAACCAAAGACGGCCGGCGCCGTGGCTCAACAGGCTAATCCTCCGCCTTGCGGCGCCGGCACACCGGGTTCTAGTCCCGGTCGGGGCGCCGGATTCTGTCCCGGTTGCCCCTCTTCCAGGCCAGCCCTCTGCTGTGGCCCAGCAGTGCAGTGGAGGATGCAGTGGAGGATGGCCCAAGTGCTTGGGCCCTGCACCCCATGGGGAGACCAGGAAAAGCACCTGGCTCCTGGCTCCTGCCATCGGACGAGCGCGGTGCGCCGGCTGCAGCGCGCCGGCCGTGGCAGCCATTGGAGGGTGAACCAACGGCAACGGAAGACCTTTCTCTCTGTATCTCTCTCTCTCACTGTCCACTCTGCCTGTCAAAAAATAAAAAAATAAAAATAAAAAAAAAAAAAAAAAAAAAAAAAAAAAAACAAAAACCAAAGACATCACAAGAAAGCTACAAATCAATATATCTTATAAACACAAAACTCTTCAACAGATAATAGCAAACCAAACCCAGCAACATATAAAAAGAATTGTAAACCATAACCAACTTGGATTTCTCCCAGTAATGCAAGGTTGGTCCAAGGTTTAAAAATCAAGTAATGTAATACACTGTATGAATAGAATAAAAAACAAAAACTACATTATCATCTCAATAGACACAGAAGAGCACTTGAGAAAGTCCAATATTACATTGAGTTAAAAACACTCAATAAAATAGAAATAGAAGGGAATGTTCTCGACCTGATAAAGAACATTCATATCATACTTAACAGTGAAAGATTTAAGATCAGGAACAACATGAGGGTGTCTTCTCATATCACAAGATCGCATGGGAGATTCTAGCCAGAGGACTTAGGAAAGAAAAAGAAATAAAAGTCATCTAGACTAGAAAGGGAAAATAACACTATATCTACTTGCAAATGGTATGATCTTATACAAAGAAAATCCTAAGGGTTTAGTTAGAAAGAAAAAAAACATTAAAGCTAATAAATAATTCCCACAAGGTTGTAGAATATGGACCAGTGTACAAAAATGGAAAGATAAGCCATGTTTACTGGCTACCTTTATGGGAATGACAGGACAAGGTAGAGAGGACAGGCATAAAAGCTCTATTTCTATGCTTATACCTTGCTTTGTAGATTAGATAACAGAACAGTAAACTCTGAAAAATATTCTACATATTCATAAGGACAAATTTTAGCTAAAACACTGAACTTTCTGACTATATGTCATTATACATTTGTCCAAACTCATAATATGTAAAACCAATAATGAACCCTGATGCCATCTGTGGCTGGTGGTAAAGATGTATCAGTGTAGGTTCATATCCTGTAACAAATGTGCTACTCTGGTGGGGAATATTGGCAATGGGAGAGCTTATGCATGTATAGCCAGGGTATTTAGGAAATCTGTATCTTCCTCTGAATTTTGCTATGAACCTAAATCTGCTCAACAAAATGAAGTATATTTTTAAAATGACAACCCTCTCAAAACTGAAAATAAATTAAAACAAATGACCTGAACCATGCACCAAATTGGCAGCATATTTGTACACAGAAAAACGATTTCACTGACATTAACATGCAACAATTCAGTGTATATCCTAAGTGAAATGTACCCCAAGCGGGGGAAAAAAAAGAGTTTTAAGTGCTGGCGCTGCAGCTCACTAGGGTAATCCTCTACCTGCAGCGCTGGCACCCCGGGTTCTAGTCCTGGTCAGGGCGCTGATTCTGTCCCGGTTGTTCCTCTTCCAGTCCAGCTCTCTGCTGTGGCCCAGGAGGGCAGTGGAGGATGGCCCAAGTGCTTGGGCCCTGCACCCGCATGGGAGACCAGGAGAAGCACCTGGCTCCTGGCTTCGGATCTGCACAGCGCGCCGGCCGTAGGGGCCATTTGGGGTGTGAACCAACAGAAGGAAGACCTTTCTGTCTCTCTCTCTTACTGTCTAACTCTACATGTCAAAAAAAAAAGAGTTTTAAAGATATATTTTTAAATCTTAAAGTGTTTTCAATAATCATGTTTTTGGTGGTAGTGCTAGTTTTGTAGAGAGTTGTGGGTATGCTATGGAATAAAACAAAGGAATCATTATATTGTGTCGTTAAGAACTAGGACTTTGCAATAATAGAAAGTATAGGCCAGCGCTGTGGCTCAACAGGCTAATCCTCCGCCTTGCGGGTCCCGGTCGGGGTGCCGGATTCTGTCTCGGTTGCCCCTCTTCCAGGCCAGCCCTCTGCTGTGGCCCAGGAGTGCAGTGGAGGATGGCGCAAGTGCTTGGGCCCTGCACCCCATGGGAGACCAGGAAAAAGCACCTAGCACCTGGCTCCTGCCATCGGATCAGCGCGGTGCGCCGGCCGCGGTGCGCCGGCCGCGGTGCGCCGGCCGCAGCGCGCCGACCTCGGCAGCCATTGGAGGGTGAGCCAACGGCAAAGGAAGACCTTTCTCTCTGTCTCTCTCTCTCTCACTGTCCACTCTGCCTGTCCAAAAAAAAAAAAAAAAAGTATAAATACGTGATAGTTCGTAGGTTCAGCCTTGGAAGTGAATTTTAATTTGAAGTATGAGTTATTAATTCATAATTCATTTTAACTGTAAGAAATAAAATCTTTCCTGATATGAGTCCTTTAAAGGGGCCTAACAGTAACGATGAACCCAATAACAGTACTCCTAGTGCTCAGACTGAGGCTCCTAAATATCACTTCTAATGGAGCAGGGCCAATGCTAGGAAGCAACAGGAAATGTGAAAAGCTGGCCTGCCACACTTTGTTCGGCGAGAAAGTAGTGCAGTTATCAAATACTACTGGGCTCGTTGGTGGGTTGAATTTTGTTCCCACAAAATATAGGGTCAAGGTCTAAGGCCTAATGCTGTGGACGGGAATGAGAGAAATTTGGACACAGATACAGAAAGGGAGTGATGACAGAGGCAGAAACCGCAGTGACACATCTACAAGCCAAGTAACGCCAAGGAGCGCCAGCAATGCTCAGAAGCTAAGAGCGGCATGAGACAGATTCTCTCTCAGGGCTTCTAGAAGGGACCAGCCTTGCTGACTGCTTGATTTCAGACTTCTCAGCCTCTCAGCTGTGAAGCAGTGCATTTCTGCTGCTTCCTGTCACTCGGTTTGTGCTGATTCGTTACAGCAGCCCAGGAAACGAACACAGGAATGATGTCAGCGACTCCGAAGCCAACTTGCAGGGGCAGTCACTGGCTGCACACAGAACAATGCGAGCATCGGTAATAATAATTCTAACAGAGTGAAACAAACAAACCTATCTTGCTGCATAAGTCACATTTATATTTTTAAAATAAAAACACCTGGGGGTGGGCCTTTGGCTTAAACTGTTAAGACACTGGTTAGGATGACCAACCCCACATTGGAGTGCCTAGTTCCATACCTGGCTGCAGTTTCTGACTCCCCCTTTTTGCTACTACAGACTCTGGGAGGCGTGCTGATGGCTCAAGTAATTGTGTCCCTGCCTCTCAAGTGAACTAACACATTGCTTGAAAAATATGAAAACATTAACTGGACAACTTTGGAGGCTACTAGAGAACCAACTAAAAATTTTGATAACTTGTAAGGGAAAGAATCAAGCATTTATTCTGCCTTTCTTATATGAACTATAATGCTGCATAACCAAAAAGGAGGTGAAGGGAATTTTATGTATGTATTCCAGATAATATATGATATGCATATCATCATTTTGCAACTTGGAAAATGATGCGATGGATTTAGGCTACAATGATGTAATGGATCTAGGCTACAACCACCAATGGCTGTTAATGAAGTGAGCGACAAACATGTGGCTCGTTATGGAAATATACAACACTGGGATATAGTCTTATGAGGAAAAGTAAATCAAATAATGTAATCAAGACTCTAGATCCAACCACCAATTTACAGAGAGTGCTAGAGATAAACGAAGTTACTAAAAAATACTGTGGGAATGCAAGGAGGAAAATGTAGAAAAAAATTCTACAAGGAAAAGTGGTTTATAACATAAACAAACTGCAAGGAAAAACAAAAACAAAATGGTAAGGGAAATCTTAAGAAATTTTAGGAGCGGGCATTGTGATCCACCAGGTCAAGCTGCCACTTGGGACCCCTGTATCCCACAGCGGAGTGCCAGTTTCAGTCTCAGAAACATGGATTCCCATGGGGCTGGCGCTGTGGTGTAGCGGGTAAAGCTACCGCCTGCAGTTCTGGTATCCCATATGGGTGCTGGTTTGAGTCCTGGCTGCTCCACTTCCGATCCAGCTCTCTGCTATGGCCTGCTATGGCTTAGGCCCCTGCAACCGCATGGGAGACCAGGAAGAAGCTCCTAGCTCCTGGCTTCAGATCAGTGCAGCCCTGGACATTGTGGCCAATTGAGGAGTGAACCAGCAGATGGAAGACCGACCTCTCTCTGCCTCTCCTTCTCTCTGTAACTCTGACTTTCAAATAAATAAATAAATCTTAAAAAAAAAAAAAAAAACATGAATTCCCATCCAGTTTTCTACTGTTGTGTCTGGGAAAGCAGTAGTTGGGTCCCTGCCACCAATGGTGGAGACCCGGATGGAGTGGCAAGCTCCTGGTTTTGACCAGCCCCAGCTGCTGCAGGCATTTGGGAGGTGAATCAGAGGATGGACGATACCTCTCTCACTTACTCTCTGTGTCTCTCTCTTTCTGTATCACTCTGCCTTTCAAATAAATTTTTTAAAAACCAGAAACTTGAAAGATACAAACTGCTTGCAATGAATGGAACTTACCCCATATCCTAGCTCTAATAAAGAAACTGAAGAAATACTTGTGAGATGTCTGTGGAAATTAATTAGATATAAAAGGAATCAATGATGCTTTTGAGGAGGGATTATTTATATCTAAAGAAAATGTCATATTTCAGTGATAAGTGTAAAAATATCTACAGATCAAAAGATATGAGGTAAGAGACTGGCTCTAATATAATTCATCAGGATGGTGGTAAGTGGGCAGCATACATATAGAATTAGATTGGACATGTCTTTATAGTTGGTGAGGTTGGGATGCAGAAGTTAAACGTCTCTCGAGACACCCACCTTTCATATCAGAGTGTTCTCAGCTCTCGCCCAAATTCCAGCTTGCAGCTACTGCATATTCTGGGATGCAGCAGGTGGTGACCCAAGTACTTTAGTTCCTGCCACCCACATGGGAGACCTGGATTGAGTTCTAGTGCCTGGCTTGAGTCCTTCAGTCTGACCCAGCCCTGGCCATTGCGGGCATTCAGAGAGTGAACCAGTGGATGGAAGAGCTCTCTCTCTCTCTCTCTCTCTCTCTCCCCTCTCTCCTCTCTGTCTCTTTGCCTTTCAAATACAAATTAATTAATTTTTAAAAAAGTACTGAAGATAAATACATGATAGCTTATTATACATTTATTTCTACTTCTGAATATTTTAAATATTTTTTCATACTAAAAAGTTAAGGAGGAAAAAGACAGCTCAAAGAGCTGGGGCCTCTGGCCACTGAGAATTTGTAATTCAAAAGGTTAGAGGAGACCCGCAGAAAAGGCCCAGTGGCGAGGAAAGCCCAGATGCCCACTTCCTGGTGGCTGCTTTCTCCTGGTGAGTGACAGTGAGAGTCCTGCCCCGGCTCTCAGGGCCACTGAGAAGACTACGTAAAGGCTGAACGCGTGTCAGCAATACAAAGTGCTAAGTGTTTACCAATAGTCATCGGAAGGCAGCTGTCTATCTTTCTCTGAGTTCAGACTCAGGGCCACATCTTTCCTTTGGACTTGTTGCCCTAGCTGTTAGACATCAAATAGTTCCAGCCCCCTGACTTCCAGGTCCTCAGTCAGATACCCAGACCACGCACCCATTTCCCAGGGCAACTTACATTTCAGAAAAATATTTATGGGAAGACACCTGCTCCCAGGGTAAGAAAGATCCAGCATTTGAGCTAGAACCATTTTCTCCCATCTTAGTGTTTAGCGCCTCAGCCATGAGCGGAAGGCACGACACGCTGAGGTTGCCTCTCACAGGAGAAGACACAAATTCATGTCATCACAGGAGGACCTGAATCTGCAACAGGGACTCCTCGTTACCAGAGTGACACTTGAAAACAATGACTCACCAACAAAATAAACACTGATGGAATTAGACACTCTGGCTGTCAAAGCAGCCATTATGATTAACAGGCTCACAGCACACGCCTATCCATGGACGCCTCATTACTGGTGTCTCTGAGGGCTTTCTGGCAGCACGTTTCATTGGCAATTAGTATAATTAGCAATAATCACAATTAAATTTGGGATCCCTAAGGGCCTTCCACAAGATTTCTCGGTCTACACAAGCCTGTAGAGGAGTATCATGTCACGTATGATTATACCCATTTCACAGATAATGAAACAGTTCTGTAGTTTCTCAACATTCAGCAAGTGAATCAGGGATATGCAGAAGGAAGTTCTAAATGTGCCAGTCCACATGAGGATTTTACTCTCATAGAGCATCTGTGAGTTGAATTCAAAGGGTTCCACTGAAATAGAACCCTTTAAATAACAAAGCCATGTTAATGCAAAAAAGAAAAACAGTAAAAGGCATGTTCCTATTTGGGGTCTCTAAGAAATGATTCCAAGCTTTCCTTCAGAGCCTCGGTCTTCATTCTATGAAACTGTTTTTGTTCCCGAGCTAGATGCTGGGAGTTGCTCTCCAGGCTGCTACACACCAAATGGTAAATGTTTCCTTAGTAGTCAGATGCAAAGTTAACTCCAAATGGATCACAGATCTAAATGCTAGAGCTAATACTACAAACTTTCTTCAAGAAAATAGAGGAGAAAAAAATCTTTGTGATCTTGGATTAGACAAAGTTTTCTTGGATAAGTCACCAAAAACATGGGCCAAACAAGACAATAGTGATAGACTGGCCTTTGTCAAGATTTCAAATTTCTGGCCTTCAAATCATATTGTTAGGGGCCGGTGCTGTGGCACAGGGGTTAACACCCTGGCCTGAAGTGCCGGCATCCCATATTGGCATTGATTTGAGATCCAGTTGCTCCACTTCCAATCTAGCTCTCTGCTATGGCCTGGGAAAGCAGTAGAAGATGGCCCAAGTCCTTGGCCCCTGCACCCACGTGGGAGACCCGGAAGAAGCTCCTGGCTCCTGGCTTCGGATCAGCACAGCTCTGGCCATTGAGGCCATCTGGGGAGTGAACCAGCAGATGGAAGACCTCTCTTTCTCTCTCTGCCTCTCCTCTCTCTGTGTAACTCTGACTTTCAAATGAATAAATATTTTTAAAAAATCATACTGTCAAGGAAATGAAAAGATAAGTCATATATCTGACATCAATACACACATATATGCAAACAGAGACCTCACAGTACTTCAAAATGTCTGTGGGAAAAATGGAATTAAGATAGGTTTATTTTAGTGCAAAAATGTTTGAAATCCATGTGTGGTTTTCCACAAAACACATTTTCCACAAACTTTTTGAAGAACCCCTGAATGCACAGATTTCAAAATTCTTTTACTCCAAAACAATAAGTCTCCCAATGTTTAAAAACATGGATAAAAGATTTGAACAGACACACCACCCACCAGGACATACTCACAGTAGGTAAGTACACCGAGTGATACTTAGCATTATTTGCCAGAGAGAAAGGCACCTTTGTGTGTATGAATCAACTTTTTCTTATGTGTTCATTCCTTGCACCTGAAGTACTCTTTGATGACAGCCTTGGCCTGAGATTCTTTGCCACATTCCTTAATTCCTACACCACTACAACCAACCACTTTATGGGGAATTTCCTTCTTGGTCAGTTTTATGGAGATCTACCTCTTCCCCTCATTTCTTGTCACCAGCCTTATTTAAGTTGATTGGATGTTCATTACGAAACATCTCCACCAATGTGACATACACAGGATTGTCCTAGTTGGATGCAAACACACAAAGATGGGGTTGGGGCTCATCCAAGGTTTTGTCAGGTTCACGAATTCCATATGCTATGCCAGCAAGGAGGAGAGCTGTCTTTAGCACCTCTTGTAAAGCAAGATGAGCACCCACGCTACCTTCAGGGACAAAGCCCTCCTTGGCCATGGCTCTAGGTTATGAGTGATGGCCAAGACTTGAACACACCCGGGTCTCTGCCTCCCCACAAGTTGGCCATGGAAGGGAAAGAGAGAAATGCACATTAAACCGTGATGGGCTACCATCATACACCTGTAGAATGACCACAATTAAATGAAAAAGACTGACAATACCAAGTTCTGGTGAAGATGCAGAGCAACTAGAAATCTTGTTGATGCGAATGCCAAAGGTGTATAGTTACTTGGGAATAAAATTAAAGTATTTCTTATAAAGTTAAACATACCTGTACTTTACAAGCCAGCAGTCCTACACCAGAGCATTTACTAATGAAGAATGAAAATGTACCCACACAAAGAGATGAATGTGGATGTTATAGGAAAGATACATTCATGTGTGTTTTAAGTCAGCCTTATTTATAATAGCCCCAAACTGGATAAACAAACTGGTTCATTCACAGAATGGAAACAAATCACTGATGCAAACAAATACAGGGATGCATCTCATAGGTGAAAGAGACCAGAAACAAAGGGCTATGTACTGACTGATTCCATGTACATGGCATTTTGGAAAAGACAAAATTAGACTAATGGTTGCCAGAAGCTAGAACTAGCAGGAAGAGATTGATTATAGAGGCACTAGAAATCTTTTTAAAATTAAGAAAAGGAAAGTTTGTTTGAAAGGCTGAGAGAGCAAGTGAGCGAGCTTCCATCTGCTGATTCACTCTCCAAATGCCCTCATTAGCTACGGCTCAGCCAGGTGAGAAACCAGGAACCAGGGACTCTATCCAGGCCTCCACGTTGGTGACAGATCCAAGAACATAAGCCATTATATGCTGCCTTCCAGGAACATTAGCGGGATGCTGGATTAGAAGCAGTGTAGCCAGGACTTAAGTCAGCACTCCAAGATAGTATACAGGGATCCCAAGTGGCAGCCTAGCCCATAGCAACCTAACCTGCTGTTCCAAAATGCCTGCTCCATAAGGGAGCCACTGAGGTGAAGAGAATGTTCTAGCTCTTGACTGTGGTGGCAATTGGACACCTTATATGTTTGGCAGACGAGGTGAAGGGAATACTTACTAGAGATTATCAATTTATCTAAATTATTGCTATCAACTTGGTACCAAAAGAGTGTTTACTGAACACCCAATTCAGTGTCTTATGCAAGGTGCTACAGAAAAGTGGATAAATTCAGAAATATTATGCTCTCTGAAGGACTCAGGGGTAGGCCGTGGGAGATGTGTGAAATCATCTGCTCTGGCCCTGCTAAGGCACCTGTAGGCAGGACTGCACATTTAACACAGGTGTAACAGCCCAGGTTTTAAGTTGATCATTTCGTATGGCCCTAGGCAGAGAAAAGGTCCCCCCTCCTGGAGCTCTAGATGACGAGATTCAGCATCGATAGAACAATGAGTATGTTCAGCTTCTGGTTCTGCATGAAGGGAGCCTGGAAGTAGTCAATCCTCACAACATATAGAAAGCAAACCAGCTGAGAAAGCAACAAATTCCTCTTGCAAGTGCCCAAGTCTGGAAAGACAGAGTCATGGCCTGATGGAGCAGGGACTCACGGGTAGAAATGACCATCGGGAGAGGGAAGCTGAGCAGGAAAACCTGAACCGTGGTTGATAACTTATTAGAAACTCGGTGAGATCGAGTCTGAGAGTTGAAACCTCAAGGGGCACTCAGTGCTGTCTCACACTGTTGGGGGATCCACCTCTCGGAGCCGGGCCAGGTTCCCACAGTAAATATCAGGGGGAAATGCCCATGCAATGTCAGCAACAGGAAGGGAAAATGCACGATTTTGAAATATGGCCCAGTTCTTAGCAAGGTCTGCCCTCACGAGAAACATTCAATCGGAATCTAACCTGCTGAGGTATTAGCAGACACTAACTGATCTTGGGAAAGGGAGACACCTAGCTCCAACCCGCTCCATCACCTCGTCCCAACCCTGTGAAAGGGGGGCGGGGAGAAAGCTGAGAAACGCTGGAACATCGCCCGGGCAAAGGCTCAGTAGAAGGCTGAGGGCACGCTAGGACTGCAGCGTGCTTCCTGTTTCCCTACACCCGACCACCACGTTACTAACGGACTCTCTACTGCAGTTCTTCTTACTCCGAATATCATGTCGCCTATTAAGAAAAAATACCAGGGCTGGCACCGTGGTGTACTGGGTAAGGCTGCCACCTGTGACGCTGGCATACCATATGGACCCTGACTGGATTCCTAGCTATTCTACTTCCGGTCCAGCTCCCTGCTAATATGACTGGGAGAGCAGTAGAAGATGGCCTAAGTGCTTGGGCCCCTGCACCCACGTGGGAGACCTGGAAGAAGCTCCAGGTTTTGGCCTGGTCAAGTTGTGACCATTGGCTATTTGGGGAGTGAACCAGCAGACAGAAGACTTACCCCTCCCTGTAACTCGGCTTCCCTCCGTCTGTCTGTAACTCTGCCTTTCAAATAAATAAAAGGTAAACCTTAAAAAAAAAATGACGAGGTACACCATGAGGCAAAAACAAGTTTGAAGGGACAGAGCAAGCAATGGTTAGACAGGGCAGGGATGCTGGAATTATCAGACCAAGAATTTAAAACAGCTATACATATCAGGCTAAGGCTTCCAAAAGGTAAGCACAAACGGAGGAGCAATACAGATAGATGAAAATCCTAAGACAGAACCAAAAAAAAAAAAAAAAAAAAAAAAGAAATGCTAGAAGTAAAAAAAAATCAAAAACGCTGTGAAAAAAATGCCTACGAATGCCTTGGAGGGGCTGATTAGTAGACTAGGCACAGATCAGGAAGACTCTTAGGCCTGAGGGTATCTCAGTAGAAAGCTCCAAACCTGAAAGCAAAAAGAATGAAGATTGCAAAGAACCAGAACAGGGCTGGTGCTTTGGCATAGCGGGTAAAGCTGCGGCCTGCAGTGCTGGCATCCCATGTGGGCGCTGGTTCGAGTCCCACTTCAGATCCAGCTCTCTGCTATGGCCTAGGAAAGTAGTAGAAGATGGTCCAAGTCCTTAGGCCCCCTGCACCCATGTGGAAGACCCAGAAGAAGGTCCTGGCTTCTGGCTTCAGATCAGTTCAGCTCCGGCCGTTGCGGCCAATTAGGGAGTGAACCAGCAGATGGAAGACCTCTCTCTCTCTGTCTCTCTCTCTCTCTCTCTCTCTCCCTTTCTCTCTCTCTCTGCCTCTCCTCTCTCTGTATAACTCTGACTTCCAAATAAATAAATAAATCTTTAAAAAAAAAACCAGAACAGATTATTCAAGGACTTTGGGACAACTAGAAAAGATATAAATATACATAATAGGAATATCAGAAGAAGAAAAAGGAGAGGAGGACGTATTTGAAATAATAATGACTGAGAATTTCCCCAAATTAATGTCAGACATCATACTACAGGTTCAGAAAGCTCAGAGAACACCAAGCAGGGTAAATGCCAAAGAGTCTGCACCAAGGCACATTCTTTTCAAACTACAGAAAATCAAGGATGAAAAAAAAAATCATCTTATCATAGAGGACTAGGCATGAAAATTACACCTGAATTCTCAGAAAACATGCAAGCAGGAGAGTGGCTGAAATATTAAGAGTATTGAGAGAAAGAAAACCACTAATTTAGAATTCTGCAGCCTGTACTCTGGCTAAGCTGGGGGAGGCCATATGGACCGCTACAGTGACAGATACCCTAAGATTCACTATCATCAGGAGGCAGTGTTCCGAGTCCAAACTCTGTGGCTCATGGAATCAAGCCGGAAAAGGCAAAGGCTAACGAACTCACCACAAAGCTGGGACACATGTACACTGTTGAGTTTCCTGTACCAATAATAATAAAAATTCTCTTCCAAATTAAACAAATGGCAGAAAACAGGGTGGAAGACAAAAATTGGGGAAAAGTAAAAGGGCAATAAACAGAAACAGTAAGAAAGATGGCAGATATTAATCCAGTGGCATTAATAATCGCTTTGAACGTTAGTGGTCTAAATGTGCCAGTTTAAGGACAGAGATTGCACATCTAGATGAAAAAACAAGACCAAACTGTATGTTGTCTACAAGCAATGCACTTTGAAAATAAAGACACAATAGTTTAAAAGTAAATGGATGGAGAAAAATATACCATGCTAACACAGCCCTCTGCTGTGGCCCGGGAGTGCAGTGGAGGATGACCCAAGTGCTAGGGCCCTGCACCCCATGGGAGACCAGGAAAAAGCACCTGGCTCCTGGTTCCTGCCATCGGATGAGCGCGGTGCGCCAGCCACAGTGCACCGTCCGCGGCAGCCATTGGAGGGTGAACCAACGGCAAAAGGAAGATCTTTCTGTCTCTCTCTCTCACTGTCCACTCTGCCTGTCAAAAAAAAAAAAAAAATCAGTCTTAAGAATTAACCTTCCAAGGTCAATTACTTACAGGTTTTAACACTGCTAATATTAGGAAAGGGACAAGATAAACTTTTTAAGTAAATTTGCCTTGAGACTACTATCAAATTCTGTGTTGGGGCCTTGTGTCATCCCCAAGGGTACCTTCTAAATGTCCAAACTCCTGTGAGCTCATTAATGATCAATCTCATGTACTTTGTACTGAAACAGATGAGAATAATGGTTTCCATTACACTATTACAAATGGCTAGACATATGGAAGATCTATTAGGTGGTGAGAATTGTGTGCTGTGGAGTCACTTGTGTGCTGTTTGCTCTCACAGTAATCCTGCGAAGTGAGTATTACTCCAATTTTCCAGATGAGGAAACCAAAGTTCATAGAGTTTCAATAACTTGCCTACATAACGAATACCAGAACGTGTTGTAAACTGAGGCTACTGTGATGTCAAGTCCTGACTCCACCCATTCTGGAGAAGAAGAAATCTCCCCCAATTGCTTTTACTTCCACTCTCTTGAGGGGCAGATGGAAAGGTAGAGAGACATTTCTCTTCCTTAGGTGCTCATCGTCACTCCTGTGCTCCCTGGAAGAGGAGAGCTGTTGTACTCTGAAATATATACCTGCAGGATGTACAAGGATGACATTGTGAGGGAAAATGGTGCTTTGCTCTGTGTTTACGATGAAGTTTGATCAAACAGGCAAAATGCAGCCATTTTCATAACCAGGAACAGCTTCCGTCTTTAAGAGAACAACCTTCTCTTAAGCTTCCCGTACAGTTGTCCTTAGCATGAGCTTCATTCTGCTTCCACGGGCTGTTGGCTCACACACAGTGGGTGGGAATGAAAGTCCCAGGCCTCCACTCTGAGTGCTAGTGTGTGCTGGTGATGATACAGGCTCCTTGAGGTAGGAATGCACTGGGAACTCCACAGCAGAAAATAGCTTTTCCTTCTGGCTAGTAGACGAGAAGCGTCGCCCCATCACATCAAAGGTACCCATGTTCATCCGCCTACAGTGAGGCTGTGGCCATCCATCTGCAATGTCACCAGCTCGGCAGCCCAGCCAGCCACATCTGGAAAAGTGCAGTGAGCTGCAGAGTTGACACGTGTTAGGGAAAACTCTGAGCACAGCGTATTGACAATAGGCGAGCACGGTGCTCCTCCCTTTAGATGCCTCAAACGTGGGCAGTTATTTGACTGTTAAAGCTTCAAGACTTAGGTAACTTGATGAGGAGACTGTCTGTATCATGGCCAACAGCAGCTCTTTAAGAAGTGAGACATGACAGGGCCAGAAGGTTTGTTAATGAGATACATCAAAGTGGTGACCAGCCCAGGGCAACCAGGAAGGCATCCATGAAGGGCCTGGGGTGGGCACACCCAAAGGGGACATAGGCATTCGGGAGCCCTTTACAGCACAGTCCACACACCACACAACTCCTCATCTTCTTTTCCAGACTCTGGTAAGCTTCTGAAGACTCAAGCCTGTGCACTCTCTGAGTGATGGCGCAGTTACCGTGGACTCACCAGTGGCTTCTCTACCTCGGATGGTTTCAGTTTCCTATGTCTAGATTCCCAACATGTCTTTCACATCAGGAGCTGTGTTTTAAGACTTTTTGATTTTATGATTTTTTGGGGGGGGGCTGGTCACTCCAAAATTCCCCCAGTGGCCAGGACTGGGCCAGGGCTGAAGCTGGGAACCAGCAGCTCAAACAGGTCTCTCATGTGGGTGGCAGGGACTCAGTTACTTGAGCCATCACGCTGCTTCCTAAGATCTTCATTAGCAGGAAGCTGGAGCCAGGAGCTGGAGGCAGGTGCACCAATGTGGGGGATGGGCATCTTATAACTGGCATCGTAATCACCAGTCCAAACACTCACCCCAGCTTTTGTGGCCTTGAGAAGACACTGCATGGCACACCCCTCTTGTTCTAATTTGGCACCCATGTAACAGCCTGGTACAAGAACAAAGAGGTAGAAAGACAAACCTGCAGTAGCTCTGCTCTTTCTCTCCTCCACTAAGGGAGAAGAGCCTCATTTACCCTAAAGCCTTCTCAAATATTCTTACTCATGTCCATGTGTAGATGCTTTCTATTGGAATACTCGTTATTTCAAAAGTATGTTTTCTCTTTGGAGCACACAAGATCACAGCACCTCCTTCTTGATACAGGCTCACAGGAATGTGAGGAAAGAAAGAGGTGTTTGGCCGGGGGAGAGCGACCAAGTAATCCCTGTGTTCTACAGAAGCCTCAGACTGCAAGGCAGCTCCAGTGTGCATTTAGCTCCTAGATCCCTGCTTCTGGTGGATGAGCAATCAGATTCTGCCTCAGTCTCTAAGTCTCTCGTTCTCCTTGCTGCTGCTCTGTGTTTTTCTTCAGCAAAGAACCATTTAGAACCCTTTGCCATGGCCCACCTCAATGCCCACAGGGATTGGTCAGGCAGAGACTTTGTGGAAGGGTGGACTCAATTTAGGGATTATTCACCCCAATTCAATAAAGGGAGGCATGGTCCGAAGCCCAGTAAGCAAGACCTCTCCTTTTTCCCACACAGAATCAGAGAAGACACTTCTTAGGAAAGCTTCATTTACCCTCTTTTTCTAGGGACTATGGGTAAGCATAGCTACCCAAAGGACAAGCCCATGTGAGTGGCAGGTGGCAGAACTAGAATTCAAATCTGCATCTCCCAACTCAGCTCGCCCATTCTTTGCATTTTCCTGTGTACCCAAAACGCTGTGTATGGTTCCCTAAGGCCAAACTGTGGGGGCAGGTGGATGAGCTCATGGAGGTCTGAGCAGCTCCCCTCTGGGTACCTTTTCTTAGATTTAATCTAAAGACATGATTTTGATTGAAGGAAAAATTTCATAGTCAAAAAAAAGGTGGTCTTGTCTATACTATGTGACCTCCAATTCTAGGAAGATTCTACCAAGATAAAAATCTAGAAAGGCATTCTTAGGTGTGGACTAATATCCTCACTGGAGACCTATTCTGGTCCTATATATTCAAAATGCCTTATTACACTAGAAGGCATCTTCTCACTGGGTCATGGACTCACACACGTTCCTAGACACCACCATTCCCTCCCCTGAACAACTGAGGGGGTTCCGATGTGTTATTGTGCTGTTTCTGATGGATGCTATTGACGTAGCAGTCTCCCTAAGAATAGCAGAGCAGTTCCAAGTGTGGGCTCTTATCAGACAGCCAGTGCTTGCAGCTGGCTCTACCATTTATGACGTAACCTTGGGCAACTTAAAAACAGTGCAAAACCTAAACCGACCCACGAGGTGAGATAGGAGTGAAGATTGCACTAATATAGCTAGAGCACACAGTAGTTGCTCATTAAGTAGTTGCTGTTTTTTCTCAGGGGATCCAAGGAGAGGCTCTTCATTACATCTGGTATCGGCTTCTAAACAGAACAAATGGGCTCAGTCTCATCACCCAGATACTGTAAGATCTGAGCTTAGACCAGCAAGTTGTTGTTGCTTTCAATAATGGCATTTGGGACGGAGCTGTACCCACAGTGCAGTCAACCCAGTGGACTTGGCATATGAGCAACTCACCTCTGGAAAGGAGGAAGCTGGCAAATGGCCCCTGCTTCCCCAAACTTGTGGTAGAGCTGACAATGGGAGCCGGAAGCGCTGTTCTACACCATCAGGCAACTGCAGTCCTTGGATCTGTTGTAGTTGGCTCAGCTGAAACCCACACTTGCAATTTTCACACTATCTGCAAACGTTTAATTTGAAAGGCTTTCCTATTTAATATCAAACAAGTGAGAAAAAAATTTCATCAGCTCATTAGTGCAGTGCCAGACTTCCACTGGGATAGGGCGGCAACTGGAGCTCAGCTGTGCGGGGGCCTCCTTAGGATTTCTCAGATGGCTGAATGGAGAGCCATACATCAGCCTACTGAAACCCCACAGGCCATTTGGTTTAAATATTAAAGTTCCTTTGAGGTTAAGTAAGTATTAGAACCAGAAGGAAGGCAGGTTTACAATCTGTCAGCCTGGGCTCCATATGCAGCAATTGTCACAAATACACTTTTCAGCAAGAGGGGCCACTGCTGGCCCCAAATCTCCCCAACTCCATTTCCCAGTCAGAACTAGACTTTTCCAGTCCCATCAACCTTTGCCCGAGGCAGCTTAACCCACAGTCTAGACTGACCGGCTGTCCAATAGAAAAATAATGGGAGGCACGTGCCATTTTAAATTTTTAGTGGCCACATTGTAAAAAGAAGTCAAAAGAAACAGGTGAAATGAATTTTCACAATATATTTTACTTAATCCACTATCACCCAAATCCTATCATTTCAGCATGTTATCAGCAGGGAAGTTATTAATGAAATAGTTGACATTTCCAATTGTACGGGCTCTCGGCAATCTGGGCTGCATTTCATACTTCCAGGGCACCTCAGCTGGGACCAGCCACCTTCCCAGTGTTCAATAGCTACCGAACTGGGCGGGGCACGTCTAGACTCCAGACTAGATTAATTCCACACATTGCAGCGCATCCTGAAGCTGCAGGCCAGTGGCGAAAATGCTCAGCAGAATCTGAGGAGGGCTCTCGGGACTCTAAGAAGAACTGGGGGAGGTCCTGTGAAACAGAACTCTGCCACCGCAGTGCCTGGTGAAGTGCCTTTGTTTGCAATAACTTCTATAAACATCATGGCCTCTCTCCCCTTTGTTTCACAGTTCGGGGACCCAATTTATCTCTGACGGACGAGAGTATTATTTTTTCAGCTGCAAATCATGTTAATTGGGCAGCAGATAGATGGGAATGTGGAGTAAATACCCCTAATACCTTGAATGCTTTTGATGACTTTTCCAGCTCCCTACTGTAGGTAGCGTATTGAAGGGAGAGAGCAGCCCCCTCTTGCTGCGAAGCATGAGAGCCCCGGCACACTGAAAGGAGGTGGGGTCGTGAGCACATTCTAAAACGAATGCATTGCAAAGTTGGGAGCCTCTGCTCTTTGCTTTTATTTGGCTC
Source organism: Sylvilagus floridanus (assembly GCA_949820135.1). Taxonomy (NCBI): domain Eukaryota; kingdom Metazoa; phylum Chordata; class Mammalia; order Lagomorpha; family Leporidae; genus Sylvilagus; species Sylvilagus floridanus. The sequence goes on along the minus strand of OX463246.1, from coordinate 61,799,923 downwards.
TCAGATAACTTGGATCATTCAGCTAGAGTAAGTGCAAAAGGAGCAAGTTATCCAGAGTCTTCCAGACAAGAGAAGCTGGTTAAAGCACTCACGTCTTCGCAGGGCAATCATCACGCCCGTTGCTTTTCCTCCTGTAACACTTTCGGTCTGTACGCTGTCAGGTCTCTGCATGCCTAAGCAACCCTGAGGCAAGATGAGAGGCCTGTCTGTTGTAAAGTGGGAGAAGAGGGATTGTGAAAGCGAGGGGAAGGCGAAGCAGCAATCCAACCTTAAGCTGTCTGATGTTTGGAACAAATAATCTCTGTAAGGCAATGCACCAGAAATTGGTTTCCATCAAATGATTCGCCCTGCTGCCCACTGGGACATCTTCTAAAACCCAGAAGTGGGTATAGCGTAGTTTGACACGTGTGGGCTTAGAGTAAACAAAACCCTCCTCACTAGAGCCTGCGAATGTTTTTCTTCAGAGTCCTCAGTATGACCCTGCTCCTTTTTCTCAGATCCTAGATCCTCAGCCCACTTCCAGAGGCCCCTCTGTGTCTCCACAAGGGAGGAGGGCGGACAGAGCTCCGTGGCCCTCGGCATCCTGGGGTTGGACTCCAGAGTGGTGGCCAACCACACCTCCAGTCACATGGCTGACACAGGACAGGTTTCAGGTCCTTGGGAACGTTTTCAAAAAATTTGTCTTACTTCTTCCCCTTAGCCACTGGTCACCATCTCCTGCCCTCTGCTGCCCAGGAGCACCGACAAGTCAGAATCATCTGGGAACCTGATAAAATCCGGGTTCCTGGGGATCCCATTCACAGCTTCACTGACATGGAAGACCTAGTTGCACGGCCCAGGAAGGCCCATTTGCAGGATTCCTTAGGGCTCTTTTTGTGCCAATTGTCTGTACACCACACCTCTAGAAAATGCTGTAGGATGGCGGCTGGAGTAATATTCAATGTCGATGGTGTGAGATAATATCAGTGTGTACTTTTTTTCCTCTGCACATTCAAAAGGTAGTATTATACTTTTAGAGTTGTGCTCTATATAAAGAAACACACCTTGCATTTCTTCTGAACCCCAGAAGACAACAAGATCATCAAAAAGACATATTGGGGGTAAAGCCACCACCTGCGGTGCTGGCATCCCATATGGGCGCTGGTTTGAGTCCTGGCTGCTCTACTTCCGATCCAGGTCCCTGCTAATGTGCCTGGGAAAGCAGTGGAAGATGGAATAAGTCTTTGGGCCCCTGCACCCACGTGGGAGACCCAGAAGTTCCTGGCTCCTGGCTTTGGATTGGCCCAGCTCTGGCGGTTGCGGCCATTTGGGGAGTGAACAAGCAGATGAAAGACCCCTCTCTCTCTGCCTCTGCCTCTCTGTAGCTCTGCCTTTCAAATAAATAAATGATTAAAAAAAAAAAAGATCTATTATTTTGAGTTTCAAAGGCAACTTTAGAGGGCACCTAGACTTCATCCTGGGTGAGGAGGGTAAGGTGGCTAATGCCCCCTGCCGGGAAGTATCAGAGGGACTGCTACGCTCTCAGGGCCTCCCTATAGGCAAGGATGGGTGCCTTATCAGGAGTCAGCATCTGTAAGATGGCAGCAACTCAGGAGTATTCAGCCAAGAGGAGTGGTCCCCATCAGAGAACGACCGGCGCACCTTCCCTCCTGGAGTCTGTACGTGCCGGAGAGAGGGAATCGGCTAACTGGAAGTAGGCAAAGTAGATCACACACAGCCGAGGTGCATCAGTAGCACCTACGCGAGTGAGTGCAGTAAACAGCAATTCACCCTGCAATAGCTACATGTAGAGAGACTTCAGAAACTTCACGGAAAAGTGCAATTAAATGATAAGCTTATTTTGGTACAAAAAATTTGAAATCCAGGCATTTTTTTCTCACAATATGCATTTTCCATGGACTTTTTGAAGACCTTTCATGTTATAGCAATTACAAGAGCTAACATTTAAGCTAACATTTAAGCATCTGCTAATGTGGCAGACAAAGTGCCAAGTTTTTCATTTATGGTATTTCATTTAATCCATAAAAATCCCATAGTTATATCATACGAATTGTTAATATTCCCATTTTACAGATGAGGAAACCAAGCCTTGAGAAGGCTAACAATTTGCTGAAGTTGAGACATGTCAGTGCTGGAATTCAAACCCAGTTTATTTGTTTCAGAACCCCTAGGTGTACTGAGAGTGGTACCGACTACATCATTTGCATGGTTAAGTGAAAATGAAGGTTTGAGGCCACTTGTTCAAAAAGCAGAAGGAAATGACCTTGACATAAACCTGTTGCCTTTCTTCCAAGGTCTTGATGTTGCCTGGCCACGGTTATTTCTATTTTTATTCAATGTGATTCTAAGTCAAGAATATTAGAAGTCAACATTATTAGCATAAATTTTACCATTCCTTTTTATATCACACAATGCTAGTTTTAAATGCCAATTGTAATTCATATTCAGAATCACTGAAATTATACAATTCATATTTCATATCTCACACATGCCTTTGTATTTTGCACAAAACTAACTCATCTGTTTTTGCTTCACTTCTTGAAAAATGCAAATTGCACTAACATTCTCTGCCTTGGGCAACTGACGAGTAAGAAAGTACTGAAAAAACCCAGACCTGCGGATTGTCCTATCTTCCACCTCCTACTATTTCATTGTTTTCAGTGGAAGTGGCTGGATAATACAGGCTAGAAACCAATGAGGAGAGGCTATGATAGGCTTATTTGGTCACCTATATTTCCTAGCATGCTGTTGCCTGGTTTTTGCACTTGGAGCAAATTCAGGTTTGGACAGAAAGCCTGGGCTCTGGAGGATGTTGGCATCTCTTTGTACCTAGTCATAGACTCAACCCTCCTATTTTGTGCTTGATTTGAGTCTAGACTTCTGCACATTGTATGGCATTCTAATGGGACATTGGAAAGGCTATGTCCTTGTCTGCCTGAACAGACAAGGACATGCATATTGTATCTCTTCTACCTGCATGTAGGCTCCATTGCTCCTTGGCTTCAGGTGCAAACCACAAGTTCAATGATGAAATTATTAAGAATACCAAGATGGTGAAGAACATTAAGCCAAACATAGGGTCCTTCTGAGCACAGGATGCTGTGTGATTGTACATCTGAGAAGCTTAACCTGAATGGGAAGATGACTGATAGGAAGATCTTGTTGGATGATGTGTAGTACTATTGCATCTTGAGATACACTGTTTTTTTTTTTTTTTTTTTTTTTTTTTTTTTTTTACCTCAGTAGCTCAATGATGCAGCCCAGAAATGGACTCTTGCTCACCTTAGTTGTTGAATGGTTTATTCCAGTATCTGGGCAACTTGAGCGTGTTCACTAAAGGTCTTTCTGAATGAGCTGTGGGACTCCTCAGGCCTTTGGAACTCTTTCCTGTGGAAGTAGCACCTGCATAGCCTCCACTCACCTGCTAGCAGCACTATGGATCTACCCAGGCACCCCTGGGGGAAATCCTATCCTGTTGTCAATGCTCAAGACCATGGGGCTCTGCCTTGATAGGCAGGTAGTAAAGGCAGAGAGGCTGATTTGCATGTTCTCTCTTCATTACCTCTGCTTTCAGTTTGGCTTCAGTCATATCCTTGTTTTTCTCTTTGACAAAAGTTTTCCTGCTCAGTGTTTTGAGTTAACACACTTTTGACTTATCCCTTACCTGCAATGACTCTAAAGCTTCCCCTTCAAACTTACTCTCTTTCTGGTTGCTTTTCCCAAACAACTGCTTTGATGATGCCACACTTCTTGAAAACATTCAATGACTCCCTGCTGCCCACTACATTTCAACCCAGTTCCTCATTCCGGCACTCAGGGTCCTCCGTGATCTGACTTAGCCTTATTTTCCTTTGTGGTTTTACTCTTTCTTTTCGGGCAGGACACTAACACATGTGGTCCTTGCCTCCATTCTGACTCCACTACATTTTTGCTTCCTCTGCCTCATTTCACTTTTTATACAATGGACTCACCACAGCAACATACATAATATATATTGCATATCTACCTGTGGTCAAGGTGGGAGGAAAGTGTTTGAATTAAACAATTTAGTGTGCAATACTAATTATCGTTCACTTTGTCCACTTTTTCAGAAAATGATGAGCCAAGTAGTTTTGTTTATCATCTAGCTAAAATGCAGAAGCAAATTGAAACAAAATTTCATTTTTTACCTATCCAATCAGAATAAAATCATTCAACAGCCCACATTTGCAAGGTAATAGAGTAATGGAAGCCAGAAGCTATTCACTGGTAGGAGTTCTGCACTGGTTGGCACATCTTATGTTATACAAGTGTTTACATATTTTGACTATCATACTGTTCAGATCCTATAATTCTACATGTATTTTTCTATGGAAATCATCAAGAAATGAGCACAAAAGCATTCAAACAGAAATTCAAATACCCACAAATATATAGCCAGTTAAGTATTGGTATTATTTTTAAGTGTGAGGTAGCCATTAAAAATTAGGTTTTAGAAAAAAAAATCAACAACACAGAAAAACGCTCCTAATACATGAATGAATAATATATGCAGAGTAAGATCCCAGTTTTCCAAGAGCACACAGGAAAGAAATGGAAAAGATTTTGCACAATGTAATGTGACTTCTTCTAGAATTACAATTACTTTTATTTTCTCCGTTATAATCTTTGTATTTGCTGCAATGAGCATAGATTTATTTTATAATCAGTGATGAGAAAACTCACCTTTATGCAATTCAAGTCCAATGGAAAAGAATGTATAATGCTTGGAACTCTTGTCTTCAAGTTGCGAACCAGTCAGCAATATTCAGGACATTGTCTGTATTAAGTACTGTAGATTCAAAAGGTCAACAGAGACACAGAATTGCCTATGACATGCAAGCTGATGACCAGGAAGCACCAATGACCTCCAAATAAACAAACACATTTAAGTAGTAAATATTTAGTCCTGCGTACTTTACCAGAGTAAAATTTGCTATCACTTTTTCCTTTCTCTAGTACAGATGGCCCAATGCCATACATGTAATATACTTTCTTTCTTTTTCTTCTTTATTTATTTGACAGGTAGAGTTATAGACAGTGAGAGTGAGAGACACAGAGAGAAAGGTCTTCCTTCCATTGGTTCACCCCCCAAATGGCTGCTACGACCAGAACTGTGCCAATCCAAAGCCAGGAACCAGGTGCTTCTTCCTGGTCTCCCACACGGATGCAGGGGCCCAAGGACTTGGGCCATCCTCCACTGCGCTCCTGGGCCACAGCAGAGAGTTGGACTGGAAGAGGAGCAGCTGGGACTAGAACCTGGTGCCCATATGGGATGCCTGTGCCACAGGCAGAGGATTAACCAAGTGAGCCATGGCGTTGGCCCAATATACTTTCAATCGATGTTTGTTGAATGACTAAGTTGGTGAGTGAGTAGTTAAATGATGGACAACAGATGCTTTGGAGGTCACTGGAGGGGGTTGTATTTACCTGATCTAGAAAGGTTCCATGACCAGGGAGGGATGCGTTTCCAAGACCAATGTTGCTGTAGCCATTGTAAGTCGTAAATCCTTACCATTTGTAACTTCCAACCTACCTCAGCTGCTGCAGAGCTTTCTACCTGAGAAATGCAAAAGGAAAATTGCTTCAAACATGTTACAGGAGTCATAACTGTCACCATTTACTGAACATTTCTTAAGTATCAGGTACTCTGAGAAACACCATATATATGTTCCTTAATTCTCACACTAACCCTTTGTAGTAGGTATATTATCTCTATTATGGGTGAGAACAATGAAACGCAGACATGTTAGTAATCTGTATGATGTCATGTGACTAGCAAGGAGTGATACAAAATTCTAAGTGCTGGTTGACTCCAAAAACCATGGGATTAGACACCAATTGCAAAGTTCTTTCTTGGAATCAGGACAGAAACTATCAATGGTGATTAAGATGCCAGATTATGGGCCAGGGTTGTGGCATAGCAGGTAAAAGCTGCTGCCTGCAACGCTGACATCCCAAATGGGCACCAGTTTGAGTTCTGGCTCCTCCACTTCCAAACCGTCTTCCTGCTAATGAGCCTGGGAAAGCAGCAGAAGATGGCCCAGGTCCTTGGGCCCCTGCACTCATGTGGGAGACCCAGAATAAGCTCCTGGCTTTGATCTGGCCTAGCCCTGGCCATTGCGGCCATTTGTGGAGTGAACCAGTGGGTGGAAGACTTCTCTTTCTCTCTGCCTCTGCCCCATATTACAAATAAATAAATAAATCTTTTAAAAAATGCCAGATTAACAGTCATTTTTTTCTCTTATTTTTTCTTGGTGTTAGCTTCAATTTTAGCTACTCCGGTGAGTGTGCAGTGCTATCTTAGGTAGTTTTATTTGCACCTCACTATTAATAAAGTTACTGACCTTTTGATATCTCATGCCTGCTAGTCCCTTGCTAGTTTCCCCATTAAGTTGATTTTTTTTTCTAACTGATTTACAAGAGTTCTGAACATATTCTGGCAACAGACCCGGTTTTGCATTGCAAATATCTTCTGTTCTGTGGCTGGCCTTTTTATTCTCTTCAATTTCTATTTTCCTCCTCTCTTTCGAAAACTACTTGAGGAAAATGTCATTTACACATTCAAAAACAGCAAACATGGTACCATTTGTTACCATCACTTGTCTTCAATAGTTTTCACTCACGGCCATTCTTTTTTTTTTAATATTTACTTATTTGAAATTCTGATTTACAGAGAGAGAGAGAAGGGGAGAGGGGGAGGGAGGGAGGGAGGGAGAGAGAGAGAGAGAGAGAGAGAGAGAGAGAGAGAGAGAGTCTTCCATCTACTGGTTCACTCCCTAAATGGCCACAAAGGCCAGAGCCAGGAGCCAGGAGCCTCTCCTGGATCTCCCAAATTGGTGATGGCCCAAGTACTTGGGCCATCCTCTGCAGCTCTTCCCAGGCTAGGAGCAAGGAGCTAGATCGGAAGTAGGGCAGCTAGGACTCGAAGAAATGTCCATTTGGGATGCCAACGATACAGGTGGCAGCCTTATGTGCTATGCCACAATGCTGGCCCCCAATTTTTAAAAATTCATTTATTTAAGAGATTAGATAAACAGATGGACAGAGAGAGTAGTTTTCATCTGCCAGTTCATTTCCCAAATGCCCACAACGGCCAGCACTGTGGGAGGCTGAAGCTGGATGCCAGGAACTCAATCCAAGTAGCCCATGTGGGTGGCAGGGAACCAAATATTGAGCCATCTCATGCTGTTTCCCTTCATACACATGAGCAGTAAGCTGGAACTGGGAGTAGAACTGGGACTCAAACCCAGGTACTTCCATATGGGATGCAGGAGTGCAAAGCACTGGCTTCAGCATTAGCCCAAACACCAGCCCCTCATGGCCATTCTTGAATCATCTCTCATCCCCACCCAGTCCTATTACTCCTACCACCTTCATTACTCTGAAGTAAATTTGAGCTTTCATATTTCATCCATAAATGTATCAGTATGTGCCATGGATAAGGATTCCTTTAAAAAAGTACACAACCACAACTCTACTATCACACTTAAAAGCTACTTGTAATCAAAGACTTACTACTTGACAAATTACTCAATAAATGTTTAAATTTCTCCACTTTTACCTCCTGCATTATAGTAGTTCGAGACACACTCCAAGGAAGGTCCAAGCTGTGCAAGTGTTTAATGGTACTCTGAAATCTCTTTTGATTTATAGGTTTCCTCCCTCTGTTTGTTTTCTTCCTATTCAAGAAGCCAATTCACTTGTCCAGCTGAATTTACAATAGTCTGGATTTTGATTATTGCATCACATGTGTCACTTTACATACTCCTCTGTTCCTGTGTCTTCTGCAAATTGTTAGAGGAAGACGATGGATCACTTTCTTTGGCAAGAACACTTCCTAGGTGGTATCATCGACTTCTTTCTGGAAGCAGACAATGCCTGATTGCTTCTTTGTGATGTTAGCAGACATTGATGGGCGTTTGTCGGATCCATTATTCCATTAGGGGAAGACACCCAGTTATAAACCATTTATTTTAATTAAGCTCTGATATTATATAACTTCAATGAATTCTATTTTATGTAAAAATTTGGGCAATTTGACAGTTACAAATTGGGGCTGGCACTGTGGCATAGCAAGTAAAGCTGCCACCTGCAGTGCCAGCATCCTATATGGGCACCGGTTCAAGTCCAGACTGCTCCACTTCTGATCCAGCTCCCTACTAATGAGCCTGGGAAAGCAGCAGAAAATGGCCCAAGTGATTGGGTACCTGCACCCATGTGGGAGACCCAGAAGAAGCTCCCGGCTCCTGGCTTTGCCCTGGCCCAGCCCTCGCTTTTGTGACCATTTGGGGAGTGACCCAATGGATGGAGATTCTCTTTGTCTCTCTCCCTCTTTATAACATCACCTTTCAAATAAATACATAAATCTTTAAAAGAAAGAAAATGGAAGGGAGGGAGGGAAGGAGGAAAGAAACTAAATGGAAACAGAGGTTTTTGTTTCAGTTAATTTTTGTGAGCTGACCTGGTCTTCCAGGCCAGTACTCAGTGAGGGGGTCTGTGGTAGCATTCTAAGGGGGCACATCTCTCATGGAGGTTTGGAGGCAGTGAGGGAAGAAGGTACGGACTTGAGGTGTCCAATGGTACAGATTTTGCAAAAGTATCTAAAATTTAAAATGTGGTGACTCCTGCTAAAGGAATAAGTTTACCCGAGTACCATCTTGAAATGCTGACAGGTTTAAAAGGGTCTCTCAAGTTTCCAGTCCTCAACGAGAGAAAAAACAAAGTGGCCCCTTGACCAGTTGAAATTCACTGCTACCTGTTTAGGTAACAAACAAACAAAACAAATCCAGGGAGCTATCTAGCTTACAGGCTACTGCCCCTGTCTGGGCACGTGAAGTGTGGCATGCCCCTACACAGCAGCCAGGGGAGACTGCTACTGAGTGAGTTTCCTCTTGGAGACTCAACATCTAACATTTCAAATATCGATCATTTGTGTGATGATCAGACAGACAGGAGGATGAGACAAAGCTGTTTTAGAGAAAGAGGTAGATCTCTTTGAACACAGGCATGATGAAAAGAACAGTAGGCAATTGACAGAGTTTGGTTTTGCACTTTAGAGCACTTCTGTGTGCTAGACACATGCTTTGTTATTATAGCAGTAAAATAGCAGAATAAAAGGTGCTAGCTTTACAGAGTTCTATTTAGAAAGATGCTAAAAAAGAGACAAAGCCTTTTCTATGTAAAGTGTTTAGATTTCTGGTTTCACTAATGGTTTCAAAAGAAACCAAAGAACACTCAAAAACAATTCTAAATTAGGAGGGCTAACACTGAGGGATTAGGGCTGAAATTCTAGAGAAGTCTAGATTTTCAAAACCTAGAGATTCAAATTGCAATTTTAATACAAGATACACCTCCCCCTCCCAATTCTCGAGGTTCAGAGAAATAATCCAACTTAACCAATGTTTCAGGAAGTAAAATCCTGCAGAGGTAGGAACAATGTCAGGTTTATTGCTGTATGCCTTAGCATCTAACACAAAGTCTAGTACAAAGTATGTGTTCAACCAAAAATGTGTTCAATGAATGAATTAAAACCCTGAAATTATAAAAAGTCAAAAGTCTTGCTTGCAAAACAAAACCCATACAAAGGACACTGGCACTTTTGGTCTCTCTACAAGCTGTCATTTCAAAAATCCTGTCACAGCTGCTTCATAAAAGTGTTGGGTTGATACACCCCATGTCGAGAAAGTTGTAAAACAACTGGAGAAGGTCCAGAGCCAAACCTGACTTGCTCCAGATTACAGAGAATGACAGCCAGACTTACTGTTTGCATTTCTGTCTCTGCCTTTAGGTGAGCAGTTTCCGTTCCAACACAATCTTCCCATTTTTAATTTACTCTCATATTTATATGTCTAATGATTTAATATCATATCACACGAGTCTGGCCTGTGCGGTGCCCCTGACTTGCATTTTTCGGATTGACCTTCACATATATTATACATAAACCGACCAGCAACCATCTCCACACGAGGCGCTCAGGTAGGGATGGCGGTTTCCCTTCTCTCTCCAGAAACAGCCTTTGCCACAGACTGTTTAAAACCAGCTCCCCACCCCCACGTCTTCTGTAAGCTTGTCCAGACATGGGGTCCATCATTAGGCCAGGTCTTCCAGTCATTCCGTTGCTTGCAAAGCAATCATTTATAGGCGTTTGGTGTTTTGTCTGACATCTGTTTGATGCCGGAGCTCCAGCCTTTGTCTCAATGAATCACTTGTCAGGGAAGGTTGTGGCATTCCAGGCTGGATTTCACACCTTCGGGCAGGGTTGCCTGTGATGTAAGTGATCTTAGGCTTTTGGAGCAGACCCCCTCCCCCGGCCCCCTATCCCAAGAGGAGACAGGGAAATGAGGGAGAGCGGCGAAGCTGATGCTTATTCAAGGGAGGCTGACTTTGATTTGTCCCCATGGGCTTGAGCCAGGCTTTCCTCTCCGGAGACCACCTCCATGGTTGGAATGCTGTGGCTAGAAAGAACCAGAATGAAACATTTGTGTACCATACTTGGGCAGCATAAGAGGAAGAGACTTTTTCTAAAGAAAGAAGGGAGGAAAAAAAGGAGGCTAGCCTTGCTGGATGGTTTGCAGAAGATCGTGTTTTCTAAGAGAGTGCATTTCAACCACTGTACCCAACTGGTTCTGAGAGAGAACTAGAGCAGAAGAGAGTGGGGATGGGACATGAGTTGGACCGGGTTATAAACGTGGCTGAGCCGGGCGAGATATTCCGTCTAGGGGGTCTCTCCTTATCCTCCAGAGTGCCAGGGACCTAAGACACATACGGTAAGTGATGGTGCTTTGAAAACCACCAGGCCCACGTGATGCCCTGGAAAACAGTGAGCATCATGGAAATGCCCATGTGTGATCCAACCCCTCGGGGAGCACAGTTTAAGGCGAAGAGTCCAATAGTGGCCTTTCCAAAACAGGACCTTGTGAACAGGGGGTGCTTCCTGGGGCAGAGCTGGAAGAGCTGATGCGATTATGGAGAAACTGTGATGGGAAAATCATGGATGTTTCCCTTCACTCCATTTTATAAGGAAAGGAGGATGCGGGGCAAGAAGTACAGCTGGAAAGATCCTTCTCTACAACTTTTTAACTCTTTGCCTTGGTTTCACAGAAATCCACGTCAGGAAAAGGGTGTCACAGCCATTTGACTCCTGAGAATGGGAAGTCAGCATTTTCCAGATTTGATGAAACAGTGGGTGGAAGCGAAGTTTCTCATTTATGGTTTTAATTCAAAGAGTATAGGGAAGGGGAGGAGAAACTGATATCCCATCTGAGCCTTCTGAGCCTTCCAGGAGATCCTTTTCATGTTCCCAAATTAGTACGGGGGGTGGGGTGGGGTGGGGTGGGGTGGGTGCCAAGACCTGGGCTCATCAGTCACTTCATGCATTGGGGCTGGAAAACATTTAACCCGGAGATGCAAATCTTTAATCACACTGACTCCTTGGTGACCAAAAGTTGTGAACCCTTGGGAGCCAGGAATTCCCAACATGATGTGCTAATACCATTTCACAGGGAAAGGCAGAGCCTCTGTGGCCTAAGGTTTTTGCATAACAAAGTCAGTCTCTCCCCTCCAAACACACTGAAAATGAGGGATCCCCAAGGACAACTCCCACTCCCAGCCCCACCACCCTGCACCTACCTTTTCATTTCTGTTTGTGCCACTGGGTCAGGAGGTTAATGAAAATGTACTCTAAACTCATCAAGATGAGCTGGGGTGGGGGGATGAATATTAGATTTCCATTCAAGTCTGAATATGCAATCTACACACGAAGACAACCTCACCCTCACCGCTTCAAAATCTTCCCATTCTGCTAGGAGAGGTCTGAGATGGTTAGGAGCCTGGGGACTCTCGTCAGTAAGCGTCAAGATAAAGTTGCATCTGAGACCAAAGGAGAGCTGTGATTTCCTTTTCTCCTCTCTTCTTCCATCCACCTATCATTTGCTTTTTCTTTCTTTCTCTTTTAAAGGGAATGCTTCTCCTTAAGGATAGACCTGGAAATGCAGAGTAATTCCTGTTGAGTCACTGAAAACGAATCTACTTATTGCCTAAGGGTATGCTCACCACTGAAAGAAACAGTTCACCACCGCACCAAACCATGCCACTCTCAGAAACTTGTTTTATAGCAAGTATTAGTCGGTGATCCTTCGATTGAAAGACGCCGCTTTATATTAACGTCTCGGGTCTGTCCACTCATCCTGCTGGCTCCAAAGAAAGTGAACTGCTGCTGATGACAAATCAACTGGAAAAATACACTTTTTGTTTTAAGGCTTTCACAATGGCTTAAAAAAGAGATGGGAATTAATCATTTGTTTTGACCCAAGAGCAGCAGAACTTATTTTGAAGACTTAAACAGGCAACACAAATATAAACAGAAATCTGTGTCTCCCAAATGCTGAAGCTGAAAGGAGTCAGTCTGAAAACATCCATTCTACTCAGTGTTTATTTTCATTTGAAGATAGCGGAAATCATATACAAATCAGGGACAGTATGGAGTCTTCTTCTCTGGCAAATGTCCACATGAATCTGTTAACCTCTAAGTATAGATGCAATAGATTTTTCTTTTTATTAGAAAGACAGGGCAATATGGCAGTTAATTAGCAACCATTACTGTAAACTACAGTAGATACAAAGTTTTATATAAATTAATTGCCATTATAAAAAAGGCAACTGCTTTAGCTAAGAAGGTACAAAAACTGGTAACTTCCATAAATATAACAAGAAGCTAAGTGAAGAAATACATAACAGACTGTTTTTCCTATATAATATTTGAATATGCAAACTAAGACACCTGTGGCACTTCACTGGAAAGTAGGAAGATGACAGCCACTCCCCCCCACGTCCCCCCACCCATCTACCCGCACCCATCCAGGCCCCTGTCCCCATCCCCACCCCCACCCCCATCCGTGGATTTCCAAAACATGACAAATTCTAGGGTTACAAGGACGGGATGCCACACGGAAGCAGCAAGCAGGCGAGCTCCGACCTGCTAGACAAAGAGGGAGTCTTATTGACAGTTGTAAAGCATTAGGCGTCAGACAGAAACTTGTCAAAAACAGCTGTTGTTGGGTACTGATTGATAATGTTTTCATTCTGACGGCTGCAGACAATCCTGGGTCTGAGGGGAAGCCCATCCCTGGCGCGCACATGAGAACACACACACACACACACACACACACACACACACACACACACACACACCGGGAAGTCCTTTAACAGATGGCTTAGGAGCACTTAGCCACAGTCTCTTAAAAAGACAACATCCTACATTTAATGAACTTGCAGAGGAAGCCAGACCTAAGCGTCACTGATTCCGCATGGAAGATGAGCACAACGGGACAAAACAAAATTGGGAATTGTGTCACTGGTCATCGGAATAGAAGTTTTGTTCTGCTCATAGATTCTGCAATGCTAAAAAATACTCAGGGATGCTCACGATGAAATCATGTGTGAATCACTGTGGATCTGCTTTTTGATCCACACTATTAAAAAAAAAGGCTTAAAGAAGTGTTAGATGTTTCAAAGGCAATGATTTCATTAAAATCCACTTACAAGATGAAACCACAAAAACTGTATTTCAATGATGTCAAGTATATCTTCTGAAGGATTAAAGGTATGACATCAGCTTGTAATGCGGCATGAGTCTGTGGTAGTACGTGGGTATCAGTGGATGCAACTGAGAAATTACAAACATGTTTTATTGCTCAGGTGTGGGAGCAGTTGTCTCTGGTTTGGCCACTTGGTATTGTCTGTGGCCACAACTCTACAGAATGTGCCCAAAAATATTTCATCTATGAATCTCAGGATCCACAGATGACTCCTGATCTAGAAAAGGTCACAGGCTCTAAATTTTAGTAAAACTGTACATTTATCTCTAGGTCATTTTACTATTTAAATTAATTGGCAAAAAATTAGTTCCAAAGATTGCATCTGAGACCGAAAAAGACTTATTTGCTGCAGTCCCAGTACATTTTTAAGGGCACATTGAACCCCTGAAAATAGAGGTTAATAATAGAAATACTGATAGACCCTTCCTGACTAGATGGAGGCAACAGACTCCATTCAACTACATTAACACTTAATGAGTATACACATGATTCTTTTGGGCCCTTTGTCAAATCCATGCCGGCCTAAAACCTTCATCAGTATAAGCCATACTTGGTTTGCCCTTTTTAAAAACTGTATTACTTTAAAAATTATTTTCTCTATTTTGATCAAACACTGATTTTTAGAAAAAGATACTTATATCATGTTGAGGCTTGAATTTATGCAGTAAAAAAATACTTCATGACGTATCAAACGCATTGTGCCTACATTTCGTCTCATTCCTCTCCAAAAGCATGTCTTTTTCTGTTAAGAGAGAGGAGTGAGACTCCAGATGTAGTTAAGGAAATACCTTGTCCTTTATGTTCTTCAAAGCTAATTTTACTATGGCAGATAGTCCTTTGTGATGATTAATGGAAGTTTTTGGTGCTCAGTTTTCTCTCATAGTCCCTAACATCAATATAAAAGAAAACCCTAAAAACCAAAATACGATAAAATAAAATAAAAACTTCAAGAGAGCTTAAACACGATATGCATATTACATGGAGCCCCAGTCACACAAGACTCCACTCCTTTCCCTGGGAAAGTGAGAGTTGTTGAGTCTGTTACAGGGATCTGATTTCTGTGAACCATGATTCCATTCATTTTAGCACAGAGGATAGAAGAGATGCTTAGAACAGAAGGAAGAGCCATGCGGCGAAGATAATTAGTGGTAAACAGAGAATAAATTCTCTCTCAGTAGTGTGTACTTGACATTAATGCTGATGAGGACGATTCACCTGATTTACAGAATATTCACTGGAAAAGAGGGATGAAAGTCTGAAACAACTAGAGAAAAATAGAGACAGAAGCCATTATAGTCTTGATACCAAAATAAAATTCCAGTGAGAAGCTAACGTGATAGGCTCCAGGCCTCTGGGGGACCTGTTTTCTTTGCTGGGTTTCACATTCGTAGAGCCTCATGGTCTTTGTCTTCTAACACATTTATCAGCTGAGAGAAGCTGTCTTTCAGTGCCTCCACGTCATCCAGCGAGCAGGGCTGCAGAATCCAGCGTTTCCCACGTGCAAGCGGTTCAAGTTCAAAATATTTTTTGATCTTAAAGGAGGAGAAAAAAGAAAAGATAAATATGTTATGAATGACCTAAGAACCTTTCCCAAATGAAAATTCTGAGGGATGAAGCAGGTCGAGGGGATCTCAATGAGGATTTGTGCGAGTTGTGAGGCGGAGCACTTCCTGGGACCCTGACCACAGCTGTCCTCATAAGCAGTGGGTTATATGCTGTGACCCGGGAGTGTTTTCTCTTGGGCTGAATGACCTGTTTGTGAGCCACCACTGCACCCATGCATTCTTAACAGCATGGGAGGTCTGACACAGTCTGAGAAAGGATGACATGTGCATTGGCACAAGGCAAAACACGCAGCAGACACCAAAAAGATCCAATGTAATCAAAGAGAGACTAGCAGAGTACTTTTTGCTATCTCTCTCTGCTGACTTATTAAATTGGTCCCAACCTACTGTGTATACAGGGTCAGCTACTCCAAGATTCACATTTTCAACAATCAAGCACATAAACAAAAACTAATCTAACTAATCCCTCTCTTAAATTTCTATATCTCGGAGACCTGGCAAAGTGTTTGCTAGGAAAAAGAATAGAAACTGAGATGGGGGGAGGTGGAGAGAGAGGGAGAGAGAATATGTGTGTGTATAAGTGTGTGTGTGCAAGCATATGTGTGCATGTATGAATTTACATAAACTTACATACATACATAAAGTCTCTCAGCTTTTTTCCTCAAGACAATAGTTACATGGGGTGGTACACTTGCTATGTTAAAAACCTGTTCAACTAATAATAATGACTCAAAAGTGACTCCTACTTGCTTGGCCAGGAGTAGCATCCAGTACCACCAACTTGTGACTGTCAATAAATATCAAACTGTTTTGACTTCTCAAAGTGTTGATGATCTTCTCTCAAAAGGTATGATAAAGTACAAAATTCATGAACCTGGTGATCCCCACACACTACATTTTTGTATTTCTCACTCAGAGAGGCTTCCCATAACAAAATACCAGCAGTAGCTACAGCAGAAAAAGGTAGTATTCAAAGATATTCTTGGTCAATTAATTTCATTAAAGCCCTTGTGCCAAGGGAAATTTCAGTCTTGCTTTACTCAATACTTGACCCAGAAAAGATAAAAGTCTCAACCTTACGCTATTTGCAAATACGATTTCACATTACCTTTATCATCACAAGCATCAGAATGTTAATAACAAACACCAAACTGTTATTCATATGAATGTATTTTTTCCATATGAACAAAAGAAATATATAAGAAACATCAACTTCTTAGGTTAATTTATGAACCAGAAATGTGATAATATTTTAGACTTCAAGTATGTCTAAAAAGTCCTCCTTTAGATGTCTGAAAAGTCATAATAAATATTAATTTTAAAAAGAAGCCCATGTGAATTAAAGGACTCTCATTAACTCTGACTCTGAGGAGTAGTGAAAATTGCACTTACAGGTCAGGAAATGGGTACACAATCACAGAATGATTTGTCCAAGGTCTTTTACAGATCAAGTTGTTAAGCAGATTTTTGCTTACTGAAAACACAAACACCATCCTTTAGTTTCTTTTCTTTAGCGTACTGAAAACAGTTTAGGACCACGAGAATCTGAAACGACTTGTGCAGGGACCAACCCTGCCCTAGGGAGGGAGGAACTGCCAGCCAGGCGACCAGGGAGCTGTCGGCCAGCAGGGGGAGAGAAGAGCTGGCAGGAGGCACAGGTAGGAAAGGACAATTACATTCACTGCTGAGGAGTGGGCTGCTCCAAACTGCTTAAAATCCGAGATCTTAGCCTTCTTACTTCTCCCGCAGACCACCCTGCTGAGGGCTGAAGCTGGGACCACTGTGTTTACGATGCAGTCTGCTACTGAGCAAGAGTGAGTCCTGCCCGACCCAGAAGAGCATGTCACACCCGAGGCCCGAGACAGGAAGCAGTGGTACCCTTGCCACACTGTATAACTCCAGGTGCCAAAAGCCTAGCATTTCATGTATTGCTAATAATTAGGCTAGTGACAAGAAATAATATTTAAATTAAAAAAGACAATTACTTGTATCTAACGTAATATTTTTCCAAGTGGTTCATTCAAAAATTACAGAGATTCCAGTAACATATTTATAGCTAACCTGAAAACAATGTTAGACTTAAATGATCATGATAAATACTGGTAATTTGGAATATTTTATAATACAGACCAGACATTAAAAAAAAAAAGATTTAGCTGCCCTTAAGACACATCTGAGAATCCTCATACAGCCTCTCATGTAGGCACTCTGGGACGACAGTCAAGATGTCTAAAGGTAGATATGTTTCAGAAGTTGTTCCTGAATATTAAACATGAGCAGGAAACAGAAGCTATGATGACAGGGGGGTCACCAGAGACAGGAGTCTAGTGGTGCTGAGCTGACAAACACAGCTGGGGAACTTGAGATTTTTGAGATCCCTAACCCAAGTAGACACCTAACCTGGCTTCCAAAGGATTCCACAGCTCTATATGTATAGCATCAATTTTGGAATAAGTTGTGGCATTCCACGGATACTCAAGTCTAGTGAGAGAGTGACTGCTGCTGGGAATACAGCCTTGCATGAGCTGGAGTTTCACATTTCTAAGCAGAACGACTGCAGGCGGGAGAGGGCATAATGAAGACATAATGCTCCATTTCAACCTTTTTTTTTTTAGGGCAACATTTTTATTTTGTGGTCTTAGACTAATCAGAACTTCAAATTTTACTTCCTCTTGTATTATCACAATAAAAATTACACACAGGCACACTGGCTTTTTCCACCTTTCCTTTTTTTTTTTTTTTTTTTTTTTTGGTCCTTGTTGATGTATGATTTTAAAGAATGGTTTTAAGTGTGACCAACGCACGTCACCTGCCTACATCTGATATTGTTTGTAAGGTTAAAAAGCACTGCCTCTGACGCAAGGTTCTAATTTTTTTTATGATGGACATAAAGCTTGCCAAGATCATTCTCTTATCAAGATCAAAATGTAAAACGTGACTTAGGAGAAAATGAACCTAAGTCTATGGAAGACTTTACCAGCTGCTTGAATGTCATGGTCAACTGGAAACTGCTGGGACAGGGAGCCGCTGGGTTTTGGCCATGGCACTTGGGGGAATGACATCAGAATCCAGCTGCCTGGCAACCTGTGGTTATTCAGCTATTTTCGGGCGAGTCACAGAGAGTGGGCATTTGTTAGTAGCCATGTGTCCACCCTGGAGATGGGGAAACAAAGCCACCCTAAGTAGCCAACCTATTTTAGCTTTGCCATCAGAGCCCTTCTTCACACATGCCTGTGCAGGGTGATTTGCATGATTGCATTCCATTATTCACACATCGGCGTTTCCTGTAAAGTCTTCCTATCACAGAGACGCATGGGCACCACCTCATTACTGCTGATGTCTGCAGCAGCTGTTAAACCTGTGAGACATTACATAGCAGAGGAGACCCAGGCATTGGCCAGGGGATGTCCTTCATGTTTCCTTGAGCGGTGAAATCATCCAACAGTCCTTTCCTGGTTACGGGCAGAGCGATGGGGTTGTTAACGACGCGCCCTACTACCCTGGTGTGCCTTAGCTTCAGATTCAAATATTTTACTTTCAATCTGGCCTACCGATTATAACTAAATTTCTAGGAAGCATGGAAATACTTTCTGAAGCACAAAGACAGATCTTCCCTTTTTAAAAACCTGAAAGCCTCATTTCATTTATAAAAGTAACTGGTTTTTCAAATACCTGTTAATGAACCATATACACAGTGTGTACCCAGAGGTAACCCAGATTTCCTTTAAGCACTTTAGGGAGCAGGGGGGTGGAACAGTCCAGAAAGGGTTTACTTAGTGTTTTTATGGGAGACAGAGTTAGGTTCTAAGCTCAAATATTTATAAACAGAGCTTTGACCCACATGAATGTGTGGCAAGACATTAAAAAGAGAGTCCGGGTGCTTGACAGTTCTTTATTGTACAGGGCTGTGCACGCCTAATAGAACACAGCACCTGTACTTCTGGGGAGCTCAATGCCTAACAGCACCAACCAATCATTGCTGAAAACTGAAAACCACCCCTTCACCTGCCATCTGTAGAACATCCCCTGGGGTAGTCCTGTCCCTTTTGGGAACTACTGGTCTAGCCTGTGTGAAGTGCAGGTACCTCTTAACCTCACGGGAAGCTATTAGCTTATTTTTTTTCTACACAGTTACCACTGGAGATGAACAGCTTGATGCCTGCTTCACCTATACTTCCTGATTCCCACCTACACACAACATACACACACATACACACACACACATGTTGTTCATCCAGGAAAAACTAGATCACAACTGGCCCATCTTCTGTTAGCAGGTGGTTGCACTGGGGTACAGGGAGTCAGAATCCATCTAAGGAACTTTGGAAATTACTCACCTATTTTTACTGATTTTATTATTGCTGCTAATTAAGAAACAGAGAGAAAGAGCTCCCCTTCAATGACTGGGGCTGAGCCAGGCTGAAGTCGAGAGTTAGGAACACATTCCAGGCTACCCACAAACCCAACCACTTGAGCCATAAGCCGCTGCCTCCCAGGGTCTGCATTATCAGGAAGCTGGAATCCAGGGTCAAGGTGGGACTCTGGACACTCTGATACAGGATGCAGGCATCTTCACCGCCAGGCCAAATGTCTAACCCAGCTTTAACAATTTCTGTCCTGAAAGTTAGCTTTCTGTAAGTTCATTCACTAAGCCGCCATCTCTTGAATGAGTTTGAGTAAGCAGGCATGGGCATATGCTAATGAGCCACCTGCACTGGCATTTTCTGTACCAACCTATGGGTTTCCACTGATGAGAGAATACTGTGAAATAGCAGCCTGACCAGAGCACTATCCTCTGCACCCCCTGGCTTATATTTTTGCAGTTTAGGAGCTGGCGTTGAGGCATAGTGCATTGGGCTGCCACCTATGGTGTCAGCATCTCATAGGGGCACAGGTTCATGTCCTGGATGCTCTACATCCAATCCAACATTCTGCTAATAGCCTTGGAAAACAGTGGAGCATGGCTCAAGTGTTTGGCTCCCTGCCACCCTTGTGGGAAACTCAGATGAAGCTCCTGGCTCCTGGCTTCAGCCTAGCCCAGCCCTGGCCATTATAGCAATTTGGGGAGGGAACCAGTGGATAGAAAACTCTCTTCCTCTCTCTCTCTCAGTGTGTGTGTGTGTGTGTGTGTGTGTGTGTGTGTGTGTCTCCTTTTCTCTCTCTGTAACTCTGCCTTTCAAATAAATTTTACACACATATATATACATACATAGTGTTATGATTATGTAGAACAGTTCTTAAATCATGGAACTCAACGTGGATATCTTGACAGAGGGTTGGAAGAAGAAGCATTAGAAATTAAGGCACATTCTCTTCTCATCTCTGGAAAGGGCATCAGGTCTCATGAAGGGTACTAGGCTGGCAACAACTGACAGTTGTAAGTTGGCAGCTGATGCAGATAACTGGTTGAGGACCACAAAGCCCAGAGGGCCAGGAAGGGAGCTGCTATTGTGGGGTTTGATAGGGAGAAAGGCAAGCTGGAGAAGGGAGCAAGTAAACGAACTCAACTATCTCTGAAAACAAAAACAATTTTTACTGGGATCTCTGTTGTGGTTCTGTGGGTTGTCACCATTTGAGATGCCACATTCCAAATCGCAAAGCTAGTTTGAATCCCAGTAACTCTACTTCTGATCCAGCTCTCTGCTAACGAATCTGCAAAGGCAGAAGACAGCCTGAGTGCTTGGGTTCCTGCCACCCATGTGGGAGACCAGGTTGGAGTTCCTTGTTCTTGGGTTTGTCCAGATTTGGCTGCTGTGGCCATTTGAGAGTGGACCAGGAGATGGGAAGGGGGAGAGAGGGAGAAAAGGAGGGAGGGAAGGAGACAAAGGGAGAGAGGGGGAAAAAGGGAGAAAGGGAGAGAGAGAGAAATATTTCATTTGCTGGTTCATTCCCCAAATGCCTGCAATAGCCAGAGCTGGGCCAGGAGACCAGAATTCCATCAAGGTCTCCAAAGGGACCCAACTACTTGAGCCACCACCTGCTGCCTCTCAGGAGGCACATTAGTAGGAAACCAGAATTGGAAGCAGAGCCAAGACTGAATGGAACCCAGGCACTATGATATGGGATACAGGCATCCCAAACAGCATCTTAACTGCTGTGCAAAATGCCTGCCCCCCGCCCTGCCATTAACTATCTTGAACCCAGTGAAGCCATTATTACTGTCTTGTAATTTTAAATACACAAAATTTCCACTGCTTAGCTTGTATTTCTTAAAAGAACTATAGAAACAATAGTTTTTGAGATAGGTCCATATTGGTTTAAAACTCTTGGCAAAGGGGTGGTCTGCGCTCAGAATAGTGGGATGCAGAGAGCCTGAGTGGACTGTAAAATTTGGTAGCATCTTCTATATAACTGATAAAAAGATAAGACTTTCCTCACCTACATCCTCACCCCTTCATCACAAGGCACATTCATGTTGTAACATGTATTAACATGTCACACTGGATGCTTCTTGGGGTCTATGCTGGGCCTGCTGACACGGGGTGAGCTACAGCCGATTGTGTGCTCCTCACCTCGGAGGACAAGAATGTGAAACTGCATAAGTCATGAAACTGACCATGGTTTGCCATATTTATACCAGAGAAATCTGCAAGTACTACAAACCAGCCCTTTCTTCTTTGCAGAGTGTATTGTTGGACAATGAACAGCAACACCACTGCGTGTACGCATCTCCTATGTGAATTTGCAAGGGGGCCCTCCAGCTTTCCTGCCTTCATTACAGAAGCTCATAGAGCAGGCTTAGCTTGGTAACCTTCCCCAAAGTCAGAGAGGACTTTGCCCACACCATGGCTCCAGGACGGGTCTGGAGATAAAGTGGCAGGACATCATTAAGATTCTTCAGAGTGCATTCTTGGCAGCTTGTTCAAAGAAAGGTTAGTCTAGAGAGCAACCGCAGCTGTTCCCCCTTTTCATTGTGCTGCTTGCAGGATTTTGAAATCCTTAGAAAAACACTAAATGTGTCATTAAAGGCAGGAATAAATAATACAAATAAAACCAATATGCCGCAGTTCCAGAGATATTACAACACAGGATGGATATATTTATTTTTTACTGAGTACTAATAAGGACCAGAAAATGACAACTTGATGTTAACCAATATCACAATATTACTTTGGGAGTGCATATTTACTAATGGATGATTGATTTCAAGAAGACTGTGCATAATATCAAAGTATCGTTCTCATAAGACAACTTCCTCCTCAAGAAAACCAAAGTTAAGTGCAGCCAACTTGACCTTGGAGTAATTAAAAATGAGACAAGTGACTGCAGGTTATTTACCTGTGACTGAGCCTTGTCCTTATTATCAGGCTACTTTCTTTCCTTATTTTTTTAATAGAAAGCTTTTATTTAATCAATATAAATTCCATATGTACAAATTTTGGATTATAATGGTTCTTCCCCTAATACCCGCCCTCCCACCTCTACCCCTCTCCCATCCCATTCTTCATTAAGATTCATTTTTTAATTATCTTTATATACAGAAGATCAACTCTGTACTAAGTAAAGATTTCAACAGACGCAAAGTGTAAAGTACTTTTTGAAGTCTAGTTTTACCATTAATTCTCATAGTACAACACATTAAGGACAGAGGTCCTACATAGGGAGCAAGTGCACAGTGACTCCTGTTGTTGATTTAACAATTGACACTTCTATTTATGATGTCAGCAATCACCCAAGGCTCTTGTCATGAACTGCTAAGGTTATGGAAGCCTCTTGAGTCCACAAACTCCAACATTATTTTGACAGCGCCATAGTCAAAGTTCTCTCCTCCCTTCAGAGAAAGGTACCTCCTTCTTCGATGGCCCCGTCTTTCCACCGGGATCTCACTCACAGAAATCTTTCATTTAGGTCATTTTTCGCCTCAGTGTCTTGGCTTTCCATGCCTGAAATGCTCTCATGGGCTTTTCAGCCAGATCCGAATGCCTCAAGGGCTATCAGGCTACATTCCAAGTCTGTAACTTCTGACGTGTCATACATTCTGACAGTAATTACAGAAAAACCCAGCCTTCCATTGCGCAGGAGAATTTTGCAGGCCCTGGGGTGGCCAAAGGAAATGATCCCATTTGCTTTCTGGGTAGGACCTAGGATCTGAGAAGCATTCCTGTTTTGTTTACTCTGCTAACCCAGATGTACAGCACAAATGACACTGATATTCTCTCTTCGGAATGCTTGGGGGGGGGGTGCTTGTTTTACTCTCGTAATAGACACCACTGTTAGGCACGGGTGCTTCCTGTCCTCAGGGACCAGTGAGAGATCTCCAGTATTCCCAGATCTGCAACTTCCTACTCGGTGTCTTCTATCTGGCCCTCCATAGCCTGAGCGATTCCTGCCTGTGAGCCTCAGCTCCCACTCCTGCTTCCGAAGCATGGTGCCTCCATGCACAGGTGGAAAGGATCAGCCCAAAAATGTTCTCTCATCTTTTAGGACCCAGCTGAAGTCCTCCTAGCACCTCTCTCACATCCGTAAGGAGAAACTTTCAAAATTACAGGAGACCCTAGTCACAGCAGTGACTATTGGCTACCTCTCCTGCACGCAGGCACCATAAATTATCTGTAAATAAAGTTTTATTGGAACACAGCATTTTCATTCACTTTTTATCTGTGGCTGCTTTCATACCACAGAAGGGAAGTTGAGTGGTTGCCATGGAGGCCTATGTCACACAAAACCTAGGTTATTTACTACCTCACCCTTTACAGAGAAACATCGCCAAACTTGAGCCTGCAGCATTCTGTAGCTTTCTACTCGGTCCGGCAGGAGAGCACTTGGGAGGGGCCTGGGTCATCAGGCTGTGTGGAATGCAGTCTGACCTTATCCTTCCAGACCCCCCTCTTCCCTGGGTTGGCTCCCACTTTACTGGGACAGAAGATTTGGCTTTTCCAACCCAGCGAGGCTCCAGTTACCATTCAGATGTTCTGAATTATGTCTACTAGGCAGAAGGGTCATCTCTCAGCAAAGCCATATTTGACTTCCTGTGTTCAGCCTGGCTGTCTAGGGTAGAGACTTCCCAAAGGCCCCACGGACTAGCCAGGACACAGCCAGCAACTCCCCTAATGCTATACCCTACTAGGTACATGGTCTGTGACCTGTCCATCAGAGGTTTTTGATACTCTTAAGGATGATCTTTAACTCCACCTTTCTTTTCTTTTTTAAAGATTTATTTACTGGGGCTGGCTCTGTAGCATAGTAGACTAAGCCTCGGCCTGTGGCACTGGCATCTCACATGGGAGCTGGTTCATGTCCTGGCTGCTCCTCTTCTGGTCCAGCTCTCTGCTTATGGCCTGAGAAAGCAGTGGACAATGGCCCAAGTGCTCGGGCTCCCTGCATCGGCATGGGAGACCCAGAAGAGGCTCCTGGCTCCTGGCTTTGGATCAGCGCAGCTCAGTTCCGGCCGTTATGGCCATTTGGGGAGTGATTCAGTGGATGGAAGACCTTTTTTCCCTGTCTCTTCCTCTCTCTGTCTATAACTCTACCTCTCAAATAAATAAATAACATTTAAAAAAAATTCTTTATTTGAAAGGCAGAATTACAGAGAGAAAAGGGGAGACAGAGAGATCTTCCATATGCTACTTCACTCCCCAAATGGCCACAACAGATGGGGCTGTTCCAGGTTGAAGCTGGGAGCCAAGAGCTTCTTCCAGGTCTCCCACATTGGTGCAGGGGCCCAAGCACTTGGGCTATCCTCTGCTGCTTTCCCAGGCCCATTAACAGGGAGCTGGATCGGAAGTAGAACAGCCAGGACTTGAACTGGTGCCCGTATAGGATGCCAATGCAGCATGCCATGGCTTTAAGCAGGTGCGCCACAGTGCTGGCCCCAAACTCTGCCTTTCAATTAAATAAAAAGTAAATCTTTAAAAACTTATAAATTCAATGACTCTGGAAGTCTTGTACATTATAAATTCTTGTGTCTTTCCACAATAGGCTAATTAAGAAAATACACATTTTAAATTAGAATCCACAAGGTGAATCTTCTAACTTACACATACACACACACATATATATAAATAAAAGATATACTTCAGGTGAAAATATTAATGCTGTCAGTTTCATTATTTCATCATTTTTACAATTTTATGTTAAATCTTCCAGGGTTAGAAATATTTATCACTAAGGAACAATTTTTTCTGCTGCAAATGAAATGGGCTATCATTTCATGCAACTTAGCATTCTCATCTCAAGTCAACGTGGGCTGGTTCTCAACTACAATTTTTGGAGACAGCTGTTGACAAGTTAAGCCCTTCAAAAAAATAGTTGCAGCAACAAAAACCTTACAATCTTCAAAGGTGACAAGTTATCATTTCCGATTCCATTTCTCCTCACAGAAGCAGACATCCTGCCTATGACTGTGATTTCCTACATGAGTTGGTTGAACTTCAAGATTGTTTTATTTTGTTTTTTTGAAAATTTTGTTGTATTTAATAGAGGTAGAGCAGGAGTGAGCGAGCTCCCATCTGCTGATTTACCGCCCCAAATGCCTGCAATACTGGGACTGGGCCAAACCGAAGCCAGAGCCTGGAACTCAATCAATGGGTCTCCCACATGGATGGCAGGGACCCAACTATTTGAGTTACCACTTGCTGTTTCCTAGGGTGTGCATTAGCAGAAGGCTGGAGTTAGAAACACAGCCAGGACTCAAACCCAGGCATTCTGATATGTACACAGGCATCCCAAGTGACATCTTAACAGTAGCACCATTCACCTGCGTAATTCTTTAGGCCATTTAAAAATGCATCTCGAATCTTAATGAAGAACGGGATAAGAGAGGGAGTAGGAGATGGGATGGTTTTCAGGTGGGAGGGTGGCTATAGGGGAAAAAAACTGCTATAATCCAAAGGTTGTACTTTCAACATTTATATTTATTAAATAAAAATTGTCTAAAAAAATTAAAAAATAAAAAGTAAAGAATAAATTGTGGATGCAATACCTACCAGGCATTATATCCTTATTGTCTTAATATTTAATAATTTCATGAAATATGTGAGAAGAGTATTAGCTATAGTTAATAGACTAGGAATTTTCTCTTGCCCCTAAAAGATCCAGAAAACTTTTGTACCCTGAATGAAAATAAAGGAATTCTTGGCTTTAAAAAAATGCATCGCTATCTGGAGGTATAGAGATTTCATTTTATTTTATTGATACATAACTCACATACTGTACATTTTACCTTTTAAGAAAAATTTATGTATTTATTTGAGAGGCAGATTGGCAGAGAGAGAGGCAGACAGAGAGATCTTCTATCCATTGGTTCATTCCCTAAATGCCTGCAATAGCCAGGGTACAGACAAGCTGAAATCGGGAGACAGGAACTTCACCTCATCTCTCAAATGGCTGATAGGAACCCAAGCTCTTGGGTCATCATCCACTGCCTTCCAGGCACACTAGCAGGAAGCTCAATGGGAAGCATGGAGTAGCTAGAACTCAAACGAAGCACTTTGAAATGGGATGCTGACACGAGTGATAATATCAACCGCTGGACCATGACCCCCGCCACAAATTCACCCTGAGTACATGTCCAACTTAGTTGCTGCTTTTAGTACATTTCCAATGTTGTGCTACCACCATCACCAGCTAATTCCACATCACCCAACAAGAAACTCCTTCACTATTATCAGTCACTCTTCAATTCCTCTATTCTCCAAAACCTTGGCAAGTAGGATTTTACTTTGTCTCTCTCTGTACTTACCTAATCTGGGCATTTTGGTAATGGACCCATACAATATACAGCAAGAAGCTCTGGCTTCTTTCACTTAGCATAATGTTGCCAAGGTTGATCTATATTGTAGGATGTGTTTCAGTACTTTATTCTTTTTTGTGATCGAATAATATTCCATTCTAAAAATATATTCTTTTTATCCATGTTGATCCATGCAGTAGTTTATGGAAATTTGGGGTTATTTTACTTGTTTTGCTATTATGAACTCTGCTGCCAGGGCAGGCATTGTGGCATAGAGGGTAAAGCTGGGGCCTGTGATGCTGATGTCCCATATGGGCACCAGTTCGAGACCTGGCTGCTCCACGTCCAATTGAGCCCTCTGCTAATGTGCCTGGCAAAGCAGTGGAAGATGGTCCAAGTGCTTGAGCCCCTTGCATGCATCTGGGAGATTGGAAGAAGCTCCTAACTCCTGACTTGGGCTTGACCTAGCCCCAGCTGTTGTGGTCATTTGGGGAGTGAGCCAGTGGATGGAAGATCTCTCTCTTTCTCTGATTCTTCCTCTATATAACTCTAATTTTCAAATAAACAAATAAATCTTTAAAAAATTGAATTAAGAATTATGTTACTATGGACATTCACGTTCAAGTTCTTTTGTGAATACATGATTTCATTTCTCTTGGGTTTTATCTAGAAGTGGAATTTCTGGGTTTCAGGTTAACTCCCATTTGTCAGATGTTTTTTACATCTTCTGAGATGACATATTTTCTTCTATAGTTTATTAGTGTACCTTACTGCAATGATTGATTTTTTGACAGGCAGAGTGGACAGTGGAAGAGAGACATACAGACAGAAAGGTCTTCCTTTTCCATTAGTTCACCCCTCAATGGCCGCTGCGGCCAGCGCACCATGCTGATCTGAAGCCAGGAGCCAGGTGCTTCTCCTGGTCTCCCATGCGGATGCAGGGCCCAAGGACTTGGGCCATCCTCCACTGCACTCCTGGGCCATAGCAGAGATCTGGGCTGAAAGAGGGGCAACTGGGACAGAATCTGGCTCCCCGACCAGGACTAGAACCCGGGGTGCCGGCGCAGCAGGCGGAGGATTAGCCTATTGAGCTGCGGCGCCAGCTCTGATTGATTTTTTAAGATGTATTTATTTGAGAGGTAGAGTTACAGAGAGGGAGACAGAGAGAAAGGTCTTCCATCTGCTGGTTCACTCCCCAAATGGCTGCAACAGCCAGAAGCTAGGAGTTTCTTGTGCGTCTCCCATGTGGGTGCAGGGGCCCAAGCACTTGGGCCATCTTCCACTGCTTTCCGAGGCCATAGCAGAGAGCTGGATGGAAAGAGGAGCAAGCAGACAAGAATCAGCACCCATATGGGATGCCGGCACTGTAGGCAGAGGCTTAGCCCACTACGCAACAGTACCAGCCCCACACTGATTGATTTTTATATGTTGGAAACATCCCTGTATTCCTGGGATAAACCCTACTTAGTCATTATCAATATAATCTCTTTTTTAATGTTGATGAATTCATTTGCTAGTGTTTGCTGAGGAATTTTTCTAATCGCTATTCATAAGGGCTATTCGTCTGTAGTTTCCTTTTCTTGTAATGTTTTTGTCTGCTTTTCATATCATGGTTATCCCAGCCTCGCTAAGTGAGTTGGGAAGTGTCACCTCTTCTTCTGTTTCTGAAATAGCTTGAGAAGGGCTGGTGTTAATCCTGATGCTTGGTATACTTAGCAACAGAGCAGTGTGGTTCTGGGCTCTTCTTGTGGGGAGTTTCTTGCTAATGAATTCAGCGTCTTTACTTGTTATAGATCTATTCAGATTTTCCTGTTGTCCTTTATTTCAGTAACATGTGTCCTAGGAATTTTTACATTTAATCTAGGAATTCTAATTTGTTGGCAAGCAATTTTTTTCATGGTATCTTTTGATAACTTCTATTTCTATAAGGTTGGTAGTAATGTGTACTTTTTCATTCCTAATTTTAGAAATTAGAGTTTCCTTCATTTATACTTTGTTAGTTGAGTAAAGTTTCATCAATTCTGTCAATCTTTTCAAAGAACTATTGGCTTTGTTTATTTTCTCTATTGTTCTCTTAATCTCTATTTCATTTATGTCCAGTCTAATTTTTATTACATTCTCCCAGCTGCTTGCTTAGGGTTTAGTTTGCCTTTCTTTTTTTTGCTCTAACATTGAGCATTCTACTTAAAAAATTTTGTTTCAAACTACTCTAACTTTGTTGATTATAATAGATGGAGCTCTATTACTTTTCGTACTTTTTTTTAAATTGACAGAGCTACAGCTCTTATCAATATAAAAATAAAATCCAACTGGGTTAGGCATATCTCACATTTTGATTGCTTTTATATTCACAGGAGCTAATAACATATTGCAAATTACAATCATAATGTTGAACAATCTAGCTTTCAATCAGAGACCAGGACACATAACTTTACAAATCAGGGACAGAAAAATCCTCCTTACTTCTTTGCTCTTGCATCTATTTAACCAATTCCATATTTTAGAGTCTGTTAACTGTAGCACTCATTTTTCGTTTAAGAAGATTTATTTATTTTGAAAATCAGAGTTACAAAAATGGAGGGAGAGGGAAGGAGGGAGGAAGGAGAGGATGGGGGTGGGGGAGAAATGTCTTCCACTCACTGGTTCACTCCCCAGATGGCTGTAACAGCCAGCGCTGGGCCAGGCCAAAGCCAGGAGCCAGGAGCTTCATCCAGGTCTCCCATGGATGGCATGGTGCCCAAATACTTGGACCATCTTCCACTGCTTTTCCCAGGTCATCAGTGGGGAAATGGATCGGAAATGGAGTGGCAGGGATATGAACTGGCACCTATCCGGGATACCAGTGTTGCAGGAGGTGGCTTGACCTGTTACATTACCATGCTGGTCCCGTAACACCTACTTCTAACACCAATTAGGAACACCTGAAATATGGGGGGAAACCCATTGTAATCCATAAGTCATACCTTGGAAATTTATATCCTAAATAAAAGAAAAAAAATGAAAAAAAAAAAAAAAAAAAAGAACACCTGAAGAAGCCTGTGGTTGAAGGGAATAATACCCAACTGAAACTGGCCTAAAAAGATGAAGAGGATTTATTTGTTTACAAAACTGAAACATCAGGGCTGGCATTATAGTACAGTGGGTTAAGCTGCCACCTGTAATACTGGCCTCCCATACTGGAACGCCAGTTTGAGTCTTGATTCCTCTGCTTCTGATCCAGCTCCCTGCTAATGCAGCAGAAGATGGTCCAAGTCCTGGGGCCTCTGCCACCCACACAAGAGACCTGGATGGAGTTCTGGACTCCTGGCTTCAACCTGGCCATCTCTCTTACTCTCTTTCTCCTTCCCTCCCTTCTTTCCTCCTTCCTTCCCTCTACCCCCTTCACTTTGTCACTTTGCCTTTCAAATACATAAATGAACTTTTAAAAAAAGATTTATTTATATATTTGAAAGTAACAGTTACACAGAGAGAGAAGGAGAGGCAGAGAGAGAGAGAGAGAGAGAGAGGTCTTCCATCCGCTGGTTCACTCCCCAGTTGGCCACAATGGTTGGAGCTGTGCTGATCCGAAGCCAGGAGCCAGGAGTTTCTTCCAGGTCTCTCCCACGTGGATGCAGGGGCCTAAAATCTTGGGCCATCTTCTACTGCTTTCCCAGGCAGAGAGCTGGATTGGAAGAGGAGCAGTGGGACTAGAAGCGGTGCCCAAGGGACGCCTGTGCTTCAGGCCAGGGCTTTAACCTGCTATGCCACGGCACCGGCCCCTGAATAAATTTTAAAGTAACTTTATTTATTTTGTTTGAGAGGTAGACACTGAGAGGAGGTGGAGGAAGAGGAGGAGGAGAGAGAGAGAGGAGGAGAGAGAGGAGGAGGAGAGAGAGAGGGAGAGGCAGAGGGAGAGGGGGAGAGGGGGAAAGGGGGAGAGGGGGAGAGGGGGAGAGGGAGAGACACTGATCTGTCATCTGTTGGTTCACTACTCAAATGCCAGGAGTGAGTCTGGGCCAGGCTGAGGCCAGGAGCCAGGAATTCAATCTGGGTTCCCATGTAGAACCCAAGTACTTGAGCCATTACTTGCTATCTTCCAGGGTGACCATTAGCAGGAAGCTGGAACAGCGAGCAGAGCCAGGACTCAAACCCAGGCACTCCAATATGGGATGCAGTGATCCCATGAGGCAACTTAGCTAATAGCAACTTGGCTAATAGCTAAGCCAGATGCCTGCATTCCAGCTTTGGATAATTATTCTCTAATTTTCTCATGGGCATGAGTCTTCAGTTGCTTGAGAGAACAGACAATGAGAATACATTGCTTTACCACTCTAACACCAGACACAAAGAACATACTCATCTACCTTTAGAAGATACATTTAGGGCTGGGTGTTTGGTGCAGGGGTTAAGACACTGCTTGGGATGCCTGCATCCCACGTTAGAGTGCCTGGTTCAAGTCCCAGCTACGCTGCTTCTGATGCTGCTTCCTATTAAGGTGCACCTTGGGAGACAGCAGTGATGTCTCAAGTACGTGGATCCACGCCATCCGTGTGGGAGATCTAGAATGAGTCCTGGGCTCCTGGCTTTGGCCAGGGCCAGAGATGGCTGCTGTGGGGCATTTGGAGAGTGACCAGTGGATGGAAAATCCCTCTCCACCTCTCTTTCTGCCTTTCAAATGAAATGAAGATAAATCAATAAAAATTTAAAAATAGATACATTTGAATAGCTGAACTATAATGAAGACTATAATATTTCATCCCATATAAAGTATCAGCAAAAGAAGAAAATTTAATATTGGAGAGAATCACTACTCTTTCCAGTTAATCAGGGCAAGGTTTCACAAAGGAGGTGGGACTCCAAGAATAGTTTCAAAACTGCAGGTCTAATTGATTTAAACTCTATTATACATATGCCTACAGGCAGCTGCAATGAACTGTTTTGCAAACAGAAAAGTAAACAACTGATCATGGAAAAAGAGAGCCACTCCAGAAATGAATCTCAAGACCCATAGGACACTTGGCTTTGGAGCTATTCCTTTAATCTGCGTCCAAACAAAGCATCTAATTCTTATCTCGGAGAATGGAAAGCACTGACAGAAGCAAACAGAGAGGCATCAGTACACTTGGCTTTGCACGCAGGTGCAGGCATCTGACTTTTCAATAACAATCTATAGCGTAGGTCATTCATTACAGAGGCAGCCACGCTTCAACAACATGTCATCTTCATCCCTCCTCTTCTCTCTCCTCTCTCCTCTCCTCTCCTCTCCTCTCCTCTCCTCTCCTCTCCTCTCCTCTCCATCTCTCCTCTCCCCTCCCCTCCCCTCCCCTCCCCTCCCCTCCTCTCCTCTCCTCTCCCCCCCCTTCCCCTCAATCTCCCTCCCCTCCTCTCTTCTGTCCCTTCTTTCTCTAATCAAATCCACCCCATTCTTTCACAAGAGCATTCATTTTTGGTACCAAGCACTTTCTGGGTCTCATATTTGGTTCTGTATCATCTATGTATATCCAGTTATGATTTACATTTAATTCAAGTAAGCAAACAGTACAAGAGGGAAGAGTTATCCATAAAAAACTTTGCTGCCAATAGGGCAGGATTGTTAAAGAGTCCTACCTCTATGGGTGAGAGTAGCCCAGTAAGTACTAGACAGGACAGTGAGTTAATGAGTGAAAGCCCCAAACTCCTATCAAGACAACCAATTAGCTTGTCTGAAACACAGGCTCGTAAAGCTATCAGTAGCTTATAAAATGGTCTGCTACACACGAGGAAAATGTTGTTTCAAATGGCTTGCTTAACTAGATGCATTCACCATGAAATTGATTCTTTTAAGTTTCTTTTTTTTTTTTCCCCATGTAATAGCCATTAACTGTGCATATTGAAATGGATGGGCAGGTGGGAGAGTGGGTGGATATCCTGGTATTATAAAGTGCAGGTTGAAGATATGCGATCTATTTAAAATGAGGTTAAGGGGCACCTGATAAAGGACAACAACTCACCTATTACCAACAATTGCGTCTGCCTCAGGAACTGAAGTAGATCAACACAATGAGAGGATTCCTTCTTTGTCTTGTTAAAGTTTACATTAGGATTGGGATGTGCTCCAAGGGCATTTCAGTGCTGAGAATCCACATTTGCATGTCCTGTAGAAAGCCCTGTTTTCTTTTTATTTATTTATTTATTTTTAAATTTTTTGACAGGCAGAGTGGACAGTGAGAGAGACAGAGAGAAAGGTCTTCCTTTGCTGTTGGTTCACTCCCCAATGGCCCCCGCGGCTGGCGCGCTGCGGCCTGCGCACCGCGCTGATCTGATGGTGGAAGCCAAGTGCTTCTCCTGGTATCCCATGGGGTGCAGGGCTCAAGCACTTGGGCCATCCTCCACTGCACTCCCGGGCCAGCAGAGAGCTGGCCTGGAAGAGGGGCGACCGGGACAGAATCCGGCGCCCCGACCAGGACTAGAACCCGGTGTGCCGGCGCTGGAAGGCGGAGGATTAGCCTGTTGAGCCACGGCGCTGGCCTAAAAGCCCTGTTTTCTTACCATAGCCTTGATTCTGCTTTCAAATCCAATAATTGCTTCAGATTGAACATCAGATTCCATTCCCCAACGACTTACTTTATAAAACATTTGAAGTAACTTGATGTTAGCTGACACATGAACAGATTCTTGATCCTGTTTCATATCTTGATTTTTTTTTTCAGTCTATTGTATATTTTAAAACATGTCTTTGACTAGGCCTCATATTCAACATCTACCGTTATACAAGGCTCCACGCCACAAATACACTCCAATCAATTTTCACCTGATCAGGCAACTAAGAAAAAACGCTTTGATTTTGTTAACTCTTCTGCCTGCTTATTCAAAATTGGTACCCCAAGATACTTCATTTAACTGCTATCAGTTGGCCAACTCCAGGGATTTGGCTCAGGAAATATTAGGGAGAAGATACATTCAGTCACTGGTTAAAGATTGCTAAAGACACAAAAGTCTTTTTAAAAATAGTTTATATACTCAAGCTTACTTGGCTTTTGTAACAGGCTATATGCCCCCTCCCTCAGTCTTACCACTGCTGGTTATGAGGAAGCAATGGGCAGTAATAGCAATTCAAAATATTCATATATGGAACTCAAATAAACATGTTCCATATCAGCCCTGTGGTACTATGGCAGCACTCTGTCCTAACAATGACAACACTGGGATGTTGGAGCCAATTCAAATTCTTGGGCCTTAAACAGGAGACAGACAAATATGACAAGCCGAGCGTTGTTCAGCCGCCAATGGAGGGTGCCAATGGCTCCGTCCAGATGCAGAGATATTCAAGGATGTTCCTGTCAGCAGTTTGTCCTCTGGCTACAGCAAAGAGCCACCATGGAAACATTGGGAGGAAAAGGAGAAACAGGAGGGTGTGGAGAGCAGGAGGGGATGGGGGAAGGGGAGGGGGACAGAGAAAGCCAACAGCCACCTCCACAGCATGCGAGAGCAAGGCGAACAGGTAACAAATGGCCCTGTGACAAAGTGCCATGCTGTTAGTCACAGGGAGAGAATCAATTTCCCTGCTGGCAATATAGCCAGGAGCCTGATATCCTGGCAACTGAGACATATGAGCTTGGAAAGACGTTTGCAGGCAGTCTGAGGCAAGAAAAGCTATGTGGTAATCCGTCCGGAGGAATTTTAGCCAAAAAAATCCACACAGGACTAGTTGAACTCATCTAAAGCCTGTGAAAGACAAGTCTGGAGAACATTACGATCAGATATAAAGAGAACAGCAGAAATGAAGGTTCAAAAAGCCATTGACTGGATTTATCAGAGCAGTGTTAGGGCTCTCGTTGCCATTGGACAGGCAGAGGAAACCAGTGGTTCTCAGCCAGGGCAGGGGGGCAGTAACAGTACCCCCCAGGTGACACTGGACAACGTCTGGAGATATTGTGGGCTGTCAGAGTTTGGGGGAGCCCAGGGGGTCTTGGCTACTGGCATCCAGTAGATAGGAGCCAGGGCTGCCGCTGAACCCCCTACAATACACAGGACAGTGTAGCCCCAAATGTCAACCACGCCGGGGCTGGCGTTTTGGACACAGTGAGGTGAGCTGCCGCCTACGAGGCTGGCCTCCAACATTAGAGCACTGGCTCTGTTTGAGTCCTGGCTGCTCTGCTTCTCCTCCAGCTCCCTGCTAATGCCCCTGGGAAAGCAGTGGAACATGGCCCAAGGACTTGGGCCTGTGCCATGCATATGGGAGAACTAGCTTCAGCCTGTCCCAGCCCCAGCTGTTGGGGCCAACTGGGGAAGTAAACCAGGAGATGGAAGATCTCTCTCTCTGCTTCTCTCTGTGTAACTCTGCCTTTCAGATAAATAAATCTTAAAATAAAATTTACAAAACCTCACCAGTGCAAAAGGGGAGAAAGCTTGCTCGGACGTAATCTTGTCAGACAAAAATCCGAGAACAAAGGCCCTGCTGATTCAATTCATGGTGCAGTGGCACAAACCGGGAGTCCACCTCCCTGGAAGCAGGAGGAGATCTAGGACCATGAGTCACAGGAGGCAGTGGGCAGGCTCAGGGCTCTGAGCCTTCCACTCTGTTCTCCTCTCTTGTTCAATGTGAACAATCCGCACAGCAGGTCTCTGCGGGGCCCATGCACTACACAAAAGGGGCCGCGAAGAGCCACCTTCTCATGGTGCAGACAGTGCCCTGGGCTGCACAACACAGAGAACAGAAGCTCCAGCGCACATGGCGCTTCCGTGGCAATGAAAGGGACTGATAGCCATCGAGGAAGGAAGCCATGACGACAGGTAGAAGTTAATGACGTGGAGACAGAGAGATCAGCAATGACACTGCCAAGTGACTGACCCGGAAGAGGGGCTGAAGACATGCTGTGGGTTAAATATCAACAAGGTACCGATTAGGACAAATCTTTAAGACTGTTGTATAGGGCTACAATCAAAGCTCTTGATTAACCTCCACTGGATCTTCTAGAAATAATGGACATTTCCTTGTCCTGGTACAAGGCAACACTTGATGCTGCTGACACAATGAATGTTTGCAGTAATTAAGTCTTTAGAGACAGGATGGGGAAGGAAAGGTGCAAATCCCTTTACGAATGTCTTTGACGTACGGGTATGTTTTGAAGCTGAAAATTCGGAAATATCACACAGAACTCTGATTGGAAGCCGCAGACTCATAAAAAAGGCCTTGGCCCAATATAAAAGTATTTGTATTATTTGCATGTTTTATGTTAAAATAAATCACTTATGGTCTATATGTATTTTTTAAATGACGTTCCACTCTAACCGATTCTTGATTAACTGTTCAACTACCAGTTCAGATCAAGCCAAAAAAAGTAGACTTCTAACTGTGTATTTACTGCTGTAAATTTTCAATCACACTTCTCATCATGTCTGAATCAAAAGCCTTCTCAGAGGGGAAGTCATTAACACCCACTTCAGTTTGAAGTTTAGAGTGTTGTATAAAAACATGTCCACTGTCAGAATCAATACTTGTGTCTATCACTTCAAATCTTTTTCTGAAAGAGTGTACAGTATAAATAAATAGAATTAAAATACTCAAACCCACTCATATACACGGACCCACATCCCTGCTTTTCTTTTTGAAAAATGTTTCTTTTGGAATATTCACATCTCTGAAAGTATGTTATGGTTGTTAACTGGATCCCTCATTATTAAATGTTGTTTCCTTTAAAATGATTAAACATTATTCTGAATGTATTTGTAAAAAATGTTTAAATAGTATTTATGGCCATTTTTCTAAACCAAGAGACAGAACAAGAATTCTGAAACATGGCCACCAGGAAAATTTCCCTGGGCTTTTCTTTTTCTTTTTTCTTTTTTCTTCTTTTTGGCAGGAGCCAGGGGCTTCTCCTGGTCTCCCATGGGGTGCAGGGCCCAAGCACTTGGGCCATCCTCCACTGCACTCCCGGGCCACAGCAGAGAGCTGGCCTGGAAGAAGGGCAACCGGGACAGAATCCGATGCCCCGACCGGAACTAGAACCTGGTGTGCCGGCGCCGCAAGGCGGAGAATTAGCCTATTGAGCCGCGGCTTCGGCCTCCCTGGGCTTTTCTTTTCTTTTCTTTTTTTTTTTTTTTTTACTTTTATTTAGGATATAAATTTCCAAGGTATGACTTATGGACTACAACGGCTCTCCCCCCATATCTTCCCTCTCCCCCCGCAACCCTCCCCCCCTGCCCGCTCCCTCCACCCCTTCGCTCACATCCAGATTCACTTTCAATTTTCTTTGTATACATGTGATCGATTTAGCATGTGTTAAGTAATGAATTTGTCCCTTTGCCCTCATACAGCAACACAAAGTGGAATATACTCTTTGAGTTCTCGTTCGGGCTTTTCTTAACTAGCGCCTGGGTTACTATTTTCCACATTCACAGTTCTGCAGGGAGCAGGCCACCTTAGCCCTTGAATAATACCTATTTTACCTTGAAGCTGTTGAACTCCCTTCCACCCAATTCTTCCACTGATAAAAATAACAAGTCTATAATAGCACTTAAAAACAAATACATAAGGCGGGTGTTGTGGTACAAAGGGTTAAGCTGCCACATGCGATACTCAAATCCAGTATCAGGGTGCCTGCTCAAGTCTCCTCTCCACCTCCAATCCAGGCTCCTGCTCATGAACACCCTGCGAGGCAGCAGAGGATGACTCGAGTACTTGGGTCCCTGTCACCAAGTGGGAGACCCAGACAGGGTCCCTGGCTCCTGGCTTCAGTCTGGCTCAGGGCTGGTTATTGCAGGCATTTGGGAAATAAACTAGCAGATGCAAGATCTCTCTCTTCTCTCTAGCTCTGCCTTTCCCATTCATAAAAATAAATAAACTTAAAAAATAAAAATCACATCTGTCTGGTAAATCATAGTTCATGCCAACTATTTTTGCCACGAAAGTAAGTACCAATAATAAATACTATACAATGGTGCATGCAGGTATATGGCATTTAACTCTCCACAAATTTATCTTTACCAGATGAATCATGTGACATCTTGTCTTCATCACGTTTGGCATCAGGGCCCTCACAATTGGGTTTATACATCTTAGGTTCCTATTCAGGGCTTCTACTTCTCCACCCAGAAAACAGAAGAGACGCAGTGTTCAAGAAATCAGGTTTTGAGAAACAAACACTTCCTATCTGATTGCAGCTTCTCATCCAGACATACAACACATGTAACCTGCATGCTACTTAGCAACTTCAGAGCAGCACACGGTTCTCATAAAACAAATGGGAAAGTTGAAATCTCTTGCAGCTGCTGACACACTGGAGGGCTAACTTTTTATATGAAACCACAGATGCCAAGTATGTAGCAGTTACAAGCTGATCTACTTTTTTTTTTTTTTGACAGGCAGAGTGGACAGTGAGAGAGAGAGACAGAGAGAAAGGTCTTCCTTTTGCCGTTGGTTCACCCTCCAATGGCTGCCACGGCCGGTGCGCTGTGGCCAGTGCACCGTGCTGATCTGAAGCCAGGAGCCAGGTGCTTCTCCTGGTCTCCCATGCAGGTGCTGGGCCCAAGCACTTGGGCCATCCTCCACTGCACCCCCTGGGCCATAGCAGAGAGCTGGCCTGGAAGAGGGGCAACCAGGACAGAATCCGGCGCCCTGACTGGGACTAGAACCCGGTGTGCCGGCGCCGCAAGATGGAGGATTTGCCTAGTGAGCCGAGGTGCCAGCAGGCTGATCTACTTTTGATGCCATCAGGAGAAGCAACCTGATTTGTTAAACAGGTAAAGGGGTCTGGTAGAATCTAAGGGTCAGAAGGCTTGGATCAGCCACAAAAGTACCGTGACCCGAAATGGGGGGATCTGCCTTGTCCTGACATAACCACTGACCCTGTGTGTCGCCAGGGGATGGGACACTTCTAGGCAACCTGGAGAAGAGAAGGTCATGGAAGAGAGAATGATGTCCAATCCAATGGTGCATGTTCTGAACACGAGGTGGAGAAGGAAGTGAACTGAACTGGCTGTGCTCTTTCTTGGTCTTCTCATTCTCTCACAAGTCAGGTTATTAAGCCAAGAACTTACTTAAAACACAGACAGACATAATTTATTAACTAGCACTTATGGAAGAACTGAAAACAGTTCCCCACTTGAGTAAATTACTCTATCCTTAGAGGCAAGGGTCAACTTGGAACAACTTGCAAGACTACCTTAATGGTTTTTATGAAATATTACAAATTAGACTCTAGTATATAGTTCAGGTTGAAGAAATTCATTTGTGCTGTATCATAGATGTTTCAAAATACTTCTGTAGCTGCACAAAGCATAAAACGCTCTCTGGAAGATTATGAACCCCTTGCACACCCAATATTCTCTACTCCCTCCTCCCCTGTCCCCCAATCCTTCCCATCTGCCAGCTGGGTTTCATTTTAAGAATTTCACACTGAATATAAAGTGCTATTTTGACCATGTGGCTGCAGAAATGTGAATTTATAGTCTATTCAGCTCTCACGCAAGTGATTGACAGAGAGGGGATTAACCAACTGGATGTGATGAGGCCGTTGCCTCTTCCTTTAGGTGACCTAAGTTTCTAGGCAAGGATGGCCACCCTTGCACTGCTTCATCAAGGCTCATGAGAATATGAGCTCCTAGCAGGGCACTTACTTTCCACTAAATGGCCACTACAAGGGGTCTTCAGAAAGTTTGTGGAAAATGTGTATTACAAAAAAATCATATACAGATTTAAAAATTTTTTCCCACCAGAATAAACCTTTTTAATTCCATGTTCCATGAACTTTCTGAAATCCTCTCCTATAGCTTGGAACACTTTTCTCTATGTCCCTATACCTCCCATGTTCATTTATTTTCCCAACTAAACACCTAGAAAACAAGAATAATAAAGTTGGCTTTCAAGACAACCAGGGCAATGATGTCCCTCTGCTAATAACAGGTTGAAGAAGAAAAATTTTTGCAAAGTGTGTGTGTGTGTGTGTGTGTGTATGAGAGAGGGAGGGAGGGGGAGAGAGAGAGAGAGAGAGAGAGAGAATGAGAGAGACAGGCACATACACACTGTGTGTGTATGTGCCTGTGTGGGCACAGTATTTGGATTTCTTGGTGGGAAGCAGACTAGAGGAAAGGGGAGTGGAGAACAGGGTTGAAAGGCTTAGACTTCCTTTAATAGATCTTTCCTCTTTGCACTAGCAATGCCTAACAACTTGCACATGGCAGACTCCGCATATAGTATTTCAGAGACTGCTTGGAAGTTTTGAGCATCTAGAAATGTTTCCATTTGCTACTGCTTAAGCACCATTGCCATTTAAGCTTTTCCACATAAAGCAATCCTGTTTTTTTCAACAGTTCTTCCAGCCTTCTTATCCTCAAGCATAATCATAGGCATGAAAGGGATGTTGTAATTACATATTCAGATTTTCTCAATCTGTTTTTGCCCCTTTAGGGTCGTGCTGTCTCTGGGATTCTGCACACTGATTAAATACATTGTAAGTAACACTATAAACTGGACAGTGCCCCTGTTTGAGCAAAATTCAAGCAAAGTAGATTCAAGCATTGGTTTCTGAGAAGGGTGCGTAGGATGTGTTTAGATTGAACATTGTGATAGTGGAGCCAACCTCAAAATTAATGAGCATATCTAAATTTGTATTATACACCCAAAAGCTGACATCAGATGAAAGACTGCATCATCAGAAAAATATGTGTTTATCACATCCGGTCAAGTTTTGTTCTGTTCAGAGCAGGGAAAGGTTTGTTTACAGATGGGGTGTTTAGCCTCTACGTTATTTGGAGGGGGATAACAGTGTTTCCTCTCCTTTCCTTCAGGACAAAACAAATAAGTACGATATAAAAAATAAATTATAATTAGGGGGAAATTTCTACTGTTTGCCAGCAAAAAAAATATGGCTCCATTTAAAAAGTCATTAATATCACACATTTAAGTTTTAGACACAAATGAGCAGTCAAAGGTATCTGAGCACAGAGAAAGTAAAAGAAACAACATCAATTTGATAACACTGGATAGTAACTGGGGAGCAAATGCTAGGGATAAGTTAACTTTTTATTTCTATCAAGAAATTATTGGACTTAAAAGAATAAGTGCCAACAGTTTTTGTACTTTAAAATCCTAATGAAATGTGGCAATGGGTTAAGCTATTTCTTGGACACCCCTATCTCAGATTACAGTGCTTGGGATTGAGTTTTGTCTCTGCTTCTGATCCAGGTTTCTGTTAATATGCACCCTGGGAGGCAGGAGATGAAAGCTTAAGAGCTGTGTCCCTGCTACCCATGTGCAACACCTGGATGGAATTCCTTACTCCTGGCTTTGGCCTGGCCTGGCTCTGAATATTGCAAGCATTTGCAGAGTACACCAGCCAGGGATGGGAACTCTCTCTTTTTCTTGCTCTGCCTTTCAAATAAGTAAATATGAATAAATAGCATTTGATAAATAAAATGAGGGGTCAACATTGTGGCGTGGTAGGCTAAGCCTCTATCTGTGGTGCTGGTGTCCCATATGGGTGCCAGTTCCTGTCCTGGCTGCTCCACTTCTGATCCAGCTCTCTGCTATGCCCTGGGAAAGCAGTGGACGATGGTGTAAGTGCTTGGGCTCCCCGCACTCACCTGGGAGACCCAGAAGAAACTCCTGGCTCCTGCCCGGTTCCAGCCATTTGGGGAGTGAACCAGCAGATGGACAACCTTCCTCTGTCTCTCCCTCTCTCTGCCTGTAATGCTGCCTCTCAAATAAGTAAATGAATAAAATCTTTAAAAGAATAAAAAAATAAAATGAAACAGAACCTATGCTCCAGGAAAATTTTTTTACAGAGTGTAAAAAACACACATATAAACAAAAGAAAGAGCAGAAAGAGAATTTAAGAAGATAAAAATAGGCTGTATGCAGAGACACATACAGGAAGGTAGGCTGGTCACAGTGGAGCTCAATAAACTTTTGTTGTGTGAATGTCATGAAAACAATAGCTAACAATACAAACATTCTCCTCAGATGATACTATCTACACACATGACAAAGAAACACAGCTGCTTTTAAACCAGTAACATTAAAACATTTGGATTTTTATCTTATCTAAGCATTTTTGGGGGCTTTAAATTTTAAGCCAGTAATAATTTATTGTATTAGAAGAATCTTCTGGAAGGTAAGTGACCATCCAGGGAGGCAAGAACACCGCCAGTCGCACAACTGAAAATCAGATACTCGCTCACCAGACTGCAATGATCATGTGCAATTTTTCATCATCAGTGATGCCAGCATTTTAGGAAGTGAAATCTCCTATGTTCTCCTATCAGACCCCATCTCTTAAAGGTCCACTTACCTCCACAGAATGTCTGATGCTATCCTTGAATAAAGTTCAAGTATAGCCTGCTGAAGGCTATAGTCATTCTACTCCATGGTATTTTAATACTACAATCTCAGCATTATTTAATGTCACCACAAGAATTTCAGCACTGCATTTACTACAAAAATGCTGTCATGGATCACTCCTTAGATCGCTCAGTGCTTCCTGCAGAAAAAGTCTTTGTTGAATTGCACTAGAGGAGCTTAGAGGAGCTTGTATTTTCCCAGTGGAGGACACAGTCTTCCTCTTTTCCAGTAATGAGCAACAGGTCACAGATCATGAAGTGCTCTTTTTTCTTTCGAAAACTCAGGGTGCTAAACATGAAATCCAACTGGAATGGTGATCTGCTCCATAGGATTGGCCTTATTCTAGTCACCTTTTCCTTGTCCTGGTCTTCTTCAGTTTCAATTTTTTATCCTTACTATTTTCATGTGAGTTATTCTAAGTACTTTATAAACAGAAGCAGTAGACTATACAAATAAAGTGATAGCTCTATTTGGAGTTGCACAGTAACATTCATTCAGTTGTACCCTTGCAATGCCATTATTAACCTCACCAGTCTTGAGTCATTCTTAATTATTTTGGGTGTATCTTAAAAGTGCTTGTCAATACATGGACTGTGGATTCCTTATCAGAATTGTCTCAGTAAAGAAAACTCAACTGAAGTTGACTGAAGAATGGAGTTTACAGAGTACAGAGGGAAGTTCAGTAGAACAAACTCCTTACGGTAATATCTAAGAGATCACTCAATTGTTTTCTTGTACAAAACAAAAGATGCTTAAAATATTGTTTTTCAGAATGCTTCCTTCTCTCTCTTTCAGTGGTAGTAGTGTTTTCATAGAGTTTTTCTTCTTCCTGTTTGGTGGAGTCTTGGAATTCTGACTGTACTGTCCAGCTCTTACTATCTAAACTAGATATCAGATGTAATCTGGAATTATTGTCACATAATCAAACACAACAACACATCAAGATAATCTTTCAGGATGGTGAAGGCGAACATAAAAACAGCAAAGTGCTGTGGCTCACTTGGTTAATCCTCCACCTGTGGCGCCGGTATCCCATATGGGTGCCAGTTCTAGTCCTGGCTGCTCCTCTTCCAGTCCAGCTCTCTGCTGTGGCCTGGGAAGGCAGTGGAGGATGGCCCAAGATCTTGGGCCCCTGCACCCGCATGGGAGACCAGGAGGAAGCACCTGGCTCTGGGCTTCAGATTGGCGCTGTTCCGGCCATAGCTGCCATTTGGGGGGTGAACCAACGGAAGGAAGATCTTTCTCTCTTTGTCTCTCTTTCTCACTGTCTATAACTCTACCTGTCAAATAAAAAAAAATAAAAAATAAAAAAACAGCAAAGGAAAGGTATCTTGAGCCACAGGACTGTGGTCAAATTCTGTGAGATAAAGTAAATCCATCTTTATAACTTTTTCATCTTCCTTTCTAAGAATTCCTTCTAGCAATCTCTTCCAGAAATACATGGATCTCACCATGAGTCAGTTTGTCTTTAATTAAAAAAAAATTTTCCTCACTATACCCCATTGAAGAAGGCACTATTATCTTTGCCTTTTTTATTTTTCATGTTAAATTTTACTCATTTATTTTTATTTAAAAGGTAGAGAAAGGAGACTGAGAGAGAGAGAGAGAGAGAGATTGATTTACCTTCTGTATCCTGGCTTACTCCCCAAATGTCCACAACAGCCAAGGCTAGGCCATGCCCAAGCCAGGAGTCCAGACTCCCACTTGGGTCTCCCACATAGTTGGGCAGGGACCCAGTAACTTAAACCATTATTTGCTGCCTCTCAGTATGTGTTACAGCAGAAAGCTGGAATTGGAAGTGAAGCCAGGACTTAAATTCAGGCACTATTACTTCTTTTTCAAAGGTAGAACATCAACTTTGGAGATATTAAATTATGTGTCCAAGCTATTGGGGCAGGACATGATACTAGTGGTCATCCCAAGAGACTGT
This sequence comes from Sylvilagus floridanus, assembly GCA_949820135.1. Taxonomy (NCBI): domain Eukaryota; kingdom Metazoa; phylum Chordata; class Mammalia; order Lagomorpha; family Leporidae; genus Sylvilagus; species Sylvilagus floridanus. The sequence goes on along the minus strand of OX463246.1, from coordinate 61,755,843 downwards.
GCACAGTACAACTACTTTGCCAGTCAACATGGTGCCTACTGAGACACTGCTGAAAACAAAGACGTGGGTCTCAAAGTTCTCCCAGTGACTAATGGCAGGAAATGAATGACAACAGTGGAAAACTTCAGGCACTTGTAATTGAGATGGGATGAGGTGAGATCTGACTGTGGTGTCTCCTGAAGTACCTTAAAAATTAGCCTACCTAAGCAGTCACTCCTTGAGAACATATAAAGTACTTTAGATCATAGAATCATGTTTAATACCTGTATGTTCTTCACTGCAGTCTTTGCATTACCCTCTCCTCCAAAGGGCAGAACTGAACGTATTGACACATAAACAGGTTGATAACAGCCAGGGTTGATGGGTGGCCTCCCATATATAACATGAACTTTTCAAGAGGTCAAGGATTGGTGAACTGTTGTGGAATCCTGGGTGATCTGGATTGAACCTATCCATTCATTCAGCAGACTGTCATCAAAGTACTACCATATGCCAGATAGTCTTCCAGAAATGAATGACGCCACAGCAAACAAAGAAGAAATCCAAACTTCTGGATGCATATGTTGTAGTGAAGAGAGATGGACAGCAAATGTAGTATATCAGTAAAATACTACATGGTATGTTAACCACTGCTTATACAGGGAAGATGAAGCAAAGAAGCTACATGGGATATCTACAATACAAACTAGGATGGTCACCTCTCAGTCCTCACAGATTCCCATGTCCCTAACTTGCTAGCCAAACTGGTTTTGGTTACTCCTTAAACCCACCCTCCACTTCTCATATATGAGCTATCTCTTCAAGGCATTTCTTTCTCCTGGAAGGCCCTTGGACCTGTATGCATGTGGGTGTTAGTGTAACATAACTATTAATTGGATTAGAGCCTAAACTTCCATGTTCAGATGGCTTTTGGGTAGTTTCCTTGACTGCTCTGTTTCCTAATTTGGAAAATGGCTAAAATAATAATTAATAATTAATACCCACCTCACAGGATTCATTGTGAGGCTCAAAGGAATTAGGATATATAAGGGGTCTACAACAGTCTCTAGGTCTATTCCATTACTACTATTATTATCATTAAAACTCTATGTGTGCTTTGGACCTAACTCAAAGGCCACTTCTCAATCTCTAAACACAATAGCTGAAGGAGAGTTTCCCTTCTTCAAGATCCTTTGGACCTGGATGTCATCATTTCTATGGCAGTTATCCTGTATCACCGCAACTATTCCAACTATCTGGAGAAGAAATGTGGAGGGAGCCCTTCCCATCCATGAAGTCACACCCTTGAGGGAGGGCTTACACCGAACCTACACTTTTAACCTTTCTTGTCTCCTTCTGTTCCCTTCTGTTGAGGCTGTGAAAGAGTTTATTCATATACACCTGAGAATGTGGAGGGCAAGGACACAAGAGAAACTGGCACACACACACACACACACACAAATTAATAGTTCCATATTTGCTAATTAAATTGAAATCTACCCACGTATTTGATTTCTTCCTCTGAGGAAAGTTTATATGGAGTGCAAAGACGGAAGGACATAGTACTGTGCTCCAAGGATTTACAATCTAAATTGGTAGAAAGCTTAAGAAAAAAATCCCTCTAAACAACTTGAGCCACAACCTTACTTAATCTAAGTCTCAGAGGGCTTCCTGTCTCCCAAGATAGACCATGTCTTAATTTTCGCACCTCCGGACTGCTGTTTATAGAGCTAATCCATAATGGAACTTTCCTCCCCTGCTCTATTACTTCCCTTTTTCTATTTCCCTTGATCTCACAAGTTTTACACAAATATGCTCATCTACCCATCCATCTTCCTGCTCTCCTGCTCAAGTGCAAATTCTCCAGGATGAAGGCAGATCTCATGACTCAGAGAGTTCTGCCCAAAGCAGGCTCTCATTCCTCTTGGCAAATCCCACATCTGGAGCAGGGCCTGGAGGGCAGATGCTCAGCGGGAGTACACCAACGGGAACAGAGTGAGCTGCTAATAAGAAAAGCCAAGGGGATCTCACCCTTTTTCTTCTTGTGTCGCTTTGCCTTGCCTTCCAAGTAGATACGCTGCAGCACAGAACTGACCAAGCACTACTACTGGAGGGAGGAAGCACACACATATTTCTTAAAACAGGATGGGCAGGATTCTCTGAAGTTCTCCTTTATCAGTTTGCTGAGGGCTTTATTATACGCCAGGCACTGTGCAGTAGGGTGGAAATACAGTCCTCAAAGAACCTGTAGGCTACTACTGGGTGAAAAAGGCAATAATTCAAATGAGGAGCTGCTTGCATAGAACAAAGCACCAGGAACACAAAGAAGTGAGTGAAGTGGACCTGCCTTGACAGTTGCTAATCTGTTCAAGGCTCATGATGTCCACAAATTATGATAAAATAATACAAAAAGGACATTTTACACTAAGGTTGTCAAGTCTAGCACTTAACAGTTTAAACAATGTCTGCATTATTTTATTTGGTGGTGACTGTGTTTTCTGAATGTTCCTACCTTTGCAACCCAATCAATAGGAGGTGGCTTTTGCAGCTGCCTTACTACTCATGTCTTCAGATGTAAAAAAAAGAAAAAAAAAAAAGGAGGCAAAGAAGAAATTGAAAATATGCCTCCCCGTCACATTCGCCTTTGTTCTTTTAGAATGATGTTGATCCAAGTACATGAGTCTCACCCAGGGCAACATATATTTTGAACTCTGAGTTCACAAAAATTTTGACTCTGAGTAAGAAAGATAAACTACTTTATTCTCAAGGTGCCTTTTGACTTCCAAGGTGGTTCACCTACTGCTTCCCAACTTGGCTTGTGTTCTAAAGTAGAAAAGCTGAAACTTACTCATGAAACACCCAGAACAGATTTAACTAAGAGATGACCTTAAACACTCAACCTGGCTCTACAGAGGTGAAGAGTCCAAATGTAATATGGAAAGGGAAATGAAAAATTTGGTGTTAGAAAATGAAGTATTAGTTTTTTAGGAAAGTTTGTACTACAAGAGAGTCAGGGGATATATTTCTTAAGGGTTCAGTACTAAGCTGACCCAGCAAATGCAGGGGTAACCTGGAATATTCTAATAGAAAAATAAAAGTCCAGAGAATCTCCTGTTTAAAAAATTTTAAAAAAACAACAAAAGGCAGATGAATAATAAAGACTAAACCTAACATCACAGGGAGGCACAAGGCATTAACTTGAGCAAATGAAGACCTAATAGGTCATTTAGGAAACTATTTCAAATACCCTAACATTTGATGTTTTACAACTTGATTTTCCTTGCATATCAAACCAGAAGAAACCCAAAGCTTTGATAATCGGCCCACCGATATTTATATGAAGGAGGTCATTACAGAAGAAAGGCACAAAGCTTCAGTTTGTTCTGGATTCCATATCCTAGGGGAAAGACAACAGCTTTCATTTTCTTCTCCAGCCTCCCCCCACTCCCACCTCTTCCTTCCCCACCCTCCAGCGGAAAGGACCGGTCATTTGTTCTCTGGACGGCCCTGAAAGTAAGCAGATAAGGGAAAGTGGATATGTGGACTTGCCTGAGAAAAGCCTTTTAGGTCTGATAATAGTAACTTACTTGAGCACTGCAACTCATTAAGTGTGTCTCTGATATCACTTCAGATACGAAGATTAGTGGAACATACCAACAGATTGAATCATCAAGAATTCTTTTAGGAATTTGAACATAGAAGACTTGATGAAGAATTACTCCACAGCTCAAGCCTCTATGGGACCCCAGAAGAGATAAGACCAGACACCTTTCAGCCAAGGGCTTTATTCTGGATGCTCAAACTGGGACTGTCCTGCTAACATTATCCTCCGGGTTTATTAGGAGTCTAAATATTCTCCATGGGCACCAACTAAACCCACAAAATCTTAAGTCTCTGCCTTCAGAGAGTGGACAAATCAAGAACATAAACCCATCCTGGGAGAGGCAAGTCAGGGAACAGATCTCTTTTTTAAAATGCATCCAGTTTACTTTCTTAAATCCTTATTGATCCAGAACATGGTGCTTGCTCTTCAAGCCTCTGGCTTGAGAAGAGCAGCTACAATGAACCTTGTCTGATATTCAAGAGAGCCTGCTGGAGCGCCTCGTTGCATTGCCCCTAGAAGGATTTCGCGTGGCTCTGATCCCTCATTTATCAAACTCCTTCACCAGAGGAGAGAAGGGGCCCTTTTGCTCCTTATTTTATGAGTCTGGCAGGAGTGAATTGGCAATCAAAACTGAAGCTAAATTCCTCAAAATGCTTTTGGTAAATAGACATAAGACAGCACTGTGCTTACACATACTGCTATTTCTGAGCTATCAATCTGAAACTGAGACTCCAGCGAGACTCTGAACCTCCCATTCTTAGAAATCACATGGCATATGCAATAAGAACATATGGCCATGAGATAGCTGAAGCTTCAATTTGTATCACAGCCAAGAAAACTAGACACCCAAGTGTATAACTACTAATGAATGAAGGAATAAAGCAGAGAAGTTGCTGAGAGAAGGAAAATATAGAAAAAGGAGTTAAAGAAAGCAGACATTTTAAAGGTATCTGGCAATTGGGTAACATCTAAAAAAATATTTACATCAACGTGATAATGAGAGTGATTTAGCTTTTAGGGGAATGGGGAGAGAGAAACTTTTTAAACTCAGCAGAATTTCAACAATTATCAATGATCATAAAGCTTTCTAAACATGAACAGGATTGCATACTAATAAATATGAAGCTGTGAAGTAATAGCAACTTAGGCCACTGGCATTTAGCAAGGGAGACCAGAGTCTAAGTATCTGCAAGAAGGTGAAGTATACAGAACAGATTTTTTTTTTTAAATTTGAGGAGGTGGGAGGTGGGGCTGGGCCCTGTAGTACAGCACTTTGAGCTATCACTTAGGATGCCCGCACCCATATCATAGTGTCTGGGATGGAGTCCTGCCTCCACTTCCAATCTAGCTCCCTGCTAATGTACACCCTGAGAGGCAGCAGACACTGGTTCAAGTATTTGGATCACTGCCATCCATGTGGGAGTCTCGGGAAGAGGCTGTGGCTTCTGGCTTCAGCTTGCCCCAGCTATGGCTGTTGCGAGCACTTGTGGAGTGAAACAGTGAATAGAAGATCTCCCCTCCCTCCCTCCCTCCCTCCCTCCCTCCATCTCCCTTTCCATAAATAAAAAATAAGTGAACACACTTAAAGAAAAAACCCACAAAATTGGGAGATGCTGTGTGCTGAAAGTGTCATCCAACATGGTGAGCAGTGAACAGCAAAAGCCCACCTCCCTGCAGCCACTCAGCTTGGACGGAATCAGGGAGACCACTGAAATGAACGTGGAAGGGTCTGTAGAACCCGAAGTATTCACAACAGAAGCTACAAATGGGAGACCAGTTACCTCTTGTAAAATTATCTGTGTTCCCGCCAGAGGTACTCACACTCTACCGGGCTGTGGACTAGCCTAAAACATTGATCCTTCTTATGAAGAGAAAGAAACAAATGAACCTGTGCATATTATCAGCAATAGTGTCAGGGGGGAGAAAGCAACAGGATGTGAAGTGAAAGGAAAGGCTGAAGTAGCAGGCCCGTGTGTGTGCTTGGAATAAACAGCCAAGGTTTTGCATTCAAAGACCCGTGGCAGCCACTGGCATGGTCTGTCAATCCAATGGCATGGTGAAAGCGATCAGGGTGTGCAGAGAGCATGTTGGGCTCTGAAAGCCCGGGGTTTGGGTCATCCGACTTGTTTCTCATGGCAACCAGTGAAATCTGTGTGAGAGCAGTGGCCTTCGTTTCTCTTTTTTGTCTTGTACTCCTCGAATTAGATCACTGTCCAGTCATTTTGCAATCATGTAATCCTGAACAAATCATTCCTGTCTTTAATTTCCTGATTTTTAAAATAGGGAATCAGCAGCGGTCCTTCAAGGATATTGGGCACAAATACAGTGAAGGTCTTCAGCACAGTAAGCTCCCTAATAGCGACTGTCACTATGTAAGTGCAAAGCCACGTAAGGGGCATTCCCAGTTTTAAACTGTAATAATAGAAGCAGTCTGCTTTCTCTTTATGGTGGAAAGTAGTACAAATTAACATGAACTAATTTTTGTAGATGATTTCACTGAAGAAAGAAGTGACAAATCAATGCATATAAAACATCAAAAGCAGAACTGCTCTGACTAAAGCAAGAGTGGGGTCCCCGCAGAGCCGGCACTGTGGTGTAGAAGGTGAGGCTGCCGCCTGCAGTGCTGGCATCCCATGTGGGTGCCGGTTCGAGTCCTGGCTGCTCCACTTCCAGTCCAGCTCTCTGCTGTGGCCTGGGAAAGCAGTAGAAGATGGCGCAAGTGCTTGGGCCCCTGCACCCACGTGGGAGACCCAGAAGAAGCTCCTAGTTTCTGGCTTTGGATCGGGGCAACTCTGGCCATTGTGGCCAAATGGGGAGTGAACCAATGGATGTTAGATCTCTCTCCCTCCCTCTCACTCTTTCAAAGTAATAAGTCTTTTTTTTTTTTTTTTAAGAGTGGGGTCCCCAGAACCAGTGTACAGTATTACACTGATTGTCAACACTGCTCTATTCAGAATTTTTTTTTCTTTCCAAAAAAAGTTTGTCAGGTGTAGAATTCAATTTTATGGACAAATTAGAACTTTGGATTGAAAGTTAACAAATACAGTATCCCTTAAAACAAGGTAAATCTAACCACTTCCTGTTTCACTTAACTTGCATAGTAGCACCATTTGTTTTGCTGCTTAATTGTTGATCCTCAGCTGCCAGTCACTATATAATTAAGGAGACGTGATGTGCCTTAATTTGAGTTTTTGGCATGTCTTTTTCCAAATTTTAATTCTCTCTTGTAAGTCTGAAGTCTATCCAGCTCTGTTTAGTTCAATCAACATTTAGTGTCCTCCTGTCTGTACTTGGTAATGAGCCTTCAAACATGGTTCAGATCTGGTCCCTGCACTAGGACCAGGAGGGGGATCCTAAATTTCATAATAAAAGAATGATTGCTCTATTTGAGTTCATTTTACCATGACTACAATAGCTTTGAGAAATCACTCTTGAAGGTCTCCTAACTTTCCGTGTAAATAACACCTAATACAAAGGGAACATTTATGATACTTAAGGAGTATGGCGTGGGCCCTAATCAAGCAGAATGGGTATTGGTGGCAGTGCTGGGACATCATTTTAGGGGCTCTCTACCAAGCCATGAATGACCTCTTTGGTTGTGGGACAGCCCAGGAGGTCCCAGGGAAGTCAGATAAAGCAGAAGACACTCAAAGGACTGGGCCAGGATTTCAATACTTTAACAACTGCTACATACACATAGAACATGCATAGTGATGCTTGCTGGCCTGCGCCGCAGCTCAATAGGCTAATCCTCTGCCTGCGGCGCCGGCACACCGGGTTCTAGTTCCAGTCAGGGCACCGGATTCTGTCCCGGTTGCCCCTCTTCCAGTCCGGCTCTGGGCTGTGGCCCAGGAGTGCAGTGGAGGATGGCCCAAGTCCTTGGGCCCTGCACCCATATGGGAGACCAGGAGAAGCACCTGGCTCCTGGCTTTGGATCAGCGCCGTGCACTGGCCGCAACACGCCAGCCACAGCGGCCATTAGAGGGTGAAACAACGGTAAAGTAAGACCTTTCTCTCTCTCACTGTCCACTCTGCCTGTCAAAAAAAAAAAAATTAAAAAAAAAAAAGTGATGCTTGCTGACAGAATGTGGCCTTGATTCAGGGCAGATGAGGAAAATTGCACTTGTGAACAGCAGCTCCTTAGGAACAGGGCGGTCACTTTGCCATCGCTGTGGGCAAGAGTAGAGCCTGCACTAGACCCACAGGAGAACAAGCACCTGAGAACTGCACTCCCTTGATGACTTTGACTTCCTTTATGAGCGTTTCACCCAGAGAAGCACGCAACACAAGCTGCTGACGGAATGACTGACACTATTGAATGTCCAGTGTATTGGGAGCGCGTTCTGGGAAACTTATAAAGAAAATACAAGCGACCTGAACTAAACTAGCAATTATTTTGATGATTGATGAAAACGGCAACCTTTTGGAGATGGAGAGGAATGTATAACATGATTATCCCCCCCCCCCCCCATGAAGTCTTGTGAAGCAATAGGCAACGTCCAACTTGGTGGGGTCAAACATGGTTTGGAGGGTGAATCCCTCCTTCATTGTTTAAGTTCTGGTCTTCCTCAGCTGTCGGGGATAAAGGTCAGACAGAAAGAAACCTCAAAACAAACAACCACCTCCCACATCTGAATAAAACTCCTCACAATTCCCCAAATCAAACACGTTTGTATTGATTTTAAAGACCATAAACCTTTACATCTGCATAAAATATGATGCCGCTGCTTCTGAGGGGCAAGCTGTCCCCACCCTTGCAAAAGGCAACTCGGTAAAATGCTCTTTGCATCCTGGAGGCGAATTACACATCCTGAAATTTGTCAAATACACAAACCTTCCCAAGGAAGGCCGATTTACTCAAAGGCAGCTCACGTAATAGTGACCTAGACAGAGGCAATCTTTCATTTCTGGAATATTCCTGGGTATATCAAACTAAAAATCTCCTAATAGCCAAAGAAAACCAAGGTTTACTTTTCAAGCAATCTTTTTAAATAAAAAAGCCTGATTGGTTTTCAGATCTTCCGTGTACACATTTGCAACTAAAGCTTAAGATTCTATTTGCAAATTACTGAATGAAGATTTTCAATTAGAAGGCAGAGCACATAAATGGAACGTGGCTACGAGTTCTCTTCCTGGTGTTAGATTATGACTTTCCGGAAAAGGAGGTAATAAAAGTGTCGGGGAAAAGGTATTTGTCTGACTTTGTGTCAGATTTCCTAGGGCCCACGAGCACCTTGAGAAGTAACAGCTGGGTGGAGCAGACTGGGAGCTTTCGCAGCACTTGGAAAGTTGCCATGATGTCTCCTTAGCTTTCTTAAAATGCATTCATTTGGTATTTGTCTTTTACTTTTATTAGCTTCAAACATTTTAGCAGATTGTCACACAAACGACATTATGGGAGATATTCACAATTTTGTTGATTACTCTTCAAGCCTTTTTTAGTGTTACTTTAATTATTCTAAACAGCATTTTGAAACTGTTTAGATGAATTGAAAATAAGATTCACTCCCAAGAACTGATATGGAAAAGATATTCTTAGAGTCGGAATTTTAGAGCCAGAAGGGGACTTACAAATCATGTTCTTCAACCCTCTCGCTTTACAGCTGAGGAGACCAGACTTCAGTGGGTAAAAGGACTAAACTCAAGGTCAGCCAGGAAGGCTCAGGGCAGGAGACTAGACCCCTAACATTTGGTCCAATTTGCTTTCTACGAAGGCCCGCTGCCTACTGCTTGTCTGGTATTCCCATTCAGAGGCGGCTCACTGTAAGTGACCCTACCCTTCTTCCCTAACACTGGGCAGCAACCAAGTTGTCCTTGGCTCACGGATTACTTGTTGGGAGGCAAGAGGACCTGGAGGTCTCTCCCGAAAGGACACATGAGTACATGCATCTACTTGCCCTCTACCTCCTTTGTCTGTATGTACTTCTCATTTGCTTTCAATTCGTACCAAATTCAATATAATTTGTGAGTTCCAAATACCCCAATCAATGTTTGTAAGTTTAAGGAGAAGAAGGTCAGGAAATTGTTAGGTGAGACGTATTAGACATAACAAGGAATTCAAATCCATTAAAAAAGTGCTTATTGCTACAGAATTCTTCTACTACAATTCAGAAAACGTTCCTTCTTTTCAATATTTCTTAAAAAAATGTAACCCTTAACTTACTTGCTCTAAATTGCACCTATTTCAACTTTTTCCTTGAATCTTTTGTTTCTTCTGTTGCTAACTTGGGAAACAGTGCAAGTCACTTTGCTTGTTTCTTTGGTGGAAAATGATGGCATTGGACATTGTAAACATAACACAGTTCTAATTTTGTAAGTTAATACATTAAATGTAGTTTTTATAGCTAAACCTAATCAATATTAATAATATTGGCTTTAAATCTACTTTTAAACCATGAAAATTTATGTCTAATGAAATCTAACATAACTTAAATATGTCTAATAAATATATTTTCTGGTTGATATGAGGGTTGGGATCCAGCAAATTTTATACATGTACACACTCATACATTATATATATAATAATTAGTACTATTTTAAAAGATTTATTTATTTATTTGAAAGGCAGAGTTACAGAGGCAGAGGCATAGAGAGAGAAAGAGTCTTCCATCTTCTGGTTCACTCCCCAAATGGCCACAATGGCTGGAACTGGGCTGATCTGGAAGAAAGAGCTTCTTCCAGGTCTCCCACATGGGTGCAGGGGCCCACTTCTACTGCTTTCCCGGGCCATAGCAAAGACTTGGATTAGAAGTGGAGCAGCCAGGACTTGAACCAGTGCCCATATGGGATGCTGGCACTGCAGGTGGTAGCTTTACCCACTGTGCTACAGCACGGGTCCCTATAATTATTATTTTTAACCTTGATGTCCCTAGTCTTTGTTGTTGTTAATTAGAGAATGAAATAAAGACATTCAAAAAACATCTGAATATACATAAGGGAACTTCAAAACCTTTGTGGAGAAAAATGGAATTAAAAGTTTATTTTGGAGGGTGGATCTTTGGCTTAGTAGTTAAGAAGTTAAGACTGTCATTATGATGCCTGCATCCCATATTGGAGTTCTTGAGGATTCCATTCCTGCTCTATCTCCCAGTTCCAGCTTCCTGCCAGTGCAGACCCTAAGAGTCTGTAGAAGACAGCTCAAGTAGTTGGAGTCCTGCTACCCATATGGGAGAACTGGAATGAGTTCCTGGCTCCTGGCCCTGGCTCCTGCACACTTAAGGTCGTTATGGGCATTTGGGGAATGACTCATCATTCTCTCAATCTCTGTCTCTCAAATTTAAAAAAAAAAAAAAGGTTATTTTGGTGCAAAAACTTCTGAAATCTATATTTACAAAATATCTTCAAAAAGTTCATGGAAGATGCAGGCTATGAAAATACTATACATGGATTTCAAATTTTTTTATAGAATTTTTATTTTGACAGGCAGAGTTAGACAGTGAGAGAGAGAGAGAGAGACACAGAGAAAGGTCTTCTTTTCGTTGGTTCACCCCCAAAATGGCCGCTACGGCCGGTGAGCTGCGCCAATCCGAAGCCAGGAGCCAGGCGCTCCCTCCTGGTCTCCCATGCCAGTGCAGGGGCCCAAGCACTTGGGCCATCCTCCACTGCCTTTCCAGGCCACAGCAGAGAGCTGGACTGGAAGAGGAGCAATCAGGAGTAGAACCCAGCGCCATATGGGATGCTGGCGTTGCAGGCGTTGGATTAACCAAGTGAGCCACAGCGCCGGCCCCTGGATTTCCAATTTTTCACACCAAAATAAATGTATGTTTTAAGTCCATTTTCACATGAACTTTCTGTAGTAACACCATAATCCAAATATCATTCTGTATTGGGAAAATAGAAATATGCTAGTTGTTCTAACCTAAGGACTTTAATACAGAAGAGTAGTCACAAAGGTGACAGAAATACTAAGTATCCCAACCAGAGACTGTCAATAGCAGGAAGCCAGTAATATCCACAGGGGTGGAGGCAAGCGAGGAGATGGTAACTTTATTAGATCACAGAGGCTGGGGCCATCCGGAGGGATGTAGAACTGCAGCAAGTTCATCTTGCTATGACAACTGGACAATATCCTGTCCATCTCTCCTTGTCCAGACTCCATCAGAGGCATAGTGGTAAGGTAGCCAGGGCAATGTATTTTGTAGAAGGGAGAGAAATAGACATGCTAGCAAATTAACAATGGTGAGCTTTCTTTTCTTCCTCAAACTGTTCTATACCTATCAAAATAACAGTTCAGCTGAAACCCATCCACTTAATGGAAACTCTCCTGTGGAAATGGAGCATGTCTACTTCATGAGAATTATACCCCCCCCCGCCCCCATGTTCTTTCCCTCTATTTGGTTTCATTAGAAGAAACTATTATATACAGACATATGTAAGAGGCTTCCAAAGGAAGCTGTTCCACTGGCTAGGAATGCCCTGACCCCCAGAGATTCAGCAGAACCAGAACACAGCATGCCTCAAAGTCACGACTTCATATGATGGACTATTCGGTCACACTTTTGGTTAACCACCATGATCTTTCAAAAAAAAAAAAAAAAAGTATACCTACCTTCTCAGTCCCCTCATGTCTTTCTCCATTTAATTTCCTATTCATTGTAGCAAAATATACATAAGCTTTACCATTTAAACTACTGTTTAGGTGTTCAGTTCAGTGGTATTTTCATGCTGTTGTGCAACCAATACTGCCTTCTTGCTTAATCTCTTAACTTGCAGTGAATTCACCAACAGGAACCCAACACAGCAAAAATCGAACCCAATCTTCTTTTTCAATCCTTCTCTGCTGTTACCTTTATTAGATCCCTGTTTGTCAAGAATGAGACTGTGGGGCTGGTGTTGCGCAGCAGTGGGCTAAGCCACTGCCTGCAACACCTATATCCCATAGGAGCACAGGTTTGAGTCCCAGCTGCTCCACTTGCAATCCAGCTCCCTGTTAATGCCCCCTGGGAAAGCAGCAGATGACAGCCCAAGTACTTGGGCCCCTGCACCCAACTGGGAGACCCAGATGAAGTTCTAGGTTCCTGGCTCTGGCCTGGCCCAGCCCTGGTCATTGTGACCATTTGGGGTATGAACCAGTGGATGGAAGATTTTCTCTCTCTCCCTCGCTCTTGCTCTGCCTTTCAAGTAAATAAATAAATCTTTTTAAAAAATGAAAAAGAATGAGGCCTTTACATTAACTATATTGGCTGTCTATCCTACTCTTGACTAATTCCATCTTAACCATATCTTGTCCTTGCCAAGTCACAAATGTAGACAGACACAGACATGTACACACACACATAAACATATGTTGCTTCTCCTTTTTCCCTTTCTTCAGCTAAAAACTTTTTTCCATAAATGGTTATTCATTTGGACCTGTTAACTTTCTGTTTAAGCACCTGCCATTGGTCCCAATTTGTCTTCTCTGCAATCACATCTTAAAGAAGACTCTGCGTGAAGTTTCTCTAAATTCCATCTAATTTCCATCTCTCTCTCTCTCTTTTTTTTTTACGGTATTCACTTATTTATTTGAAAGGCAGAGTCAGAGTGGGAGAGACACAAAACCTTTATCTGCTGGTTCACTCACAAAATGGCAACAACAGCCAGGACTGGGGCCAGGCCCAAGCCAGGAGCTAAGAACATCATCTGGGTCTTGCATATAGGGTGATAGGGGGCCAAGCACTTGGGCCATCACCTGCTGGTTTCCCAAGCACATTAGCAGGGAGTTGGATCAGAAGCAGAGCAGTCAGGACTTGAACTGGTACTTCAATATGAGATCTGGGCACGCTGTGCTACAGTGCCAGCCCCATCCTCTTATCATTAGTGCTTTCTATCTCAATCCAGTGCAGGCCTGCAAGCACTGAATATACATGAACATGTCTAGGATCGTGCTGTCTTCCCTGAAAAGTGGTACTGACAAGGAGCTTGAGGTCTTGTTAGCTGCGTTTGGGAGCTCAAAAAAGTAGGTAACAAATGGAGAAAGTAGGACCAGCTAAAGTCATGTGCCATGTGAAGTTTCAGTCAATGATGGACCACATACATAATGCTGGTCCCAGGAGATTATAACGGAGCAGAAAAGCTCCCATCAATTACTGCAGAACCCTAGCAGCACAATACATGTGTTTATAGCGATGCTGCTCCACAAACCTACTGTACTGCCCAGTCTATGAAAGTATAACATACGGAATAACTTACATAATACCTGGCAATGATTTATTGGTTTCACCATGTGCTATATTTTTTATCATTGTTTTTGGGTGTACTCCTCCTACTTATCAAAAAAACGCGCACTGTGAAACTGGAGGCCAAGTGTGCCAGCATCAGCAGCCTCATGCTTCTTGCTTTCCTTTATCTCTTAAAGCCACAAGAGGCCACACTGAGTAACTGGTCTGTGTCACATACATCCGCCTTACGCACACGCACCATTCGGTACCTGCTCCATTATGAAACTGCCACAGGATACACTTCTCAGAATGCTACCCCTGTTGTGAAGCAACGTATGATTTATACGCAAAGGTGAGAACTGAACCTCATCACAAGTCCTAAAATCAATGATTTGAATGATGGCTATGGCAATTCAAGACAGTGAATAGAGGAGTGGTCTCCGGAGCCTGTCAACCTGGGTTCAAATTCTGATTTTGATTTTTACTGACTACGTGACATTTGTGCTTCTCATCCCGAGTTTCAGTTCGAGGGAACTGTAAAGGCGGTGGTACTAATAGCCTGGACCTTTAAGGCTGCTGTGTGGACCAGGTAAGTGGCTGCAGCTAAAGCATGTAGGCCAATGGCTGGCATGCAGGGCACACCGTAGAAATGTTGGCTAACACTGATCTCTGCTCTCAATTCTCAGCAGAGACAGATTTAGAGTCTCTAATGTTACTAGAACCTTCATGGAGAAAACAGGATTTGAGATGGGGCTTTGACTGTAGTTAAAATTTGAATAGGGGATTCTGAATGCCAGAAAAGGTATCCAGAGATGGGAAAAGATTTATGGGTATACCATTTAGACATTACATGACAACAATATATTAGAGTCAGCACTATGGAGTAATTTGTTTTTAATTGCAACTAATTTAAATTGCAAAGTGAAGATAAGCATTTTGATAGAAAATAAGTATCCCTATTCAGGTTATGCTCTTTCTATAGTGGATCCCTCAGCTTTTCACATCTTTCTTTTAAGTTCTAATTCTTCAGCCTCACTATGAAGTGTAAATAAATAAAGGGTTAAAACCTAGCAGAACGCTTCAGGTTAAAGAGAGGAAAAGGCTTTGCCACATACGCTTTATAAGTGTAAGACATAAATTTAGACTCAACTTTGAGGACTTTTATAAATAAATAGAGCCGGTTACCCAAATTCTACAAATTATCACTGAGGTCCACTCCTATTTACCCTGTCTCTGTCTTTCTGTGTCCCTTTCTAAGTGTTTGGACATCTTTATGGGCAAAACCTGAAAAAATATCACAAGAACTTTATTATTCCAGGAAGCAGCTTCCTGGTGATTGGTTCAAGAAGATTATCAGTAATGCTTTTGCTCCCAGGAATTTACATCATATAAAACACACTACACATTCAGAATGTAATGATTTCCTACCATAAAAACAGTCTATCATCCAAACACCCATATCAGCTTGGATGTCTGCTTTAAGACTGCCAGTTTGTATAGGGTCCAAGTACTTACACTTTAGCAAAAGCACTGTTATTTTTTGTTTCTGAATTTTCTTTCTTCTGAAGACAGAAATACAACAATCTTTAAAGTTTTCATGAAGTTAAAGGAAAACAATTCTCTTAGTTTCAGTTACCAGAGTCATTTAACTCTTTGCTTAGCTAAGCATTCAAAAGAATCAATACATAAAACATGCAGATTGGTTAGATACCAGGAAAGAGGGACAGAGAGAGGAACTGAGAGTAGATATTATTTTCCCTTCAATAGGAGTATATTGAAGCTAGCTAGACTGAAATTAAAATGATATTAAAAGATATTCCATTAAATTAAAAAAGATATTAATTAAATTAAATTAAAAAAGATATATTAAATTAAAAAAGATATTCCATTAAATTAAAATGATATTAAAAGATATTCCATTAACAGAAACCACAAAAGAGCTGGTGTAGCCATCCTACTATCAGACAAAATAGACTTTAACACAAAAACTGTAAAAACAGACAAAGAAGGACATTATGTAATGATTAAGGGATCAATTCAACAGAAAGATTTGGCTAAAATAAACATATATGCAACTAATTACAGGGAACCTGGCTATTAAATAGAAATGTTAATGGATCTAAAAGGGCACATACATCCAATAGTAATGGGGAACTTCACCCACTTTCAGCAATGGACAGATCAACCAAATTAGCAAGAAAACAACAGAGGTAATTTACACTATAGACCAAATGGGCCTAAGGTATATCTACAGAAATTTCCATCATACAGTTGCAGAATACACATTCTTCTCACCAGTGCATGGAACTTTCTGTAGGATTGACCACATGCTAGGCCATACAGCAAGTCTCAGCAAATTCAAAAAAATCGAAATCATGCCATGCATCTTCTCTGATCACAATGGAATGAAGTTGGAAATCAACAACTCGGGAATCCCTAGGAGCATATGCAAACATATGGATACTGAACAGCATGTACCTGAATGAAGAGTGGGTCACTGAAAAAAATCAAAAGAGAAATCAAAAAATGTCTGGAAATGAAAGAAGATGACAATACAACATATTAAAACTTATGGGATGTAGCAAAACAGTGTTAAGAGAAAGGTTTATAGCAAGTGGTGCCTACATCAAGAACTGGAAAGGCACCAAAAAAAATGAGCTATCAGTGCATCTCAAGGGTCTAGGAGGCTGGTGCTGTGTTGCAGTAGGTTAATCATCCACCTGCGGTGCTGGCATCCCATATGGGCACAGGTTCTAGTTCCAGCTGCTCCTTTTCCAATTCAGCTCTCTGCTGTGGCATAGGAAAGCAGAAGATGGCCCAAGTGCTTGGGCCCCTGAACCACTTGGGACACCAGGAAGAAGCACCAAGTTCCTGGCTTTGGATCACCACAGCTCCACCCATTGCAGCCATTTGGGGAGTGAACCAACAGAAGGAAGACTTTTCTTTCTGTCTCTCCCTCTCACTGTCTGTAACTCTATCTTTCAAATAAATAAATATTTTAAAAAAGGATCTATAAAAACAGCAAACCAAATCCCAAATTAGCAGAAGAGAAAAAATTAAAATTAGAGAATAAACAAAATTAAAAATACACACAAAAAATCAAAAGATCAGCAAAATGAAGAGTTGGTTTTTTAAAAAAATAAACAAAATTGACACACCACTGGCCCAACAAACCAAAAAAAGGAGGGAGAAGACTCAAATAAATAAAATTAGACATGAAAAAGGAAAGGTACCACTACACACCACAGGAAAAAAAATCAGAAATTACTACACAGAGCTGTATGCCAACAAATCAGGAAACCTTGAGAAAATGGATAAATTCCTAGACACACACTACCTACCTAAATTGAGCCATGAAGAAACAAAAAACCTTAACAGACCAATAACCAAGATAGAAACTGAATCAGTAATACAGACTCTCTCAACAAAGAAAAGCCCAGAACTGGATGGCTTCATTGCTGAATTCTACCAGACATTTAAAGAAAAACTAATTCCAATTTTCGTAAGTTATTCAATTCAAAGGGAAGGAATTCTCCCAAACTCCATCACTTTAATTCTTACACCTGAAAAAGATACAATAGAGAAAGCGAACTACAGACCAATTTCCCTGATGAACACAGATGCAAAAATCCTCAACAAAATACTAGCCAACTGAATCCAACAACACATCAGAAACATCATTCACCCAAAGAGGGGTTTATATCTGTATGTTAGGATGGTTCAACATCCAAAGGTCAATCAATGTGATACATCACATTAACAAACTGATGAACAAAAGCCATATGATTATCTCAATAGATGCAGAGAAAGCATCTGATAAAGTACAACAGCCTTTCATGATGGAAGCTTTAAGCAAACTGGGTGTAGAAGGAACATTCCTCAACGCAATCAAGGCAACTTATGACGAACCCACGGCCAGCATCCTGTTAAATGGAGAAACATTTGAAGCATTCCCATTAAGATCCTAAACCAGACAAGGATACCCACTATCACCATATATATTCCTGGAAGTGTTAGCCAGAACCAGTAGGCAAGAAAAAGAAATCAAAGGTATATAAATTGGGAAAGATGAAGTCAAACTCTCCCTGTTTGCAGATGACATGATTCTATATACAGGGCATCTAAAAGACTCCACTAAGAGGCTGCCTTGCCCTGAAAATGAAGTTACATGAAATATTGGTGGTTGTACTCATTTGAGAAAATCAGAACCTGAATGTATATTTTTAAGTAGGTCAAACAGAAGTCAGGATAATTGTAAGTACCCTTTACACATTCAGAGATTGCTACCAACAAATGAACATACTAGAGTAGATATTACATATAGTAGTCATGATACCAGTTGGAACATGGCATGCCCTGATGGAGTATGGTTTAGGTCCCAGCTCTGTTCCAGATTCCAGCTTCCTAATGCACATCATGGGAGGCCACAGGTAATGACTCAAGAGCCTGTAACCCAGGTGTGAGATCCAGATGGAGCTGCTTCTGCCTTTTGGCTATGAGCTGACCTAACCCTGGCTGTAGGGGGCATTTAGGGAATGAACCAGAAGATGGGAGATCTTTCTCTGCCTCCCTGCCTTTCAAATAACAAATAAATAAATAAGAATTAAAAATGAGCATACTGAAAACTGTAATACTATCATTTGCCCAATATACAGTTATGCTAGCAAATTTTACTAATCCACTGAATCAGAAATAGGTAACAATTTCAAATCCTGCTTTTCTCCTGTGTGTAATATTAATTCCCATTTATTAAACTTAGTTCCTAAAAAGATTATCCTCTTATCTAACAGCATTGTCAAAACAAAGACACTTCGGGAATGGCAGAGCTAAGGAACTTGGTCATTGGTGATACGGTGAAAGGCCTGGTGGACCGGACCACCCATTTTAAATGGAAGGATCACACCATTTGGAGCTGAGGCACATGCTGATCTGAATTCTCAAAGGACTGCAACAAGGAAAGAGTGGCAGAATGCAAGGGGAAGCAAAGGTACCCTGGACCTTCTAACTGTTCCACTGCTGACAAGGAACAAAGCAAAGCTAGGGAGGAACTTGAGAGTAGGAACCCACTTGCTGATAATGTGAAGTCTTCTCTTACACCCTTTTCTTAGGATAAGCTGACCTAATTCTTATGCTTCTTTTTATATTAAACACTAATGGGGAGCCAAATACTTTATAGGGAGTTTTGGATTAACAACCAATGATATTAAATTCCTGGAGAACCTGGCATAACCAAGATAGATAACATGCATTCCTCAAATTAAAAATAGACATTGTTTCTCTGAAGTTGAAGGGATACATTTATGAGAAAGGAGGTAGAAGGTATTGCTTTTGGAATTAAGGATCATTTCAAAGATAAGTCAGCAAAGAACAAACTTGAAGTTGCTCAACCCTCCAGGAAAATATTTTTGGAGGTCAACTAATAGACATGCTGACTACGTAAGACATTCCTATGAATAAGAACCAAAGAAGAAATTTCTGTTTCCTCTAAATTATCCAGTATCATTTTCTGGAAGTTTTTAACATGCAAGTAGTTTCCCTTTAGAAAAAAATGTACACCAGTATAAGGAATTAATGAATTAAACCACTCACACATCAGTTTCAATTAATGAAATCTGCTTGAATTAAGAGCAATTTAATGAAGGGAAAAGATGGTGTCACAGATTCCTTGAGGAATTCTGGATGCTAGATTCATTTTCTTTCATTTTCTTTAATTCTACCCAAAAAGGATTCATGAGAATAAGTGAGGTTCCCAACAAATGAATAAAAGAAAAGCTGTAAACAAGGAGGGCTTTATACTTTTCATAAATCAATGCTTTTATAAATCCCAAATTATGATTATAAATAATCTTACGATTAGATTCTGTGATAAGGAGTATATTTTGTATTTTTTTAGTATACAAAGGGGAAGAAAAATTAATGACAGCTGTATTCTATTAACAGATTGACATTTTATAATGATAAATGTAGGGGAAAAGAAATCTCTCAAATTTTATCCTTCCTTCAACTAGGGTTGCTGCTTCTAGCCCAACAGGCTGCACCATGCCAGGGTACCATGCTCCTACCACTTAAAGATGCGCAGAATGCAGTTAGTTTGTTGTTTGCTAAAGCAATTCACTGCCATTTTACATTCTTGAAATAACTAGCTTAAAGTTGAATGAAAGATGAAATAATTTAATTCCATCGGGGTAGATAATGTACCTGGTATAGCCCCTGAAAACCCTTTAGGGAGATTGCTCATTACTGGTTCTGTCTTTTAAGGATTTATTTATTTGAAAGACTGAGGGACAGGGACAGGGACAGGGACAGGGACAGGGAGAGAGAGAGAGAGAGAGAGAGAGAGAGAGAGAGAGAGAATCATTCATCTGTTGGTTCATTTCCCCCAAAAGCTTGCAGCAGCAGGGCTGGGCCAGGCTGAAGCCAAGAGCCAGAAATTTCTTTCTTTCTTTTTTTTTTTTTTTTTTTTTTGACAGGCAGAGTGGACAGTGAGAGAGAGAGACAGAGAGAAAGGTCTTCCTTTGCCGTTGGTTCACCCTCCAATGGCTGCCGCGGCTGGCGCGCTGCGGCCGGCGCACCGCGCTCATCGCACTCATCCAATGGCAGGAGCCAGGTGCTAGGTGCTTTTTCCTGGTCTCCCATGGGGTGCAGGGCCCAAGCACTTTTGCCATCCTCCACTGCACTCCTGGGCCACAGCAGAGGGCTGGCCTGGAAGAGGGGCAACCAGGACAGAATCCGGCACCCGGACCGGGACTAGAACCCGGTGTGCCGGCGCCGCAAGGCGGAGGATTAGTCTGTTGAGCCACGGCACCAGCCAAGAGCCAGAAATTTCATCCAGGTCTCCCAGGTGGGTAGCAGAAACCCAAGTACCTGAGGCTATTACCTGCTACCTCCCAAATATATTCGTAAGAAGCTGGATCAGAAGCGTGTAGTAGCTGGGACTGGATCTGGTATGGAATGTGGCCACCCTAAAGTCACAAGTGGTAGCTTAACCTGCTATACCACAATGCCTGCCTACTCTATTTTAAGATTTATTTCATTTATTTGAAAGGCAGAAGTACAGTGAGAGAGGGGAGGGGAGGGGAGGGGAGGGGAGGGGAGGGGAGGGGAGGGGAGGGGAGGGGAGGGGAGGGAAGGGAAGGGAAGGGAAGGGAAGGGAAGGGAAGGGAAGGGAAGGGAAGGGAAGGGAAGGGAGGATGTTTCATCCTCTAGTTTACTCCCCAGATGGCTGCAATAGCCAGAGCAGCACCAGACTGAATCTGGGAGCCAGAAACTCTGTCCGGGTGTCCCACTTGGATGTCAGAGGCCCAAGCACTTAGCAGTCCTCACTGCTTTCCCTGGTGCATTAGTAGGGAGGTGGTTGAGAAGTGAAGCAGTGAGCATTCAACCATCATTCTGATACAGGATGCTTAATCCTCTATGCTAGGGCACCAGCCCCCTTTTTCTTACTTTTAGCTTTGAGAATAATTTCAACACTAGGCAAGTGTGCCCCTACTGGATCTTGCACTGAAGTAAGCCACAGAAATAGACACAACTGTTATGAGTGTCGTATCTATCTCCCTCATTGTTGGCACATTTACTTTCTTCCACCTTTGCTACAGGAATAATACAAAAACTATATACATTTTGCTGTACAGTATGTTGCCATTTCCTCAACAGCATAAAAATCCGATGAAAATCCAACAAAATGATATTGACTAAATTGACTCAATTTTAGTATGTAGGTTTGGTTAATGTTTACCTTTTGTTTTTTTCAGTCATTGTCTCCCAAATAAGCTTGCAGGCTAGGGGATTGGGATTGGGATTGGGTCCTATACATCTTCTGTATTCTCTGCACAATTGTCATAGTAGCTACTTAATTTAAAAAAAACAAACAAACTACTTTTGGCTTTGTCAGGACTACTCCAAACCATGTAAAGGCCAAAGTCTGCCACTGACACATATGGTTATTTTACATGATGCATGACTTCTGGAAATTAGTCAATACTTTGCTAGATATTAAAATTTAGTTTGTTTTTTATATTTACTTGATAAACTAAGAAGGGGCAGACATTACAAAATGAAGAAATTGCTATATTACTAAAAAAAATCATAGCCATGAGCATTTTCAAATAAATTTAAGGAAGGAAACTTAATTATAAGGAAGGAAACTTCTGCTTATTAAGAGAAACAAGGATGAAGAATGCAGAAAACATATGCTTTTGGGGAGGAGAGGAGAGAGTAATAGAAAACTGCACTTAAAATACTTTGGGTACAGATTCCCTCAAGAGAATATAAACCAAACGGAACTGAGCGACGCCCACCAGTCCTTGGCCCTGCCAACAGCTCCCTCTTTTAGAAAAGTTTTGCCAATGGCCTTCACCTTTGGCACAGAGATTTGTTACAAAGTGGACCTGCTATTCCCAATCCCAGGCTTTTTGATTTTTCTTCCAGCATTTGAATAAATCATTCAAATGCCTTCTGGCTTCCATGGTCTCTATGAAAATATACCCCTAAACTACATCATATGTTGATTTTCACTTGCTGACTTTTAAAATTTATTAATTTATTTTCATCTACTTGAAAGGTAGATGGAGAATGAGAGTGAGAGAGAAAGAGGTATCTTCCATTTGCTGGTTCATTCCCCACCACGTACCCATAACAGCTAGAGATGGGCTAGGCTGAAGTCAGGAGCCTGGAACTCCAACACATCTCCCACATGTGTAGGAGGGGCCCAAGTACTTGGGCCATTAACTGCTGCCTCCCGGAATGCATTAGCAGGAAGCTGGATAGGGAGCAGAGCAGCCAAGACTTAAACCAGCACTCTGATATGGGATGCAGACATCCTAAGCCACCACACCACAGTGTTCACCCCAATCCCAGGCTTTCTAATTGATAAATACTGAGTGAACATACAATCATTGTAAGTAGATTACCATGGGGGCAGAGGATTGAACTTATATCAATGAAATGGTGCTACAGTAGGGGCAGGTATAGTTGTGCAGTGGGTTGAACTGCTTGGGAAGCCTGTATCCCATACTGGAGTACTGGTTTGAGTCCTAGCTGTTCCACTTCAAATCCACCTTGCTGTTAATGCATTCTTGGAGGCAGCAGATAATGACTTAAGAACTTTGGTCTCTGCCACCCACATGGGAGACCTCAAGGGAGTTCCTGGCTCCTGGTTTTGGCCTGGTCCAGCCTTGGCTGTTGCAGGCATTTGTGGAGGGAACCAGTATATGGAAAATCAATCTCTCTCTCCCCGTCTGTCACTCTGCTTTTAAAGTATTTGAGAAATAAATAACCATTCAAAGTCTCTTTAAAAAATACTGAGGCTAGGGGTTGTGGCATAGCAAGTAATGCTGCCATCTATGAAAGTGGCATCCCATATGTGTGCCAGTTTGTGTACTGGCTGCTCCACTTCTGATCCAGCTCCCTGCTAATGACCTGGGAAAAGCAGTGGAAGTTGGCCCAAGAGTTTGGGTCCCTGCTACCCATGTGGGAGATCCAGATGAAGAAGCCTGGCCCAATGCTGGCCATTGTAGCCATCTGGGGAGTGAATAATGAATGAAGATCTCTCTCTGTCTCCTTGTAATTCTAATTTTCAAAATTGATAAATAAATCTTCAAGAAAAACAAAACAAACCACGACAACAAAACGTACTGGGTGAAATCCAAGATTGGAAACACAAGCCAGGAGAAGGCCAGTGTTTGGGTCTTTATGATAGACTGCTATGTTGGGGGTATAGGTGATGCTAAACACAGCATCAATATGAAGTTAATGAAGGCATTGAGATTTCAGCCAGTGGTTGGGAAGAACAAATCCAGCCACAGGGAACTGACACGTGCAAATAGATATTAAATGAGAGATTCTCATAGACGAAGAAGCCCAAGAAATTACACAGAAAAATGTAGAAAAGGAGTACAGACAAAGGACAATTATCATACCACAGTCAGTTTCTAATCTAGGCCAAGCAAACAGCCTATTCTCATCATCACTCGCATGTCCCAGTGTCTCCAGATTTACTGGGTGCAACTTGACTTGAGAAGATTTAATATATAAACAGGAAAACTTAAAGTCACAATATCAGAGAGCTCCTTCTATAACTTACAACAAAAAAACAAATCCACAACTTCTATTTACAATAGTACCAAGTGTTTTTGCTCTACTCTTTGTACAATAATTTTAAGGCCAAACCCTAGAGCTGTTGACCAAAACAATAATCCCACCCCTCTTTGCTTCATACTCTCCAAGAGTCTTCCAAAGTTTGAGCATAGTGGGATGGGTGAAATTAGCCTGTGAGAAAGGGATACAATCAAATCCAGAGGGAAAGAATAGCTCAAATAGCATCACCTCATAGATCTTGACCATAAGGGTAGAATTTTTCTTTTATCAGTAAATATTAAGAAAAAAATGTATTAGAACAAATGTTTTCAAAAACATTTTCTAGGGGCAGGTGCTATGGTGTAGTAGGTTAAGCCTCTGCCTGTAGCACCAGCAGGCACTGGTTCAAGTCCCAGCTGCTCTACTTCCAATCCAGCTCCCTGATGATGGTCTGTAAAGCAGTGGAAGATGATTCAAGTACTTGGGCCCCTGCACCCACGTGGGAGACTTGGAAGAAGCTCCTGGATCCTGGCTTCAGATTGGCCGAGCTCTGGCCATTGCGACCATTTGGAGAGTGAACCAGCAGATGGAAGATCTCGCTCTCAGTCTCACCCTCTCTCTGCCTGTAACTCTGTCTCTCAAATAAACAAATAAATCTTAAAAAAAAAAAAGCTTTTCTTGGGGTCAGTGTTGTAGTGTAGTGGGTAAAGCTACTGCATGGGATGCTGATATGTCATATGGGCACCGGTTAGAATTCCAGCTGTTCTACTTCCAATCCAGCTCCCTGCTAATGCACCTGGGAAGGCAATGGAGGATGGCCCAAGTATTTGGGCCCCTGCAACCACGTAGGAGATCCAGTCGAAGCTCTGGACTCCTGGCTTTGGCCTGGTACAGGCCTGGTCTTTGGGGCCAGCTGATGGAAGATCTTATTTGCTTTCTCCCTCTCTCTGTAACTCTGCCTTTCAAATAAATACAAATAAGTTTTTCTTTTTAAAAAAGTTCAACTGCTAAAAATAAAAATAGTCCCTTATAATAAGAAAATGTACTTTCTTCTAAGTTGCTTACTTGGTACAATTTTAGAAGATGATGCCTGATATATTTTCACAATAACATCTGCAGGATATTTCCAAAATTTGGCCTCAATACCAATGCCCAAAGGCTAAATCTAAATTTTCAATATTCCCAAAGTTATATAAATGAACGTTGTGTGGGCAGAGTCCTGTAAACTCTAACTGAAAATCAGACTAGATTGGTAGAATACTTTTGCTTTTACTCTGACAATTTTCATGAAAAGGAAATTATTCAGATTTCCCTTAGGGTTCTAAATAAATATTTAAATTACTGTAATTAAAGACTTTCTAATAGATGTTCATAGAAATGTATGCTACAATTAGTAGGTGGATCTAGGTAATCTACGAACAGATTCCCTCTGGAGTATTGTTTAGTCCTTCCTACAAATCTCCATTTGTCTCAACAGCACACAGTGCGATGAGCTGCTTTTATGGTCCCATCATACTTGGAGGTGGAACATCTGCAGATTCTATGAAGATAAATGCAAATTCCTGGATGCTAGTGAAGCTGCCATTAGCTCAAGGCTTTCTCGTTGTCATTTCATGAGAAATCTTAAGTATGTAACTGCACACAAACTCAAAAGTATAATTCCTTATTGTTTAACTGAAATTCCTGGGAGGGCAGCAGATAAATGGAGAAAAAATGGAAACGTGGCCACACAGAGCTCTTAAATAAACTGAACAGCTACCCAAAGAGAGGAGATTTAAATAAATGTACACTAAACTCTTACCACTAGACACATCCATCTTTTCCCTATAGTTTGTAAGATCAGTTTCAATAGAAGGCCTTGAAGGATGTTACTGCCCATTCTCCATCTATTAATAGAATAATGTAGTAGTCAAAAGACTTTCAAACCATAAAAGCATCATTCTTTCTAAAGTTTCTGGATGCCTGCCAAAATCACAGTCATATTTTCATATTTGTCAGCTCAAAGAGACTCTTGTATAATAGCAAATAAAAATTAAGTGTTCACACTGGGCTTCAAAGCAAAATTCTTTCAGCGATGATGCATGAAGCACAGTATACATCTTTCTTTAGGAAGGTTTATGGCCTCAAATTCCATATTCAAACCGGGCACATCACAGAGTTACAACATCCTGGGACAATGCCTGCTATGATCCGATTTTCAAAAATCAGGCTCATTATGCAGAAGAGTTCTCACATGGGAGAATCCACGGTCCATCTACAGAGGTGGCAATTTTCAGAGCTGTCCTTAAAAAAGACATGGAAATGAACATGGGACAGGGATAAAGAGGAGGAGGCTGGATCACAGCTAAGGCTCCTTTCCCACTTGGTGGGTACAGAGCGGCTTCAGAGGAGAGAATTAAACCCCTCAATACATGAATCTGAAAAAAACAATGACTCAGTAGTACTAGTCCATTGGACACTATTTGCTTGGTAAATGGACCCACAGCCTAACATCCTTTTGGGACTGCCTCCCCACTCACTGCAGGAGCTGTGCCTCTGTATCTTCTTGAACCCAGGAGCAGTGTCTGCTATTACACAGACATAGGCACGTAGGGGACAGGTGTCGGTGATAAGTAGTGATTTAAAAAGCTTTGATTTATGGACAAGAAAATCAACTATCAGCAGATTCCCATCGAGCTGCTGGCCTACTAAGGGTATAATAGTGAACCTGTCCTCTTGGGCGATGCTAAGCCCGCATCATTTTTGTGCTTTAACACAGTTGCTGGACTTACACATTTCTGTGGAAGGCAACCGGAAATATCCAAAACCTCAGTGGCTGGGATGGTGCCCAGCGGATCGTGAGCTTTCAATGGGCTGTTGAAAGAAATCCTGGAATGTTTTGTGGATTCCTGAGTAAATTTGGGGGTGCCGAGGGCCAGCTGGCAGGGGCAGGAATTTATTCAAGTATGATTTGCATGTTCATAGCCATATTCCCCCCAAAGCAAACAGCAACAATCACCACAAATCCTACATAATCTCGAATTTATTTGTAATCTCAGAGAAGAAAAAACAAGGGGAAAAAATAAGAAATCATGTATGAAAGAATATGCTTTTAGAGCAAGGTATGCATCCAGAATCACTGAAACATTAGAAAAATAAAATATCTTCATGTTAAGCCTCTCTTCTCAGAAATAATGAAGATAAATAAGCATTTGAGGCAAAAGCTACCATTCGCTTCACATTTGCACATTTGTGGTGCTGTGCTTCTATTTATTCCCAATGACTTCATGACAGACTTGTTTGCCCATGGCATAGTGTAACAGGGCTCAGAGTTAAACTCTGAGTTAAACTCTGTCCAAGGTCACATGGCTGGGCAGTGAGAATGCTGAGGTTCTTCGATTCCTGTGCATAACCACTACATTATTTGTCTGGTTTGAAAAAAATCAGGTTTGGCCCAATTGTAGGGAGCTGCACCAATTAGAATTTCAATCCTGGCTTTGCCACTTGTTGTCTGTATGATGATCAGCAAACCTCTGAAAAATAATACCTATATCTCAGGGTTGTTGTGGGGATTATAAACATGTTTAAAGTGTCTGATAGCTGCCACTGCTGATGTTACCATTACTGTAGAATTTTGAAATTCACTGTATGCTGACTACCCAGTTCTTTCCATTTATCAGTGCATTTGCAAAAATACCCGTGGACGAGGGCCAGTTGAACAAGGAGAGGTCCTCTTCCTGTGCTGGAGGAAAAGCTGAGACCAGAGTTCCATTCTGCTTCTTCACCCAGTGCTATTTCCCCCACTCTCTGCTACCTCTCGTTTGTTTTATTTTAAAAAGACCAAACTAATCCCAAACATGGCTAATCAGATCCAAACCAAATAAGGAAAGAAACTATCCCTCCTGTGCAGGGAACCATAAAATAGGAATGCAGAAAACACAGGCTTCTGGACAAAAATCAACAGGAAAAACTCAATACTCTGGGTACAAATTACCCCAAGGGAACACAGACCTGATAGAATTGGAAAAAAAAAGCCCGAAAAACAAAAAACACCCACTGGTAATGAACCATGAACCCTGCCCAGAGTTCTCCCTCCCTGGAGGCTCAATGTCAATGTCTTTCACCCCTGGCATGGTGACCAATTACAAAATGAGCCTTCCACTTCTAACCACAGATGTCCGAAATGACAAATTACGTGTCTGAGAGATAAAAGGTTATCAGGCAATGAGTACAACACACACACACACACACACACACACAGCCTGACATGGGGCTTTCAGAATGTCTCATTTGGTTTCCAGCAGTTACACTGGTTTTTCTTTTCTAGAATAACTCCTAGGTCAGAAGTTTAAACAATATTTAATACTTCAGAGGAAGCACTGACTCCCTAGATGGAAGTGTAAAATAAATATCAAAAAAACCCCACAAATAATTAAAAAAAAAAAAACCCATAACATCAACTGTGCACCAAGTCTATGCAATCAGGGGTAGGCTATGAAAAGGCAAAAAAAAAAAGCACATGGGGGTGGGTGTGGTTCACTTTAAAGGACATCTCTTGCCCACACAGTGCAACCATAATATCATCACCACTCTGGGATTAAACAATTCCTATAGCCACTCATATCAACATCAGATCAATGTTCACATCCATTCTCATGAGCGTGGAAGTAACACCTGGCATTCATTAATAGACACACACATAACGATGGGATGCTGAAATGATATTTCTCTTGATCTTAAGGTTTGTTAAGCACACTTAAATAATACAGTTTCAGAATTTAGGAGAGTGTATGACATTTCATTTTGCTTTCATTTATACATCTCTTCCAATCTTTTAAATTCATTAATTTTTAAATTCATTTGAAAGGCAGAGAGAGAGGCACACAGAGATCTTTCATCCACTGATTCACTCCCCAAATACCCACACCAGCTGGGATGGGGCAAGCAGAAGCCAGAAGCCAGGAACTCAACCTGGGCTTCCTACGTGGGTTGCAGGGACCCAAGTATGTGAGCCATTACCAGCAGCCTGCCATGGTGCACATTAACAGGAAGCTAGAATTAAATGCAGACCTCAGACCTGAACCCAGGCTCTCATATGGGATAAGGGAGTCTGGAATAGGGTCCTTACTGTTACACCAAATGTCTACCTGTTTATTATTTTTTAACTTAACAACTGATAGGTATTCCCCCTTCTCCTAGGATAAAATTATACTTAAAGAACAACAACAAGGAAATGAAAAGGCAAATGCTTAGCCCATGTTCCATATAGGAGTGCCTGGGGCAA
This sequence comes from Sylvilagus floridanus, assembly GCA_949820135.1. Lineage (NCBI taxonomy): Eukaryota > Metazoa > Chordata > Mammalia > Lagomorpha > Leporidae > Sylvilagus > Sylvilagus floridanus. The sequence continues at coordinate 61,726,784 of OX463246.1, read as the reverse complement.
GGAGCAGAGCAGGGACTTGAACCCAGGTACTTTGACATAGAATGCAGGCTTCCCAAGCATCGTCTTAACCACTGCACCCAACATCTGCCCCAGTAAGCACACTTGAAGCACTATCAACTGATTAGGTTTAGAAAGAGTTTCAAAGACATTTGTTATTATGAATAAAAACGTAGTTAACATGTTTTTCAAGTACCTTCTCCTTTCCTTCCACTTAGGGAACTATTATTTTTGTCACTTTTCTTATAAAAGTGTTTGCTCTAGGAGCCGGCATTGTGGTGTAGCGGGTTAGGCCATCGCCGGCAGTGGCAGCATCCCCTATAGGTGCTGGTTCGAGTCCCGGCTGCTCCTCTTCCGATTCCGCTCCCGGTTATTGCCTGGGAAAGCAGTAGTAGATGGCCCAAGTCATTGGGCCCCTGCTCTCACATGGGAAGACCTGGCTCCTGTCTACGGATCAGCGCAGCTCTGCTGTGGTCAACTGGGGAGTGAACCAGCGGATGGAAGACCTCTCTCTCTCTCTCTCTCTGCCTCTCCTTCTCTCCCTGTGTAACTCTGACTTTCAAATAAGTAAATAAATCTTTTAAAAAAAGCATTCACTCTTTTCTGTATGTTCTCATAGTCATATTTCATGCTGATACTCATATTACTGTTGTCATCTAACTGATATTACTGTTCCTTACTTAATGTCATTAAAGTTCTTCTCTGTACAAGTTTATGGACTGAGGAAAATATTCAGTCATACATTTCAGTTTTGCAAAAGAGAAATTTAGATACCCTATCACTCACTATCCCAAATATTCTGTATATTTGAAGTCTGTGGGTTGATAATCATAAAAGACTAAAGTATTACATGATTCTAACAAATATGAATAGAAATATGTGTCTTAGGTGCTACCCAGAAAAAAATTGATTTTCCTTGAAAATAAAAAAGGGCATCGTTTTAAAAACTAGAGCAGCCAGTGCTACAGCACTACTTAATTCCCACAGCAATGTAGCAGATTTGTATTTTCTTAATTTGTTGAAGAAAGAATATCATAACTTCCCCTACTTCTGAGTACTTTAATATAAAAATCAATCTCTGAAAGAAATCAAGAGTAGAAACCAAAGTTCCAAAGATGACTAAGAAAAAGTCAACTACTCTGAGGCAGAGGAGATATTTGAAGATTTCCCTCAGTATGGCATGCAATTAACAGGAATCCACTCAGTATGAAGTTCTTGCAGAATGTTACATGTCCCTAGGTTATGTGCAAATTTATTTTCATTTTATTGGAGAGGAGGAGAGAGGCAGGGAGAAAGGGACCCATCTTCCATCTCCTGGTCCACTCCCCAGACACCCACAACAGCAAGGGCTGGGCCAGGCCAAAGCAAGAGCCCAGACTCCAGCCTGGTCTCCTGTCTGAGTGAGAGGGACCCAAGTACTTGAGCCTTCACCTGCTGCCTCCCAGGGTGTGCATTAGCAGCAAGCTGGACTGGTAGTGAGGGAGCTGGGACTTGAAGCAGGTACTCGGATCAAAGATGCAGGCATTCCAAGTGGCGACTTAAGCCAGTGAGTCAAACGCCTACCCTCCTCTTACAATCGTTGTAGACATAGAAATTACATGTCATGCTTCAGTGTTCAACGGAGAACAATGCAAATATGAAAAAGAGAGAAGGAAACATGTAGATTTCACTTATGCCCACTAATGCTGGAACATTTATGCTTAAAATGAAAAATATAAAAAGCATTTCTACTGTGATGTCAATTCTTCTGAACTTCAAATAATTTGAATGTATATTTAACAACAAATAGTTTAATGATCACATCATGCAGCTGACTTAATTCTCAAAATGTCTTTGTACTTTTATTGTTCTTTTAAAGCAAACAGCTTAATCAAAAATTGGTGAAGCATTTATAAGAAAAAAATTTTATTATATTGCTCATTAAAGCTTACCAACTAATTATAAAGTTTAGTCACTGGAGTTCATTTGAACTGCTAGTGAGAGGAACATTTTATTACTTATTTTCATAATAATAAGTAGATTTGGAAAGAGTTTTTTGTAAAAAATTATTTACTTATTTGAAAGAGTGACAGAAAGAAAGAGGGGGAAGGAGGGCAGGAGGCAGACAGGGCAAAAAGGAGGGAGGGAAAGAGAGATCTTCCATCTACTGGTTCTTTCCTCAAATGCCTGCTATAGCCAGGGCTGGGCCAGGGCAAAGCGAGGAGCCAGGAACTCCTTCTAGGTGTCCCAAGTGGCTGGCAGGGGCTCAAACACTCAGCCATCACAGCTGCTCCAGGGTACACGAGTAGGCAGCTGGTAGGAAGCAGAGTGGGGCTCAATTCCAGGTACTCCTGTATGGGATGAGCTATCCAGGTGGTGGCTTAAGTTATTGTGCCATAACACGCACCCTAGATTCCAGAGACTTTTACCTTCTAAAATGCCAGTGTTTTGGCCGGCGCTGTGGCTCAACAGGCTAATCCTCCTCCTTGCGGCGCCGGCACACTGGGTTCTAGTCCCGGTCGGGGCGCCGGATTCTGTCCCGGTTGCCCCTCTTCCAGGCCAGCCCTCTGCTGTGGCCCAGGAGTGCAGTGGAGGATGGCCCAAGTGCTTGGGCCCTGCACCCCATGGGAGACCAGGAAAAAGCACCTAGCACCTGGCTCCTGCCATTGGATGAGCGCAGCGCACCATCTGCGGCAGCCATTGGAGGGTGAACCAACGGCAAAGGAAGACCTTTCTCTCTGTCTCTCTCTCTCACTGTCCACTCTGCCTGTCAAAAAAAAAAAAAAAAAAAAAAAAAAAATGCCAGTGTTTTAGTTCACAGTGTTATTTGCTAAAGCAAAGCATGAGCTATATTTTTCTTTTCCTTTCTCCTTCTCCTTTCCCTTTAATTCCATATGATAAACAAAAACAAAAACAAAAACCCCTTGGGGCCGATGCCGTGACATAGTGGGTGAAGCCACAGCTTGCAATGCCGGCATCCCATATGGGCGCAGGTTCGAGTCTCGGCTGCTCCACTTCCCATCCAGCTCTCTGCTATGGCTTGGGCCCCTGCATCTGCGTAGGAGATCCAGAAGAAGCTCCTGGCTCCTGGCTTCAGATCAGCACAGCTCCAGCCGTTGTGGCCAACTGGGGAGTGAACCAGCGGATGGAAGACCTCTCTCTATCTCTCTATGTCTCTCCTCTCTCTGTGTAACTCTTTCATATAAAATAAATAAATCTTTTAAATAAACAGCTTAAAATATGAACAAATCCAACATTGCATATGCTTTGTCATGGCCAAATTCTCTCCCTCTCTAACATGAACACACACACATACACACACACACACACACACACACACACTACCCAAAATCCTTTAACAAATGATTATGTATAAAGAAATTACATGGAAAACTTGTTGTCCTTAGAAAAGAACAGAATGGAATCAGTAATAAATAAATTTCCACATGCGAGGTAGATTTTTCTTTTTAGAAGAGGTCGGTAAGTTCATGCAGAAAAACCCCACAGAATGGGCTTGTCATTAGAAAGAAATGAAGCATGAATTATCGGGTTTAAATTGTTTTCTTAAGGAGTCAAAAGAGTTTTTCAAGGGCTTTAGCCAAGTACATGAAGGTAAGTGGTGCCCATTTCTGGTTTTGCCAAAGAACACAATTCTTTTTTTTTTTTTTTTTCCAGAAACTTTAAACTTTAGTGGCTTTGACAAAATGAATATCTAGCACAAGGACCCGTAGAATGTTTATCAGTCCACGTCACATCCGAACTGTCAGGCAACCGCAGGAAGATGCGTGTCCCAGACCAGGCACAGGCTCTTTATCTGGGAGGGTTCCTCTTTGAGTTGCAAGTGGCCTCTCCCATTCTTCCCTCTCTCCACCTTACAGAGAACTTGCCTTGCCTCGCCTCAGGGTGCGCCCTCCCACAGTTTCCAGCCTCAGATAAGGAAGTCAGAGAGCCAGGCATCAACACTTTAGTCATCATCTGTTGCCTCCCAGGGTGAACATCGGCAGGAAGCCGGATAGGAAGTGGAGGAGTTGAGACTCGAAGCAGGCATTCTGATATGAGAGGTGGGTGTCCCAAGGGGCAATATAAACTGCTGTCCCAAATGCCTGAATCAAGAGAGTTATTGCTTCTAAGTGTGATGAAAAGCCACTAGAGAGTTCTGAGCAGGGGAGTGACATGGTTTTATTTACATATTTAAAACACCTATGTAAAGAATGTGGAGGGCAGACAAGAGTGGAAGGCGAGAGATCAGGTATGAAGCAGATGCAGAATTCAGGTAGGAAAGACTGGACAAGGGTGGCGACACTGTCCATGAAATCAGGTCTATTTTCACGATGAAGGCAAGTGGCCTTGCTCATGTGAGTAATGAGAGAAACTGGTGCCAGGAAACCAAGTCAATGGAGAGAAGGGAGACAAAGATGTTACTTCTACTGAGTTGGAAAACACTGGCAGAGGAGGGTTGGATTTGAGTGTAGGTAGGCTTGGGGAAGTCAGAAATCTTTTGGCCTTAAATGTAAGATGCCTCAGACACACTAGCGGAGAAGCTGAGGAAACACAGGAATATTCTGGAGCTTAGTGGGGAGCTATGGCTAAAGATGTGAGAGTCATCACAGGGTACAGGAGTCATCAGTGTATGTAAAGGAAGATCATGTAGGTGTGCATGGGCAGAGAGGTTCAAGAAATGAGGCCCACAGCTCAACACTTAGATGTCAGGGCATGTGTCAGGGAAGGTTCAGCTGGTGAAGAGAGTGGCTGAGGAAAGAGACGGACCCACCATGGATGGTTCAGTGGTCAAGTCATAAGAGAAATGATTGATGGTGTGGCCTGATGAGGAAAAATAGAAAGAGAGGAACTGGAGGCAATGAAGAGATAGTAAATCCTTTTTCCCAGATTTTACCATAATGGTGTGCTTGTGGAGCCAAACCAAGGAGCTGGTTGGAGTAGGACTGGAGGGATGGATAATAAAGGATTATGAATAGAGCTGTATAATAGCATGTTTGTGTCTTCACTGGAATAATCCACTAGAGAGGAGTAAAAATTGACAATGCCAGAAAGAAAATGTAACTTCAGTAGATGAAGGAAAAAGGGCACAGTAAGAGTGGATGCAGAAGGCTAGTTGAGATGGCAATGGGAAGATAAGGGTTCTTTTCTGATGGTTTTTACTTTCTCAGTGAAATAGGGTGTAAGATCATCCCTCGAGACAGGGTAAATGATGGTGGTGGTATAAGACAAAGGAAAAATGATGCAGTAGACCCTCCAAGAGAATGGACCTGGGGAATGTGGTTAGGGTCTTCAGGGAACTTGGGACCAAATGAGCCTTGTAGTTATCAATTTAATGGAAATCCATCCAGAAACATTGTAAATATTCCCTTCTGCCATGTTTAGTTATTCAGATACACGTGTGGAGTAAATGGGTTGAAAAGATAGGTAAGTGTTAAAGTTTTAGTGCTTGAAATCGCAATTTCACAGGTGGTACAGCCAGCCACTTGTCTTGAAGGGCCGCAGAGTGGGTGGTTGAAGCGAAGTCAAAGAGTGGTGACAGAAAGGCTCTCAAGGAGTACAGGGAGCTGCATGATTTGCCTACTGCAGGGCTGGAGTTTCCAGGAATGACAGACTGAGCCATAGGAAGAAGAGTGAAACTAGGTGTTCAAAGCCTTGAGCAAAGAATGGCAGAATCAACACAAAGCTGTTGAAACTATGTCCAGTACGGTTTTTTCCAAGAAAAAGGGATTTTTAATTTTTAAAAATTACATTAGTTAAAATTAATTGAGAATTATTGAGTTGCTTTTATTTATTTGAAAGACAGAGTGACAGAAGGAGAGTTGGTGAAGGGCAGAGATATCGAGAGCTTCCATCTGCTGGTTCACTCCCCAAATGCCCACAAAGCCAAGGCTGAGCCAGACCAAAGTCAGGAGCCTGAAACTCTGTCCAGGTCTCACATGGATGGCAGGAATCCAAGTCCTTCAGGAATCACCTGCTGTCCAGGAAATAGAATGGGGACTTGAACCTAGGCACGCTGATAAGGGCATCCCAAGTGGCATTTTAAAGGCTGTGCCAAACCCCTGCCCTAGAACTGGGAATTTTAATTGGAAGCAGAGTGCCATGTAGGTTGCAGTAAGGATGCCTACATCCTCAACTCCAGGTATTGTATTGGCATAGGAGATAAAGGGAGTAACATGCAGGCAAAGGATAAAAAGTGATTTAAAATTCTTATAGGAATCAGTCTGAGACCTCCACCATAAACACAACCATGCCTCACACACAGCCAAACTCCTAACAAGATTTGATCAAATACTTGGGTTTTGACTAAAAGGAGTTGCAAAGCATTATCAATTTCACAGTCAAATAACCTAGATATGGGACTTTAGGAAAAGTCCAGAAGGAAGTGGTTAAATTGTCTGAGTAAGAGATTTGGAATACATGAGGGCAAGGATGAAATAGACATGACCTAATCCTTGAGTAAGTGGTTCTCACTGCACTTTCAGCTATTTGCTATCCCAGTACCTTATCTCTTTCCTTGATTTTTTTTTCTTATTGTTTTTCTATCTTCTTTTCTAGAATTTCTATTTCCTGATTCACCAGTCCAAGCACAATTTCTTTTTCTCATCATTGTATTTCTAATAGCCCAGCAAAGTAAGTAGAAAATATAAGGTGATCAAAAGACATGAAATGACCAAAACAGAGGTAAGAAAATACGGTTAGAAGTAGTCCAATTAAGTTACGTTACCTGTTTTGTTATGAGTTCAATACTTCTATGGATCCCTTCTACGGAATGGGATTGATACTTTGGAAGGGCAAGAGATGAATACAGACATCAGATCAGGGAGCGTGCAATCTTGTGGGCCCAGGGCTAAATAGTACTTGATCAAGGAATACATTTGGAGCAGCCAAGAGGATGTGGGTCAGTGCCCTCTCTACTCAGCCATTTGATTCATCCCTAAGCTGGCTCTGTTCTGCCCATGGTCTCCCTTGTGCTCCTGCTCCTGTCCTAGCACATCACAGCTAGGAAGCTTCCACATGCCTAACTTCTTCACCACCATCACTTCGCAGATGCAAACGAGTGTGCCACGTGAGTTACGACATGCACTGACACCAGACCATTCATCTTTCAGATTATAAACACTTAGAAGCAGGGGGTTGTAGTCTCCTTAATATAATCTTTGGTTAGTTAACTCAGTTTGTTTAGGTCAAGGGTGAGGGTTTCACCTCCAAATGAATTATTTAATTTTTCTTTGCTCCATCTCAAACTATCACTTATTCAGGCATTTTCAGCCCTCTGAGAAGTGTTTAACAGAGATAGAATAATATGGGGCAGAATTCACATTTGAATAAAAATTTCTGACTTTACTATTGCAAACACCATATGTTAAAATGAACAGCCCTGAAATTCCAAAGCACCTGAAAAATGGGTTGAGAAAACAAAAAGGTTTATATAATCTAAAATTCCCAACTGCAGAAATATGTAAATATATATTTAAACTTGAAATATATGGCCATTCCTATTAAATGTAAAGTCAAATAAATTTATGTTAAAGTAAAATGTGGTCTTCTCCTTCCACTAACCATAAACACAGAAGTTTAGAGCTGGGAAGGACCTTGCAGGCCAGCCTGCTCATGCAGCGAGGGAAGGAGCTACAGCCCAGAGAAGAGTTCCCGAGCTACCAGCACCATGCAAAGCCGATGCAGGAGCAGGGAAGTGGGAAGCCCACCGGCTCTGACCCTCCTCAACTCAGCATTGATCCTGATTTTCTACTCTTAGCCACATGGCACTGGGCAACTTTCCTCTTTCACACTTCAGTTTCCTCCTATGTGAATGAGAGATCCTATCACTATGGTTTACTGAGAGGCACAGTGATGATTCAAAGTGATCATCAAGGCAGGCACTGTGGCACAGCAGTGTAAGCCACAGCCTGTGACGTTGGTATCTCCTAGGAGAGTACTGGTTTGAGTCCCGGGTGCTTCGCTTCTGATCCAGATCCCTATTAAGGCACCTGGAAAGGCAGCGGATGATGGCTCAGATATTTGGGCCTCTGCCACTCATGTTGGAGACCAGGTTGGAGCTCTGGGCTCCTGACGTCAGCCTGGCCCAGTACCAGCTATGGTGACCATTTGAGAACTGAACCAGCAGATGGAAGCTTGCTCTTTCATATTGTTACTCTTTCAAATAAATAAATACATTCTTTTTATTAAAAAAAAAAAAAACGATACCCAATATAAAGTACCTAATATCAAACTTCTGGGTTGAAGCCAGCATTACAGCACAGCAGGTAAAGCCTCTGCCTGTCACACCAGCATCTTATTGGGGCACCAGTTCATGTTCTGAGTGCTCCACTTCTGATCCAATCCCTGCTTATGGCCTGGGAAAAGCAGCAGAGGATGGACCAAGTGTTTGGGCCTATACCACCCATATGGGAGACCTAGATGAAGCTCCTAGTTCCTGGTTTTGGCCTGACCCAGCCCTAGGTGTTGTGGCCATCTTGGGATTGAACTGATGGATGGAGGATCTCTTTCTTTCTGTAACTCTTTCAAATACTCTTTAAAACTCTTTAAAAACAAACAAACCATGCAAACAAAAAGAACAGCTTCTTGGCTAAAATGACAGACTAATGCAAGCTTATCCACTCCTTCCCCTAAACCCTGATGGAATAAACATAAAATCACTATTAAAAAACTTAACAAAAACCAACCAAGTTAAGGAGAAGACCATACCACAATCTTTAAATATGGAGCCCAAGAGAAGAATCTAAGAAAAAAAACAAATGATTGCACTGGAGATAGGAGAGGAAAGATAGTTGGATAAAGTCCAGAAAACTATCATTAACAGCATCCTGTTTGGGGAACGTGGAAGCGAGGTAGCATTTTAGCAGCCTGGGGAGAGGATGGGAGAATCCATACAGGGCAAAAACCCTTCCTGACATCACAGGATCTCCTCAGACACAGAAAAAGCAAATCCAGCATTTTGGGTTTCCATGCCTGGGAGGAAATGAAGAAGTAAAGAGAGATGAGTCATAATCTAGCAAAGCTAAGTAATTACAGCCAAACTCTATTATGACACTACACAGAGGAGTCCAGCACATTTAATCATGTGTATGGGATCTCATCTTTGTGCTGTTAATGAAATTAGGACAAGGGCTGAAACGAAGGAAAGGAAGGGGACAGCCAATTGTGTTAAAGCGGAGTTTGCATTAGCATGAGGTATGCCAGTCTACATTTGGGTTAACTGTCCCTTAAGCAGGAAACAAGGGGTTAGACAAGGAGAAGAAATGGGATCCATTAAGACTGTGTGTGTATATGCATGTGTGTTTTGGGTAGGGGGAGAACAAAGGTGAGAACTCCAGGTAAAGTTCCCTTTTCTTTCCGTGGATTAACAATGCTTTGGTGAAAGTTGTACACAACTTCCCCATTTCTTCGTTAGCTGGGAAAGGGGTAAGAAAGGCACAGTTAAGAACGGTCAGAAACACCTGGCGCTGGCCTGCTTGGTCAAAAACAGAAACAACAAGGCTCGCTATCCCTTCCTTCGACTGGAGGAATAATTTGCAGAGTGGACAAAATCCCCAATCCTCACACTCCTCCGAAGAGATCCGGGTGTGGAGATGATGCACAAACCTCAGTGGACGCAGTAACTGAGGAAGAGCAAAGCCAGATCCTACAACCAAATGCTTACAGCTCCAGCCCAGGAACTCAACCTCTTCCCCAGGATGCGGATCCCCAGGTCAGTTCTGCAAACTGAATGAAGCTCTCAGACAACACACACTGGTCAAACTAGAGAAGGTTAAATGAAAGACAAGGGTATTTCACCAATACAACAGAGCCAAGAGCTACCTTGATAGAACTATTCTTCTTAAACTTCAGTCTAACAAAGAGAAAAGGCCGGAACAGCTATAATAGAACTTCTGGGGCAAAGAAACATCAATGAAATGGGGAGGAATGGGAAGGAAGCAGAACTCACTTTAGAAAAAAACACAGCCATGGCCGGTGCCGCGGCTCACTAGGCTAATCCTCCATCTTGTGGCACCAGCACACCATGTTCTAGTCCTGGTCGGGGCACCGGATTCTGTCCTGGTTGCCCCTCTTCCAGGCCAGCTCTCTGCTGTGGCCAGGGAGTGCAGTGGAAAATGGCCCAAGTGCTTGGGCCCTGCACCCCATGGGAGACCAGAAGCACCTGGCTCCTGCCATCGGATGAGTGCGGTGCGCCGGCCGCAGCGCGCCAGCCACGGCGACCATTGGAAGGTGAACCAACGGCAACGGAAGACCTTTCTCTCTCTCTCTCACTGTCCACTCTGCCTGTCAAAAAAAAGAAAAAAAGAAAAAAACACAGCTGGAGCCAGCATTGTGGTGTAGCTGGTAGAGTCGCCATTTGCAATGCCAGCATCCCATATGGGCACCAGTTTCAGTCCCGGCTGCTCCACTCCCCATAAGATCCCTGCTAGCGTGCTTGGGAATGTGACAGAAGATAGCCCAAATGCTTGAGTCCCTGCATCCACGTGGGAGACCTGGAGAAATTCCTGGCTCCTGGCTTTAGTCTGGCTCTGACCTGCCATTGCAGCTATTTGGGGAGTGAACCAGCCCATGGATAATCTCTGTCTGTCTCCCCAGTCTCTTTATGTGTAACTGTGCCTTTCAAATAAATAAAATAAATCTTGAAAAAAAATCAGCATTCTCCAAGTCCCCCACCCAAATTCTGATGAGTGTATCATGGCACAGGAGTAAAGAAAACAAAAATTAAATGAAACATCAACAATGAAACAAGTTAAAAGAATGAGATAAATGAGAGGTTGCAGAAGGAAACAAGTAATGAACACAACATGACTATCACATCACTAATAAACAAATGACAAAGAAAAGAGAATAGGCACTGTTGAAAAAATTGGTGACATGTCAAAACACCATGGAAGCCTCAGGTAACAACAGCAAGATTAAGGCAATTCAGGAGAACAGAAAATGACAGATGACTGTAAGTGTTTAACATACAGCTGAAACTTCATAGCAGGATCCTTAACATTAATTAACTTTCCCCTCACCTAATTGCAATCATCATTTGGGTAAAAACAAAGCTTTATGATTCGTTTTGCTATTACCCCTGTATGCAGGTACATCAAAAAGTTCGTGGAACATGGAATAAAAAGATATATTTGATTTTGCACAAAAATTCTGTAACCCATGCATAGTTTTTCATAATGCCCATTTTTCCATGAACTTTTTGAAGACTATGTGTGAGAGACTCAATAACCTGACAGGTTTTGTGAAATCTGTCCTGTTGTTTATTTTCTAGCTTAAAGAGATCTGGTATTTGTGTAACAGTGGCTCTCCCAGAGAGAATACACCCCTTTCATTCAATGTCTATGACAGAGAAGTCTGGAAGCAATCTGGTAATACAAAACTATTGGTTTATGCTTTTGGAGCCTTCATCTAATAGATTTCCAGAGCAGCTGTAGTTGTTAAAACAGTGAAGTTACTACTTCCAAGGGGACATATTTTTATTAAGAGAACAATTAGAATTCATTTGTTTTTATATGTTTTAACTTTTTGCAAGGTGTGCACACCTGCTAAAACACATTTGTGGTAGCGTGGGGTAGGTAACGTTCAGATCAATGCTCACTCATTAGTCCCGCCCCTCAGTCAGAACTCAAGTGTGTTCAGAAGCACTGGGTTAAAAGCTTTAATGAGACAGGCTGCTTGGAAAATAAATGTACATGAACTAGAACTACAGCTCAACAACACATACATACATAGAAACAGACACACACCACAAATAACTATCTTTCTTTTTTAAAAGATTTTTTAACAGATTTATTTATTTATTTATTTGAAAGTCAGAGTTACATATAAAGAGAAGGAAAGGCAGAGAGAGGGAGAGAGAGAGAGAGGTCTTCCACCTGCTGGTTCACTCCCCAAATGGCCGCATCGGCTGGAGCTGGACTGATCTGAATGCAGGAGCCTGGAGCTTCCTCCAGGTCTCCCACGTGGGTCCAGGGGCCCAAGGTCTTGGGCCATCTTCTATTGCTTTCCCAGGCTGTAGTGGAGAGCTGGATTGAAAGTGGAGCAGCCAGGACTCAAACCAGCGCCTATATGAGATGCCAGCACCATAGGTGGCGGCTTTACCAGCTATGCCACAGCGCTGGCCCCAAATCACTTATCTTTCATAGCCATTCTCCAGATAAGTGGCTCTTAAGTTTTAAAATTTTTCTTTAAGTGTACAATTGCTCTTGCATGCAATTAATACTAAATAATTTTTTTAATTAATAAAATAATTCTCAGGGCTGATGCTATTGGAATAGTGGGTAAACCCGCCACCTGCAGTGCTGGTATCCCATATGGACGCTGGTTTGAGTCCCAGCTGCTCCACTTCCAATACAGCTCTCTGTTATAGACTGGGAAAGCAGTGGAAGATGGCCCAAGACCTTGGGCCCCTGCACCTGCGTGGGAGACCCAGAAGAAGCTCCAGGATCCTGGCTTCAGATCAGCCCAGCTCCAGCAATTGTGGCCATTTGAGAAGTGAAACAGCGGGTAGAAGTCCTCTCTCTCTGTCTCTCTCTGCCTCTCAGTAACTCTGCCTTTCAAATAAATAAATAAATCCTTTAAAAATACTTCTTAATAAAACAAAAGGTAGATAATGTCTATCACACAGAAAGTGCTTGATAAACATCAGTTGGAAGAATAAACCTCAATTGCTGCAATACAATACTTTAATCCCTAGTGGATTTACCATCACAGCATCGCAGCATCTAAGTTTCCAACTTCCATCAGTGCCCTCCATTGCATGTTGCTCACAGGCCAGCTGCCAGAAGGAGCACTCAATTCACCTTCGGAATTCTGTAGGCTAAGGCATTTTGTTCACACATACACTAATGTAATACAAAATAAGCCATTATGTAACTAGAAATGAATAATGAAGAAAACATAGCAATCTGACTTCTATTTTCAAGTGAAAAATAGGAAGCTGCCGACTTAAAAAGTTGTTTCTCAAAATGGATCTTCCTGTGGATTTATAAAACAATCAAGGGGCCGATCTTCGCAGTTCCCTCTCAACGATTAGGGGGTGTAGTTTCTCGGTCATTTAAAATGCTAACGTGGAAGGTAGCGTGCACACGATCAAACACACTTTACTCACACACAGCATTAATGGGCTTGCTCATATTCCAAGGATATGTCTTCCTGCACACTGGTTTGTTTCAGAGTTCTCACTTTTTTGGAGAGCTTGACTTAGTCCAAAAAAGCCATGGCAGGAATACAAAATTTAACCTCTTAAGTTTTGAAACAGAACAAAAGGGAGCGTATATTCTGACAGGAGATTCCGTCATATCAGCTTAAAACACTGGACCATATCCCCTCGATGAAAGATTTCCCAAGTTTGAAATACTACAAGTAACTCTCTTTCCAAAAGATTGCTGCCTACGTGAATCGTGAAGAAACAAAACTTAGGAGTAAAGAACAACAAATGAATAACCAGGAAGGTACATGCCTTCGCTCAAGAGCATACAGTAATCAAGCATCTTGTTTAGTCCATGTGCAGATATTCATTGGGAAACGTGAAACAACCAAGAAAAGGAGCCATTAATATGAAAAAATAAATGATAATCCAGTACACATGAATGTTGTAATTTGATGAATATGTGAAAGAACCGTTGAGTAATGAAAGTCTAAAGTACTCAAGTGTTTAAGGGGGAGGCAGCACTCACCATACTGAGGAACCGCTTCCACCAAGCTTAGTGGGGATTTCTAACAACAGAAGCATGATGGTGGTCCACCCCGTGCAGCAGGTAGGGTGCAGCATGTGAGAAGAAGGGCCTGAGACAGAGAAGGAATCTAAGCGATTTTCTATTCTGGTGGCTAAGTCACACAATCTGCGCACAGCGTTTTGTTATTTGATTACCATCCAAAGAGATCTTGCCTCCATTCTAGGGTAAGCATGAGGCAAGATTTCAACTCATGCCCTATCGCTACCCAGTCCAGACAACATTGAAACAGTCCACTACTACGCTGATGGTTCCCATAAAGAGCTCTTCCATCCAATCTTCTATGCCTTTCTGTCTCACAAGCAAAGTTCATGTAAACCAGTAGGTCATAATGAATCCTCAGATGTATTCCCACAGTGATACTTGGAACATTTTGCTTCTGGACTTTATTAAACATAATGTTCTAAGCATTATGAGTGCTCTAAGGTATTCCTGAATAATAACCCACACTGCAGAGTGAAAGTAAGTGGCAATTAAAATCTCAGAGACAGAGGAACACTGAAGACTGGGAAATAACAGCATCTGTTACTGACAATTGCTGGACTGCTGATCTAGCTCGGGGGTCAGCAAACTCTGCAAAGGGCCAATTCCCACCCACTGCCTGTTTTTGTACGGCTTGCAGAAGCTAAGAATGGTATTCACAGTTGGGGAAAAAAATCAAAATCATCATAGTATTTTGTGACATGTGAAAATTAGATGAAATGTGAATTTCAGTGTTCATCACTAAAGAGTCCCTGGAGCACAGCCATGTCCATTTGTTTACAGACTGTGATACTTTGGTGCAGCACAGTTGAGTAGTTTGAACACTGAGGATGGCCCCGAATCAGACCTTGAGTTCGATCAGAGCTTCTAATAGCATTTGTGGAAAAGTATATATTGTTTTGTACCTGTTTGTGAAGCTATCATAGATCTGAGCTATGCTTTAGTGGAATACAAAAATCTCTCACTTGGACGTTGCAACAATGACAAATTGCTTTAAATTTCTTAAATGGTTACTGGTACAAATATTCTGAGGACAACCCCAGTCCACAGACCAATTTTTATTTATTTCTAAAATGTATTCAAGAGGTAGAAAGAAAGAGAGACAGAGATAGAGACAAATAGAGACCATTTTCTTCTGCAGGTTCACTCCCCAGATGCCTGCAGCAGCCAGGACTGGACTAGGTCAGAGCTAGGAGCCAGGACCTCAATACAGGCTTCCACATAGGTGGCAGGAACCCAATTACATCAGCTGTCACCATTGCCTCCAGGATTTATACCAGCAGGAGGATACAATCAAGAACTGGAGCTGGGAATCAAACCAAGGTCGCCTGGTTTGAATACATAGGTATTCTAGCCAGTGTTTTAATCTCTAGACCAAACAGTTGCCTCCACAGACTGTACTTTTAAATGTACTCACTGATGTAGATAACACAAGAATACCTTTATATAACTTTTCGGAAAACCTCACTTTTCCCCTACATATTTTCAGTGACATGACCACTGAAAATATCAGTAAATAAATATGTACACATGTGGACTAAACCCAGTTTTTCCATAGGTCTTTTTCCTTTGAGTGTTTATTTTTTTTTATTTGCGAGGGGGAGGGAGGGAGGAAGGGAGAGGGGGAGGGAGGAAGGGAGAGGGGGAGGGGGAGGGAGGGAGAGAGAGAGAGAGAGAGAGAGAGAGAGAGAGAGAGACCGACCTTCTATCCACTGGTTTACTCCACAAATCCCTGTAATAGCTACGGCTGCACTGGGATAAAGCCAAGAGCCCAGAACTCAGTCTGGATCTCCTACTTGAATCATCACATTTTGTAGGACTCCTTGCTTTGAGTGGTAAGTTTCAAAACTATACGTGCTGTTTTACCTTTATCAACTGCCACATTATATAATCTTTTACTATTCTCTTAGGCTTTGGATAAAAGAAGAAATAATTCAAGTTTCATAAACAAAACAATTAGTACAAATATTTTTTGAACACTATGTGCTGTGATTTCGGAAATGGTGTGGGAAAGATTATCAAAGAATTTGAGTCCCTGCTCAGAGCAAATAGAGTTTATGTTTAAGTTTTTGAAAAGTGAAAAAGATTTCTTCATATGCTTACTTTATAATCGCACAATGCCTTAATAAGTCAAAGGTCACAAAAGTAATTTTTAGCTTAGGGACAAAACGTGCTTTGGGCTTGTTTTATATGACACTCACTGGTTTTAGTTTTGCATGTAAAAAAATCATCTCTATGAAACTTTATTGGCTCAAAGTTAGTAGCAGTTTACTTTCGAATTTCAGTCTTCATCTCTCTAGGGAAATGCTTATTTTAATTCTACTGCAATTTTTGTTTAAGAAGTGAAAATAATTCTAAACATTTTTAAATATTAAGAAAGATGAAACTCCATTGTTATGAAAATGGATTTTTTTTATTATTAGGTGTCAGATGACAAAAAATTCAAAAAAGGAACAGTAGTGGGATTTTATAGTGACAGGAGAAAGGAAAATCTATAAACAGGAACCTAAGGTGTGTTTAAGCATGTGAAAACAGCGAATAATTCCTAAACCTGGCTTATTAGAAGGCAAATAGGAAAATGTGTTCTTTATTTGTTGTTACATAAGAATGTTGCTGCTCACCAGATATTTCAAGGTAGAAGAAATATAAAATTGAGCTTTCACAAATAGCTCCACTGTCACAAAACAGTCTAAAGAGTAAGATGGTAGATGCTATGGTGCAGCGGTTAAGCCACTGCTTGGGGTGCTCACGTCCCATAGGGGAGTGCCTGTGATAGTCTTGCCTCTGCTTCTGAGCTAGCGTCCTGCTGATGTGTCTACCTGGGTTCCTGCCATGCATGTTGGAGACCAGGGTGGAGTTCATGGCTCCTGGCTCTCACCTGGCCCAGCCCCAGCTGTTGGGGTGTTTTGGAGGAGTGAGCTAGCAGAAGGTCTTGTTCTTTCCATCTTTCCCTCTATTTCTGTTATTTTGCCTTTTAAATAAATAAATAAATAAAACGTTAAACAACGAAAACTAGTAAGAATCACTAGGTCTGAACAATGACATGGTGTTTACAAATATTTGTATGTATGCTGAACACACCAGTGTGTTGAGATGCAGCTGTGCTATATAAAAAGAAAATTGCAACTTGATTGGAGCCCTCATTTTGCCAATTACTAGGCTCAAAGATCCAGTGGAAGTTACTTAACTGCTCTGAGCCTCGGTTTCTTAACTGTAAAATAAATGAGGCTCTTCCTACCTCAAAGTAATTAAGCAAGATAATAAAGTGCCTTGGAAATTATAAAGCAGCTATACAAACATAAGAGGTTATTACTATGACGCAGAAAACAGAGAATCTTATTGTACTCATATTAGAGGTATTTTTAATTTTCTGTAAATAAAATTATTTTATATAGAAAAATAGATTGAGTTGTTTGTACACTTTAACACTGTTTTGTAACATGGTGGCTTGGAGCCGAGAAAATTTTGAGGTAAACCCTCACTACACAAATTATTACACAACATGTTAACTGAGTATAGTGTGATCAATACTGCTGATGGTCAGGGTGCTACAGAGGTAAAATAGGAGGACTTCGTAAGTACGGAGGGGGTGGGGGGCAGGTGGGGGCTGTGGGAATGGGTAGGAGCACAGCAAATGACTTTTTCACTCTAAGACCCAAAAGAAGAGGAAGCATTAAGCCAAAGGAATGTGAGAGCAAAGTTATCATCCACATATTATGACAGTCTGCCAGTGTCACAGGTGGCGGCTTAACCGGCTGCACCATAATGCCAGTGCTGGGGAAGGACTTTTCTGTGTTCTGGCTTGATGGCCCTCCCTGGCTCAGCACTGTTCTTGAAGTCTTCATTCACAGAGTAGGAGCCTGGTCCACGGCTCTGTCAGAAGTAGAGCAGACCCTAATAGAAAGAACCGTGTTTGTCTGTTCTAATCTAGCCTGGGACTCTGAAGAACCGAGGCAAGGCACACCTCAGAGCTCATGCAGGGTACAACAGCTTGTAAAGCCAACAAACAATTTGCAACTGCCTGGACGACGAGACATTAAGACCGAGGTATGTAACAGAATGCCAAAAGCCTGGGAGAAGGGGAGGAGAGTTTGAGCAGGTAGGGCAGTTCCGAGTGTCTTTACATACTGGGGAATTCATAGTCATACCCAGGACCCAAGGAGAATGGATGCTCAGAAAAGACCTGAGGCTCTTTCTGCCATGGACCTTTCTTTCTCTTGACTCCTTAAATTAAAAAACAAACAAACAAAACACTGACAGTACACAGACTAAAGGAACAGAGACCACAGATACCACAGAGGACAAGAATGCAGGCCTTACAATATTTTAGAAAAGTCACTGAGCAGCTACAGCCTAAAGGATACAACGAAAACAAGTTCTTAGGAGGGAGGAGACTGATAGAGTCACAATATAATGATTTTGAAAATGTCCAATTTTTACCAAAAAATTATAAAGCACGCATAGAGAGAAGTAGAGTCCACTTATAGGACACTTTGAGACATTCCCTGAGGATGACAGGCATTGTACTTGCTAGGCAAAGACTTTGTAAGTCAGCTGTCCTAAATACGCTCAGAGAGCTAAGGGAATGTATGAGTAAAGCACTCAAGGAATCAGAAGGATGGATGAAGAGAGTCTATCAGCAAACATTATAAAAGGGAATCAAATTCTGCAGCTGAAAAGTATAATAACTGGAATGGAAATACTCATTAGAGGGTTTCAATAGCAGATAAAAGGACCAGAGAACATAAAGAGAAATCAATTAAAATGATGTAGACTGCAATGGGTTTTGTGGCTTGGTGACTTAAGCCATGTTTGGAATGCCTGCATCCCATAATGGAGTACTTGGGATTCAGTCCTATCTCTTCTTCCAATCCAACTTCTTGCTAAGGCGTATGCTTGGAAAGAACAGAGTGGCTCAAGCACTTGGACCCCTGCCACCCACCTGGGAGATCAAGATGGAGTTCCTAGCTCTTGGCTTTGGTCTGGCCTACCTCTGGCCATTGTGGGCATTTGGGGAGATAATAAGAGGAAGGAGGATCTCTATTTTTGTCACTCTGCCTTTCAAATAAATAAATAAAAATAAAGTAATACACTTTAAAAAAGACCAGGGGTCCAGTGTTGTAGTATAGTGGATTAAATTGCCACTTGGGACACCCTGCATCCCTTATCAGAGTGCCTGGGCTTGATTTCTGGCATCTCCACTTCTGATTCAGCTTCCTGATAATGTTGGTCTGAGAACCTGGATTCCTGCCACCCACATGGAAGACCCAGAGGAATTCCTGGTTCCTGCCTGCAGCCTGGCAGGCACCTGGGGAGCAAACAAGCAGACAGAAGAGCTCTCTCTCTCCATCTCTCTGTCATTTTGCCTTTCAAACAAATAAACACAATCCTTTGAAAAAAAGAAAAAAGAATGAAGAACAACTTCAGAGACTAAGACATGTGGGGGACACCATACTAGAGTACTAACATACACATCCTGGGAAACCCAGAAGAGACGAGAGAAAGGAAAAGAAAATTATTTGAAGAAATAATGACTAAAAACTCTCCAAACAGGATAAAATACAGGACTCTAGACAGATAAGAATCTCAACAAATTCCAAGGATTAATACAAAGAGATGTATACCAAGATATATAGTACTCAAATTATTTGAAGTCAAGGAATTTTGAGAGAATTTTAAAAGCAACAAGATAGAAGCAACTCATCATATACAAGAGGTCCTCAATAAGGTTAATGGAAAATTTCTTAACAGAAACCACCCCAAAAAGGAGTGAGATAGCATTGTGAAAGTGCTCCAAGACAGTAAAGTGCCAACACTGTATCTGGGAAAACTGTCCTTCAAAACATTGTAGAAACTAAGATAGTTGCAGACAAAGGTTGAAGAGATTTGCTGCTAGTAGACTTGCCCCACCAGAAAGTTAACAAGAATCCTTTAGGCTGATATAAAAGAACATTAGATAGTAAGGCAAAGCTATAGCAATGAGATAAAGAAGGCCATTAAAAGTAATCAGTAGGTAACATAAAAGCCAGAATCATTAAATTTTAGACTTCTTTAATTTTTATATCCTTGATGATTCAATCCACAAATGCATAACACAATAATTTAAATCTATGTTAATAGAAACATATAAACGCAATGTGTGAGAAAAACATAAAGGGAGGTGATGATAGAGTTGTACAGGAAAAGAGTTTAGATATACCATTAAGTTGGTTTCAAGTCAAAGTAAATTGCTGTAAGTTTAGGGCATTACGTGTAATTCCCATGGTTACCACTAAGAAAATATCTAAAAAATACACATGAAAGGAAAACAGAAAGGAACAAAATTGTAGACTTCAAAAAATCAAAACTAAGTATAAAACTTCAAAACTGTACACTTCAAAAAATCAACTAAATATAAAAGGTGGCACTACTGGTTTAAATGAGGAGCCAAAAAGTTACAAGATGCACAGGAACAAGGAACAAAGACACTGAAGTCCTCCTTACCAATAATTACTCTAAATGTAAATGGATCAAACCCTCCAATATAAAGGCAGAGATTGTTGGAAGTACTGATTATAAGAAACTCACTCTATATCCAAAGACACACATTGGTTCAAGTGAAGGATAGAAAAAAAATTCTGTGCAAATTTTAATGAACAAATAATTGGATGGCTACACCAATATCAACCCAAACAGATCTTAAGCCAAAAAGTTTGACAACCAACAAAGAAAAGACATTATTGATAAAAGGGTCAATTCTTCAAGAAGAAATAATAATTAAACATGTGTACCAAACAACAGAGGTCCAAAACATATGAAGCAAACATGGACAGAAGTAAGGAAGAAATACATATTTCTACAATAGTTGGAGACTTTAGCATCTGACTTTCAATAAAGGAAATAACATCTAGAAAGAAACTCAATAAACAAAAAATTTGAGCATCACCCTAAACCAGTTAGACATAATAGATATAAAAACACATACATACACATGTACATAACAGTCTAACCAATAATATAATACATATTCTTCTCAAGTGCATATGGCATATTCTTTAGAATAGACCATGTTAGCCCACAAAACAGTTGGTAAAAGTCATTAGACTTTCAAGTGTTTAAGAAATTATCATTTTTATTTTCAAATAAATGCATTAGCTAGTAAATTTATAACACAAGATATGTAATTAAGATAAATGACTGCTAGGATAAAACCTATGCAAACTTATCTGTAAAAAGATGAGGTACAAATCCCCGAATGAAACTTCCTATCTATGTGCCAGGCAGTGGAAATTCAATAGTGAATAAGCAAACATGAAATCTGTGGCCTCCCAGAAGTCATCTGTGGTAGTGGAGATGATCAATACATATGTTAAGAAATAAAGACCTGAGTTTCAGGTTCTAATAAGTTCTATGTAGAAGATAGGGCAATTGTGGGAAAGAATACCTCTAAGGTTGACTCTTGCTAGAGTAAAAATGGGTAATAATCCTCTACCTCTTCCTCTGGCACTAGCAGTGGAGGCATGCTCCTGTCCTGGGGCCTTAATACTTATTGCTCTTGCTACCAAGAACGTCCTGCACTGGTCTGTACTATTCCAGCCTTCGCTTATTCGTCACCCTCTTAGTGAGGCCTTCACAGCTCATCCTTCTCAAAAATTAGAATCTTCCTTCTGCTCATACCTCACCCAACTAGCATTTTCCTTCCCTTTCTCTTTTCTTCCTTTTTAAGATTCATTTATTTTGAGTCAGCATTAAAGAAGAGGAAGGAGAGGAGTGGAGAGGAGGGGAGGTGAGGGGAGGAGAGCAGAGCAGACCAAAGAGAAATCTTCCATTCACTGGTTGCAGTGCTGGGCCAGGCTGAAGCCAGGAGCCAGAAACTTCATCTGGGTCTCCCATGAGGGTGGCAGGGGCTGAAACACTTGGACCATTATTTGCTGCTTTTCCCACGCCATTTAGCAGGAATCTGGATGGGAAGTGAAGCAGCCGGGACATGAGTCAGTGCCCACATGGGTTACTGGCATTGCAGCTGCTGGCTTTACCTGCTATGCCACAATGCCGGCCTCTCCCTTTCCTTTCTCTTTGCATCACCACAACCATTGGCATCTATCACCATCTCAAACATAGAGCTCGTTTTACTTTGTCATTTTCTTTAACACCTCTGTCCACTCCTGCACTGAAGGTTACTCTACTGCATTGACAGGGACTTGGGTTGGGCTTGTCCTGGTTCCTGCAGTATCTCCTGGGTCTAGAGTGGTGCTGGACATGTAGTAGGTACTTGGCAAATATCTGTTGAAAGAATGCATTAGCAGAGCTGTCAAGCAGCCAGATGGATCTATGAGTCTAGGGGTCGAGTGAAAGGGCTTGCAGCGGAGACAAAAGCTTGAAAGTCAAAGGAGGTTAAACTGTATATTATTCTCTCCAACTTAAAGATGTGGAAATTGGTTTTGACAGGGCAAATGAGTACATCTAATGTACACACCATCTCCTCATTATCTCCAAAGCTGAAGTAAACCCAGCTGGTAGAAGAGATAAACATTTTCCTGGCACAAGTTCTAAAGGGAATTTAACATCTGGACATTTGAAAGTAAGAACACTGAAAAACATAATGAAATAATGTATGTTTAACAGTGATTTTCTTATTGTGACCCTTGATGACAGCTCAGGTCAACAGAAAAGTAAATGTACTTCCCTGGAAGATTCTTGCAGTCCAAGCCAGTGAGGCTAGGGCACAGTGATTCTTGAGCTCCAATCTAATGTAGGGTAGAAGTTAGAAGACTTAATGGAATAGAGGTGGCTTGTTCTCCCTTCTACTCAGCTTTCAGAGGAGCATCCAGTTCAAGGTTGATCTCCCTGGTGGCTATTTTGTATTGCTCAGTGAAAGGGAACAATATGCTTTGGGCATTAGGTATCCAAGTTGCAAAACTGATCCTTCATCACAAACATCACTATGTCTGACTTGTTTTCTTGCCATGGTAAGCAGTCACTTCATCTGTTCATAATGATTAGGGCTAAGTGCCTCGTCCAAGATCACAGGGATAGTGGCAGAGTTGAGGCTTGACCCTGATTCTCCAAACTCGCAGCTCAGGAGTATTCCACTGCTCTCAAACCTCTGTGCCTTTTACATTTACATATTACAAGAAGTCTGGTATCATTTTCAGAACACTGTGAGTGGGATCCTGGGGCTGTCTTTGAGCACCTATCGTTGTATGAATAAGAGCAAGCTTGCTGCTGTTAGGGGTCCCTTGTATCTTGTCCTTATACCACAAGGTCCAAGTGTTAAGCGCCAGACATCTGTCCCTTGCACATTCTCATCTACTGCCAGTCAAGGACTGGGAAATACAAGAGACAAACAGGAAATAAGATAACTGCTTCTAAGCAGAATAATGTTCCAGGCAGGCTTGCAATTTTTTAAACAGGGCAGAGAAAGTGGGAGGGAAGGAGGAAGGGAGAGAAAGAAAGAGGAGAAACAGAAAGAGAGATCTTGCATCTGCTGGTTCATTCCTCAGATGCCTACAACAGCTCTGTTGGGCCTGGCCAAAGCCAGGAGCCAGGAACTCTATCCGGGTTTCCCACATGGGTAGGTAGCAGAGAACCAAGTACTTGGGCCATGATGTGCTGCATTCCCTGAAGCATGGCATGAAGCTGGATCAGAAGTGAAACTGAGACTTGCTCAAGCACTCTGACCTAGGATGCAGGCACCCCAAGCCGTGTGGCTAAATCTAATGTGCTACAACACGTGCTCCTTAAAATTTTTTTTTTAATTATTGTTTGGGATAGAAAAAAGTTTCATAAGGAGAGTTATAGATTTTAAAAATCATGATGTCCACAGGGGTCAACAGCATGATCTTGAACATGATACATCATTTCTATTGATTTATTATATTTTACAACAACATTTATTAGTTACTGGTGATGCACAAAAGCTTACAAAATAAAAAATTTTTTGCCTAAACTCATCACCCAAATGACTGAAATAAGAATTGATTTTTTAAAAACTATTTATTTATTTGAAAGGAAGAGTGATAGAGTGAGCCAGAGACAAGGAGAAAGTTCATCTGCTATTTCATTCTCCGAATGCTTCCTACAAGGTAAGAGTGAGAAACTCTCTCCCAGGCTCCCCCAAGTACCCTAGTAATCACCTGTTCCTGCTAGGCTAGGCATGAGTGAAAGCTGGATCAGAAACAAAGCAGCTGGAGTCACAGCCAGACACTCTCATGGAATACAAGTATCCTAAGTGGTGGCAAATGTGGTTTTAGTTTTTAAAAGGAGGAGAATACATATAGGTTTAGGAAATTCCACCAGTAGGGAATGGTGTCATGGCACAGTGGGTTAAGCTGGTGCCTGAAATGCTGGCATCCCATATGAGCACTGGTTTGAGTCTTGGCTGCTCCACTTCCAATTCAGCTCCTTGCCAATGCACCTAGGAAACTGGCAGATGATGGCCAAGGAGCTTGGCCCTCTGACAGCCACATGAGAAATCTGGATGAAGTTCCGGGCTCTGGCTTCAGTCTGGCCCAGCCCCAGCCTTTGCAGCTCTTTTGGGAGTGAAACGTCAGATGGATGATACCTCTCTC
Organism: Sylvilagus floridanus; assembly: GCA_949820135.1. Taxonomy (NCBI): domain Eukaryota; kingdom Metazoa; phylum Chordata; class Mammalia; order Lagomorpha; family Leporidae; genus Sylvilagus; species Sylvilagus floridanus. The sequence continues at coordinate 61,702,543 of OX463246.1, read as the reverse complement.
TCTGTAACTCTTCCTTTCAAATAAATAAAAAATAAACAAACATAAAAAAATTTCAACAGTAAAGAAAGGCATGAAATAGATGTTGAAGTCTAATGATTTTCTACCAGCCTAGTTCCATTATGCAATTACTAGTAATTATATTTCTGTGTACATCCATAATACTTTCAATTAAAAGGTACATGAAATTAAAAGTTACCTTGTTAACATAAACTATATTTGTGTATTCTATTCAAGGGACTCTGTCTTTGGGGCTACTAGGATTTACACAGTAATTACCACTAAGGACAACACAATGAATCTGGAACTCCATGTTACCAAACAACATGAATTCACAGAGAAAACAATTCATGCTCATTGCTATAGAACCACCCACAGGAATGATCCTGGGTGTTGGAAGCTAGCCCAGTATGTATAATTGGAACCACAGCAATAGTGTGTAGTATATGTTAGTTTCTGAACAGTAAAGTTCATTTTGAAATCTATCTGAATCAGCTTATTAAAAAACTCAAACTCAAAATATTTCTCCATTTTCTCCAGGCAAGGATTGATCAGAAATATAAATCAAATGTATAGTCCATTTTCCTCAAAAGTAATGAGAAATAATTAACAGAAGTATTCAAGTTAAATGATGTGAAAAGATTTTATCATTTGACTTCAGCTCATTTAAATTAGTTCAAAGGCCTGAAGGATATATGAAGGGTTTAGGTTGAATTTTAAATTATGAAGATAATTGTCCTGTGAATAGCCCAAGAGAGGAGACAGTGGAAGGTAGTGATTAAGAGAGAGAATTATCAAAATAAATTAAGAATAACAAGTGAGCACTGTAAAGCTACATCTTAGCTTCTTTCTTTGAAAGTTGTATGACTTAGACGAATTTCTTAACTCTCTATGCCATAGAGGGACTGTCTTGGCTTCCAAAAAGGTAATGGAAGCAAAACCTTCAGCCTGGTGCTTGGAGTCAACAAAGTACTACGTGCACGTGGACTGCCACTAATCTGCTGCCACTACTACCCCTGGATTGAGTGGAATTGAAAACATGGAAAGGAATGTTCCTCAGGATGCAGGCAAAAAAGGCTGGGAAAAATCTGACAGTAGACAATTTAATCAGCACATTTATCCCATTCTTCATATGAAGGACAAGCATGTTATCTCTAAAGAAGCAGATCAGAGGTAAGCTTGTGAGATTTCCATATTATGGCTCTGGTTTTCCAAGACTACTGCAGACTTTGGCATGGTAAAAATACATCTTGAAACCCTCTGTTAAAGGGTTCTTTTAGTTTCTTTTAAAACTAAAGAATTGAAATTGGTAAGCTTTGGGTGAAAAAGACCAATGCCCCATTCAAGCTAGCATGGAAAATCATGGGATCTTCTGACAGAAGAGGTAAGGTTTAGCTTCATTTCTTCAACCAATTTTAGGAATTCCATGGACAAGAGCTTCACACAAAATGAAAATTCAAGAAAAGAAAATTAACTCTAAAATGTAACTTGACTATTTCACATCCTTGGTACTTATGTGCCATGAGAATTCTGGCAAAATTGGTTAGTTCCGCTCATCAATTTCCCTTATCTTTCAAGTCTCTAACTATGAGGATTTCTGAGATTAGACCTTGCAATTTCTCCCTCGCCCCCCCCCCCTTTTTTTAAAAGAGTAATTTATCTGTATTGTGGCCATTCCCCCAAATGGCCACAATGGAAGGAGTCTGGCAGAAGCCGGGACCCTGGGATTCCATCTGGATCTCCCAAGTGGGTGGCAGGTGCCAAAGCACTTGGGCCATTATCTGTTGCCTTCTAGGCACATTAGCAGGGAGATGTTGTACAAGTGGAGCAGCCGGGGCTCACACTGGCACTCCAGTAAGGAATGCTGATATTGCAAGTGGCAGTCTAACCCTACTTACCATGATGCCAGCCCCACAATTTCTCTTTTTATCTTAAAATCGCCGATGAGAGATGGGAACAACATGGGTCACTTAGTATGACAGCTGTCTGAGTTAGAGGAATTTTTCCCCAAGTAGACTGGGTATGGCCACAGAATGCTTCTCAGCCACATCTTACTAGCCTCCCCCTCCTCTTGGACAGTAGGTGAACTTCTCATCCCTTTTACAGAATATTCCCTTCACAGAAGGTCTTCAGCAACATCAGTTAGTGTAATATTCTATTGCAAAGTCACTCTACTTTTTTTTTTTTTTTAAGATTTATTTGAAAGACAGAGTTACAGAGAGAGGTAGAGACAGAGAGAGGTCTTCCATCCGCTGGTTCACTCCCCAGAGGGCTGCAACAGCTGGAGCTGCACCAATCCGAAGCCAGGGGCCAGGAGATTCTTCTGGGTCTCCTACATGGGTGCATAGCCCAAGGACTTGGACCATCTTCCACTGCTTTCCCAGGGCATAGCAGAGAGCTGCATTGGAAGAGCAGCAGCCAGGACTCGAACCGGTGCCCATATGGGATGCCGGCGCTTCAGGCTTTAATCTGCTGCGCCACAGCACCTGCCCTTTTTTTCTTTTTTAAAAGTTTAATATTTTCTTCCTTGAGAAAGATACTAAAGCTTAATGCTACTTTGTTTTTTAAATATTTACTTAAAACTAACAGGGTCTCTGAGCAAGTAGGGATTGTTACAGTTCTCTAATCTTTCTATTTTTATTTTATTATTATTATTTGACAAGCAGAGTTAGACAATGAGAGAGAGAGACAGACAGACAGAGAGAAAGGTCTTCCTTCCATTGGTTCACCCCCCAAATGGCTGCTATGGCCAGCGAGCTGCGCCAATCCAAAGCCAGGAGCCAGGTGCTTCCTCTTGGTCTCCCGTGCAGGTAAAGGGCACAAGCACTTGGGCCATCCTCCACTGCCTTCCCAGGCCACAGCAGAGAGCCGGACTGGAAGAGGAGCAACCAGGACAGAATCTGGCACCCCAACCGGGACTAGAACCTGGGGTGCCAGCGCAGCAGGCAGAGGATTAGCCTAGTGAGCTGCGGCGCCAACCTCTAATCTTTCTAAAGGAGAAAGCTCTTCCACAACATTCTTGACCATTAGATACTGAATTCTGACCTAGTAATCTAGCAAAGCAGAACTTCTCTCTATGAAGGGTACATTGTAATGGTTAAAAAAAAAAAAAAAAGCAAAAAGCATGGGATGAAAATCCAGGATAGCCAGGGTTACAGGTCCATCCCACTCTTCAAAGTTAGTCACTTATCCCATTCTGGACTTTGGTATTCTTATCTATAAAACATGAGAAGTGTTATTTATTAGTCCCTAAGAATGCTTTGAGGGGAGAGAGTTTGCAAAATATTTCATTAAAAACATTTTTACGAGAATCAAAAAGACTTAACTGTTAGGGAACTGCCTTCCCATGCCACCTATTCCCTAGGCCTGGGACACACAACTAAGTACATATTTCACCCCACGGTTCCTTAACACTGAAAACTGGGCATTGTATCTGCCAAAAGTACTTTTTCCATCAGGCCTAGAAGATCCCTTAGAATATATTCTTGTTTGTATACTATTAGTATATGCTTTAGTGTCTTAGCAAGTGATGTGTTGGTTAAATGAACAGCATTTACTTATGGTACTTTAGTGGAACAGAATTATTGGGAAGTTGAAATGTAATATTATTTTAGCAATCTGCAACTGATTGACAAAAGGTAAGATTTAATTAATTACTATTTCTATGAGCCAAGGTTTTGCTGTCTGTTGGATTTCAAAATGCTGAGATGGGGGACACTGTGTTGAAACACAGTGAAAGCCTTAGAGACCACAGAAGGGAGCTGGGCTCTTGGGCCTTGAGTTAAATGGGCCATGCACTGTGAATTTTGGGATTTGATTTCTGGTTTGTTGGTTTCCTTGTATCCTTTCTCATTTTTGGTCTGCTATTACTTGACAACTGCTGCCAATGGACCTGACTACAGCAACTCATCTTGCTTCTTCCAATTTCCTGCTTCTGATCTACTGTGGGTTTGGCATTCAGATAACCAAACACTTTACAAACTCATCTAAAATTAGAGTAAATGAACTGAGATACCATTTTGTATCTGTCCAACTGGTTAAAAATATAAAAGATTATTCTTGTAGGTATAGGGAATATAGATATACTCATATTTTGCTAAGGATCATGTATAAACTGGTATTAACCTTCTGGGTAACTGTTGGACAATCTATTTGTAAGGCCTCCAAACAAAGCAAGCCCTCAGACTGACAAATATCACTTGTAGGAATCAAGGGGCTGGTGTTGTGGACTGGCAGATTAATCTGTCATCCTGTATGAGAGTGCCAGTTCGAGTCCCAGCTACTCTATTTCCAATCCAGGCTCCATGTTAATGTGTTGGGGAGGTGGTGGATGATGGTCCACGTGCTTGGGCCCCTGACACCCAGGTGAGAAACCCAGGTGGAGACCCTGGCTCTCGGCTTTAGCCTGGTCCAGCCCCAACCATTGTGGCCATTTAGAAAGTGAAACAGCAGATAAAAGATTTCTTTCTCTCTTTCTCCCTGTATGCCTTTCAAATAAATTTTTAAAAAGTCTAAAAAATAGGCCGGCGCCACGGCTCAATAGGCTAAACCTCCGCCTTGTGGCGCTGGCACACTGGGTTCTAGTCCCGGTTGGGGCGCCGGATTCTGTCCCGGTTGCCCCTCTTCCAGGCCAGCTCTCTGCTGTGGCCAGGGAGTGCAGTGGAGGATGGCCCAAGTGCTTGGGCCCTGCACCCCATGGGAGACCAGGAGAAGCACCTGGCTCCTGCCATCAGATCAGCGCAGTGCGCCGTCCGCAGCGTGCCGGCCACGGCGGCCATTAGAAGGTGAACCAACGGCAAAAAGGAAGACCTTTCTCTCTGTCTCTCTCACTGTCTATTCTGCCTGTTAAAAAAAAATTTAAAAAAAAAAGTCTAAAAAATAAAAAGGAAAATAATGGACAAGTAGAAAAAAGCATATAAATATGGCTCTCTATAATGATGAAAAATTGGAAAGATTCAATATATCCACAATTACAGCACTGGTTATACAAACTTTGCTATAGCCATATAATAAATTTCATGAGAAAATGATATTTCAGGTTTATAATTATCAACAGAAAAGTATGAAATTCTATGTTGGAAGAACATAAATGAGTCTGTACATTATGATCCCACTTGAAGAAATTATTATATACATTTAAATGGAAAAGGTTGCAATATTATAGACAAATATTAGTTAATAACATATACTCAGTTTATTAGAATTTCAGATTATTTCATTTAAAAACATTTGTTTACCTGTATTTTCAAACTTTTCAAAAATATTAATACTTTAAAGCAGGTTTAGACTTCTGATTAAACATGATGAACTCATCACACAGGTTTTCTTCTCTTTGTAAATATCCCACTAAAATGACACCAAAGACTCAGGAAAGTATTAAATGATAAGGGTAGGTAAGGGTAGGTCAAATGGGATGAGCTAAAAGCAGCGATTTCAGGCATGAAGATGGAGAAAAAAATTGGCTGGTTTGAGGAAAGTAAGGATTTGATAAAACAGTCACTGGAGGTGGAGGGGAGACAAGGGCATCAGGAACCAAGCATGGCATATGGGCTGGCGAGTTGGTGGTGCCATTCACTAAGTGAGAAAAAGTCAGTAGAACAATAGGCAAACATGGGTTCTGTTGTGAAGATGTAACTTTGAGATGCCTGTGGGGTGTCCCCCAGGACACGGGATCCAAGCACTGCCCTTCAGCAGACAGACGTGAGAACCATCTAGAGTGAGTGGTAGTGGAGGTGAGGGTGGACGTGGGGTCACACTGGGAAACCCGTCCAGGGTCAGGAGCCAGGGCACGGCAACTTCAGCACTTGAGAAGCAGAGGAGGAAGCACACCCAGGGCAGGAGATGCACCCCAAGTCACCAGGTAGTAGAACCTGCTGTCAGAGAAGCTACGAAAGAGGAAAACAGAGAAGTAGGACTGAACAATGACCTAAACAGATACAAAAGAGAGAAAAAAAGGTGAGGGAGAGAAACTGGCATGTGTCCACTAAATCTGGAACCAAAGAAAGACACCTGAGAAATCAGTTATTCTGCAGAGGTTGGGATGGGGGTGGGCTGAGCAGCCAGACTCCTGGGGCAGAGAAGTAAAGAGAAGAAGGGGGATGAGACTGCTGACGGAGACCATGGTTCCAAGAAGCTTAACCATGACTGGAGAAGGAAGGGATGTGAGTGGCTTCTTGCAGACATTAATCTGAGGTCAAGGTTTGGGTTTTGTTTCTCTAACACAGGAGAAAATTGAGCGTGCCAAATAAACTCATGTGGCAGGAAGTAAAAGGATATTCTGTAAAACTAGTCATCTGAATAAATTAATATAGCTTTTAAGTGATCATTTAACATCTTATTCAAAAAAACAGTAGTGGAAACTGGCATACCTTATCTTTTACTGTTAATTCTTTTATTTTACAATTACCTATGATTATGCAAGTATACATAAATCTACAATATCAAGTGCATTTTGAACATTTTGGGGGAGGACAATGACAAATATCCCAAACAAACTCAGAAATGTAAAAGCATCTTCATCGAGGCTGGGTTCATTGAAAACAGAACAACTGTTTCAACAACTGTGAAAACAGGCAAGTCAAATACGCACTTTTAACTTGATAAGCTGGGTGTAATTTCAATGTTAGTAAGAAAGCAGCCAGGAATCACTATTTAACATACGCAGACAGCATCCTAGTGATCTGAAGGGACCGTGGTCTTTCATAAGGGCTTTAGCTCTTGATATGGGACATCTGAACCTGATTCCTTCTTGGTGACCTAAACCCATTTTCTATCTTTTAAGACTCATGTGGGGCCAGCACCGTGGCTTAGTAGGCTAAGCCTCTGCCTGCAGTGCTGGCATCACATATAGGCACCAGTTCGTGTCCCGGTTGCTCCTCTTCCAATCCAGCTCTCTGGCCTGGGAAAGCAGTAGAAAGAATGCCCGAATCCTTGGACCCTTGCACCCATGTGGGAAACACGGAAGAAGCTCCTGGTTTCAGATCGGCCCAGCTCTGGCTGCTGCAGCCATTTGGGGAGTGAACCAGAGGATGGAGGACCTCTCCCTGTGTTACTCTGCCTCTTAAATAAACAAATAAAAGATCTCTTTTTTTTTTTTTTTTTTTTTTAGACTGTGTATGTCCTAGTGTCTGTAGTAACTACTTGTTTACATAACAGGCATGCTTATTCTACCACAGCATATTTTTTAAAAACTGAAATACTTACAAAAGCACTATTAGGTATTCAACATTTTGAATTCCCCAGTTAGAGAGATGGAGCCAGATAGTATCATACTTTTTTTTCTTTTGGTAACTGTTCATGGCAGCACTTCAACTCCTTTGCTTTTAATGTGGTGTTCTGTGCAGTTAGTTTTTCTTTCTGTGTCTATCTTAGAAAGATGGATTTTCAAAAATTAAAAACATGTGACAACAGCGATTTCAGCACTTTTTGCCAGGAGCAAAATACAGCATGAAAAAAAAAAAAGAGAGAAAGATTAATTAATTGAGGTCCATGCTCTGGTGAATCAGACAGAATTAGCAAATGGATGAGAGCGGGTCTATTCCTATTTCCAGTCATCCTTTTGCTTAATATTGAAAAAAAATTATTTCTACTTTAACTGTAATACTCTTAACAAAATCCAGTAGGAAATAGGCAACAAGACAGTAATCTCTGAATTTTGTAAGTTGAAATTTTCCTCAGGTGTCCAGATTACCTGGGAACAAGAAAGCTACAAGAATTTTTATTTGTTTCAGTAATAAAAACTGTGAATGTCCCAACTATAGCTATACTGTGAGCTAAAACTTTATTGTTAAAAACAAGCCACGTTTATTCAAGAAGCTGTGGTGGTTACATAAGGTGGAACAATTACAACATGACAAATTAAGATGACATGAGCACACCTAAACAAAAATGTAGTTTCATGTCACAATGCATGGAGTATCTCTTGGCATTCTTTCAAGGTGGCCACGGGTTGGAAAGAAGTGAGAGCCCTGGAAGAGGTAAGTCCAAACTGTGGGTGCAGGTCCAAACATGCATCTAGTTTAGTGTCTTAGCTGTACACAAAGCTTTCAGGAAATTCCCTCAAAACGTTGTCAAACATGCCTGTGAAAATATATGAATAAGTTTCTAGTTTTTAGTTTTTAAAAAAAAGCTATTGAAGATAAAAAAATAAATGTAAAAATTTTTGATTACTGCAACTAGTGAGTTGTTTTGTGGTTGTTCTGCCAATTACAAGTGGACAAGCAAAAAACTCACACAATCTGAGGGGACTTCACAAAGTTTATGAAAACATGGAATTATGGATAAGTTTATTTTGGTGCCAAAAAATTGAACTCCATCCATATAAGGTCTTCAAAAATTCGTGGGAAAACATGTTTCATGAAAAAAAAATAACTATGGATTTCAAAGTTTTTTGTACCATATTAAACTTATCATTTAATTCTAGTTTTTCATAAACTGTTTAAAGTACCTTTACATAACTCAGCTGGTAGTATGCACTTGAAACCAATATCACTTTTATTTGAATAATACATTGAACAAAATTCCAAGTTTCTATAGCTTACTTCCGCTCCATCCTTGGTCTCAAACTTTATAGCTCTGTGTGTGTGTGTGTGTGTGTGTGAGTGTGTGTGTACACTCCATATTTATTGGCTGATATGTGGTCAGCAACTCCTTAGTGACACAGTTGCTCTGTTTCACCTTCTTGCCTTGAACTACTCTTCAGATTTAATTCATGATGACAGAGGTAACTCAAAACAACAATGATTTTGTATCGATAAGCTGGGGGACAAGTTGACTTTTCTTAATTGGGCCCTGAAAGTTTTCCACCTCACCTTGAGCCGTTTACGTATAGCTTGCCAACCATCGAAGCTCTTATAACTAGTTTCACACAGATGCCAGACAAAACACAGAGAGGATTAATTGGAATGATCACAAATGCATTCCTTCTGAATAAATTAAAATATACTGGCCAGCGTCAAAAGGTATTTAAAATAGAAAAACCTGAATCTAATCAAACAAAACAAGCTTGATTGTTTTTGATGTTATAGGTGGGAGACATTTCCCTTTATAAATAATAGAAAAATTACCTAGGGAGAAAAAAAATGGGGAAAAGTTTGATAGCATTAAGAAGGGAGTCTTGCACTGTCAGAGCAATGCCTCAGGAGACAAAAATCTTCTGTAACTGCTTTTTTTTTTTAAAAAAAAATTATTGTTATAAGTGATAAGTGATAAGAGTTAAAAGCCTTAAAGAAAAAAGTGAAGACTCAAACTATTGGCTCAGCTTTTAAATTATAACATTGAACAAATCAAAGTCAAAGTATAAAAGCCCAGAACAATACTGGGAGATGAGGGCTTTGGTCAGATGTTAGACAGACTATCCAAACAGCTGGAAAAGATGTTGATTCTCCTTGGGAAATTTGTAATGTATTTGACTCATGTTTTCATGGAGCTATGGACTGTCCTAGGGGGTTTGAGAGACAAAACTTGCCAAGAACTTTATCTGGAAAATGATAGTATTTTACCAGTTTTCCAATTAGACAACAAAAGAATTTAAAGAATAATAACAAAAATATTCAGAATCGATAAATGCTACCTCTGCAGCCACAGAGAAGTTACTGAGTAAACTACTCTAATTCATTCAACAGACAATTATTTCTTATAAATGAATCTACACATAACCCCAACATGAAGTGATTTACACGCAAAAGATGGGGCCCTTTCATTCCAAAAGTTGGAGGATACCTTAGATTTTGTGTTTGGGCTGCACACACTTTCTCAACAACGTGCTCAATAACAAGTCTCTTTATGCAGGCCTTGGCACATCTCAGCTAATAGCTGTGGCTGAGAGGCCAGAAAGGGAATATTTGGTCATTGAATTCTTGCTGATGTGATGCAATTTTTAGTTCACAAATCCCTTGCATACACTTTGCTCAATTTCGTAAAGGTTTTTAAATGTTTGCTTATCAACAATTGCAATATTTATTTCCCTAAACCAGTGTCAAAGATGGATTGGGATCATCCCTTACACATTCTGAAGTATTTATGGCTAAAACAGCAAAATGTCTGGGATTGAATTAATAATAATAGAATGTGGAAGATAGAAGTACATGAGAGTATAGATTAAATAAAGATATCTGTGAGTTGCTGACTACTGAACAGGGTGATTACACTGTAGTTGATTACATTGTTCTCTCAACTTTTATAAATGCTTCAAATTTTTTCTGGTGAATTTTTTAGAAGTCAGAAGAGATAAGTTGGAATACAAAAAAAGATTACCTCTTGGCTCACAAATAAGTAATTTGACAAAGCAGGTCTTTCTCATACATTTTAATTTCCCAGGGACGAATCACCTGACCACATGGACAGGTGATATTTTTTCCCCCTGAAAAGTATAGTTCCCTTATTCTGAATCATAAATTCAGTACCACAATTAATGTGATTATTTTAATTCATCTCCCAGAAGCACAATATAGTAGATAGAGTACAATGAACTTTGAGTCAGAAAACTCAGGTTCTGAAGTTCTAGTTGCACTGTCAACCACATAGCCTTGAACAAGCCATTTTATGCTTGCTTTACAAAGCATTAGACAATCTAATTCCAACAGATGATATTTTCTGTTTGCTTGTTAAAAAACAGTGGAATTTTGTCAATTTCCTATGGATCCAACTTAATGTAAAACAGCATGGTTACGATTTTTTTTTTTCTTGTAGAGACTTTAGAACCAAGGACATTGTCCCAGAAATATACTAATATGCAGGTTTAGTAATATCATGGATAAAAGCAGTTTCTATGCAGCATAAAAGATAGCTGTTTCAGCATGTACATAATAAACAGAGGCGGTTCTTTCCTACAAAATCAGTATTACCCCAGGATTTCCGTATCAATTAAATGTAAGCAACAGAAGCAATGTGAAGGCACACTGCTTCCCTTCCAAGCTTTCTCTATTGGAGCTAATTTCTACAACTGTTCCAATCTACCAGTTTTCCCTTGTTATTGGCATGTTTGTAATGGCTTGAAAATACTGGAAGTAAAATGTCTAGAAATACTGTTTTTCACTTTATCACATCCAGTTTGATTGCGAGACTCTCATACTACCTGGAGAAACAGCTACAGAAAAATCATGAACGCAGCGCACAAATACCATTTCCTGGATGCAGATGACAGTGATAGCTAAGGGGTTCTAATTTGCACGCATAGCTAAAGGCAAGAAAACTAAGTATAAAGGTTCATGAGATAAATGTGAAAATATAAAATGTGAAATTCATATTGGCTATAAAATGACTCTAAAAATTTAATATTAAAAAAAAACACACATAGACCTAAGTTAACTCATGTTAAATAATTGCTCTAGGTTCTTTGAAGGGACACTTAAAAAGGCATAATATGGTGAAATGATATAGTCATTTCTGATATCCATAAATAGTGCTAAGATATTTCCAATGATTTCTCCCTGTTGTATTTGTGGGCAAATGATAATGTCTTAAAATTTTTATGCTGATTTAAAAATTGTATTAAATGGAGCTTCAAATTTTGTGAATAAATCATGGTTACTTTCCCAGTGCCACAATCGAATTGCTCACTTTGTAACAAGCTATACAATTCTAAGGTTAAGCAGTAAACACTTTCAGTCCTCCAAAAAGCATCCTATGGGGATTATTAATGGAAAAGCAGCACAGTTTAAAAGATATGACTGGCAATAAAAGTTCCAAATGCATTCACAGTCCAAATTTTAACAGCAAACAATCTATTCTGATCATTCCAAAGCTACTGAGACACAGAGTTCTTAAAAACAACCACAGCCTTGACACTCATAAAGCTATGCAAAGACCTCCTTTTAGGTGTAAGTCTTCTCTTTGTTAATTTCCTATATATTCAGTTTCTAAATTAACACTATTCATTACTTTTATGCTGTGAGTTGAAGATGAACTCTAGAGCCCTATTTTTAAATAAAAAATGCAAATATATGGGGACCTCAATATGTAAAGAATTAATTGTATCTTCACTTCTCAAAAAGTCTGCTGTTTTCCAAAATCAAAGAAATGAGTTCAGAAACCAGATTCATAAAGATGATTATATAACTATTTTGGTTTAGATACTGAAGTTAAAAATTTGTAACCCAATGTAACAGCTATTTTAGTTATTTGTCCTGATACACGTAACACTAAAGAAGGAATACTATAAAGCTGTTAAATACCCAATGATTTACCCCATTGATAAGACTAGTTATTACGCATTTTTTCAAATCGATTTGTAAAGTTACTTAACATTTCGATGTAAAACTGAATTAAAAGTATTCATACACTTGAACTCAGCTTTGTTCACATTCACAATATGTGCACAGATTTCAACACTTTTTTAAATCAAAATAAATTTATAATTTTATTACAATTTCCATGAAGTCTACCAGGGCTACATCAGTAGTCTCAGGTGTACTATCAGCAGTCTTTAGCTCACTTGACCATTCCCCCTCTCCCATTCTTCTTCCTCCAGCCTCCACATACTCCTGGGTTTCCTTTGGCTAAACTAGCCAGTTCTTCCCTTTCTCCCTTACCTCTTGGGTTGTGGTCCCCTGGGGGTGAGTCCTGAGGTCTCTCCTGCTCTCCCTCTTCATTTGTTCCATTGGCTCTGTCTACTTGGTATTTCCATTTCCATGTCTAACAGGTAATGCAGCCCCACACTTGGGTTTCCTAAAGTCTCACGCCTGCATCTCCTAATGTTTCATGCAGCTTCATTTTCTAGTTGCTTGTACCCTCCAAAGTGTCCAAATCATCTTGGTTCTTCTTTCTCTCAAACCACACATGTAATCTGTAAAGACATTCTGTTGGCTCTCCCATTTTCAAAGCACCTTGATTGCTACTCCCCTGGTCTATACTACCATGACTACACTCAGCACAAATTATTCCAACAGCCTCCTGACTGGTCTCCCTGCTTCTAGGATTGTTGCCCTGTAATCTATAGAAAGAGCAGATTTTTTTTTTTTTAGCACATATGTCTGCTCATCTCACCCCTCTATTCAAGTCCCCCAAAGGCTGCCCCTGTCAGTGAGAGTATAAACCAAAGCCTTTGTATGGCCTTTATGTAAGGCCTTACATATGATATAAAATGACTTGACCCTCTCTTCATTTTACAGACTTGACCTGCTCTTAAAATCCCTTGTCCACGCTTACCAGCCATGGGCCTTGCTCCTCAAACACACCAGTTATTCTTGTACCTTATTATTTAGTAAATGTTCCATCATCGTTCTTAAAGCTTTGCACCAATGTTCTCTCCCGAGTGTGGTCTCTCTTGATGACCACCCTACATCAAATTGTATCCCCCACCAACCTCTTAAGTCCCTGCCCTCTCAGTCATCCTCCCTTGCCCCAGCCTTCTCAATTTGACTTATTAACATATCACCATCTGACCTACTATATGTTTATTTGCTTATAAACTCTCTCTCTGGCAATCAGAATACATGATGGCAGGACATTTTGTGCACTGTCCACAGAAGTGCTTCTTACAGAGTGGTCACTTTAATAAATAATTTTGAGTGCATTAATAAATCGATGAACAAATGACACTATTTTTGGCAGAATAAATAGTGGTACAAGCAATCAGGACTTAGTGTACAAGTCACCCTGAATAGTCACTATTGCCCTTAAATCTTCTATCTGCCATCAGCCTGAACAATGTGACTGTGTCCCACCAGACATCTCCCCAGGTTGAGAGATCTTGGGGATTCAGTGAGGAGCATAATTAGCACATCTCTAGCTCCACTCTTAGTAGAACTAGCCTTGTGGTCTAGGAACCTGATTCAACATAAATAACACTGTTGATAAGCTACACTCTTTTTTTCCCATGGAAACAAATCACCCACTGCCTTGCCAACTGACTGGTAGATTGGGTACAGTCTACGCTTCTGCAAGGTGCTGTCAATGCACCTGCCTCTCACCCAGGTTGATCTCAAGAGAAAAACGAGCAAAGTCAGCTGGCTGCCAAGTGGTTGAAAGAGCCTGGTTGTGTTAATTAACTCTCCTTACTTAGAACTTAATCTAAGGGAAGAAAAATGATATTTTCTAAGTTACTAGGTGATGATTTTTCCACAATAAGTTTGCCCTATGGTGTAGTATATGAAACACATCCCACCCTTTTGAGGAATTTCTCCTGAATCTTAGTAGACACAAATTATTTTGAAAGCAAACAAAAGTTATCCTGTGCTCAATATTTTCTGTTTGCAGACAACGTATCTGCAGCAGAGGTCAAAAGCATGGATGTTGGAGGTAATGGCAGAATCCTTAAGGTCATGACTTAGCATTTGAGCCCATCCTCTTGACTAGACTTGTCCTAGCAGAATAAATTAGGGATAGACCATCATTTGCACCTATGTTGTTCATTTATAAATTCAGACAGGCAGGCATTGTGGCACGGCAGGTGATGCAGCTGCTTGAGATGTTTGCATCTCATAACAGAGTGCTGGCTTCAGTCCCAGCTATTCTGTTTCCCATCCAGCTTCCTGCTAATGCACCTGGGAGGCAGCACAAGGAATGGGGTAGGCAGAGATGTTGCCCAAGAAATCCACGAGCAGTTTCCAATGAGCACGTTCACGAAGAGCACCTCTGGCCTCAGCCAGCTGAGACTTGATTTGGTGACTTTCCATGGCTGGAAGGAACACAGTGTCACTAATATGACCGCAGCACTCAAAGATGGCTTGCCTACAAAGGGTTCCCTTTGTCACACTACATCTCTAAAATGTTCTCAAGGCACTTAACCTTTAGGGACACCTCAGATCCATGGTGAGAGTTTGACACAGCCATGCAGTGTTATAAGCAGCAGTATCCTAGGGACCGTGAAATGCTCCATGTCAAATCCTGTCCCCTCTCTTGGCAATACAGTGACATTATTTAGTGCCAAAAAGATGCTAGGAGCATCTAGGCCCACAGCGTGTGGCAATGCTAAAGTCCTCTTGAGAAAGACTTGAAAGAGTCCATATGACTTCCCTGGGGAATGGCCAAAGCCAGTTGAAACACAACCATCCACAGAGCCTGCAGGTGGGTGGGTGAGTAGAACATGTTGACCTGACCTGCCCAAGAGTGTGGATAGGTCTAGGAACATCAGTACAGCTGTTTGGCCAGAATTCCTGGCTCTGCGTAGGTCATCTGGCTGTGCAACTATAATAATAAAAAATGCCAAAGGGGAAATTGAGAGGCCATACTTTTCTATCAGAGAAAGCTACCCGTCATCACAGGTGCATGACTCCCTTCAGCACTGACAATTTGCATGTCCTAGACTTAGCCTGAATGCCATCAATTCATTAGAATGAAAGAAAGTGATTTCTTGATTCTTTAGTCCATTCACCTAGTAACAAATACTATTTGGACATTTTCCATGTCCCAGGTAATGGTCTACTTATAGGCAGCAGAATGCAAATCAGACATCCTCCATGAATGGAGGGTCTGGTGAGGGCAGGGTGAAGGAAGGGATAGACAGGCACCTGAGTACTGAAATAGCTGGGTAAGTGACATGTCAAAGACATGCCTGGGCTGAGTGTAGAGTGTCAGGGAAGGGTGTGCAGCATTTGCAAATGCTCCATGAGCTGAGTGATGACAGGACCCATCAAAAAAATGACAACATGGCACTGGTTGTCCCAGGCTGTGAGCCACAGGGGCTGGAAATAAGAGATAGGCTAGTGCATAGAGGGCCTTCTATACTGTAACAAAGACTTTGAACTTTTATACTTAAGGATAGGGGGAGCTACTTAATTGGATTTATTTATTTTTTAAAGATTTATTCATTTGAAAGGCAGAGACAGAGAGATTAGTGGATTAATTGACCAATTTATCCTCTGGTTCACCCCCCAAGGGGCTGCAACAGTTGAGCCTGGGTCAGACTGAAGTCAGGGGCCTAGAAATCCATCTGGGTCTCTCACTTGGGTGATGGGAGCCCAAGACTTTGGGCCATCTTCTGCTGCTTTCCCAGGTACATTAGCAGGGAGGTGGGTCAGAAGTAAAGCAGCTGTAACTTGAACCTGCCCTCCAATATGGGAGGCCGGTTTTGCAAGCAGCAGCTTCACCTGCTGTGCCATGACACCAGCCACGAGCTACCTAAGCAGGAGACTTATACGAGAGTATTTCTAGACTACAGAAAAATTCTTAGGCAAATGTGGGGGTGATGGTGGGCAAGGGAAGGCTGGCCAGCATCCCAGACACTAGACTAGATGTCCCAAGTGACTGGTTGACACACACAAGTGTCATTTTCAGAAACTGGACCAACAGGAAGAGCAACACATTCAAGAGTTGATGATCTCCATTTTGGGCTCACTGAGCCTGAGATGGTGAGGGGGTTTCAGAAAGGTTAGTATCTAGGAGCAACGTTGCATATGTAGGTGAAGGGAGGCAGATGCAGGAGTCAGCAGCATGGGTGCTGCCTGGCTCCACAGATGATAGATGAGGATAGTGACCAACTTTGTGGACTGTTTTTGGCTGGAGTATTTTTTTTAAAGGATTTATTTATTTGAAAGAGTTACACAGAGACAGGGAGACAGAGAGAGATAGAGAGAGAGAAATCTTCCACCCGTTGGTTCACTCCCTAGAAGGCCACAAGGCGAAGCCAGGAGCCAGGAGCTTCTTCTTATCTCCCCTGTGGGTGGCAAGGGCCCAAACACTTGTACCATCCTCTCCTGCTTTTCCCAGGCCATTAGCAGGATAGGAAATGGAGCATCTGGGACATGAATCAGGATTCTGGTGTCACAGGTGGTGGCTCTACCTACGACACCATAGCACTGGCCCCTACCCATAATGCCTGCCTCTCTGCTGGAGTGTTTACACACAGTGGTGCCTTGATACATCACTGGATTATGGAAAACATTTCATCTGTTCCTTATTTTTTTTAAAGATTTATTTGAAAGGCAAAGTTAGAAGATTTTTCTTCACTAGTTTACTCCCCAAAGGACCACAATGGCTGGGGCTGGGCCAGGCCGAAGACAGGAGTCCATGTCTCCCACGTGAGTTCAGGGGTCTAAGCAGTTAGGCCACGTTCCTCTGCTTCCACAGGCACATTAGCAGGGAGCTGGACTGGAAGTGGAACAGCCAGGACTTAAACTGATACTCATATGGGATGCTGGCATTACAGGCAATGGCTTAACCTGCTATTCTACAGCACTAGCCCCTGTTCCTTATTTTTACAACACATACAAATGAATTAACAAGTGACTAACAAAAGAGTTTGGGTATACTTTATCTCCAAATTACTATGTTAATATTGGGAAATTTGAAACACAGGCAAGAAAACTGCCCTATTAATAATGGAATTTTTTCCTTCTTCTAAATTTATCAAAGCAGTCTTTTTGCATTGTGATTTGTTTTTGTGAGAAGTTAAAAGACTGTCGGCAATAACTTTACTTCTAAGGTTAATTCCTATTTAACCTGAAAGTTTTTCCGATCCAATCTGTGTCATGAATACCTGGTCTGAGTTTTTATGAAATATAGATCAATATAACCTCAGGACTTAGTTCCACACATTTTGGCCAAAACAAACTAACCCAAATGATTGCCCCACAGATAGAAGATATCATATTTTGAAAGATACCAGCACAGAATATAAGTATTTCAAACCCAAGCTCTTTGATGACAAAATGAGAGCAGCAATTTCTTATCAAGACTCTGGAAATGGGGTCTGAGAACAATGAACTTGAGTCAGGAGAACCAGCGTCCACTGCATGACCTTTGCAAGCGCCCCCATCCCCGCCCCAGGACTCATTTTCTTCCTCTCTATCATCACACAGTTGTGTGAAATATTTTATGCTCCTTAGATGAAAGAGACAAAGTGTACCACCACTTCAGTGGAAAGCCTGAGGCTTCCCATTTAGAATAGGAGGAAGGAGTCACTAGCACACAACCACGCCAGAGACAGACACTTCAGTGGTTTTAGTCCCCAGCTAATACAGAATAAACAAAAATCAAAGGGTAGGGGGGCATGTGGCCCAGCAGTTAAGACACGGGTTAGGATGCTTACATCCCACACTGGAGTTCCTTGCTCAAGTTCCAGTGCCGGCTCCTGATGTGAGTGACCCTGGAGGCACGCATGATAGCTCTTCAAATCAGGTCCCTGCCATGCATTTGGAAGACCTGGATTGATTTCCCAGCTCTGGGCTCCGGCTCTAGCCAGTGACAGCATTTGCAGAGTGAACCAACGATTAGAGTTCTCTGTCTCTCAAATGACAATAAAAAACAATCAAAACTAAGGTCTGGATCACGTGTTGCCAAACATTTCAATGCAAAAAAAGAGGGGCTGAGGATAATGCACAATCACTTTCTTTAAGTGCGATGTTACTTATTATCTGTAGCCTGAGAAAACAGTGCTCAAAGGTTCCTGCTCACTCAGGAATGCTTGCAAGTGAGCTTGCATTTTTAATAACCACATGGCATTCACATGTATGTGGAACAGTGGTATCTTTGTGCTGTGACAGCTCCTCAGTCACAGCCTACCACTCCTGACACTAAACTTTAATGCTGTGGCATTCTGAAGTCAATGTTGGAAACATCTCAGCTTCACCAAAAACTTTGATTTTACTCTCTGCTCACTAATTCATCCACTGGTCATACTGTTTAAAAGGAAAGTCACAGGCCAGAGGAACATTCAAGTCCATTATTTTAAGAAATTTTATGCCAGAAAAGTCTTCCTACAGAAAGGAACAAAGTACCTTAAGAGGCAACGCGTGTAGAAAGCCACGTAAAACAGTGCAAGAAGGCAGAAGCGCTGCCAGTCAAGGTTAAGATTCCATATTTCTCCAAAGGGGGTTAAGAATAGTGTGTGTGAAAAACGTATCAACAATCCCCTTCGTAGGTAGAATGGCTTGTTAAACACAAAGCATTACACAAACACTAAGTGATTCATTTTTTAAGGATACAATATTAATTTCCAGAACCACACAGGTGTGGCTGCAGGAAGAGTCTGTCTCTGTTCAGCCAAGCAGTAATTTCACATTACTGTAACGCTATGGCCCTCCTACTAGCTCCCTACTATTAGCTCGGAGTCCAAACCTTTAGAATGGCACACCTAGATGTGGGGGAACCTGCGCTGTCAATGGGTGAGGAAAACAGATGATTCTGTTACAATATCTGCCATTTATTGGTCACTTCCTAGGTGCCATGCCTGTATAGTAAAATGTATAAGTACGTACCGGATAAGTCTCACAATGAAACACCTCTTTTCATCTCTATTTTTAGCAAGGGTGCCGAGAGCACAGAGTTGGAGAAGATTCTAGCTGACCTGATTCCAAAACTCCTTTCTTCATGACACTCACACTGTTTCCTATTAAGTGATAGGCACTCAAAACTGGTAGAATTTTCTCCAGCAATAGATACTGATAATTTGTTCAGTACTGGCCTGGCAACTCCGTCTCAGCCTTACATTTTAAAGTCTTGATTCCAGTTTATTTCCTCAACTACTGCTCAAACAGATGGTCTCCTCCAATGTTTAAGAAAAAGAACCACCACCCAAATCAAGGCTTTCCATTACCACCCTGACAGGCATGGCTCACGTGCCCTGCACCTGCGCCCAGGAAGAACAACAGAAGGAAGGAGACCACCTAGGGCAGTGGTCTAGACTGAGATGGCCCCCAGCTCCTTCACAAACAACTCGGGTTGAGTCTCAGAAGTCAAGACATCAGGGGCATAACAGCTGGATCCAGCCAAACAAATAAACAAAAACATAATTTTCTCGTGTTCTTTTTAAAACAGTTTTAAATTTTCTAGTGGAAAATGAGATATAAATATTAGCATCATGAGTTATTGTGGCCTCAAAGTTGCTGCCTTTAGGTTTTCTTATCTTTTTGTGTAACCCTGCACAACACCAGGCATAGAGGAACTTTGAAGACCAGTCCTTGCCCGAGAGTGTGAACAAGTGAAAATTCTAGTGCCTGAGTCTTTCCAGGGTGCATATCAGGACTCGGGGCACACCGTCTGCAGGCAACTGATACTCTGTGAGCTGCGGGACATGTGTTTTAGTACAATCCTGGTGAAAAATAAACATTCTTAACTCAGGACTCCGAAAACTGGAAAAACAGTAAGTTGCGGTATCTATAAGGACTTGTGGGAGAAATCACGGGGCGTTTTAGAAGCTTGGCAAGGAGGCAGGACTTTTCTTGTAGCAGAGGAGAAACTACTTGAGGTTTATGAGCTGGTGGGCTTTGAAAGGGGAATTCTGGAGCAGGGAACGAGGGAAGGGAGGAGGAGAGAATCTGGATTACTCGGGAGGCAGCGGACAGAGAGGAACACCATGTCTAGTTCGGACACTCCAATGTTTCTCCCACTACTTCGTATCCCCAGATTTTTACTTACTGAACTTACTTTATTTGGGGGGGGGGGGTCCAAATGATGATTGGGCAGAAGTGCTTGAATGAGCTGGGCCCATCATTTTACATGCAGAGCACCCACGGGCTATGTTTGAGGGACACCAAAGATCCATGAAAGGGGGAAGGCAAGAGCAGGAGCCTCTGAAAAATTGACCCCATTTTTGAGTACTGGTAAGCATGGCCAAACTATCACATATGCAGAACGTAATCACATAACACCTAAGTAGTCTCTCTAGACACAAAAAAGTCACAACTGTCCAATTTTAGTTTCTTCTATGAACTACCAGTTAATGAGTGTATCAGTTGGTTCTTATTCTTTTCAGGATGGTGAATGATACCATGCAGATAACAAACGGTGGACAAGGTAATGTTTCTTAATGTAGATTTCAGTAACTATTTGGGAATTCAGAATTGTTTATGTAATTTCTAGGTTCTTATCTGAGAAACTGGTAAACCTACTTTGAGTTCTCAGTTGCATGTGAGTATGTTAGGTTCGTTTCACAACAAAATACACTCACTGCTTAATTCTACGTTCCATGAAGTGTCATATTTTTAAAATCCATTTTCTTTAAAAATATCTTTAATGGATGGACTCTTTTTGTATCTTAAGGAAGCATGGAGAACTCAACGATATACCCGTACTACGTGATTTCCGAAATTCTCCGATTGGGGCTCTGGCCTCCACAGCAGGTGAAGGCAGGCTGCGGGCATCACCCTCTCAGCAACTGCACTTATAGACTTCCTTCCTCTTAAAAGATGCCAGGTGTGCTCTGCCTCACTCCTGCTTCCCAGTCACTGCCCCATTTTGACAATTTGCATTTTATTTTGGACCTGGGCAACTATAATTGTAAATTGGTCTACTTTCTTTAATCTGAGGCTAGCAGCAAATCATTTTTAATAGCCTTTAATTCCCCCTTTTAATAAGATCTCTGCATTGGGCAGTGACTCAACCATGTACCGCCGTGGGCTAGGGTAGATGAATCACAGAAAATGGATGGAGGAAACCCATTAGGCAATCTCACGCAGCACTCTGCCAGACTGAGGACAGCTCCCGGCCTTACAACTTCGAGGACCAGTTTGGTTCACTTCACTTTTTATTGGCCTCCAAGCTGCTAACCCTTTTGCATAGCTGCTTCCATAATTTGGAAGCCCATACTCCCGGACTGTATCTTTATCATCAGTGTACCCCTATTTCACCAGAAAGCTTGGGGCTCACCCAGACTATGGGCAAAAAGTTCTCCTTGTGTGTTTGGAGACAATCACATACTCTAACATTGACCACCTTGGATGTCAAGGGGCAATGGAACTATATTAAAAAAAAAAAAAAGGCTTCTTCCATTTCTTAACCCTTATTGTAAAAACTACAAAAACACTCCTATCATGGACTTCAGTTTTAAAGGCTGCTGTCTTTTATATGCTTTCCAGTTCTTTGTTCGGTCTAATTCTCTTCTTTCTGCTTTCCTCTGAACTCTTTCCAGCTGTTCCACATCTGGAATTGAGCTGCTCATAACTGAACAAACTATTCTTGGTGTGGTCTCACTTGACGCAGATAAACTCTGGGTCTCATTTTCCCTGCATCTTTCTTATCCTGCTAGCTTCTTCCTTTCCTTTTTTTTTTTTTTCTTTTGCTCTTCTCTGATGTCTTTCCTTCTCATTTTGCAAACCATGCTTTGGACATTATGTTCTGGGTAGTCATCATTCAATTCAATGCACTCAAAAATTATGGTAATGACAAAAATCTCTTGAGACAGAGTGCTAACAGAGTGATGCTTTTTAGGATTTCCATTTCCCACTTTTCTACAATTAACATCTCTGTCATCAGTCACCACCACCTCCACCTTCATTGTTATGGTCACTGTATTATCTTCTTTGTCATCACTCCATACAGTAACCACTGGTTAATAGGCCTTTCTCATTTCCAGCCAAATGCACCTACCCACCTATTCTACCTATGTTTTGGCTATGATTATTTTCTCCTGTGTTGATTTATTATTTTAGTTGCTAAGGTTATTCTGTCTTCAATTTACAAATAAATAAAAAAAAACCTTGTCTACATTTTAAGCCCAACATCTTCCAACACTTATTTCTTCACGGTCACTGTGATTCTTGCTACCTTTGCAATATTCAGATGTAGAAAGAACTGAACCTGGAGTTGGGCCACTTCCCTTGAACTTTAATGATGACCACTTGTCCTCACATATGTAAAAATCCAGCTTCATTGA
This sequence comes from Sylvilagus floridanus, assembly GCA_949820135.1. Taxonomy (NCBI): domain Eukaryota; kingdom Metazoa; phylum Chordata; class Mammalia; order Lagomorpha; family Leporidae; genus Sylvilagus; species Sylvilagus floridanus. The sequence goes on along the minus strand of OX463246.1, from coordinate 61,680,015 downwards.
TAGCATGACCTCGCTAAGGGACTCTGGTTTTTAAATAGAAGACTTTCTACATATCTTTGTAAAACAACAACAACAACTTCCTAACTTCTTGGTGAGAATGGAAAAGCAATGTAGCCAAGTATAATAGTTTAGTCCATCTGATTACAGAGTGGGCGATGTGCAAGTGTCACCCTATAATACCAAGGATGCTCCCAATGCTACAGGAATCCATACCCACAACTGACAATTCCCCTCACTCACAACAGCAGAGCTTCCTCACATACCCACCCCTACTTCCACCCCACCCTCATCTCCAGTTAGGCTGGGCTCAGATCACCCCCAATCATTCACTTTGGTAAAATACATGTAACATAAAATTTACCATCTTAGCTACTTGTAAGTATACAGTTCAGCAGTATGAAACACATTCACAATATTGTGCAACCATCACCACCATCCATCTCCAGAACTCTTCCTTTAGTAAAAATGAAGCTTTTACCCCTCTCCCCACTCTGACCACCCCCATTCTGCTGTCTCTTTGATTTTGACTGTTTTATGCACCTCCTGGAAGGGGAGCCACACAGCGTATATACACGCAGTCTCTTTGTATGACTGGCTCATTTCACTTAGCATAATGTCCTTAGGGTTCATACATGGTATAGCATGTGTCTGAATGTCCTTCCTTTTTAAGGCTGAATAATATTCCATTGTACAAACATACCACTTTGCTTATGTATCCATCTATTGATGCATACTTGGATTGTTTCTGCATTTTTTGTATTGTGAATTATGCTGCTATGAACATGAGTTTACAACAGATAATTTTCTATTTTCTAACATACACAATAACAGAGTAACAGATAAAATTGACCTTCATATATTCAATAGATAATCTTCAACATCTCCAAAGACCTCCAGATTTCAATTCATCTTCTTCAAAGATTCCAAGACAGTCTTCAGTTCTTGATGTCCGTTTTTAGGAATTTTCCAGTGTGCCTTAGGGATGGCCCCCCACTGTGATGAGTCTTTGGATCTCATCACCACAAATCCTGTGTAACCGCAGAACTAAGAGAACACATGTCCTTGTCCAATTTGCTAGTGTTTTCTTTTTCTTCTCCCATCATTTACAATGCTGCCAGAAGTTCTAAATAAAACAATACAGTACTTACCTTCTTCCAACCCAACTCTAACACATGCCATTTACCTTGAATGTTTTTACCCAGGTGGCCGTAATGGCAACTTCCAAATGACTTAAGGCAAGATTTTAGAATCAACAAACAAACAAGATAATGCTAGGGAGAGAATGCCAGCTGACAAAAGTAAGCAATAAAAAAATTGATAATTATTTTGGGAGAGTTCATTTTATTTTTCTATTTTGACAGTCCTTTGCTATTTTGATTTTCATCTGTACTTCTAAGAGCTAAGAGCTCAGCTCAGAAGATCTCAAATTTCAAGGTGCATTACCATCAATGTCAAAATGTAGAAGTCCAGTCCTAACTGCAGAGATGTGAGTGCACAATTCTGGTGTGGAGCCTAGGAATCTGCATTTCAATCAAGTACTGCAGAGAGTTCTGATGCAGGTGGCCCCTGACTATGCACTGAGAAACATCAGATGATTGGGGCTGGCATTGTGGCGTAGCAGGTAAAGCTGCCGCCTGCAGTCCTGGCATCCCATATGGGCAGCAGTTCAAGAACTGGCTGTTCCACTTCCAATCCAGCTCTCTATTATGGCCTGGGAAAGCAGTAGAAGATGGCCTCAGTCTTTGGGCTCCTGCACCTATGTGGGAGACATGGAGGAAGCTCCTTGCTCCTGGCTTCGGATGGCCATTGCGACCATTTGAGGAGTAAACTAGCGGAGATAAGACCTCTCTCTCTGCCTCTCAAATAGATAAATCCATTTTTTAAAAATTCAGAAGATCAGATGAGGAGCACCAAGTCCTTAGAAGAATTCTGAAAGGGCCGGCGTTGTGGGGTAGCAGGTAAAGCCACAGCTTGTAGTGTCAGCATCCCATATAGGTGCCGGTTCCAGTCCTGGCTGCTCCACTTCTGATCCAGCTCTCTGCTATGGCCTGGGACAGCAGTAGAAGATGGCTCAAATCCTTGGGCCCCTGCACCCATGTGGGAGACCCAGAGGAAGCTTCTGGCTTCAGATCAGCCCAGCTCTAGCCATTACAGCCATCTGGAGAGTGAACCAGCAGATAGAACTCTCTCTCTCTCTCTCTCTCTCTTTCTGCTTCTCTGTAACTCTGCCTTTCAAATAAATAAATAAATCTTAATAAGAATTCTAAAGAGGGAGTTTTTTTCACTCTGTGGTAATGAGGGAACCTGTTCACAGAGACAGAATTTGAACTTTATCATTTTCATTCACACACTTAGCCACTGGGGGAAAAATTATTAGGCATCTGGTATGTCCCAAGTTGTGTTTCAGGAACTAGAGCTCACATGTTAAACAAGCCTGAAAGAACTCCAGCCTAACTGACCCAAGAGTCTACATGGGCAGGATTTCAGGAACACATAGAGGTAGGGGATGGCATCAAGGAATGTCTAGTTTGGGGCTCAGTACTGTGTAGAACACAAAAGAAACCAACATATAGACCATCACCCAAGGAACTGCAGCTGGACCTCAGAATCTGTGGGTTCTTCACTGACAGATTCAGCCAACTGGGGATGGAAAATATTTGAAAAAAAAATGTGCCTGTACTGAAAATATATGGACTTTTTTCCCCTTGTATTTATTCTCTAAACACATAATTTGCATTGTATTGCGTATTATAAGCAATCTAGAGATTATTTAAGGTATACAGGAAGATGTTCATTACATTACATGCAAACAGCATGCCATTTTATATAAAGGACTTGAGCAACCTTGGGTTTGATATCCACAAGGGCCCTGGAACATATCCTCCAAGTTCACCAAAGGAAAAGTATATTTAAAGAGTTATATGCTGATTTGCTTTGGGTAGACTTGAGCTAGTGCCTAAAGTGACACATTAACTGGGAGGTGAAACTGAGACATGAGAACCAATAATAAAATATATCACTTTAATTTTAATTGTGGGTAATAGACTAAAAGAGGCAATGTGTCTGAATTTAGTGTTCAGCTTCCTATAATCAGAAGGGCTCCATGGAGAAGGCAGACCTTAGAGTTCTGTGTGCCAACAGAGTCACTGGGCTGTCTTACACTTCTTTTCAGATAGCTCTCTTGCTAGCCAATACAGTACTGATCCCGGATCAATAGGACTGGCATCAGCTGGAAATATCATCATGCTAGAAATGCAGAACGTCAGGCCCTATCTATATCTCCTGAACAAGAATCTAATTCTATGACATCACCAAATGCTTCATACAGACATTCAAACTTGACAAGCACTATGCTTTACAGGCCCAAGTTGAGACGGGCTACACATAGTAAAAACAGGGCTTGGTGGTTCAGTTGAGAGGCCATAGCTGATAATACTGATGCTGGTTAAGAACAGAGACAATAAGCTTTACCCATAAAAGCAGATGATCTTTCTGAGTTGGAAGAAAAAAACAAAAATAAACTAGGAAACCTTGGGCCTAACACTTGGGAATCTCTTACTACCAGATTAGACAAGACAAAAAAGAAGTTAGATGTGGTAGGGAATGGGGTGTAGGGGTACAATCCTGGGTGAAGGAGCTGGAGTGGTCCACGGTTCAATGACAGAGAAACCGATGATACAGAGTAAGCATGGGCTTCAGGTATGGCTCAAAGGGAGCCTCGTAGTCATCCCAAAGGCAGTGAGAAACCAGCTAGGACATTGAGGTAGGAATCTGATGTAATTTCGAGATATGGTCCAAGATACAAATGTAAAAGGTCAACTTTTCTCTACAAGGTAGGTTAACAATGCAGCATACTAGAGATTACGCGTAAAAAAAAGTCATTGAAATGGATGTTGAACTGCTTACAGAACTATGTAGGTAGGATGACAAACTCTTTAGTAAGTCGATCTAGTGTGAAATCATTATTATATCCCTCTCTTCTTCCCATCAATCAATTCTAGATTCTTCCTTCTATCTAATTTGAGGAGAAGTTAGACACTCATTTTTGTTTTTTCAAATTTCATGCGATGTACTTTTTTTCTTTTTTATGGTTTATATATTTATTTAAACAGTGGGTTAAAAGCCCCAGCCTGTAGCACTGGCATCCCATATAGGTGCCGGTTTTAGTCCCGGTTGCTCCACTTGGATATAACTCCCTGCTAATGCCCCTGAGAAAGCAGCAGAGGATGGTCCAAGTCCTTGGACCCCTGCACCCATGTGGGAAACCTGGAGGAAGCTCCCGGCTTCTGGCTTCTGATCAGCTCAGCTCTGGCTTCTGCAGCCATTTGGGGAATGAACCAGTGAATGGAAGGCATCTCTCTCTTTTAAATAAATAACAAATATTTTTTTTTGACAGGCAGAGTTAGATAGTGAGAGAGAGAGAGACAGAAAGGTCTTCCTTCCATTGGTTCACCCCCCAAATGGCTGCTATGGCCAGTGCGCTGCACTGATTCGAAGCCAGGAGCCAGGTGCCTCCTCCTGGTCTCCTACGCAGGTACAGGGCCCAAGCACTTGGGCCATCCTCCACTGCCTTCCTGGGCCACAGCAGAGAGCTGGACAGGAAAAGGAACAACTGGGACAGAATCTGGCACCCCAACTGGGACTAGCACCCGGAGTGCCAGCACCACAGGCAGAGGATTAGCCTAGTAAGCCACAGCGCCAGCCAAATTATTTTTTAAAAAGGTTACAGAGAGTAGGACAGAGAGGAAGGGAGGGGGGAGAGAGGGAAAAGGAGCGAGGGAGGGTAGGAGAGAGAGACAGAGAATCACAATTCTTCCATCTGCTGGTTCACTCCCCAGATGATCACATGGCCAGTGCAGGGCCAGGCCAAAGCCAGGAGGCTGAAGCTTCTTCCAGGGGCCCAAACACTTGGACACTTGGACCATTTTCTGCTGCTTTTCCCAGACCATCAGCAATATGCTGGATCAGAAGTGGATGCTGGCATTGCAGGCTGCTGCTTTACAAACTATGCCACGTTGTCAGTCCCTTTCTCACATATTCCTTCTAGAGCCAGTGCTGCTAAGCTTTTGATCTGGCTCCCAGTCCCAGACTTCCTCCACTTTGTCTTCTGAGTAGCCATTCGCTCATTCTGAGCACTTTTGAACACCTTAAAAATCTCTACAGAGGGTGAGAAGGAAAGAGAATAGATTTTCTGGCCAAGGAATCTTTAATGAAGAAAGGAGACTCATATGAGACGAAAGTCACATGTCACATAGAAGTCACATAGAAGCAAACATTAAATCCTTTCAGAAATCAGTTAGGTTCTCTGAGCCTAATTCAACTATAAAACTGGAGACATTTTAGCTACTACTGCAGGTTCTCAGAATGAAATGAATTTAGTTAAAAGTGCTTGATGCATCATAGTTGCTCAATCAACAATCATCAGGAATGGCGCAGAAAAGAATGGGTTGAGCATTTCATGGTTATTTGGTGGTACCTTACACATAGCTGTGACTCCAGATTTTCAGCAGTGGGCACATTTTGTGTGCCTACAGTGAGCAGGAAATTCTCCAAAAGACAGCTTTAGGGTATACTGTTTATCTGGATCTTAATGGTAGGACGCAGTGGGCACATGAAGCCAAAGTCTGTTGAATTAGAGAAGCTTTACTGGATAAAGAGGAGGGGAGAGAACCTCAATGCAATCTAAAGGTGTCGCTTGACAGGCGAGTCCCCTAGGAATCCAGAGCCACCACCAAAGTTGGCATCCCAGGGTTGGCATCCCAACCCTTGGGAGGAGTAGGGAATTTGTGAAAGGAACCATGCAACAGCGACAAACATGGAACACTGATCGAGCACGTTCAAGGTCATTCAGAGACATCAAGAAATGAGCATGAGACAACCTCATGTTCTCTGTGAGCTTCAGTTTGTTCATCTGTAGGCATGATGGACGAGCTAACCTTTATATGGTCCTTCCGGCTTCATCACGATTTGGGGAGGAGAATGGATAATTGCAAAAGAGCACAGCTGATACCATCAGTCAGACCTGGGCTGGAAGTCAGGTTCTGCCACCCATCAGGCAAAGTACTGGACTTCCACAGGTCTCGACTTTATCCTCCCTAAAATTAAGAAAATAGAACGAACATGGTACAGCTATGGAAGGATAGATCTTTTTTTTAAGTTCACAGAGAGGTGAGCTTTTTTTCCCCCACTTAGGATTTATGTATTTTTTTAAGACAAAGAGTTACATAGAGGGGAAGATACAGAGACCTTCCATCTGCTGATTCACTCCCCCAATGGCCGGGACTGATCTAGGCTGGATCAGGAGATTAGAACTCCATCTGGATCTCCTACATGGGTGGCAGGGGCCCAAGTACCTGTGCCATCTTCTGCTGCATTTCCCAGGCATATTAGTGGGAAGCTGGATCAGAAACGGAACAGCCAGGACTCGATCCAATGCCCATATGGGATGCTGGCACTGCAGGCAGCAGTGTAACCACCTGCACCACCACCCCTGCCCAAAGTGAACATTTCTGAACAGTGGTTTGATGCTGCTTCAGACATGCACATCCTATGACAGAGTGCCAGGGTTTGAGTCCTGGCTCTGCTCCAGATTCCAGCTTCCTACTAATGCACATTCTGAGAGGCAGCAGGTAATGACACAAGCATTTGTGTCCCCGCCACCCTCATGCAGGACCTGGCTCGAGTTATAAGCTTCTGGCATCAGCCAGGCCCAGGCCTACCTGTTACAGGCATCTGGGGAGTAAAGCAGTGAATGGAAGATCTCTGTTTGCCAGGTTTCAAATAAAATAAGGTGTACTTTCTCTTATAAAAAAAAATTCACAGAAAATATGTTAGGAAACATTCTGGGAGCAGACATTTAGCCTAGCAGTTCAGAGGACTAGCCTCTCACAATGGAGTGCCTGGGTTTAAAAACCTGCTCTGGCTCTTGACTCCAGCTTCCTGCTAATGCTGACCCTAGGAAGCAGCAGCGATTTCTCAAGTGACTGGGTTCCTGCCACCCACATGGGAGACCTGGATTCAGTTCCTGGCTCCCAGCTTTGGCCTGGCCCAGATGGAGCTGTTGTGGGCATTTGGGAGAGTGAACCAGCAGATGGGAGCTCTTTTTTTGTGTCTGTCTCTCTTTCTTTGACTCTCAAATGAATATGTAAAAAATTGTTTTGAAGTGCAAAGGGATAGAAATTTTGAGTTCTGCCCTTTAAAAAAATGCACAGGAATTTCAACATCTTTTTTTTTTTTGCACCCAAACAAACTTATCTTTTACTTCCATTTTCCAGGAACTTCTAGAAGCACTCTCATATCCCATAACTGACTGAAAGGCAGCTCTTTAGATTTCAAAAACATTCTTTGCTTTATACACACACACACAGACACAAAAGATTCTGCCAGTGCCCCTCTTGCCATTGAGTCAATGTTCACTCTATGCATGAGACAGACTTGTAGGCTATTTGGAGCTGTTCACACACTTACTATTTCATATAAAACCCTCCAAAAAGCCTTACTGAGCAGGCGTGCGTGCATGTGTATTTACAGCTTGATGGTCAGCCAGCCGTATGAGGTTTACCAAGATGTGCAAGGTTCGGTTTCCTGTGGTGGAGAAACCCACAATCACTTGTCTCTGCAGGAAGGCAGGGACACACTGCCATGCGATAGAAGGTATTATTTTGAGGATAAAAAATGAAAGACGCCTTCTACAGCAGAGTGTGAATTAATTAACGTTTATAAGGAACTTGGAGATGTTTATGCAAAAGGCATTTTGGAGGTAAACATTTTTAAGGGCACTTCATTCTGTATGGCTGCATCAAGAGGAGGGCACTAATTAGCATGTTGTGAGGGAAGAAAAGTTTTTCCAGAAAGCACACATAGACATGTAGCCCACTGAAAAGACAATACTGAAAATCCATTCCAATTGTGAAGTAAAAGATGTGTCTGGGGTAGGTTCTCGGTGTCCACGACAGGCCAGGAGAAACCTGGAAATACAGATTATTCAACTCAGGGAAAGCCGAGGTCTTCGGAACGAACAAGTCTGAACCAAGTTTTTTCAAAAGACCAAATCAACTTAAAGTGCTAACAGCCTTACCAAGACATAAATTCTTAAACAATCAGCCTCATTCCCAACAGGATCAAACACAAGCTCCTGAGCTTGCTGCATTCAGAGAGAATCTTGATTTGAGCCGAGTGTGATCTCCAGATGCAGCACTAACCTTCTGCCCAGAGCTCCATGGGAAAGCATTTTCTGGAAACAGATGCACCTTGTTTAAAACCAAAGTTTTGTTTCTGAAAAAAATTGGGTACAAATGGAATTTTTAAAAATTGAATCATATTCCAAATGCCCTGGGGAGGCTCAAATCACAGGGAACCCTGTCATGAATGTTTTTGCAAGTGAAGAATTATTTTAGAAATTGAAAAAGCACCTCTGATTTATTTGTTACATTGATTTTTAGGGGGTTTTGTTTTGTAATTATATGCTTGCCTTTTGTGGCTTATTTTGAATAACTTTTCTTAAAAAAAAAAACCATTTTCCCCTTTGAGTATTTACTTTTGAAATATTCCCTTTTTCCCCTCAAGTGTAACCTTTAATAGACTCAAGGACTAATTCTCTTCTGTCTACCCCTGCCCCATGGGAATAACTCCATTTTTGAAATGGAAACCAATGGGATAATTGAATTTACTGGCATTTATTTTTTGGTCCAATTACATCTGTTCTACTTGGTAGGAACACAGCTCCTATTAGGTCTACATGGAAGGAAAGGTATCTGGGGCATGGTGCTCCCATTAAGATGTCTGATTTGAATGGAACCGAAAGACAGAAGGGATGGGGCAGAACCAGGAGCTCGTGCACCTGTGCAGAGTGTGCCCGCAGACACATTTGCCTCAACTTCCAGAGACTGAGTAATGTCTCACAGTTGAGCAGAGGTTCCAAAACTTCCTTGATTCATGGATCAATCTCTAAGTCATAGTCATTTTTTCATGGTGCCCCTAGGACAAAAGAAATACCTAACCATTCATATACTGAGTAGTTAAGATAAAACAACTGCTAAGTAGCTGTCCTAACAACTTAGTAACAGATTGAAAACATGGTACCCATAACAATTACTAACTAAAGGATGCGTATACCTATAGGGCACTGCACAACCTCTCAATTCTTGGAATCAGATTGGATACTGCCACTTTCATTTCCTGTTCCACAATAATTATCATGCAGTACTTGCTTTTTATCATGTCAACCTCTTTGGAAAGATATGACATCATCAAAAGGAATGTAGCGCCATCTAATGTTGAAACTGTGAACTACCTCATGATAGTAGTTCACTGTGTATCTGACAAACATCAAATATTTCTTTTCTTCTAAAATTTAAAATAACCTCTATGAGTTGACTGTGGGACCCTGGGGTGCCTTGACACACAGTTTGGGAATTACAAATTTAGCAACAAGGAGACCTTTCGTTTCCCTGAATGACTGAGCCGCGTCAAGATTTCACTATCTGGGCCTGATGCTGTGGTAAAGCAGGTTAAGACGCCAGCTGCAGCGCTGGCCATAGGGGCACCGGTTCGAGTGCTGACTGACCCACTTTCAATCCAGCTCCTTGCTAGTGCACCTGGGAAAACAGTGGAGGATGGTCCAAGTGCTTGGATCCCTGCAGCCACGTGGGAGACCCAGAAGAAGCTTCTGGCTCCTGGTTCAGTCTGGCCCAGTTCTAGCTGTTGCGGCCATTTGGGGAGTGAACCAGCAGATAGACAGTCAATTTCTCTCTGTAACTCTGCCTTTTAAATAAAAAATAAACCTTAAAAAAAGATTTCAGTATCACACACACACATACACACATATATGCACAGAATTGCTTGTATGGACAACTAAGCCCCAGTGAAAAGTACTGTCCCAAATAGGTAGCAATGTTAGAGCTAGTACTTTGATGTCAGTATCTATCTGAATGCATTTAAAAAGAATATTCTTGTAGATTCAGTTCTATGTCCACGAATGTCTATCTGGCAGGTGCTTTGATTTAGCTTGCACAGGAGGAAGCCTTACTTTCTCATGTCACTGAAGTTTTACTCTGTAATATAAGCTAAGGCCTGCTGCCAGCAACTTGACCGTGTCCACCATGACAGGCACCCATCCACCTCCACTGCGAGAGAGATGACGTGAGGGGGTGCCATGGCATCCGTACAGTGCATGACAAGGGTACAGAATGTGGCCTTTACTTGTGGAAAAGATATTACAAGCACAAGTTCAAGATGACGTCAAGAAGGAATCTTCTTTTCCACTGCCAGGCACTCCTCTGTAAGCACAAGATGAGGCTGATGACGACAGAGGATCCCATTCCTGGTCTTTCTCCCGGAATGCTGACCCTTCTCCTTCCTCTCCACACAGCCTCTTTCTTTCCCTGAGCTGCCAAGAGATACCACAGACTGAGTCATAATGATGCTAGTTCTGCTGTCCTCTCACAATTTCCTTTTCTCCCTTTGAGAACAAAGTGCAGCCTTCCATTAACCTATTACCTGGCCTATTGCAGCTTCCGGCATGTTCACTTGACATTGCCTTTGCCCTGGGGTTCTCCTCTTTCATTAGACTTTTGTCTGTCTAGGCCCTTCCTCTTCTCTCTCTCCTACTCTGCAGAAGCCTCCCACACAATGCTACGTAAGAGCAATTTAACAGAAGGCCCTCGGGTGCATAATCAGCCATGGTGATTAGAGTCGGGTCTTGGCTGAATCTGGGATTAGCGATGGGTGTCTCCTCGGGACCAGGGCTCTCTGCAGGCCCAGAAGAGCCGAATGAGAGGGAAGATGCCATTCCGTTTTGTTAAAGTGTGGCACTTTTTAATCAGCAAGGATTAAAATGAATGCAGTTCTAATGGTAGCAGGCCCATCGTCAAGATGTTTGTGGTTCATGGTGGCAAGGAAGCTCACAGGCCCTAAGCCAACCCAGCGTGGGGAAATGAGCTGAGCTGAGCTGAGCCAGGGATAACACCACATTGATAAGGAGATCACAATGCAACAGCAGCTCTGGGGGCCTGGACTCCTTTCTTCAACATATTTGTATTTTGTGACTTTTTAAGCATCCTGTCATGTAGTATTCCATGTCAGGAATATTTTAGCTCATATAATGACATTTAAGAAAAAAAAAAAAAGCAAAAAACCTAGAAGCCTTTTCCAGTGCCAAACTCATTTAGAAAGTTTAGCTTCTGACTAATGCAATGATGCAATGTAACAATACCAAATTCTTTCATAATATTTAGGGGTAAGTGATTACTTGTGGAAACTGTAATGTTTCCTAACAAACCAAGTGTTTCAGGGACAGACCACCCAAATGTATTATTATATAAAGATGTCAGTTACATAATTACACGAGAAAACAACACATTTTACTTTTTTGTTTTTTAACAACAATTATCCTCTCTGGGGAAGATGGGCTGAATTAGATGCTTAGCAAAGTGCCTCCGAGGGGCTCCAATTATCTTAGACACATTTGAGCAGGAACCTTGATAATGTACATTTAACATGAGGAAAATGAAAATTTCTTTTCTTCCCCCGATCCCCCACTCCGGCTGTGTCTGAAGTGACTGTGCTGAGACCACCAACAATGAAGATGCAACTCCATTTTAAATGGAGACCATATACCATTTGCCGTACTGTAAAACTTTTTTTAAAAATTATTTACAAGACCTTCAACTGATGATATTTACCAATATTAGAGCCATTTAAATGAAAATGCACACACACATAAACACCTAGTTTTCTTAATGGGCACCGAGCAATTCTTTAAATGTAACTGGGACTGCTTGAAATGTGTGTGTTTACTTGCCTTTAATTCAAATCGTATTTATAAACATCTGTGTACACGAGGGATGAACAATAAAGGGTTTTAAAAATGACTGTACTGCTTATGTATAAAAGACACAAATACTTGCTTTTAGCATTTGATGCCTCACTACTCGGGATTCTGGCAGACACACATAATAAGTGTCCAATAGGATGATGCTAGCAATAATCCAAACTCGCAGAAGAGCTACAGATTGCTCATCTTTGAGAGGAGGTTATCATAGTTTATCAGCAAAGATGGCCAAGGAAGAGGATGTTTTCACCACAGTACTTAGAGCTTCCCAATGAGAATGCCACCGGCTCCTGAGTTCTTCCTTTGGTGGAGCTGGCCTTGTCCGGCACCCCCGGCCTTGGCCTCCAACATGCTACCAAGGCCCCTCACCTCTGGCACGACCCATTCATTTTCACTCATCTCCGCAGCAGGAACAGAACTTTCTCCCATTAGAATCCATTAACCCAGAGTCTCCCAAATCAGAACGAGCCTAAAGTCCACTAAAGCTTCATTCTGTGCTTTAAAAAGGAGGAGGGGGTGGAGTATTCCTAAATAATTACATGAAATCTTCAAAGATTTCACAGAAAATGCGTGTTATAAGAAAACAATGCATAAATTTCAAAAGTTTTGCATGCCACCTTTATCTCTTACTTCCCAAAGACTTTTTGCAGTCCCCTTCTATTTGTGTCCTGCGGGCAAGCACAGTATCAATGATTCTCTCAAGGCCTCTTCAGAGGAAGACCTTGACACAGGCATGCCCCATGCACGGAGTCCAGGTTCCATGGAGAGCAGTGAACCAAGAACCCATCTTTCTGACTCTTCCAGTTAACCGCAGCCAGCTCCTAGCTCGGGACGATTGTGGGGACAACTGGAGAATGGCGTCTTCTTGGACTGATGTGGCATCTATACAAGGGACTTCTGACTGGAGAAAACCCAGCGCCACAACAGAATGGATGTGTGTGTGTGTGTGTATGTGTGATCACACCCAACACAGTCATACTCCTGGAGCTTCTGACTGGCAACAAGGACCTCAGCATTGTCGGTCAAGCCCCAAATGGCAACAGACGACATAATCGCAGCATCAGAGCACGTGAGAAAGGGAAGCAACCTTGGTGATCATCTATCTGATCAATAAACAGGGCTCTGAGTGGTTATGCAGTCTTTAGTGACAGAAAGAGGAGGAAGGAGGCTGACGGGGACCACAGGGCAACAGGGAGTGTTTATGGTCCCTTAACCATAACAATGCCACTTTAAATCTGTTTTTCTAATTATCTTAAGTAAAGTTTTACTTTTTGGGAGGGTGGGGGTTGGAACTAGTGGTGTGGAAATAAATCTCTGCTTAAAAAGACAAAAGGTGAATTTCTAGTCTATTGCCAATCATGCTGAGAGCGTGGTGTGGATCTTGCAAAAATGTTGTGATTAGCAAAAGATGTTTAAAATGCTGAGTCTCATCTCTCACCTTAACTACTGGCCGGGACCACCTGGGAAAAAGAAACTGTGATTTATTGATGGACGTGCTAGAAGAGGAACAGGAGGCTCCTGCTTTGCTGCTGGCTTTCCCATTAGTGAGCTGCTAAGCCACTTACCCTCCTTGCACCTCAGTTTCCTTGTCTAGAGAATGAGAACCGGGCTCCAAGAAGGCATTCCTGGCTCAAAAACTCTGTGTTCTCTGAACAAAACTCCGCAGGCTCTCTGTGAGGGGGGCTGAGCTCTCCTTCTTCCTGCTTCCCCCATCTGTTGAATAACCTCTCTTTTCCAAAGAAGGAAAAGTGTCCAGGGACATCAGCAAAAGACAAGCTTTCATGCAATCTCACCCCAGGATAATGGAATGTTTACAGACAGACAGGCTGGCCTCAGCCCTTTGGTTTCTCTCCTTTTATCTTTCTAATCCTCCTTTCAATCTGTCACCCCTCACATCTCTTTCCTTCCTTCTCAGCTCTGCACTAGTTAAGGTTAACATACCTTTAAGTGGCTACTGTACACAAGGCACTGTGGTTTAGCACTCGTGTTCCTAAAATCAACTGAACTTGAGAACTGAGGGTAATAAAGAAGCCATTGATGAATCAATTCACTGAGGCACATCCTGAGCTGTCTGTGTTCAGGCACCCAGGGACTAGAAGAGGCAGCTGCAAAATGCAAAGGGCTGATGTCTGCTCATGGTCTGAAAGGAGAGATAAACATGGGTCATGGGTTCAGTACCAAGGAGAACTAGGACCACAGCGTCGAGGAGAGCGAGTAGGTCAGAAACAGCAGAGATGACTGGGAGGAAAGAAGAAACTCCGATGGGAATAATGTTGGTGTGATGTGGGCACTGGCATGTGTGGAGTCAAGAGAGAGGTGGCAGCACCAGTACTGAGCTGCCAAGAGGAAAGCCATGCAGTGGAAGAAACCTCCCAGGGGGAATGACTCGAGAATGGAGAGAAGGCTATAGGACCCAACCTGGCAAATTCTCCAACTCAGGGGTAGAGGGGAGAGGAAAACGAAGTGAAGACAGAGAAGTGAAAAGTAGGCAGAGCCAAAGCATGAAATGCCAAAATAAGCCAAGGAAGTGGAGGATTTCAAAAGAAGTGTTCAAAGATAAACATGAGCACAAAAGGGCAGAGAAGGGAGAGGAAAGGTGTCAAAAGATTCACAGTAGGTTGAGAAAGACCTTTGAGAGGATTTTTTTTTTTAATATTTTCATTTGAAAGGCAGAGAAAGAGAGGTTGATCTTTTATCCATCCTTCAAGGCTCACAAAAGCAAGGACTGAGCCAGATTGAAGCTAAGAGCCCAGAATTCCATCCGGGTCTTCCCACATGGGTAGCAGGGACCCAACTATTGGATCCACCACCTGCAGCTTTTCAGGATCCACATTAGCAGGAAGCTGGAGTTAGAAGGGGAACCAGGAGTTGAACCCAGGCACTCGGATACAGGATGCAGGCTTCCTATGTGCTGTCCTAACCACTCTCCAAACACCTGCTCTGCAAGACTGGTTTTACTCATATCTACACTGAGTTCATGAGGTCTTCCTCAGAGAAAACTAGCAAGAAAGAGGAATTAGAGACTCAAGGACTACTTCTTCTTCCTTTTAATTTTATTCTTTTTATTATTATTTTGCTTTTGAGTTTGGAGGAGTCCTGAGCAGAGTTTTAGGTCAAGAAGTAAGAGATATGAGCCAAGGGTAGCACTGGGGTGCAGCATGTTAAGCTTCAGGGATGCCTGTTTGAGTCCCAGCTACTGCTCCTCTGACCCAGCTTCCTGCCTGGGAAAGCAGCGGGGGTGGGCTCAAGCCCCTGCCCACCGACGTGGGAGTCCTGGACGGAACTCCTAGATCCTGGCTTCAGCCTGGCCCAGCCTTGGCTGGTGGAGCCATTTGGGGAGTGAACCAGGAGTGGAAGATCTCTCTGTCTCTTCCCCTCTACACTGCTCAGCTTTCAAATAAATACATCTTTAAAAGAAAAAGATTAGAAATGAATCTGCTACACATTATCTCTTCTATATCCTAAAAAAACAAAGACCGCCAACTCCAAATCAGGCATCTTCAATCTTTCGAGCAGGATTTTTGGTCACTAGCTCTGTGTGCTGGTGGTGGTGGTGGTGGGGTCCACAGGAATAAAACAGACATTGAGCAATGCCTGGATACATGCTTATCACAATGGGGGGACATTCAGGCTGGTCAGTAGGGTTGTGACTAAAAAGGCCAAAAGCCACCACCAGAAAAGTTGAAACAGAAAAAAGGAGAGGCTTATGTGTTTACTGATATAGAAAAAAGAGCCTTTAGTAAAAGGGGTCTTCAACAAATTCGTAGAAAATGCATAATACGAAGAAACTGTACAGAGATTTCACAAATTTTTTGTACCAAGATAAATTCTTTTAATTCCATTTTTCCATGAGCCACTTTTTAAAAATTTATTTATTTATTTGAAAGAGAGAGAGGGGGGGAGAGACAGAGAGAAAGAGATCTTCCATCCAATGGTTCATTCACTAAATGGCTGCAACAGTCAGAGCTGGGTCAGATGGAAGCCAGGAGCTTCAACTGGGTCTCCCATGTGGGTGGCAGAAGCCCAAGCACTTAGTCCGTCTTCTGCTGCTCTTCCTAGGCCATTTTAGGGAGCTGGATCAGAAGTCAAGTAGCTAGGACACAAACAGGAGCCCATATGGGCTGCTGCTGTTGTGGGCAGCAACTTTACCTGCTAAGCCACGACACTGGCCCCTCCATGAATCTTCTGAAGTACTCTATATATTAAGACACTTTAGGTGCCAGAGTTGTGGCACAGTGAGTTAACGCCCTGGCCTGAAGCACTGGCATCGCAAATGGGTGCCGGTTCAAGCCCCGGCTGCTCCACTTCTGATCCAGCTCTCTGTTATGACCTGGGAAAGCAGTAGAGGATGGCCCAAGTCTTTGGGCCCCTGCACCCATGTAGGAGACTCAGAAGAAGCTCCTGGCTTCGGATCGGCGCAACTCTGGCCATTGCAGACAGTTGGGGAATGGACCAGCAGATGGAAGACCTCTCTCTCTCTCTCTCTCTCTCTCTCTGCCTCTCCTCTGTGTAACTCTTTCAAATAAATAAATCTTAAAAAAAAAAAAAAGACACTTTAAGGAAATGGGTTTCAAACATGTACCTCAAGTCCAAGTCTCAACTGCAAAGGAAGGGTTGGTGCTAAGTTTCCTCTCAAGGGAGCAAATCAAGGTAGAGGGTTTTAAGTCATACAGATATAGGAGCTCACTCATCCATTTATTTTTAAAATTTCTTATTTTAAAATGTATTGCATTTATCTGAAAGGCAGAGAGACAGACAGAGATCTCTCCCATCCATTGGTTCACTCCCCAACAGTCCAGGCTGGGCAATACCAAATCCTGGAAACAGGAACTCAATCAAGGTTTGCCACATGCCAATGCCTTTAGCTATAATTTGCTACTTCCCAGGGTATATATTTACAGGAAATAAGAATCAAGAGCACAGCCAAGACAAGAACCCCAAGTGCGGGCCGGCGCCGTGGCTCAACAGGCTAATCCTCCGCCTTGCGGCGCCGGCACACCGGGTTCTAGTCCCGGTCGGGGCGCCGGATTCTGTCCCGGTTGCCCCTCTTCCAGGCCAGCCCTCTGCTGTGGCCCGGGAGTGCAGTGGAGGATGGCCCAGGTGCTTGGGCCCTGCACCCCATGGGGAGACCAGGAAAAGCACCTGGCTCCTGGCTCCTGCCATCGGATGAGCGCGGTGCGCCGGCCGCAGTGCGCCGACCGCGGCGGCCATTGGAGGGTGAACCAACGGCAAAGGAAGACCTTTCTCTCTGTCTCTCTCTCTCACTGTCCACTCTGCCTGTAAAAAAAAAAAAAAAAAAAAAAAAAGAACCCCAAGTGCGGTCCTAATTTCTGAGCCAAACCCCCACCCAGGAGTTTACTGCACAATGAATACTGTTTCTCTAAAATATTACTGGGAAGGCCAACCGGAAGTGGTGACAGCAGTAAGCAGAACAGGTAACAGTAGTATTTCCATAATCTAGAATATAGTCGTATGTTCAGGCACTCATAGATGAGTATATATACAAATATACAAACCGTGTGTACCAATCCATTTTACATGAACTGATTCCTTTTACTTATTTACTTCATTTGCTGCTCTTAGCTCTGTAAGGGAAGTGCAGTGAAGTTAAATAAAGACCACCACGAGGTCATCTAGGTAATAAATGGTAGAGCTAAGACTTCAAGTTGCACATAACTCCTGAGTCTATGTTATACTCCAGGTCAGACACCATGCTGCACTTGGCTACCATCACCATCCAAACCTAATTCAGAAAGCACGAGTTAGTGATGGGTCGCCTTTTCTTTCTCCTTAAGCAGGAAGAAAGAAATTTTGGGCTGGTGCCTTGATACACTAGGTTAATCTGCCGCCTGCGGTGCCAGCATCCCATATGGGTGCCGGTTCTAGTCCCAGTTGCTCCTCTTCCAGTCCAACTTTCTGCTGTGGCCTGGGATAGCAGTGGAGGATGGCCTAAGTTCTTGGGCCCCTGCACCCACATGAGAGACACAGAGGAAGCTCCTGGCTCCTGGCTTTGCATCAGCACAGTTCAGGCCATTGCGGCCATATGAGGAGTGAGCCAACGGAAGGAAGACCTTCCTCTCTGTCTCTCCCTTTCACTGTCTATAACGCTACCTGTCAAATAAATAAATAAATAAAAATCTTAAAAAAAAGAAAGTTAAGACATTTTTAAAAGATTTTTATTTATTTCAATGTAAAGTTACAGACAGTGAGAGAGAGAGAGAGAGAGAGAGAGAGAGGCAGAGAGAGAGGTCTTCTTTCCATTGGTTAACTTCCCAAATGGCCACAATGGCCGGAACTGCGCCAATCCAAAGCCAGGAGCCAGGTGCTTTTTCCCGGCCTCCCATGCTACTGTGCCATGGTGCTGGTCCTGACATTATACATTTTTAAAAGTATGCATTCATTATTTAAAAAAAAAAGAAGAAGAAAAGAAAAGTCCCCTGAGAATAGTCACCCATATTTTCAAGCTCCAAGATTCTGGATGGCAAGGCCTGTAATGAAAGTCTACCAGACAACCCAGCCTATCTGTAGGTATGCAAAGTAACTACCATATTTCTCCAAGTCCGCTACGTCTCCAAGTCTTCCACACCCAGTTCTCTCTCAGCCCATGTAGGAAATAATCTCCATTCCTAATTCCTAATCCAAACCCCTAAAACATGTACTTACCAAAAATTTACCATTTTGAGGTGCAAGAATTTGCATGATTTGTATTCCATCTTGATTTGCATGTATTCACATTTCTTTATATATAAGGCCATTTTTGAAATTAATATGTGTTTATTTGAAAGGCAGAGAAAGAGAGAGAGAAGAGAGAAAAGAGAAGAGAAGAGGAAAAAAGAGGAGCTCTCATGCACTGAATCACTTCCCAAATGACTACGATAGCCCCCAACTGGGGTCAAAGTCAGCAGCCAGGAACTCACAAGCCAAGTCTAGCAAGTGGTTGGCAAGAATCCAATTACTTGAGCCATCACTGCTGCCTCCCAGAATCTGCATAAGTAGGAGGCTGGAGTCAGGAGCTAGAGCTGGGTAGAGAACCCAGGTACTCTGATGTGGGATGTGCGTGTCTTAACTGCCAAGTTAAATGCTTGGCCCTCGCCTGCCTTTTGAACGGTGGGTTTTTATTTTGCATCAGGCCTTGCAAATTAAGTAATCAACCACACCTGTAACCCTTCAGCCCTTCAAATGTGTTCGTGCGCCCGGATATCCCACTCACCATTCTAGCTTCCCCTTTATTCATTCCTTGTGTTATAGATCCTCAGAGATACTGTCCTCCTTTTGAGGGCAGAGCCATAGTCTTTCTCATTACTGTATCTCGAGCTTCCTATACCCAAGTGACAAATACAGTGCTGGGGAACACAGAAGGTACTTGTTAAATACTGGTAAACCAATACATCACTCCAATTAAAGACTTCTTAATTATTCCATGATGACCACCATTACCTTTTCTAAGACATAAAATCTGCTTGGTGGGGCTGGTGCCCTGGTGTAGTCAGTTGGGGTCCTAGCTGCTCCACTTCCGATCCAGCTCTCTGTGGTGGCCTGGGAAGGCAGAAGATGGCCCAAGTCCTTGGGCCACTCATCCACGTGGGAGACCTGGAAGAAGTTCCTGGTTTCTGGCTTTGAACCAGCACAGCTCTGGCATTTGCGGCCAAATCGGGAGTGAACCAGCTAATGGAAGACATTTTTCTCTGCCTCTGCCTCTCTGTAACTCTGCCTTTCAAATAAATAAATAAAAACTTAAAAAAAAAATTCTGCCTGGTTTCCACAACACTATAAAGTGCTAACATCTCTTTCTATGGAAGGCTGAAAAACAGCAGCCTCTTCCTTATTTGTGTGTAGGAAAAAAAAATCACTTCATATTAATAAAACAATGATAAGTGGCAGAATATTTGGTTTGTTTGTAAAGGCCTTGTTTCAACTTTTTTGCTCAATCTGAGCATCAAAGCATTTTTTGAAGGTTTATTGTGCCAGCATCCTCAGTTCCAAAACATGGCAACTGACTTTTCCTAAAAGTTGACACAGCTTCATGCAATGCTTCATTTGAGTCCACAGATGGATCAGGGAACATCCCCAAATGCTTATGTGTTAGGGGGAGCACATGCAACTAGCAGCCACTAGCGATCCAGAGGCAAATAACCACAGTCAAGTTACCATCTCCAATTCCCAGCACTGTTACACCTTGTACTACTGCCAGGTTCCTGTACTGAATTCTTATTATTCTTTTAGATCTATTTATTTATTTGAAAGGCAGAGTTACACAGGTCGGGGGTAGGGATCTTCCACCCTTTGGTTCACTCCCCAGATGACTGCAGTAGCTGGGGCTGCATCAGGAGGAAAGCCAGGAGCTTCATCTGGGTTTCTCACATGAGTGCAGGGGCCCCAGCACTTAGGCCATCTTCTGCTGCTTCCCCAGGGGCATTAGCAGGGAGCTGAATCTAAAATGGAGCAGCCAGGACACTAACGAGAGCCCATACGGATGCCAGCGCCATCTCAGGCAGTGGCTTAACCCATTACAGCACAATGCTGGCCCCTCATTCTGGTCTTCGTAAGTATCCTTATAAGGATATACTCTGTTTCTTATGACTCAGGTTCATTACAGATGATACACTCAAGATAAATGCCACAAGAAGCCAACAAACCTTCACCATAATCCACAAATCCTGTGGATGGAGTCACAGGATGCTAAAAAAAATATGGATTAAATTGGTTAAGTATCTCATAAGACTCCAGGTTCAACAGATTTCTTTTTCCCATTTTGGCAAGCATTGAAATAAAGAACTCAGAAATGTGTCCTTGGCTCCTATGAGACGTGGGAGATCCAGGACACACATGGAATAAAATGAAAGCCAATTTAATAATGGTGTCCTTTATCCAGTGAGGAAAGGGGACATCCATTGTTCTCAAAATATGAATGGAGGGGCACAGAACCAAAAGGCCATGGTAGAGGAGCAGAAGGAAGTGAGCTGGTCAAGCCACGGCACAGGTAATGAGTACTCAGAACAGCGGAGGATTCACAAGGTGAACTGGATTTGGGGGCGGTATCCCAAGGGCGACAAGAGTCTCAGTTGCAACTTTTTCATTAGCTTAGAAGAAGCTGTTGATGTTTAACATTAGGGGTAATAATCTAAGAAGGACCAAATGTACACTGTGTTGAGATATTTTAGGCAGAGTAATCAAGACATGGAGAGCATACTTTATTCACACTGTGACTAAACCTAGCACACTGCCAAAAAATAGGATTTGGAACAAATTTTGGAATAGAAACTACTCATCTGTTTTGCAAAAAAGAAATCAGAAGCACATCAGCGTAATCAGTAATTTTAAACTTGCCTATTAAGTCAGGACACTGATCGCTAACAGATGCATATATTTGCAAATTTCTTCAACAAAGTTGACAAGCTCTGTATCAACAGGTCTCTTACTGCCCTGGAATCTATGTTTCAGAACTCCTAATTGTGCATGCTGCTAATGATTTTTGTTATCTTTGTTAATTTTCTATTGACCAGTCAGAAAATTAAGTTGTGAAAAAGCCCAAAGAGAGGCTTAACACTGGTCTTGGCAGTTAATAAACTTCTGGACCCAAGGTCAATTGAACTCAAAGGATTTGCACTAAGCAATCAATGGGAAATGTCTTGTCTTTGCAATGCCAGTCTGGAGAATAAATATGTAAACACTCTGGGTTTGCACTGTAAGCATCCTGGCAGTGGGCATGGGTTTTAAAACATATTCTGAATGGGCAAAGGGGCTCCCAGACTAACTCAGCTTGTAGTTCATGAATTAGCTTCTCTTGGAAGTTACAAATATAATCTAGTAGTCCCCCTGATGTATGGAGTATACATCCCAGGAGCCCCATGTAGATGCCTGAAACTGTGGACAGTACCATGGCTAATTTCTTTTCCATCTTAACCAAACACTTAGCATGCACTGTGGCTGTATCTTTTGCAGTGTGAGGTACCAGAGCAAAGCTAGCATAAATTTCTCTTTCTTTACAATTTTATGATTAGAAAATTCATTTTTTACCACTGGTCTTAGCAATCTCATATCTGATCTTTTTTCTTTCCTCAGGAAGTCTAGAACTTTTGCCTAAATGAAATACTGTGCAATTTTCTTTGGCATATCCAGATCGCCATCATCATCACTCTTGCACATTGGGGCTATTATTAAGCAGAGCAAGGGTTAGGCATACAAGCATTGTGATATCAAATATCACAACAGTCAATCTTACAAGTCACTGAGATGGCTCAGTGACTAACAGGTGAGTAGCATATATAGCATGGATACACTGAAGAAAGGGATGATTCACGTCACTGGCAGGATAGAAGGGGACCATGCATGACTTATTCTACTACTCAGAATAGTGTAGAGTTTGCAACGTAGAGACTGTTTACTTTTAGAAATTTCCATTTAATAACTTCAGAACATGAGTGACCATAGATAAGTACAGAAAATGAAACCTCGGGTGAGGAGAGACTACTACAGAACTCACCACAGAAGGGAAATGTAATGTTCTCAATGGAGAACTTATCTAAAGGTGATGTGAGAACAGAATACTGGAGATTCTGCACATGTAAGTGACTCTCTTCACTTCTAATCCTAGCAGGAACACATTGGCTGGGACCACCACAGCACATAATACAACCCCTCTCCCTCCCTCATCCCACCTCACACTAGCCAGACATTGCTTATAAATGTGGATTTTTATAAACAGTTGTTATGAAAGGAATACACACATTGGAGATCCACGAGTATGCTGAAACTCTTTTGTGAGAATTTTGAAAATTCCCTTTGAAATCAAACTGTTGTTTCCCAAACAATGCCTGAGCTATGGCAACAGGAATAAACTGCCAAAGAATTCACCTGTGATGTTTGTTTTCTAAAGTCCAAAGAGATGGGATGTCAGTCAGGACATATATTTTGCCTTTGGCCTGGAACTACAGAAATTCATAAATATTTTCATTGTGTACCACCAGCCCCAATTTAAAAACAGAAAGTAAACAAATAATCTGCAAAAAAAAAAAAATACATTTCATGAAGCCATTTCATTAAAAATAAGAACCAAAACAAAAATGAAAACTGTTGGAAGCAAAAGTGTCAGTCAATAATTTTCAATAAAAGAAGGATGCAGATCTTCTAACCCAAAATTGAAAGGAGGAATATCAAAGTGAGTCTATAAACAGAGATGTGCACAGAAATCTCTTCACAGTTTCTCTCTACCCCGTCTCAAAATTTCACTAAAAACACTTTTTGTCATAAAAATCTTCCTTTGTTACTGGCTTCTCTCGTATTCAGAGGGGATTTAACTTTATCTAACTTTACCTTCTCTTGGGCATGCAAGCACAGCCACCAATAAGGTAGTTCTACTATTATCACCACATTGTAGGTGAGAAGCTGAGAGAAGTTGAGATTGAATAACTGGCCCAGCAGCTCGAGTGGCAACCTTCCTTCCACTGAGTTAGCACTCTCTCTCTTGTCACAGATTTCCACATGCTGGCAAACCATTTGGAAGAGTTTAACACTATTATATTTAGAGGACATTCAGTAATGAGACTGGATTGTTAAAATTCTGTAAACAGGGGTGTGTGCATTCTGTGTGTAGGATAGGTTACACCTGAAGTTTGTTTCAGTTTATATACAGAATAAATTCATATTTTGTTGATGGCCTATAATGTGCTGGTCAGTGTATGATATTTCAATCCTGGGAAATAAGTGTTCTCTTTCTGGTTTGTAATTCTAATGTGTACTTGTTTTGTAAACAGGTAAGAGGACAAGGCTTAACAAGGCTAAACAAACTATAATGTCATTCAGGAAGTGAATGGCAGGAGGTAAGACACCCCACCCCAATCATGTTTGCTGGTATCCAATGCCATCTGATCTTCAGTCTCTTGTTCCCGAAGACCCAGAAAGCTACATTGTTCACAGGATAATGTGTGACCAGATTTTCTGCCTAGCACTTCTTATGGTAGGGCATATAATGATCTTCCTCATATTTTGTCTTACTCCTTTTGTAAGGATACTCCATTGATTGAAGAATACTTCATTCGTTGTAAGAATACTTCATTGACCCTGATACTAATAAATATCTTAAATTTAGAAGCAAATGAATCAAGAAGCTAGTACTATCAATGGTTATAGAACATATGAAGGGTCTGCAAAAAGCTCACGGGGAAACACATACTAGGAAACAATTATCATGGCTCTCAAAATTTTTCTTGCATTAAAATAAATTTACACTTACATTCACTTCTCAATGAACTTTTTTGAAGTGACCTTGTATGTCCTCTTTGATAATTATGGCCACAGTGATTTCTGGCCTATAATTGAGGTGACATTTCATGGGTATATCCTGAGATATAAATTGTTAAATATTTTTACCCTCAGCAGCCATTCCAGAAATACGGAAATAAAAGTACAGTCAAAGTACAGCCAAGTATTTCAAACTTTATGACTATGATTCACTATAAGAAACACTTTCATTTTTAAT
This sequence comes from Sylvilagus floridanus, assembly GCA_949820135.1. NCBI lineage: Eukaryota > Metazoa > Chordata > Mammalia > Lagomorpha > Leporidae > Sylvilagus > Sylvilagus floridanus. The sequence continues at coordinate 61,655,707 of OX463246.1, read as the reverse complement.
ATATTTTAATAAGACTTGAGCATTTTTTTTTTTTTGGTAAATGTTCATTTATTGTCAGCTACTTTAAAGGCAGAGGGAGAGGAAGAGAGGGAGAAAGAGAGAAATAGAGATATCTTCCATCTCCTGGTTTGTTCCCCAAATGCTCCCAATAGTCAGGGTTGGGCCAGGCCAAAATCAGCAACCCAGAACTTCATCTGAGGTTTCTATGTGGGTGGCAGGCCATCATCTACCATCTCCCTAGATGCATTGGCAGGAAGCTGAATTGGAAGAAGAGTAGCCAGGATTGCAACCAGCACTCTGATATGGGATGCTGGTGTCCCAAGTGGCAGTGAACCTACACCAAAATGTCTGCCCCAAGAAATACCTTTAATATTGAGACCCAGTAATATGGATATATGTACACAAACATGAATGCATAATCAAGAAAAAATTGTACAAAACAATGTGTTCTCTCACAATAAGGTGTTTTTATATTTTCTATTCAATTCAGTTTTTTCTTTCAAACACAAAAATCACAAAAGTCTTTACATGACTCCCTAATCACATTGCAACCAACAGCTTGAAAAACAGGGATCGAGAACATACTGTTCCAATTTTAATTAATATTTTGTGCAGAATTGAATCAAAAAGTCTTGTTCAGACAAAATGAATAATATTTATTGGTTTCATTCGTCTGGTCTAAATGTGTCTAACATGAGGCTGTTGTTGCTGTCAGGTGGGGAGTAGACACGCTCCCTTTTCACCAAGTGCATCCTGTCGTGCCTTTTGTACCAGGTAAGCACCTCGCCCACTTGGAAGTTAAAGAAAATGAGATTTCTACTCCCTCTGAAAACCGCATGTCTAATGGCTGCTTTTGCTTTGCTTGATTTCATTTTGTTCTGAGTCTTTAACATCTTAAAATTAGTTTTTCTTCATGAAGAGAAACTGAACTTCAGGTCTGTTGTTTCCAATGTACAATTCTCCCTATTGAAGATATGCACCACTTGAGCTCTTTCCCAGTTGTAGACACGTCTGTAATGCTCCTGCTATTTTTTTCTTTTGTAAAAAGATTTATTTATTTATTTGAATGTAGAGTAACAGAGAGAGGGAAAGACAGAGGCAGAGACAGAGAGGGAGAAAGAGACCTTCCATCTGCTAGCTCACTCCGCACATAGTTACAATGGCCAGGACACACAGCCAGGCCGAAGTCAGGATCCTGGAACTCCATCCGGGTCTCCCTTGTGAGTAGCAGGGGTCTAAGCGCTGGGGCCATCTTCAACTGCCCTCCCAGGTGCATTAGCAGGGGCTTGAATCAGACCTTAGATGGGATGCCGGTGTCACAGCGGGTGGCTTAACCCTCTGTTCCACAATGCTGGACCCCACTTGGGGTTTATAAAATGAATAACCAATGGTTGGGGCAGGCTCCGTGGTGCAGTAGGTTAATCTTCTGCTTGCAGCGCCGGCATCCCATAAATCCCATTAGAGTGCCGGTTCTAATCCTGGCTACCCCTCTTCCAATCCAGCTCTCTGCTAATGGCCTGGGAAAGCAGTGAAAGATGGCCCAAGTGCTTAGGGCCCTGCACCCACGTAGGAGGTCGGGAGGGTGCACCTGGCTCCTGGCTTGGATCAGCACCACTCTGGCCGTTGCGGCCATTTAGGTAGTGAAGCAACAGAAGATCTTTCTCTCTGTCTCTCTCTCAGTGTCTGTAACTCTACCTCTCAAATAAACTAAATCTTTAAAAAAATGAATAACCAATGGTGTTTTGATAAACCTGGCCAATATCTTTACTACCTTAGAATTAAGTGACTGGCCTTCTAGATTCGAATCCATAGATTTTCTCGCAAGGTGGGAAGACAACCACATCCCTTATCATAGTGCCTGGGCTTGAGTCTCTGGCCCTACCTCCAAATCTAGCCTCCTACAGCAAGTGATGGCTCAAGTACTTGAGTCCCTGACACCCATACAGGAAGCTTGGATTGAGTTCTGGGCTTCTGGCTTAAGCCTAGCCTAGAGTTCAGTACTGGCTATTGCAGGCATCTGGGGAGTGAACTAGCAGATAGAAGATCTCTCTTTGTCTGCCTTTCAAATAAAATGAGCATATATCCATGTCTGTATCTATATCTATTATTTGTTTATTTGAAAGCATAAGTTACAGAGAGAGAGGGAGAGAAAGAGAGAGATCTTCTATTTACTGGTTCACTCCCTAAATGGCTACAACAAGCCAGGAGCCAGGAATTCTCCCACATGGGGCCCAAGCACTTGTGCCATCTTCCACTGCTTTCCCAAGCACATTAACAGGGAGTTGGATCAGAAGTGGAGCAGCCAGGACTCAAAACAGTGCACATATGGGATGCCAGAGTCACAGGGGGCAGCTTAACCTGCTGTTTTATAACACTAGCCTCATGATCATAAATAAATATTTATTGACTGCATCTCAGACTTCCATCCTAATGTGACATGTGATCCTGGCCTCAGATGAAATTTTTTTTTCAATAAATTTTACAAGAAAAACAGGAAAAGTTTATTTTTTGGTATGTTGTCACGGTTTTTAAAAAACTTTTTAAGTACAGGGGTAATACTTAACTATTTCTCATTTTACACGCTTGATATTCTTAAGTTAGTTTTTTTTTTTTTAATACATGGTTAGACATTAGAGCAATGGAAAGGGAAATTGAAATTAACATAGGAGAGAAGTATTACCCTAGGGTACACTGACCACTGCTGCCTCTCTATGCACATTCCTTCTGAGAACACACAGGAGCCCAGAAAAGACGCACAAGTCAGAGTCCTCCATTACTTAAGAATCTCTTTCCAATCAAAAGCAGTCCAAAATACTGTGTCTCTTTTCTGCCGCACCACTGGGAAGAAGTAGGGTAAATTACAGGGCAACACTGGTGTTCGCAGGAGACACAGGGTTAAACCCTGCAGGAGCCTTCATACGCCAGTGAGTCATGGAAAAACTCAGGAGCCTGGCTCCTGCTTCGGTTCTGCTGTCTCCAAAGGCAGCTATATTTGATTGTCCTGCAGCTGATGGAGCTGTCTGTGGCAGAGCAGCTACATAACTCCTAAAACTCAGAAATGGACTTTCTTTCTTTTTTTGCGATGTTGTGGAACTTGCTTAAATGCCAAAAGACCTCTGGGCACATACACAGAATTTTACAACACTTCATGTGACAGTGCAAAGAGACGAATCAGCCCCCGAAACAGGAATGGTGAGAGAGAGTATCTAAGAAGGTGCGTCCCGAAAAGCGTCAGGACCGTGAACCGTGTCCATGATGCGTTTTAACTCCATCCCCGTGGCTGCTAATGCACTGCTATGATTAAATGGATTATGAAAATGGTGCGGATGGCTCAGACCTCTGTACCCAAAGTGCTGGGTTATGTCATCCAAAATTTGAAAAGTACAAAACAAACACTCTTCATAACAAAAGTTCCCTCAGACTGTTGACCTCTCTATTTCTGGCATCTCACAAAGCGAGAGCTTGCAGGGGTTGGGGACGTGGCCTCTGATCACCAACCGGGGCTGTGTCTGCACACTGTCTTGTTTACTCATTTCTTGACCCACGCCAGAGACTGTGCCTTTCGCTCCTGCCTGGGTTCTACCAGATGCGACAAATCACAGGGGTGTATTTTGCCTGTGACTCTGTCATGTGAACACGGGAAATACTGGAGCCTGTTCCCACTCTCTGAGCTTTATCTTTGTTTTCCACCGTTCCCCCAAATGTGTGTCAACTGCTCCAGAGAATTTGCCCAACAGTTCAGTCTCCTTTTCTTCGCCTGGAGTAAAACCTCCAAGCTTAAGTGAATACAAGAGAATGCTGTCATTGATGAGAAATAACCTTGCATTTCCCTATGTATCTTGGCATTGGCACGTCAGTATTGTGGCTGATTGGAGGTGGGAGACACAATTTATTTTAAGGGAAGAGAATCAAATGCTGCAACTTATTCCTCTGCTGGTTATTTTGAGGCTGTGAAAATGATCTGATCATTTCCATTAGCACACCTTGGCAGTAGCATTCGTGTTGCATTAGAAATAAAACTCTGGTCAGAGTTTGTGAACCAAAAAGCAAACGGTGCTTCATGCTTTATATACAAACAAAGCTCCATGCCCACTGATCTTCAATGGCTCAGATGAAAGTTTTCTTTGCATTTCTCTGTATTCACCATCGTTATTTAATTGCCTGATCATGAAGTTGCTCTCAACATTTTAAACACTTGAGGGAAGACAGTAGTGCTGGCCGGAGTGGAGCTACGACTACATATGAGTGTGTGTGCCCTTGTTTTCCTCACCCATCAGCCTGAAATCACAAACCAGCAGCCTTCTGTAAGAATTATAAACTTCATTCTAAGATTCACTTCATTCATTCAGGTGTAGATTTTCAGGGCTTTATTAAAAGGCATATCATTCCACCACTGCAAAGTTGCTTCCTTATGCGATGTCTCTTTTCTTTAAGGCAGTTACATTTTCAGGGTAACTGTTTCAGGTCAGAAACAACTACGCTGAGCTCTCAGGTTGCTGCAGGCACTAGTGCTTAAACCCAAAAGGCTGTGGATCCTGTGCGCAAACTGCTTTGTCCTCTGTCCAAGAGACAGAAGTCAGCAAGTACAGAATTGACTTTTGCAGTAAGAACAGCAGCAGCTGTGTGATGAACTCCTGCAACTTCCGTATTAAGACAAACTTGATGAAAAATGGGTCAGAATCGGAGGCTGGCTATCAGTCTTGTGTGGCAGTCAGGCTGACCCTCAGTAATCCGTGGGAATGACAGGAGGGGAGACAAGGGTCGACCTCAGAGCTCTGGCCACCCCAGAAGAGAGGTGGGAGAACGAGAGGGGAGCAGAGGGGGGAAAAAACAAAAGTAAAAAGGGAGGGGGGGAGGTTAAGACAGACACACACATGCACGCATGCACGCGCACACGGCCCAGAAAAGAGGGAGACGGATGGCTGTAGTGAAGGGAACGGCACCCACTCAGAAGGCCTACAGGGAGGAAAGGGAAGCCACCCTGAAAAGCACCCAAATGCTATCCCACTTGTTTCTGCCTGAAGGACAGAGGCACTGAGATGGAAAGTTGGCTCCTGGAGACTTGTGGCTGACCCGCCATGCGTGCTCATAAGAGCACCTGGCATTGAAAACCCACGTTATGAGTGTCAAAGCGCTGAGCAGTTCCACAGTTAACAAATTAGGCTTCGGGAGCTTCAAAGCCACTGCTGTAAATATACAATGGAGACACGGAAGGCAAAAGACTTGCTGAGTCAGGGAATTAGTGGAAAGAGGCCTAAACCCAGCCCGTATGCCAGAGGCTGGAAACGGCCAGCTGCCTGGGAAGAGCCTTTGGTTGTGCATAAAAGAGCATCTAGTATCCAATATCTTCGTCATTAAAAATTATCTGAAGGCAGAGTTACAGAGAGAGAAAGAGAGATCTTCCATCTATTGCTTCAGGGTTAGGCCAACCCGAAGCCAGGAGCCAGGAGCTTCATCTGAGTCTCCAAAAGGGGTGCAGGAACCCAAGCACCTGGGCCATTTTCTGCTGCTTTCTCAGGCGCATTAGCAGGGAGCTGGATCAGAAGTGGAGCAGCCGGGACATGAACTGGCATTCATACGAGATGCTGGCTTCACAGGCAGCAGCTTAACCTGCGGGGCCACAGCGCTGGCCCCAGGCATCTAACATCTTAGTAGACAAACCAGATATTGCAAATTTAACGTAGTATTTCTGAAGCAGTGTAAGTTAAGCTGCTGCTTGACATGCCTGCATCCCATACTCAAGCCCCATCTCCTGGATTCAGTGCAAACAGTGAGTATTAATCCCAGTTCTGAACCGTTAAAGGCGAGACTTCATTACAGGTTAGTGGTGTGCAGGAGAGTGATAAATAAGAGTCAAGGAGCACAAATCAAAGCAGAGAAACTTCAGCATGGAACCCACAAAACAAAGTACCCCAACAAGGGGTATGGGCAAGTTATAGAGTCTTCATTTCTGGTGATATCAATTAATGCTTATCTGAAAGGATGAACAGTATCTTCTCTCACATATCTTCCAGAGCTATTATTTCCACTGAAATATTATGAATATAAAGGCATTTTATAATGTATGCATTCCATTTTAGGTAAACAAGTGGTATATTTTTATATGAAATGTGGCATTTTGTTACTACCTCTTTATAAATACTACTTTATTCTAGTTTTTTTTTTTTAATCTGAAAGGGAGAGCCACACACACACATTTGGGGGTGGGAGGAGAGAGAGAGTGAGTGAGTTTATTCCTTAGTTTACTCTGCAAATGCCTGCCAAGAGCCAGGGCTGGGCCAAGCTAATGCCAGGAACATGGAACTCCATCCAGGTTTCGATGTGAGTGTCAGTTACCCAAGCACTTGAAACTTGACCTGCTACTTAACAGGATATGCATTGGCAGGAAGCTGGATGAGAAGCAGAGTAGTTGCAACTCTAGTGGGCACTCTGATGGGAGATGCTGACATCCTAAACAGCTGCTTTATCCATCTGCTGGTCCACAGCACCCATCCCATGGAGAGCTTTTTAATAAAGTTTCCTTAACTATTTGACACAGAAGAGTTTCAGATGGTCACATTCAGTTTTCCTCAGTTCTACTAGACTCTTTTTTTTTTTTCAAAGATTTATTTATCTATTTGAAAGTCAGAATTACACAGAGAGAGAAGGCGAGGTAGAGGGAGAGAGAGAGAGGTCTTCCTTCTGCTGCTTCACCCCCCAACTGGCTACAACAGCTGGAACTATGCTGATCTAAAGTCAGGAGCCAGGTGTTTCTTCCAGGTCTCCCATGCGGATGCAGGGCCTCAAGGACTTGGGCCATCTTCTACTGCTTTCCCAGGCCATAGCAGAGAGCTGGATAGGAAGTGGAGCAGCTGGGACTCAAACCAGCGCCAATATGGGATGCTGGCACCACTGTGGCGGCTTTACCTGCTACGCCACAGCACCGGCCCTGAATCTTTGGTTTTATTAGAGATTTACACGCACCAGAATTGTTTATATTTTCTTAAATTTCCCTGAGCTTCCTTAGAACCATTACTCTGCATTCTGTCAGACAGTTCACACAGGGTTTCTTCAGGGAGTTATTCCAGCCTCGGCCCAGTGGTTTAGTTCGGAAACACCCTTCTAAGATCAGGGATCCCATGCAGCCTGTCTTGTGTGGTCCCCAAGCCTGAGAATGACGGCTGCAGGCATCCCAGCATCGGGGGTCACCCTGCCACTGCACTGGGCTGGAAGTGCATGGCCCGCAGAGCCCATGGCTGCTGAGGCCTCAGAGCCCCAGGGCACTATTGCTGGCTGGTGGTGATGGAGACTTTGAAGCCTGAAGGAGCTGCAGGTCCCCACCTGGTGCCAGGGCATTGCCCTTGGAATCTGGGGCCAAGGTCTGCCCGGTGCTGAGTTTGACTATGGCAGGCCCAGTGTTGGAGTCTAAGGGAAAGCTCTATGCTCACTTCCCTCCCTCTCTCCACACTGTGCCTGGGCCTGGGGGAAGGAGGACGAGGTTAACACCACACTGTTCTCACTGCCTTCCTCAGTGCCTCTTCTCTTAGCGCTGTATTATAACCAAGTCTCCAACCTGAGAATTTCCGTGCACGGATGATTGCTAGGCTGGATATTTCTGTGAGGGGATGACTACTGCAGTGTCCCACACCACCAGGTTACTCTACCCTTCTCCCTTGTCGATTAGAAGGCTTGCAGTGTGGGCAGGGTGGGAAGTATCACTATGTTCCTAAATCTGAATACACAAAATACATGAAACTTCTATAACTTCAATAAAAGAAAAGAAAACATGGCTTGGTGTGCGTGCGCACAGGCCCGTGTGTTGTGAAGGGGTATCTGGCTTTCACTGAGTTTCTTCCAAATATTAGTCATTTTGTTCAAGTAATCCTCGCAAAATCCCTGGGAGTAGACACCGAATGTGCGGAAGTTATCAGATAGCTAAGATCGCGGGCAGAGTGCAGGCGTGGGGGTGGCTGACCTCCTGGCAGAGCCAGCTTCATTCAGGGTTGTACAGCTGAGCACCCATAGTGGGTCCAGCACCCACAAGGGCCAAGTCTGGCTTATCACTTCAGCCACTGCTGCGATGCTTACATTTGCAACAAGAACGCCCCCGTTTACTGTTGTTCTAGCCTTCGTGCTGCCCCCTCCGTACCCCAAGTCGGTTCAGTCTCAGGAAGGGCAGCAAACAACACCAGTGGGCTTCACATCCCCCCGCAGGCGTCTGGCACGTCCTCTGCTGGCGGCGAAGAGTATCACAGCGCCCCATAGACTCACTCCAGTGCCACCCTGTTACTTAGCACGTTAACCTTTCCATGATGTGCCTGCCCTACAGGACAGTCTTCTCCCTCCTTTTTGGAGACGTCAATTTCTATCTTCAAAAACATCCTCTCAAAATACATTCTCATCTTTTGCACTGACAGCCACAGTGGCCTCCTGAACCTCTTTAGAATGAAGAGATCAATCGTCGGCTCTCAGGGACCTGCCCCCTAAAAGCTTGTAGTCTGGACACTGCGCTCACTTGCCATGATGGTAACCCTGTGCACTGTCTGCCTCTGCCCCATTCTGGCATTTGATTTGATCTGTGTTTGTGTGCCCTGCCCTGTGTAGCCAGCTCTCTGGTGGAACTGCACAGAATTTGTGCATGGACTTTTCCACCAACACATCTGAATTGAGAATCAAGTGAGCCTAGGCGTAACATCCCTGGCCTGCCTTTTTTTTTTTTTTTTTTTTTTAATTAACATCAAATGAACTGCAGTGAAATGGGGGAGGTCCAAATGTGTTCCAGCCTTGGTAGCTTGGTGCTGGTCAGCCAGGCTCTCCTGGTGCAGAGGCACTGGCCCACAGCTGTCTCCCCTGTAGGAGCGAATCCAGCTTTACTGAAGCATCAAGGGCCAGGCAGCCAGCATGCTCTGAGCTAGGACAACCATAACACTGGGAGCAGCTGCAAGGTCCCCAGCCCACCTCGCCACTCCCACACCACCCAGGAGCAGGGTCCCTTGATGGGGGAAGCAGTGCCTTTGTGAAAGAATCCCTCCCAAAGGGGAGTCTGGAAAAATGAGCCAGCAGCAGTAACTGACGTCTTTTGAAAACTAGTTTTTAAAAGGTCTTTCGCTTCCCATTCCATCTGTTCTCTAACCCTTCCATTAACCCCCAGAGCCTCTTGTTCTTGCTCCCTTCCCAGAACTTAAGCGAGACACAAAAGACACTCTCACATCCCTCCAAGTCAAGAAACCAGGAATGGACTCGGGTATGGCTGGGGTGAGCCTGGGAAGGGAAATTAATAAGCCTCCACATCACCCAGATAGGCAGACACCATACATGACTGAGACGCATAGGAAAAGTCCAAAATGAGAAGCATGGGAAATATTTTTAAATGGGCAGAATTCAGAGGCACTGAATTATCTACACAGTCACCCCGCTTGTCATCCTCTGAAGACACACAAGGCTTTTGTTCATCATTTTAAAGAAATCAGGATTCAAATCCAACGGTACCCTTGAGTTTACCTGAAGCAGGATTACTAAAGTGTTAAGGCTTTAAAGAAAATAGCACAAGCACACACATATTTTCTTGTGAGTTTTACTTTCCAGGTTTAGTGGAGTGATTTAGAATTTGTCACCTTTTGTCTTTTTCAGCAGTATGTCATTAAGTCTTTAATTTGGTGTTTCCTGTAGTCTGCGGTAGGATATATGCTATTTTAAATCTCAGGATTGCAGACATAGATGGTGGCTAAAGATCTGTGAACCATAAGTAAATTCTTATAAGGAACATACAAAAAAGATTGTTCTTCAGTCAGACTTAAGCCATTACTTTTTTCTAAAGAAGAAAAGGCACAAGTTAAGAAAAAGGCACCGTCAAAGACCTTCTGCCCAAATGTGCATCTCCATGAAGTTTCCTGCTGAGTGCGTATGAATGCACCCTGATCTGGGAAAAGGATCCAAATAGGATTTCAAACATCCAAAAATTTTAACTCAAACATTTAGGTATTTCACCATGCTGCTATTCATTCATTCACTGATTTTTTTTGTCTTAGTTTAAAGAGATGCTAAACAAAAGGAGGCGAGCTCTACATGTATTTACATTCCAAAACTAAGCTCCCCTCACCATCCCCCAAGTCTGTCATCCCTTCACAGCTAAACAAACCGTAAAGTCTAGCCCTGCCTTGGTGAAGAGAAGCAACAAACACAGCAAGAAAGTTTGTCCCTTTTCTTCAACAACACAGAGCTAAACACCCAGAATGATGAATTCATTAGGATCCAACATTGTTTTCAATCATTTGCACACTTTATGACAAGTATGAAGCTAAACTGTGGAACGAGGACAGATCCTTTACTAGTTTGGTACTATTGTGTTCCCTCCTCTTCGTTTTTGGCCAATGGAAAGCTTCTGGCATCTTCACTACTAAATATGTCTAACAGCTTAATGCATGATAATGGTGAATTTATGATGTTAAGTACACAACGCCTAACTTCCTGAATAAGATAACTATTTTTATTTTTTATTTTACAATGCTCTTAGTCCTGTTGACACATAGAAACCTTTTGTCATCCAACAGTGATTTTATTTATGACTGTATCGATGTATGTCAAAGGTGAGTGAACTAAGCGTTGTTCATTAAGTCCACATTTGCTGGGCAAAAGGCTAAAGTAATTAATCTCTGGCTTTCTTTATTTTTAAGAGGCTCTATAGTATTATTTTGAAACGCTGTATCTTAGCAAATGACCTTAGAATCTACATAAGCAACTCAAAGTCAGTGCTTAGTAAATCAGCAGAGGAATATCCCTGCAAGTCTACCACTTGTTGGGAGGATTTCTCAAAGGCCTTCAGTGAACATATGATGAAGAATGGTCCATAAAGTTAGTGAATTCCCTCAACTTGTGAGTGTTTTTACAAATTCTCAAATTTCAAATTCAGCTATTCCACATGGTTTCAGAGTTCCAAAATTTGAAAAAAGAGATGTCAACATTACAATATGACATTTAATTTGAGTCAACATAGCCTTATACACACATACAATTGAGTCTGTCAAAAATCTAGAACAAAAGTAATATTTCTAATTGAGTTGTTATAAATTGAAAAATCAAGTATGAATTTCAGCACTGTCTACCTCCTAGACTTATAATTTCAGTTTTTCACAAAATACCTATAAAAGCATTAAACCCTTTCATCTATAGCATGCTTGGCAATTATTCTCTTCTTCTCACATCTGAAAAGCAAATTAGCAGTTCTCAAATGTGATGCTACAACACCAGTCAAGAATGTAAGCTCTGAGCTTTGTTAAAACTAGTCTGACAAAAACTAAATATATCTGTATATTTAAAATAAATATAACACCAATATTGAAAATAAACATAAAATATTATTAAACTTACTTATCAATTCAAAAATCAAGTATCTAAACTACTAAAAAGACTTTAAAAAAACACCCAGGGTGCCTCTTTCCTCCCCGTGGCATCAGGGAGGAATGCACGAGGCCCTAGACTTGCACAGGGGTAATTAGGCACCCTCCCCCACACAACAGGACTAGTGTCAGAGCAAGCCTACTGCAGCGGCCTTCTCCCTCCCACCCCACCCAGGGGTGACAAGGCCAGCCCCATGCAGTGACAGCAGACTCCAGGCAGAGCAGTAAGGAAGAATCCCCATGTCTCCTCACTAGCCTGGAATCAGCTGAGCTCTATGGAAGAACCAGAACTCTAACTTCTGTCAAGCAATGAGGAGGTGTGCTCAACAGCCGGGCACCAAGGAAGAGCAGGGAATAGACACTTCCAGCCAAGCCCGGCAGTAAATATGCAGGGCAACAGTAGAGGATGTCTACGAGAAGAAGGCTTTTAAATTCATCTGTTAAAAAAGGTTTCATAAAATAATAACCAAAATGTCTAAGATTCAGAGGAAACTCGATATCGCAAGCACTGGGAAGGAGATCTCAATGTGAATATGAAAAACAATCTAGAGACAACAACTCCAAGAAGACACAGAAGTCACTACTATCTGAAAAGGATTTTAAATCAGTCACTATAAAAATGCCTTAATGAGAATTTATAAAGATAAATGAAAAAAGAAAGAATTGGAAGAACCAAGCAAATTCTAGAACTGAATGATACAATAACTGAAATCAAAAACCAAAGTGGCAGACTCAATAGCAAAATGGAGAGAACAGGAAAGAGTCAGCACATCTGGATTTCTCCAATAGAAAAACAGAAATTACGTAACTTAGACAACAAAGAGGAAACAGGCTAAAGGCAAAGAACAGTCTCAGAAATCTGTGGGGGTGATAATAAAAGAAAAACGGGGGTGCAGTTGAAATTTTTTCTAAGAAATTAAAGATGAAATCTTCCCAAATTTTGCAAAGGTATAAACCTACAGATTCACGAAGCTTAGAGAACCTCTTAACTTTGATAAGCTTAAGGAAATCAAACTTTTCAAAAATAAAGCAAAGAAAAAGCTTGGACACAACAAGACAAGACTTCTTACCTGAAGAAGAAAAATAATTCAAATGACAGCATATTTCTCATTAGAAACCATGGAGACCAGAAAGAAGTGACAGACATTTCCAAGTGCTGACAGAAAAGATCTGTCAACCTAGAATCTTATCCTTAGTGAAAATATCCTTCAGAAATGAAGAGAAATCAGGACCTTCTCAGATAAAGGAAAACAGAAAGAATTTGTCACTAGCAGATCTACCATGAAAGAATGTCTTGAAGCAAAGTCTTTAAATAAACAACAGAAATGATAAAAGAAAGAAAATTAAATATTAGGAAGAAAGAAAAATGGAAAGAGTAAAAAACATGGATAAATATAATGGAGTTTACTTCTTTTGAAATGATTTTGTTTGATGATTGAAGCAAAATTTCTGACTCTGTCTAATGAGGTTCTCAGTGTTCTCAAATAAGAAAATAAAAAAACAAATAGATATTAGACCTTAAAAATGCAATAATGAAATTAAAAACTCATTGGGTGGGTTCAACAGCTACTTGAAGAGGTTAGAGGCTAATGCATTTGAAGACTGAACAACAGAAGTTACCCAATCTGAACAGAAAGAAATTAAACTAAAAAAAAAAGGTATTATTTAACAATAATATTATCAATGAGGAGATTAAAGAGATGGGGATGTACAGAAAGATCATCAATTGGCTATGATAGATTTTGGATTTAGTTCTAATATTAGAACACTAGATACACTTAAAGACCTTACAGATAAACACAAATGAAATCAGAAACAAAGTTAAAGTAACTCCCAGGAAGGCAGGGAAGAAACAATACAACAAAGGTAAAGAAAGAGTTAAGAAAAAAAGGAAAAAACTAATATAGAAGACGAAAGCACTATGGATGATGGAAAATAGTGGGTTACTCTAACGGGGTAGCATTGAATCTTGATTACACAGATCTACATGTGAAAAAAATATTACACAGAACTATATATACATGCTATACAAATGTCAGTTTCCTGCTTTTGATATTTTACTAGACAATATCATAAAATGTAACCATGGAGGAAACTGGGTGAAGGTATACCTGAAATTAGGTTTAAAACGTCCTGTGATTCTTAATCATTTCAAAATAACAACCAAAGACAAATAGGAAGTAAATCAATGGCAAATATAAAATATCAAGCAAGATGAAGGTCATGTTTCTTTTGTTGATTTAGGAAAAAGAATGAATGCATGACTAGTAAGTATAGAAAGTTGAATTTGCCCAGATTATTAATATTTTGAATTATATCAGACTTAGTAAAATGACAATTTTTTTTCTTTTTATTTGACAGGTAGAGTTATACACAGTGAGAGAGAGACAGAGACAGAGAGAAAAGGTCTTTTTTCCATTGGTTCACCCAAATGGCTGCTATGGCAGGAGCTATGCCGATCCAAAGCCAGGAGCCAGGTGCTTCTTCCTGGTCTCCCCTGCAGGTGCAGGGGCCTAAACACTTGGGCCATCCTCCACTGCCTTCCCAGGCCACAGCAGAGAGCTGGACTGGAAGAGGAGCCACCGGGACCAGAACCTGCTGCCCATATGGGATGCTGGCGCCACAGGTGGAGGGTTAACCAAGTGAGCCACGGCGCTGGCCCCAACAAATTTTAAAAATTGTTATGTACTATAATTTTGTCATTTTAAGGTCACTGTGCCATTAACTCAATGTACATAATTATTATGTCTTCAGAAATAAAATAATGTGTACAACTGGGATCCTAAGAAAGCCTATGCATTATTCAAGAATATTCAAGAAGAATATATTTATACTCATCAAAATTTGTAACCCTATTTTCTAACATTTAAAAGGCATATGGTTGACTAGAGCAGCAAACACCCTATTACTTAATAATCTGGATAAAGAATATGTACTGTCAAGGTAAAAATACACACATAAAAACATATACATATGTACATTTCTAGCTAATATAAATACTCAGGGAGTAAAGTATAATATATTAAATTCACAGCTTTTTGAAAAGGTCATTTAAGGAGAGAAAACTTTTTAATATGCTTCTACTAAATAAAAAAATAAACATTTCATGAACGGACTCATTATAAAGTGATACAAAAGTGATAAAAGTAGACTATGAATATATATGTGCTTATGCATATATTTATATACATTTTAAGAGATATAAATACCCTCTTTTTTAGAAAAACTAACAAAGACAATGGGAAAGAAGGTTGAGTTCACAGGCTGATTTGATATCTACAAATAAACAGGAGAACATTTTCCTGTCACTAATGGAAAAGGCCCATGGATCAAACAATCCTTTCTTTGTGAAGCAAACAGAAAGTATGGAGAGCAACTGAAAACTGAAGTTTATCCTCACCTGAGTTTTCTTATATCTGCTACAGGATATGATTATAGAGAGACAAAGGAAAAAAAGCAAACAACAGTCATATATTAAAAGCATTTCCAATGCCAAGAACAGCAAACCTAATACCATGGCTTATGAAGGAGACTCTATAAGGAAACACAGAATTTAATTCAATTTCTTAAAATTAATTGGAACCTTGAACATAAGATGTTAGATGGATAATACAGAACCTAAGGCAAATTTCTAATATCCTTGTATCATGATCACATTTTCATGAACAAGGATTTAAACATTAGAAAATGCCCTGTCCAAAAGATACGAAGTTCTTTTTGAGTGAAAAGCAATGCAAAGTGATAATTACTCTTTGTCCTTTCTCATTTTGGTGAGAAAGATCCTGTCCTTACTGGCAAGTTTGTTTGTTTGTTTGTTTTTGGTCATTATAAAATCTGATCACACCAGTGAGAACACCATTTCCCAGGGATAAATCGACAAGGAAGAGATTTTGATTATTTTAAGCTACCAGAGCACCATATTTTAAGAGCAATTAATTTCTGTGACTATTTTACTTGCTGCAAACACAAGATTTAGTAAGAATCTTCTTGGCACTTTTTCTTAGAAATATTTATAAAACTTTTCAAATTGCAGTTCTTAGTATTTCTTAACAATCCTCTTTGGCAGAAATATCATCTTCCCATTATATCTCAGCTTCCATGAAGAAGCAGAGGGCGTGAGGAGTAAGTTTCAAAAACAAACAAGAAAACACACATATATTTTCTGTACCAAGGTTACAGCCATTGTTGGAGAGGCAAATAATTTCCTATGTTGGATAATTTTCTTATAGTTTTTATTAGTAACAAAGTTAATGTTGAATTTTAGACTCATTAACTTGTTTCAACATTGTTTGAAACTGTTTAGTAACAGTTCAGTAACTGAAGTTTAGTAACTGCTCAATAAACAATTGCAGTGTGAATAAATGAAACACATATTCAGCATATTCTAGAAAGTAATGTCTCTTCCAGACACTGGAAGATCTGACGATCTGTTATGTAGCAAACTTATGAGTCTGAACATTAAATAGGGGAAAAAAGAAACTTTCTTGGGGCTAGTTAAGTGGCAGACTTCCTAATTAGCTAACAGAAGCTAACTGAGACTGTATGAGACATGAGTAGGGCTAAGGTCATCCATCACAATAAATGTTGCCTCACCCATGGTTGTCATTTGTTTTTGGAACAGTGTCTGTCCCTTCAGAATAAAGATAAGAGACCAATAAATAAGTCACATTAGGGGAAGGGACTGGGTATCTGAGAGTTGCAGCAAACAGGTGAACTGAGGTGCCAGAGTTTCTGTCAAGAAACAATCTTCTATAGTTCCTACAGACAGCTATATCTAACCACCAGCTGCAGAGTGTTCTTCTTAAGATTATAACCCAGAGGAAGTATTGTGATGCAGTAGGCTATGTCCCCACTTGGGATGTCTGCATCCCATATCTGAATGTCTGGGTTCCAGTCCTGCCTCGGCTTCCAATCCAGATTCCTGCTAATGCACACTCTGGGAGGCTGCTGAAGTATTAGGGCTCCTGCCACCCAAATGGGAGATCCAAATTGAGGTTCTGACTTCAACTGTTGTAGGCACTTGGGGAGAGAACTAGCAATGGAAGATATTTTGCCCTCTCCCTTGCCCTCACCCCCACACAATGCTCTTTCAACTAAGTAAATAAAAATAGGGCTTACTGCTGTGATGCTGTGCGTTAAGCCACTACTTGCAACACTGGGATCCCATCTCAGAGCACGAGCTCAAGCATCAAATCCTCCAATTCTGATCCAGCTCCTTGCTAAGGCACCTGGAAGGGCAGTGGCAAATGACTAAGTATTTGGGACCCTGCCATCATGAGGGAGCCAAACAGAATTCCAGGCTTCGGCTGCCGTCGCTGGGGATGTTATAGCCACTTGGGGAGTGAATCAGTGGATGGGAAACCTCTCTCTCTCTAACTCTGCCTTTCAAATAAATAAAATTAAAAAAAAAAAAAAGTAAGCATGAGTCAGATCAAAATAGTGAAGCAAATGTTGGGCCATGCTTTTGAGGTTGACAGTTTTCCATAATTTTATAATTGAAAAATTCATCTTATCATTTAACTTTTCAAGTGTTCAGTAAATAATAAATTTAAACTTGTTGATATTCATAGATGACACATAACTTAATTGATTCCCATTTAGCAAATACCATATTCTGCAGTTCAGTTAACAGTGCTGGGGAGCAGAACCTGAGGGGTTACACCTGAATTTCACTGAGGAAGCTTGAGTAATTCATATAAGGATCCTCACCATTCACAATGGTCTCCCAAGTGGCTAAGACAAGGTATGATGCAAACCGCTTTTACAAAAATTTCTAGAATAATGAGGTGTTTTTTGTTTTTTTGTTTTTTTTTTGGTGACAGGCAGAGTGGACAGTGAGAGAGAGAGAGAGACAGAGAGAAAGGTCTTCCTTTGCCGTTGGTTCACCCTCCAGTGGCTGCCACGGAAGGCGCTCTGCGGCCGGTGCACCGCGCTGATCCGATGGCAGGAGCCAGGTGCTAGGTGCTTTTTCCTGGTCTCCCATGGGGTGCAGGGCCCAAGCACTTGGGCCATCCTCCACTGCACTCCTGGGCCACAGCAGAGGGCTGGCCTAGAAGGGGGGCAACTGGTTCAGAATCCGGTGCCCCGACCGGGACTAGAACCCGGTGTGCCGGCGCCACAAGGCGGAGGATTAGCCTGTTGAGCCACGGCGCCGGCCAGAATAATGAGTTTATCATGTTTTTTTTTTTTTAATCTTTGCAGCAAGATATTCAGTACTATTGACCTTCAGCAGGATCCTATTGTCTATAAATATTATACAGCTCATTGTCTTTATCCAGTTTCCCTTGTTCACAGTGGAAGAGTGATCAAGCCAAAGACACTCAAATGAATTTTTTAAAACACCACAAACTCACTCATTTGAAATGACCAGTAAGGGAACTGTAACAACAAAATGTACTTGAGTTCATTATAAATGAGGTCATCTCACATAAATATCTTAGACTTAGTGTGTCTTAGGCTGTCTCTGTCTCCCCTAGCTGTGGTTTGTACAGCTTGTAGTCTTGACTTTTGAAGTTTATGATCTTTTAAAATCTTTTTTTTAAGATTTATTTTACTTCAAGGCATAGTGATGGGGTGGGAGGGGGTGTCTTCCATCTGCTGGTTCACTCCCTAGATGGCCACACCGGCCAGAGCTGTGCTGATCCCTAGCCAGGAGCTTCCTCTGGGTCTCCCACATGGGTGTAGGGGCCCAAGGACTTGGGCCATTTTCCACTGCTTTCCCAGGCCATAGCAGAGAGCTGGATCAGAAGTGAAGCAGCCGGGAACAGAGTCAGTGCCCGTATGGGATGCCGGCACTGCAGGCAGTGGCCTTACCGTCTACTCCACAGCACCAGACCCTCCTGCTTAATCATTTTGATTTTGTATATATCAGCTACCACATCCAACCCACCCATCTGCAGTGACAGGGGACACATTTACTCACTCCTCTTGTGGATACTCTATATGACCTACTAACCAAACACCATACACTAGCTCTTTAGGATGAACAATGAACAAACTCAACCGCTGCATTCTGGGCTAACCATTCTGAGTACAGAAATATACATTATTAATATGTATATTAAAGTACACTTACACCAGTATCAACCAGCTAGTAGTAATAAATATTTCTGTTTTTTTGAGGAGGCAATGAGAATTTACATAAATGATGATGAATTATACCAAGTTCCTTAATAGCCTTGAGTCAAAAACAACTGTTGGGGCAGGCATCTGGTATGGTGCTTAAATTGCGGCTTCAGATGCCCATGTCCTATATGGGAGCGCCTGGTTCAAGTCCCAGCTTCACTTCCAGTCCAGCTTATTGCTAATATGCACCCTGACAGGCAGCAAGTGATGGCTCAAGTATTTGGGTCCCTGCCATCCACTTAGGAGAGCAGGTGCCTGAGTTCCAGGTGCCTGGCTTAGGCCTGGCCCAGCCCCAGCTGTTATGAGCATGATGGGAAGTAAACTAGCAGATGGAAGATCTATGTTCGCCTATCTCTCTGCCTTTCAAATTAAATGAATGCTAAAGTTTAAAAATTAAATAATTTGCAATCTACTCCACAGATGTATGTATTATACTTTCACAGTCCTTTCCCAATACTAAGCCCCCCTAAACGTTTATCCCAGTGCCTCAAACCTTTTTCATTAAGTGGAGTCATTTTTCTTTTCCCATTGGAAATTCCTGTCTTCAATTCACTATCAAGAGAGCAGTAAGCCAGGCTGAAAATGTATCTATAGTTTCTACCTTCCTGACACAGTCTGTTTGTTTCTTTAGATTTTATCAACATGTTGAGCTGATTTTTTTTTTCTCATTAAACTTTGTTTTAATGGGCCTCAAAATTCTGTAACAGATTTTTGGCCAAGTTGTTTCCATTAAAAAGTACTGATTTTAGAAGCTAATAACTTAAAACTGCCACACACACCAAAAAAACCCAAATGATCCACAAAACAGACTGCTCTTCTTCTGAAGGTTTTATGATACATTATCACTGCCCAGTCTTTTACCATTAAACTTAAATGGCTAATTGAGACAAACAGTTCCGCCGATTAAGACTGGGGTGGAAGGTCTTAGGGGTAATATTCATTTAGCCTTCTGAGCTTTCTGGGCAGACTTGGTGACCTCCTTGTCCGTCCGCTGCTTTGATCACACCCACAGCAAGTGTCTCATATCATACACAGCAAAACGATCCAGAGGAGGACCCAGAGAAGCTCTCAACACACATGGGCTTGCCAGGAACCATATCAACAACAGCAACATCACCAGATTTCCAGAATTGAAGGCCACATTCCAGCTTCTTCCAGATGTTGAATTGATTTTAAAATTCCATATTGCCTAGCACTTAAGTGGTACTCAATCCATTGAAGGCAAAGAGCAGGACTAGATCTTTCTGGATAAAGTGAGTGTAGGCAAACAGAACTATTAAGTATTTATGGGGAGGTCAGTGTTTGTGGTGCAGTAGTGACGCCAGCATCCCTTATCAGAATGCTGGTTCAAGTCCACTTCCAGTCCAGCTTCCTGCTAATGCACCTGGGAAGGCAGTGGAAGATGGTGTGAGTTCCCTTGCTTGCTCTGTCTCTTTCTCCTCTTCCTTTCAAATAAATTAATATTTAAAAAATTATGTATATTATTTATGTATATAAACATTTTATGTATGTAAACAACGATCAAATTTTAAAATGTCCATTTCACTCCAATACATTTCATTTTTGGTACAGCCCTTGTCTCTAGTGTTGAGGAACAGTGTTTTTTTCTTCATACTACTTGTTGAATTTTTTACTCAGTGTAGAATTAACCATATGAGTAAAAGTAAACTGAAAGTAAATCTTTCTAAAAATTCAGAGTGGGAATAGGAGAGAGAGGAGAAAGAAGGGTTGGAGCATGGGAGGGAAGTATCACCATGTTCCTAAATCTGTATATATGAAATACATGAAATTTGTATACCTTAAATAAAATCTAAAAAAAAATAAAAAGAATTTGAGTTGTCCAAAAAAATTTAAAAATAAAAAATAATTTATGGGATAGAAAGTAGGCTGCATGAAATAGTTGTTTCAAATTATAGTATTTTTAGTCAGACTGCTCAGAATCAAACTCAGCTCCATCTCTTACTTGCTATATAATGTCAAGCATTTTCCTTCAGGAATTTTCTGCTACGTAAGATAGGGATAATAATAGTAACTATTTAATTAGGTTCTCAGGATTAAATGAAAATATGTTTGTTAAGAGATTGGCACATGGTCTAGAAAAATATATAAATATATTTAGATTGATTTGTTGCTTTGACAGGCAGAGGGTTGGAATGAGAGCAAGAGACAGGCAGAGACAGAGAGCTATCGACCATCCACCAATTCACTCCCCCAAATGGCCACAAAAGCCATGCATGGGCCAGGTTGAAGCCAGGAGCCTGGAACTCCATCTGGGTCACCCATGGGATTGGCAGGAACTCAAATGGATTAGCAGGAAGCGGACTCTTATCAACACTCTGATACGGGATGCCAGTGTTTTAAGTGGTGGCTTAATCTTCTGTGCCACAACTCCAGGACCAGAAAATATTTAATATATAAAAGCATTTACAACCACCACCATCCCACCTAAAGAAACACAGCAAAGAGAAGTCACAACCCAACTCTCAGAGTTTTCAGTGGCAATTTGGAAGTATCAGAAATCCTCACTAGGCCGGCGCTACGGCTCACTAGGCTAATCCTCCACCTGCAGCACTGGCACCCTGGGTTCTAGTCCCGGTTGGGGCGCCAGTCCTGTCCTGGTTGCTTCTCTTCCAGTCCAGCTCTCTGCTGTGGCCCGGGAGGGCAGTGGAGGATGGCCCAAGTGCTTGGACTCTGCACCCGCATGGGAGACCAGGAGGAAGCACCTGGCTCCTGGCTTCGGATTGGTGCAGCGCCGGCCGTAGCAGCCATTGGTGTGTGTGTGTGTGTGTGTGTGTGTGTGTGTGGAAGGAAGGAAGGAAGGAAGGAAGGAAGGAAGGAAGGAAGGAAGGAAGGAAGGAAGGAAGGAAGGAAGACCTTTCTCTCTCTAACTCTGCCTGTCCAAAGAAAACAAAATTTTCTTCACCAAAATAAACTTCTCTTCAATTCTATTTTTTCTACAACCTTTTAAAAAATACTTATTTGAAAGGCAGAGTGGCAGTGAGAGAGAAAGCAAGAGACAGAAAGAGAAACAGGGAGATATTCCATCTGCCCGTCTACTCCCCAAATGACCACAACAGCTATCTGGGTCTCCTACCTGGGTGGCAGGGGCCCATATACATGGGCCATCTTCCGCTGCCTTCCCAGATACATTAGCAGGGAGCTGGGTCAGAAGTGGAGCAGCTGAGATTCCAACCATCTTCTGATATGGGATTCCAGCATCATAAATAGCAGCTTAACCTGCTGTACCACAACACCAGCCCCAGCTATCATTTCTTAATGAGAATGTGCATCAACAAAAACATAGGCAGAACATCAGCTTGGAATACAGAAGAGCATTTTCAATGGTATGCCTTTGGCTTTTAAAAAAACTTGAAAACATCAAAACAAAGGGATGTGATAGGGAGGGACTGACACATGTGAGAATGGTATCTGAAGCTGGACATACAAAGATCTGAAGGAAGACAATTCCAGAAAGAATCAGATACATAAGGCAGAAACAAACTTGACTTATGCAAAGAATAGAGAGAAAAATGGTGTGATGGGAAAATAGGCAAAGAAGCTGAAAGCACATTATATTAAACATCACACTTGGAGACATCACACTGTAGAGACGATGTGCATCCTTCAAATGGGCTGCAGCAAGATTATGCCAAGACAAGAGCAGAAGAATGATCCTCCACCCAGGGAAAGGGTGAAGAATGCTTAAAATGGAAGTAAAATCAGTTCTAATATTTGAAAGATACAAAGTGCTTGAAATGCCATGATGGATAAGAAGAAGACTGGGAAGAAACGATGTAAAAAGATGAGCATGATTCTCATCAACACGCTGAATTTAAGAGGAGGTCACACAGAGGAGCCACACGGAAAACCCTTTGAGTGCTCAGATCTACAGATGTGGCAGCTACCCCATCCGGATGGTCCACATAAACGTGGTATGATGGAGAAATTCCCCATCAAGGAGTCCCAAATTGGCCCTGGGATCCTAAGACGATGGTGAGAACACGTGACTGACCCTAATGTTCACAAAGGTTTAAGTTTTACTACTGAACCATTCATAGCGAGAAGAAGGTATTGTGTCACACGAAGAATTTTCCAATAATCACAAGTTACTTATTCAAACAGACATTTAAGACTATCTAGACAAAAATGAATACCTGTAAACCCCTCTTATGCACCACTTGGGAAAGATAACCCGACGCTCAGGCCATTAAGGTAATGCCATCTGGTTCCTGGAGCCACCAGCTCACATGTCATCTTGGCCACTTGTTCCAAGCAGATGAATGGACTACATTCTTGTTCAACATGCGCAGATTTTGGAAGAGGGCTTAAGAAAACATTCAAGTTTTATCTTGTACAGGGACATTGTAGATAGAGCACATGGCACTTCTGAGAAAAGAGGATTGTCCTAGCCTAGATAACATCAGCCAAGCTCTAGAGGCAGTATCTTGGGGGTAACATACCATGTGACCTGTTGTTTTGTGGAACTGTTCAGTTGAGAAAGAGCTACATCACTGAAAGGCCCTTTGGAATGTGCCCCATTGCTCCATAAAACCAACTCCAAAATATACCACCATTCACGCAATTGACGTTGACAGAGCTCTCTTTCGATCCAGATTTTGCAAAAATGCAAAACCTAAATGGATTTTTCCGCTACAAGACACCACTCACATCCCTCAATACAGGCATTAGGTTTATAATCCCAATTACAAAGCTTAACTTTTTTTGATAGTCAAAAATATAAATTCTGGGACCAGTGCTGTGGTATAGCTGGTAAAGTTGCCACCCGTGGTGCTGGATTCCTGTATGGGCGTTGCTTCCAGTGCTGGCTGCTCAACTTCCGATCCAGCTCCCCTGCTAATGTGCCTGGGAAAACAGAGGAAGATGGTCCAAGTCCTTGGGCTGCTACACCCATGTGGGAGACCTGGAAGAAGCTCCTGGATTCTGGTTTGCATCCATTTGGGGAGTGATCAGGTGGATGTGATTTCTCTGTCTCTGTCTCTCTCTCTCTCACTCTGCCTTTCAAATACATAAATAAATATTTTAAAAATTGCAAATTCTTTGTTTAAAAAAACATTCTATTTTCTGGGTTGTTCAAATAGATTGAATTGAAAATTTCGTTGACTTTTACTTGCTAGCATTATTTGAATTCAGGTAGTATGTCTGTATACCTGCACAATACACATAGGTTTTTTTTTCATGCATGTGTAACTTTGAATTTACACTTGTATCAGATAAAAATACTGTATCAAATGGTGCTTGGAAAATGTTTATTTAACAATTGAAAATAATTTAAAACCTTTTGGATTTTGTGGATATTTTGTTAAGAAAATACTAAAGAAATTGAGACAGAGCTGTGACATAGCAGGTAAAGCTACCACCTGCAGCATCGGCATCTCATACGGGCTCTGGTTAGAGTCACAGATGCTCCACTTCCAATCCAGTTCTCTGCTAATGCACTTGGGAAAGCAGCTGAGGCAGGCCCAAGTGCTTGGGCCCCTGACTCCTGGCTTTGGATCAGCTCAGCTCCGGTCATTGCAGCCATTTGGGGAGTGAACCAGCGGATGGAAGACCTCTCTGTCTCTCTCTCTCTCTGTAACTCTGTCTTTAAGATAAGTAAAATGAATCTTTAAAAAACAAAGTTTATTTATTTGAATGTCAGACCTACAGAGAGAGAGGGAGAAAAAGAGAGAAATCTTCCATTTGCTGGCTTACTCTCCAGATGGCCACAACAACTGGGGCTGGGCTGAAGCCAGGAGCCTGGAGATTCCTCTGGGTCTTCCACATGGTTGGCAGGGGACCAGGTACCTGGATCACACACAGGCTACTGGTGTTGCAGGCAGTAGCTTTACCCACCACACCACAACTCTGGCCCCAGGATGATTTATTGTTAAAGGATTCATCCTATATAAGGAAGAGTATAATTTCTTGTTTTGCAACTTTTATAATTATAATTAAGAAGTAAAACTGAGGGGATTATAAATGTCTTATAAACAAATTATTTATCAGAAATTGGTATATTCTTAGGTCACTGAAAATTCCATGCTTTAAAACTGTTTGGGGGCAGAGAGAGACAGAGAGTACACAGTGAAGTGCTCCCATTTGCTGGTTCACTCTCCAGATGCCTGTGGTGCCCCATGTTGGGCCAGGCTGCAGGAAGGAACTGGAAACACAATCCTGGTCTTCCTGGATAGATGTGATCACTGGAGCTGGGTTCTTAGCAGGGACTCAACTACTCGAACCCTCGCTTCTGCCTCCCAAGGGTCTGCCTGAACATGAAGGTGGAATTGGGACCTGGAGCTGGGACACACGCCGAGGCACTCCGATATGGGACGCGGCAGTTTAACAGCAAGGCCGAAAACCCACCCCACATTCTAGTATTTTAAATGATATTGAGCCTTCTAAGCCACAAAAAAGAAAAATAAACACAAAATTGAAAATTTTTTATCCCTGATGTATAACACACTATTTTTTTTCAACTTCAGTGTTCTCTTCAAGTACCAAACTTGTATTTCTCAAATATTTCAAAGAAATAAACATTTGAAAGTACACATTTATGAAATTGCAAGGATCGTTATACTTTCTACATTTTTAATGTAAGATACACTGAACTTAGAAATATTTCTCCAAATAAAGGTTTACATGCTTTTCTAAGAAAATGAGGGTCAATTTAATAAATATTTATATGAATGAAACATTAAAAAGTAATAATTCATTTTTCAGCCATACAAATGAAAGATAATCTCTCCACGACACTACAAACCAAAGACTAAACCAAGATATTTCAAAGATTTTACTATATTTGACCTAGAACTCTTGGCAACCATTGAGAACCTCAGCACAATTATATTTAGCAACAAGATGCTGAAGTACACTTGAAAATTGATGACCACTGAAAATCTTTTGTATTTATTTACATTGAATTTGTTATAATCTTAAAAATATCATATTTGCAACTCAAGGGGACATCATACTATATGAATAAACTGAAATAAACCTATCATTTATTCCCATTGCTTCTCAGCAGCAATACAAACATTTTAATCAGAAGCTTTCCAAATTTTGCAAACATTATAAGGCCTTTCATCAAGGAATTAAATTATCCACCCTAATCCTCAAACTATTACAAATCTTAGAAATAATATTTTATACAATAATCCATTTTAATTGAAACCTAGAATTTCAAATCCATCACACTTTGGTAGCTAACTGGATATCTTATATATGTAATTAATTTAATACCCAACAATTTATGAATGATTACCACACTAGATATTTTAATGAGAGCACATATAAAGTTCTCATTATGACTGTAATGATATTGCTATAATTCCTAAAGAGTTTTTGATTGTTTATAACTTGCTCAGAGAGATCAGGAAAACTGTATTTTATCCAAATATTATGCACAGCAATAATGGCGTAATGAAGGCATAAGATTCTCCTAGCATAATCTGATTCTCTGCAGAGCAGATGTAGTTAGTACTTAGCAGTCTAGACTAATTATAAACAGACTTATTTTAAAGTATATTTTTACCAATACTCTTGTGATGGCATGGCAAATGATTTCCAAATTGACAACTCAAATGTCTCAAGATGATTTTAAGTTTACTTGATTAAAATGATAAACTGTTAAGATGTATGTAAAATACCTAGCAGAATTATTCCAAAAACTTGGTTCCACAAGAGTCCATCAAAACTCATGAATAAACCTTCAATTAAGTCATTGAAAAAACCAAAATACATTATAGGCAACTGAATTATTAAATACTAGAGTGAACCAAAATGGAAATTATATAAACAAGACTTCCATTTTTTGCCATTTCACTCCATGAATTTACATGTGAGATTAAGTGTTAAATCAACATTCATACATCTATACTTGTCTTATTTTTAAAAGAGAGAGAGAGAGAGAGCGTGCACGAGCCAGAGAACACTCACAGATGGGCAGTGGTAGACAATCATCATCATTGCCATAGAGTCATATCCCATTTCTAAACTATAAATGCATTAGGGAAAAATCAAAACTTTCATTATAGTCACACAAAGCAAGCACTGAACTCTTCTTCCATGCCTAGAGCATGCTCTGAGAGGCAATGAATTTCTTTGTACCCACCATAAAACCCTACGATTACTAGAGATTGCAAGAGATCAACCTTTAGGTCCCTGGGAGTCCAGAAATCATTATGGCAGGGAAGAAGGATCACTCACCCAGCCCTCCCTCCCACACATCTACTCATCCACCAATTCCACTCATTCACCCAGGCATCTACCTACCCAACCAAAAACACCCAGCATTTATAGGATCCTACACTATGTGGTGGGGACAGGAAGGCAACCCTAGTCTTTAAGATTACAGTTTTAAAGAGAGGAGAAACACCTGAAAGGTTAGTTGATGAAAATAACAATTGAGAAGAGGAAAGGAAAGAAAATTGAAATCACAGTAGGGAAGAACAAAAATGTAAGTGAGATCGTATACACATTCTAAGACAAAATATTCAGCTTCATGTGTGTTAACTTTCCGTCACTCATTTACCTTTTGGATGGGAGGTTTCTACTGAACACAGTGCAAAAGGATGGGCAGAAAGGAGGACTGCACAATTCTTTGCAATACAAAGAAACTACTATATACAGTTAGGAACGAACAGAAATTTAGTTTGAAAACTATGCTTGTTTTCAAACTTTCGTATTTCAATATTCTCCTGCCCACAGGAGAAGACACCATAGAAGATCACAAACTGTACATGCAAAATTGGAGAAGTAATGGTTGAAATTATAATCCATTTATTCCAATTCCACCAAGAAGCACAGATAAATTAGGGAGTTTAACTCATTCGACAAACATCATGTCTTGCCTTATGTTTATTCTCCCTTGAGTCAAAGACAAGCTCTGACAAAATTCAAATTTTTGTTGTCTCATATTTTATCTTTACATTTCATCATGCATTAAAGTCCTATTTGGATTTGTCTGGCACCAATGCTACATCATTCCTGGCTAATGGCATCTGGCAGATAGTAATCAGGCTTTTAAAGTGACCAGGGGTGTATCAGCAATTCACTGCCCCTCTCTTAATAACACAAAGTTAATATTTAAACAAATGAATTCTAACACACCTAAAGTTCCATTAGGATAGAAAAATTAAATTTCAGATCTAACAACATAGGAACAATAGGATCTTGAGAATAAAGCTATAATTTTCAGAGAGAATGTTTACATTATTTATTAGAAAATTATCCTTTTGAAGTTTTCTGGATGAAATACGTGCAGCTGAAAGCTTCGATTCTATGTCCATGGTTCCCACAAAGCATGAACAAGGCTTGGGAAGCAGTGATTTAATGAGATTCATCAGTACAGACATGGTAACTGCATGTACAAGGGTTTTAAAATCTTGAGAGCCAAACACAGTTTACACCATGTCCAGGAGTATCAGGATTATAATGAAACTTTGTAACTGCTTCAAACTACCTATGGAAGATGGAAAATATCTTTGAAAAAAATTTTGGGTGCCATGAAGGTAACAAGAAAAGGAGGGCAGAGGGAGAATCATGTGTAAATCACACTGGGAAATTGCTCTAAAACTTCTCTAAAATGCACCAGAATCTGACTGTCAGATAGTGATGATAGGCTCTCCCAGAAAGAAGGCTAACAGTAAGGATCTGTGTTTGTTTTTACTTTGTAACTCCTATTGTCTAAGCCAGATTCTCCTAAGGACCTCCTTGTGTTCCAACCACTGCATCACTGCCAGCCAGTGTAGAGCAGAGTTGGTCATTCCTTTGCTGAAGTCAGCCAAGAGAATATTCTATTGGACAAAGTAGAATACGCCTCAAAGGGTTGGAAGCCAAGGGAAAAACTGAGACACATACGAGACAATAATATATAAACCAATTAACTTTGCCTCTGAGGGAAACAATCTTCACTTTCATCAAACTGTGTATTATCTGGCAATATAAATTGCAAATCTATTTATAGAATAGTCAGGCTAAATCTTTTATTACTAAAACAGAAGTAGTAAGGGTCAAAGAATGAAAAATCCTAGGAAACATATTTTTTCCAAAGGCCATTTAATATGATTTTGATACAGATTACTTTCTTGTCAATGATTCTTTTGTCTTTCTTAAAACTACATCTGCACAACAACTAGGTCATTTTTAGAGTCAACTACAACATTGCCTATAAATTTAATTTAACATCATATTATCTATAACTATCATAAACAGGAGGCAGGTGTGACCTTATTGTCAAGCTAGAGAGACTGAACACCGGATGGATGGGTTAATTGACTTGCTCCAGGCTAGATACAAGGCCTGAGTTGACTACAAGCCCCATAGGAGCCACAAGTATGACCTGGCTATTAAAATATTATTACAATCATATGCTCTTTAAGTAGTAGTCATTTCAAAATAGGCAACAGCCCCATTCACTGCACAGTGTACCATTCAATCCTTCTTTGAAGAAATTATTAAAGCTCTGGATAGCATAATCTGAACAGTTCCCAATAGAAACACAGAGCATCCTAAGAGGGCACCAGAGATCCACAGCCTAGAAACTCTCAATAAGGGAATTAGAAATGATTTGCCAGGGCTGGCACTATGGCACCAGCATCCCATATGGGCACCAGTTTATGTTCTGGCTGCTTCTCTCCCAATCCAACTCTCAGCTTATGGTCTAGGAAAGCAGTGTTAGATTCTCCAGTGCCCCTGCACCCACATGGGAGAACCAGAGCAGCTCCTGGCTCCTGATCAGCTCAGCTCTGGCTGTTGTGGTCATTTAGCGAGTGAACCAGCGGAGGGAAGAACTTTCTGTCTCTCCCTCTATCTGTGATTCTACCTCTCAAATAAATAAATATATATCTTTTTAAAAAAATTATTTGCTGAGGGGACAGTTAGAGAAAGAACTGAATAGCTGTATCTAAACATTCAAAGGACTGCCTGGTGAATCCCCCAATCATTGACTGTTCCACTAGGAAAGTAAAGGGATGAAGGGTTTCGGTTTGCTCGTTTTTAAATGCAGTGACAGCTACCAGAAAAGAGTGCTATCCTTCCTAATCTAGTCTGCTTCTTACCATGAAACTGTTCTATTCTGCTGTCAGCTTCTTGGTTCAACAGACTCCTAAATTGGGAAGATAGATGAGAGACCGCACATGCAAGAACCCTGTTTTGGGCTGTTTAATGTGGCTACAACCGAATAACTGAGACAGGGTCATTTATAAGAAAAGAAAGAAATTTATTTCTTACAGTGGTGGAGGTTGGGAGGTCTACCAGCATGGCTTTGGCATCTGATGAGGGTCTTCTTGAGGCATCTCAGCCT
The DNA here is from genome assembly GCA_949820135.1 of Sylvilagus floridanus. Classification (NCBI taxonomy): domain Eukaryota; kingdom Metazoa; phylum Chordata; class Mammalia; order Lagomorpha; family Leporidae; genus Sylvilagus; species Sylvilagus floridanus. The sequence goes on along the minus strand of OX463246.1, from coordinate 61,625,905 downwards.
GGTGGAGGGTACCACGTGGCAAGACAGAGCACAGATGACAGTGCAGGTCTCTCCTCTTCTTACAGGCACTAGTGCCATCAGAGGGGCAACTTCATGACCTCATCCAATCCTAATCACCTCCCAAAGGTCTTATCTCCAAACCCCATTAATATATCAATTTGGCACTTAAGTATCTCACATATGAACTTCTGTAGGACACATTCACACCATAGAAATCCCTTATAAATGTAAGATTCTCTTACCAAGTGTCACGGAATTAGGCAGAGAAGGAGCCAAAATGAGAAGCCAGTTCTAGGCAGATTAGTTCCCCCTTCTTCCTTTAACATCTGTGCTCCTGGAATGCTGCATTTCCAGGTCTCCAGTTTGTCCATGCTGAACCACTTCACAGAATGTCCAGAACTCTCTTTCTAATAGAGGTGACGCTATAAATTTGCTTAAAAAACATGACAGCTCCTCTTTCTCCCTAGGACAAAGCTCAATCTGTCTTAAGAGACATATTTTGGTCTCCATCCCTGGGTCTACACAGTCGCCGATCACTCTTTCCTAACTTCCCTAACTTTTTCTAACTTTGCTAATTCCCCATGCTTTGGTATTCCACAAGGTGACAACAGGTCTAGTAGCTCTATCTCCAGGCTATTCTCCCAATTTCAAAAAGGCAACTTGGTTGCCTCTTTTCCACATGGAATTCTATATAAATTTTCATTAAAAAAAAAAAAAAAGAATTAGCTTAAGAAAAGCCACTGCTCTAGATCAAGAGAATGTCATGGTATGTCTGGCAGCACTGTTCGCTATACACTTCCGTGCCTTCCTGCCTTTACACAGCTTCCTCGTCCCTCTTAGCAAATGCGTGTCTACCCTTAGGGCCTGGAATAAACCTGCAACCAACCTCCTTTGTGAAGGCTTCTTCAGTTCAATAGCCTGATTTACCTGCTCTTCTCTGCTCCCATTCTACATCCATCTCTTGTCTGGCATTTCATGCCTCACAAAATAGCTAATATTGGGCAACTGCATATTTCCCAAAGACAATTAGCTTTCCAGGACTAGTGGTATTTTGGTTTATATTTTTATCTCCCACTGTTTTGGAAATAGTAGACTCTCAATAAAGATGTGAATGAACGCTAATCACTGATTTTCAGCCTGTAATCTCTGGCATTCTATGACTTTGCTCAGGATGGAAATGAAGTTTGAACAGCAAGTACAGTAATATTTTCTTTATATTTTTAAGTCATATCATTCATAATCCTTGAATTGGAAATACGAGTTTGTGATCAAGAAGAGAGGGAAAGGATGGAAGCTTCCTTTAGGAAGTAATCTCCATAGACATGATGACAGAAGTCATGAAAACAGTTTCCTAATTACACTGTCAACTCGAAATATCTTTTTCCAAATCTAGCAAATAGATTTCTGTTTGTCTACAGACACTGCACTTCCACCGCAGGGGAAGAGAACATTTACTACCATGGGCTAGGTAGGTACTGAAAGGCATAGGACATGTATCTTTTCTTATGACAGTGAGAGAGAGAGAGACAGAGAGAAAGGTCTTCCTTTGCCGTTGGTTCACCCTCTATTGACCGCCGCAGCCAGTGCGCTGTGGCCGGCACTGATCCGAAGGCAGGAGCCAGGTGCTTCTTCTGGTCTCCCATGGGGTGCAGGACCCAAGGAATAGGCCATCCTCCACTGCACTCCTGGGCCACAGCAGAGAGCTGGGCTGAAAGAGGGGCAACTGGGACAGAATCCGGCGCCCCAATCGGGACTAGAACCCCGGGGTGCTGGCGCTGCAGACGAGGATTAGCCTAGTGAGCCTCGGTGCCGGCCAGGACACATATCCTTTAATGTTACACAGCACTGCAAATAACATTGGCCTGTTATTTCCACCATATAAACGATTATTGTGAAGCTTGGAACCATTACAATTATTCAATGAAGTAATACCAGTAAATTCAGTATTGTCACTTCTATTGCAACTGAACTACTGGCCTATTCACCTATTTATTTACCCATGGGTTCCATTTATTAATTTGTTCATGAAATTTATTAAGTTCCTAAGATGTGCCTTTAGCATATTAAAGTTTCCTGCAAGTACATGACTTAGATAGATTAAAAATAAGTAATTTCCAATTCCAAGCTACTTTGATTTTGAATTTAGAAGCAGATTATCATTTAAATCAGGACACATTCTGAATTCAAAACAAGATAAAAGTGCTATTTTTAGAGAAATAAACACTGGATCCCTGCTATATTTTATTTTCCTATGACTTTTTAGAAAATATATATTTATTTGCAAGGCAGAGTTAGAAAGAGAGAGAGAGAGACAGAGACAGAGACAAAGACAGAGACGATTCTCCATCTAGTGGTTCCCCCGCTAAATGGCCGCAGACTGGGGTTAGGCCAGTCAGAAGGCTGGAACTCCATTTAGGTTTCCTACATGGGTGGCAAGAACCCAGGTACCTGGATCATCCTCTGTTGCCTTCCCAGGTACATTAGCAAGAAGCTAAATTGGAAGTGAGGCATCTGGGACATGAACTGATGCTCATATGGGATACCAGCAGGAGGAGGCCTAAACCTGCTACACCACAACACCAGCCTCTACATTTTATTTTAGACAATAATGTACTCCAAATAGGAACGCTGCTACTCAGATCATTTTCTTGAACTTTAATTAAATGTAGTATTATTAATGCTTTTAAATACTGGTCTGTTTATCTTGTTGTAAAAATCTTTTTTTTTTTTTTTTTTGACAGGCAGAGTGGACAGTGAGAGAGAGAGACAGAGAGAAAGGTCTTCCTTTGCCATTGGTTCACCCTCCAATGGCCGCCGCGGACGGCGCGCTGCAGCCGGCGCACCGCGATCGTCCGATGGCAGGAGCCAGGAGCTTTTTCCTGGTCTCCCCATGGGGTGCAGGGCCCAAGCACTTGGGCCATCCTCCACTGCACTCCCGGGCCACAGCAGAGGGCTGGCCTGGAAGAGGGGCAATCTTTACCATGAAATTTTTAAACTCTACAGATAGTAGCTGATTTCACATAACAAAAAAGTCCACAATTTCAAATTTCAATTGCTTTTAATTAGACATAATTTTATTTTAAAGTATTTTTTAACAAATTTAGGACAATTTTGGATTTAAGATTTCCTTTTGTATTTTGTTTGTTTTAAAGTGTACCTCTCTGGCCAAATTTCAGACTCAGAACACAATTTAGAAGTTTCCTCAATTCAGAACAATTACAGCAAACCCAGTTATATCACTCCCTGTTAGCTCAAGGATTTGGATATACCAAAAATTACATCATGTTCCTGGAAATGTAACTGATCAAAAATAGGCAAAGCCTGATTCACTATACCTTGCCTGCACTGATATTCCCTACCAAACACTGGTATGATAAAGTAGTTATCTGGATATAAAACACAAAGCATAGTTTGAATAAGTAGATCATCATTCATGGTAACTATAGTTGGATAACAAAACGATTGTTTGAAAGACTAAACAGTGGGGCTGAAGAATAGTGGGAGACCCAGAAGAAGCTCCTGGCTGCGGCCAACTGGGGAGTGAACCATCAGATGGAAGACCTCTCTCTTTCTTTTTCTGCCTCTCCTCTCTCTGTGTAAATCAGACTTTCAAATAAATGAATAAATCATTGGAAAAAAAAAAAAACCTCCTCTAAATGTGTCCAGCTGAACTCCAAAATTCTAAAGATTTTAGTTTTGTGCTCTACCCACTTATTGCAGGTGTTTAAATGTGGTTTGATGCACACTCTATCAGATACTTTGTTTAAACAGTATATGATAGTAATTTTATTGTATGTCAAAGGGAGAACTTTTGTAAGAAGGCAATAATTTAACTTAACCATTTCTTGATATTTCTCATTAAGATAACAAAAGCCAACCCATGGCAAGGAAATGCTCAAAACAAAATTTTTTTTGAAAAAAAGCTCCCTTCAATTTCCATAGTTTTCTCTTTCTGTCCTACTCTGCTGATACTTCCTGTGTTTACCTGTGGCTGACTCCTCTCCTCATTCAAGGATACCCACTAGAATAAGATTCCATCTGTAATAAAAAGAACCACTCAAATTATCTAAATTTTCACATAATTCAGTGTTCCATGGAGACTGAGAATAAACAGATCTGGAAAGAAAGAGTATTCCAAAGTCATGTTCTTACTGAGTAGCTCCTACGTAGTCTCATGAAGGAAAGAAAAAAGTAAGTGTGGTTCTTGCCAATGAGGAACACATGACTCGCTTAAAATAGGATAAAGGTGTTTTAAAAATAATTTTAAAAAGGGCAAGACACATAACAGCTTGAAGAAAAAATAGGAAAGATCTAGATATTAGATGATTAATTATCATACCAATGGCACAGGCAATGCAGTGTTTTAGGATTTGGAGGAGAAAAAGATGCTAGAACAACTAGTCAAAAAAAGTTATAGGAATGATGATATTGACTTTAATTTAAAAAAATTGTTAAAGATTTATTTATTTGTTTGAAAGGCAGAGTCACAGACAAAAATGGAGAGAGAGAGAAAGAGAGAGAGAGAGAGAGAGAGAGAGAAGGAGAGAGAGAAGGAGAGAGAGAGATATTAGTGAGAAAAACATTCCATTTGCTAGTTCACTCCCCAAGTGGCAACAATGGCTGGGGTTGGGTAAGGCTGAAGCCAGGAGCCTAGAACACCATCCAGGTCTCCACATAGGTGCCAGGGCCCAAACACTCAGGCCATCACCTGCTGCTTTACCAGGAGCATTTAGCATGGAGCTAGATGGAAGTCAGGACTCAAACCTGTGCTCCGATATGAGATCACCAGGGTCACAAGTGGCAGCTTAACCTGCTAGACTACAATGTTGCACTGACTTCATTGATTTTAAAGAACGATTACACTCAGGTAAGTGGATGAAGGCAGAAGGCCTTCATAGCAGTAGCTTCATAGCAGAAGCTCCATAGCAGTAAATACCTAAGGCCTATTTGGGAATGGTAAATAAGCCAGTCTGGCTGCAAGAGAGCTTGGTTAGGAGAGGAATGGTCGGCTCCGACAGCACAGCAGGCTGAAGCCTGAGTATGGAATGCCTGGAGATCTATGTCCCGGTGTGCACAGCGCATTACACAGACACTGTCACGTTTGCCTCAGGAACCCGCAGAACCAGGTACTTGGATCAGGGGTCTCAATGGGCTGAGAAGACTTACTCATTTAGTGAAGGAGCCAAAATTCAACCTCCGATTCTCTGGCTCACAAAGTTAGGTGCTCTTGGCAGTGGGAGCACAGCAACTTGTTGAATGAGTGGATGATATGAAAAATGTAGTATTATAGGAAATACACTGTAGCTAGCCAGTATTAAGGGATTGTATCAAACAGAACTGTCAGGAAGTTGTACTTAAAGGTTCAGAAACGCAGGGGAGCTTGATAGTTCACGTAAGTGGAAGTCACCAGCAGGGTTAGGCCAAACATCAGGAAATCAGTATCTCAGCCATGATCTGCTATGGGCGCTGCATGCTTGACCTTTGCCCGCTCCATGGTGGATGTGGTGACTGGACAGGGAGCAGAGAAGGGGGACAGCAGCGTAACCACCACATCTTTGTATAAAAGCTCAGGCAAGGAGGGATGACTGAGAGTAACAGTACAGCTGAATTATAAAAATCTGTGGAGGCAGCAGGACATCAAAGGACAAGCAAAGGAGGACAAGCAAAGGAGTTTCTGTTTTCGCAAGATAATGGAAAAGGACTGCTGCAAAGGCACCAGTTATTCATGGCAGCCAGTAAACACTGAAGGCAAACGAAAGCCCGGAGATAAGATAAATTTCTTCCATGACAGAAGCCCGTAGAAATGACATGGATCACACATTTAATTACGTTATCCTAAGTTAATCTATTATCATGCAGTTTACAATTTTGTTTATATAAGCATTATTTATCATTCTAATGCTAAAACAATTTCCAAATTTATTCTACATCTTTCTCTAATGGTTTGCGTATCTTGTTGTTAGCAATCACCTTGAAAGAGATGATTTCAGTTTTGTCTCCCATATGCTTTTACAGAATATTACTTTGAAACCCAATTATGTTTCATCAAAATTCCATATTTCATCATGTCTGTGTTCTTTTTTTCTCTGAGTCTTCCCTAAAGGGACCATCAGCCTATTACAAGGGTGAGTGTGCAATGGGGAAAAGGAACTGGTCAGGCCCTCAGGGAACTGTTGGATACTGATTCTGAATTGACGTTAATTCCAAGAGACCTAAAACATCACTGTGTTTCAACAGTCAGAACAGAGACTTAGAGAGGTGAGGTGGTCAGTGCAGTTTTAGCTCAAGTCAGCCCCACATTGCATCCAGTGGATCTCTGAACCATTTTTCTAGTTCTAAAATGCAAAATTGCAATAGACATACTCAACAAATGGTAGATTCCCCATATTCTTGGGAATAGAAACTCTTGTATTCTCTCTGCTATTTTATGTGCTTAAACTTGAATATTTACTCTGTTCAGATCTAGTTCCTTAATTCTATACATAATATATACTTAAGAGAATACTTAAGATATTTAAATATTTTTAAATAATATGCTCATAGTTTTGGCATACTGAAGAAAGTGAGTGTTCCTTTTTTTTTCTTGAAAGATTTATTTATTCAAAAGTCAGAGTTACAGAAGGAGGGGGAGAGACAGAGTGAAAACTTCCTTCTTCTGTCTGGTTCACTCCTCAGATGGCAGCAATGGACAGCACTGGGCCAGGTGGGCCAGGTCAAAGCCAGGAGCTTCATCTGGGTCTCCCACATGAGTGACAGGGGCCCAATCACTGGGGCCATTTTCCACTGCCTTTCCCAGGACATAGCAACTAAAAGCTAATTCAATTAGATTCACCAATGGTAGATAAACCATTTGATAAAACACAGATTTTTTTAGGACTTAGTCTATATTTGTAAATACAAAAGATTTATTTATTCAAAAAGCAGAATGACAGAAAAAGGAAGAGATCTCCCACCTGCTGGTTTACTCCCCACATGGCCTTAAGTGCAGAGGCTGCTCCAAGCTGAAGCCAGGAGCCAGGAACTCCATCAGGGTCTCCCATGTGAATGGTAGAAACTCAATTAGTTTAACCACTCCCTGCTGCCTCCCTGGCACATTTGCAGGAGCTGGATCAGAAGTGAAGCAGCCAGGACTCAAATTGACACTCTGATATGGGATGTGGGCACTACGAGTGGCACCTTCAGCAGCTGCATCCCAACGCCTGCTTCCTTAGCCTACAGTTTATGCTGAACAACTTGCTTCCAGTAAGAATGAGTAGAAAAGTTGAAGCTAAGGCTCATTGGAACAGACCGCACACCGGTGTGCTCCCCTGTACTATTCTGCTCTCCTAAACCCCCACCCCAGCCATGATCAGGGAAGTTTTTCCGTGTGTTAGTGAGCACTCTTCCTCATCTGGATTGACTTCAACTATGTGACAACAAAGAACTCCAGCACCAAAATAGCAGCAGCTACATAGCCTCCACATGACAGTGTAATTTCTTCTGCCTCAAGGCAGTGTCTAGCACTGAAGTCATAGTCTGTTTACTTCGATCGGGTGCGATCTCACGCTGGGAGGGATTTAACTCTTACAAATACACAGGGGAATGATCTCCCGGCTCTGTCTAGCTTAGAGTTGGAGATGAAATTGCACACTGCTTTTTGCTGCTCAATCAGCCCCTGAGCTTTTAAAAGCGTCCCTTCCAGCTTTCCTAGATGAGAAGCAACGCTGCGCTCTCTCGGAAAAGGCGCAGCTACACAGTTCTCAGAGCCAACACAGAAAATCCGGGCTGGCTGAGAGTATGGGAAGCTAACCTCGGAGGTTTCCCACGTGAGACAATGTTAGGCTTTCTTTTCTAATGCTTCTGCAGGGGGAAGTCACACTTGCTGAGTTAAAGAGTTTTCGTGAAAGAAAATTTGGCTAGGGATATCACATGTGTATATTTAAAACTACGCTTATTCTCAAACAGTCTAAGTGACCACAAACCTTTATACATCAGTGTTCTAGAATCTCTCAGTCAGGAAAACTCAGTAGTCTTGAATATCACCTCCTATCTTAGCCATACTCACCCAGGAATCCTCATGTCTATGAGATTCAACCTCTTGAATATCGCTTTAGCTGTCTCTTCCTCTCCATTCCCCCAAGCCTACCTTCCAGGCCCCCATAATCTCTTCCCTGAGCTTTTATTAGAGTTAAGTCACTTCATCCTCTGCTTCAGGGCTCTTTCCTAATGTTCGCTCTCTAGATGAGGAACATAATATCGCAACTCAGTTTAAATGGCTTCTAGGAACCCCTCTACCCAGAGACTTCCCCCTGACACAACACACGCATGTACTAAATATGTGGTTATTGAATGAGTAACTCTCCCCTGTGAAGCGTACATAGGAAACATTGAGCATCTTTTTTTTTTTTTTTTTGGACAGGCAGAATTAGACAATGAGAGAGAGAGAGATGGAGAGAAAGGTCTTTCTTCTGTTGGTTCACCCTCCAAATGGCCGCTAAGGCCAGCGCGCTGCATGGATCCGAAGCCAGGATCCAGGTGCTTCCTCCTAGTCTCCCATGCGGGTGCAGGGCCCAAGTACTTGGGCCATCCTCCTCTGCCCTCCTGGGCCACAGCAGAGAGCTGGACTGGAAGAGGAGCAACCGGGACAGAATCTGGCACCCCAACCAAGACTAGAACTCAGGATGCTGGTGCCACAGGCGGAGGATTAGCCTAGTGAACTGTGGTGCCAGCCTGAGCATCTCTTATGTGGCACTTGCTGGATCTCTTGATAAGCCTCTTGTTTTCATTAAATTCTCAAAACCAAAACAGGTGAGGTAGGTATTATTCAAATGTAAGGAAATTAGGGCCCCATGAGATTATATAACATGAAAAGACTAACAAATATCAAGGCTGGAGTCTAAAGTCAAGTCTGAATTCTTCATCAACCCTCGTTCCACAATAAGAAGCTCAACATTTCCCCTGCTCCTTTGTCTTAATACTTTAACATATTATGTTGATATACACAAAAAGATACGTGTAACCTATATGAATTACAGAATGTAAAAATAAGTAATAAGCAAATGAATTTTTAAAACAGGCCAAAATCTGAAATGTACCTCCCCATACAGGCAAAAAAGCATTAAATGATGCTCAACATCACTATACATTAGGGTATTGCAAAGTAAAACAAAGAATGCCACTACATACTTATTAAAATGGCTAAAATCCCGAACACTAATAATACCAACTGCTAGCAAGGATGAATGGCAACAGCAATTCACAGTCTTTGATGGTGGCAGTACAGTACAATCACTTTGGAAGACAGTCTGACAGTTTTGAAATGCAGTCTAAACATACGATCCAGCAATCATTCTAGGAACTTATGAAACAACATATAACAACAAAAAACTAGAAGCCACCAAGATATTTTCCAATAAGAAAATTGATTACACAAACTATGATATAACGAGTCAATAAAAATAAGAAAGATGAATCTTAACTAGATATTGCGAAGTCAAAGAAGCCAGCTATGTGGAGCAGGAGGTTAAGCTGCCTGCAGTGCTGGCATTCCACAGTTCAAGTCCTGACTGCTCCACTTTCAATCTAGCTCTCTGCTGATGTACATGGGAAAGCAGCAAAAGGTCCATGGGAAATCTGGGTTGAGTTTCAAGCTCTTTGCTTCGGCCTGGGTCCAGCTGTTGTGGCCATCTGGGGACTGAACCAGCAGATGGAAGACCTCTCTTTGTCCCTATCTCTAACTATGACTTTCCAATAAATAAATGAATTAACAGGAAGTCAGACTAAACAAGCTATGTACTGCATTTTCCCAATTATAAAACATTCTGAAAAAGGCAAAAATATAGAGGGAGCAAATATCAGGGATCACCAGGGCTTCAAGATATCAGAACCAAGTAAGTAAAGCAACTTTTTTTATGTTGGTGAAACTATTATATGTAACACTGTAAAGGCAGATATGACATTAAGTAAGCATTTATCGAATCCATAAAACTTTATAACAGCAAGAGTAAATTCTAATGTATGTTAATTAAAAAAATTATTCAGAAAGTCAAGGGATTCCAGGATGAAATGTAGTGAGTGACAAAAGAATCTGAGTGTGTTAGAAATATATGAAACAACCTCACTAAAGTGTACTGAAGCACCAGATGCTGACCTAAGCAACTCTGGAAATAAGTGGAGTCTGCAAGCAAGAGTAAAGACAAAAGAAACTGTATGGAAGAATTGTTTCCCATGGGATATGGATGAACAATTTTGAAACCACTATCCATATCTATTGGAACCAAACAATTAAGTAAATGGATGGTAGACAGTGGAAGCCAAGTTTCTCACTGTTGGAGTGAGAGGTTATAGATAAGCAAGGTAAAAGGCTAGAATGATCCATATGGGGATGAATTAGAGCTGAAGACATCAGCATGAACTCATATTTAATGTAACATAAACACAGAGGATTACATACAAAATATTTATGGATATGTGTATACACAGGGCTTAGTATATATTCATATATATATATATATATATATATTCCCTTGCTTTGTCAGCAGAGAGGGCTTGGAGACAGCAATACTCCAGCAGCCCTGAGTCTACCAAACACCAGGATCTTGATTCCTTATTCTACTCCAGCATAAGGAACTTCAGTTTTTTTAAAACATGGCTGACTCCAGGGCTAGGGCAGAAGGTGAGTATGGGGCACTTTTTAGTGCCAAGGACTTAGGAAGTTTCAAAAACACAAAAAACTGGGGCTTCTGCTATGGTATAGCAGGTAAAGCTGCCACCTGCAGTACTGGCATCCCATATGGGTGCCAATTCGTTTCCCAGCTGCTCCACTTCTGATTCAGCTCTCTGCTATGGCCTGGGAAAGCAGTCGAAGATGGCCCAAGTCCTTGGGCCCCTGCATCTACCTGGGAGACCTAGAAGAAGCTCCTGGCTTCTGGCTATGGATCAGCGCAGCTCCAGCCATGGCAGCCAACTGGGGAGTGAACCAGTGGATGGAAGACTGCTCTCTCGCTCTCTCTCTCTCTCTCTCTCTGTCCTTCTCTCTCTGTGTCTAACTATGACTTTCAAAAAAATACATAAATCTTTAATTAAAAAAAATGCAAAAAACTCCCCAAACCCCATTTGAATGAGGGCATGGTACAGGTGCCAATCAAAACAGTCCCTCGTTCCAAAGCTGGAGTAAGTGAGCAAGAACATAAAAGTACTGGATTACAATTCAAAAGATAAAATAAGTATCCATGAATGTCTACTGACATAATAACTGAACTACAAATAAATGAGAGAGAAGCATAATCTTGTAAAAGAACTTCAAATAATTTATGCAGATACTCCACCCTTGAGGAAGTACAGTGTAACTCTATATCCTTAAGCATGACTTTCTCCCAAAAGTACCATTGAGGCAGGATCACAGGGAGGAAGCAATAACTTTAGGGTGGAGAAACACAACAAATATTGCCTGAGCCAGGTGATCAAAGTCAGCTTCAACCCTGAATTGAGTTCCTGACTTCTCGCTTTGGCCTGGTCCAGCCCATTCCTGGTGACCATTTGGGGAGTTAACCAGTGGTTGGAAGATCGATCCCTGCCCACCCTCATCCCCACCCCACAACCTCTCTCGCTAGTTTCTATTGCTGTACCTCCCAAATAAACAAATACATCTTTACCAAAAAGAAAAAGATATCACTATCCTGAATTGAATGTTGGGTTTATCTGTCGTTATTTTGACTTAGTCATATGTGTATAGCTTAAAAGATACTGTTGAATTTTGTGGCATATGTAAATGGCTTAGGAGCGAGTAAGGACATGTGGTGTGGCAGTAAGCCACTGCTTGAAACGCCCACATCCCCTGTCAGAGTGCCTCGTCTGAATCCTGGCTCCATTCCGATTCTGCCTTTCTGGGGATGCACACCCTGGGATGGAGCAGATGCTGGCTCAAGTAGCTGGGTCCCTGGCACCCATGTGAGAGACCCAGAATGAGCCCTCGGCTTGGGCCTGGCCCAGTCCCGGTTGCTATAGGCACTTGGTGAATAAACCAGCAGAAAGGAAATCAATCTTTGTCTCTCTTTGCCTTTACATTGTCTTTTGAGATGTGTCTCAGTAGGTAACATTAAAAAGATTATTGCAGGGGGCTAGAGCTGCAGTGCAGCGTGTTGAAACCCTGGGCTGAAGCACCAGCATTCCATATGGGAGCCAGATTGAGTTCAGCTGCTCCACTTCCAATCCAGCTCTCTGCTAATACACCTGGGAAAGCAGCAGAGGATGGCGCAAGTCCTTGGCCCCCACATGGGAGACCATTTGGGGAATGAACCAGTGGATGGAAAACCTTTGTCTCTCTCTACTTCTCTTTGTAACTCTTTCAAATAAATAAAAGAAATCTTAAAAAAAAAATAAGATTACTATAGTACTATTTATAAAGGCAAAGTCTGGAAACAAATATCCCAGAATAGATAAATAAGTAAGCTAATATTTCACACAATAAACTATTACACAGATGTGACAACTATTAACTACATTCCGCAATGGGGCAAACTTTAGAGACAGAACACCGTGTACAAAAAGGTTTCCACCTGATGCAGAGAGCCATATGCCAAATGGCCACAACCTACCCCATCAATCTCACTTCTTTATAATCTACATCCCAGACTCACACAACTTCTCACTGTTCTCTAAACATTTCATACTCCTTTGCCTTTTTTTTTTTTTAAAGATCTTTTGATTCACGTAGTATACAAGTATACATATCAATGACTGGCAGTCTACTGAGAGCTGGGCAACCATCACCATAGTCAACCTTGGAATACTTTCATCACACCACAAAGAACCCCAATACTAGCAGCCAGACTCCATCTCCTGTTGACCCCCACACTCTCAAGACGCTAGGCCACCACCAATTTACATTCCTTCTATGCGCTTTCCTACTGGGACATTTCCTATCAATGGTGACCTTTGTACATGGCTTCCTTCACATGGCACAGCATTTCCCAGGTTCCTCTGTGTTGTGGCAGGTATCAGCACCCCTTCTTTATTACCAAATAGTATTCCATTGTATGGACAGGCACACTTGCCTTGGTGCACTTATTTTTTTTTTTTTGTTTCATTTTGTTTTAAACTTTTAATTAATGAATATAAATTTCCAAAGTACAGCTTCTGGATTACAATGGCTTTCCCCCCCATAACTTCCCTCCTTCCCGCAACCCTCCCCTTTCTCACTCCCTCTCCCCTTCCATTCACATCAAGATTCATTTTCAATTCTCTTTATACACAGAAGATCAGTTTAGTATATATTAAGTAAAGCTTTCAACAGTTGGTGCATCACTTTCTTTTGTCATTTTTGCCAGCCATTGTGAACATTTGCGGGGAGGGGAAGGGTCAACTAGTGATGGGAGCATTCTCTCTTAAAAAAACACACACACAAAATTTTAAAGAATTGTAAGACTGGTCACAATTAAAACTAGTGATGCAGGTAATAACACAAAACAATGCCTCTTTCTAAAATAAAGATGTATTTATTTACTTGGAAGTCAGAATTACAGAGAAAGGAAGAGACACAGAGAGATCTTCCACCTACTGGTTCACTCCCCAAATGGCCTCAACAGCTAGGACTAGGCCAGGCTAAAATCAGACGCCTGACAATCTATCTGGGTTTCCCATGTAGGTGGCAGGGGTCTAAGTATGTGGGGATTCTTCCCAGGCACATTAGCAGGGAGCCGGGCAACTGATGCTCACGTGGGATGCTAGCATGGCAAGCAGCAGCTTAACTGCCATGCTACAATGCCAGCCCCTACACCGTTGCTTAAAAAGACTATTCTATTCCCACCATAAGGTTTTCCTTAGAACGTATGTGGTTATTTACTAAGGAGGGGGCTCACCTCTTATTAATGACACATAGCATACTCAAATTGTAGTGACTCCTACACAGAGACGCTGTACGTCACTGTTCAACAAAGGATGCTCTCCACATTCCAAGAACTGGATGCCAGGAGACTATGAGGAACACACGGAGGTTTTACCTCTGTCTCGGTTAATTTCCTGTTTGCCTTTTATCCCAGGCAAGATCCATTTTCAAAAAGTTCCCTCGTACTTCATTTTTTTCCCCACAGAGTTTTTAAGCTTGACTGTTTCACATGAATTATTAAGGAGCCATGTATTTATCGAATGCTACCTTAGACATGGCATCATTCTAAGTGAAGTGGGACCCAAAAAAAAAAAAAAAATGGGACCTTTATCTCCAGGAGCATATGTTCACATGGGGTGAGATAAACAAGGAGGAAACAGTGAATACATAACATGTGAGAAGGAAATGGGTGCCACAAAGAAGAAAGTAAATAGGAAGGGAGCTGCAGGTGGAGTAGGGGCAAGAGCACCAGGAACGGCATATAAGGAACAAGGTACAATGGGGGCAGGCATTTGACCTAGCAGTTAAGCTTGGGACACCTGCATCCCATACTGGAGTGCCTGGGTTCAAGTCTTGGCTCTGCTCCCAATTCCAGCTCCACACTAATGTGCACTCTGGGAAGCAAGCAGGTGATGGCTCAAGACCTTGGATCCCTGCCACCCATGTGGGAGACCTGGATGGAGTTCCTAGCTCCAATCTTCAGCTCCCCCCCCCCCGACATTCAAATAAATAAATAAAATAAATGAATATTAAAAAGAAGGTGACAAACGGAAGCCTTCCTAAAGGAAGCAGGAGGGCAAGTCCTCTGGGCAGAGGGCAGGGCAGGTTCATGGGCTTGAGGTGAGCTTACACTCGTCAGGTTCAAGGATCAAGAGCAGGAAATGTGGCTGGAGCTGAGGGAGCTAGAAGAGGAAGCCAGTTTAGGGGCAGACTCTGGAGCACACAGGGCCCCTCACCACCAGAGTTTGAATGGAGGTGTGACATCATCTAAGTCACACTGTAGACGCCCCTGAGTTATTGGCAGAGGACAGAGGAGCAGGGGTGGGGGTTCGAGGGGTGTACTGGCAGCCCTGGGCCTAGGGAGACAGGACTGGGTTCTGAACACATTTTGAAGGAACAGTTTTAATAACACACTCTTCCATTTTTCACAACACTTCCGTTTCTTAAATCCCAGGTCAAAAACTACTGCCTCAAAGAAAGGCTTTCTATAATGCCCTGGTCTTCAAGCCACACATGGAACCCCTTCACTTTCTCCTTAATCTAAACTTACACTTACTCATTTGCACAGACTAAAGGTCATTGCTATCTCAGCCTAATACAAACATATGGGATATTAAGTTGGCCCAGTGACATAATAACGTAGATGCTTCCTAAGAAATGATAGTGAAACAGGCATAAAAGGCTCACAGATGTAGACAATGTAAAAGGATTAATCCTGGAGCTGGCACTGTGTTGTAGTGGGCAGAACTGCACCTACAGCTCTGGCATCCCACATGGGCACGGGTTCAAGTCCAGGCTGCTCTGATTCTGATCCAGCTCCCTGCTAATGCACCTGGAAAAGCAGCAGAAGATGGTCCAAATGCTTAGGCTCCTCCACCTGGTGGAAGACCCAGAAGAAGCTCCAGCTCCTGGCTTCATCCTGGCCCAGCTCCAGCCATTGTGGTCCTTTTGGGAATGAACCACCAAATGGAAGATCCCTCTGTTTGTCTCTGTCTATGTGTGTCTGTCTCTCTCTGCCCTACAAATAAATAAATCTTTATATTAAAAAAAAAAAAAGACCAATACTTATCTGATCAGAACTTCCCTTTTGCCACCATCTTCACGGTGAAGTGAGATAATCTTGAGAATGCCAACAGATCGGCCAAAATTGAACTTGTGGGATCTCAGATGGGTTCTGATTTTGCATTCAATATAATGGGTGGTGTTCAAGTCATAGCTTAAACAGTTGTGTTTAAATAATGGCAAGGGGGCCAGTGCTGGCACCAGTTGGAGTCCCAGCTGCTCAACTTCTGATCTGGCACCCTTCTGGTACACCAGGGAGAACAGAAGAGGACAGCCCAAGTCCATGGGCCCCTTACCCACATGGGAAACCTGGAAGAAGCTCCCGGCTCCTGGTCAGCCCAACTCCAGCCATTACGGCCATGTGGGGAGTGAACCAACAGATGGACACCTCTCTCTTTCTGTAACTTTGCCTTTCAAATAAATAAATAAATAATTCTAAAAAAAAAAATGGCAAGAACTGGGGTCGGTGCTGTGATACAGCAGGTTAACACCCTGGCTGAAGTGCCAGCATCCCATGTGGGCGCCAGTTCAAATCCCGGCTGCTCCACTTCCGATCCAGCTCTCTACTATGGCCTGGGAAAGCAGTAGAAGATGGCCCAAGTGCTTGGGCCCCTGCACCCACATGGGAGACCTGGAAGAGCTCTTGGCTACTGGCTTTGGATTGGCCCAGCTCTAGCTGTTGTGACCATTTGGTGAGTGAACCAGTGGATGCAAGAGCTTTTTCTCTCTTTCTCTCTTTCTCTCTGTAACTCTGTCAAATAAATAAATAAAATCTTAAGAAACAAAAAAAGAAACATATGGGAGGAAGTTTTGTGGAGAATCAACACATTTCATAACATAAGAAGTCTTTGAAGTAGCTATAACACATTTCTTTCTAAGCTGAGACTTCAATTCATGAAATGAACCTTGGCTATGTTCACATTTCAGATTTTTAACAATGATGAATATAAATATTCTTAACAACTAATATCCTCTATCACCTTCTATGTGATAAGCAAATCTAGCCAGAAGGCAAAGGGTTAACAGGATGCGCTAACAGAGAAAAGAAACTGAACCCAGGAATGAAAATGATGCAGGAAAATAGGAAAACCAGGTTCCTTACCAAGAAGCCCTGGGAAAGAAACTGCCAGAAGGAAACAAAATGGCCATGGTAGGATACAGATTTTAGCAGAGGTTCAAGGTAGAGAAATCCAGGACTTGGATAATTAGTTTCATGAAACAGTTTCTCTGAAGTTGCTGGTTTCCTTCTTTTAGGTTTAGATTCTCAGCTATGCGATCGAATGTCCTTAGCTCTCGCAGTAATCCTGTCACAGTCAAATCATTTTACATAACTTCCAAAAGAAATTCTTCATGCAGGAGGCATGGGACGTTAGCAAGCACAAAACCAAAAACGTCCCAAACAGCACAGCTGATGGTGACTGCTGTGCGAGGCAGGCTCTGGGAGAGTGCATGTGTCATGGGAGTCCAGAGGACTTCTGCCTTGAAGAAGAGTGGGTGGGGAAGATGAGCTGGGGACGCTGTGGCTTGACAGACATTTCCTGGGAAGGATGAGGCTACTGCACTTGGTTTCACTGTGCTGCCAGGGTGTCCTGGGAAGCAGGGAAGAGATTTGGGGAAGCCAACAAAGGTCTCTGCCCCATGCTTCCATGCCTTTTGCCATGCGTACACTCGTTCCGCCATCCCTGCTGTCCAGCTGTCAGACACACATGGAACAGCCACCTGATTCAGTGGGACCCGGAGTTAAGGCAAAGCCCCAGGGAGTTGCAGTTGTCTCACACAGTGCCCTGGTCGACTCAGAGGGCACAGAAGCACTGAGCGTGTTTCCTACTTGGAGTCTAGTGGAGAGAAGCACTGATAAGACAGACTCTGAATTCAATCACATGAACTCGTTTCTTGTTATTAAGTTTCGCTCGCAACTGTCTCAACGAGTTAAAATAACTCATTATTTTTTCACCCAAAGGGTTTGCCTGCTACTTCTTGTTTTTATCTCAATTAATTTAGTGTCTGCCGGACTAACACAAATTACCACTTCCATGTCTTGCACTTTTGATTTAAAAATAAAGTTAATTTGGGAGGTGTTTAAAGCTTTATTAATATTTATATGGCCATTAGCGGTGGCTATGATTCTAACAGGCTTCTTTTTAAAATTAGAAATTCTCCTTCCATTACTGTCCCTGGGCTACAGCATTGCCATTGTGTCCACATCATTCTTCACATTTTGCTTAAGGTACAAAGTGGAATTTCACATAGGGTCACAGAAAAAATTCGTTTGGGTTTTCCCTTCATTTATCTTGCCTGTTGTGTTCTGTGAGTTGGACTTATTTAAATACACGCTTTTCTCCAACTTCCTTTAAAAAATTCCAAGGCAACCCTTCCCCCCATGGAAGTGCACAGGTACACCCAGGATTATTCACCATCGATTCCTGTGTCTCTAACCTGAACCTGGGCTGGGCCAGTGTCAGGAAGTATCACAAGTAGTTCAGTATGACACATCGATCATCCCTCTGAAGGAAGACAGGTTCCAAAGGGCATGGTCTAGACCAAGTAACACAGCAACTGCCCTGCCAGTCCCACCCCCAGTATATATAATAGTGGTTTCAATACGGTAGGGAACTACGGAAATTACAACAGGACATGTGACCACCTATGGAAAATAATAGGTCTTGAGTGTGTCCACATATAACAATAGAAAATTAAAAGTAAATTGATTGTATCTGGAAAAACAAGGATTAAGAGAAGGGCAGCACTGAAGTCATTTTTGAAAGTATAATACCAGTACCCCTGAATTTCTGCCTCCGGTGTCTTGGATGTGTGACCTCAGTTATGTGACATGATTAGCCTGTGCCTTGATTTCCTTATTTGGGAAATGAGGATGATATTTATACTGTTCCCATTGAAGTTTTGTGAGTACTAAGGAGTTCATGGGGGGCAAGTGTTGTGGTGCAGCGGGTTAAGCTGCTGCTTGGGATGCCCACATCCCACATCAGAGCGCCTGGTTTGAGTCCTGGCTACTCTGCTTCTGATCCAGCTTCCTGTTAATGCATTTGGGAGGCAGCAGATGATGCTCAAGTTCTTGAGTCCACACCACCCATGTGGGAGACCTGGATGGAGCTGCTGTTCTTGGTTTTGGCCTGGCCCAGTCCTGGCTGCTGTGGGCATTTGGGAGGGAAGCAGCACATGGAAAATTCTCTGTCAATCTCTCTACGCTTTTCTAATAAAATGAACATAAATGTATTTAAAAAATTTTTTAAAGATAGTACCTTAAGACATTTCTACCGACAAGCATAGAGTTAAACAATTTGTAGATGTTAACTGCAAGATATAGAGGTTTAGGGGCCCATGTTATGGCGCAGCAGGTTAAGCCGCTGATTGCAATGCCAGCATGTCATATGAGTGCTGGTTCTAGGCCCAGTTGCTCTGTTTCCAATCTGGCTCCCTGCTAGCGTGCCTGAAAAAGCAGTGGATGTCAGCCCCAGTACTTGGGTCTCTGCCATGCATATCAGAGATTCAGATGGAGTTCCAGGCTCTGGCTTCATCCTGGCCCAGTCCTGCCTGTTGCAGTAATTTGAGGAGTGAACCAGAAAATAGAAGATCTCTCTCTCCTTCTGACTCTGCCGAGAAAGAGAGAGAGAGAAAGAGGGAGAGAGAGGGAGGGAGAGAGGGAGAGGGAGTTTAATTAGTTTTCTCTCTTGCTACAAAGAAAAAAAGGACAACTGAGGACCATTACACCTACTTACTCTTTAGGGATGACATTCCTATCACGTTTAGCAATCATCTGCGGGCCATTAATGCACAGCTAACTGAATTGCTGAATCATGAATTGCTCAGAGCTGTGCTAGCCGATGGTGGCTACTTGCTGTATCTGGCTACTGTGCATTTAAAATGTGGCAAGTATCGTCTGAAATGTGCTGTAAATATAAAACACACAACACATTTTGACGGCTTAGTATGAGGAACTTAAAATATCTTAATAATTTTTAATACTGATTATTTATAAAACTGACATTTGGAAATACTGAGTTAAAATAACATGTAATATGAAAGTCAATTTTCCTAGTTGTTTTTGCTTATTTTAGTGTGGTTATTAGGAAATCTAAAATACATAGGTGACTCAAATTTGTGGTCTGCATTATTTTTGGACAATGCTGACTTAGATCAAGGAGGAAAATATCGACACTACTATCACTATTATTTTTTGAAAAATAATTTTATTTGAAAGGCAGAGAGACAGAGCAAGAGGTCTTCCATTTACTGGTTCACTCCCCAAATGCCCACAATTGCCAGGGCTGGGGGATGGTGAAACCAGGAGCCTGCAAACCAGTCCAGGTTTCTCGTGTGGGTGTCAGGAACCCAAGCACTTGAGCCGTTCCGGGGTGTACATTTGAAGTGGAGGAACCTGGTCTCAGATTAGGTACTCTGACTGGGGATGTGGGTGTCCCCAGTGGCAACTAAGCCACTGAGCCAAACACCTGCTCCTACTATCACTGCTCTAGCCATCAGTTATTAAATATTTACTCTGCTAGATGTTTTCAATACATTCTTCTTGGCAGCACAGCAACTCTGGTAAGCTATGTCTCCTCTCCTTTCAATGATGGGGAGATGTTTTCAGAGTATATATTGCCCCAAATCACATGGCTAGTCATGTTCAGGGCAGGAATGAATCCATGCTTGTCAAATTCCAAAGCCTGGTACTTTCACTGTCCTGGGGCCACTTGGAGCTCGAGGCCAAAATACAACAAAGCCCCACCGTGAGCAAGTGGAACCCAGAGCACCTCCCCACGGGGCACCTTGCAGCAGGCTCGACACTCCAGTCTTATAAAGCACAGGTTTCCATACAATTTGCAGACAAATTGAGCAAAGTGTTATCTCCTACAAACAGAGCCATTCTGGGTTCATTTTAATCTAACTTAAGCCTCCATCTGCCAACAAACAGAAAAAAAATTCATAGGCAACATAGTACACATTAAAAGGGAAAATTTTTATTTAAAAAAGTATATTCACAAAGTTCTGACTTGCCGTGTTTTAAGAAAATCAATAGAGGCCAGTGCTGTGGCTCACTAGGCTAATCCTCCATCTGTGGTGCTGGCACCCTGGGTTCTAGTCCTGGTCAGGGCGCCGGATTCTGTCCCGGTTGCCCCTCTTCCAGTCCAGCTCTCTGCTGTGGCCCAGGAGTGCAGTGGAGGATGGCCCAAGTCCTTGGGCCCTGCACCCGCATGGGAGACTAGGAGGAAGCACCTGGCTCCTGGCTTCAGACCAGCGCAGCATACCGGCATAGCGGCCATTTCGGGGAGTGAACCAACGGAAGGAAGACCTTCTCTCTCTCTCTCTCTCTCTCTCTCTCTCTCTCTCTCTCTCTCTCTCTCACTAACTCTGCCTGTTTTTTTAAAAAAATCAATAGAATACTAATTCAAAAGTACTCATTTTGGGGTCTGCATTGTGGCACCTCAGATGCCGGCAATGTGTAGGGGTTCTGGTTCAAGACTGGACTGTACCACTTCTGATCCAGCTCCCTACTAACGTGCCTGGGTAAGCTGCGGAAGATGGCCCTACTACATGGGCCACTGCACCTATGTAGAAGACTCAGAAGAAGCTCCTGGCTTCGGCTGTCCCAGCCCCAGTTGTGGCAGCCATTTGGGGAAGGGAATAGCAGACAGAAGATCTCTCTTCCTCTTCTCCCCATCCCTATAACTGTGCTTTTCAAATAAATAAATCCTTTGGGATTTTATTTATTTTTAAGATTTATTTATTTATTTGAGGAAGACAAAGGTCTTCCATCTGCTGTTCACTTCCCAAATGGCTGCAACAGTCAGAGCTCAGCCAATCAGAAGCTAGGAACCAAGAGTTTCTTTCAGGTATTCCATGCGGATGTAGGGGCCCAAGCACTTGGGCCATCTTCTGCTGCTTTCCTAAGTCATGGCAGAGAGCTGGATTGGAAGAGGGGCAGCCGGGACACGAGCCAGCACCCATATGGGATGCTGGCACCACAGGCAGGGGCTTAGCCTGCTACACCATAGTCCTGGCCCCAATAAATAAAGCTTCTGGAGAAGTGCTCTCATTCTGACCCCTAGTTACCAGTAGAAAATGCTTACATACTGATTGGAAAATCAAAACACAGTATTACGCATATACTTATTACAGCTCTATAAAAGGACCTGTGTATCATGAATGAATGTGGCCAGACACTGGAAATAGCCTTCTATTAGGGCCATTCTCAAATGGACAGGTAGTGGCAATTTGGTAACAAGGAGAGATAGTTTTGACTGTCACAAATCAGAAGGTACCAATGGCACACCTAGGTCAGGGATGCCTTTAAACATTATATAATACACAAGACACCTCCCAAACAAAGAATTATCCAGCTCCAAATGTGAGATGATGTCAAGATTGAAAAATTCCTGTATTAGTGTCATGGTATTACACATTTTCTTCTCCTGTATTTTCTAGATTTTTATTAGGTTCATTGTGTTAGACAGTAAAAAATATATAAAACGTAGAAAAAATTATTACTAAAATCAGAGTAAAACTAGCAATAAATCATAATCACTAACAGAAGGTGATTTTATAGACTGTGGTGGGTGCAGGTGATAAAGGAGGGTCTACTATTATGACAGCAAAATTCTTACTTACATTTACCAGAAATTGTTCTCTTCTATTAAAAATGTGTCTCAATGACACATGTAAATTACATGTAGATTAAAATTTGGTCATGTTTGCTCAGCCACTACCCACCATATTAAGATGACTGCTTCAACATCTAACAGGAGACTGGCAATTCTTTCACTGTTGGGACAGCATTTGCTAAACATCAAAATATTGTTCTCGCTCCTCTGAGCAAGTAGTGCTTCCTGGGTGTTGCTATTACTGAGACTGACAATGGATGCTGCTTTTCACACTGCATTTTAGAAAGAGATGGGGGGGCCGGCACCGTGGTTCAATAGGCTAATCCTCCACCTTGCGGCGCTGGCACACTGGGTTCTAGTCCCAGTTGGGGCGCCGGATTCTGTCCCGGTTGCTCCTCTTCCAGGCCAGCTCCCTGCTGTGGCCCGGGAGTGCAGTGGAGGATGGCCCAAGTGCTTGGGCCCTGCACCCCATGGGAGACCAGGAGAAGCACCTCCAGCTGCAGTGCACCAGCTGCGGCGGCCATTGGAGGGTGAACCAACGGCAAAGGAAGACCTTTCTCTCTGTCTCTCTCTCTCACCATCCACTCTGCCTGTCAAAAAAATAAATAAAAATAAATAAAAAGAAAGAAAAAAGAGATGGGGAGGCTTTCTCATGTCTGCAGCATTGTGATGAAAAATAGAGGCATAAAAACAGGCTTGTATACATTCTATTTAACAGCTACTCATTTTGTGAACTAAGCTATTTGTACTAACAGATTATCTGATGTAAAGATTTCACCAAAGTATGTATGTATATCATGCTTTGCAGGCAGGAAACAGTATATCTGTAAGTTGCTACTACTGTTTTCTTAGCTCATTCAGGTACATCAACAAGGGGATTTTAGAACAAAAATATCTGTAGGAAGTACCTGTTTAAATAGCTTTACTGATGCTATAAAGAAGATCTCATCACCATCCATCAAAGGGTTGTGCTAGTCCTCTGACCTCAGCACATTCACGAGCTCTCAGTTAAAATTCCCAGCAGTGAACAAGCCAGTTTTTTTTTTTTTTTTTTTCCTCTGAGCACTAACTACGGTCTTTGCAAACTCCAGCAAGAAGCCACTGCTCGGCACACAGCAGGTACTCAAATGTTAGCTGAATGATGGAACATGTGTAATCTCACACCATGGGCAATGGAGGGTTGTACTGAAGTTCCTGGCAAGCAGTCTTACATGTTTCAGTTTCTTAAGTTTCACTCACAGATTCATTCACTCATCAAAACTTAAAGCACACTTCGAAGCTCTTACAGCCTGTCACGCACTCCGTCTGTAAACCCACAGCTTTCGGTGGTAACTGTTTACAAATCTATCTCTTGCACGAAAGTGTCGGCATTTCAAGCTCAGAGATTATGTTTGGACACGTTGCTGCCTAATATGAGCTCTGATGTACACCTGGAGGATGAGGATATGAGGGCTCAGAGAACTAGCCAATGGTCAGAGTCAGAAAGTGGGAGGCTGACTCACTCCAAACTACCTTCTTTGCATTTCACCAGACTGTACAGACAACGGGACTGGAGGTAGTGGCAACAATGGAGTAAGAAGTAAAACAAACAAACAAAAAAACAACAAAACAATTATAGATGTTAGGCAAGGTAAGACACCAATTAATGGGTTCTAAGATATTGACTGTGAGAAACAGCACAATTCAAGAAACTGATATGGACAATTGGCATAGAGTGGAACTGATGATGGTGACTGTTTTGTTAGTGACGGTGACTGGTAATGACCAACCTGTCCCGTCTACAGTAGGATTTAAAGAGATATATCCTGAAACTTATAGAATTATATATCGAAAACCAGGACAATCTGAGCCATTCTAGATAAAAGTTTTCCTTCTTTTTAAAAATTGTTACTTGTTTATTTTCATTTTATTTGAAAGGCAGGGAGTCTGGGATAGACAGACAGACCCAGAGACAGAAAGAGACAGGTAGAAGGAGATCTTCCTTCTGCTGGTTCTCTCCACAAATGCCTTCAACAGCCAGGGCCAGACCAGGCCAGACTCAGTTTGGGACTCTCATGTGTGTGGAAAGGACCCAAGTAATTGAGCCATCAGCTGCTGTCTACCAACGTGCACATTTGCAGGAAGCTGGAGCAGAAGAGGCCAAGTCAAGATCTGAATCAGGAACTCTGCCTGATACAGGATGTGGGCATCCCCCAGCTAGGGACTCTGTCACATACCTGCCCCTAAAGGAATTTCTTGAGGGGAAAACGTAAATCTGTTTCTGTATCTCCATGAATTGTTAGAAGAATGAATGACAATGTGAAATGGCCCCCTAACCTATGGACAGACTTCAACAGGTAAGTCAAAGGAGACGAATCCTGCAATAGGCAGCAAACTGTCAGACTGCAGCATTAACCTAAAGAAAATCGGCAACAGTTTCTGTGGCAACTAACTACAATGATGCAAGGATACAAAATGGGAATGTTTATCAAGAGCGTCCCATCTCATTGTTACAATACTCTGGACAGGCTCTTCATGAATCTAATATGTTAATGTTGGTATTATTAGGATTCCAAATGGCAAAGTAATTAGGGGAATGGGTTCTGGAGATAACTGCCTGGGTTTTTAGCTCAGCTCTGTCACTGTCTAGCTATGTGGCTTTAGGCAAGTTACTATGCTCATCTGTAAAACAAGGCCAGTGACGGTGTGTATCTCATTGGGCTGTCAGTAGATTAAAGGAAAGCCATGCAAAGCAAATGAGTAGCACGGGACACAACATAATCATTTAAGAAATGTTTGCTCTTAATGCTAACATTCTCCCCCTTTAAACATAATTATATGATTATGTGTATGTTTAAAATTGTATCTTTAGATACACCAATGTTTTCAGGAAAAAAAAAAAAAGATGAGCAGCGTGTGAAGATGTAATTTGAACTCAAATTTGCAAAGAACTGTGAGTCATTCACAAAAGATCTCAAACTGACAAGGAATCCTAGGAAGAGTAAATGACAATTACTCATAAGTCTAAAAAGTCTAAACCAGACTTTTTTTTCCCTCCAAATGTGGCCTTTTTTTGGTTTTCAAAGCCAGATCCAAGTCGTGGCATTCACGTGGGAAACCTGGAATTCCTCAAGGCCTTCGTAGTTTTTTTCTCGGTGCACTTTTGTTCAAAACATCCCACCGAACTGCGTCAGGGAAAGCGGCAGCTGATGAGAAAATGACACTTGAACTACAATAGTAATGAAACATGGACTTCACTCTGCAACCCGCAAATGGACAACTGCTTCCGTCTTCCAGTTCCCGAGCCATTTGCACTGACACTGAGCCAGTATTTTACCACTATTATAATCCCAAGTTTCTGGATATATCTCTTGAAATCCGACCGTGGACGGGACAGGTTGGTCACTCCCAGTCCCAGTCACTAACAAAACAGCCGCCATCAGCAGTTCCACCATCTGTTCTCCAGTCCCCTCCACACATGGGCTTGAACAGATTTTGAACTGGCCAAGGTCACCGCACAGCCAGCCTCCACAGATGGGGCCAGTGTGAAAAACCTAATTGCAGTTGTGGATAAACACAAACAAGGACACACATGGTTGGCAACAGCCCTGTCTAGACATGACGGTGGCACAGTGTCACGGAGTACAGAAAGCAAGGACATGGTTTCAAGGTAACTATCTCTCGGGGACATTACAACATGGAGGAAACACTATCATCAGGTGCTCTCCAATTCTCCAGGCTTTGAGTACCAGCTTTAGAGATCAACAGGAAAGTCATGTACATATTTTCTAAAATTTCAAGGGAAAAATGCCTTTCTTCAATAAAAAATATATAGTTTGGTACTTGGCACAGCACCATAAACCACTTGAAACTCACAAACATGGCCGACACATAGCACAGAAGATTTCTGAGTTAGAGAAAGAAATGAAATGTCCCCTTTCCACATATTTATTTCATCTGTATTAAGATTTCCTTTTCCTGGTTTCTTTTATAAACAAATTACTTGCTTAGAAACTTTGTTGGTACATAGACCTTCCATTCTATACTCCTAAGCAACTCATCAAAATGGAATCACATTGAAGTAGGTATCCTGGATTTTCCCCCTTGAAACATATATGGCCCCTGGGGATTTGGACTGTCAATATCTTTTCTAGAAGACACTCACCATGTCTGGTCACTCAGGTTTAGCCAAACTGGAAATGCATTGCTTTTTGAAAAGCTGTTAAATTTAAAATAAGTTATCAAGTCGTTGCTATTTCAAAAGATTGTTGATAAAAAAGAACATTTAACTGTAACCATACTGAACAGACAGTTGATTATAGAAAGACATGTCAGTGCACATATGGCAGTCGGCTAAATTATGCACATCTGGATTACTTTTGGCAAGAAACATAGCTAAGTGTCTACAGCCAAGTTTAGCAATCTGTCACTAACAATATGTACATTTA
Source organism: Sylvilagus floridanus (assembly GCA_949820135.1). Classification (NCBI taxonomy): domain Eukaryota; kingdom Metazoa; phylum Chordata; class Mammalia; order Lagomorpha; family Leporidae; genus Sylvilagus; species Sylvilagus floridanus. The sequence goes on along the minus strand of OX463246.1, from coordinate 61,599,212 downwards.
TTTTAAAATGTCAAGGGCTCAAAGTCATATTTTCTATTTCTTCATAAACTTTCCAGCTCTTCATAAGACAGCAAACAGGTGACAAAACACATTGCCCAAACTGCCAAAGGCTGTATAAATAAGGGGTAATTTTGAACTTCTCACCACATATACAAGAGAACTCAAACTCTGAAACAAATGCATGTGTTGTGGGATGTACTGAAATACAGATTTCAAGTAAGGGTGTTACAATTTTACTCTGGAAGTTGGTTGAAAAGGGCTTTCCTATAAAAATATGGCTGGCCCCTACATGGAGTAAAGAACAGCACATACCGAGTAACGCAAATAGAAATAGTCTGATGGCATTTACTTATACAAGGAAAAGACCAGTGTCTCTGTGATTATCTCAGATTAACTTTCCTTTTTCCTATTGCCAATTACTGACATCATTCAAACCCCAAAGAAATGTTTTCCTACTTCTAGTCTCCTTGATTAAAAGAAAAGCCAAGAGACATGAAGGTGGCTCAAACTCACAGTAACAAGAAATTTTACAATTGGATGTATGAGTATCAGCCAGGTGGGAATGCAGCAGTACCTGTAAGCACAAAACTCATCTTGAGTTTCATGCTGCTCGCTAGTTATTCTAACATTCCAGGCTTCTTAACAACTTCAGTGGGAATGCCAAGATAGATCATGGAGACCGGGTGGGGCCCCATCATCCCAGGTGTTGCCTTCCAGTCTCCTCTAAGCTGCCAGCAAAGAAAACCCAGAATGGAACTGCTTAATTCACACAATGATATGATGTGTGATACACACTTTGTGTCAGCCTCTTTTGTAGCTCACCAATTTGGCAATTTCACCACTGATCAACATCTTTTTACTATATGCTAGATCTATATTATAGCATTTTCAAATGGTGTGTGTTGGAGGGTGGGGATTCTGTCTCCAAACACAGAGATTGGTATTTAAACACTAAACTTATTGTTTACAGCCTGAGCCTCAACTACAGAGTGAGGAGGGTGGTGGTGGTATACACCCCACAGTGCGGTTGGGAGAACCAAGTGCTTCATACTTAGAGAACATCCAATATTGTTAGTTCTGATCATTATCATTTCTGTTCTCCTCCTTAACATGACAGACTGGGACGAATATAGTTCACAAACTACAAATTGCTGATAACATGCTGTAAGTCCTAGAAAAGGATTTGAATGATCGAGAAGAATAAATGAGGACTCTAAGAGAAACATACCTTGTTAATTATTTTTATCTGCTTTTGTAAAGTTTGACACATAAAGGTCCTGAAATCTATATGAACCTAAATGACTTTCTGTAACTGGATGGATAAAAGACAATTTGCTTTGTTGGTAAGAAAATACACACATTTTCCAAGCTGTTGGTTTCTATCACTCATCAATTCAAAGAGATTTCAAATTAAATATTAGTAGAGATAGAAAGTAAAGTAAGTCTATTTCCTTTTTAATTTTGGCCTTCTATATTTGATGGCACAAGTTAATTATTATATTTGGTACAAAAACTTCAAATAAAAGACATACATAAGCAGGCAGAAAAGTAAAAAGGATTTGAAATTAAAGTGAATCCACTTGTCCAAATTCAGTTTTCAATATTTTATTCTCTTATTCCCTTATTCGCTTATTTCCTAAGAAGCAACTTGGGTCCAGCGCTGTGGTATATGTTAAGCTGCCAAATGCAATGTTGGCATCCAATATGGGTGCCAGTTCGAGTCCTGGCTGCTCTACTTCTGATCCTGCTAATGTGCCTGAAAAGGCAGAGGAAAATGGCCTAAGTTCTTGAGCTCCTACACCCATGTGGGAGACCTGGATGCATCTCAAGGTTCCTGGCTTCGGTCTGACCCAGCCCTGGCTGTTGCAGCCATTTGGGGAGTCTTCCAAATAAATAAAATAAATCTTAAAATAAAACCAGATGAGCCAACAAAATTCATGGTGTTGAGACCAATGTAGGAAGAATCTTTTCTTCTTTTTCTAAAAGATATTTAGCTATGCTTTGTCATAACAAAAACTAAATACAGAGAAATTAAAAGTACTGACAAACTTTGTGCCTGTTAATACACAGTCATTCACTTACTGGAGCTTTTCCAACTCTGACCTCCTACTGAACGGAGTGCAAAACAATGGAGTGCTACCTTCTCACCCTAGGTGCTGAAGGATGTGTGCTACTCAGAGGAAGAAAAGCAATGTGTAGGAATATCATAAAAATGAAGCAGAAAACACAGCTTCAGAGAAGCAACCTAAGAGGGTCTAAGGAGAAAATTACCCCACTAGGGTCAGCTGTTAGGGCACCTGTTAAGATGTCATTTGGAATGCCAGCATTCCCACACGGGAGTGCCTGGGTTTGAGTCCCCTACTCTACTTTTGAGCCAACCTCCAGCTAATGTACACCTTGGGAGGCAGTACTCGAGTTGTTGGGTCCTTGCCACTCACAGAGGAGACTTGGACCGAGTTCTGGGTTCCAGGTTTTGGACTGGCCCAGTCCTGGCAGGTGTAGGCATTTGAGGAATGAACCAGTGAATGGAAGATTCCTGTCTCTGTCTTGGATTCTCTTTCAAATAAAAAATAAAAATTCATTAAACTAGTTGTCCTTTTTTTAAGAAAAGAAAATCACCCTGCTAAACAGTTCACTAAACTTCTCACTGAAGAGACATCGACACACTACGACTCTGTGAAGTATTCCCTAGAAAAAATGAACCCAGAAGCTGTGTCATAAATGTGAAGAACTCATATCAAAGCATCTTCCCTTCCGAACAGCCAGGCGTCGAGTACTGAAAAGATCTAGAAGAAAGTAGTGTTCAATGTCAGATCCTGTATGGAGAAAACTAATATTCCTATAGGGTTCCCATTAATTAATTAAAATGTATAGGTAAAGTCTGGAATTAAAAAAAAAAAAACTAACCTAGATAATGGGTCATTGTAGACTCTTTACCACCATTCAGGTCTCCCCCCAAAATAATTGATTTATTTTATTTGAAAGGGGGAGGGGAAAAAGAGAGAGAATTCCTCCATTCAGTGGTTCTCTCCCCATATGTCCACAATGGCTGGGTCTGGGTATGCTGAAGCTGGGAACTGGCAACTCAATCTAGGTCCCCCACATGAGTGGGAGCTGGGAATTCAATCTGGGTCTTTCTTATGGGTGGCAGGGACCCAAGCACTTGAGCCATCACCTGCTGTTGAGTGGCTGTGTATTAACAGGAAGCTAGAATTGGGAGTGGAACTGGGACTTGAATCCAGGCACATTGATATTTAAGCAGGAGTACCAATGCACTGTCTTAACTGCTGTGCTTAACACCAGCCCCCACCACTTGAGTTTTGAATATTAAACCATAATTCAGGAGTGCGCTAGTATTTGGCAAAGATGTGAGATTTTTACTTCAGGATAAGGGTACATAGGTAGAGAGGCTCTATCATAACTTTAGATTTTCAGCTACATTTCAACAGATATTTTACAATGTGAATATTTTGGTGGATTCTGGAATCTGAGAAACCATTCCTTTCAAAAGATGTAATTAATGAAGCATTATGGGAAAAACACATGACAATGTCTTTCTTGAATCATTCTAATTTCATTATAATGAATCTAAATATTCTAAACTAATTATTTTTTTCAAACAATAGCATTTCCAGTATTTAAAGGAACTGCCCTCCTAAGAGTCTTTTGAATTTAATTTTATTTGTCCATTATTTATAACACCCTCTTAAGGTTAACAGAAACAAAGCAAGCCCTGTGTGTTACTCCTCATGCCTGAATTGCTGGGGTTTTTTTCATTATTGAGCCCAACTTGCTCCTAAGCATCAGTGTCATAATCAACTCGAAATCTTCAGAATAGCTTTTGCTTGGGATATTTATTATGCTTAGTTCAAGAACTGGTTAAATAAGAGCAAAGTTTAGAACACATAACAAGCCAAGCAGCAAAGTGACTCTGCTGACTATATGTAACTAACTGATGGCCTAACACCACGTGAGGACAAAGCTTGAACAGCCACAAGGCAAAGCTTGGAAGGACTTGTTGTTCTGTTACTTTCTTCAAGGATGAGTGTGACCTTAACCTTCTATCTGCATGTATATAAGAAGGCATACTACTGTTCTATAAAATAGGTGAGTGAGTGATTGATTTAAAGATTCATTTATCTGAAAGGCAGAGTTACAGAGCGAGAGGCACAAGACACAGCGAGCTTCTATCTGCTGGTTCACTCTCTGAATGGTGGCAATGGCTGGGCCTGGGTCAGAGCAAAGCTGGGAGCTTCACTTGGGTCTCCCACGTGGGTGGCAGGGCCATCTTCTGCTGTTTTCCAAGGTACGTAAGCAGCAAGCTGGATGGGAGGTGGAGCAGTTGGGACTCAAATTGGCACCCCCTGCGCCAAAATGCCAGTAAAATGAAAAATAGTTTTAAAAGTCTTATTCTATTGTAAATACTCAGCTCTTGCCAACCGGACCTCATAAAACACAATTCCCTCCAAAGCTGCTGACCTCTGTGACACTAGGAGCTGAAATGACTCTTCTCATTAAGAGTAACCGTACATTTCCTAACAAAACAAAATGCCCTGACGAATGTAAAGAATTAAATCATAAAAAGAACACATATAAGCTGATTCACTATCTTAGAAAAATTTGGCTGGCACCATGGCTCACTAGGCTAATCCTCTGCCTGGTGAACTAACGGCAAAGGAAGACCTTTCTCCATGTCTCTCTTACTGTCCACTCTGCCTGTCAAAAAAAAAAAAAAAAAAAGAAAGAAAGAAAGAAAGAAAGAAAGAAAGAAAGAAAGAAAGAAAGAAAGAAAGAAGAAAAATTTGGTACCACGAAAATCAACTTAACATGATTTAAAAATTTTATTATAATCAAGTGTTTTCATAAATGCCAACTTTTTAGTAGTCATATATTTCAATGAAAAGTGAAAAAAGAGGTAAACAATTTTTAAATGAATTTATTAATATTTTAATTGAAAAGAGCTCAGTAGTTGACATATTCCATTAAAATATCAGACTTTTTAAAAAATAAATTATATTTACAGATAAACTACAAGTAGTTTTTTTTTTAACAATTTGTAACATTAAATTGTAATTCCCAGATGTAAAATGATCAGAATGAACTTGTCTGTTGCTATTCATGTATGCCCTAATCCCTATACTATAGCATTATTTTTAGTTCCTGAAAATAAGTTGGGTTTTTGTCATCTCATCACTTCACTATGATTTCACCAGATAATTATGCATTGAAGTTCATTACTCAAAGCATCCATTGTTGAGCCGAACCAAAACTACCAAACTCAAGAACCGCAAAATAAAGAACTGAAACAAAACTGGATATAACCATGGATCTTAAAAGAGAAGCAAGCAGTAAGCAAATAAATCTCAATATTTAGTGGTAATATAAAAGTCCATTGCTTGAAAATTATTCTTTTTACTCTCAAACTTAATATCAACTTTTTGAAATATATTGAATAATCTTCTTTCCTCTTATTTTTAAATATAGGAACTGTTAAAAACAAAAGGAATTTTTTAAAACTTCCCTTTGTACGGCCAGTGCCACAGCTCAATAGGCTAATCCTCGGCCTGCGGTGCCGGCACACCGGGTTCTAGTCCCGGTTGGGGTGCCAGATTCTGTCCCGGTTGCCCCTCTTCCAGGCCAGCTCTCTGCTATGGCCCGGGAGTGCAGTGGAGGATGGCCCAAGTGCTTGGGCCCTGCACCCCATGGGAGACCAGGAGAAACACCTGGCTCCTCCCTTCGGATCAGAGCGGTGCGCCGGCCATAGCGGCCATTGGAGGGTGAACCAACGATAAAGGAAGGCCTTTCTCTCTGTCTCTCACTGTCCACACTGCCTGTCAAAAAAAAAAAAATTAAAAAAAAAAAACCTTCCCTTTGTAGGTGTCTTTTTTAAATGAATAATATAGGTAGGTAGGTAGGTAGGTAGGTAGGCAGGTAAGTAGATAGGCAGGTAGGCACAATCATGGATGTCTGCAAGAAACTGGACAAACAGTATACGCAGTGTCATAAGATGTGTAAGAATACCAAAAATGCAAAGTAAAATATGAACTTATGTATATTAATTTAACCTTTTAAGAAACAAGGTTCTGTGAACTCTTTCCTTATTTATTTATTTGAAAGTCAGAGGTAGAGAGAGAGAGACCTAAGGCCATGAGCTTCATCCGGGTCTTCCACAGGGTTTCAGGTGCACAAGAACTTTGGCTACTTCTGCATTTTTCAGGCTATTAGCAGGGAGCTAGATCAGAATCAGCAAAGGGGCTAAGCCTCTGCCTGCAATATTGGCATCCTATATGGGTGCCAGATGATGTCCCAGCTGCTCTTCATCCAATCCAGCTCTCTGTTGGTGGCCTGGGAAAACAACCCAAGATGGGCCAAGTGCCTGGGCTCCTACACCCACATGGGAGACCTGGAGGAAGCTCCGGGCTCCAGGCTTTGGATCAGCCCAGCTCCGGCCATCGTGGCCACTTGGTGAGTGAACAAGTGGATGGAAGAAGCCAGGAACTTCTTCTGGGTCTCCCATGAGGGTGTAGCGGCCTAAGTACTTGGGCCACCTTCCATTGCTTTTCCAGGCTAATGAGCAGGAGCTGGATTGGGAGTGAAACAGCTGGGACTCTAACCGCTGTCCACATATGATGCAGGCACTGCTTTAACCCACTGCACCACAGAGCCAGCCCCTATCACTGACTTTTTAAGTAGGCATTTGGATGTGGCTACAAAATCATTTTTGTTTCAATTATATCCTCACCAACCCAAAGGCCTAAAGTTTTATATTTCTGTTTTCTAAACTTGAAACAATCATGGAAACATTCAAAACCAAGTATTTTGAGCAACAATTTCAAACAAATATTCATATTTAAAATAGTTTAAAATTCATAAAATATAAATATGACACAGGGAAGAAAAAAACTTGAGAAGTTTATTCATGAGAACAAATTTGCAGGAGTTGCTATGTAACTATTGTGTCCTTTTTTTCTTTAAAGATGTTTTAAAATAGGTATTTTTTCCTTAAATTTCTTTGAAAAGCAGAGAGATCTCCCATCCACTGGTTCAGTCCCTAGATGCCTCCAACAACCAGGGCAGGAGCCAGGAACTCATTCAAGTCTCCCCTGTAGGTGGCAGGAATTAAACTACTTAAATGTATCACCAGTTGCCTCCTAGGGCGCATATTAGCAGGAAACTGGAATGGGAAGCAGAGTTGGTATTCAAACCCAGGTACTCTGTTATACGTTGCAGGTACCTCAGGTAGAAACTTAGGTGTTATGCCCAAATGCTTGTCCACACCTTTTACATCTCCCATGTCCTATCCGCCTTGTCCTTTAAAGGGCAAAGATGGAACAATTTTCTTTCCATTAATTAAGAGATGATGACCTGAAAATTTTTAAAATTTCAAGTTTATAAGATATTTGGGTTTTCTGGGAAGTCCAAGATATGGGTGCCAGATGGAAGGTTTCTGGTGAGGGCTCTTTCCTGGGGTGCAGACAGCTGCCTCCTTGTGATGTCATCATATAGAGGAAACAGATCCTGTCTGCTTTTCTCTTCTCGTAGGCCACCAATGCTACTGGGTTGAACCTCACTCCAATGACCTCACTTAACCTTCCCTACCTCCTAAAAAGCTCTATCTCCAGATACAGTCACATTGGAACTATGGACTTCACACAAAAATTTGGGGAAGAACCACAAATCAGTCCATAGCCTAAGTCAAATATATATATCCTCACGTCACTCATGATAGCATATGTTAGTTTTCTTTTGTCTGGTTATTGGTTCTTGTGTGACTTCCATTTAGCCTTAGCTTAAAAATTTTAAACTGAAAAAAAGATTCAGTCTATTTAAATAACTCCTTCTGTGGGTGCTCTATTAATGAGCTGGGGAGCAATTAGTAGAATGGAATTGCATTACAAGTCTATTAAACTTTAGAAAGAATGACCTAAAGCACTTGGAGTCTCTGACAACCATTCCATTTGAAGAGCTGATGTTCTCAAGTCGGGCAGCAAGAATCCCCTTAAAGAATCTCAGTTCCTTCAATGCTATAACGAGTACTCAAATAGTATATTTCACTTTGTGTTACTATATGAGGGCAAATGGACGAATTCTTTACTTAACACATGCTAAACTGATCTCCTGTATACAAAGAGAATTGAAAATGAATCTGGATGTGAATGAAAGGGTGGAGGGAGCGGGCAAGGGGGGAGGGCTGTGGGAGGAGTGGGAAAGTATGGGGGGAAAGCCATTGTAATCCATAAGCTGTACCTTGGAAATTTATATTCTAAATAAAAGTTAAAAAAAAAAAAAGAATCTCAGTTCCACAGGGCTTTTCACGCACTAAGTGAGTGATCCTTGTATTCTAAAATGAAGATTTCTGGGATGGGCATTTGGTGAGCAGTTAGCATGCTGGTTAAGATGCCTGAATCCCATATTAGAGAGCCTGTGTTTGATACCCCTGGCTCCTACCATCAGCCTTCTGCTAACACAGGCCCTGTGAGGAAATGGGAACGAATCAGATGACCAGTCCCCAAGTTCCTGGCTTCAGCCCCAGCATTTGGGGAGTAAACCAACAGATGGGAGCTCTTCTCTAATAAAAATAAACAGATAATGAGTTTTTTTTAATGGGTTTTTTTCTTATTCAACCTGACCCGTGAATACAAATTGACTACCACATCCTTGGATAACTGAAGAAACACAAAAATATGCCAGGGTTGGACAGAAAACAGTATGACAATTCTAAAGGATGTAAAGGGTATTTTGATTCTGGTTTTCTACTTACCGTCTGACTTTAGAATTAACTGCCACAGAGCTTACAGAATTGCTAAGTTTTACTCCTTTGAAAAATCACACATACATATACATGTATATATAGACATTCATATTTGGAAGGAAAAATGTCATAAAACTTTAAAATTATCATGACAAAAAAGCATTTCTTCTGACTCCAATTGCTGTTACAAGTTGAATACGATCTGCCTTTTGTAGACACACAAGAGCAGCACCATCTCCTCAGTGGCTGTCATCTAAGACGGAAGAAAGAAGCCCCCACACCAACGGGTTGGCCTCCTCTCCAGTGACTTCTTTCCTGTTTGTTTCTGAGAGCGAATGCACCTATACCTTTAATGCAGCAAAGAAAGCCAGGCACCAGATAACACCTAGATCTTCCTCAAGTCCAAAATTTAGGAAGGGGAATCAGGTGCAGACATCACCTTTCTATTCTATGCAAATGAGTCAGAACTTTGCATTGAATAGCATCTTAAAGAAACAGCCCATGCTGAGGAACTGAGCATATTAAAAGACCTAGATTTTAACTCATTTTGCCATTTCATTGCTGACTCTGCATGAGTGGCTATTTCTGAAAACATGGTTAAAGTGAAAAGACTGACAAAGGCCTACATACCTTCATATTGTAGAATGGAGATGCAAGGGTGCTTTAAAAACCTTAGTGGAAAATCAAGTTAAAAGGTATGTTTGCTTTGGTACACACTATTTTTGAAATCCATGCAGACTATTTCATAACATGCATTTTATCATGAACTTTTAGTAGACCCCTTGTATCTGAGGGATTCATAAAGAAGGTTACATAAGTAAGTGTGGCATGTCTAAAAGTTTGGATTTTGCACAGTGTATTTCTTTTTCTCAGTAGTTATGTTTGACAATGGAGCTTAATTTATCAAGGAAGAAATAACCATGCTGTCTTTCTACTGTCAAGAGAACAAATCAAGGAATTATATTTCATGAGCAATGCCTTCCAATTAAAATAGAAGAAAGGAAAGAGAAAAGCCATGTATTCTGTTGAGTGTTTGTGTAGCAAACACATAGTGCCACTGTGGCTATTTAAACAATTGAGGCTCAAAGAACTAGAGAGAATTCCTAATGCAATTGAAACCAATTCAATGGTACACTTTAATTTTTAAACGTTTTTCTTGAATATTCTATGCTATGGGGATTGAGTGCTCATTTGATTAACTTGTTGCAGGGGTAGTTGTGCAAGAATTAAACACTAGACACTGCCAATAAAATGAATCTGAATATATTTAAATGTGATACATATTTCTGCTTCAGGTCAGAAGATTTTCATGAGAAAATATCTCCAATTATAGCTAAAATCAAAGGTAAATATCATATCCTCCTTACTCAGATTCTTTTAGGAATATATTTATTTATTAGTGCTACACCTATCTTTACTAACAATAGGTATGTATAAGTGCTATTACTATGAACTGTCAAACTTGCAACTCAAAAACTTCCTAAAGAGGGCTGGCACCGTGGCTTACTTGGTTAACCCTCCGCCTGAGGTGCCAGCATCCCATATGGGTACCGGGTAATAGTCCCAGTTGCTCCTCTTCCAGTCCAGCTCTCTGCTGTGCCCTGTGAAGGCAGTGGAGGATGGCCCAAATGCTTGGGCCCTGCACCCACATGGGAGACCAGGAGGAAGCACCTGGCTCCTGGCTTCGGATCGGTGCAGTGCCGGCCATGGCAGCCATTTGAGGAGTGAACCAAGGGAAGGAAGACCTTTCTCTCTGTCTCTCTCTCACTTTCTATAACTCTACCTGTCAAATAATAATAATAATTAAAAAAACTTCCCAAAGTGATTATAATTAAAATGCATGACTATAATTAGGTATAACCATGAGTTCTGCATATTATCTAATGATTTCTCAGTACTATTTGATAGAGGAGCTTTTCTGTTTCAAAAGGCAACAACTGGGCAAGCATTTGGTACAGGAATGAAAGACACAGCTTGGACGCTCACATCCTGCATCAGAGTACTGGAGTTCAAGTCCGGGCTCCGCTTTGGACTCCAGCTTCTGCTAATGTGCACTCCCATGTGCAGCAGGTGATAACTCAAGTCCTTTGGTCTCCTCCACCTACCCAGGACACTCAGATTAAGCTCTATGCCCTGGCTTTGGTCTGGCCCAGGCCCAGTCCCAGCCCCAGCTGTGTGGACATGTGGGAAGTGAACTCAAGATTGTCTGCCTACCTGTCTCTGTTTCTCTGACTTCAAACAAACTGATAATTTTTTTTTTGAATTTGTTTTTTTTTTGACAGGCAGAGTTAGAGAGACAGAGAGAAAAGTCTTCCTTCCGTTGATTCACCCCCCCAAATGGCTGCCACAGCCGGCGCATTGCGCCGATCAGAAGCCAGGAGCCAGGTGCTTCTCCTGGTCTCCCATGTGGGTGCAGGGCCCAAGCACTTGGGCCATCCTCCACTGCACTCCCGGGCCACAGCAGAGAGCTGGCCTAGAAAAGGGGCAACCAGAACAGAATCCGGCGCCCCGACCGGGACTAGAACCCAGGGTCCCGGTGCCGCAGACAGAGGATTAGCCTAGTGAGCCACAGCGCCAACCGAATGATAATTTTTAAAAAGGGTGACAATGCTTCAGAAAAGGTTTACTACTGCGGTCAGCTTTGGTTACTTTATAAAGATTTCATATACACACGCTATATTATGATGCAGTAGGGAGGTGGCCGTGGGAATGGATCATACAGACAGGGTGACGACCATGGGATCTCCGTGGGGGTAGTACTCCTCAAACTGCCCGTGTTTATCCCTCAAGCAGGGCGCTATGGGAACCAGGGGCTGATCGCCCAGTGTTCAGGAGGAGCTTTCTCTCCGAGGACACCAGGAAGTCTTCCAGGAGGCCCATTGGACAGGAGCCAGAAGAGGAGCAAAGGACCGGGCGCACGGCCACGGACGTCCCCGGAGTGTTCCTGTGCCTTTTTCCTTCGTGGGAGGAGCTGGCACTCTCAGGCTGTGTGACCAAACCCACTCGGGGCCTGCCACGTCTATTAGCTTAGGAGCAGATCGGCGCTGCACAGATGGCTGCTGATAGAGTGGCTGGGTGGGGTAAGACTATTCTTGGGCTCAGCTAATCTTAGAGATCTGGAGTGTCCCAGAGGGGTGGAGGAGCATGTTCCGGGGCCACCACAGCAGTGTTGACTTTCTTCGGAAAAGATCCAGAGGCCATAACTTAAAGCAGTCCATCTAAAGTCACTTATTTTTTTTTTTTTAAGGGAAAAAGTGTAACAAAAAAGAAAAATGCTTCTGCCCACCCTCTGGCCTCACAGCTGCCCCTCCAGTCTTCCAGACTGAGACTGTCCCCCCCACCTTTGTGCAGACCCTGTGTGCACCCACACTGCTCTCCAGAGTCAGATCTCCTAGGGCATTAGTGCACTGTGAGCTGAGGGGGCAGGGCTGGGGGCTCTCTGGAGGCCAAAGTGCTAATGCTCAGTAATTTTACAAACATGAAGACAACTTGGCCCACCTGCCAAGGGTGTGGCACCATGTTCTGGCAAAGAGGACTGCAACTGATTTCACTTATCCCAGTGAATTCTTAGGGTGTAATGGGAGTTGAAAAACATCATCTTGGAAGCTGGTAAAGGGACAAACATGATATGAAAATGATTGGGCAGGAGGGGTCCTATTTATGAATCCTTAGTGAGGCTGTTTATGGTTCAGATATTATTGCTTTGGCTAACATCCGAGTGTACGTATACAGAGATTTTAATAAAATAACCATGAAATCTGAGAAACTATTACACTGAAATGATATTAGAGATATTTCTGGGATGCTACACTTTGAGGAAGGCTAGATCCAATCACTTTGGGTGAACTGAAATGATGCTGCTACCATGTCTAGTCCCTGCAGAAAAGGGAATTGGCAAGTATAAACTGTTTTAACCCCAGGGATCTCCGGGGTGCTCAGCAAAGTACTGGCAGTCAGAACACGTCACAAAACAACCTTAAGTTTCATTTAATGACATTTAACTGGTCTCAGGATTCAGTTTGAATTTTTTATTTATATGAGAGGAAGGGGGTAGGGGAGACAAAGTCAGAGAGTGAGATCTCCCAGCTGCTGGTTCACTCTTCAGATGCCACAACAGCTGGGGCTGCACCAGGCCAAGTCTGGGAGCCTGGAACTTCTGATGGCACAGGGATGCAAGTATTTGAGCCATTATCTTCTACTTCCCAGCAGGAAGCTGGAACTGGAAAGAAGGCCAGGACTAGAACACTGAGACTTTGACCTGGGGTGTAGGCATCCCAGACAGAAGCTTAACCATTTTACCAAACATCTGTTACCAGTCTCATGTTCTATTTAGCTTTTCTGTAATTCCATTGTTTTACCCATAGACCTTGCTTTCTTATTGTTTGCTACAGTTTAGAGCAATGCTATTCAAAGTATGATTGGAGGAAAACATGAGATAAGCACAGAAATGGATAGTAAGATTTGAAGAAATTTTTGCAGCAAGCAATTTAATATGGTTGTGACTCATAAGTATGTTATCTGTGGTTTCAACTCATTGACCAAAAAACCCATAATATGGGTTGGTTATGAATTAAGGGGAAAAATGGATCCTTCATTACAAATAGCTTTATTAGTGTTGGTTTTTAAAACATTTGGCAACTGTGTGTAAAATATTTTAAATTGCCCTTTGGCTATTCAGATGCTAATTGCTGTGGAATTTGTTAGGCTAACACTTTTTAAAAAGTATTTATTGATTTTCATATACTTGAAAGGCAGAGAGAGAGACTGAGATTCCATTCCCTGTGGTTCACTCCCCAAATGCCTGGGAGAGCCCAGACTCCATCTAGGCCTCCCTTGTGGGTACCAGGGTCCAAGTGCTTGAGCCATCATCTGCTGTCTCCCAGGATGCATTAGCAGGAAGCTGAATCAGAAACAGAGGTGGCAGTACTCGAATCAGCACTCTAATATGGGATGAGGGCATCCCAAGTGCTGGCTTAACCTACTGTACTACAAGCCCCAGGCCAACAGTTTCAAACAGGTACTTAGATACAGAATAATGTTCTTGGCATTTGGAATATTCCAGTTGTGTCTATTGTCTTTGGCAGGTTTTCAGCTAGGTCAACACCAGCAGTGGTGAGCATGGTTTCGAAGAAACAAGAGGGGACTGAGGGATCTTGGGACAGGCAGACTACAAATAGCCACACACAGGCCTGACTGTCCTGAGACTCAGGGTACCACACACACATTCTGTCATTTGGACACCTGAGCTAATCTGGCTGCAGTCGAAAGAATACTTAGGCAGATGATCACTTTGGAAGTTACAAATTTTGCCTTTACTTGCTCATCAGTTCTAAAATTCTATAAATGCAAATATCCTACCCGCTCACAGGAGCTTTAGGCAGGTGTTTCATGACCTGAAAGAAGTCTTTAAGACGTAGAGGCAATGACAGGGCAATTAAACAAAAATAATTAATGTGTATGTATTTTGTAGAGTTTGCCTGGACATTTATCAGATGTGAATTTCATCAAGCTTTCAAGAGATTTTGTAAGTGGTGACTAGTAACTCTGATTGTAGTGCATTTTATGACTTCCCTGGACAGGATAAAGGGGAAAGGAGGAATAGGAAACATATTAACCCTCCCTCTATGATCATTAGTTAATCCTAGCAGATACTCTGTGAAATATGCATGCTAACTAGCTGTAACACACTAATCCACTAAGCAGCAGAAAAAAAAAATCAGAATGTGTCCAATAAAGATAAGGTATGAAGACTAAAGATGTAAACTCTCAATTTGGCCTTCCTTTTTCTGGTCATTATGTTTCCTTTTCACAAACTTAAAAAACCAAGTTCCTGTGGATGGCTGACTTAATGATTTGACAACAATAAAACAAGACAAAAAGCCATAGTATAGGGAATTTATATAACGCATAGGTAACACATTTTATAGCCAAATAATCTTTATGGTTTTAATGACTTTTTAGATCTTTGTCTAAGGCTGAATTAATAGATTCCTTCCATTATAACACTGAGTAGAGACAGGCATTCGGTGCAGTGGTTAAGTTGCCATTGGGACACCCACATCTCATATCAGAGTACATGGTTCAAGTTCAGTTATGTCCCTGGGACCCAAGTGGGAGACCTGGATTGAGTTGTAGATTGCTGGCTTTGGCCTGAACCATCCTTGGCTGTTGCAGGCATTTGGGGTGTGAGCCAGCAGATGAAAGATATCTTTCTCTTTGCCTTTCAAATATGTAAAAATAAGCAAAATTTAAAGAAGGCAGTGTCTTACAACAAAGCTAAGATTTAAAAAGAATAGTGTGTGTAGAAATAGGATGTTTATGAAGTCAGGATCAAATTATAGATTCTATCATCTAGTTTCTAAACTAAGCCATGACTTTATGCTATGTAGGCAATTTGTAGCCCTAGATCTCCTTAAGAGCAAAAACCAAAAGCATGTGATGGCTGGATTCTTTGAATTCCCCGTATTCAGAAAGCAGCACCTCTGGTTTGGACAGCTACAAGGGATGGCAGAGGGACGAGGCCACAACTGTATTTTCCACAAGTATTCCAGTCTGCTAAAATATAAACATGTGACTTGTTTCCATTGGCATTTACCAACTTGACAAAGGCAAAATTGGAAGAAGCCATAAACATTACTTCCTGGTGTACAGACAACAGAAAGGAAACAGTAATTCAAAAGGAAAATCACAGGCCCATATTTTGGGTATTTGTTGATGGATTATACAGCCTCAGAACTAGAATGCACCCTAGGCTCCAACCAATACAATTTTCTTGTCAAGATGCCACAGAAGCAAAGATAAGATACAAAAGATCAAGAGAAGAAAGCAACTGGTTCTGTAACTGGGAAACTGTAAGGACAAGGATATTTATCCATAAAGGTCAAAGATTGGGAAGGAGACTGTACTGAGGA
Organism: Sylvilagus floridanus; assembly: GCA_949820135.1. NCBI lineage: Eukaryota > Metazoa > Chordata > Mammalia > Lagomorpha > Leporidae > Sylvilagus > Sylvilagus floridanus. Next base: position 61,583,549 of record OX463246.1, on the reverse strand, counting down.
GGTCATAAGGGGTTATCAAACTGGGAGTCAGTACATGTAATTAAAATGGTAGAAAATGGGAAATAAATGGTTGTAAACTAAAAACATGTAGGATGAAATGAAACAAAACTGGACAAAGGTGTGTACTTACAGGGCAGACAGTGGGTTAAGCCACTGGCTGGGAAGCCCACATCCCAGTCTATATTCCATACTGGAGTGCCTGGTTAAATCCTGGCCACTCGGCTTCCACTCCAGCTTCCTGCTAATGCGTGCCCTAGCTGTGATGGCTCGAGCAGTTGGGTCCCTGCTACCCACACTGTGGACCCAGATGGAGTTCTAGGATCAAGGCTTTGGCACATGATTTGGTAAAGTAAAATAATGTTATTCTGAGTGTCATAAAAAAACCAATGGACATTCTTCTAATTTCATCTCTGGTAACCCCCAGAGGAAGCTGGCTCAGCCCACAGTAGCCCACAACTGAACTCAAAGCCCCAATAATGTAGTAAATGATTACAATCTACCCCTATGGCATCTATGAACTTTTCTTTAATCATGTTTTGTCTCTCTAATTAGACTGTAAGTTAATTAAAGCTAGGGAATTTCTGACATTTCTTCTGTAGCCATCATATCTAATATGATGCAGGGGTGATTAAATATTAGATAATACATTTAATTTATCACATTAATAGGTTACTATTAATAGGGGAAATCTCACAATCCTTTCAATAATTACAGGAAAAACATTGATAAACTGGCACTTTTATTAATAAAATCTGCTTTACAACAGAAAAGGACATCTTTTAAGAAAATGCCCTGCGTGAGTCACTATATTAAAGGCATTTATCTAAATAAGCAAATACCTTGCAGTAAACCTCATACTTAAAGAAAAAATGCTCAAAGCATTCCCTGTATCGTGGCAAAGTGGGTTAAACTGCTGCTTGTGATGCTGGTATCCTGTATCAGCTGCTCTGCCTCTGCTAATGTGTCTAGGAATTCAGTAAAGGATGGTTCAAAAGCACACAGGCCTCTGCTGCTCCTGAGAAACCAGGATGGAGTCTCTGGCTCCCAGCTTTGGCCTAGTCCAGTCCCAGCCCTACGGCCATTTGGGGAATGAACCAGCGGATGGAAGATCTCCCTCCCTCCCTCCCTCTTTCTCCTTCTCTGTCATTCTGCCTTCCAAATAAACACATAACTCTTGGTGGGCGGTGGCAGGGAGAGGGTGGACTATGCTTTTACTGTCCAGGAGATCAGAATACTTGTTGTCACCAATCCTATTCAAAATGTCAATGAAGGAAGACAAGAAAAAGTAATAGAAATAAGAAATGAAAAGGAACAAACTCTTGTTTGATGATGAAATCGACAATGATGATAAAACTAATAATGTTATACATAAAGATTTGTAAAACTGTAAAGGTCAGATAATACCATCTATTGACAAGGATATAGACAAAAGGGAATTCTTAGCTACTGTGAAAAATGGCAGTAGGCAGTAAGGTTGACTATGCATGTTATCTTGTAATCCACTCCATCTTAGGTATATATTCTTGAAAAATGGTTGTGTATAGACAGATGATGTGATAAGAAATGTTCAAAGCAGCAGCAGTTGTAATAACCACACAACATAAACAACTCAGAAGTCCATAGAATGGATGAATGGTGATGTACTCATAGGTCAGAGTCTCCTGCACCATGGAGGAAGAAGAAACCACAGCCTCAGGGGTGAATGTGGATGAATCCAAAGAAGACAATTATGGACAAAAATAGAAAATTACCCATGAATACATTTAGTATTATTCCTAATTTATAAAGTTCACACCCTGGGATAACTGCTACAATACTCTACTTGGAGATGCATCTATGGGTGGCAGAAGTATGGAAGCATGGAAGAAGTAGGAACGAAGTAATGAAAAATTCAAGGCAGTGGTCACTTCTGAGTGGGGAGGTAGCAGGACACATGCAAGGGAGGGGCACAGAGTAGAATAACAAGGCACCGATGGTGTTCTGGTTATATTTTAAACATTCATCTCCAAATTTTACTTATTTGCAAGGCACAGAGGGACAAAATTCTTCCATCCTCTGGTTCACTCTCCAAATGCATGCAACAGCCAAGGCTGGGCCAAACCAGAGCTAAGAGCCAGTTACTTAATCTCAGCCTCCTATTTGAATAGCAGGAATTCAACTACTTGAGCCATTGCCTGCTGCTTCCCAGGGTGCACTGCCAGGAAGCTAGACGTGAAGTGAAGCTGAGACTTAAACCCAGGCGCTCTGATACGGGGTGCAGGAGTCCCAAGTGGCAACCTAACCACTGCCCCAAATCCTGGCGTAGCAGGTAAAGACACCAGCATTTAATTTTTTTGTTTTTAAATATGTACTTAATCAGAATTACATAGAGAGAGAAGGAGAAACAAAGAGAGGGCATTCCATCATCTGGTTCACTCCCTAAATGGCTGCAACAGCTCAAGCTGGGCCAATAAGAAGCCAGGAGCTTCTTCTGGGTCTCCCAACTAGGCATAGGGGCCCAAGCACTTGGGCCATTGTCTACTGCTTTCCCAGGCCATAACAGAGAGCTGATCAGAAGAGGAGCAGCCAGGACTTGAACTGGCATCCATATAGGATGCCAGTGCCACAGGCAGAGGTTTAGCCTGCTATGCCACAGTGCTGGCCCCGGCATTTGTTTTAATGCCATTCTTTAAACCATATACACATCTTCCATATATATCACATTTCTCATATGTTTTGCAGGAAAGAAAGAAGGAACAAAATAAAGGAAAAGGAAGCAGAGAAAAGAAAGGAAAACAACAGAGAAGTTATAAAATCTTTGAAATGCAGAGAAAGGAAGGTCTGTCACAGTATCCTCTCTGGAAGGAATATATCACAGTGTACACTGCTGTAGCAAGACTCATGGGCACCAAAACGACAAGCGGCTGTAACAGGCCAGCCCAATGAGGACTAAAATTAGACTCTTTTCACTAAACTTGATGAAGCGCTTGTCACAATACAGATGTGTTATGGCTGAAAGCATAACTGAAAACACTGGGATTTTCTTATTTGAAAAACACAAGTTTCACCAGATTCAATTTCCTCTAAAATTCTCCAGTACTAAGCTGGAAATCAGAGGAATCTACTTTCACGTTTCTTCAATTATTTGTTATTATAAAACAAGGATGTGCATAAGACCAGGGGGACAAATGTACTTTCTTCTTCTACACTTTGGAAATCTGCAAGGTACTACTTTTATGTATGACCATCTACATTAAGAGGTCTAATCCAAATTGTACTACTGAGAGGAGAAAAAGGCAATTAAAGTGTCAACACTCATGAGATCAGCCAAACAACCTTTTGGCAAAGGCTAATATAAATGTTTTCATAACCTATGTTTTGTAAGGTCACTATTCCAATTCCATAATCATACATATCTCAGTTTTTGGAGACTTTCTTAGGTTTTAAAGGGCTGAGACTGTTTCTCAAACTTGAGGTCAGTAGAGAAATTTTAAGCTTGAAAATCCCCAGTAAATCTAGAGGGCTCTCCCCCTATTTGCATATGCACAGAGGGAAGGCGGGACCAGAGAGGATGTGCAGAACAGATCCAGGGACGGCCTGCAGAGCATCTGCTCCCGGAACCCAGTTGTGGGCCTTCTCCTGGTCCAATAAAACTCCATCTGCTACAGGAGACTAACTGTTCCCCAGGTGGTGCGCCCACCTGTCAACTGACAGTTGGGCTCATGCCACGGAGAATAAGGGCAGACACATTTTGGCACAGGTCTTTGGTGCATTTCTTTCACTTAATGGCTGAGCAACACTTGAGATGAAGAGATGAGGAAACACAGAAAAGGAAAAAAAAAAACAACATGCCACGGGCCACACTGGTCCCAGCTAGGGAATCCAGGTCACGCCTAGAAAACAGGCGTCTGACAGGGATGGCATGGACGGCAGGGAGTGGCAGGGAACGGTGCCAGTTCTGCCTTTCTGGGCTTGCCAGCCCTTGGCAGGGATCCTGAAGAACCAGACATCCCAAGTCAGACACATTTCCGCACATTCCTTTCCCTCCCCTGCCTCGAGCTACTTAGGGACTGCTGAAACTTTTTTTTAAAAAATAACAGTAAGATATGAAAGCTATACATGTTTATCCTACACTGTTTAAGTCTAAATGCGTGCACAAAAGGAGGAGGCCCCTTGTAAAGTTTACTCCAAGTGATGTCCACAACCTTTTCCGAAATTCTTTCAGCATTTGGCTTCCGAATCCTTGGACTCTCCTTGTCAATACCTTCAGTGGTGAACATGCTTGGTTCCACATAGTAAATTGTATTTAACAGGGCTATGTAAGCAGGTGTTCAATGAATTAATTATTCATATTAAATACAAGAAGAGATGGCGAATGATACAAACAGGGTCCTTAAATTCCTAACTAAAGGGGGTTAATGAGGTGTGGAATATACAATTTTTTTTTCATTTAAAAAACATGTTTTGTGGTATGGTTCATATGCCAGAACCCAGAGGAGCAGTTCAATGGAGGAACAGAATCCCAGCTGAGGTCCTAGTGACTCTCCAGGTGGTCCTGGATGTACAGCTTGTCAACCTCTCTATCCTTGTGTTACTCCTCTCAAAGTGTGCGCCCATGCTGCCACGGCTGCTTCTGTCTTCTACTCCTTTAATCCACAAAGCACCAGGCCTCAGCAAGCTGCCCGCTCCCTTACTAGGCTGGGTTCTAGAAAGACTTCTGTTCAGGTCTTACACAAAACCCCAACCTAGTAGATCTTTATATTACCTTTATTTTGTTACATTTCATCAGGAAATGAATTTTCAAATCTAGGTATTTTGGTTTCGTTCTCATTATTTGAAAAAGACATAGGGGCCAGTGCTGTGGCATAGCAGGTTAAAGCCGCCGCCTGCAGCACCAGCATCCCTTATAGACGACGGTTTAAGTCCCAGCAGCTCCATTTCCGATCCTCCTCTCTGCTATGGCCTGAGAAAGTAGTGGAGGATGGCCCAAGTTCTTGGGCCCCTTCACCCACATGGGAGAGCCAGAAGAAGCCCCTGGCTCCTGGCTTCGATCAGTACAGTTCCAGCCATCAAGGCCAATTGGGGAGTGTACCAGCAGATGGAAGACCCTTCTCTCTATCTCTCTGCCTCTGCTTCTCTGTGTAACTCTTTCAAATAAATAAATAATCTTAAAGAGAGAGAGAGAGAGAGAGAGAGAGAGAGAGAGAGAGAGAGAGAGAGAAGGCTCCCATTCGTTGGTTCACCCATCAAATACCTGCAATGGCAAGGAATGTGATCCAAGTCTCCCAAATGGGTGCCTGCCCTGTCTGCATTGCTGGGAGATGGGAGCCAGGAACCAAAGCCAGCAGTCAAAATCAGTTACTGCGATAGGGGAATGTGTGCATCCTAACCAGCATCTTAAGCATTAAATATTCATCCCCAAACCTATGTATATAAAATAGGAAAATAAGATCCAAATTATATCATTTTATTATATCACTTTTCCCAACACATCATAAATTTTGAAAACAGTGTTCTATATGCTTTCTGTATGTCTATTAAAAAGTCTTACTGCTGGGGCCAGCACTGTGGCATGGCAGATAAAGCCACTGCCTAAAGTAATGTCATCCAATACAGGCACTGGTTTGAGTCTGGGCTCTTCTACTTGCCATACAGCTCTCTGTTAATGCACCTGGAGAAGCAGAGGAGGATTGTCCAAGTGCTTGGCTCTTGTACCCTTGTGGGAGACTCAAAAGAAGCTCCTGGCCCCTGGCTTCAGATTGGCCCAGCCCTGGCCATTGCAGCCATTTGGGGAGTGAACCAGTGGATGGAAGATATCTTTCTCCCCCTCTCTCTGTGTAACTCTTAGAAAATAAATAAATAAATCTTTTAAAAAAAAAAAGCCTTACTGCTTCACAGTTACATCTCATATATATGCGTGTATGTAGGCACATTTACCTACAGACTTATAAGGGACGCATTCATAAAATATGAGTGATGAACAAGCACAGGCCATGCTTTCACGTTGAAGATGCAGCCCCTAACTTAAAAAAAAAAAAAAAAAGACATGTAATTAACTTCTTGGTAATCACTGAGAACTGTGTCTATTGTTGAATACAGATTTTCACACAAGTCTTATCTAGGGAGATCACTCAGTTATAAGGTGACTTCTCCATAGCCCAACTAAGATGTCATGGCAAGGAGCCCAATACCAGGTCCACAGTGTTCTCTGAATCCTGATGGGGTCACCCAGAGACCAAGCCAGGCACCCAAACCTGGTCTGACATGACCTGAGAAACCGTGGGTGACATGTGGCCCCAGGGTAACGATGGGACAGAGCCTGCTTACTTTCTCAGCGTGTGCTTTGGCACATAATCACCAACTCTACCTGATTGCTCCTTTTCCTAAAAGACCTAGGATTTTTAGCAGATGTTTCCATTCTCCTCACGCAAAGGCAGAACACATATGTGACAGTTTTCAATACAACTGTTTCCTATATATATTCTATCCAGTCCAAGACTGAGATATCAACTTCTTCTTTAAAAGGAAAGTGGTTTCTAGAAAACAAACAAAAATGATTTTGGCCTACTCTCTTCCCTTAGTGTCATTATGTAGTAACTTGTGTGATTGGTAGAGCTTTAGAATGTATCCTGATGAAAACCAAGAGTTTGCTCTAAAAATCAGATTATCTTAGGTATAACTTACATGGATGAACACACACACACACAAACACGCAGTTTTAGAAGTCTACATTCTCACGTGCAGATGTGTTTTCAATGTGGTCTCAGAGTAAAGGTTCAGTCTGTGAAACAATTAGGGAAACAGATGAAAGGCATTTCAGATGATTACCCCAGAGACACAATGGTTCTCAAAACTTGAGACATATATGCCACACTGGCTGGTAGATACATTTTTGACATTTACCACCTGCTTAGCAAATGTCACACCAGTTAATCTTGATATTCTCCAAATTTCTGACTACCTAGAACAGACCATGTCTACTTTGTCACATTCTTCCCAATTTATTAAATGCACTTCCATGTCTTAAAGTGTAGGGGGCAGGGGTAGAATCATCCTAATAATTGAATCAAATCTTGTCAGAAATATACAATTATGTTTTATTCTAACAATATTAAAGATTAATTCACAAATAAAAGACAGAAATTATCAACTCAGATCCAGCATAGCACAAAATATATAATGATAGAGACTACACAAAGGTCACACAGCAGTAACAATAACAAAAAAGCACATGGGAGCACTAGGGGATGTAATTCAGACACATAATGTAAATAACTAGCACCATTTCTCTTAAACACCTTAATAAAACATCTGAAACATTTTTAGAAATGCTACATTAATAATTTCCTGCCAACACCTAAAGGGCTCATTTCATCCATCTCTATCACCTCACTATTAAGCAAAAAGCTTTGAAAAATATCTACTTGGAACTCTGGACAATGAAAGGGATTTACTCCATATTGCCTACTGCTCTGTATCCAGCATAGAGTACATTGCTTGGCCCATCACTGGAACTGAATTAATTGTTTATCTGAAAAATACTTACTGAGCATCTATGTTTAAGCAGCAGCACCAGGCATTTATGGACACATCATTAATCAAAATAAAGATCCCTACCCCAGTGAACATTTGCTGAGCTACTAAGAGGTAGATCAGCAACATCTTGAACAAGAATAACTATCTCTGGCATAGAGATGTGGTGCCACTATATGATCAAAAGAAGGCAAGTGGTATGGAAATCAAGACTCTAAATCCTTTTGGGAGCTAAGAAATATTTTTTAATGCTTTTATCCTTCCGAGGGCCTCTGGGGTTTTCTAGGACGAGGGGGAAGATTCTAGCTATCTATTGCCACTTTGAAGTCAAATAAGTGTATTTAAAATCCCAGTCCATGTTTCCTCCATCACTGATACCTGGGTGGTAGCGAGTATGTATTTAATAAGAAGTACCAAAGAAAGAAGCCATTATCTAATGTAAAGCCTGCCTTTTTAACTCTGATATGGTTATTTGTGTCCCATTTAAGCATAGGAAGGTTTACCTTTACAAATTTATAATCTGCTTTAGAATGGCTAACAATTACCGAAATATGGCGTGTTGTTTTCTATCTCCTTGCCTTTTCTTCACTTGTTTTCTCTGCCCCCTGAGGCCTTGTCTACATTCCCCTTCCCTTCTGGTCTCTTATTTCTTCAATTGATGAATGAACAAACACATGAATGAATGGGGTCTGAGAGCTGCTAGAGGCGGGTTGCAGCCAGCAGAGCTCAGAGAGGAAGCTGGGTGTTTATAAAAATGGTGTAGGTGTCATTAGTTCTCTGAAGCAGTCTTGTGTTATTTCTAAAAACAAAGATGGACAGGACAGTAAGTTAAACCCAAATCAGCAGGCCTTCTCACCCAACTACTGGAATACAATAGCCATTCTGTTTTACAAATATATAAAAACATATTTGGCTTAGTTTCTTCAATGGATCACTCTCATTTCAATTGAGATCATGTGTAAAAAGAGCCCATCTGCAAATTGGCTGCTGGGGCTGTCCAAGTAAACAAGAAAATCCCAAAGAGGAAAAAAACTTGATTCACAACTTCAAAGTAAAAAAGTTAAATTATATTTTAAAAATCAAATTAATAAAATGCTTTTTGTCATGTTTTTAAAAATTCAACAAGAGACTATTGTGGTGAACTGAAAAAAGTGTATGCTTTGAAGTCCAAAGATTTGGGTTGAAGACAATAGTCAGGTCTTGCATAATTTATCACTTCATTACTGTGGGCCTTAGGTTCTTCATTTACAACATAGATAACTTGATAATACTGCACTTACCATAACAGTCAAGGGAATTATCTGATATAACATACTTTCTGCTACACATAATTTAGTCCTTATTCCTTTCAGTTCTTCCTCTGTGTCCCAAAGTCCTCTTTACACTTTTCCAATGCCTTTTACTGGCCTATATCGCAATTATCTTTTACATGTAGGTGGCTTGAAGACAGAGACTATCTTATTTGCCTCTAATTCCTTGCACAGTGCTAGGCACAAAGTAAATATGCAAAAAAAAAAAAAAAAAAAAGAGAGAGAGAGAGAGAGAGAATAAACAAAAGTTTTTTTTTTAAGTAAATGTTGAAATTTAAAAACCATCAGGTCTACTTAACATTCTGAAGCTAGGATAAGTCCCATTTGCCAGTTTAAAGATAGGCAGGCATATGCACAAACAGGACAGTTTCTGTGGATAAAGTATTCATACTCTTGTTTTTAAGGAAGGCTCAAATTTAGTATATTTTATGTATCCTTATCCTGTTGAACAAGATTCTCCTTAGCACAGGCAAAGCACCTGAATCAGGACTGTAAGTGGAGGCCAGTTCATCTTCTGGGCAACTTTGTGTTACAAAGAAAACATTCAGCTTACATGTTTCATAGCTCCAAAGCAAGAACTAGCCATGGAGCTTGAGATAAAGGTTACATACATGGCCACTAACATTGCTATTTGCAGTGGTTTCCATTTATTTACTTATTTTTAAAATTGTGTCCACTTAACCAGTGAGGACTCTATTTACTTTCATTTGTTTGAAAGGCATAAAGACAGAAGAAACAGAGACAGAGAAATCTTCTTTCTGCTAATTCAAACCCCCACCCCCACCCGAACGCCTGCAACACCAGGGCTGCACCTGCAGTCCTCAATCTGGGTCTCCTATATGGTTGGCAGGGACCCAGAACTTGAGCCATTATCTGCTGTCTCCCAGAGTGCAAGTTAGCAGGAAGTTGGAACCAGAAGAGGAGTCGGGATTCAAAAACCAGGGACTCCGAAACAGTATGCAGACATCCCCAATGGTGTCTTAACCATTGTGTCAAATGCCAGCCCCTTGGTTCCCATTTTATTTATTATTTTTTTATTTTTATTTTTAACAGGCAGAGTGGACAGAGAGAGAGAGACAGAGAGAAAGGTCTTCCTTTTGCCGTTGGTTCACCCTCCAATGGCTGCTGCGGCCTGCGCACCGCGCTGATCGGAAGCCAGAAGCCAGGTGCTTCTCCTGGTCTCCCATGGGGTGCAGGGCCCAAGCACTTGGGCCATCCTCCACTGCACTCCTGGGCCACAGCAGAGAGCTGGACTGGAAGAGGAGCAACCGAGACAGAATCCAGCACCCCAACCGGGACTAGAACCCGGTGTGCTGGCGCCGAAAGGCAGAGGATTAGCCTAGTGAGCCGCGGCGCAGGCCCCCATTTTTATCTCAAATACAAGGTTTTAGATTTTATGTACATACATAGTTACACACACACACACACACACACACACACACGTAATAAAATCAAGAAGCTGGCACTATCAAAAAATCTTTAATCCCGTAAGGAGATTTTATTGGTTAGTCTTTCAAAAGTGATAGCCAAATAAAAGCAGCATTGTGATTAATAAACATAAAATCTTGTATAGTATATGAACTTTGAAATTCTTTTGAACATAAATAAACTTTTTAAGTCAAGAGGATCATTTTGTACTTCCTCTGATAACATTTAAGTTGGGCAACTTGCTACAAGGAACCTGGATTTTTTTTGGTAAGTCATCTACTGTCTTCCACCCCAAAAGGTCTAAACAGCAGCACAATATTAAATGCACTGGTTTAAGCTGGAGGTGAAGGAAAAGGACTTTCAAATCATCTACTTTGGTTTTATCAGTTATCCTGGTGATGGTATGTCACAGGGAGGGCTCGCCAGCAGGTGCACGCAGGTGCACACTGACGCCCCTGTGCAGGGACGTAAACAGAAGTGCTGTCTCCAGTTTGAGCATGTTGAGTTCACAAACACCCTTGCACAGCACTTCCGATGGAAAGCGTGGGCACATCTCACAGAGGGTCAAGCACAGAGCATAAAAAAGTGCAACAACCTCACTCAGTGTGGCTTCTCTTTCCCATCGGGGCCCACAGTAACACAGGGCAGCCATGACAGGATGCACCGGCAAAGAAAGCATTGAGGGTCACGCAATTATTTCATAAAAACAAGGACTGAGGAACCCATGATGCTGTCCTGCTTGCTGCAATTCAAAGGTGAGTTAAAGCTGGCTTGGGGATTAATAGCTTTCAGATCTCTGAAAGCGTTCTAATACCAGGATTTTCAACTTTGCAATTTAAGGACAACCCTGCTGTTGGCCTTTCCTGACCTGTTGTGAAGTAAATCAGGCAAACTAATGTGGGCTAACAAGTCTTTTTCACACTGTTCCATCACCCTGCCTCTCTTTTCTCCCCAGACATCCCTTTCTCCCACTCTCTGTCTCGCCATCCTCACTCAAAGCGCACAAAATGGCCACTGTAACCCTGCATTACTGCTCATTAGATCACAGGTTAGTCAAGTGGAACTGCCGGGGCCTCCCAAAGGAGAGCTAGACTTCAAAAATCTGTCCATGTCAAATGAAGGAAAAAAACCCCGAGCGTAGGGTCACCCAGATCAATGATCAAAAGAAACTGAGAAAGAAGGGGGGGAGTGGTGGTGGTGAGGGAAGCACACCCTTTTTTTTTGTTGTTGTTGAAAACACACACAGGTCTGATTGATTAGCAGGAGTACAGAGATGGGGTGGGTTTTCCACCTCTTGGGCCTTGTTTGCATTTTTAAATGAAATAATTTATTTTCATCAGGTCCTGTTGGTTGGTAAACTTTCGACTGTGAAAAGTTCTCAATGAATCTTTAAAATCTCCCCAAAGGAAAACCTGCTATGGGAAATGGCAGTTTTTAGGACTTACATGTTAATAAAAACATTTGAACAGCGCACACGCACACACACACACACACACAAAAGAAAATTTAAAAAATCAAAGTCGTCCAGCCTAAATGCTAGAGAAGACCCTGTTTAAATCTGAAAGTGAGAACAAGTGGGACATAAATTCTAAAATCAGTCCATAACCTCTTGGACCTTCAAAGAGAGGAATTGAGCCTGTCAATCACTTCATGAGCCACACAAGTGACAGGCTGCAAAACACTGGCTTCTGGAAAGCCACAGAAGCCTGCAGGTCGGCCCACGTGCTGCTCAGTCCTGTCGCGCATGTTCATGCTTTTCTAAAAACTATCGTTCAGTGCTGGCATTATTTTTTCAAGACGACTAATTGAATGTTGCTGCAAACTTGATATTTTAGAAATTAAGATAGAATGATAAATCTGGAACATCTTAAAAGAATAAAATTGGCATCAAATTTTCCAAGTGAAAGTTACCAAAAGATTTGATTTTCCCAATTTCCTTACAACTACAGAGGGATATATTTTATCAGCTGATGATTTTTTAAAGTTGCTGACGATCTCAGTATGTGAATAAAAACAAAATAAACTGATTGCTTATAATTTAATCTAACAAAAATTGTAAGGGTTGTATAAGGCTTTCATTGCTCTTTTGCTTTTCTTTGAATTTTTAAAAATTTATTCTTAAAGCACTCTCCAACGCATATAAACATATTGTGCCTAAAATGATTCATTTTCCCTATCTCAGTGTTTTGCATTTAATATGCACTCACATGGCACTTTAAACCAGGCACCGTTTAAAGTGCCTTATGGAACATTAACCCATTTAACCCTCTTTACAACCCTATCTGGAGGAGGAAGAAAGTGGCGGAGCCACAGTTAATAGTGATTGGGCACTCTGTGTGCTAAATCCTCATTTAATCACCATCATTCACTCTGAGATAGCTTCTGAGGCTATCCCCATTTTATAGATGAGGAAACAGATTTAAGTTTTTGCCCAGTATCACTTAGCTGGCAAACAGTACGAAGGATTTAAATCCAGAAGGTCTGGCCTCGGAGTTTTATTGCTTGTCATCTCCAAACCCCAAGTGCCCAGTTAAATATCCGTCCAAACATGTATATATCCCACGACCTAATAGGTCCAACTGTACATGTATACACTTGAGTATTGCTTGTATATATACACCAGGAAATCTGTACAAAGATATCAATCAACAGCTTTATTTATAAGCACAAAAATGCAGGAACACTCTAAAGTTTATCAATAAGGAAATGAATAAATAAAATTATGCCAAAGTCATGTCCTGGAACACAGTATATCAGTGAAAACAAGCTAGATTTACATGCACCATTTGGAAAAATCTCAAAAATATAATGGAAAAATCACAATAAAAAAACGTAAATCCTTTAAGATACCTCTTTTGCAAATGTTTAACACACATATCATTATATTATATTATTCAGAGACGCACATAGGTTAAATGAAAGTGAAAAACTGCATTCTGGGAAAGATCAAAAGCAACTTGAAGACAATTTGCTTCTAACGAAGGACAGAGAATATGAAAGGAACAGGGAGGAGAAAGGGAGGAGTTTTTAAAATATCCTTAATCATTTTTTTTCCTTTTAAGGAAAGATCTCAAACTACATGGTAAAATGTTAACATTTGCTAAATCTGGCTGTAGGGTGGTGGACCTTGCCTGTTGTACTATTTATTTGTATGTCTGAAATTTTTCAAAGTAAAAATAATTAGATCAGGGTAGGTATTTGGCTTAGCAGTTAAGGTGCCAGTTAAAATGCCCACCTCCCGTATCAGAGTGTCTGGGTTCAATCCATGGCTGTGCTTCTGACTCCCGCTTCGTGCTGATGCAGACCCTGGGAGATAGCAGTGATGGCTCAAGTAATTGGGCTCCTGACACCCATGTGGATTCAGTTCCTAACTCCCTCCAAGCTTTGGCACAAGCCAGAGACCACAGAGCCCACTCTGTCTCTCTTGACCTCTCAAATAAAAAAAAAAAAAAAAAAAAAAAAAAAAAAGTAGGGAAGCAATGTATAGTTATTTAGTTGCATATTCATGCAATCACAAATGAACCTTCCTAGTGAGATTAGTGTGCTTGGTTTCGCAAAGCCCCCTCCCATCATTTGACTCGATAAACTGCTTAAACTTCACACCATGCTACCAAGTTAGAGATTAAATTATTAAAACTAATTTTAAGATGATAATATCTTACTGTATCTTAGAAGCACCAAATTTAAGACCATTACATTAATTAATATAGGGTCCATATTTCATTATGTTGTTAGGCAAAATTTATTAAGTTAGTGTTTCTAACCTTTTTGACGTTGATGAAGGAGGCTACAGAGCTGCAAATTAAAACTCCACAGGGCACATGAATACAACAGAAAACGATTTTTCACAGTGTTTTATACCTTCTAAAAATTGTACCAAATTTTTTCTTTAATAACAGATTTTTTTGACAGGCAGAGCGGACAGTGAGAGAGAGACAGAGAGAAAGGTCTTCCTTTTTCTGTTGGTTCACCCCCCAGTAGCGGCTGCGGCCACTTCGGACGGCGCAGGGCGCTGATCCAAAGCCAGGAGCCAGGTGCTTCCTCCTGCTCACTCATGCAGGTGCAGGGCCCAAGCACTTGGGCCATCTTCCATTGCCTTCCTGGGCCACAGCAGAGAGCTGGACTAGAAGAGGAGCAACCGGGACAGAATCTGGCGCCCTGACCGGGACTAGAACCCGGGGCGCCGGCACCACAAGGTGGAGGATTAGCCTAGTGAGCCACAGCACCAGCCCAATAACAGATTATTCATGAAAATAATTGGATGGGTTTTTAAAGATTTTGTAGTATCTAATAGAGATCCCCATGAAATGAAAAACATTTCCTGTAGAATATTAGTCACACCATGGTAAGTGACAGAGAATGGATTAATTAATCCTAGCTATGATTCTTTACAGACAGACATATTTGTGAACAAACTGGGCTGGAGAAGAGTTGTTTCTCTACAAGTGATCCCAGTGAAAGTAAATCGCAGATTACATGCACATCTCTTGCTTTAACATCTTAGAAATGTGACAAAACTTTCAACAACACCCATTTTTCAGTTCACAATTACCATGGCTAAAGAACTGTAAAAACAAAATCTTCAATAACTAGAATCAAAATAAGCAATGAAAGGACTGTATTTTTTTATTCCATTTTAAAAGTGTTTTAACTTTATGAGAGAGACAGAGAGATCCCATCTGCTAATTCACTCCCCACATGCCAAATGCCAAAAATGGCCAGTGCGGGGCCTGGCTGAAGCCATGAGCCAAGAACTCAATCCAAGTCTTCCACTGGGGTAGCAGAAACCCAATCACTTCCGCCATTACTGCTGCCTCCCTGGGCAGCACTGCCCCCTGTAATCTATTATTTTTTTTTATTTTTTTATTTTATTTTATTTTATTTTATTTTTTTTTTTGACAGGCAGAGTGGACAGTGAGAGAGAGAGAGACAGAGAGAAAGGTCTTCCTTTGCCATTGGTTCACCCTCCAATGGCTGCCGCGGACAGCGCGCTGCGGCCGGCGCACCGGGCTCATCCGATGGCAGGAGCCAGGTGCTAGGTGCTTATCCTGATCTCCCATGGGGTGCAGGGCCCAAGCACTTAGGCCATCCTCCACTGCACTCCTGGGCCAGAGCAGAGGGCTGGCCTGGAAGAGGGGCAACCGGGACAGAATCCGGCGCCCCGACCGGGACTAGAACCCGGTGTGCCGGCGCCGCAAGGCGGAGGATTAGCCTGTTGAGCCACGGCGCCGGCCTGTAATCTATTATTAAGAGATGAAACTACAAGATCATAGATTGGAAGTAAGCATTTTAGCAAAAGGCAATGTCTAGGACTTCATGTGGCATTTATCTGGATACCACACAATTCCATTCCATGCCTCTGCACCTACACTGGTAGAACTAATGTTCTAAATAATTCAAGTCATTGAAAAGTCAGTGATAAGAAAAAAATGCAAAAGATGTCCAAACTAAAGCTTAAAGAAACCCATTAAAGTTGCTATAAGAATATGGGAAATCAGTAACATTTTGTATTGCCCCAAACATGCAGAATCATACACATTAATAGCAATGCAGCTATTTCAACTTTACTATAAATTTGACAAGTACCATTTTGAATGAAATGATTCCAGAACTCAGATCTAAACCTACCTACATTTAATGAAAGAAAAGGCACTTTCTTAAAATTCTATGTCTTCATGTTTTTGGGAAATTAGAGCATTTATATGGGCAAAATAATATAATGTGCTTTCACATAGTAACAATAACAGTAAAGAAGGTACTCTGCAGTACACAATCACACTTTTATCTCAAGATCTTTTGACCTCTTTTTCAGGATCCGTCTAATGATTATTCACTCTTTAATGCAATATGCTGAAGCATGATGAGAGAATATCTTTCTTTTATAGCACTATTAACAATTGTAATTCTCCAACCAGCTGTTCTCCAAGGATTCCCCTTGCCAAGCTCTTATTTTCATTTCACTATTTCTTTGTTCTCCTTGTCTAAACTATACACAAGTTACCCAGATTTTCCACTCTGGTCCCTTTCAGTAAAGACTTGTTTTGGCTTGACAAATTATTAGTCATAACCACAGTCTAAAAATAAATAATGTATTATAAATTCTACACGCTAAAATTGTATCATTCTAGGCAACCTCCAAATTGTTTGGCAGTTCATATGTAAAACCTTCTTCACATAAGGTTCAATTGGTTTGACTTCTCACTGAAAACAATCCAGCTATTCAAGGAAGCTATTTACCCATCTAAACCTTTTAAAACCCCACACCACACAACTGTATTTCAGGTGAGGCAGGAACTAAACTCAATCTATATTTTCCATGCTATTAGCACAATTGAACCCAGATACATGTATATGTTAAATTATAAGCCTAAATAAGATTAAATGAAACCCTACTTGACTCTTTCCTATCCCAATCAAGAACACTTGTGGTTTTTTTTTTGCATTCTTTTCCACAGATTATATATATATATATATGTGTATATATATATATATTTACAAATATATATTATGTAGAAGCTTGGATTTTAGAATTTCTAGTAAAGCAAGTAATTCTCACTTCGCTGTTAGATACTGTGATATCAAACACAGCAAAGACTAATAGGCCTAGTCAAGAGTAAACTACCTGGTAGCTTCAAAATGACTCCCATAGCTCCATTAGACTCCAATAGAACACCTTGTTGGTATTCAAAGTCTATAAGATACCTCCTCTCCAAACCACTAGTTACCTCTTTTCTTTAAATATATGTATCAAAGTGAGTTTTTGCATATTTAAATAACAGAGTTGTGTCTAAATCTGGAATTATACATAAGATACTAGTAATGAAAGAAAAAGAGTGACAGGCCGTACATACCAATAAAACCAAAGGGGTAGGGTTCTATAAGCACATTTTTTAGGTGTATATTAGTTCATTTCTGTGACAGTGTATGAACACTGGAAGAGTGTCCATTTCTAAGATGCTTCTAACATGTCGAGTACTTTGCTTTCACCAAACGCCCAAGGCAAAGAAAAAATGGAGAGGCAAGAAGAAAACGCCTTTCTTAAATAGCAGAGTATTCCGCAGTACATGTTTTTTGTTCTTGGAGGAAGAAGGCCAAAACCAGGTGATTTACATATCTGTGCTAATACAGCAGCGCTTCACTGCTGAAAATGAACTGGTTTTCTTACCTGCTTTTTCCAGGCTTTAAGCTAAGGAGGTCTGCCTCATTAGAAACCTTCTGGATCCCCAAGACTTTCTGTAGTCTAGCTTTGCTGTGATTACTGGTCAAAACCTTTAATTACAGTATATAGTTTGTGCAGCTGCCTGGAAATTGGTCTCAGGGTCAGTGGCTCTTCCCGTTCCCCTCTGTCCATTCTTTGGAAGCAATATTGCTGAACTGAAGGCATTGTTCCAGCTTTCTGGTGTGCTCTGTCTGCTGCACATTGTGAATAGCTTCGCAGTCACTCCAGCAATTGGTTCTTCAACTGCCTTTAGGTTGTCAATTGTAATTCATTGGCTCCAGGCACCTTTTCTCTTTTCATTCTCTTGAGGTCTTTTATTACTTAATTTGCAATAATATTAGTGAATGTCTTCTTCAGACATGTCACTAATGCTTAACTGATTATGAGGCTGGGGGTAATATCTGGCTTTCATACATTTGCTTGTTAAAATGTTTCAATGTTTTCCTTATCTCGATGACTTGGGCCAATCTGGCAGTATCATTTAAGGAATTTTGCTTAATCCTGCAGTCTTCTCTCTAAAGAATAACCTAAAGAATTCTCCTAAAGATATTCTTAAGTTATTTTGACAAATTCCCAAAAATATCATTTCTCATTTTTATAGTAAGAATTAACCTTTCATATTTTCTTCCCATATTATGTTGTATTCTTTCTATTATTTAAAAATTAAAATGTTGAGCTCTACCAAACTCAGAAATAGCTAATTAAGAAAGAGATAAAGGATTTTCACTAGAAATTATACTTATATTTCAGAATCATTTTAGGGAGACCTAGATTTATTCCAAAGGCATCTTTTTAGAGATTATATAAGAAAGCATTCAGATTATGGGTTCTGGTACTTTTGCATTACAGAATCAACTGGAAACTTTATTTGCTTATTCATTTATTTGAGAGAAGAATAAAAACAAACATATCTCTTGATCTATTAAGAAAAAAAATTTAGTGTAGTATGTCTCAAATCCTCAGTTCTGGATAAAATCCAGCAGATTAACCCCTCTCATTATTCTCAGCCATCTGAGAGCAACCAAAGGTATTTTTAAGCAGACACTATGTAATAATCATAATGATAATAATTATCATAATGATAATAACTAACGCTTATTGTGCTTTTTATCTTCAAAGTACCTTACTGATGTTAACTATGTGTCTATTTTCAAATTAATTTAACTCGACAAATGTTTTATTAACTTCTAAACCATGGAACGTTTAACTGAGTTTTATTTTGCAAATGAAAAAAATCATATAAGGACCAAGGAAATGGCACTTTTGCCTCAAAATCCTTCGTTGCCTTTGTTAAATGGAGACTAATGAAGTGCTAATTTCTACAAAATGCAAAATTGGAATATAGGTATAAGGAATGACATTCACCTATAAAATCCCTCAAATACACATTGCTTCAAAAAACCAGAAAGAAGTCAGCTAATAATTTTGGAATAAAATCAGTCCCTAAATTTACTAGTTATGATTCATTATTATAGAATTATGATTTAAATTTGGATAGGAAGAAAGTGTTTAAATATAATCATGTTTAAGAATCTTGCTAAGTTTCACTAATGTAATAAATGACATTATGCATTAAAAGGCTTGTGCTCACTTCGGCAGCACATATACTAAAATGAATTAAAAGGCTAAACTTGTTTTTTAGAGTTTCGTCATGTAGTCTCCCATATATAAATATAAATAATAAAAGGTAGCTTGTGATGTTAGGCAATCAAATAAGCTCCACGTAGTTAAAATATGGGCAGTTATTTAAAAATATAAGAATATGATTCGGTCAAAATATCCCTTCATTTTCTCTGAGGAATTTTGAGAAGAAAACAATAGCCAAGAATGCTGTTAGACAAGGTCCTCAAGTGGAAAAACACAAATGTAAGTACATAAAAATATATAAAATCATGTATTTGTAAATATGTTAATGAGGTTAAAGCTTCTTAAAATTATTATGTTAGAGTGGTGAGGATCCAAGCAGATGTAGTCTGTGAACAAAGTTCAAAGTTCAAGTTTGTTGTAAAGGAAAGGTAACATTTTCCATTCAAAGATGAACAGAGGTGGGTTGGACTGATTCAAGAGAAAGCAAATCTGGGTTAATTTGACAGAGTTAAGCCAGTAGGAAAATATGTGTTAAACTGGTACAGCTACTGTGGAAGACAGTATGAAGATACCTCAGAAAATTTAGACCTACCATAAGACCCAGCCATCCTAGTCCTGGGTATTTACCCAATAAATGAAATTAGCATATTAAAGAATTATCTGTACCCCCATGTTTATTGCATAACACAATAGCTAAGGTATGGAATCAACCCAAATGCCCATCAATTGAAGACTGGATATAAGAAATTGTGGGAAATGCACACCATGGAATACAACACAGTAGTAAGAAAACAAATGAAATCTTATCATTTGCAACAAAATGGATGAAACTGGAAAACATCATACTTAATGAAATAAGCCAGTCCCAAAAGGACAAATACCATATGTTCTCCCTGATCTGTGGTAACTAACAGAGAACCTAAAAGGTAATCTATAGAAGTGAAATTGACACTTTGAGATGTGATGACTTTGAACAACCTTTGTCTTGACTGTTGAGGAACAGTTTTTTTTCTTTCATACTATCTGTTGAACTCTTTACTTATTATAATCCTATGTGTATAAAAGTTCATTGAAAATAGAATGGGAATATGAGAGAGACGAGGAAGAGGGGTGGGAGTGTGGATGGGAGCCTGTGTATGGGGGAAGAATCACTATGTTCCTAAAGTTGTATTTATGGAATGCATGAAGTTTGTATATATTAAATAAAAGGTTTCTGAGAAAAAAAAATAAAATGGCACACAGATTAAAAAAAAAAAAAGACTCTGGGACAGGTGCTCTTTCAAACAACATATGTGGAGCAGAGACACAAACAAGCCATACATGGAGCTTACAATCCTAAGGGGTAGGCAGAAAAGCTAATAGGCAATCAACTCTAATACTGTGATTTGCATAAGCTCAGATTATCATGGGAAATCAGGAGGGAACACTGAACCCAGCCATGGGTGGTCAATAAGATTTCTTGATTTGCTGCAGTCTTTATATTTTAGAAGATTTTTCTTTGCTTTTCTATTCTTTTTATAATTATTTGAGATGCAGAGACGGACAGTTTCCATCCACTGGTTCACTCCCAAATGCCCACAACAGACATGGCTAGGCCAGGCTGAGACAGAGGATGTGAACTCAAGCCAGGTCCCCCACTTGGGTGCCAAGGACCAAGCCACTTGAGATGTATTACAATCCTGAGGGAAATAGGAATGGTGAGTGTGACTGAGAGAAGAAAACGGAATCCACTTATACAGCATATTAACACGTAAGATCTAGGGAGTTTCACTTGATTGCAGAAGGAGTCAGAAGACTGCACCGTTTTTAATATGGGTATCCTGAAAGATTAGATAGGAAGTTCGCTCTTTCTGGTCTGTGTTGAGAAAACAGGGAGGCAGGAAGAGCTCTGGGGAATGGAAACTTGTAGAATACACAGAGAAGCTGAGATATCTGGATTTGGAAAGCAGAGTAAGAACTGACCGAAGTTTCAAGATGTTCCAGCCTTACATAAAATGAAGCTGTGTATATGACTGAATAAAGGAAAAAAGTGGAAACGAGTGGGGATTTTGTAAGAGAACATAATGAATTCTTTTTTTTGGACACTTGTTGTCATATTGTGAAATGTATTGTTGTTACTCCACCTACGTAAGTTTCTGGATAAAAAGGACCTTCCTTGAGAGACACATTTGTTACAAGACACTGTATTAGTTCTTGGTAGACATAGCACATTCTCATCATACTGCCTCATGGATGCGAGGACACAGGTATTCAGTGGGAAGAATGGGAAGATGAGGGTGGCTAGATGTAGACTGCATATAAAAAGAAAAAAGTGAATGAATGCATGAGAAACAAAATAGTCCGGCTGTCCTGGTGCTCTCAGCTTAAAAGTTGCTCTTTAAAAAATACTACCAATCTTTCTCACAAATGTATTGTTAATTCCGCTTTTCTTACAGGTGAGTAAACATTTTAAAGAGGTAATGGAGTCATTGAGTAGAAAACTGACTTCCAAACTCCTCTCTTTGTTTCCCCAAGATTTAGCGCTAACAGTGTGGAGTACATCTGTAAGGAATGGACAAAAAATAATTTGTATTTCTTATATGATTTTAGAATAAGTATATGTCCCATAAGGGAGTTTTCAAACCGCTCACACCAGAGGTATGTACACTGCTGTATATGACATCAAATCAGTATTCTAAAACGCTGCCAAGAGGCAGGTCAAGATACTCGAGAAACTTTTAAGATTTAGAATAGATGACACTTTCCAATGATCATTGTACAAATACACATTTCTCTCCAAATATGGAAAGTCACAGTAAATTAAGCTCAGGATTTTACATGATTTAAAAAGTATTTGCTTTTTCTAATAAGAGGTTTGTCACACAAAATGGGAGAAGGTATTGGCCAATTCACAGAGCTACCAAAGAAGAACTGATCTCAACTATAAATAAAACATTGAAGCTAAAGATTTATTATTTAGTGACACACACTGAAGAAAGGGAGGCAAGAGTTCACAACATAGAGATATGCATTTATAAGTAATTATAACTAAATAGGACCACGTTAGCACCCTCTTCCAGAAGACACTGACAGACTAAAATGTGAAAACTAAAAGTACTCATGACACATTGAATATCGAATGTATTTTTCAAAAGAATTTGCATACTTATAACCAAAATAAAACACGGTCTAAAAAACCAGCCATGTTTATATCATTACAAATCTGCTTGCAAAGACTCTTCTCTCATTCGTATTCCATTCCTTTTCAATACAATCCAAGTTCTACACACACTACCTAACAAACTATTACTGCATGAAAATTGAGAGAGATTCTGATCAACAAATTTTAACTTTAATGCTCACACTCTAATTTAGAAGCTGATTTTCCTGCTATAGCGGATTAGCCAAGGAACCAAGAGAGTCATTTGACCTTACAATTCCACTTCAAAAATCTGTTTTGCAGTTTTTGTATTTCTCAGCTAACAGTTGCTTTAACAGAATGTATTCAACAGAGAGTTAACACAGTGCTTTTGATGTACTATTTCTGAAAATGTCCAAATTAAGGATACAGATAAACATGAAATCAGATAAGAGTGCTGCAAATATGAACTATTTCTTTCATGTTAACAAAATGTGTTATTTTATGACATGATAATGCCTAACAAAATGAAAATAAGATTTTAAAAAGCCAGGAGGTACAAGAATCACAATCAGTGTAGAGGGAAAATAGGATTACATTTATTGGCTTCTCTATCAACTTAACTTCTCATAAAATCCTCCTGATCTATTAAATAACTTCAGAACTGAAGTATGCTCTCCTGTGGGAGCTGTAAAACAAATTAGATGCAATTACAACTCAATACAAATTAAAAAAAAAAAACCTATTTACCCTTAAGATTTTTTTATTTCATAGCTTTTTCAAGTAAGTTAGACCAGAATTTCCTCTAACTTATCAAATGAGCCACTAGACATAATTATAGATTTGCTGGTATGCTTTCTATAGAGAAAAAGAGTTGATAGGAGTGAATTCTGGAAAACTGTGGTAACTACACCTCCCCAAAGTGAATACAACAAACATCTGTTGCAAGAATTGCTTGGCTTTCAGACAGTATAGAAAGGGTGTTCTTTTTCCCAGTGTTTTACTTTTTGGCTTTTTTCCCCCCCTTTTTTTGGTAACAAACAGCTTATGTGTTAAAAAATACATGTCTCCACTGTCAATTCACAAGACAGAAAATCCTAACATTCTGGTAACTTAAATACAGGTCATTACAAAGTATATTACAGAAAGGAGGAAGTATGCGATGTACAACACTGCTTGCTTCTGAAAGGGTAGTAGCAAAACAATCAGGCACATTGCCCTCTGTCTGCAGGATACACAGTGATTTTAACTACTGTCTATGTTTCTTAATGCAGTGCTCCACACAAACATGGTGATGCTCATAACAGGAAGACTAAAAATAGAACTCCTGGATGATTTTTATCCTATGTTGGAATGTCAATGATAATTTAGCTTTCTCCTTTGGATTTCATTGGCTTCTATTTCTGAAGTCAACGAGATCCTGAGATCTTCATTAAACAAGTAAATTCAACTTTTACTCCAGTGACAAGATAAATAATTGCAAATTTTTTATATAATGTATGAAGCACAAAATCTAATAATTTCAATGAGAGAAGGGGATGCATCAATAAACCTTTATCATTCATTGTCTTTTCTTAGAGTCATTCAGTGCTTTTTGGTAACCTGAATGCATCTTCCTGGATCCTGAAAGGATAGAATGATGCCTAAAATTCACGAGTACTTTGTAGAACAGAACAACATCTTTTTGATCTTTGGAAATTCTACAAAGTGTACACAAATTAGCAGGTACAAGTGAATAAACTGTTAATAAGCAATAAGGGCCCTAGGTATGCAAGAAAGAATAAAAAAAAAAAAGATGATTACTTCTAACTACATTTCAAGTAACACGTGACTTTGCTCACTTTCAATCTTCTACTCACTCTTCTACTAATGCTTGGCCCAACCGTTTTGAGGTTATTGTTTGTAAAACACTTAATATTCAGTTCTACAACTCCATCTTTATGTACATAACAAGGTACTGATTTAATTATTGAAACACTTCTGGGCGTATTTCAACAAGGCATTTTAACCCACTCTAAAGAGAAGTCTCTTTGACATCAAGAAATGGGAAAAAAGGGAAGCTTCCCTTTCTTTTCGAGCCAATCCCAAGTAAACGTGACCATTTCATCATGCATCCACAAACTCCAAGGCCATACTGAAATTTGCCCCTATCTTCCATAAATGCAGTCTAAGACATCAATATGTACCTGTATAGTAAGTGTTTATACAATCATAGAGAAAATACTTTCAAAATAGTCCTCAAAGTGTAATGCCATTACACGCGAAACTTTTGAGAAAAGTCAACTTAAAGGTGATACTAATAAAAGGTAAAATCAGAGTCACATATGTTCCATAATATACAAATTGAGCATCATTTCCAAACCTTGTCTATGATTATATTTATAGCTGCTCATCTCAGTAAAAGAAGAACCACAAAAGGGGGGAAGGGTATTTACCCTTTTCCTAGTAGAGATAGACAGCTGACACACACAAGACATACTCAGGGGACTTTAATTGCTGGACGATTCCTGTATTTGATGTGACAATCTTTAATGCCTATGGTGAGTCACCACCATGAGTCACACATCAGGCTTAAATAATACATTTGCACAATTATTTGAAATCTAAGGAAAACAGATAAACAATTTCTTAAATTTAAAAGCAAAAAAGGATATTACATATAACTTTAACAAAGTGATTTGAGGTTATAATGGTACTTGTGCCATATTTCTTTATCAAATATTATGTTATATTAACATGTATTATATACTTATTGCCTATTTGTAGTCTGTGATACACACATATGTATTTGGCACAATGGATATCAGAATAACAATGTACTTTCAGCCAAGTATCTTATAATCATAATCTAATATTCCTAGCTACCCATCATCACATAGTATTATCTGCATTTTATAAGCAAGAAAAAAAAGATTTATCTAAGGTCCTAAGAACAGATCAGAAAGGCACCACAGTTACAATGCTCAAGATTTGAATGCCATTCTGGATGGGTTTCTATTGTTATGTTTTGTTTTACTTAATATTATTTATAAGGTATTTTTCTAACTCTCTAAAGGAAAAAGGTGTGAAATCTTTAATGCTAGAGGCAACTAAAGACAGACATGGACTGTTGGTTTAATATAAGTCCTTGCATTCTTTATTATTTTTGTAAAACCTAAATAAAGACTCTCTACATATAGGCTCCTCTTCTTAGTACTTCAAAGCAAATTATCCAAATTAATCCCACTCACATTATGAAAATAAACTGCATGATTCCTATTTTACAGGGGAGAAGCCAGGCACAGGAACAAAGCTATCTGCCTTGGGTTACACACATAAAGGCAGACCATGCTATGTCCTTGGCTCCTTGGCTCTTTTTCAGACTAAAGAGCAATGTCATTCCAGTGAACCATCCTATTCCAAAATCAACTGAGGAAGCACACAATTTTCATTACTTTAGAACCATAAATCAGTTCAGCTGAGGCTATGCTAATTATTTGTCCAGAATCAGCCTTATGCTTTATTAGGAGAGATACAAACTAAGAAACAAAAGGAAGATGAAGCGCAGGTCCCAACCAGAATGTATTTGGTGGTACGGAACTTACAAGAGAAGACATCAATTTTCAGCCTGGTTGATTACAGAAACGGAGCCACTGCTCTAGCCAACAGTGAGCATTTGAGAGACACAAGAACCTGCATTTAAGAGCAACTGATGCTTGGTAACACACACGACACATTCCTTGAAAAGTTAGAGGAGAATGAACTAAGTCAGCCAGTTAGAAAACAAATGTTAAATAACCAGGCCTTTAGCCTTTCAACACAGATCAGAAAAAAATCCAGATATATCCTCTAACTTTTGCTAAACAGGAAATAAATAATCTGTTCTCTTCAAGTAGGCTTCAGTATATAAAGAAGTCTTATTAGATTGGTCAAGGTTTTCTGTGTCCTTGAAAACAACATGATAGAATATCCCTAATTGTATGCATATTTCCACATTCCAACATGGCAGCAAAAGTCCAACAAACAAGGTAGACAAAAAATGACAACAGTAACTAATGAGACATACCTCTTGTATTGAGCGAGCTGCTGGCTTGTCTTGGTGATTGGCCAGTATTAAAAATGGTAAAGTGCATAACTGTGGGTGCTGGAGAGCTGAGTGCAGTTCATTTCTGGCAGTTTCTAAGTCATCCTCTGAAGAGGCGCTATCTAATACAAATATTACCCCTTGAGATCCTTGGTAGTAGCGGCTCCAGTATTTCCGGATATTATCAGCCCCTGTCAAAAACAAAACAAATTTCCTTTTTAACAATAGCGTCCAGCAAATGAAATATATTCATAACAGTCACCCCTACTGGCAATTTATGTATTGGTTAAAAATTAAACACTGGAGGTTGGCATTGTGGAACAGCAGGTAAAGCCACAGCCTGTGACACCGGCATCCCATGTGGGTGCCAGTGCAATCCTGGCTGCTGCACTTTTGATCAAGCTCCCTGCTGTGGCCTGGGAAGGCAGCAGAGAATGGCTCAAGGGCTTGGGCCCCTGCACCCATGTGGAAGACCTGGAAGAAGCTCCTAGCTCCCGCCTCCAGAACAGTCCAGCTCCCAGCTGTTTCAGCCATCTGGGGAGTGAACCAGCTGATGGAAAGTTTTCTTTCTCTGTCTCTGCCTTTCTCTCTCTCTCTCTCTAACTCTGCCTTTTAAATAAATACATCCATCTTTTTTTTTTTTTTATCTTTAAGTTAAGCACTAAACTCTGTGGTATGGATAACAGGAATTCAGAAAAGGCAAAGATGACTGTGGATGAAAACAAAGGCATCAGAATTGACAGGTAGACGTGGCCTTGAATAAGAACACAAGAGTTTGAGTCCTTCATGCATTGCATATCAAAATATGTGAGAGAGAGCAGAATGACTTAACTCAGAAGAATGTTTTTAGACTTCATTTAGTAGTTTTAAATGGACTTCACTCTACACGCTGAGTATGAACTTAACTCAGAAAGTAGCATGACCTAGATGTTTAACAAAGCTTCTTCCCATTCACATTAGCATGGTGATATTTTCTAATAGAGCTGGTGCTATGGTTTCAATATATCTCCCCAAAATGCATGTGTTGGAAACCTAATCCCCAAATTCATGTTAATGGCACTAGGAGGTGGGGGTCAGAAGAGGTCTGAATGAGGGGACCCTATGATGGGATTAATGGCTTTAAAAGGAGAAGACACACCCTGGCTTGTATTGCTCTCCTACTCTCTTGCCATGTGAGGCCTTCCACCACGTTTTGAGGCAGCAAGAAGATCCCTACAGATGTAACTCCCTGATCTTGGACTTTCCAGCCTCTAGAATTGTAAACAAACAAAAAGATTTCTTTATAAATTACCTACTTTGTGATATTCCGGGCAGAAAATGGACTAAGACAAACTGTCAGTTGATATGGAAAGCTTTGTTTAATCTGACCTATAGAGTTATTAGCACAACAATTTTATGGTCACGTTGCTAAGATTTGTGAACAACTAGACTTTGGCCTCTGTTACATTTGTTTAAATCCCCTGGGTTTGTAACTCACAGGGAACAATCACTCACAGCCTGCATGAGATAGATGTTTCTAGAACAGGCACTAAGGTTTTTCTCAGCCAGAACACCTCCTATTCCTCTTTGCATTTCCAACATCTGGCATAGCATAACCCCAAGAACATACCAGGAATGAGGAAATGAAATATATTTTGAAGCAAAAAGGGATTCCAGAAACTGTCCAGTCCCACTCCAAGGCTGAAAGAGGTGAAGTGAGTGGTTCTCAACCATGTTTTAGACTGTCACAAAACTGGGACTGGCATCTGAGGTAGTGGATGACCTGCCCAGGAAGAACATGGACATTTCCAATCACATCATGATGACTACTTTGACTCATGGTATTTGTTCATGAATCAAATGGGCAATCATCTCGGGCTATGTGTATGGCAGAGGGGTATTTTTGGTATATAATAAAAACTAGATATTTTACCAATGAACTACATGTGATCAAGTCCTCACCAGTTAATAACTATGTTTTAGTCATTTATTGAACATCTACCTCCTATGTTTGACACACTATGCTAAGTGTTAGGGATATAAAGAGTGGTGGCCTAGTTGGTTTTCAGTAGCTAGCAATAGCCACTTGTGTGCATCTCTTCTCAACTCTGTGATCAGTGACATCATATTGGTGGCTTGAAATCAGCCAGGATGGGAATAGTGTGACCATCGGAATCTACAAACACCACCTATATCCGGGCTTTTCCTCCCCACAGCGAGCCAACACCTTACTCTGTGGCACTGAGAAGCTCGTGTTTTCTGGGAGAAACAGAAAACGCAAAGCTGGTAATGCAGCATGATCATCACTGTTACAGAGGCACTCACTAGGTGCTCTGGGAGCAAGACATTAGGCATCTCATCCAGCACAGAGCAATTCTTTTCAAACTTTCTTAGCAGTACAAAGGAGCTAACATTTCTTAAGCACTTCCTCTATTCCAGGCCCAGTGCTAAGCATTTCAAAAAAGAATAGCTCATATAATTCATATAAATCCAAGGAAGGGGGTGTTACTGAATCAGGGTTTGAAACTAAATTTAGGTCCTAAAATTTGGGATATTCACCATGATGCTACATTGAAACAGCAAAGTTTCTGAGGTTGGTAAACTTCAATATGCAAAGGCAATGAGCTATGAGAAGGGTTGGTATATTTAAGGTAGGTTCTGAAACTAAAAACAAAAATAGAAAGGAAATTTAAGCTGAAGATTATTTACTATGGAGGACACATTGCATAAGTGATGGTGAGACCAAGGAAACGACAGGGGTATTGAGCTGGGAGCAGTGTAGGTCAAGTTCCCCAGCAGCACAGCCTGACTGAGATGGCATTTCTTGGGCACCTGAGGATCAACAGAGTGCTGTGAGGGGAAGCCAGGGGTCGGGGGGAAAGAAGCAAACTAGAATAGTGGAAAAAACTAAGCAAAGATATGGTTTCAGCAATCTAGCCTCAGCTTGCTCCCAGGAGGAACTCTAGAATGTGGGTTAAACCACAGAAGTTGTCCAGTCCAGAGGCAAAGGGGCTGGGCTGTTACACCCCTGTATAGTCATTGGCCATGAGCCACCCCTGGGGAAAAGGAGGGGGTTGGGGCCTGCTCTCATAATCTCTCAAACATATTTGGTTGAGGCAATTACTGTCAGCCAAGAGCAGGCCTCTGGAGAAGGGTACAGGTGTGAGTCATTAGCAGCCAATACTTGAAGCAGCTGGGAGATGGATGCATTGGCCCAGTAAAGGAGATCTGGGTAGGATACCAACAGCATCTGCTACAAGCTACATCCAGACACTATCCATATGCTAGAGGCTCATCCATAAGCTTGAGGGACAAAAGTGGAAGCACAGTGACCCAGTGGTAAATATTTAAAGCAACAAAAATATTGTGTGCAAATGTACCTGTATGTATGTTGTTGCATTACTAACACATATGTAGCATACAATTTTCATCTAGTATGCATATATGCAATATATGCTTTATTGTAAATCCCATAGAGTCACTTAATGCTTACAGAGTGCTTTCACTGATTTATCCATAGCTAACCAATGGTTGCAACTAAAGTAGTGTTGGTCTGATATGAGTGGTAGTTACTGTAAATGTTTTAGATGTATTAACTCACATACCTAAGACAATCTG
The DNA here is from genome assembly GCA_949820135.1 of Sylvilagus floridanus. Lineage (NCBI taxonomy): Eukaryota > Metazoa > Chordata > Mammalia > Lagomorpha > Leporidae > Sylvilagus > Sylvilagus floridanus. The sequence continues at coordinate 61,553,715 of OX463246.1, read as the reverse complement.
ATAAGGTAGGTACTGTTGTCACTTTATAAGGAAACCAAGATACAAAAAGTTTATATAATCTGCCCAGGTTTACACACCTAAAAATCATTCATTCAGACATGTGATTGAAATACTGGGATTGATGACCAGAGGCAATGAGGCTAGAGAAAGGATTCTACTATCACATAAACTAGGAGGGAAAGAGAAATGGAACCAGCTGGTATGAAAGACACTTAAGTACCTATATTTCTATTTGTGCCCAGATGGGAATATGTCCAAGAACATTTACCAACTAATTAATTCAATGAATAGTTATTAAATACCTATTTCATACAAGCCAATGAGGTAGGGCTTAAAGAGGTATTTAGAAAACTATTATTCCTCTTGCTCAAACCCTCTAATCCTGGAAAGCAACAGTAACTACAATGAGGCCTGTAAATCTATCACTGGAACAAATATGGCCACACATTAGCTGGTGTCCAGGGAATCAGTCATGAAGAGAATATTAGTTGAATACTTTAATGGAACTTGTCCATGGAAAACACTGGAAATCCAACTCATGCGGTCATCTCTTTCAGCGAAAAATTACATTTTCATTTGCCACATTTAGGAGCACACAAGGCACCTGAAAATAAAATGGCAATAAATCCAATGACAGTATTGGTGGGTGAAACAAACTCATAGAAACATTGTAACTTTAAAGAATGTCTCTTACATGATGTATGAATAATATATTATTAATAATAGACCTTTTTCTTTAATCTCATGCCACACAGTTTTCTGAGCAATACTGGTATTTTTAACTTTCATTACAAACACAGCTTGGAATTCTAAAGTTCATTTTGATCTCTTGAACAATGGTTCCCAGCAGTAGGCTAGAACCCAAGAAACCAGCAAGGACATGAAGAGTGGTGTAGAGTTAGTTGTTCAGCATGGTTTACTGGGCCACAGTTGAGTCACCAGACTAAAATGAGAAATGGCTGTGTCATGACCCAACTGCCAGATACCTTGAGGAGGGAGCTGGATTCAGAAGGCTAAGGACACCTGTCGGATGGCCAGCTCCCAACATTCCTAACGTCAAAATCAAATCCAAAAGGAGTAACACACACAGGGCATGGCATCCAACAGAACTCTGAGGTTACTCTAATGCTAATGACCAAAAATTGTGTGCTCTGTCTCATTTAAACTACAATTGTTTTATAAAATGTTTAAGTGTCAAACTCACACTGGTCTACAATGCGTACATTTAGGTTAGAAAAAAACAAAAGAGTAGTCTTAGCACTAGAGAGGTGTGGCAGAGAGTACTGCCAAACATCCTAATCACCCAAGGATATTACCTTACTACAGTTTTCAAGGAGCCCACGGGAACTGAGAGCTCTTTCTGACAGCCAACAGAATGAGTAGAGGAATGAGGTGTGCAACTGGCACTGTCTGGGATTACCATATCCCAAATGGGCTCTGCTTCAAATTCCACCTTCTTGCTAATGCATCCCTAGAGTGGCAGCGAATGATGGCCTCAAGTAGCTGGGTCTCTGCCCTCCACTGGAAGACCCACACTGTGTCTTCAGCCTAGCCCACCCCAGGCAGTTGTAGACATTTGGAGAATGTACCAGCAGGTAAAAGCTCGCTCGCTCACTCACTCGCTCTCTCTCCCTTTTCCTCTCTCTCTTTCCCTTCTCCCCCTTGCCCCCTCTCCCTGCCTTTCCCTCTCCCTCCATTTCAAATAAAAATTTTAGAAAAGTGAGATGATGGAAGCCTGACACGTTCTCCTTGTGTAGGTTCATTTCTGGAGCACACTATGAACGTTAACAACACTTGTTATTCATTAATCCACCCATCCAGGATACCTTCTGAGTCTCCCTGCATCACCCTGGGTGCTGGAGACCTAACAGTGAGCAGATAAAAAACTTCAGTCTTTCTACTGTTCATAGCAGAGGCAGCCTACGATTGATTACAGGTTAAAAGTGCCAGGTGTTCATTTTTTCAGCTCCTCTCTTGCAGCAGCAAGAATCAGTTCCTGCCACCTAAATTTGCAAAGAGCTTCTTGAAAAGACGTTTCTCTCCACCTCCCTCTTAAAGTTTGTGGATTTCACTGGGTGATGATGCTTAGCAGTAGCTAAGCAGCAACCTTGAAAGAGACATACCTGCACACTGAGGATGTCATAACAGGAAGACAGAGCCTGGATCTTTGTGACACTACTGAGCAGCAGAGCCAACCACCACCGTTATAAGGACTTCTCAGTGAGCAGAGTAAATGCTGATTATTCAAGTCAATTTTGAAAACTATTTTATCATAGACAATCAATGAGAAGCTGAGATCCTTCATGTAAAGTTAAAAGACAGTAAGTTTCTTAAGAGTGCTTCTTTGTAGGATGAACCCAACGAATTAAAAAATAGGGATATTCAGGAATCAACAATAAAGAAATACAGCTACTCAAAATTACCCATATGGAAAAATCTCATCTCTATACCAGGGCTGCCCAACTGAAATTTCTGCCATGATGAAAATAGTCTGTATCTATGCTTTCCAATATGGTAGCCACTAGCACAGGTAGCCAGTGAGCACCTGCAATATGGCTGGTACAATTAAGAAACTGAACTGTCTACTTTATTTAAAGTTAAAATGCCACACATGGCTAGTGGCTGCTGTATTGGACAGTATTTTCAGTAACAGATTGTTGACGAGTCACTGCTGGAAACCAGTGAGATGGGAGCAGTTGCAGAGGTCTAACATTGTCTCTGAATGGAGGCACACAGAACCTCGCGGGCACAGGAGGGGTTGTCGTTACCCCATCCAGAGATGGCTTCCCGGGGAGCAGCTGCCGCAGGCTTATGCAACAGGCCAACCTGGACGGCTGTCAGCCACCTGTGGCAGCAGAAAGAGTCAGGATGACAGGGTCAGATCATCTCCTGTTTCCATCCTCTTACCACAGTCTTAAGAAATTATAAGGGAGTAAGAATAATTTCCCTCTGGAACACTTAATGAGATCAGAGATGCATAAACGGAGCCAATTCGGGAGAACTTAAATTGTAAATGGCCTTCAAGTCTTGGTGAAGGGTGTAGCCTTGTAACACAGATTACCTCAGCAGCAAGACTTGAAGAGGCACAGTTTCCAGCATGGAGAGAAAATGTTTGAAGAGAGGAGGGAGAAATGTAATTATTTATTTATTCATGCAGTTATTTATTTTTATTTTATTTGAAAGAGATACAGAGAGACAGAGGAAACAGATCTTCCATCCACTGGTTCACTCTCCAAACACCCCCAACATGAGAGCCAGGAGCCGGCAACACAGTCTTGGTCTCCCACAAAAGTGGCAGGAATCCGGCACTTGAGCCATTGCTTGCTGCCTCCCAGGGTGGTCATCAACAGGAAACTGGAACTGGAAGCACAGCTGGGACATGAACCCAGACAATTAATAATTTTAAACTCTTCTGATCACTCCCGCTAGCATAGAACCTCAGTCTTTTGGTTTGATGGTTCTTTTAATTATTTTAAAGATGGTTTTATTTATTTATTTGAGAGTTACAGAGAGAGGGAGAGACAGAGAGAAAGGTCTTCCATCCACTGGTTTACTCCGCAAATGGCCACAAGGGCCAGAGATAAGCCAATCTGAAGCCAGGAGCTTCTTCTGGGTCTCCCATATGGGTGCAAGGTCTCAAGCACTTGGGCCGTACTCTTCTGCTCTCCCATCCTCACTATAATCTGTCTTAAAAAAATGAAATACTGGGGCTCGCATTGTATGTAACAGGTACGAGTTCAAGTCCTTGCTGCTAAACTTCTGATCCACCACTCCATAATGTCCTGGGAGAGCGGCGGAAGATGGCCCAAGAGCTTGGGCCCCTGCTACCTCTGTGGGAGACCCAGAAGAAATTCCTGGCCTCACATTATACCAGCCCTGGCCATTACGACCATCTATGAAGTAAACCAGTGGATGGAAGATGGATCTCTCTCTCTCTCTCTCTCTCTCTTCTCTAACTCTTTCAAATAAATAAATAAACCTAAATAAATAAATAAAACCACAAAACATTGAAATGTTAAGAATTCAGGAAGGACTACGTTATAAATATTTAAACTGAAACTTCTATTCAAGCTTCCCTCTCCCCTCAAAACACACAGTCAAAATATAGGAAATTCATCACTTCCTAAATGGTTGATAACAAAGCATAAAAATGAGAAGACTTAAAGTCAAGTTTTCTAAAAGGAGGAGTATTGTCCTATTTGGCTTTCCAGTGAGAAAGCAAAATGAAACAAAAAAACTAAAACAAACCACTTTCCTTCAGGTAATGAAAGAGCTTCCAGAGAAATGGGAACTGGTGAGCTCTTGATGATAATCAAAGCTGGGTCTGCATGGCTAAAGGAGAAGCACCTCTCAGCAGCCAAAACCTCAGACTCCCAGTGAGACCTGCTGTGGACATCCACATGGGAACCCAAGGATAGTTACTATGTAGTCATCACCTGCCCCAGGACACCTGCCTACCACATCAGACCCAACCTCCCAAGGTGTTTAGAGACAGCGGCTCACTAACCCTTTAGTATTGTATGGATGAAGAGACTGAGACAGAGGAGAAGTATTTTGTCCCACGTCCGGCTAGTAAGTGGCAGAGGTAGGATTCAAAGACCCTAGCCATTTGTTCCACTACACGGTACTGCTTCCCAGAGAATGAGAGGTGCTACACAGAAGGGAATAAAGAATGGAGCGTGGTGAGTGTGCCTATTTACAAGGTGTACAAGGTGTGTCCACACACTTTAAAGAATGGGAGAGGTACAGGCTGCTGGTTCATGGGCTGATGCCCATGGAAATGCGGTGATGGGCTGAGCACCAGCAGGACTTCCTTTAGCTACCCAAGGAATAGCTTTTAGACCATTTGATCAGCTGTTGGCCCAGTAGCAAATCACAAAAAAATATAATTCTGTGGACGTACAAACCAAGACCAAGACTTGGTTTATGTAACAACCATATTTTAGGGTAGAAGACAGACAATAACATTAAGCAGCACTTCCCAAAGTGTGGTCTTCCAGAACTTTTCCGGAAGCTCAGGAAGTTAAAACTACATTCATAATTATACCAGGATTGAGTTGGTATGTTCACTAATGGTGTAAAATCAATGATGAGTAAAACTCTTTGCAACAGCAACAGCATGAACAGCAGTACTAGCACCAAACTAGTAGTCACAATTTTTAAAAAGTTCTTATTTATTTAATTGAGAAGCAGAGAGACGGAGAATGATTTCTCATCTGCTGGTTCAGGCCAAAGCCAGCAGCCGGGAACCCAATCCAAGTCTCCCCAGTAGGTGTCAGGAACCAACTACTTGAGTCATCCCAATGTCTGCATTAGCAGGAAGCTGGACACAGGAGCCAGAGCAGGGTGCCAGACCCTGGTGCTGCAACACTGTCACAGTCCTCTTAACTGTTGGGCCAAGCACCAGCCCCTCCTAGGGTCTGCAGTAGCAGGAAGCTGGAGTCAGGAGCAGGGGCCAGAATCAAAGCCAGGTAATCTGATGAGGAATGAGGGTGTCCCAAGACCTAAGCCAAACAAACACTGGCCCCTTCACTGTATTTTTGGCAATCACATACGTACAGGGTGGAAAGCCAGTTTCATCTACAAATGCCCTTAGTAGTGAAAGTTACCAATTGTATTAAATTTGTTCTTCAACACATATTTTTAAATATTCTGGGTAACTAAATGGGAAATGCAAAACATACTTCTGCTACACTCTGAACTGTGAGATGTGTTGAGAATAATTACTTATACATCTGTGAGCTAAACTAGTGTTGTCCTGTCCACAAAACTCCCATTTTTACTTGACATTTTAAATGACAAATGACTTGAGTATTTGATAAGTATGCTCCTGAAAATGTATGTGTAAAACTGTCACATCAAGGTAAACAATTGATACTATTTGTTGTTAACATTTTCATGGAAAACCTAGAACTTTGGAACATCCATTTCCATCCTGTGAACCTGACAATTTATCAATGATGACACCAGCAGTGACACTAACAAATATTGGTAAAGCAATTTGTCAACATTTTGAAGATCTGCACAACCAAGATTTTCCAAATGACCAGTGCATGGATATTGTTGCAAAATCAAATGGAAGTTAACTAATTGAGCATAAAATGTTATTAACGTTACTTTTAGATTCTGCATGGTAACTGATGTCTACAACTAGCATCTGTTGAAGAATTTTGGTATAGTATCAAAGACGAAAGCCAACAGTAACCTAACCTAAAAATGCTAGGATTCTACCCTTTTTTGAACTTCCCTATATACATGAGACTGGATTTTCTTCATGTATTTCAATGTCAACAATATAAAGCAACAAATTAACTATAGACGCGTATTTGAGAACTAGCTTTCTTCTATTATACCAGGTTAAAGAGACTTGCCAATCTTCTCCATTTGTTTTCCAAATTGTTAATTTCCATAAAAACATGTTATTTACATTAGCTTGCAATGAGTTTATTATTGTATTAAAGGAATCTAAATTTTTTTTAAAGATTTATGTATTTATTTGAAAGAGTTACACAGAGAGAGGAGAGGCAGAGAGAGAGAGAGAGAGGTCTTCCATCCACTGGTTCACTCCCCAGATGGCCGCAACGGGACAGAACTGCGCTTACCCCAAGCCAGGAGCCAGGAGCTTCTTCTGGGTCTCCCACACGGGTGCAGGGGCCTAAGCACTTGGGCTATCTTCTACTGCTTTCCCAGGCCATAGCAGAGAGCTGGATCAGAAGAGGAGCAGCCAGGACTAGAACCAGCGCCCATATAGGATTCCAGTGCTTCAAACCAGGGAGATAACCTGCTGCGCCACAGTGCCAGCCCCATATTATTATTATTTTTTTTTAATTATCAGTTTGAGGATTGGACATTTAGTTCAGGAGGTAGGACACCACTTGGAATGCCTGCATCCCAGATCAGAATGCCTGGGTTCAAGTCCTGACTCTGCTTTCAATTTCAGCTTCCAGCTAAGGCAAACTCTGGGAGGCAGCAGGTGATGGTTCAAATACCTGAGTTCTTGCCACCCATGTAGGAGATCCATACTGAGTTCTAGGCGCCTGGCTTTGGCATGGCCCATACCTGGCTCTGGCTGTTGTAGCACGTGGCGAGTGAGATGGAAGATTTCAGTAGATGGAAGATTTCTGTTCATCTATCTCTCTGCCTTTCAAATAAATATATTTTTCAAAAGCTGTCCGCTTTAATTTCTAACATGAAAAGTATTGATATGAACAAACTACATAAACAGAAGGGCTCTGTTGGGGTAAGGTACCCAATAAATTTTAAGACTGAAGGGTTCTGAGACCCTGGAGAGGGTTTAGAACTGCAGATATTCATTGTCTGTAACATGCAAAGGAAACAATCAAGATCTACTACAATTTAGGCATAAGCCTGGGTTACTTTCCAGCAGGAATCAAATACCTTGAGCTGCCTTTATTCTCACCCTGATAGTTCACATCGAAAGATAGAGAGCTAGAATTGGGACTACAATCTCAAAACAAAGAGGACCATACAGGAATCACACTCATCTCCTGGATCTCATTATATTCTAACTCCAACCAAGTGGACATACATTTTCTTGCCTACAAAGATGATTACAATGAATATAGCCCAGGAACCCAAATTTAAACTGCACACTTGCAGGATATCATAAGGCAAGTGATCCACAGCCTACCTTTCACAAAACAAGCTGATATCCTAATTGCCCTCTTTCACCTTGTTCTCCATCAATATGTATTCTAGATGCTTGTGTTTCTCAAAGCACAGTTCTACAGCATTGCCTTCAGTGTCAAGTCTAACAATCCTACTTAAGGACTATGCCTACATTCTGACATCTGGTCACCTCCAGCTCACCCCACTATATTCTCACTCTGGTTCACATCCTCATCACCTTTTATTTGGTTCACCAGAATGGCCTTCTAACTGGTCTTTCATGAAGATAATTAAATTACAAATATCCCATTGCCTTTCTCTATACACTCCTTTCAATACACACTCCAGAAACACCCCTTCTCTCTCCCTTGGACCAGACCCAAGTCTTTCACCCTTATGCATTTGGTTTTGTCATCTCTGCTGCCTGAGTTCCTACCATGTCAGTTCTCCCCAAAGCTCTTACACATTCAAACCATTCTTCGTGCTTCAAGAGCCAGATCAAATGTCACTTATTCTACCAGGCCCTCCCTGCTCTTTCAGCTGGAAATAATTTCCCTGAAACTTTTGGTCTATTTCTCTTGGTTCTGCTAATAACACTTCTTCCCTGTAGCACACTCATCTAAATATGTATTTCATCTTCCTGATGAAACTGAAGCCATATGGGACTTAAAGTGCATTTATGTGTCTACTTCATCTCCAAGCTCTGAAAGAATTAGTACCAATTTTGACACATAATGAGAACTTAATATGTTCAAAGAGTTAATCTTTTACAAACTATTGATTTCTTTTTTTAAATGCAGAATATAGAATTTAAAAAGGAAATCTTTTTATGGCATAAAAATACCATATCTTTTTAGTTGTGGCTGGTGCTTTCTTTGTGTACAGCTATTAGCACTTAAGTTTTATGTTTCTGCAAAGAAACAACCCAGTTCTGCAAGACATCTCTCATTCAACATGTAATACTATGAATTTCTTGGAGTAGGCTTTTTAGTATGCAGCGTAGGAGTACTTAGAATAGATATCTAACTCCAGCTCCTGACTCCAGCTTCCTGCCAATGCAAGCGGTGGTGATAGTTTAAGTCATCAGGTTGCTACCACTGAAGCAGGGAGACATGGACTGAGTTCTGGGCTTCCAGCTCCAGCCTCCGCTGTTGTGGGTTTCGGGGGGAGTGAACCAGTGGATGGGAACTCCCTTTTCTTTCCATCTCTGTTTCTCCTTACCTCTCAAATAAATCATTACATGAAAATGTGACAGAATAGTTTCTTAAACACATGCACAATAAAAGTTCACTCTGCTGTTCACTAGTTGGCTTTTCTGAGTCCTGTTTTAGTATTTGAAAATGTTTAGCCACAAGGTAGCATACACTAAGTACAAAATTGAAAACAAACAACAGCATTATTCTAGGCTCTGAATTTGTGATCCTGTTTCATTCTGCCCAGTTTGTGAATCTTCCCATAGTCCAATGCCCAACAGAATCAGCAGTCATGAAAAACTGAAAGTATAGGAAGAAAAAACTATGGGAACAATTCTGGAGAAAAGTTCCCTTCTGTGGCCAACTCCTAGTAGATCCAAACTCCAATGACTCCACCAGACACAACTTCCATACTTTAACTTATTTACTAAGTAGCAAATACCTGAGCTATGGACAAGATACACACAAAGCAAAGCACTTTTGTTCTAGGAATTCTGGTGGCCAAACTAGAAAAGCTAACATGGGAATAATTTTATTGAAATTGCCATTGACCAAAATAACAAACTGCAAGAATCAAAAACAAACTTTCTGGTTGGTATGGAAGAGATTTTTTACATACACAGGTGAAATAAGATCTTTAATAGGGTGGAAATACTATTGCATTCCAGCACAGCTTGCCCTTGCTTCTTCCCCAGGTGTGTGCATGTGTGTGTGGGTAATCAAAAACTAACTTCCAAACTCCAACGAAAGTGATAGAGATACATGAGGTTTGTCGAGATTGAGACAGATGCACAGCCCACAAAAAAACATTTAAAACCATCTAATGTCTTATCCTAGAAATAATGAGTCAAAAATTATAAGCTATGATGCTCAAGAGAAGAATATTTGTCTTTCACTTTAACAGCAGTTTTCCCTCTGTGATTACTCTGACCTCAAAACAAGCTATTACCATATAACCTACTCATGTAATAACACCTTCAGAGAAATCTTCTTGCTCTACAATATTTGATTCTACTCCTATTTTCTCTTTTACCTTTTAACACTCTTCATGAAAATCACGATGGAAATACTTATCAAAGCTCCTAAAGGCAGAGTTCAGTTTTCCCACCTGAACCATGCCCTTTGTTCTAGTTGCTGTCACCCTATTGATTACAGAAGAGCAGTCAAGATCATGTTTAGGTCCAAGTAGAAAATAGTGAATGGTAAAACAATAGTCTAGATTTTAGGGAGGTGAGACTGTTTAATTTAATAATGTATATAAGTCTATATACTATAATTTGAATTAGACAAGTTCATGTACACAAATCAATACAGCTACTCTCAATTTAGGCATCAGTTTTATTCCAAGACTTTTTGACGCTTTTAATTTTTTTTTTCAGAATCAGGTACAAGTTTTCCTTGAAAACAAGGCAATACTTTGGAATTGGGTTTATCCTTGAAAGAGAGTATGATACAGTAACTTTTAAAAATTTTTCATTTGATTTGAAAGGGTAGAAAGGGGGGAGGGGAAGAGGGAGGGCTTTAGAAAGGGAGATAGCTTCCTGCTGGTTCACTTGCCAAATGCCCACAGCTGCTAGGGTTGGGCTAGGCCAAAGGCAGTAGCCAAGAATTTTGGGTCTCCCACTTGAGTAGCAGGTGCCCAAGTACTTGAGCCATCTCCTGCTGTCTCCTGGGGTGTGCATTAGCAGGAAGCTGGAATTGGAAGAGGAGCCAATACTCAAACCCAGGCACATTGAGTTTGTGCCAAATGCTCTCCCAACTCAATGGTAGAGTGAATTTTAAAAATTACTTATTTTCATCTACTTGAAAGGTAGAAATAGAAAAGATGGTGTTGTGGAGAGGTAGGGGGTAAGATCTTCCAACTGCTGTTTCACTTCCCCAAATGGCTGCAGTAAACCAGAGTTGGTTGGGCCAGGCTGAAGCCAGGAGCCCAGAATTCCGTCCATGTCTCCTACACGGTGGCAGGACCTAAGCACTTGAGCCATCATTTCCTGTCTCCTAGGATGCACATTAGTGGGAACCTGGATCAGAAGTGGAGCAGCTGGGGCTTAAACTGGATTAAGGCGCACTCAGATAAAGAACGTGGGCATTCCAAACAGTGGCTTAACCTGCTGCATCACAATGCCCACCTGGCAGAGTAACAGCATGGCTTCTGAAGTTAAGATTCACTGAGCTCAAAGGCTTGCTCTGCCCAGGTCAGCTCACAGATCCTGGATACATCAGCTTGATTGTTCCAAGCCAGTTTCTCTTTCAATAAAAGGGAGAAAATAATAATACTAAGGTACTTCCAAGGATTGTAAGGATCAAATAATATAATTTATTTGGCCGAGTGCTTAGAATGTTAACTGTTATTTGGTTGTTACTGACCCTACTATTACTTGGCTAACATAAGAACTATTGACCTAACTTGAATTCTAAGGTCTGGAAGTGAAAGCTTACCAGTGGCTGAATGGAACAAGCAAAGGATGAATGTCTTTCACAGTTCCAGAGATAGCCAATGTTAAAAACACAAGGCAAGCTTTTATTTGGGATAGACCCTTTCTTCTCTCCCAGTAACTTCTTTCTACATCTTATATCTCCCTCAGCCTCTACTACTATCTTCTCTTCCCAAAAAACCAAAAAAAGAGCTCACCTCCCCCCACAGATAAAAATGCACATTCCTTCTAAACGCGAAGTTGTCCCTAACTAAATTTTAAACACACAGTGAGAGTAACCAAGTTAACATTCAGATGAAACAAATGAACACAAATTGATACGGTGCATGCACACTTCTGAACATGGCTTTGAGAGCTGGTATTGTCTACAAGACTGACAGGTACCTAGAAATATACACACACGCACACACACAAATATTATTGTACTTTACAATATTTCCCTCCCTTTTGTAATGAATGCATGAATGACCACATATCCGTGCTGTTTTTCCAGTGGCTCACGGGACTGCATTAGTTACAGCTCAGGTATTCCAGGTTAAGGCAGTTCTGTGTAAACAATTCCTTCTTTTCGTTTGTTTTCCGACAAGGACTGCTTATAAATAAAATAGAAGTGTAAAACAGTAGAGAAGCCAGCACAAATGAATCTAAGCACATAATGGTCTCTCTGTCAGGAATTCTTGTAACTGTTTCTAAATTGCTTTCTCACAACTTTTTTCATAGCTTTTGTTCAGGCATACCCACTTTATCAGGTACCTGACTCCATAGCAGCACTAATCCACTCAGGTAGAATGCCTCAAGATCCCCCTTGGTTGTCATGTTACCACTGTGCCTCCGGGTATCTACACCGAAGCTGGCATAGAGTAGGTAAGCAACATTGTTGATTGGGAGCAGGTGTTTAGACTAGCCCTTAGCAAGTCTGCATCCCAAATCGAAGTGCCTCAGTTCAATTTCCAATTCTGGCTCCTGACTCCTGATTCCCGCTAATGCAAATCCTGAGAGACAGTACTGATAGCTCAAGTTGGGTTCCTGCCACCCACATGGGAGACATGGACTGCCTGGGTTCCCAGCTCCTATCTTCAGTCCTGACTTAGTTCCAGCCATTGTGGGCATCTGAAGAGTAAACCAGCAAAGGAGAACTCATTTTCTCTGTCTCCCTGAATTTCAACTTTTAAATTTTGAAGCATATATTGCATTAATTAATGGGATGGATGAAAGCATGCAAATATGGGCTATTTGTCCATGGATTTGAGTATAAGCAATCTCATTTTCAAAGTCTAAAAGCACTCTTCCTTGCTCCCTCTCTTCCTTTTATGCTTTTTGTCTGAAAAATTATGTCTTTGGAGCTTCTTCTAAAGCAGTCCCTTTTTGTCTGTTCTCAGAAGTAAATAATGTTCCCCATTGGGCTTGGAAACTGCCATTATGTAGAGAGAGCTGGGGCCAGGATAACTTTCTTTGAGACAATTCCAAATGAATAGTTTCCATACTCGAAGCTGGATGAATGAACTATTAAAATCATATCGCAAAGTGATCAGACTTCCTTTTTTATACAATTACTATATATATTAAAACATTAGCCCACTACATCACATATATCATTAACCAGATTTCTTCACACTTAATCATATCACAAAATCAGTAATTGTCAACCTTCTGTCTTTGATGCTATGGGATGTATCCTATTATCTCAAGAGGCAAGTGGAACTCTCACAATAAAATTAATTGTAATTAACTTTAAGATATAAGTATGTATGTGTCATGAAGCACTTGGGAACAGAGTGTTGCAGAAAACAGCATGTCACAGAATAAAAAGATTAGGAGTCAGTACCAGCCAAGGAGAAGACAAATGAGTTTGAAACATTGCCCGAGGTCAAACACTTCACTCCCAAATACAGTTTTCCATGAAGAACACTCAGAAGAAAAGAGAGTGCCATTTAACTGATACTAAGTCTACTGTCTCAGTTTTATTTAGATTGGGAAAGTTAAAGAATATATTTGCCTGAGGGCAGAGAACAGACTCATGAGAGAAAACATTTATTAGGTATCCAGTAGGATTCTATAATGATGAATTTTCCTAAAATTCTGATATGAGATTAGGATTTATTTCCACAGCTAATAAAGAGACTCCTTTCATGCCCTTCTTAGGATACGTACGTGAAAACAGCTACGGACGGATTTGTATAAAAGTTGGTTTGCCATTCTGACATAGGATCAAGATCTATTTAAAAACCATTTTAGAGGCTGGTGTTGTGGTATAGCAGGTAAAGCCACTGCCTTCAATGCTGGCATCCCCATATGGGTGCCAGTTCAAGTCTTGGCTGCTCCACTTCTGATCCAGCTCCCTGCTGATGTGCCTGGGAAAGCAGCAGAAGATGGCCCAGTTCGCTGGAAAATGAATCTTGATGTGAATGGAAGGGGAGAGGGAGAGGGAAAGGGGAGGGTTGCGGGTAGGAGGGAAGTTATGGGGGGGAAGCCATTGTAATACATAAGCTATACTTTGGAAATTTATATTCTTTAAATAAAAGCTTTATATAAAAAAAACTTGGTGTTAAATTGGAAATTGCATAGAAAATTAATCAATTTTTTTAAAAAAAATATCATGTAGGATCTCTGTCCTTAATGTGCTGTACATTGTGAATTAATACTATAACCAGTACTTCAACAGTGTTTTTCACTTTGTGTTCCTATGTGATAGCAAACTGTTGAAATCTTTACATAGATGCAATTCTAAGAATACAGAAACATTATGAATCATCAGGGTCATTCCTAACCACTTTTACTCCTAAGATTCAAGCAACAACACAAACTGGCCAGTCCTCTATACCACAGTCCTAGGACACTGAAACTCCCCAGGTATTTCCCTAGGCTGGTTCTCCTTGACTGTACTCATTGCTTACCAAGAACATTTCTTTGCGTGTTTCAAGTCTGAATCCAAGCATCATTTTCCTATGAGGCTTTTCTTAATTTTATTTTTACAAAATTACTTTCTCCATCATTGTGACTCTAGAGCAAATTGTATATCCCGTCAGCTTAAAGAGTTAAACTATTTAACACCACCTGTGATTTTAGGCTTCAAGTTCTTCATTACTATCCTGAGGCAACAGGTTGTGTTTTCTTGTGTTTTCTTTTTTTTTCCGCACTTCAGTTCCAAGACCAATTCTTCTGGTTATTTTAGGTACCTTCTACAGGAACAAGCATATACTCTTCACTCGGTTTATGAATCAAAAGCTGGCTTTTTTTTTTTTTTAAAGATTGATTTATTTGAAAGAGAGTTAGAGAGAGGCAGAGGCAGAGACACAGAGAGAAACCTTCCATCAGCTGATTCACTCCCTAAAGGTAGCAATGACCAGGGTTGGGCGAGGTTCAAGCCAGCAGCCAGGAGCTTCTTTTGGGTCTCCAAAGTGGGTACAGGTTCTCAAGTAATTGGACCATCGTCTGCTGCTTTCCCAGGCACATTAGCAGGGAGCTAGATGGGAAGTAGGGCAGCAGGGACTGAAACATATGGGATGCTGGGGCCACAGTGGCAGCTTTACCTGCTATGTTATAGCACCGGCCCCATGAGCAATGAATTTTAAGTAACTATCACATTTACATTATTATTAACTCAGCTTAAAAATATTTGCTGAGCAGTTTCTTTCTGTCAGACCTGGCAACCAGTAGGAGGAACACAGAGGCAAACCAATCAGACATGACTCCTGCCTGACTCAAAAGCTGTTAGTCTAACAGACCACTGAGTGGATAATATCTTCATGATAACTGCCACTCAGACTTCAATCTATGCAAAATACGCAAGTATTTTCCATAAAAGTGTATTTACTTTTCTGATCAAGCTGTTATAAAATCTGAAAAGTTAAATTTCTATTCAATGAACTATAAATAAAGCAAATTTGATTACCATCACCACTGCAATAAAAACAAACTCCTAATCTCTTCCTTAGGCCTCTCAATGTAGTATGTGACTTCAACAATGGAGCACCACATTTATAGAAATGCATCCACTCTCCAGATCACAGCCCCAAACCATCAGCCTTGTCCCCAAATTAAAATCCTAAAGCCCCACATGCTTAGCACTCTCAGAAGTCCCTCGGGGCCGCACAGAAATCTTGCCTAGAAAAAAAAAATGTGATCACACTTAGTTTCTTGGCTCTCTCTGCAGAGCATATTAGAAGCAGTAAATCATTAGGTGGGAGACAGAGGAGAAGGAGAATCCACCAGAGACAGGCTCAGGGACAGTAGCAAGAAGAGATAGCTGCAGCAGAGATTAAATCAGAAATTTAAGAAATTAAAAAATAGATCAATGACTATTAAAGAAAATAAGGCAAAAAGTAGAGTTTAAAAGCACAGCCATTCGGAGTTCACACGCCATGGAACAGCCACACTTCCCCTTTACGATATTTTGGGTTTCTGATGTTCATAAAATAAATGATGAATTATACTCCAGATATTTTCATTTATTATGATGGAGAATTTTGAACATACAAATGTAATCAGAAAAGTATGATGAATGCCATCAGCCAGCTCCAGCAACCAGCAATCCTGGCCAATTCAGCTTCATCCCACTGCTTCCCTCACATTATTTTCCAACAAATCTTTGATATTACATAATTTTATCTGTAAATATTTTTGATATCTATCTCTAAAAGATAAGGGTTCTTTTTCAAAATAAAAACATAACCAAAGTCCCACAATTGCATCTAAAAGAAATTAAAAGCAAATTGGCCTTTTAATCTATTCTCAGAATAAAAGTGTCTTAAAATACCGAATGAAAACCTATCTTGGGGGGCCGGTGCTGTGCTGTCGTAGGCTAGGTCTCTGCCTGCAGAGCCAGCATCCCATATGGATGCCAGTTCATGTCCCCTCTGCTCTCTTTGATCCAGCTCTCTGCTTAATGACCTGGGAGAGCAGTGGAAGATGGCCCAAGTGCTTGGGCCCTGCACCCACATGGGAGACCTGCAAGAAGTTTCTACAGCTCAGCTCCAGCCATTGCAGCCAACTGGGAGTGACCCAGCGGATGGAAGACGTTTCTCCGTCTTGCCCTCTCTCTGCCCGTAACTCTGCTTCTCAAATAAATAAATAAAATCCTTTTTAAAAAAAAAATCTATTTGATCCAATCAGAGCACACCTGATGTCTCTCCCTTTTTACATTATGAATCCTTCCTACTCCACTGCCTGCCTTTGAGCCTCAAGAAAATAAAGATGATAGCTGGGGGAAAAAACAATCTACTTTCAGGGCCCACTATTGCGGCACCATTGGTTAAGCCACTGTTTATGACCCCAGCGTCTGATCTACCTTCCTGCTAATGCATCTGGGAAAGCAATGGGCAAATGGCCCAAGTGCTTAGTACCTGATACCTATGTGGGAGCCCTGGATGGAGTTCCTGGCTCCTAACTGCAGGCTGGCACAGACCACATGTTGCAGCTATTTGTGGAGTGAATTCTCTGTATCTCTTGCTGCTCTTTGAAACAAATAACTAAATCTTTTATTTAAAAAATTTTATTTTCATGCTGTTACTTCATTTGATTGGTTAAATATCAAGAAAAAGAAAGTGCTAATGGAAGCCGATCCTTTACTAGGGCAACATCAATGAAGATACAATATCATTAAATTATGACATTTTGGTATTCAAAATTGATTAAGGGAAACTCCTTTTACAGAAAATCATTCATTGGGGGTGGTTCTGTTTAGTGTGAAACAACTCTTTTCAGATTAGAAGTTTAACAACTTGATTAATTATTTCAGAGTTCTATATTAATTCCTTGGAAGAATGATCAGAAACGAGCTGGCATTGTGGCACAGCAGGGTTAGCTGCCACTTCTGATGCAGCATCTCACAGCAGAGAGCAAGTTTCAGACCTGGGTCACTGCACTTCTGATCCAGCTTCCCGCTAATGTGCCTGGCCAGGAAGTGTGTGATGGGTCGACTGCCTGGCCCCATGACACCCATGTGTTAGATCCCAATGGAGGCCTTGGCTCCTGGCTGCAGCCTGGCCCAGCCTCGCTTGTGGCGGACATTTAGGGAGTGAACCAGCAGATAGATGACCTCTCCCTCCCTTCCTCTCTCTGGTTTGTTCTGCCTTTCAAATAAACAAATCTTTATTAAGGTATATTCACTGATTGGGAGACAACTGTAATCTTAAGAACATTTCATATCAAAATCCATGTGCATTAGACTGAGAAGCAATTATCCTTCAAAAGAATCATGAAACCTATAGCAAGCAAGGCAAAGCATATATAACGAGCGATACACACCACCAAAATCTAGAATTTGTCTTTGATGACGGCAACCTGAGTAAAAAAATTAAAGAACTTGGGATACAGGTAGATTGTCATCTCTTCCTCCACATAGAAGTCACAGTTCTGAATGAAAAGCAAATGTACAGAACTCTTGGTACTTGGAACTAGAAATGTCTGTGTTGCACGCATATAGAGAAGATCCTGCATGTGTGCAGAGGGGAGGGGGCAGTTTGTGGGGGCAGAAATGTCAGAAGAGCTTTACACTGCATGTGAGGGGAAAATACGTCCAGATAAAATCTGGACCACAGGTCTGATGGCCTTCCTGACTCAGACATGCCTGGGAAGATTATACATGGTGTCTTCAAAAAGTCCATAGGAAATGCATATAACAAATAAACTATGTATAGATTTCAAAATTTTCTTGCACCAAAATAAACCTCTTTTAATTCTACTTCCCACGCACTTTCTGAGGTCTCCTTATGGAAGTGCTGAGGTCCCTCCAGCCCTCAGGATATCCAGGGGGGCCCGGAGCAGGCTGTACCATCTCTCATCATCACCTCTAGCAGTAGGCAGTTTCTGTTTATATGACTATACCAAGAAAATGTTATAATTTTAAATGTGGCTATTAATGTGAAAAACCTTGGGAAGCACTGGTCCAAAGAGCTTAGCCTGACATTCAAGGCTCCTGATCACCGGAACCAACTGATTTTTACAAGCTTGAATCCTTGCACACTGTTTATGTAAACTTTACACCAGCTGAAACGCATTGCTCATATTTTGCCTTATATCCATCACACTTTCCAACTGCCACTGCCTCTGTGTATGCTCTTTCTCTTGGCTAGGAATCTTTCTCTGTCTCTGTTTTTAAGTATGATCTAATCTCCAGTCCTGTATTAAATACCACCTGAGTCACCAAACTTTCACTGTCTGTGTACATAATCACTTCCTCCACTAAACAGAATAATTTATTATCCATAGTTTTTTAAAAGAAAGATTGATTTATAAGGCAGAGTGAGCGAGAGCAAAGAGCAAGCTAGCTTCAAACTACTGGTTCCCTCCCAAAATGCCTCAACGGCAAGAGATGGGCCAGATTGAAGCCAGAAACCCGGAGCTCCATCTGGGTCTCCCATGTGGGTGGCAAGACCCCAAGCACTTGGGCCATCATCTGATGTCTCCTAAGTGTATTAGCAGGAAGCTGTAGAGTGCTGGTTTCATTCTTGGCTACTCTGCTTCCAATCCAGCTGATGTATCCGAGAAGGCAGTGGAAGGTGACTCAAGGGCCTAGGTCTCTGCCACCCATATCAGAGACCAGAATGGAGTTCCTGGCTCCTGGTTTCAGCATGGCCCAGATCTGGCTATTGTGGTCATTTGGGGAGTGAACCAGCAAATAGCAAATATTCTCTGTATCTGCCTGTCTCTCTCTATATATCCCTTTAAAATAAATAAATCTTTTCTTTAAAAAAGAAACAAGAACAAAACAGCTTCCAGTTGCTGCTGTTTCACTCTTCAAACATAGGAGACATAAACACAAAAGTTTTTAATTTAGTTGTAAAAAACTAAAATTGTATGTACCATTTTTCACTTAACCAGTTGTCAAAATCTGAATGATTTGCAAGAAGATACAATAACAAAGATAACAGAATATATTCCTAGCAGCTAAGCATCATGTATGAGCATCAAGATACTTAGTGTTTTTTTTTCTTTTTTCTTTTTGACAGGCAGAATTTTGAACCTGAATTTCCTAATATTTAATAAAGATTCAGAAACTCAATAAATTACAGTTCTAGAAGAAAATCATATGAATACATAAGTGTCAGATCTCAACAAAAGCACCCAGGACAACACAGCCATCTGGGAGATGCAGGGAGTACCCACCAACGACATAAAAACTGAGAGTTAAATTATTCTGTCACTAGAAATTATAAAGCCATATTAAAGACTAGACCTTTCCCACAAGTCTGAATCAGGAGGAATGACAGATGGACTGAGGAGACTGAATCAACAGAATGAAGGTAGGCTGGCAGTAAAACCCCCAGAGGAGACAGAAAGTGGCAAATGTTGCCAGTGCCCATACAAATATTTTCATGGCCAAATATGTGACTTGGTGATTCTTGGTAGCAAGCATATTGCTATTAACAGTGCCACTGGGGCAGGAGCCATGGTTCACCGCCTACGGTGCCACCAACCCATGTGGGCGCTGGTTCTAGTGCCGGCTGCCCCTCTTCCAGTCCAGCTCTCTGCTGTGGCCCAGGAGTGCAGTGGAGGATGGCCCAAGTGCTTGGGCCCTGCACCCACATGGGAGACCAGGAGGAAGCATCTGGCTCCTGGCTTCAGATCAGCGTAGCTCCGGCTGTAATGGCCATTTTGGGGGTGAACCAATGGATGGAAGACCTTTCTCTCTGTCTCTCTCTCACTGTCTAACTCTGTCAAATAAAACTTAAAAAAAAAAAAAAATACAACAGTGCCACTAACAGAGTCAGGTGCCATTGAACACATGGCAGCTACGTACTCAGTTCTGACAAATGGACACCTTACTCAGTTGGCCATTTTCCTGGAAAAGAAGGATGAGAAAATAATGTCTAGTAAGTATCTGAATTCAGTTGTGACCATAGAAGTAGAAACAGGGGTATGGGGTGGGGGGTGGGGACACAGAAGTTACAGGTATTGGTTTACAGATTATGATGCCACTTGGGAACCCACCATCCCTCTCACATGCCTGGGTTCAAGTCCCATCTCTGCTGCTGCTTCCAGCTTTCTGCTAACGTGCACTCTGGGAAACAGCAGTAATGGCTCAAGTACTCAGGTCATGGCCATCCTCAGCACATACTGTTTTGGGCCTTTGAAGAGTGAAGCAGCAGCAACTGGGAGCTCTGTCTGGCTATCATTCAAATAAATAAAAAATTAACTTTTGGGGACCAGCACTGTGGAACAGAAGATTAAGCCTTCACCTGCAGTGCTGGCATCTCACATGGGCACCAGTTCAAGTCCTGGCTGCTCCACTTCCAGATCCAGCTCCCAGCTCATGTGCCTGGGCCCATGCACCCACATAGGAGACCCAGATAAATTCATGGCTCCTGGCTTTGGCCTGGCCCAGCCCTGACTTTGGTGGCTATTTGGAGAGTGAACCAGTGGATGGAAGATTCTCTTTCTCTCTCTCTGTGTAACTCAACTTTTAAATAAATTTAATTAATCCTCAAAAAAATTATTTTTTACAAAAGACATGGTTGATATGTTATCATAGGACACCATGATACAAAAAAAAAAAAAAAAAAGATCATTTACCCTAGACTTATAAAGGATTTCAAGATAATAGTTGGAAGGAAAGGAGGAACTGGGGAGGAGAAGAACAACCAGCCTAAAGAGGAAGATAGTTAAGTAGGACAAAGGCACCTGAAGTAGGGAAGGGCCAAAAGGTTAAAATGAACTTGGACTTGCAAAACTGTGAAGCACAGGTAAGCAGAAAAACCAGAGAAGGTACAAAAAGCAAGATTTTCAACCTGGAAAGAGTTAAGAGGAACCTGGAATTTGGAGACAGGAGACAGTGCCATGAAGCTTCTTTCCCTAAGCTAATTCAAATCTCTAGATCCAGACAAGATTACCTACCCAAAAAGTAGAAACATGCAGATGTCATCACAGAGCTGCTGGAAGCAAAGTTATGTAACCACAGAGAATGGGAAACCTACCTGAAGATTGGCGATAGGCAAATATTGCCCCAGATTGTAAAACTGACTTCATCATGAACCTCGCTGGTTTCCCTAAGCCTAAGTCTACATCATTTTCAGTTCCTTTTCAACTGGCTGGCCAGGTAGCACATTTTGGAAATACTACAGAATGAGGTCACCTCAGGAAAACATTCAACAAGTCTCATACGATATCCTTGGACAAGAAAGAAACAAGGAAGAAAAGTGAATCAGGTAGCAGTTGTTAGGTTGCATTATAGCTGCCCTAACCGCCATCGCCCGAATTCACGGATCTGTGCCAAGATGGAAGGGCTGAGTCCTCTACGATTTGCAACCAACCTTGGTTCTCACAGCACTTTACACATAAGTCTATTACAGCAATTATCACTCTGCATTAACATAACATAATTACATGTCTATTATTCCCTGTAGCCTGCGAGCTCCCTGAAGGAATGATCACATTTTCGTCATCTTGTTATCCCTAGCATGGAGTATGAATAGCACAGGGCAGACGATTTGATACATGTCTATAAATTTTATTTGAGTAAGATCTCTGAAGTATCAAACTAACATTTACAGATGGCCCAAAGATGAATGAAATGGCTAATACACTGGGTGACAAAATGAAAAAGTCATAAAGTTCTTGACACACTGGAACAATGGTTCAGTGCTTACACAGTGAAATTTAACAGAGATATAAGTAATGTCTGGTACTTGGAATGAAAAAAAAAATCAACTGCAGAAGAGAATGGAAAAGACCTCACTGGCAATATGCTGGGTGTTGTGTTAGCATATCCAATACCCCTCGGTGGGGTGCTGGGACTCATATTGTTGGCACTAAGAGAAAGATACTGCTTGAAAGAGAGAGAAACATTGCTGGCCAGATCACATGTTGAGCATCGTAATTCTGGACACACATTTTCCATCGGACCACCACAACATCAAACTTCTAGAAAAAGACAACCGGATGGCGAAAGATGTAGAGACCATACCATATTAAGAAAATAGATGAAGATATGAAAGATATTTAGACGTGGAAACAATATTTCAGAATATGGACCAACAAGAATCACATCTCTGAATGAACTACTGTCTAGGGAAGATATGTTCTTTCTCAGTATGGCTCCACAAAGATTAATAGCAAGGAAGCAGAAAGTTATATTTCTGGCGGATTATACAAGTTGGAACCACTGAAATTCTCCAAATTTGGTGGATATATATGCTTCTGAAAAACTGACTTTGTCTCTAGGAAATATTCACATGGAGGTCTAGTGCTGTGGCGTAGTGGGTAAAGCTGCCGCTTACAGTGCCAGCATCCCATGTGGACGCCGGTTTAATTCCTCGCTGCTCCACTTTTTTTTGTTTGTTTTTTGGACAGGCAGAGTTAGACAGTGAGAGAGAGAGAGAGAGAGAGAGAGAGAGAGAGAGAGAGAGAGAGAAAGGTCCCTCCTTTCCGCTGGTTCACCCACCAAATGGCTGCTGCGGCTGGTGCACTGCGCCAATCTGAAGCCAGGAGCCAGGAGCTTCCTCCTGGTCTCCCATGCAGGTGCAGGGACCCAAGTCTATGTGAGTGCAAAAATACTGAAATCTACACAATGTGAATCTTTAAAAAGTTCATGGAAAAGACATATCATGAAAAATCTATGCGTGGATTTTCAAAAAAAGGACAAAAATAATTTATCTTTTAATAATTTTGCATGAACTTTTTGAAGTACCCTCATGTACAGTTTCATATTATGTAATGAGATGAAACCTCTGGAAAGTAGATTATCATAAAAAAGACCACAAATAACATGATGCATTTCTGAAGGTGATGGCCTATACAACTCTTCTGACAGTACTTGTGAGGATGATGGTACAGGAGATTCACCCTCACGGCACGCTCTGGATCCCAGGCAGGGTGTGGAGAATCTGTAAGACGCGTCACATCACACCTTGTTATGAGTCAGAACTCTTTAAGAAGCCAGGAGGCAAGGGGGACCAGGAACTCAGCCTATGATGCAGGAAAGCTAAGGAAGTACACACAAATATGTAAGCAACCAGGAAGAATAAATTTCTCAACTTCATAACCATTTCCTCCCTGTTTTGCAGACTGACTCAGGGACTCACTCATTTTGTACAATTTT
This sequence comes from Sylvilagus floridanus, assembly GCA_949820135.1. Classification (NCBI taxonomy): domain Eukaryota; kingdom Metazoa; phylum Chordata; class Mammalia; order Lagomorpha; family Leporidae; genus Sylvilagus; species Sylvilagus floridanus. Next base: position 61,530,421 of record OX463246.1, on the reverse strand, counting down.
CATTGAAAACACTTGGCTCTCTAACGAATGGACAATACATAATTAATCTGCCAGTTTTGCAACCATCCTTCAATGGCCAGTTACTTCGCAGGAGATCTACAGATGCATGTTAAAGATGGATTCAAACTATAAGCCCAATTCAAAAGTGAATTAATGTATGACTTCACATACAGCGAAGTATAAGCAAGTTAACTTTACAATGCATCTTGCCTAAGTGTAAAATATCATCTGTTTTTGTGACAAACAAGTCTGTGCCATTAATCATACGCTTCCAGCTGCAACAATTCACGTTCAAATTAAAACCATGAAACAGTATCACAGTGTCAAGATTCACACAAACTGATCTTTTAACAGATTGTGAGGGAAAAAAAAAAGCAACCCATACATTAAAAGAAGAATCTGGAGAAAATGTTACACAATAAAACATCTGAAAGAGCTTAAGCACTCGAGGAGATAGAATTCTGAGTTTTGAACTGCATAGGAATTAAATGTTAAACAAAACTCACAGCCTGCTCTTAAACAATGAATACATCATAAAAAATAGTTCTTTTTATAGCCACAGGACTGAGAGTTTAGCTGTTTAAATCTATCCCAGCATACAAATCCATAGTCCTGCCAGGACTGTCCCCTCTGACTTCACTGGGAAGCTGGACAGGAGAATCTGCCTGGGTTTCTTTTAGTTGAGTTCAGTTTGTGTCCAAAACTGGCCCCAAAATCATTTCTTCTTCAATCACCACACTCCTGCCTGCCAGTTGCACAGCTCCAAATGTTTCCCTTCCAGCTACAGATATTAAAATGTTTTGTTGTTTTAAAAATTTGATTTAGAACTGCAGCAGATAGCGTTTTTCGCCTCAGACTCCTCCAGGTCAGTGAGCTGCAGCAGTGTGCAACACGGCAAAGAGCTTCTACCGCATGTGAAAAACAAGGATGGCGCCAGGTACCCGCAAAGTGATCAACTATTCTAGGTTAGCCAAGGAAGGCGTCTTCAGTCCCCGAGGAGGTTTCATACAGTAGGCACATGGGTCAACTGGTATACACAACCAACCACCATCCTGTGCTTGTCTCCTCCAACAGTGACCCACCCACCGAACACCCTAGATAAGACTTCCAGGGATGCCAGGCAAGGAGAATGCACACCTCAGAAATTCTTCCTTTGCTACCCCAGGGCTCGAACTGCATCGCCACAGGCCCGTTACGCTTCAGGGTGTGACTCTGCAAGCCACAATTTTTCCTCAGTCCTTGGTTTATCTCATTTACTTTTTAAAATATTGATTTATTTAAGAGGCAGAGTAACAGATAAGGGGGGAGTGGCAGGGGCCAGGGAAAGATCTGCTAGTTTATTTTCCATGTGGCCACAATAGCCACGTCTGGGCCAGATCAATGCCAGCAGCCAGGAACTCCGTTTGAATCTCCTTCCTGGGTGGCAGGGTCCTAACTACTCGGGCCATCTTCTGCTCTCTTCCCACTCAAGGTAGCAGGATGCTGGATCAGAAGCAGAGAAGTCGGGATTTGAACCAGCACTTCAATATGGGATGCCAACACCACCAATAGTGGCTTAACCTGCTGTGCCATGACACCAGTCTCTAAATTGATTTTCTTTAAATGGTAGTTCAGCCTTAGCCTACCTGAGAAAAGAACTATAAGAAAAATGTCACAAAACATTGCAATCCTACAGTACACATAAAAATAGTAACAACCACATTGTCAACCAACAGTATTATTTCAACTTCTCTAATCAAATTTTTAGTTATTTTGAAAGGTAGAGACAGAGAAAAGGACAGAGAGACAGAAGGAGATCACCTATGCACTGGTTCACTCCCCAAATGCCTACAATAGCTGGGACTGGGCTGAGCTGAAGACAAGAGCCAAGAACTCAACTGCCATGTGGGTAACAGGGGTTCAAGTACTTAAGCAACTGCTGCCTCCAGGGTGCACATTAGCAGGAAGTTAGAATCGTGAGCGGAGCTGGGACTCAAACTCAGGCATTTTAATAAGAGATGTAAGTGTCCCAAGCAGTTCTGAACTCCTGTGCCAAAGACTTATCGCAGCTTCTCTAATTAACAAACCAAGATGATACTGGGGAAGTTATCATGACACAAGATATAAAGACCTAAAGGGAATAACTCTATCAAATGAAAAAAGGAATTATGTGGTCAGTGCATTGTTTTTAAACTGGAAATCATTTTGTTAAGAAAAGAGAGACCTAAGGGGAAAAAAATTCGACAATTTTGAGATGAAACTCTTTTCTCCTACCTCCTAGATTTCCTTAAATCATATTCATTCTCTCTTCACAACCTCTTTTCCTCATACATAGCTATAGACAGCTTGTCCCAGATGAGACAAGAAGGAATACTTTAAGATTTTAATTCCATGAAAGCCTACAGGAAATCTGTCCCCCAAAATTAAAGTTGCATATGACAGTTGGGTATGGCAAGGGTCCAAGCCGAGGTCTTAGGGATTTTTGATCCTGGTAAAATGGACTAGTATTCTTTGGAGACAGGAAGTTTTTTGTTTTTTTTGTTTGTTTGTTTTTAAGAAAAGGGGATACAGAAAGCGATTTTTAGGATCAATGTACACCTTAGAAATGTTGTGGGCTGGTGCCGCGGCTCAATAGGCTACTCCTCTACTTGCGGCGCCGGCACACTGGGTTCTAGTCCCGTTTGGGGCGCCAGATTCTGTCCTGGTTGCTTCTCTTCCAGGCCAGCTCTCTGCTGTAGCCGAGGAAGGCAATGGAAGATGGCCCAAGTGCTTGGGCCCTGCACCCCATGGGAGACCAGGAGAAGCACCTGGCTCCTGTCATCGGATCAGCGCGATGCGCTGGCCGCGGCGGCCATTGGAGGGTGAACCAACAGCAAAAGGAAGACCTTTCTCTCTGTCTCTCTCTCTCTCTCACTGTCCACACAGCCTGTCAAGAAAAAAAAAATGTTGTGGAAAATATGTTGTTAAATCAAATAATTTAAAATATATTGGGACTTTAATGTTTAAAGAAGAATTTGGAGTGAAATCAAATTACTAATTCATAGTATTTTGAATCTTTTAATAAAACCCACTAATATATAAATCTGTACTATTACATCTAGACTTTTCTTAAAGCAAAGTCCAAGTAAACATCTTAAAACAAGTTCTCAGCAATGTGTTAAGTGACAGATGACTAGATTCTGTTTACTTTTTTTTAATATTTACTTATTTATATGAAAGGCAGAGTTATAGAGAAAGAAAAGGAGACAGAGAGAGAAAGAGAAAGATCTTCCATCCACTGGTTCTCTCCCTAAATGGCCAGGGCTGTTCCAGGACAAAGCCAAGAGCTTCATCTGGGTCTCCCACATGGGTGCAGGGACCCATGGACTTGAGTCATCTTCCGCCGCTTTCCCAGACACATGAGCAAGGAGCTGGATGGGAAGTGGGGCAGCAGGACTTGAACCGGTGCTCATATGGGATGCTGGCACTGCAAGCGGTGGCTTAACTTGCTGTGCCACAGTGCCAGCCCCTTTATTAACTTTTCATAAACACAAGGCTCATGCAAAATATGGGTGGAGACAAAAATCACATTAGCTTAAGTCCCAGTGCCACATTAGCAGAGAATTCTTTTTAACGCTCCAAGTGTGCAAGTAATCATACTGAAATAAACTATTTAGGTCCTTTAAATCGGGACAGAATGTCTACTTAAAACTTCACACAGAGGCAGTACAAACAGGATTTCCAATTATCTACTAGGGGGCAAACCACAATATAACTTTGTCTTCAAATGGCTTCATTTACTAAGTTGTGTCTTTAAGATTTGGTAGATACGCCCAAGTGCACTCCTCACTTCCTCAAGCTACTTTTTTAGGTTCACATCAAGAACATCAGAAATCACTGGAATGAAGAACATCAAAACAACTATATTATAGTCACTTCCATATTAGGAAGAAAGTCAAAGAACAATGACATCCGTAGTTTCTACTTCCTCCCCGTTTTTTTTTTCCACTAACCAGAAGAGACACAACACTCAAAGGCCCAAAAGAAAGAGAAGGCACAGGGTCAGATGGTTAATCCCAGAGAAAAGCTGGATGCTATTTTAGTTCCGGGAAGTAACAGGACAAAAGAATAGTCCTGTTGCCTACTCTGCACTCTTCTGAAGAAGATGTTTAATGCCCATTAGAAAAGGGTCTAACAGGGACAAGAAGCTGCAAGAGGACAGAGCATCAGTCTTCAGGGCAAGACTCAAAGGCAGCACTGAACTCCAAAAAGAGAAGGGAGAGAAAATGGATTTGTTTCATTGTGATTTTTAAACATGAGCCATGGCAAAAGCTGGTAACGGTTAAATATTTAGAAAACAGACTTTTTCAAAGTAGGTCTTTAGCTGTCTGAGATACTAGTTGTTCAACGATTCGAGTAAAGAAACTCACTTTACCTGATAAAAAGCTTCCCATGTTTAGTGCTGTCCTCTCTGATCTCACAATGTTATTATTCCTGCTAAACCTATATCAAAACTCTCCTGGGGTATGAAGAATAAAAAAAAAAAAAACACTTCATGATACTAACACACAAACTCAGGAAGGGAAAACATGTCTTTCTGAACTATCAAAAAGTTCTGTATTTACCAATTTCGGGGAGGGCAAGTGAGCTATGCCTTAAATCCGAATTTTCAGGTGCCACTGCTGGTCATGATTCTCACTCAGGCAAACAGTCAAATGCTTTCAGGATTTCACAGCCTGAGCACCTGATCAGTCTCTATGTAGACACACATGCAGTAAAAATGGCTAGGAAATCTTATTTCTGTTTAGAAATATGCCTAAGGACTTTAGATATCGTTTCTATTTCTTTAATTCTGAATTTAAGGTATAACCATTTGGAATCTTTCATTTTTTTCTTTTACATTTATTTGAAAGGCAGAATTGGAGGAGGGAGGTTATGATGACTCCCCAAATGGCCGCAACAGCCACAGCTGGGTCGATCTGAGTTTCTTCTAGGTCTCCTACGTGGGTGCAGGAGCCCAAGCATGTGGGCCATCCTCTGCTGCTTTCCCAGGCCATTAGCAGAAGCTGGACTGAAAGTAGAACAGCTGGGACTCAAAACAGCACCCATTTGGGATGCCGGTGCCACAGGTGGTAGCTTAACCAGCTACGTCTCAATGCTGGCCCCACCATTTGGGATCTTAACTCATCACTATTCAAACAGATTTTCATTTACTCAAGTAGAGATAACTTGGTGTTACAATATGACAAATGTATGTAGGATAGGCCCACATTTTTAAAACCTAGGGCAGATGTCTCACATAGCAGTTAAGACATCTGCTATGATATCAGATTCCAGCTTCCTTCTAATGAGTGCCCTGGGAGGCAGTAGGTGATGGCGTAAGCAGTTGGGCCCCTGCCACCCACGGGGGAGACTAGAGTTTCTGGCTCCTGGCTCTGAACTGGCAAAGTGCTGGATATTGTTGACATTTGGGGAGTAAACCAGCAAATGGATGCTCTCTCTCTCTCTCTCTGCCTTTCAAATGAATAAGATAAATAAATGTTTAAGGTAAATGCAAAAATTATTCATGTCTGATTACTATTTATCCTAAAGTCCCATGCTAGTCGGCAATTAGCTCCCATGATGCTCACTTCAGCATCAAAAAAAGTTTACCATTTTTATCTACTTCAAAAAGAGAGAGAAAGAGAGAGATCGTCTATCTGCTGGTTTGCTCCCCAAATGTCAGCAATAACCAGAGCTGGACCAGGCAAAAACTAGGAACCAGGCACTCCATTGGGGTGTGCAATGTGGGTGACCGGGGGCCCAAGCACTTGGGAAGTCATCTGCTGTCTCACAGGACTGCAGGATGCATCCGCAGGAAGCTGCATCAGAAGCAGAGAAGCTGGAACTCAAAAAGACACTTTGATACAGGAAATGGGTGTGTCAAGAGGTGGCTTAACCCACTGTACCACAAAACGCACCCCCACAACCTAGGTCCTGGTATAATTTAATGAAATTCAATGTAATAAGTAAGAACGAAATAACTGATATATGGATCTATTTAGAAAACTTTTAAAATGATTTATTTATTTATTTGAATGAGCTAGAGAGAGAGATTGATTCATTTTCCTTCTGCTGGTTCACACACATCGCCAATCCCCATTCCCACAACAGATGGACACAGGGGCCAGTGCTGAGCCAGGCAGAAGTCAGGAGTCATAAGCTTCCTTCCGGTCTCCTACATAGGTACAGGGACCCAAACACTTGGGCCATTTTCCACTGCTTGTCCAGGCCATTAGCAGAGAGCTAGATTGGAAGAGAAGCAGCCGGGATACAAACTGGCACCCATATGGGATGCGGGAGTCGCAGGTGGCAACTTCACCTGCTGTGCCACAGCAGAAAATTTTTGAAGAAAAATAAAAATTGGAAATAAGACAAAGCTGGCACTGTAGCTCTAGCCTCTCAAATATGAACTGTTATAACGTGCTGATCCCATTCCAAGTTCTGGATGAGTGGCAATTATGATAGTGAGATGAAACTGGGTTTTTGTTTTTTACATCTTGTACACAACCCAAATTTGAAATCTCTCACCACCCTCAAGAAAAAGAACATGGTAACTGGTTCCCACTCCATGGAGATCACTGGTGGCAAACTACAAAGAAAGAAAACATATTTGTGTTCTACCTTGCTGGCATATTGTGAAAACAACACTCTTACAGATAAACATTCCCCCTAACAATCTCAATCAGGCATTTTGCTGAGCCTTGGAAAATGCAAATGAAAAATACCTTACTTTTTGTGCTTAAATAAGGTTTGGTTGGAAAACCAACCAGAGGTGCAATCTACACATCCTTGCTCTTATAGACCAGCCCAAGAAGGCAGTTTGGAGCTGCAAAGACAACTGAACAACAACGGTATTTCAAACGCAGAAAATGGAGCTTTATACTAATAATTATTCTGATGTGCTTTGGAAGCAGATGCTTTCTGACATCTTTCATCACCTTGATGTCAACATTGTCTCCCTTCCCCTTCCCCATCTCTCTCTCTCTCTCTCTTTTTAATTTTCTTTATTTATTTGAAAGGCAGAGTTAGAGAGAGGCTGAAGCAGAAAAAGAGAGAGAAGTTTTCCATGCACTGGTTCACTCCCCAAATGACAACAGCAGCCAGAAATGGACTGATCCAAAGCCAGGAGCCAGGAGCTTCCTCTGGGTCTCCTATGTGTGTGCAGAGGCCCAAGGGCTTGGGCCATCTTCCACTGCCTTCCCAGGCCATAACAGAGAGCTGGATTGGAAGAGGAGCAGCTGGGACTCGAACTGGAGCCCATGTGGGATGCTGGCACTGTAGGGAGGGGCTTCACCTGCTGGGCCACAAGGCCAGCCCCACAGTAATTTTCATGAGTATAACCACTGATGTTAGGAAGAGAACACCGGATGGCTAGAGTTTTGAAGATCCCCATGGACTGAACCACAATCTGCTTATTCTGAGAAATCTCTCACTCATTGTATAATGAATCTGTCATGTGTATTTCATTGATTAAGTGAGCACTGCTGTATATGGACAGATCAATCTGTCTTCTGTTATTAGCACTGAGATTTTAAAAGTCTGCCTATTTAACTGATGGATTTGATAAAAATCTCCATCTTACAGTTTTAAGTGCTCACATATTTAATGTTTACAATGCAGCAATACTGCATTATCCAGAAATTGATATTTTTCTTTCAGAGTCTTTTCCCACTCATGTTTAACTTTTTTTAAGTTATAGATTTTATCCTGGCCTATCTAAAGTAACTGTTCACTGGAAAGCAAGCCAGGAAAGGGGCCAAATGTTTCCTGCACAATATACTCCCCACAATTTTGAACCTGAGATGATTATAAAACTATCTCTTATTTATTTATAATATCATTAATAGTTATATGTATTGCATATAATGTGCAAAACGGCATAAATGACATACAATAACTGCACATATTTAGTGTATAGTCTCATAAGTTTTGACATCATCATGCCTTGTGAAGCCATCACTACAATCAAGATGATAAGCATGTCCATCACTTCCAAAGCTTTCTTCTGACTCTGCATCTTCCTCTTTTAAATCTACCACTGTGTCCCTTTTCCCATCAGGCAACCACTGGCCATTCTACCATGAAATACTAGTTTGCATTTTCTAAAATTTTATATAAACAGAACATAAATTTATTCCAGTATGAGGACACAGTTTTGTCTGCCTTCTTTGACTCAGCATAATTTTGTTTTTAATTTTTGAAGATGTTTTTGAGGGGCCAGCATTGTGGTACAGTGGGTTAAGACAGCATATGGGCATGGATTTGAGTCCTAATTGCTCCACTTCTGATCCAGCTCCCTGCTAATGAGCCTGGGAAAGCAGTGGAAAATGGCCTGATTGCTTGGCCTGCACCCAAATGGGAGACCCTCAGGAAGCTCCTGGTTTCTGGCTTTAGCCTGACACAGCCATTGCAGCCATTTAGGGAGTGAACCAGTGGATAGAAGAGTGGTCTCTCTTTTGTTCTGCCTTTTAAATAAATTGAAATAAATCTTAAAAAAGTTTTTGAGAGGCAGAGAAACAAGAATGTGGGAAGGAAGAGAGAGCTCCCATCCATGGGGGTCACTCCTAAATAATTTCAGAATGGGTGGGGCTGAACAGAAACCAAAGCCAGGAGCTTAGAACTCAATTTGGGTCTCCACATTGGTGGTAGTAACCAATTACTTTGAGCCATCACTGCTGCCTCCCAGGGTCCACATGACCAGGCAGCTGGAGGTAGAGCTGAGAATGAATGGAGTACTCTGGTGTGGGACATGGGCATCTTAATCTGCATGTTTAACCAACAGGCTGACCACTCAATTTTTAGAGATTGTCCCATGTCGTTGCAAATATCAATAGTGAATTCATTTTTATTTGCTAAATAGTATTCCACCATATGGATGTACCACAATTTGTTTCTCCATTCACCAACTGATAAAATTTGGGTTGTTTCTAGCTTTACAGTGTTACAAATGTTACAAACATTTGTGTTTTTTAAAAATTTTATTACACACAACAGATTTCATGTATTTTATAGATACAGTTCTAAGATAACCATACTTCCCTTCCTCCCAGGTCCCTCAATTCCCCTCCTAAGAGAAAAACATATTGCTTGGAAAAATGATATGGATTTACATCATTAGAGACAGCCAATCTGTTCTCCAAAGTATTTGTATCATTTATACTTCTATTGATGATATATGAGACTTACAGTTTGACATCCTTGCCAAGAATTGACATTATCAGGCTTTTTTAAAATAGCATTCAAAAAGGTGTGCTATGGTTTAACTGTATTTACAAAACACTAGTGATGCTGAGCAACTCCATATGTGCTTATTTACCACCTCTATATCTTCTTTGACAAAGTATATCGTCAACTCTTTTGTCCATTTAAAAACTTCTTTCTTATTGAATTCTGAATGCTGTTTATATATACTAGATACAAGACCTTTATCATGATTTGTAACCATTTTTTTCTGAGTTAATGACTTTTTATTCTCCTAACAGTAAATTTCAAAGAACAGAATTCTTTAAGTATTAGGAAATCCAATTTATCAATTTTCCTTTCATCGATCATGCTTTCGTATCTAAGAAATCTCTGCCTAGTCAATTTCAAAAATATTTTCTCATTTATTTCCTGCTAGGAGTTCTATAGTTTTAGGTTTTAAATTTACATCAAATACCCATTTTGATTTAATTTTTATGTAGGGTTCAAAGATAAAGTGCCTTGAAATATTGTTTGATACATTTTTGTCTATGTGCTATTAATTCTAACTTTACTGGTATTTAACCAAAAACTTTACATAGTCATGTATGCAAAATTTTACATAATTTTAAGAGAACATTCATCTTTTATTTAATTATAAAAACACTTAATTATCAATTAGATTAAGCATGTTAACTGGATATTTAAATCCCTCAAATGTATTTTATCTGCTCTATTTCTCTTGATGGATGGGGGAGAGGTAGGGAGGGGGGAAAGAGAGGGAGAATTATCTTCTATCTGCTGCTTTACTACCCGAATGCTTAAAATGGCCAGGGCCCAATTACTTGGGCAATCTCTTGGTGCCTCCCAGGATCGATTAGTAGGAAGCTGGATTGGAAGCAGAGAATCTTTTTTGTTGGTTATTATATTTCTTTTTTGAAGTTTGCTGAAGTTTTCAAATACCTTTTGCTTCTTCTTCTTAAAAAATATTTCCTTTTTTTTTTTTTAGATGAGTGTGATCTATTTTAGATTTATTTTTTTTATTTGAAAGGCAGATTTACAGAGAGGCAGAGAGAGTTAGAGAGGGAGAGAAAGTCTTCTATCCGCTGGTTCATTCCCCAGATGGCCACCAAAGCTAGAGTTGGGCCGATCCAAAGTGAGGAGCCAGGAGCTTCTTCCAAGTTTCCCACGCAGGCACAGGGGCCCAAGGACTTGGGCCATCGTCCACGGCTTTCTCAGGCCATAGCAGAGAGCTAGATTGGAAGAGGAGCAGCCAGGATCCAAACCCGTGCCATTTGGGGATGCTGGCACTGCAGGCAGTGGCTTTACCTGCTATGCCATGCCACTGGCCCCATATTTCCTTTCTTAAGAAATTTCATGGAGTTGGCATTGCAGTACAGCAAGTTAAGTCACTACCAGCATCCCATATTAGCACTGGTTCCAGTCCGGCTGCTCCAGTTCCAATCCAGCTCCCTGCCAATGAACGGGGAAAGGCAATGGAGGATGACCCAAGTGCCTGGGCCTCTACCACCCATGTGGGAGTCCCAGATGAAGTTCCAGGTTCCTGCTTTTGGCCTGGCCCAGCCCTGGGTGTTGGTGGCCACTTGAGGAATGAACCAAGGATGGGAGATCAATCTCCTTTGTATCTCTCACTTTCTAATTCTGCCTTTCAAATAAATCTTTTTTTAAAAAAAAAAAAAAAGAAATTTCAATCTTTTAAAAAATTCCCAGAGGAAAATGAACACAGATAAAGCAAAAAATGTTTTTGATTCCAATGAACTCCCACTCTATCTCCTTAAACAGTTTATCACATAAGCTGGTACCCTCAAAACTTTCTTAAAAATGCAACCATGAATATATCATTCTATCTTCATTGTTGCCGTGTGTATCTTTAAGATATAAACTTCAAATTTTTTTGTTAATTAAGATCTTTAGGTTAAGAAAATAACAAAATATCCTTTTAATTCTTTCTTCTTATTTGACCCTGCAATTTCCCAAGTTGAAATCAGAAATAATGCCTCTGCATGTGTGTGTGTGTGTGTGTGTGTGTGTGTGTGTGTATAAGAGAGAGAGAGAGACTGAGATTTTAAAATTAATGTTTTTTTTCTTCACAATATGTCTAGGTATGGATCTTTTCTCATTAATTATACATGGCACTCAGAAGCCTCATTAAATCTGAACACTTTTTTTTTTCATAAGAGGCTCTTTCATTATTACTTCTTTGATAATTGTCTCCTCTCCAGTTTCCTCTTTGTCTGCTTTCAGAGCCTGGAAACTGGAACTTCTGAAACAATTCCCTGTGTCTCTTGCATTTTTCTCTCATATTTCCCAAGTATTCCTTGTGTGTGGCATCCTGGGGAAATTCCCTAACTCCATCTTTAGTTTCACTGGTTTCAATGCGAGGTGTGTCGACAGATATTTTTATTTAAAATTTTAAAAATTCCAAAGTTCCTTTCTCCAGCTCTCTGAGTGTCGTCTTCTGATGACTCTACTATCTCCCAGCCCTGGACTACTTCTCCCGTGGGTTACATGGGTTACGGATTGTGCGCACTGCGGTGTGTCAGAACCACAGGCTCACCTTTTGTTTGAGACTCTTTGTTTGCCAGCTCTTTTGTTTACCACCGCCTGTTTCCAGTGATTAATGGGGACAGACAAGTGGCTTGTCTCCTGTGTGTGTGGGCTTCCTAACCCACCTGGCAGTCAGCACATTATTGAGGCAATGCCCTACCTCTCCGGGTCTAGCACCCACACTCAAGGATTTAGTTTGTGGGTAAACACAGCTGCTATCCACTACTTAACACAAGGAGAAAAGAAAAATAAAGGCAGAGTTCCAAATGTGGAGCTCCAATTAATAACTCTGATGAGCTCTTTGATTAATAATCCTGTGAATTCTCTTTCTACTTCATACTTCCCTTGTCTGTATCTCCAGTTTTGTCTTGCTTTCTTTTCTTTGTTATAGATTTCAATCTGTTTTTGTGATAAATTTAACTTGTTATTATTTGTTAGCTTGTTTTCTGATAATTTTTTGTCAGCCCCTGGGATTCTGGCCAGGGAAGAAAAAGACATAATTAAAAAAAATTAATTTCCAATTTTCAATCACATAGTTGTTTAAATCTGTGTTCAAATATTAGCAAAAATGCTAATAAACCTTACATAATAAATTCTTCACATTATTACCTCTCACAATGATGTATCAGTGAATTTCAAAGATATGATGATAAAGCGTCTTCAGTAGTCTTTCCACAATCCTTTAGGGGTCAAGAAATTGAAAGCAACGTATTTGTGATGCCTGGAATAAACTCTAATCCAGTACTATGGTATTCAGCTTTGGAGCTGTCAGAGAACCAACCCAGGCTGTATAGTGAGGATCAGTGACAAACCTAACACTTCTTCAACAGTTGTCAAGTTCCATCCCAATTACAGGAGTCTCTTAATGCTTAACTGTTTCTCAGATCGTTCATCATCATCATGGTCTACATCACTCTCCTACGAAAATATTCAAAGAAGAGGGCTCAGAGGTATGTCAACGCTTCTGTGTATGCCCACACAAGCACACCCATGTGTGACAGGGCAGGGACCATGTCCTCAGGGCCTGGAATGTAGCTGGCATTCATGAAGTATTCACCGAAATGAATTAAAGAACGATAAAGTAATGTTGTGTTTCTTAAGGGTCTGGCATTACTCTAACATTTTAGGGCACAATGTGACAAATTTCCCTCCAGGCTGAAACTGTTGATATATTTTATAATAGAGTGAACCCTTAAGATTATGGTATGCTTTACAATGATTCTTAATTCTCCCGTCTTATCCCATCTGTGAACCAAACCCACGGACACCTATGTGAATTCTGTCCCACCTTTCTTTTTCCCAGATCTCTCTTTTCTCTGTAGTTCCCTCTGTTCTCACTATATGGTCCTATTTGCAACCAGTAATCAATCCTGTGACAGTACTCGCCACAGCAGGTTATAACACTTCTCAAAGTAAACAGCACCATGATAGGAACTTGTTTAGTTATTCTTAGTTACTGTGATTCTATGTATGTACACTGAGCCTCATAATACACACAAATAAACTGCTTTGAGAGTTACTGAAATATCTACTGCACAGTAAGTAAGTAAATACAGGAACAATGGAGGAACTCAGGAAGAAAGCAAAATAGAGCGAGTAAGGCTCTTACAGTCCTCCACAGTGACTGGACACAGGCTGCATGATTTGTAGGGGTGAAAGTGAAGTAAATCCTATGAATTTCAAGATTAAAAAAAAAAAAACCAGTTGTGCTACACACAAACAGGGGAACAGGTAGCAGCAGCAGCAGCTGCTATAAAGGAAAGCAACCTTGGAAAAAGTTAAGCGCCTTGCCCGATGTCCCACGGCTTATTTTGTTAAAGGAAAATACGGTTCTCTCGACTTCAGTGCTGTTGCTGCAATATCACACTGAAACCAAATACATAATGAAAATTAGTTGTTATTATGGCAACCCCTGGGAGAAACTATTCCCTTGTGAGGGATAGAAAGTGAGGATGTTCGGTAAAGGTGGAAGCTACGAGACGGCCTGGTTGCCCTTAAAGAGGAAACAGTGACACGGCAGCAGCCTGCAGGGGCACATGAGATCCCTATTTTCAGGGGGATCAAAGGGCCAGAAACCAGTTTCCAGAACATTCTATAGTATACTCAGTCTTAGAATAAGTGAACTCCTCAGTGCTATATGAGATGATAACTGGGAGGATAAAATTTTGTAAATTTCCTAGGGCACTCATCCAGAAGAAAACAAAACTGAAGGTCAGGTCTACATCAGCCAGTAACAGACTTCTGGGCCCCTAGATTCATGTATTTGGCTCTGCTGCCTGTTTGGCTCAGTTTTCCCTTAGCAAGTGTAAAAAACGCTTGAACACCACCACCCTGGGATGCAGTTCAACCAATTCAGATAGCTGTGGCCTTTTAACTCATATCCAAGTGACTTGGCTTTATACCAATATCATTTCCCCTAGTAGAGCCTCGGCCTACGTGAGAGCGTACACAGCTGAGGGAGCCGGGAGTTAACTGGTGTTCCCATTCCCCAAAGGCCTGGTTCTCTTCCTCGATAAGGAAACAATACTATATCACGAAGTTTCCAGCATTCACTATTACATCCCACACTAGATCCATGACTATAAAAAGAGCATTAGCGGAAATACCACCAACTATTCTTAAAGCAGCTCTCTTGAGGAGCTTTGGGCAATTTAACTTTTCTCCTCCAGCCCAATCCCTTGGGAAATAAATCGAGGTGATTTATGAAAACTTACATTTTGCAGATAAGAAAACAACAAGAAGTTTGCATGCAGAGAATGGCAGAGTGTCTTAAGGTAATACTTCACTAGCTGAACTGTATTTCTTCTTCATAATTGTATAATAGATAAAGAATACGCATGTCTACTTATGTGTGGCTGCCCTGGTACTCATTTGTGGACCGGGCACAAGGAACTCCATGTGGACTGGGTCTTCCTTGAACCTTCCTTTTGCACTGTTATGTTCCTCTGTGTGACATCATTTGCAGCCACCCATCCCAGTCACCTGTGGAAATAGCAAAACGAGTTTTCCAACGGCAAGTTACAAGCAGCCTATGTCAGAAACACCTGTACCTCCACCTGTCAGTCCAAGAAACAGGACAGTAATAACCTCTGCAGGTCTGCTGCCTGTGCTGTTGCTTTTCTGTTATATGGTCTTTAGTCCTTCTCTGTCTTTACAGTGTAGCATCACTATCAGAGAAAGGGATTACATTAAAACCAGAGCATTTAGCTGGATTTTATTTAAAATGAGAGGTGGTAGTGGGGTTATGGAAGGGATAAGGCTTGTGTATATACATACACATGTACATATAAATGACTAAGAGATCTCACTGAAAAAAATTAAACTTCCCTCCAAAGTAGGTTTGTATTAAAGGAGACTGAAGCAAGAAATCTTCATTTTGGTGAGACAGCAAGTGGAATGGGTACAAAAGGTAGAAATTACAAGAGGCAGCGGTGCCCCTTGGATCATCTGGGAAGAGTTCCTGAAGAAATTAGGAAATGCAAATAACCTGGACACCCTAAGATAACTAGCAGGATACCAACGGCCAGCACCTTTCACTGTGAAGAGGCGATTCTTCCAGGCAAACAAAGGAACACGGCAGAGTTCGACATCTGGTTCCTATAACAGCTTGGCTGCTAAAGGAAGCAACCTTTAAAAAAATGACTTAGCTGACAATCCTCAAAAATCATTCACTCACTATTGCCTGGGCTGAGGCAAATGGGCAAATGGACACATTTTGCACTTTTCACACTGCCCTTACTGCTTTCTAAAAAAGAATAGATGTGGCTAGTGTTTGCCCAGAATTGAAGATGCCCATGTCCCACATCAGAGTGCTTGGTCTGAATGCCCAACTCTGGCTCCTGACTCCAGCTTCCTATTAATGTGGACTGTGGAAAGCAGCAGTGATGGCTCAAATAATTAAGTTTCTGCTACCCACATTGGAGACCTGGATTGTGTTGCCTGTTCGTGGCTTCAGCCCCAGCCCCAGTCCAACCCTGGTATTGCAGGCATTTGAGGGGTAAACCAGTAGATGGGAGCTTTCTCTCTTTTTGCCTGTCTCCAAACACGAACCAAAAAAATAACACCAAAAAAAGTAGTCTTATGGATTATGCATTAGGGGTAAAAAGTAAAAGTAAAATGCAAACAACACAAATCTTCATGAACTTTTCAGTTTTTCTTTGCTTTTCCCAATAGCAGCTGGGAAGACAAGAATGCCGAAGAGTATTTTGGGTGTGGATGGTAGCCCATGTGGGGGCTGGAGGACAATTCATACAAGTCATTAGAAAATCAGAGGAAGAAAACAAATCATTTGACAAAACCAATTATGGTTTCAGAATTTAGTTAGGGAGTATCACAATGTCTCGATCCTTATCAATAAATGTTAAGAAATGAAACTGCCATCTCTAGATTCTATCAATTCACATATAAAATTTCAAAATCAAGAGAAAAACATCCACAAAGGCATAAAAGTCTGTGTGTAGATTTAAGAAAGGGAAATTTCTAAGATACAACATTACCTAAGCTTTGATGTCCCTGCGTGAAGACTGCTTTCAGCTCACCCAAATGCCAGATGCTTCCCTTACCTTAGTGATGTGGTTAAAGCACACAAGCCAAATAGAGAGGAAAGCAATTAAGAGGAAATTAAAAAGAGGTTTTTCAGGTGAAATCTGAAAAATAGACAGTAGAGATAAGGTGGAGAAAGACAAAAACACTTCAGATTAATTCCTGTGGAGTGCCAAAACCAGGCTAGATGCTGATGAGGTCCTTTCCAGTTTAAACAGGTAGAACATGTGGGTGGAAAAGGTCACCTCACCTCAAAGAGACCGGCATGACCACAAAAGACAAAGCAAGCAACATGGTATCTGTGTGACTGTGAGAAATCTTGGGAGAAAGACTTCATTGAAAGGTGTCTTTTGGAGAACACCAGTTGGGAGTGGAGAGTGAGAATACAATTACAGTAAAAGTAAATCTTCCATGATGTTAGCTAAAGGCCAGGCAGACTCTAAACACTTGGCCTGCATTAACTAATTTGGCTCAGGATTATAGGAGATGAGGACCATTATTATTACATTCTACGACAAGGCAATGGGCCCAGAGTAGGATGAATTTGCCTAGAATCACCCACAGGATGACTGGACTTTGATACAAGTCATTCCATTCCCAAGAAGGAAAAGTCTTTGAAAGATTATTCCATTTATCCAGGACCCTGCTAGTTTCCTGCACAACATACAGAAAAATTAAACTAATCAAGAGAACCCAAGTTGATAATTAAAACAAAAAGAGAAGGGATTTATATTAGCTTCAACAAAAACCTCCTAAATGAAAGAACATATAGAAAAACAAAACGCCAGCATCGCGGGTTCCAGTCCCGGTCGGGGCGCTGGATTCTGTCCCGGTTGCCCCTCTTCCAGTCCAGCTCTCTACTGTGGCCCAGGAGTGCAGTGGAGGATGGCCCAAGTGCTTGGGCCCTGCACCTGCATGGGAGACCAGGAGAAGCAGCTGGCTCCTGCCATCAGATCAGCGCTGTGCGCAGGCCATTGGAGGGTGAACCAAAGGCAAAAAGGAAGACCTTTCTCTCTGTCTCTCTCTTACTATCCACTCTGCCTGTCAAAAGAAAAAAGAAAAGAAAAGAAAAGAGGAAAACAAAAGTTCACTGAGTAATATCATGGTGAATTTTTCACAGGGATCAGGACAAACATCCAAACTTTGCTGGATAGTATTACAATGTCCCTTTAGGTACAAAAAAATTAACCTAGAAATTTGTGCTCGGCCTCTTACAGGAATTAATATTTGGCTTTAATGAATACAGAGAAGTTAGGACACTTAGGCTCCCTAATGACTGTTACTGTGTGGATGCAGAGTCAGCACTTGTGTGACACTACCTGGCACCTAATGTATAGAAGCTGAGTATCCCTTAACCAAAATGCTTGGGCCCACAAGTATTTCAGATTCTGATTATTTTTTTGCTTGTTTGTTTCTGATTTTAGAGTCTTTTCATAGATTTTGCCAATTAAGCACCACTCATCTCAAAATCCAAAATATGAAACTCTTTGAGCTTTATGTGAGTGCTCAAAAAGTTTCAGACTCTGGGAGGATTTCAGATTAGGGATGCTCAACTAGTATTCAGTAATAGTAGCTGAATGAATAGATTAGAAACAAAATGGGAAACTGAAATGTTTGTGGAAGGTTCTAGATCCTGGGAATGTAGATTCAGAAAGCTGTCTTGTGGAAATCAGAGGGAAGCCCAGCTACAGTACTAGGAGTTAAACCATAATGGAGGGCCAGCGCTGTGGTGTAGCAGGTAAAGCTACCGCCTGCAGTGCCAGAATCCCATATGGGCACTGCTCTCTGCTATGGCCTGGGAAAGTAGTAGAAGATGGCCAAAGTCCTTGGGCCCCTGCACCCACGTGGGAAGTCCCAGAGGAAGCGCCTGGCTCCTGGCTTTGGATCCATGCAGCTCCAGCCGTTGTGGCCAATTGGGGAGTGAACCAGTAGATGGAAGACCTCTCTCCCTCCCTCTCTGCCTCTCCTTGTCTCTCTGTGTAACTCTTTCAAATAAATAAATAAATCTTTAAAAAAATATAATGGAACCAGTTTGACCTGAGAGATGTCTAAGTAAGACAGAAAATGGATGATAACAGCAGGTTCAATAATTAGAGATTACGTCCTACTAAGTTGAGTAGAGCATGGTGTTCATTTTTTGTCAATACAAGGTTAGTGAAAAATTACCAACAAATGAAGACTTTACACTGTGGAAATAGTAATAAAAGCAGCATTAGGTAACATGTGGAAGGATTTCTCCTGTGCTAGGCAATGAGTGGACAAAATACTTCCCACAGCATGTTGGTGAAGGGCAATGTGTACACTGGTCCCCACCTCTCTACCAAAAAACCCTGGTCAGGTTACTTAACCTGTGTTTTACTCTCTAACATTGTATTATCTGTCATAAAATAATAACATGCACTCTCTAGGAATGAAGTTGTAAAGATCAAGTGAGAACACAAAGGGACATAGGAAAGGGAATAAGTGAAAAATAGGAGAAGAGTTTTGATTTCACAGAGACAGGCTGGAAGTATGGCAGATACACCAAGGAGAGCAAGCCAGCCTTCGCACAGTGGAAACAGCCTTGGACATCATATCGCCAAGCCTGACTATCTTTGTGTCAGTGTTTACCTTGTATTTAGGCACATGCATTTTCCCTCTTAACTTCACTATTTTCAAAAATTTTATTAATTTATTATATTGGTGTTCATAAACATGTCCATCCTCGCATACATGCTTCTTGAAGACAGCAGCTGTGTCTTCTATCTGGTATCCTTAGCTTCTAGGGTCATGTGAGACACAGTTAAATATGACAGCATGTCCAGGAAAACACTACTTGAAAAGAAAGTGATGTGAATGAGAATTTTAAGAAATTGAAGGTAAGAGATGGGGAAGCACCTTCATAAAATAGGAAACTGAAGATAGAACCGCTTATCCATATCATATATTTAGCATGTATTTTATTATACATATACAAAAAAACCTATGTGCAAACATTTATCAGTTGTATGCAAAATATGATTAAGATGCCACCCAAAGTGACTTTCATTACGTTTCTCTCCTTTACTCACTGTTATTTCATCCCCTATCATTTATTCTTACTAGGTAAGGAGCACCAGCTCACGCCTTTTCTGACTGCGAAGAAGTGGGGAATTGAAGGCTAGAAAGGGGAGCAACGGTGAGCTTTGGAACTCTCTGAAAGAGGCAGAGTCAGGATAGTGGTGGACAGGAACAGGGCCATGCTTCTCTCCTGAACTAACCCCAGCATAGATAACCTGGGCATCTCCTCACTGGGACTTCAGCACTGTCTGCCTATCTTACCACCATCCTCTTTAGAATTTTCCCCTGAGTTGAAATCTAATTGAACTCTGATTACCCTGTCTGCTAAGGAATCTTCCACCAGCAAATAAGTAAAGTATTTTCACTCGCTGGCCCTAAAACATTCAATTCTTTTCTATAAGTTCTTGGCCAAGCAACTTCCCTTCATACAACTTGATCTTAATTCTCCCTAAATGCCACAAACCTTATATTGGGATGATCCCTTTGGTAAGTAGAAACTGTATTTATGTATTTTTAAAATTTATTTTATTTATTTAAAAGGCAGAGTTACAGAGAGAGAGAGAGAATCTTCCATCCACTGGTCCATTACCCAAATGGCTGCAATGGTGGAGGTATGTGCTGATCCGAAGCCAGGAGCTTCTTCCAGGTCTCCCACGTGGGTGCAGGGGCCCAAGCACTTGGGTCATCTTATGCTACTTTCCCAGGTGTATTAGCAGTGAGATGGATCAGAAATGGAGCAGCCAAGAATAGAACTGATACCCATGAGATGCTGATGCTGCCGGAAGCGGCTTTACCCACCACACCACATTGGCTTTTATTTATTTAGAGAGAGAATGAAAGAAGGAGTGCTCCCCTCTCACTAGTTCACTATAAATCCTTGCAATAGCCAGGGCTGGACTAGGCCAACGCCAGGAGCTTAATCTCGATCTCCCATATAGGTGGCAGGGACCCAGTTCCTTGAGCCATCACCACTGCCTCACAGGGAGCACCTTGACAGGAAGCTGGCAACAGGCATAGAGCTTGGACTCAAACCCAGGAGCTCTGATACTGGATGCAGATATCTTAACTGCTAGGCCAAATACCCACTCCTAGGATATATTTCAAATCCTAGGCAAACTATACAGTCTTTATATGTATTATTCTACTTTTTCATGAGTTCTTGAGTGAGGTATAACCTAATACCCAACCTCAGAAAATATCTGCAGAAATTAATTAGTAAATAAACCAGCAAGTAACCAACTCCCTCTATTGCTGGCTCCTAAACAAGCAACACAGGATACACAATGAAATTCCACTCAAAGTCATCTTTTCCTCCAGAAAGTTTCTCAACGGAAAACAGCTATTTAAGTTGAGGGAGTAAAGGAATCTAAGCTCAGGCTAGAAATCCATTCTCCAAAACTAATGCATGCCCCAAACTCCCATATTACTGGTCTGAAGCCAGTATCTGTTCTAATGTATCTGTTCCAATCCTTGAGGCCCTGCATTTTACCTACATCTCTCAACCTTATCACAGAAGACAAACTAAAATATTACCAACAAACCCTATATTATCTTCTCTAATGTAATTCCCATTTCAACAATGGTTTTTCAAGAAAATGAAACTTGCTTGGAAACACAACTTTTCCTACCTTATTCCCCCCACTCTTCTAAACAGGGCTTTCATTGTACCCAGTTTCAGTGGCACAGAGCCAAGGTTATAAGAAATTCCTTGAAGTGTTCACTTAACCGTCCAGGTACATTCACTCCTTCATCCAACTAAATATCAGACATATTCAATGCCCAATCAACAAATCAGTAATTTCTTACATCTGAAGGATATTAATGTTACGTCCCTATCTCATAATAAAACACTAAATATCAATCATATTTAAAACCAACAGTATACTCAAAGCACACATTTTGATTTTTGTGGATTTTTGAGTATATTCTCTAACTTTAAAATATCCATAAACAATTGTATTGTCACTAAGAAGCAGAGTCCCCAGAAACCAAAGAGCAATATTAAAGTATTCGAACCTAACAGAACAGTCCTAAAATTTTTCCCAGAAAAATTATTGTTTTATAAGAATTTTCATGTTTCATGATTTTTTGGAGTCATAATAACAAAATCAAGTATCTTAAAGAAAAATCAGAGTTTCTGATTCAGGGTTGTTTTCCATAGTAATGCTTTAAAACCAAAGGTAAAACAGATTGACAGAAGCTAACCTATCCTAGACATATGCTCTGAAAACAGACAATTGAAAAGGTCAACTAATATTTTATTAGATAAAAATAAGAGAGTATCCAATACTATTAAAATGGCATGAAGCTGGTGTTTCCATTTCATCAAGCAAAAATAGGTCACAGTTAGATGGATTTTAGAGGAGAAGAAAAACTGAAAACAATTCAGGGTAAGGTCAGTATCACAAATTAAAGAGATGGAAGAGAACTTTCTTCTAAGTCATTAAATTTATCGATATTATACCAAACCCCAGAGCACTTACCATTTTGCTGCGCCATTACAGAAATTAGTAGGTTCACTGAATTGACTGATTTCTTTGTTAACCTATTTACATGGGTTAAGACCCTGAATGACATAAAACACAACCAAAAGATGCCAGACATAGAGTGGAATGAAAGACTGAGTGATGTATGGTTTGTGGTACAGCCTATCCAATCAAAGTGCCTGACCAGCAAAGAACACATTGGCAAAGATTTACTATCAGGACAAATACATTCTAAAAAATGGAATAAAACCTGCAGTATCCATACCAACTACTCTAAAACACAGGTCTTGGCTCTGCATAGTTAATCTTTCAATGATTATATTCAAAATTTTCTATGTTTCATTCAAGAATAAAAATTTTTAACAAGTAAAACCAACATGTAGAGTGTATGGATTGCCAAGAGTAGTGCAGCTCTGTAAGTCATATGAAAGAAAACAAAATTCTGCTTTTTGGAACTTTTAAAACATCTATAAAGAAAAGGAAATCTTCTTAGGAAACATATAATGAAGATAAAAGGTAAAAATGAATTAGCTACTAGAATTATCATTGTGTTTGAATCACATATAACGCATAAACACCAAATTAGCAAGGCTAAGGCCAGAGAAAGTATTTAAAGTATTTTAAATGTTATACCTCCAAGTTCTTTTACATTCAAGATGGCATTCTGGAATGGCACTGCTTTTATGCTAAAACCTAAAATTAGACAAAAAAAAAAGGATTAGTGACTTGATTTTTAAATTAAAATACTTAAGATGCTCAAATTCTTTATATGCAGCCGAAGATTTACTTTTCTTAGCTCACATTTATACCAGAAACACATAATTTCCAAAATAAACCAGTTACTCCATATTATCTTCCCCATTTTTCAAAACATAGATGGGTACTATAACAAAATAGAAATTCTATCTCTTTTACTTCAAAATACTACCTTAGGGGATGGTGCTGTGGCATTGTGGATTAAACCTCTTCCTGCGGCACCACCATCCCATATGGGCACCAGTTTGAGTCCTGGCTGCTCCTCTTCCAGTCCAGCTCTCTGCTATGGCCTGAGAAAGCAGTAGAAGATGGCCCAAGTCCTTGGGCCCCCACACCCTTGTGGGAGACCTAGAGGAAGCTCAAGATTCCTGGCTTCGGATCAGCTCAGCTCTGGCT
The DNA here is from genome assembly GCA_949820135.1 of Sylvilagus floridanus. NCBI lineage: Eukaryota > Metazoa > Chordata > Mammalia > Lagomorpha > Leporidae > Sylvilagus > Sylvilagus floridanus. The sequence continues at coordinate 61,507,454 of OX463246.1, read as the reverse complement.
TTTGCAGCCATTTGGAGGGTGAACCAGCAGATAGAAGACTTTTCTCTCTAATTCTCCCTCTCTCTGTAACTCTGTCAGATAAATAATTAAAATCTTTAAAGAAGATATTGCCTTATTCTTTTATACGCAATATCACCATGCAACTTGTACCAACTGGAAGTATGGAGAAACCTCAAAAAATTAAATCTTCAGAGACATTTGCTTCTAATTCCTAAAGTTAATGTCTTTAATTTTTTCTCACATAGAACTCATCTAACCCACAGATTGAGACTTAACATATAACCATCTTATAATAGAATTACATGGAATTTATGTTGAATTTTCTTTTAAGGGACACAGTTAATACACCATAAGTACCTTTTTCTAAAAAAACACAATATCCAGTCAAGCACAATCACTTTATAATGCATGTAATGGAAGGTCTGTAGTACAAAAGTATAGAATATAGTGTTCTATGATTAATGATACACTTAGGACTTCATTATTACCACTCAAGCAATTCAGTTGTAAGACAGGTGAGCATGCAGATGGCTATACACAAACACGCATGTGCAAATATATGCAGTGATTGTCTCCAAAAAGATCCAGCAGAAACTAGAGCTAGTAATGATGCTAGAGGAACGCGAGGAACTGGAAGTCTGAAATAGGAGGGAGGTTTCTTGGTTTGAGTTGTATGTTTTGCCACATATTTGTGTTTCTTTTCTTATTAAAAGCCCTCTAATTGCTTCATTAATCAGTAATTTCTGAGCATCCATTCCTTGTGAGGTTTTGAATAAGATTACCAGATGAACAAAATATAGTCCCTTTGGCAAGAAATTACCAATAGAGTAAAGACTACAATACACAAATACTTTTCATGTGGGGCAAGTTATGATTGGTGCTCAGAAAGATGAAACGATATATCAAGTATGATGTGGATACCTAGTTGTGCTCTGCTTTATGAGGAAAGAAATCCACATGTGCCTTTCTAGTCCAGCCTATCTTTTGCACTTCTTTGCTACATGCTATTGCAAGTATGGCTTTGAATAATGTATCTACTACCCTTCACCTAGGACAGTATTACATAATGGCTGAAGAACTTACTTTGGAGTCAGACAGAAGTAGGTTTGAATTCTAGCTCTCTCATCTGGAAGTTCTGTGACTGTGGGAAACCTATAAGCCTTGGGTTTCCCATCTGTAAAATGCAGACGAGAATGTCTACATCACAGAGTTATTATAAGGATGAGATAAGGTATGTATTATGTTTACCATAGTGCCTGGTACACAATGTGCATATAATATACGATTGCTGGCATTATGTTGCAATCGATGCTTGGATGCTGATAACTTAATCACCAGGTATATACTATGTTCTGCCTGCCTGAATATTACAAACTTGTAAGACAGAAGCTCTAGGTGTTCATGTCTTTACCTAAGTACTTAGTTGTAGCTGTTACAGTTACCACTGAGAATGAAAAGTACTTTTGTTGGAGGTGTTAGCCATTCAAATTTGCTGCAAAGAAAGCCAGTGTTCATGGGGCTCTCTCAGAATCTTTCCAACCATACCCTTCCTCTGTGGGTTTAATGCAGACTGACACAGTGAACCCTGCATTATGGTTAATGGTGCACGAAGTCATTGAATCTTAGTAACATAGCAGGAGGCATGAAGAGGAAGTTCCAGGTAGCAGAAACACTGGCATGTACCAGGAAAGCTTCTCCAGGTGTCTGGCCTCTGGGAATGTAAGTCAAACCACTGCCAATCACAATCCTCCTGCTGGCACCAACACTCCCCTACAGGAGACCCGGGTGCTTGAGTGTATCTACCAACTTCACACGGATGCTATATGGATTCAAAGACAGTGATTGTGAAATTCTGAATGAAAAGCCCTCTGCAAATGCTAAATAGTATGTTAGTGATTATAGTCCGGACAGCTCAGGTATGGCTTTTCAAGAAAGGACAGGCCTCAGCTTTGAAAAAAGAAAGAGCTACCTAGTACATCAGCATTGTTTAATCTGTGTTGATTCTTAAAAACTGACAATATGCAGGAACTTAGAGAGAAGTAACATCCTTCCAGAAATTGCCATACCCATATGCAAAATTCAACTTTGAAATTTATTAATCCAACAGGCAGACTACATCACTGTTACTGTATTTAAGGCCTTGCAGTCTTCACAATAAATTGAATAAAAATTTTTCTCAAACATTTGCCCTTAGCAAAGGAACCCAGCAATGTTATTTATAGGCATATAAACGTTTCTGCAGGATACTCATAAATGTTTTCTCCCCAAACAGAACACACGTGGCTAGATTTATACTGCAAAGGTATATACAGTCTTTGACATTACTGTCTGTATATTATTTTTACAGTATAGCTATAATAATTAATGTTCAGAGGATAATCTCAATAGCCAACCCAGAATAAAAGGAAATGTACTGTTTATGAAATAGAAACAGTATTTTTCTATTTTAATCATTCTAAACTTTTTCAAGTATTAAACAGTCCTAAAAATTTAAAGCCACACTCTCAGTTCACCAGAAGGGCAACCAAGAAGGGTGACTCTCAGACTATTTCATTCCTTAACGCAGGGCTGCAGGAGGTCAACTTGGGGTGGAGGCAGGAGAAGTTAATGTAACATTTAGTAGGGTTGAAAAGGCTGAATCATCAAAATAAAGGGCTGTGCTGAAGAATAAAAGCCACCAAACAGGACGGGCAACAACATCTGTCTTCAAATTCTGATTTTACCACTTACCTGTTTGACCTTCAGCAAGTAATGACAGTAATTTTTAAAGTCTGAGGAAACATTAATTTAAAAGCTTACTTGGGACAGACATTTGGTATAGCACTAACAATGCCACTTGGGACACCTGCGTCCCTCATCAGAGTACCTGGGTTTGAGTCTCATCTCTGATCCCATGTCTGGCCCCCGCCTGATGCACACCCTGGGAGGTAACGGTGATGGTTCAAGTACTTAGATCCCCGTCACCCCAGTGGAAGACACAGATTGAGTTCTGGGCTTCTGGCTTCTGCCACAGCCAGCCCTGGCCATTGTAGGCATCTCGCTCTCGCTGTCACTCTTGCTCTCACTCTGCCTCCCTCCCCACCCACCCATCTTTCGAATGAACAAATATATATTTTGCAAAAGTTTATTTTGGTACAAAATTTCCTTGGAAATCCATGTTATTTTCTAAGTAGCATTTTCAATGAACTTTTTGAAGATGTCACATTATTTTATCAGGGAAGTCTCTGCTGCCCTGTAATGAGGTTGATTTTTCTGCTTTCTAGCACTCAGAACCCCTGCATGATTTTCCCAGTTATTACTACGTTATCAGTTTAGCTACTGGTCTAACACCTGTCTCCTGGTCAGACTGCAAAGAATCATAATGAAGAAGCAATGTATGATGGATCCTGTATACTCATGTTTGGTACAACAGGAGCTGAATATTATTTAAGGATTTGGGCTCAGGGTTGTAATCTACTACATAACTGAACTCTTACAACAACCCTGATGTTACCCCTCTTGTCCCAAGAAGAAAGTTAGGCCTACAGGGGTCAAGTACTTTGCCAAAAGCACTAAGTGCTACAGCCAAAACTTGAACCCAGTTCTCATCACCAAGCCTACAGTTTGGCACCTCCTTCACATATCAACTAACAGGTTCAGATCATTCCACCCAATTTTGAGCCCCAATACCAGAAACGTTCATTGGCCAAGTACAATTGTGTCTAATTCATGTGCTTTCCTTTTTATACAAACAATTCAATGAAGGAACCCAAATAAATGTTCTTAGGTTCACATGGCATTGCTTCTTAACTAATACAATAATAATAACATGGATTTATAAAGTACTTTGTATAGATCTTATTAAAAAAAAATAAGGAACTTAGAAGGGAAGCAAAAATGTCTGATCAACGGAGCCAGCATCCTCTGAGGGTCCCACAGGGGGTCAGCATGCTGATGTGACAAGGCTCTACCTACAAGTCCTAACCGCAGTTCTTACATTCACTGCCACATTGCTGTCTTGCCTTGGCCTGGGATTCCTCATCGGCAAAACTGAGTGAACTCTATGGTTTCCTCTAAAATCAGGAGTCCATTATTCATACTAAACAAGAACAAGGAAATAACGGTAACCACTGTGTTGATCATCAATGGCCTCTGGAATTTGGCTGAAGGCCTCATGGGTTGGTCTCCCCAGGCTCCATTCAAATAATTGGATGGCTGAAGCATAAGCTACACAGTCATTTTTTCCTGGCCTATCTAAGCTGCATTAGTAAGACTAAAACCTCCCCTAAGATTTAACCCCACAAATTTTAATAAATATATGACTTAGAAACTCTTTGGGGAAATAATTGTTTGCATAGCCTTTCAGTCTTTGTTTTGCAATCCTTAAATCCAACAAAACCTGTGACAGAGAGATGGATTTGAAGCTGTTCATGTAGAAAAACTATTCCTGGAATTGTAACAAAATTAGTTTTGGGAGGAAGGTTAGTCTATTTTTATTCATCATGTGGAACACCCATGTTTAACTTGGGCCTACAAACTGAAACCTTTCCCCTCCCCTTGGTCTGCATGCACACACACAGATACATATTTGATGTGTGCTTCTGAAATCCCTGGGACATTCTAAGTGATGAAGGGAAAGACATTCCATAAACCTCGTGGCCTTGACCTAGAACAAGGGCATGATTTATGCCAAGGTAGATTTGTGATGTTTGGATGAAAGTCTAGTAAAGTTCTCCTAAACATGAGTTCAACATCATAAAAGGAAACAAGCTACTGGAATTTATAAAACAGAATCCCTTAGCAGACACCAACATCTGACTTTCTAACTTATTTCTCTGGGGACTTAATACATATGTAGCTAATATACTCAAGTATTTAAATGTCTTGTTCAAATCTTCACGAAATTTTTCTCCATTTCTTTCAAGTTTCATGATCTTTTTCTAGTTTAACTGAATTATATACTACTTGATAATTTTTCAAGGGCAACAGTACAAATCCCTAGAAGATATTTTCAACGTTCTAAAACTCAATATTCACTCCTGCTCTAGATTCTTCTCCATGCTGCATCAGTATATTATCCTGACTCCATTCCTCTAGTTTATTATTTTTTTTAAAGTGCGTAATTGTGAAAGCTATGGTTTAACAACCACTCTTATCAACACATTCCTTGTGGATATACAGTGAAGGAATTCACTCTGGACAGAGTTCACTTTGAGAATTCCTAGACCATGGTGCTATCTAACCCATTTTTCTCCCTCCACCAAGAGGTCTTGCCCTCTGAAGGATTTCTTGGCCCTTTGAGTTTTGACAATTTAAGTATCTTTTAAAATTTATGTCAAAGGTGACTGATTGCTGAAGTTAAAAATCCAATATGGTTTGAATACTTTTTTTTCTCCCCCAAAGGAAAGGCAGACATTTTTGCCTTGCTAAAAATTGGATGACACACCTTCCTTAGAGTATGTCTCCATTGTAACAAATCATCTCTCAAGGTAAATTTTTTTCTCAATTGTTCAAAACGCTTACAACACACAAATCATATTAATTGGTTTTCTATTGTCAAAACTCTGAGAAATAATGTAAAAGACTAAGACTTAACCCATAATCTGTTCACATTAACAAAACATGGTGTGGTTTAACTTGTTCTTTTCCAGTTTCTATTCAAATATACATAGTTTTCCATGGTTAAATATGAAAAATATAAATTTAATTTGTTTTAATAAAAATTGTATACATTTTCCAATCTGTAATCATTACATTTGAGGTACCATAATTTAGCTAACATTCTTTTGCTGAGGGGAATTTAAGTTGCATTAAATTTTAGTTATTATACAAAATGTTGTAAAGAATTACTTTGTACAGACATTTTTCTTTCAATTATTTGCTTAAAATAACGACTGCTAGTGGCATGATTACTAGGTGTTTAAATGCTGGTATATAAATAATTGCTTTCCAAGAAAAGGGATAATGTCACCAACAGTAGCAGTAATATTCATATATGCACATATCATTGGTACCACAATCTTACCAGTGGTGGGTCTTATAAAAAAATGAGTTTCCCTAAATGTTAATATAAAACTGAGATTTTCTTATTCATTTTCTAGTAAAGTTGATCTCCTAGCAAAGATGAACCTTTTCCATTTCTCTGTTATTTATTCTATTTATGAATTATCTTTATGGACTTAATTTATCTATTAGATTCTAGATACTATGTGTAAATGTATTGTTGAAGTGTGGTAGTCACAAACTCTAATCCTCAGCTCTCTGCTGTGGCCCGGGAAGGCAGTGGAGGATGGCCCAAGTCCTTGGGCCCTGCACCCGCATGGGAGACCAGGAGGAAGCACCTAGCTCCTGGCTTCAGATCGGCGTGGTGCGCAGGCCACAGCATACCTGCCATAGCGACCATTTTGGGGGTGAACCAATGGAAGGAAGACCTTTCTCTCTGTCTCTCTGCCTAACTCTGCCTGTCAAAAAAAAAAAAAAAAAAAAAAAGGCATTACTCAAAGTACACAGATTTAAGTAGCGATGTCCTCTACAAAAACTCTCAGAAATATCCTGACCACATATCTGAGCACCATGGCCTTGCAAAGTTACAAAAGAAAAGAAAAAATTAACCTTCATATACTTTCACAATGGTTTCCAGCAATTTTATTCTAATGAGCTTGGTATTGTTTTGTTCATTTGTCTTGCACTTAGGACTGAGTGAGCTTCTTGATACGTGAGTCTAGAGTCTTCTTCAGCTCTGACAATGGTTCAGCGATTACTTCTTCAAATATTTTTTGTGTCCCTTTCCCTATCCCTCACCTTCATGGACTCAAATTACCCTATGTTAGATCACTTAAAAGTTGTCCCACAGCTCACTGAGGTTCTTTGCATTCCCTCCCTCCCTCCCTCCTTCTCTCTCTCTGATAGTCTCTAATACTAATGCTTTTCAATTCATCAAACTTTTTCTTCTGCAATGTCTAAATTTCTATCAATCTCATCCGATATATACTTGTATTTTATATCAGAAATTACAGTACTCAAGAGAAGATTTATATGGATTGCTTGTATGTAGACATATGCACACATACATATGTACATATGATGCTATCTTCTATGTCTCAACTTTATGAGCGAAAGATCTCTTGGTTCTCTCTCTGTGCAAGCCTCTCATCTCTGGTATACTGCCCTTTGAACTCTAGTTGCCTTGTTCCCCCTGACTCGGCTCCGTGTGTTCACATAGTGGGGCACTGAGCTCTACCCCAGGTCCCTCTTGAAATGTGCCCCGCTAGGAAACTCACTCAACACTCATCTCACTGTTTCTCATCTCTCAGGGGTGGTGATTCTTTGTTGTTTCCTCAAAAAAAGTTGATTTAAACATTTTATGTCTTTTAATCATTTCAAGTGGGAAAACAAACCAGTTCCAGTTATTCCATCTTGAGCAGAATCAGAAGTCCTCATTCAATCTGGCACTCACTGCCCTCATGAGTACCTTTAGTTTTTCCTTCTCCCACGATGACCATCTTTACACCTCCCTCCTCTAGTATGCTCACACAAGATCTTCTCTTAGAAAAATAAATTCCCATCATACCAGTTTTTCTTTTTCTGTCATTTTTTTTTTTTTGACAGGCAGAGTGGACAGTGAGAGAGAGAGAGACAGAGAGAAAGGTTTTCCTTTTTCCATTGGTTCACCCTCCAATGGCCGCTGCAGCCGGTGCACTGCGCTGATCCAAAACCAGGAGCCAGGTGCTTCTCCTGGTCTCCCATGGGGTGTAGGGCCCAAGGACCTGGGCCATCCTCCACTGCACTCCCAGGCCACAGCACAGAGCTGGACTGGAAGAGGAGCAATTGGGACAGAATCCAGTGCCCCAACCGGGACTAGAACCTGGTGTGCTGGTGCCACAGGTGGAGGATTAGCCTAGTGAGCTGCAGCTCAATCATCTTGAAAGAACAGTCCTAGCTGAGAGACCAAGGAGTGAAGGAGTGAAATGGACTGGCTATGTCTCATTCCCTTTGCTTCCTTGCCATTCCCTCATTTCTCAGGTTGGGTTCTATCCCAGAACTCTATGAAAACTGTTCTCCCATTGGTCACTCATGGCCCTGCTGTCACTAAACCAGGCGGTCCTTGTCTTGAACTTTAGACTTCCATTCATATCACCTGTGGTTTCTGTGATGCTTCGCCCACATTTTTCTTCTATGTTAATATGGACTAGATGTAATTATATATAGTTGCTGCTTTGCACCTGTCTTCCCTCTCTCCACCTACTATGCCTTGATGAGCTCATCCAAATCCACAATTGAGCTGTCACTCAAATCTGTATCTCTTGCTCTGACATCTCTAGTCTGCTTGTCTCTTGGAATTTGGATCACGGCGTGAAGTCCTACCAATATCTCGAGGTTAGCATATCCAAACTTAGACTTAAAACTCTTTATCTTAAAAGTGTCTATCATGCTTTCCCTACATCATTTATGGACTCCAATCAAAACACCAAACTAGCAACTTAAATCGTTCTTGACTCTTTTCCTTTTGTGTTATCCAGTATGATCATCACATGCACATCAATCACATCTGCTTCTAATTCTCCAGTCCCACAATTATTGCCCCTATGGGATCACCCCGCCATATTACATGTCTCTGCCCTTGTTCCCAACATAACTTAAATCTCTGCATTCTGTGCCTCGACCCAATATGACTATTAACTTTTCTCTGAATACACTTATGCTTCCCATCCTTACTCTCCATACTCCACTGCTCTCTGGATTCTACTCATCATATGAGACCCTACTCAAATGTAATCGTCACTGTGAACCCTGCTTTGATTCCTAAGATAAGAAAGAATCACTCCTGGGGCCGGCACTGTGGCCTGAAGCACCAGCATCCCATATGGGCGGGCGCCAGTTCTAGTCCCGGCTGCTCCTCTTCCGATCCAGCTCTCTGCTATGGCCTAGGATAGCAGTGGAAGATGGCCCAAGTCCTTGGGCCCCTGCACCCATGTGGGACACCCGGAGGAGGCTCCTGGCTCCTGGCTTCAGATCAGCACAGCTCCAGACTTTGCGGCCATCTGGGGAGTGAACCAGTGGATGGAAGACCTCTCTCTCTGTAACTCTTTCAAATAAATAATATAAATCTTTTGAAAAAAGAAAAAGAGGCCGGCACCGTGGCTCACTAGGCTAATCCTCTGCCTGCAGTGCCGGCACCCTGGGTTCTAGTCCCGGTTGGGGCGCCGGATTCTGTCCCAGTTGCTCCTCTTCCAGTCCAGCTCTCTGCTGTAGTCTGGGAGTGCAGTGGAGGATGGCCCAAGTGCTTGGGCCCCTGCACCCTCATGGGAGACCAGGAGAAGCACCTGGCTCCTGGCTTCGGATCGGCGCAGCACGCCAGCCGTAGCAGCCACTTGGGGAGTGAACCAATGGAAAAAGGAAGACCTTTCTCTCTGTCTCTTTCTCTCACTAACTCTGCCTGTCAAAAAAAAAAAAAAAGAAAGAAAAAGAAAGAAAGAAAAGAAAAGAAAAGAAAAGGAAAAAGAAAAAGAAAAAGAAAAAGAAAAAGAATCACTCCTCCTTTTAACTGTCATATTTATACCTCCAAGTGTGGCACATGTCACATTCTGTCTTAGTATAGGGCCTGCCTGGTATTTATTAAATATTCAAGAATTGTGAGCTGTTTTATCACTAGAAAACTTATCTTCCTAACCCAGTGTAAACTTCCTGATGGCTGGCACTTCCAAAGAGCCCTCCAAAAAGGCACTGTGCCAAGCTCAGAATAATGACAACTCAATTTCCAAAATGTTAGCCAATCTTTAATCTAATTCACCAGAAAGTCAACCAGCACACAATGTTATGGTTGGTTCCAGTAAAAGGGGAACTTATTACTAAGACATTTAATAAAAATAGATATAAAATATAGTATAGTTTTCAAATAATAAAGTATAAAACATTACTCACAGAAAAGTTTTTGCATTATAATTTAAAACTCCTCTTCTAGCCAGAGTGCTAAGAAATAACTTATTGGTGAGGAAAAGTTTGTTTTGGGTTCCTCTTTATACCTAATTTGGAAAGTTATTTGGTTTGAGAAGAATGATTAATCTAATGAAGTTTCTATAGAGTCATAGCATATGACTCAAAAGATAGCCACGATTTCACAAATACCTAGTAAGCACAGATTCCCATCAGAAACCCTACCACTAAACTGCATACAAAGACCTAAACTGGCATCCTACGTCTATCGTTAGGTACCTAACTATAGCCATATCAACAGACTTTGATTCTCAGATGATTTAAAAGCAAAATACAGAGAAAGATCCTATTGCCACTGAAGGCATCTATGAAGCTCCAAGAGGATACTTTACATAATGTACTACATAGAACTCATTTGCCATCATTTGCTTATGCATTCAACAAACATCTACCTCTACGCCCAAACTGTGGGCAAGGCTTGTGTATTCAATGACGAAAAAGCTTCTTTCTGCCCTTGGAAGCTTGCAAACCAGAAGAGGGAGAGGGTCATGAAAAGAAAGCAATGCCACAGTCACTAAATGGCAGAAATATGGCCCACGTAGAGTGAGAAGAGTGGGGAGTCCTCAGATCTGTCTGGTCACAGAGAATGGTGGTGAGGAAGGGCTCCAGGCCAAGCGGTCACACCTGCTCTGCTCATCCTCTGTGGAATCACCACTCAGTAGGAGCCCCTCAACTCTTCCCTCCTCCGTTAATCAAGCTTTGTCTCTGTTACCTATGATTCTAAAACCCAAAAAGCTCTCAAAATATGCACTCCTTTGCTAAGCGATTTGGTGGTGAAATCTGCCCCGAACTGATGAAACACACTTGATTATCAATATTTTCCCCACTAGTTAGGAAATCTCATTAATAATTTCATCATCCGCTCACCACCTGTGCCAGGGACTGAGTCATCCTTGGCTGCTTGTTCTCTCACACTCCAAAGCCAGCTGATCACCAACCCATTTCAACTGTAACCCTCAAATAGGACCCTACATGTGCCTTCCTCTCTGACTCCCTCCACTGCCTCTGCTAAGGCACTCAGCCTCAGCACTGTAACTGTCTTCTGACCCTGTGCCTAACTGTGCTCCTCACGGTTCGGCATCCACATGGCCAGCTTGACCCTTCTCAAATGGACATTGGATGGTGCAGTTTTCTTGCTTTGAATTCTCTGATGTTGCTGCACAATCTACCGGGGAAGCTAAAGCTCCAACTCTTGTAAAAGGTTTGCCCAGATCTGATGAGTTTCCTTGAGTTCTATGAAACATACATTGCAGTCATGCAGAAATGTGGCTCCCAAGAGGTGCCACCCTCTTTCACCCCATCTCCCTTCACACAGGCGTTCTTTCTACTCCAAAAATTCCCTTTGTTCTTCCACTCTACTCTGATTCCTATTTATCTGCTAAGTTTACTTATCAACTTCCACTTTCGTGGAAAACGAAACCAGGCATCCTTCCCTACCCCTGTTCTAGGCAATGCTGATCATGCCCTCTGCTTTGTCTATTTCTGAACGTGAACTTAATGTTTATGCAGCCAGTAGACTCGGTCTTTGAAAATGCTGGGATCAATGCTTAGATCCAGTACGGAGCAGGTGTCCAACAAAGACCCCGCCTGAATGAACACGCCTTCCAACTTCCCCAGATGTCTCACCCCATTCTATTAGCAGCTCTCCTCCCACAGCAGCCCTGTTCCTCATCTCCTGGAACTATTTTGTCTTTATCTTCCTTCACTTACAGTCTTCATTCCTGCCTCATCATGAGAAAAGAAAGAGGAGGCATTTGTGGAGTGACAAAGCCCTAGGCGAGGGCTTCCCAGTGTGGGCCCTGACAACATTCTGGACTGGATAACTCTTTGTTGTGGCACTGCCCCTTGCGCTGCAAGTGGATTAGCAGCATTTCTGACCTCTGCCCACTCGAAGCCGGTAGTCCCCTCCTCCAGTTGGAACTGTCAAAATGTCTCCAGACATGGCCAAATGTCCCCCGGGGACCGGGAGAGGGGGGCAGCCTTTGAATGAGGATCACTGTCCTAGACTGACTTGAGAAAGACAAGGATCAACATGTGACAGCTGCTCCGTGGCCTCCTTCCCTACCCTCCAGGTGCAAAGCAATGAGGACAGAGGATCCAGGCCATATCAGTGGCGCTGTCAGGGGTGTACATGGCCGACAAGAGTCGGCTGCAGTGACACTGAGAGGAGCTCACAGCCCTCAGCAGCTCCGAGGTGACTTCCTCTTGTCCAAGTTCCAGACTTCAGGATTCGTTTATATTGGCATGTTCATGAGCTTGATTTATTCAGGGCCCATGAATTAACCAGCTAGAGGGATACAGGATACAGGATACTGTCATGGAAAGTCATGAAGAACCCTTCTGAAATCTTGTTTGGAAATAAATACACTGAGTGAAGCATTAGGTACAAATGATAGGGAAGCGTTGGAAGACATCACACCCACAGCACAGGAAACGAGACCATCCAGGAGATGAGAGAGAGAGAGAGAGAGAGAGACGGAGCCCTGGCGTGGGACCCACCTGTTGTGGACACGACACTCTCAGCGCTTTCACTGCAGAGCTTCGACAGCAGACTGGTCTTGCCGGAACCCGTGAGGCCTATGCAAACCAGGTCATATTCTGGGCGTGCAGGTGGGGGTCCCTTGCAGCACAGTGCTCTAAAACACTGCAAAGAAAGGGGGAAATTGAATTTTTTTAAATAGGGAGACACACCTTAGTAATACATAAAATATACATAAATATACATAAATACTAACAAGTCCTTAAATAAATCTATTGTGAGGAGGAAAATGGTAACATTGGAGCAAAGAAATTCGGAGGAAGCCACGTTCACCAAAGGGTCAAAGTTACCATCCTCATTCCTAGACCTCTGTCCACCTCTCAGCCTCATGTCCAGCCACAGCAGGTGCATCGGAAGCAGCCTGACTTCAACACACAGCAGTGTGGCCAAAATTGCACAACCTGAATGTCAGTGTGGACCGAGTCAAGTCTGACAAGCACTCTCTCCACACGCTGCCTGTTCTCTGAAATGCAATGCATCCTGGGTCAGAGGGGGAAAATGCCATCAACCACACTACTGGGACACGAGGTAAGGACTCAGTATTAAAAAAAAAAAAAAAAAAAAAAAAGCCAGCGCCGCCATAGCTCAATAGGCTAATCCTCCACCTGCGATGCCGGCACCCTGGGTTCTAGTCCTCGTCAGGGCGCCGGATTCTGTCCCAGTTGCCCCTCTTCCAGTCCAGCTCTCTGCTGTGGCCCAGGAAGGCAGTGGAGGATGGCCCAAGTGCTTGGGCCCCTGCACCCACATGGGAGACCAGGAGAAGCACCTGGCTCCTGGCTTCGGATCAGCGCCGGCTGCAGCGGCCATTGGAGGGTGAACCAACGGAAAAGGAAGACCTTTCTCTCTGTCTCTGTCTCTCACTGTCCACTTTGTCAAAAAAAAAAAAAAAAAAAAAAGAGGACTCAGTATAGGGGGCATATTAGTTAACAGTGCTGCATAAGGTAAACTTTTCTGAATTTAATAACTGCTCTGTGCTCACATGAGGAAAATCATCGTTCTAAGAAAACATCCAGTTAAGTACTAGACGTGAAGGATTGTGATGCCTGCCACTAACTGGCTCAGAAAAATGCTCAGGGGCTTGGTGCCATGGCTCGCTTGGCTAATCCTCCACCTGCAGCGCCGGCATCCCATATGGGTGCCGGGTTCTAGTCCCGGCTGCTTCTCTTCCAGTCCAGCTCTTTGCTGTGGCCCAAGAGTGCAGTGGAGGATGGCCCAAGTGCTTGGGCCCTGCACTCGCATGGGAGACCAGGAGGAAGCACCTGGCTCCTGGCTTCGGATCGGTGCAGCACCGGCCGTAGAGGCCATTTGGGGAGTGAACCAATGGAAGGAAGACCTTTCTCTCTGTCTCTCTCACTGTCTATAACTCCACCTGTCAAGTAAATTAAAAAAGAAAAAAGAAAACCGCTCAGTCTCTATCTGCAGCACCATCGCTATCTGGTGAGCCAAGTGAAAAAGCGAACGCAGGAAAAGGTTCGCGACTGGTGAAGCGGAGTGAGCAGTCTACAGGGAAATTCCTTCTTCTAGACTTATAACCCTTGGATATCACTTCAATATAAATAAAAAGATGCAAAGAACAATTAGGAACAGTCCCTACGCACATCACTGCCTGCTCAGTCTGCTCATGTCCACTCTACATCAGATGACCTCAGGGTGCTATGTCCTGAAGTGTAGTCTGTGCACTGCACAAACCTGTGTGGTCTGCACGAGTTAAAAACAAGGAGATCTGGGAGATGGGCTATCACTCATGCAGTTTTTGGTCTATTTATCCCATATCCATTTACTAGGGACCACCTCCATGCTGGCTGGTAGAACCTGAAATATCTAGGCCCTGAAAGATTCAGGAGACAAAGAGGGAGAGCAGGAAAGAGTGAGATCTATGCACTTCTGGGCCACATGGAGATCAGGAGAGAAGAGCCCTAAAGAAGACCAAGACTTCTCACTCAGATCACCTCGGAATCCTTGTTGGCTGTCAGATGCTCACAACCAAGTGAGATTTCCTCATTTCTCACATGCAGTCCACAAGGCTCACCCACATGACCTCTGAAATAGCTCTAGCACGCAGGTGCTTCTCTCCAGCCCAGGAAACATCAACACTGTCCCGCTGCTGCCAGCACATTCACTCCTGTCCTCCTGTTCCCCACAGAGACTGCTTCTTGGGAAAAGGAAACCTGGTCATATCTGCTTAAACTGCACCAGGACAGCCCCCTGCTCTTGGGCTCAAACCCTTACCCTGGTCTACAAGGCCTGCAGATCCACTGCAGCCCATGCCAACAGCCTTCTAAATAAATACATAACCCTTTTGAAAAATATGAAGAATACACAAAGACGCCAGTAAGATGGTTGATCTATGCTCTGTCGGAGCCTCTCATGCTTCAGGAAAATAATATCAAAATAAGAGAAACCCTTGACTTTTCCCCTTCATCTCAAGGCCATAAATTAGCCTAGCTCCCCAAAAAGTGGTTCTGAAGTATAGCAATCTACTTTCTCCATAGCATAGAGCTTCCTTTTGTCCTAAACTCACTTCACCTGACTTTTTAAGAAGTTCCATATACGAGATAGATGAGTCTATGATCCATATTCTTCGTGGGTTTATTACTCTCCAATCACATTTCCTCACAGCCTCTGAGCCTGTGGAGTCCTAACTGTTTCCGTCTGCCTTCATAAGGCCGGCCCTCCCATGCACTGGTAGGAAATGAAGGGTCAGGAGCCTAAGTCGGGAATTGAACCCAGGTTCTCTGATGTGAGGTATGGGCATCCTAACTGCTAGGCTAACCACCTTGCTCCGTTAATGCTTTCTCATTCAAGGAAAAGCAAGCTTCCCAGACTTATGATTAGAATGTTCCTCAGAGGCAGCTTTCCATCTGTCTGTCTGCCCTCAAAGACAGCCGCTGGCGGGTAGCTTCATGCCTGGGAGAGGTCTTCCATGCTTAGCAATGATGGTCAACATTAGTCATACTGGTTCTCTTACTGGTCTGCTTTGGGCTTTGGGGAAGGATGAGGAAAGACCTCTGCCTGCTCTGGACACCCCCATTCCCACCAAGCAGCTTTGCCAGAATTCCTTGGAACTCTGCACTAAAGTGGGATAGGCACAGCTGCCCTGGCCCACACAATTGAATCTCAAGCACAAAATGAAATTACATGTGGATGATTGCTGTTTCACTCTGTTTCGATGATTCCTACACCAACATCATTAATTTGGCCCAAAAGTTCCACAATTTCTTCTTGGTGTTCTTTATTAACATCCAGCGTGTAGAAATGTAGCCAGGCCTGATGATCTGCTAATGCACTCCCAGGTCGCCTGAGACATTCTGACACCTCAGACGATTTAGCAGTGACTCTGACGTCACTCTCTCTCTTCTCTGCAGCGAAGCCCTCTCCCCTCTCATGGCTGCAATCACACAGAATGCCAGGACACCCAACGTGACATCTCTCCCCAGGCCCCCAACTCCTGCTGAAATCCCAGACCCTGTAGTTCCAAGTGTTCTCAAAGAACCCAAACTAAATCTGAATAAAACAAAAACCTCCCCCACAAAACCACTACAGGGGGTGGGGGGATTGGGGGATGCATTTGGGAACATCAAGGCTAGATGAACAGTTATCACAAGAGAGAATCTGAAATAAATCAGAGTCTCTGAAATCCTATGTATTTGAACTATACAGATAACAATAAATAAATAAACCCCACTGCTAACAGGAATTGTATCCGATTTTGAGCCAACAAAATAAAACTTTTAAGAGAACGCTACTTTACATGATGGAAAAATGTGTGCATTTTTTTGAGCCAGTTCCTAAAAGCTTTACAGAGTTTGCATTTGCTTTTTGTTTTAAAACTTAATGAAGCTTTGGATCTTATAGTCAATTTACTTAAAATTACTCACTTTGGCCTCTAGACTATACTGTACCAAAGTTCATTGTGCGTGTCTCCTACAGCAGCTCTCGCATTGTTAAGGGTAAGCCCTTTTCACCGGCGTACAATGAGAAACACAATGCTGTCGGCAGCCCTGACAGCAAACTCAGCCTTCATTCCCAGGCCAGACACTAAGGCATTGTGTGACTCTGCTCAAGCCCCATCAACCGAGCCCCGCTCCGGTTTCCCGTGATTAACTAGGCACGTTTGAGCACTATCTGCTGCCTCCTTTCTGTAGGAAGATGGGCGGAGGCATGGGTTCAAGGCGTTAGGTGCCCAAAGAAAGTGTTCTGTGGGTAAATAACTGCACATCTTGACGGGTCCTCTTCCCCCTTAAGGTGACAGCTAGCTGCCTGGGCAAGGGCCTGGTGGCCCAACATAGAGCACGCACTACACCTCCCAGGCCATCCGCCTACAGCCGCCTCCATGTGCTACAACTCTTCCCAGTTCAACCCAAGACACTAAAGATACATGATCACCAGCTTTTCCATGCAACAGGAAAGCCAGCACAGGGCCAGTCTGAATTCTACCTAGAATTGTAACTCTATCCTCAGTGGGAACAACAGAGGTCATGGTCTCCATTACTTAGACTACTGTAGTTCATAAGTCTTTTTTTTTTTTATACTAGGCCAGTGATGACTTGCTCCTTCTTTATTTAAAATTAAAAATTATTTAAAAATAAAAAACAGTGTACCTAGGATTATGTCAGGACACAGCATGTTTCCTCTACGATGAGCCCACAGGGTCCATCAGTTGTGTACGTGAGCAAACAACATGCCATGGTCTTGGGGGGTGGCAAAGACCGCAATCGGCGGGAATTAACTGAGAGGTAAACTTTAGCCACCTCCTGTAACTGCATGAAACTGTTACTGAAATACAAATGGGCTAAAAAGCAGAGGCAAAAAATCTTTGGGATATTTGAAGAAGGAAAGGGATCGCGTGTATCAGGAATAAAAGCAAACAGTAAAGATCGTGAAGGTAAATAAAATGAGGACGTGTACTTCTGTCTGGCAGCCTAGCCTCAAGGCAGCAAAATCATTTTAAAAAGTCCCCATGTCTGTTGAGGACAGTGCCAGACGTTCGGCAGGGCTGGCAGAGCCCTGTACACAGCCGGAGCTTGGTGAATGAGTGCTCAACAAGTCAACGCTGTAAAGCCCTAATTAAGCATTTAAGTGTACATCTCATTTCCCTCTCCATTTCTACCTGAATGAATCTAGCCGGCCTCCACATCACTCACACAGTCTGAGTGGAATGCTTCTGCAGCACACTGGGCCTGCACACTCAGAATGAAAGACCCTGCTGTCTCTTTTCTCTGCAGCCGACTTGTATTCAAAGTTCTGCTTAGGCGGTGCCTCCTCTGAGAATTCTTCAATTCCCTCAGAGACAGAACTAATCCTTCTGCTGCTCCTTGGTCCTGTGCAGACACTTCCAGCGCTGCAGTTAGCTCTATGCTACATGTGCTTTTCCCCCCTAACTATTAAGATTTATTAGCTGGTATTAATACGCATATAACTCCAAAGTCATAGATCTATTCTTGGTCCTATGATTAGTTCCAAAAAGCTTCATTTGACAGTTACCTAGGGTGGCCAGGCACCAAAACACAACAACACAGTTGGTCTACAACTACGTATTTCTAGATAAGAATCTTGCTCAAAATCCTCCCATTCTAGCACTGGCCTGTGTACTGCCAGCATTTCCTTACTACCCTGTGTTGCTACATTCCCAGCCTTTTGGGACATGACATTTGTTTCAATTGATGCTCTGTTTTTCATCATGAATACATGATTTTATTCCGAGCATGCCTTCGATCTGATTGAAGCACTGTAGAGTTGCTGGAAAATGTTCCCCAGCCAGCTTCGGGACTTCCCCACAGGCACAGGCACTGGCCTTGCTCCACTCCATTTCCTCCTGATTTCAATACAGGTCTCGGCAAACACCACAGGGGCTCCTAAGGCAGACAACCAGGTTCTCACCACATAGCCCGGGGGGTGGGGGTGCCTAGCCCAGCCCAGCCCACAGTAGCTACTCATAGATTTACATGACATCTGTGAGTTGGCACCTAGAAGGAAGAGGAAAGTTACCCACAGCTGTCAGTCAATCTATTTCTCATGAAGTTTAGCTTCTACAAAGAGGCACCTGTACGTTCTGAGTCTCACCCATTCTTAAAATGAATTAGAGATGTTTTAAAAAAGGAAGTCAGTTTCTAGGAGTGTCTTCTAGCTCTAAACATGTTCAAAAAATAAAACAAGAAATGCTTAAATATCTAAAGTGATCTGATTTAGAACACTTTCCAAATATATACTATACTAGCCAAATATGCATCTGTCTTTCAAAAATGTAACCCAATACAAAACACAATGTAATACAGAATGTGTTACAACATTTGTCGGAGCTACCCAGCTCTCTAGGAGACGTGAGAGATGAGTGTTCCAGTAAGTCAAACACGAAACCAAAGGCAGTTAATATGATGGAGCACCAGACAGAAGTGGTTTATATGCATTAATTCATTTACACCCTAGAAGAACCCTGTAAGCAAAGTACTACTTGAGTCCCATTTTCAGACGAGGAAACTGGGACTCAGACAGTTAAGCACCTTGCCTATACAGAGCAAGATTTAAACCTTGGCAATCTGGCCTCAGAGCTGTTTTCTGAGCCAGCGGATGGGTAAGCCTCTGGCATCCGAGAGTGTGTCACACACAAGGGACTTCCAAAGCATTCTGTGTGGAGTATAACACAGATCAAGAAAATGCACCAGGGAGCTTTTAAAGTGGCAGAGCTGGGGTTTGAACAGGGCTGTTTTGAGCTCCAGAGCTCTGCCCCATGCACAGTCAGAGAGCACAGCATCAGAATCAGGCTGCTTCTGCTGTTTCGAGGGATGAGGGGAGGGAGAGGGCTTTCAGTAAGTTTGCCTGTGTGACTGAGCAGAGACAGACACCTGGCAAGGAAGATGGTTCAAGTCTTTGCCTTGCGGCTTTATTTGCACTGTTAGGTTTATGGCTAACGCAGCTTTCATTGCAAGCTAATGGACCCTGTGGCTTTCTCTCTACTCAGAGGGCTTGGGAGACAAGCAGTGTCCTCAGAGCTCCCATATGACTGAATTAGGCATTAGGGATGGAAGACAAGGGAATACGGAAGGGCTGCTGGCTTCTCTTCTCACTGTGGGTTTTTCATTTAACCCTTTTTTGTCCTCTGAAAAGGACAAAGCTTGTCTATAAAGAGTAGCCCATGCTGGCTGTGGAGGTTTCTCATTTTCAAGGCATGGCAATAAGGGAAAAAATAATCTCTACTGAAATAGTCCTCAAATTTTCCCCTTCAAAATACATATATGCAAATTAGACCACAAGAAAGTAAATAAATAAGCAAACACTAAAAACAGTATGTTAGGATAGAGGAGAAAAACACTGAATGAAGTGGGTCATGTGCAAATGCACATGACAATGTTCTGTGACAAGCACACAGTCTTCCACCGCTAAGAAGAAAAGCCAGCCTAAGATACACCTTGCTGTCTTGGCCTGACTGGCAGTTCTGGCACACAATGAAATGAATGTCCGTTCCCAATGGCACCTACAGCACCACGAACAAGCAGGGCGGCCGAGCTGGGCAAGTGTGTTCTTGACCGCCACCCACATCCTAGCAGGAGGCTTCCTCACCTCGCAAGAGAGGTCCACGTTGGCGGGGGGTGGGGGGGAGGGTGGGGGGGTGGTCCTGTTGCTCTTTCAGATCCTAGTGGGAAAAGCACTAAGTTGTTTTTACAGAGGAAGGGTCAACCCTTTCGCCCGTGTGGGCTGCTGGGAGCTCCCAGATGAAGGCTATGGCCCAGTATTGTCCCAGCACTGAGGCTCCTGGCCAATACATCACACTGCCTCAGGACACTAAGTCTGTCTTTGCGTTACCCTTTGTATTTCTCAATCCACATTCCCTTTTGGGGTGAAATACTTCATTATTTCTGCTTTGTTCAGGGCTGTCTCCTGTCTCTGTCCCTATTAACTTGTGGCAACAAAAGAAACAAACAGAAGCAGGGGATTTCATGCTTAGCAGCTACAGACATTGGCCTCACGGCTTTGCAGAGGGGCAGACATCTGAGACTGTGAATGGGAGAGAGTGTCGCTGCACTGAACCAGACCCGGGGCCCACGTGGCTCCCAGTCCCGGCATCAGTCAGTCTGCATCAGCGGCTGGATTTCCAGATGAACCAAAAGTGAAGTTTTAAAAGTTAGGGCAAGTATCTGATAATGAGATTTAAAGAGCTAATTCAAGATTCTCATATTTTCCTAGCTATTCAAAATTTCCTGTCTACTCACACAGGAAACAGATCAGAGGAATAGGATTTTTATTTTTTTAAACTAAGAAACTCAGAAAGGAAGCAAAGTAGAAATGCGCTGTGTCTTTCTTACTTTTAAAATGTAATTCCTGTAATGGCTACATGGGAAATCTAATTTTAAACTTCATTTTGTTATAATAACAGAATTATCCAATAAAACCAGCCATGAAATGTCCAGGCATGACTGTCTATAAAGAACCAAGCTTTATGGGCCATATTCATCAACATCTCCAAATCAGGGCTTTACCCAGGTCACTTCTGACCATGGGCTATTTTTTTGTTAATGAGCCAAGAAATATAAATCTAGCTAAAGTCAAAGAGCAAGGAATACATTTTACATTCAACTTCTTTTGATTATTATCTGAATAGAACATTTCTAACAGAAAGTAGGACACAAATACAAACACCAAAAACTCCTTTTTATACACACTCAGAAAGAGTGAGGGCAGAAAACACCTCAAAAGGGGGAGGCTCCCGAGGTTGAATCCCAAATGGATTTATGCAGCACCTGCAAATCCCCAGAGAAGATCCCAACGAAGTCGATTCTCTCCACTCTTAGTGAACATGGATCTGGACACAGGGAACCTTGTGACCAGAGACAAGAAAACAAACAAGGCAGCTTTTCTGGTCCTTCCTACCCGTGGAAATCCTATTCTGTTCTCTCATCTTTGGGCTCCATAAGGATGGAACTCAGGCCCACATATTCTAGTGGTCTCCACTGTCTGTGGCTCTGTCCAGCTCTGCCTGTGTCCTCCCCATGTTTCCCCTCAGTCCCTAAAGTCCTTGCAGCGGACACCACAGTCCCCTGGGAAACTGTGTTTCCTGTTGTCCTAACTGGGGCCATTACTTCAAGTATTGACTCCAATTCAGTCTCCAAAATATTAAGAATTGTCTTTCTACAACACATCACAAATTCCATGGCTTAAATTCTTGTCTTGGACTGCAGGCAGGCATTGTGGTACCTTGGTTAAGATGCCCCTTGGGGTGCCTACATCCCATATTGAGTGCCTGGGGCGGAATCCCAGCTCCACTTACAATCCAACTTCCTGCAGCAGGGGATGGCTCAAGTACCTGAGTCCCGGTTACCCTTGTCAGAGACCTGGATTGAGCGCCTGGCTCCGGCCTGGTCCAGCCCAGCTCCTGCAGGCACTTTGGAAGTGCACTAGAAGATATAAGATTTCTCTCCTCCCTCCCTTCAAATAAATAAAACTTTAAATAATAAATAAACTCTTTCCATGGCCACCTATAACTGTCAAGATAAAGTCTAACTTCCTTCTCTGGGCAGATGAGGCTCTATATAATAGCCCGGCCTTAGTCTTCATTTCTGGTCTCTAATAGTTGTTTTGAAGATTACACAAAGTAGATGTAAAGCACCTGACACAAGGTTGGACACTTCAATCTTAAATGGCAGTAATTCTTGTTAGCACTGTTCCCACTGTATCCACAGCACTCGTTCCCGCCACAGAGGCCTCTGTGTGGTTCTGACTCATGCTCCTTTCAGCTCCGTTAAAAGGGGCCACCCTCTGCCTACACATCTTCTTCCGGCTGGCTCCTAGACATCCTGCAAAATTCGGAAGACCCAGTCTGATTTAAACGACCTTCTGCAGACTTTCTTAGCACCTTTTCTATTCCACTGTCGCAACACTCATGGTTCTGCCAAGTGAGGTTGGTTTATTGTCCATCAGTCCCCAGAAGACGGCAGCACTTGAACAGAGACACTACTTTGTACTTCAATGATACAAACTGAGTGTCCAACATAGCATCTACCAGTTGGTAGGTCATGGTCTCCAATGCGTTAAATGCATGACTGGGATTAAGCGTACGGTCCGATAAGCCTGAAATCAAGCCCTAGAAACATCAGGACAAGTTAGCTCACTAAGAACTACCATGCAATCTAGAAAATAAAGATCATCTCACAGGACTGAGATAAAGGGAGAAGTAAATGGGGCACTGTATACCAAGTACTCAAAAATCAACAAGTACTTATCACTATCAAGATGTATACTATGGGGAAGGCACTGGGTGCCATGGTTAAGATGCCACTCGGGATGCCCACATCTCATGTTCAAGTTCCACTTCTGCTTCTGAGTCCAGCTTCTTGCTAATGTGCACCCTAGGAGGCAGCAGGGGATGGCTCAAATACTTCAGTTCCTGCCACCTACTCTGGAGACACAGATTGAGTTCTGAGCTCCTGGTTTCAACCTGGCTTAGTCCTGAATGTTTGTGGGTATTTGTGGAGTGGAGCAGTGGATGGAAGATCTATGTCTGTCTCTCTAGAGGCTTTTCAAATAAATAAAAATAATACTTTGAATATTTCTATTATGAGATTTCTCACTTAAAATAGTGTTTCTGTGAAGTGAATTGATTTTTGTGATCATTAATCAAGACCCTTCTTACAACTAAAGTTGGATTTATCATTTATTTGGTCAAAGATTTAATACCAACATCAAAACCAAATAATGGTTAATGACATATAGACAGTCCTTTTGGTTTGCTATAATAAAAACAATTAAAAGAGATTCTAAAATGATGTATACAGAGACTACTACTGGCTTTTTTCTTCCCCTGAGAGGGGAAAACCCGTTTAAAAAAAAAAAAGCTTTAAACACTACTGGCTGATGTTAACAGATAAATCAATTCCCTTCTAATATGAATCTCTAGGCAGATCCAGACAGAAGCATAATGGGCAAAAATGTCTGTGATCCTTGTGCATCCTCAAATCACATTGCTCTCCCCGCTGACAAAGACAAATGTGTACTAGGGTTCAGCACTGAAGAGCCAATGCGGCAAGCGAGATGTTATCTCGCCTCACACATCAACACACGTGCCAGACAGATTCTGATTGCAAAGTCTGTTATTGGTGATGAGAGAGGCAGGGAGGGCACAGCTGGATATTTCAGATCCGCAGCTGAGCTGGCAGCCACCGTAGTTCAAGTCATCTTCCCACTTTAAAAGCTGGAATTAATCTGAGAGAGTTATTTAAAGGTGTGTTTCATTAAACAGGCATCTTGCAACTACTGTCAAACTTCGCAAGCAAAAACTGCACACACAGATAAGTAATGGCAGATTTACTTGGGGTCATCAATGAGATACAAACTGATCTCTTTCAGCACCCACAAATCACTTATCAAAATGAAATAGCAACAAAAGTAACCCTCGAAAGATTAAACGCAGCATGTGGACTTAATTTATGCTTTTAGAATTTGCTATGTTTTATTCCAGAAAATTTATATAGGCACAAATACCTTCAATTATGTACCCTGAATTTACAACTCAAATTATATAGATGGTACAAGTACCATAGAACTGACTGATAAAGATATTACTGGGGCCCATGGGCGTGACATATTTAACTAGGGTCTTAAAGTGACATATGAGACAAGCAACCCTTTCGTTGTTGTTAAATAAAGCACTATCAAAGGAGTTCTCAAATTACCAGGGAAACATGACACTTGAATATTCCAAGTATATTTTTTCTTTTGTGTCAGACAGGGATCTGATTGCAAATCACAGGGAGGTGATCTGTTGCAAAGCTTACTGATAATTCACAGAATTGATGAGAACACTGAAGAATCGCAAGAATGCACACAGCCTAAGGTAAGCATGGTGAGCAGTTTCAGTGTAGGAGACTCCACTTACACTATTTACCACCCTGCACCAAACTGCACTGCTGCCTTGAGAAAAACCTCAGACAGCTCCAGCCCAGTGCAGAGGACCACTGAGCTAGACTATTGGACCACCCAAGCCTTGCTTGGTTTCATACTGGGGCCCTGGCTGCAAGGCAACTGGGAAAAAAGTTAGTTGGCCCTAGGTTCAGCAACAGAGGGAAGGAGCCCTGACTCTATGTTCTTATGGGATTTCTCCCAAAGCAGAACACTCATTTGCAGGATGGCCAAAAAGAGTATCCAGCATACCTTTTGTGCATTGGACTAACAGACAGCAGACCTTTACATTACAATCTAAAGACATTAAAATAGAACAGTGTTTCTTCATCTTCCAATTCCACAGACCTCTTCTGCCAGAATATGCCAAAGTCTTGGGAACTGCCCACAAAGACTTAGGCTGAACCCAGACAGAGGGCAGGATGAGAGCCAGTAGAGGAAATTCTGGCCCGGACTTTAAGCAAATATGTTTTGCCTTCTGTATCCCACCTGTGCACTGTGACTTCATAGTTCTCCTATGCTACATGCAGTCCCTTCTTCCTTCCATACTTTCACTAATAAATTTCCCCATGTAAGAAGACGTGGGCTTGGTGTACAGGTGTAGGAGGAAAATGCCTGACAGCTCTTATGTTCATACTTGCATATTCTTGCTTTCAACTTTAGTATCTTGTAGGAGGAAAATGGGACAGGACATACTTGAAGCTTTGTAGCACCTCAGTTCTGTTAATTAAAAACAAAAACCCAATTGGTAGTTCAGGTTACTGTTTGTCACATGAGCAAACTCCTTAAAGATGTGGAAATGGCTATCAAAAAAAAAAAAAAAAAAAAAAAAAAACCTCCAGTTTTCACCATTGTTTATCTCAGTGGTATATAATCCTTCAAGTCTCCCTTTTCAAATTTGCAAAGCATACCACAACTGTGAAGCCAACTGCTACAATGACCAAAAACTACTCATCTGAAACATGCAAAAAAGATAGGGACAGACAGAGAGAAAGAGAAAGCGAACACACAATCATATCCAGGATTAGCAAAAAATAAATAAATAAATAAATAAATAAAAGTAAAAATGAAGCACACTCCTTGGCTAACAAATTCAGCTTTCCAAAAAGAATAAAATCAGAAAGCTTACAGATAACTATCAGCTATCAGATTAAAGAAAAAACAGTAAGGGAATGAGAATGGAAAGGAAAGGATTAGAGAAAAGCATGTGTGTTTTTTTTTTTTAAAGACATTATGCCTCATTTGCGTGGTGAATCTGCAGAAATAATTTATGATATTCTGTATAAGGAATTATGACTCTTGTCTTGAAATGACTCTGCAGTTCCCCACAGCTCTCCCTAAGCAAGACAAGACATACTCCTGACTCTCACTTCTGTATTAACATTTTATAATTACAATAATAAAGGATGCAAAAGTCCTCCAGGGAATGGCTCATGGACAAATCAGAGACAGTGTCTGCCTGAGAGAAAACATCCATCCCCAAAGGAGTAGAGAAAACATAGGTTTAAGAGGATCAGAACTTAAACGGGGGCCATACGAGGGGAATAAGACATCACCTCAAAAATGCATTAATTCTCTGATATGTAAAAACCTGAAACCAAGAATTTTAGTCTTCACAACTTCTTCATATATTAAGAGTTCATTGTCATATAATCTGGGGGCAGGAAGGTAGGGTGGAGAATAAAAAATTGCCCTCAGTTTTTCTTTTTTTCTTCTTCCTTTTAGGAAGAACCAAAGCTCCAGGGGAATGTGTATGTGTGTGTTTGTGTTTTAAGATTTATTTTTATTTATTTGAAAGGCACAATTACAGAGAGAGGGAGAGAGGGAGGTGGAGGAGGGAGAGGGGGAGAGGAGGAAAGAATGGAAGGGAGAGGGGGGATGGGAGGGCGAAGGCGAGGGAGTGGGAGTGGGAGAGAGAGATTTAAACAGAGAGAGATCTTCCACCCACTAGCTTACTACCCAAATGGCCACAAAGCCATTTGGACTAGACCAAACCCAAGAGCCAGGAACTTCTTCAAGGTCTCCCATGTGGGTACAGGGGTCCAAGCACTTTGGCCATCCTCCACTGTTTGCCCAGGTGCATAAGCAGGGAGCTGGACTGGAGGTAGAGCAGCCAGGACTTGAACCAGTGCCCACCTGGGATGCCAGCACACAGGTGGCAGCCTTACCCGCAGTTCCAGCCCCAGCCCTCAACTTTTCCTAACCAATAGGAATTCCTAAGTAAATACAGTACAAAAGTCACAGCTCTCTTCATTTCTGTTCATTTTAAATTTCTTACAAATTGCAAATTTATTTCCACCCAAACAATGCTAAATCAGGTATCACTTCTTATATGCTTCATTTTATGTGTTTTTATTGCGTTCATTTCTCATTTTTTCCTTCATTGAAGGAAATGTGCAGTGAATTAATGGGACAACAAAAGGATGCATATCAAAATACAATTTAATCAAATGGAGGCAAGAAAATATCCTAAGCTACTTTCAACTAAGGTTGCAGTTAAGACTGATGATATGAAGGAAAAGGGGAGATGACAAGGTCAGATCAAAAATTTTCCAATTATTTAGTGCTAACACATGATACAGCATCAGTATCCATTTGAGATTCAGTAGAAATTTGAGGTTGCAGTTCAACTTGAGCACTTGCAACCACACTGACATTAAAAATTCCAGTATTTGGGGCCAGTGCTGTGGTATGGCGGGTAAAGCCTCCGCCTGCAGTGCCAGCATTCTATGTGGGTGCCAGTTTGAGTCTCAGCTGCTCCACTTCCGATCCAGCGCTCTGCTATGGCCTGGGAAAGCAGTAGAAGATGGCCCAAGTCCTTGGGCCCCTGCACCCACATCAGAGACCCAGAAGAAGTTCCTGGCTTTGGATTGATGCAGCTCCAGCCTTTGCAGCCAGTTGAGGAGTGAACAAGCAGATGGAAGACCCTTCTCTCTCTCTCTCGTGCTCTCTACCTCTACCTCTACCTCTCTACCTGTCCTTCTCTTTGTGTAACTTTTGAATAAATAGATAAATCTTTATAAAAAAAATTCCAATATTTAAGATTTCAGAAGATTAAAGATTTAGAAAATAAAGTCCATGGTAGTAAAATAGCAACTGTTACTAAGAATTCATCGCACTTTAAGTATGTGCACTGCTGGCAGGGGTCAGCATCTTGTAACGTGGTTAAGATGCCACTTGGGACAACCACAAACCCTGTGAGTCCCTAGATTTGGGTCTCAGCTCCACTCCTGATTCCAGTTTCCTGCTGATGCGTACTCTAGGAGGTAGCAGGTGATAGACCTAGTAGCTGGGTCTCTGACACTCATGTGGGAGGCCAGATTGAGTTCCTGGCTCCTAGCTTTAGCCTGGCTCAGACCCAGTCATTGCAGACATCTGGGGAGCATACTACATTTGGGAGATCTCTGTTTCTATCTCTCTGCCTTTCAAATAAATAAATAAATGAACCATTGTTCTTATAAAATATACTTTTCAACTAAACATTTCCTAACAATTCCATGCTCTTAAACTGCCTGGTTATAAACAGCATACCAATTAACAGGCCTAGTTAACTTGTTGAGACTTCTGTCTAACCTAGGAGAGTGTTTCAAGAGGCAGAATTGTATCCAAATCAGTGGCTAAGGGCATCATTACTAAATAAACACAGAAAGAGGGTTATCAACAACGAAAAAAACTCAAGAGTTCAAAGATAATCATGAGTAAAACAAGATGCAGGGGCCAGCGCTGTTGGATTGCGGGTAAAGTCACCGCCTGCAGTGCTGGTAACCCATATGGGCACTGGTTTGAGTTCCGCTGCTCCACTTTCAATCCATCTCTCTGCTATGGCCTGGGAAAGTAGTAGAAGATGGCCCAAGTGCTTGGGCCCCTGCATCTACGTGGAAGACCTGGACGAAGATCCTGGCTCCTGGCTTTGGACTGGCACAGTTCCAGCTGTTGCAGCCAATTGAAGAATGAACCAGCAGATAGAAGACCTCTCTCTCTCTCTCTCTCTCTCTCTCTCTCTGCCTCTCTGAAATATATATGTGGGGAGTGTGAATACTACTTAGCTCATAACCTAGCAAAAATCTACAGTGGGTATTAATAGACTTTGTTCAAGATATCTTAATATGTGTTTCTCCAACCCATCTCTACCCCAACCCTGAGCTTGGGACTCATCCCCATGGACTGTGTCGATGGATACCTATCCCCTCTGGCTTGGTTACATTCAGCAAAACAGAGACATCAGAAAGAGAACAGAAGTAGACAAAGATAATTCTCCCAGCATCCCTAGAACAAGATTCATGACTCTTCTCAAGCAAGCCCCTCCACCCAGTCTCCTTGGACTCTGGGTGCCAATACAAGTTTCCTCTCTTTATGCTTTTGGCACAAGGGATGGTTTCTTCACATGTTCTCCACACCTTGGAAAATAGTAGCCCCATTGGTTACCAGTTTGAATATGCCCTCTGTTTCCCCGAGAGCCTTCTTAGTGATGGAAATTAAATAAAGAGAAATCAAGAAAGATGCAGACAGTTTTGGGTCTAACAATTAAGGTGTGGGGTGGGCAGTGGGATAGGAAAGAAACTAGAGTTTGGTTTTACATCACCTGAGTTGCCTATTAGTAAACCACCACATAAAAGTGTGAGGTACACAGATGGATAATTGAATCTGGGGCTTGAAAAAGAGGTCAGAATTGAAGACGGTTTTTAAACCCATGAGGAGGTAACCTAGAGAGATTGGACACATAGAGTATGAATCACTTGAGGTCCTTGCACGGAAAAGACTATTTTGTTCTGCAAACTAATGTTCAAATAATTAAGGCTAGAAACAAAAACTGGAGGCTGGTGCTGTGGTATAACGAGTAAAGCCCCCTGTGGCACAGGCATCCTCTATGGATGCCAGTTCAAATCCTGGCTGCTCCACTTCCAATCCAGCTCCCTGCTAATGCATCTGGGAAGGCAGAGGATGGCCCAAGTGCTTGGGTCCCTGCATCCACGTGGGACACCTGGAAGAAGCTTCTGGTTCCTGGACTAGCCCAGCCCCAGCCATTGTGGCCATTTGGAAAGTGAACCAGTAGGTGAAAGTTCTCTGTCTCTCCCCTCTCTCCCCACTGTAACTCTGCTTTTCAGATAGACAAATCTTTTAAAAAAATTAAAGACCCATAAAAACTGTTGTCTCTACCCTTTTATCTTATAAGTCCCATTATTCTAGTTATAAAACTAGTGAAATGGGGCAGGCTTTAACTTCAGGTTAAGCCGCTATTTGGGCTACCCACATCCCACATCTGAGTCCCTGGTTCAAGTCCCAGCTACTGGGTACTTCAGATCCACCTTCATGCTAATGCACCTGGGAGGCAGTGGATAATTACCCAAGTATTCAAGTCCTTCCACCCATGTGGGAGACCAGGATGGAGTTCCTGGCTCCTGGCTTTTGGGCTGGGCCAGACATGGCTGTTGTGGCCATTAGGGACATGAACCAGTGCATGGAAGGTCTTTGTCTCTTACCCTCTCTCTCTATTACTCTGCCTTTCAAATAAATATTTAGAAAATATTAATTTAAGCCACCACCAATGCATCAATAATACGAGCTTCAGTTACTTCATCATTCCTATACATAATTCTACATTTAAATCAAAAACTTTTGACAGCAAGTCATGATTTGGACTCTCCCCTGCCATACTGATTGGTCACCTATTTCTCCCTTAAAAGCTGGGTTAGCAGCATCCCTCTTTTTTTACTAATGTATTGAATTTTGGTCATTTTGGCATTTTAATGTCTTAATCTACCTTTAGGGATACATTAAGGTCAATGTTGCAGAAGAACTGCCTTGCGCTGCTCAAAATGGAAGACTTCCACTGGATTCTAGTCCCTTCTGTCTACTCAACAGAATCACTAAAGTAGTCCTATCACTCTCCTACAAAAAATTTCTACTTATTATTGAATGATTCTCAGAAACATCCAAGAAGACTTCAAAAAGTTTGTGGAAAAATAGAATTAAAAGAGGTTTATTTGATGCAAAAATATTGTGAAATCATACACAGTTCCTAACACACATTTTTTCCCCACAATTCTGAAGATTCCTTATATATCATCCTGCTATTCTCCCCATTCTGAAGAAAGAGGGTGAGAGGAGGGAAGTGAAAGAAAGAAGAAAGGAAGGAAGGAAGGGAAAGTACCAATGTATGGGTGCCCCCTGCCCGGTACCACTTCCTCCTCCATATCTTCTTTCGTCAAGGAGCTAACCCTCTTAGAAAATTCCCTCTCCTCCTCTCCCTGGGCACAATTCATACAGGGCTTATCCTACTCTCTTCTTATAGACGTCATCAGTGATGGCATATCACTAAATCCAATGGTCAGCATTCAGGCTAACCTTATAAATCTTTTCAGTAGATAAAATTATCACTGTCTCCTCTTTAAAAGACTTTCCCACCTAAGCTCTAGATACCACCCTCTCCTGGATTCTGTCTTGTTTCACTGAGAATGGGGATCCTTTTCAGTTTCTTAATTTCAAAACCTTTGAACCATTAGAGTGCCTGAGACTAACATTTAAGTGTCATCTCTAAGTTTATTTTCTTGGTGATCTCATCCAGTTGCATGCTTTCAAATCTCTCCAGATGCTTCCTACTCAACAATTTATATCCACAGCATGAAACTCTAATCTTACATATATAAATATCTACTCCTCATATTCTCACCTGGATATCTAATTGGCATCTCAAACTTAACATTCAAAAACAATTGCACCTACAGGGAAAATTATAAAATGGCTTGTGTACCCATGGAAATGTTCAGAAAAGACTGAAGAAGACTGTATGTGTACATCATAGATCAGTCCTCACAGAGTGACAGGAATACTAATAAATAAAATAAAATAGCAGCAATAACGAAAACAAAGAGAATTGGATTTTAATCATTAGATTAAAAATGTCCAGTTGTTAGCTTAAAACATTACAAGGCACACAATATAAAAGTATGCCCAAAGAAAAAATTAAATCAACAGAAAGTGTCCCTGAAAAAGACCTGGTATCAGATCTACTACACAAACATTTTAAAACAAGATGCTCAAAGAACTAAAAGAAAATGGGGAGAAAAATCAACAAAAGGATGTGTGCAGAAAATGGAAATATCAAAAGATATAAAACTTAAAGGGAAATAGAAATGCAATTCTGGCTCTCAAAAGAACAAGAGTGGAAATGAAAAATGCACTAGAAAGAAGGCAAGTTTTAGCACACAAAAGAATCAGCAAGCTTGAAGAAAGGGCAATAAAAATTGCCAAGTCTGAGGAACAGAAAGAAAGAAAGAAAGATTGAAGACAGTGAGCAGAACATGAGACCTACAGAACCATATCAAGAAGATCAACAGGGCTAGGCACCTGGCCTACCAGATATGACGCCAGTTAGGACACCCGCATCCTATGTCAGAATACCTGGGTACAATTTCTGACTCCTGACGCCAGCATCCTGCTAATGCAGACGTGAGGGGC
The DNA here is from genome assembly GCA_949820135.1 of Sylvilagus floridanus. Classification (NCBI taxonomy): domain Eukaryota; kingdom Metazoa; phylum Chordata; class Mammalia; order Lagomorpha; family Leporidae; genus Sylvilagus; species Sylvilagus floridanus. Next base: position 61,475,596 of record OX463246.1, on the reverse strand, counting down.
AACAGTGATGGCTCATGTAATTGGGTTCCAGCTACCTGGGAGACCTGGACTGAGTTCCAGCTCCTAGCTTCAGCAGAGCCCAGTCCCACTGGTTGTAGGATTTGGTAGGTGAACCAGTGTATGGGAGCTCTGTTTGTCTCACAAATAAATACAACCTTTTGACACAAAAAGAAGACCAGCATGTACATTGTGGGAGGCCCAAAAGGAAAAACCAAAACAAGGGATAAGGATATATTTGAAGAAACAATCACTGAAAACTTTACAAATTTGAAAAAAGGCATGAATATAAACATGCAAGAAGTTTAATGACCTCCAAGTGAAAAGCACTCAAGGAGATTCACAGAGACACATATCATAATTGAACTTGCAAAGACAAAGTTGAAAATAGCAAGAGGAAACCAAACTTTCACATACAAGGGATCCTCACTATAATCATAAACAGACTTTTCATCAGAAACTCTGAAGGCCAGGAAGCAGTGGGCCAAAGTCCTACAAGTAAATTGGAAAAACTGTCAATCAAAACTGAGGGAGAAATCAAGACATTCTCAATTAAATAAAAGCTGAGAGAGTTCAGTAAAACTCAAGAAGGGACACTACAATAGAAGGGAACTCAAAGCCACATGAAGAAATAAATCTCTCAGAGGGAAAAAGAAAGGGAGGATATGTACAATTTGGGGCAAGCTCAATCGGACTTGCCCCAAATGATGGAGTTAGAAACATACCAGGGGATCCCAATACAATCCCATCAAGGTGGCATGTACCAAGGCCATCTCACTAGTCCAAGTGATCAATTTCAGTTCACAATTGATCACACTGATAGGTCTAAGAGTCAAAGGGATCACACAAACAAGACTAGTGCCTGCTAATACTAACTGATAGAATCAAAAAGGGAGAGAATGATACAACATGGGAAGTGGGAGACACAGCAGACTCATAGAATGGCAGATGTCCTAAATAGCACTCTGGCCTCAGAATCAGCCCTTAAGGCATTCAGATCTGGCTCAAGAGCCCATGAGAGTATTTTAGGCATGGAAAGCCAAGACACTCTGGAAAAAAAAAAAAAAAGAAGACCTAAATGAAAGATCTCTGCCAGTGAGATCCCAGTGGAAAGAACAGGCCCATCAAAGAAGGAGGTACCTTTCTCTGAAGGGAGGAGAGAACCTCCACTTTGACTATGACCCTGTCGGAATAAGATCGAAGTCAGCGAATCCTAAAGGCTTCCACAGCCTTGGCAACTCATGACTAGAGCCTAGGGAGATTACTGACACCATAAACAAGAGTGTCAAATTGTTAAATCAACATCAGGAGTCACTGTGTATTTACATCCCATGTGGGATCTGTCCTTAATGTGTTGTCCAATGTGAAGTAATGCTATAACTAGTACTGAAACAGTATTTTTACACCTTATGTTTCTTTGTGGGTGCAAACTGATTAAATCTTTACTTAGTATATACCGAATCGATCTTCTGTATATAAAGATAATTGAAAATGAAAAAAAAAAAAACCCTCGGTGTTAAATTGGAAATTGCATAAAAAATTAATCAGTTTTTTAAAAAAAATATCATGTAGGATCTCTGTCCTTAATGTGCTGTACATTGTGATTTAATGCTATAACTAGTACTCCAACAGTATATTTCACTTTGTGTTGCTATGTAAGGGCAAATGGTTGAAATCTTTACTTAACACATACTAAACTGATCTCCTGTATACAAAGAGAATTGAAAATGAATCTGGATGTGAATGAAAGGGGAGAGGGAGCGGGTAAGGGGGAAGGGTTGCGGGGGGGAGGGAAGGTATGGGAGGGGAAGCCATTGTAATCCATAAGTTGTACCTTGGAAATTGATATTCTAAATAAAAGGTAAAAAAAAAAAAAAAAAAAAAAAAAAGAAATCTCTCAGTAGAATTAACTGCAATACCAATGATAAAAGCTTATGTTATTTTGCAATGGTTTATAACTCCAGTTTTTGTTTTCTGTATGAGTGGACACTAATATTGCTTTTCAAAATCTATTCTAAAAGTAGTATTATTATAACTAGGCTTGTAATGTTGTATTATTGTAACTAGGCTTTGTAACTTGTTTTGTAATAACATTTTGTCCTCTACATAATTGAAGACTAATGCATTTAAAAGAACTATTAATTTATTGTTTGGGGTCAGATGATGAATAAAGATATAATTTTGTAACATCAACAACCAAAGGAATAGAAAAGAAACAGAGGTATAAAGAAGTGGAATTAAGATGGTGTAAAATCAAATTAGAGTGTTATAACTTTAGGGTGATAAATGTAATCCCCATAGTAACCACAAATAAAATAGATATATAATATACACAAAAGCAAATTCCAAAGTAATTTAAACATTTTAGTACAATTACACAAAAGGGAGCAGCAATGAGGAAAAAAATGAGGGGCAGACAGAATAAAGCATATGGAAAACAAACAGCAAAATAACAGAAACAAGCTCTCCTTATCAGAAATTAAAATAAGTGGATTGAACTCCACCACCAAAAGATTTCACAATGGATAAAAATATGAACCAACTACAGGCTCTACAAGTGACTCACTATAGACTCAAAGACACCAATAAATTGAAGGTGAAAATATAGAAAACCATATTTTACGGAAATAGTAACCAAAAGAAAGCCAAGGGGACTATACAGATATCCGTCTCTCCCCTGCTCTCTGTAATTTTGCCTTTCAAATAAATCTTTAACGGGTGCCAGTGGTGTGGCACAGTGGGTTAAAGCCTCAGCCTGTGGTGCCAGCATCCCATATTGGCCTCAGTTCGAGTCCTAGCTGCTCTTCTTCTGATCTAGCTCTCTGCTATGGCCCAAGCACTTGGGCCCCTGCACCCACGTGGGAGACCCAGAAGAAACTCCTGGTTCCTGGCTTCAGATCGGCCCAGCTCCAGCAAATGAAACCTCTCTCTCTGACTCTCCTTCTCTGTAACTCTGCCTCTCAAATAAAATCTATAAAAAAAATTTTAAAAATAAATCTAACAAAAATTCTATTTAAAAGATTTTTAAAATTCTATACAAAAGTGATAAATATTTACAAACCTAATAACACATTAACGCAATACAAAAAGTAAAAACTGACAGAGGAAAGGAGAAAAAAGATTGGAGAAAAAAGAAAGGAGAAAAAAAAATTGTTCTACAATATCAGATGAGGACTTCAATACCACACTCTCAGTAATGGACTTACTCATAAACTTACCATAAATGGACTTACCATAAACCAATGAGATTAACAAACACATCGGGTATACCTTGACAATAGCATACACATTCTTCTCAAGTACATGATTTTTTTTTCCAGAATAGACCATATGTTGGGCTACAGATTAAGCCCTAATGGATTTATAAAGATAAATAACAACAACAACAACAAAACCTTCTCCAACCACAATGGAATATATAGTTAGAAATCACAAACAGAAAACTGGAAAATACATAAATTTATGAAAATAACACACACTCTCCATCAATCAATGAATCAAAGAAGAAATCAGAAGGGAAATTAGAACATACTTTAAGATGAATGAAAATGTAAACACAGAATACCAAAACCTACAATATACATTAAAAACTGCACTAAAGGGAAAATTTATAACCATAAACAACTACATTAAAAGGCAAGAAAGATCTCAGGTCAACAACCTAAATTTATAACTTAAGGGACTAGAGAGAGGAATAAACTAGAAGCCAGAAGATAAAAAGAAATAATAAAGATTAGAACCTATATTAGTAAAATAGAGAACAGAAGAAGAATAGAGAAAACTAGTTCTTTGAAGAGATCAGAAAAAAAAGACACAAATTACTAAGATCAGAAATCAAAGTGGGATACTACTTTTTTTTTTTTGGACAGGTAGAGTTACAGAGAGAGAGAGAAAAAGAGAGAGAGAGAGAGAGAGAGAGAGAGAGAGAGAGAGGTGTCTTCCTTCCATTGATTCACTCCCCAAATGGCTGCCATGGCTGGCGTTATGCCAATCTGAAGCCAGAAGCCAGGTGCTTCTTCCTGGTCTCCCATTCGGGTGCAGGGGCCCAAGCACTTGGGCCATCCTCCACTGTCCTCCCAGGCCACAGCAGGGAGCTGGACTGGAAGAGGGGCAGCTGGGACTAGAACCCAGCGCCCATGTAAGATGCCGGCGCCACAGGTGGAAGATTAACCAAGTGAGCCACAACACCATCCCCATGGGACACTACTCTTGCTTCAACAGAAACAAAAAGGATTATAACAGGCTATTATGAACATATACTTCAACAAATTGTACAGCTCAGGTGAAATGGACACATTCTGAGAAGAACAAACCTATCAAGACTAAATCATGAATAGAAAAATCTGAATAGACTTACTACAAGTAAGCACCAACAAGCTGATAAAGAAGGCAAACACAAGGTTTTCAATAGGTCACACCCTAAAGCCATCATCAGTATCTGACTGTGGTGATGAAGAATGGCTGCACTGGAGAATTTGAAAGCATCGATAATTACAGAGCTGGGAAAATCATTGTAGACTTCAAAGGCAGGTTAAATAAGTGTGAAGTGATCTGAGGTACTAGTGAAAGATTTAGAAAAATAGCAGAATATTCTTCTCCAATAGCATTAGTTTGGTTTCATTGCACTAACAACAGCTGGCATCATGGACCACCAAAAAGCAAGACAAAAGCACCCAGAAGGGAAAATATTTTCCTTTTTTTTTTTTTAATAAATTTACTTTAATCCATTTTCTTTCTTTCTTTTTTTTTTTTTTTTAATTTATTTGATAGGTAGAGTTTACAGACAGTTAGATAGAGACAGAGAGAAAGGTCTTCCTTCCGTTGGTTCACTCCCCTAAGTGGCCACAATGGCTGGAGCTATGCTGATCCGAAGCCAAGAGCCAGGTGCTTCCTCCTGGTCTCCCATGTGGGGACAGGGGCCCAAGGACTTGGGCCATCCTCCACAGCTATCGCAGGCCACAGCAAAGAGCTGGAATGGAAGAGGAGCAACTAGGACTAGAACCCAGCGCCCATATGGGATGCCAGCGCTGCAGGCGGAGAATTAACCTACTGCACCACAGCACTGGCCCTGGGAAAATCTTTTGCTAAGGATGTAATACATACAAAAAGAAGGTAGAGAGCGAAGGAGGGAAAGAGAGGAATGAATGAATACATAAACCGTGAACCTGACAGCCTCACTGGCAAATACTACTAAACATTTAAGAAAGAACTAATATCAATCCTTCTCAAAATTTCCCGCCCCCCCGCCAAAAAAAAAAAAAAAAAAACATGAAGAGGAACACTTCCTAGCATTACTCTGATACCAAGCCAAATAAAAACACTATGACAAATTGGCCGGCGCCGCGGCTCAATAGGCTAATCCTCCGCCTTGCGGCGCTGGCACACGGGGTTCTAGTCCAGGTTGGGGCGCTGGATTCTGTCCCGGTTACCCCTCTTCCAGGCCAGCTCTCTGCTGTGGCCCGGGAGTGCAGTGGAGGATTGGCCCAAGTGCTTGGGCCCTGCACCCCATGGGAGACCAGGAGAAGCACCTGGCTTCTGCCATCTGATCAGCACAGTGTGCCCGCCACAGCGGCCATTGGAGGGTGAACCAATGCTAAAGGAAGACCTTTCTCTCTGTCTCTCTCTCTGTCCACTCTGCCTGTCAAAAAAAAAAAAAAAACACTATGACAAAATTACAGAACAATATCTCTAGTAACACTAATGCAAAAATACTCAACAATGTATTAGCAAACCAAATTCAGCTGCATACTAAAAGCTGCAAACTGGGGCCTGCTCTGGGGGACAGCAGGTTAAACCGCAGCCTGCAGAGCTGGCATCCCATATGCACACAAGTTTGAGTCCCAGCTGCTCCACTTATGACCCAGATCCCTGCTAATGTGCCTGTGAAAATAGCAGAAGATGGCCAAGTTCCTGGGCCCCCTACCACCCACATGGGACACCCAGAAGAAGCCGCTGTCTCCTGGCTTTGGCCTGACCCAGCCCCAGACAGTGTGGCCATTTGGGCAGTGAAGCAATAGATCCAAGATTTCTCTCTGTACATCTAACTTTCAAATAAATAAATAAATCTTAAGGAGAAAAAAATCAAGTGAAATTTATGTTTGGAATGCAAGGATGGTTCAATATACAAAAGTTGATCAATTTAATACACCACAGGAACAGAATGTAAAATGGAAAGCACATGATCATCTCAATCGATGCAGATGATCTGATTTCATACAAATAAAACTATTACCTACATACACTGTTAGAGCTAATGAAGGAGCCCTACAAAGTAGCAGGATACAAAGTCAACATACAAAAATCTGGTGCATATCAATAACGCTAATAAGAACTAATCTAAAAAAGAAATTATGAAAACAATTCCATTTATAATAGCATGTAAAAGTTTAAAATACATTTAGGAATTAATGTAAACAACAAAGTAAAAGACTTGTACAATGGTCCAGCACCATGGCTCACTAGGCTAATCCTCTGCCTTGCGGCGCCAGCACACCGGGTTCTAGTCCCGGTCAGGGCGCCAGATTCTGTTCCGGTTGCCCCTCTTCCAGGCCAGCTCTCTGCTGCGGCCAGGGAGTGTAGTGGAGGATGGCCCAAGTGCTTGGCCCCTGCACCCCATGGGAGACCAGGAAAAGCACCTGGCTCCTGCCATCGGATCAGCGCAGCACACCGGCCGCGGCGGCCATTGGAGGGTGAACCAACGGCAAAAGGAAGACCTTTCTCTCTGTCTCTCTCTCACTGTCCACTCTGCCTATCCAAAAAAAAAAAAAAAAAAAAAAAAGACTCATGCAATGGCAACTATGAAATATTGTTGAAGGAAATTAATGAAGACATAAATAAGTGGAAACACATTCCATGTTCTTGGATTGGAAGATAATTTTGTTATCCTATCAATACTACCAAAGCATTCAATAGGCTTAATGTAATGCATATCACAATTCCAATGATTTTTTAAATATAAACACGCATCCTAATATTCATATGGAATCTCAAGTGACTATAAATTGACAATTTTGAGAACAAAGAACAGCATTGCAGGGCTCATACTTTGGGACTTCAAAACAAAGCTAAAATAATCAGTGCAGTAATAGTATCAAGACAGATACACAGGCCACTGGAATAGAAAGTCCAGAAATAAACCCTCATGTATATAGCCAAATGATTTTTGACAATGGTGGCAAGACTTTCAACAGTGGAGAAGGACTATCATTACAAAACAGTGGCGAGAAAACTGGATCTCTATGTTAAAGAATGAAGGTGAAATTTTATATAACACTACAAATAAAAATTAACTCAAAATGGAATATCTACATTTATGATCTGAAACTATAGACTTCTAGAAGAAAATTTTGGGAAAAGGCTTCATAACACTGGATTTGGCATTCAATTCTTAGGACATAAAGAACATGAGATAAAAGAAAAAATAGGTCAGCGCTGTGACATAGTGGGCGCAGCTTCTGCCTGTGGTGCCAGCATCCATATGGGTGCTAGTTCATGTCTTTGCTGCTCCTCCTCTGCTGCTCTCTGATTTTGAAGTAGGAAAGCAGTGGAAGATGGCCCAAAGTGTCCAAGTCCCTGCACATGTGTGGGAAAACTGGAGGAGGCTCCTAGCTCCTGGCTTCGGGTCGGTACAGCTTCGGCCATTGCGGCCATTTGGGGAGTGAATCAGCAATGGAAGACCTTTCTCTCTGTCTCTCCTTCTCTCTTTAACTACCTCTCAAATAAATAAATAAAATCCTAAATTTAAAAAAAAAAATGAAAAGGAAACCATTTTATGCATCAAAAGAAAATACCAATGGCATAAAAAAGGCAATCCACAAAATAGGGGTGGGTATTTGGCATAGCAGACTTTGCTTCTGATACCTGAATTTTCTATCAGAGTACATGGGTTAGAATCCTGGCTCCATTCCCAATTCCAGCTTCCAGCTAATGTGCACAGCAGGTGATGGCTCAAATAGTTGCCTTCTTACCACCCACATAGGAGACCTGGATTTAAGTCTTGGCTCCTGGCTTTGCCCTAGCCTAGTCATGGCTGTTGCACGTTTTTGGGCTGTGAACCAGTGGTTGGGAGTGTTCTCTCTCTCTCTCTGGATGTGCCTTTCAAATAAATAAATAAATCTTTTAAAAAATGAAAAATGAGACAAAGACTTAGACATTTGTCCAAAGATGATATGCAAAAGTCCAGGAAGGGCATGACGGGATGCTCGGTATGTCCTGTCATGAAGGATATATTCCCTCTCCCTCTCTGTCTGTCTCCCCTTCACTCTCCGTAACTCTGCCTTTCAAATCAAAGGGGAGAGGGAGCGGGAAAGGGGAGGGTAGCCGGTGGGAGGGAAGTTATGGGGGGGGGGGGGAGCCATTGTAATCCATAAGTTGTACTTAGGAAATTTAAATTCTTTAAATAAAAGCTTTATAAATAAATAAATACATCTTTATAGGAAAACAAAAGATAAGAGTCATAGCCATGGATAGTGGTGATGACTTACCACATGAAGAATGCGTTTACTACTACTGAACTTCACACTTACAATGGTGGACCCCAAACCTATTCCTCCTAAACCTCCCTCCTCTCAGTAAATAGCAACTCCATCTTTTCAGAGGCTTAGGCTATTTGGTAAGTTCTGGAAGAATCCTTGGCACCTTTTTTTCTCTCAAACTGTACATCCAATCAATGAGGAAAATGTGCCAACAGTAGCTTCAAAACATACCCAGATTCCAACTACTTCTCACAACTTCTGCCCTTACCACTCTGGTCTAAGCTACTACCTTCTGTTATCTCGATTACTGCAGGAGCCTCGCCACTGGTTCTCTGCTTCTACTCTAACCCTCTCCCTTTAGTCTACTTACAACACAGTAGCCAGAGCAGTCCTTTTCAAATACCTCAGATCACAGTTCTTTTCAATACAAAATTCTCCAAAGACTCCCCATTGAATTCAGCATAAAAAAATGATAGACCATCAGGTCCTATAAAATCTTGCACTACCTCCATCCCTACCCCTTTACTTTGTTGAAAGTCAGAAGACGATGCTCTAAAGTGCTACCTTGGTACACTGAGTACCTTGAACTAAAAGGACACTGGAAGGTCGTAGAAGCAGCTTCAGAATCAAAGTCTCTCTCCTGCCCTCCTGTCTCTCATCTCATTCTCTCCTTTAATCCCAGAAACCAGAATTCCTTTTCCTCAAGGTGGGTCATAGAAACCAGCCTTGCCCTGTTTTCTGTCATGGAACTGGCGATAAAGAAACTCTCTGACCCACCCTTGCCCAAAAAATGTTCACAAGACCTCATTCCAGAGAGGTGCTGCCCTATATCCAGGAAGAAGAAATGCTACAACACAGAGGCCAAAAAGAATCCGAAACAGTCTTGCTAGGTTTCTCAGACTATTCCTATTGAGTCATACTCTTTTTGCCCAATCACATGTCTACATGGTTGGACCAGCTTCATCAAACCTAAGCCCTAAAATAGATGTTTTCCCCTGGGTTTTTAGGTCTTTATTCTGAAGGCTTCCATGTCACATAAAACTGTGATTAAATAAGGCCATTATGTTTTCTCTTGTTAATCTGTCCTTTGTTACTAGGGTGTTGGCAGTGATCCTGAGGATGGGAGAGGAGAGGTAGCACACCCTTCCACCGCTACACTACCTATCACAACATCTACTAGCATTTCCTCACTCAGCCACTTACTTCTGGCAAATCCGCCTCCTTTCAGTTCATGGACCATGCCTGGAGCAATTCTACTTCAGGGCCTTTGCAGTTCGCCGCTCATTTGGCCTGAAAACTCACTCACTCCACAGGTAAATGTGACTCATTTGTCACTCCTTCTGTTTGAATTTCATATATCACTTTGTACTGATGTATCACCTAAATATATAAATATCTGATTTATTTGAAAGGCAGAGAGAGAGAGAGAGAGAGGTCTTCCATTCACTGGTTCATTCCCCAAATGGCTGCAACAGCTAGAACTGGGCCATCTGAAGCCAGGAGCCAGCAGCTTTTTCCAGGTCTCCCATGCAGGTAGCAGGGGCCCATGTACTTGGACCATCCTCCGCTGCAATCCCAGGCATATTAGCAGGGAGCTGGATCCCTTAACTGTTCCCCATATGGGATACTGGCGTGGCAGGCAGTGGCTTCACCAGTTATGCCACAATGCCAGCCCTGCCTATCACCTTTTCTGTGACACTTGTCCTGATTATGCTACTAAAAATCGCAACCCTCCAAGATCCCCATCCCCTTCACACACTTGACATTCATCAACAGCACGCATTGTCTTCTTACCTACTCATTTGCTCACGCACCTGTTTATAGTCTATCTCTCCTCACTAGAATGTAAGGACAGGAATTATGGCAGTTGTCTGATGCATCTCCAGCAGCCAGAACGTGCCTGGCACAAAGCATACACCCAATAAATATTTTTAAACTTAAAAAAATGTATTAAAGGGTTCCCACAGATCCTTCACAAACAATGAATTTTTCTCTGACCTCGCCTTTTATCAAAGATGGTGGTTGGTGGAATTCTATAATCTATCCATACTTTTGTTGAACAGAGGAAAACATACCCTTTAGAACCACATTCTCTTGGATATGGCATCCCTTTGACTTTTTTCTGACTCCTATCACATCTCATCTTCCTCCAGAATTACAGTCACACCAGCATCAAAAAGAGGGAGCCTGGAAAGACCGCGAAGCTCTCCAACCATCACAAGTCTGGTACCACAGAAGAAACTGACCAGTCTTTTGGGACAAAAATCAGAACTCATTGTCATGGAACTCAAGAAAAGTGCTTTAAGAGTGAAGAGAATGAAAACGAAATGCATCTGACTAGTGGATTGCTCAGATTACAAAGATAACGGTGTATTTGTGGATATGAAGGATGAGGTGACCTCAGCAAGCACACTCTTAGTGAGAAGTGGGAACAGAAATCCAGGGTACGTATCCAGGTCTAATGATGCGCTTTTCATTTGGCATGTTTCATCTACACCATTCATTTCCATTCCATGACTTCAGCTGCTTTGATTATTTCTAAACCCTGTATGTGACTTCAGCCTCTCTCTGGACTACACCAGTGTCTCTAAACTTCCTGTTGGGCATATGTATCTCTATGTCCTTTAGGTAGTTAAACTAACAAAAATTTAAATTCATTATCAATCCCACCACTCACAATAAACTCTTGTTCTTCCTTCTTACTTTTCCCGTTTTAGTAAATGGCATCAGAATCCAATCCACCATCCAAAGCTAAAAGGCTCTTACCATCCTCTATCTTTCATGTACTCTCTTTCACACAGGTCTCCTGTCTGTGTTGATTCTACCTCTTAATTATTTCTTCAGTATACATACCCTAACTGTTGCTACTGTTTTGCAATAAAGTCTTCAGCATTTTTTGCCACCACTATAACTACTTCAACATTAAGTACTGTATCCAACACATCAGTACTCAATAAATACTTGCTGATTTATTGAAGTAGCTTATATGGCTCTATTTTAAGTTGCTCAATTTATTTATAAAATTATTATTTTTTACCTTAGGAAGCATTATTGAATTGAAAAAATAATAATATATATATAAATATATAACAATATTATTCAATAATAATAATTCAATAACAATAATATATATAACAATATTATTCAACTTGATAACTACAAACAGATTTCAAAACAGAAAATTTCATTTCATTTCAGCATCACACGGAGACTATGGCAGCAACCTCTATAGAATCCTCATTGCCACACATTACAGTTATTCCAAAAGCTTCTAAAATCCCTCTTGTCCACCCAACCTTCTTTGCTATCATATTTCCTCTTCATAACTTACTCTACATTGTCAAAAATCTAACTCTAGTGAAAGAAGTTAAGCATTTCTAAAGGAGACAAAATACATGGGGTAAATTATTAGTTTCTCCTTGTCAAAGGTCCAGACCCAGTGAGATGCTCCTTTTGAATAAGAGATAAGTTATTATGGGGAGAATATAGACAAGGAAAAAGATGACGCAAACCTAGGACTCACGCTCCTCTTCTCTCCCTCATTTTTATGAGACTTAGCAACAAAGACTTGACCTTGATAACCCCCAAAGGGCCTTGCCAGAAGAAGACAGAAAAGATCTCAGAAGTATTTTGGCCCCAAAACATTTTTGAATCAAGTTAGAGAAAGTTATGAAACTCACAGTTGTCATACTTGACTTGGGTCCAGAAACACAATTCAAATGAAGCATGTAGTCTAAATGGTTGATGGCTTTCAGCTGGATGTACTTTCCAGTCACCTAAAATGAAAAATCTTTCTAATCTCACACTAATAAAAACCTTTGACCTGGGCAAAAATTACAAAAAGAAAAAAAAAATCTACCATTGTGGTAAAGTGAGGAGAAGCGGGAGTCACAGAAACGGTAGGACAACTTCACATAGTTTGTACTTTTAAACACCAATATTTGTAGATTAAAAATTGTCTGGAAGGCCAAAACTTGGAAAGAATCTACTTCAGCAAAGCTGATGCATCCTACACACGAATGAATCATCCCTGATCCAACACGTCCCTCAGGAGAGTTCTACCTTTAGCTGTACAAACTTCCCAAGAAGACCTCAAGTCACACTCGCTGGACTCCCAAAGGGCAGGCCTGTGCAGCACGGAGTTGCACCAGGAGATGGAAATGCTTCGGGCACATCGCTGGAAACGCTCAGGATGCTCATTCATATTCCCCTTGTGCAACAGACCATTTCATCTTCATCCCTCAAGGCCCAAGTACCTACTGGTCCCTGCTCCAGGCTCATACTAAACTCTGTACTCACAGAGTATTTAGCTCTTGTTGCTAGTCGACTACTTACTACCTTACTTTAGAACCAAAATATGTACTGAATGTTTGTCCCCCTCGTTTCATTGATGATTTGACGCTAAACCATTCTTTATTCACCTTTGGGCCATCAAAGTTGATGCCTGGTACACAGTATGTTTGTGAAATGTGTAAATCAATGGATAAAATTAATCAGATTGGTCTCAAGTAAATTGAACAGATCATTAAAATTGGCCCAGAAGCAAAATTAGATTTGATTAATGGAAAATATGAAGGGCTCAGCCTCATTTTTTGAGATAGACTCTCTGACTAACTATATGCTAATCAGTAATTCACTGGAGTGTTTTAAAAAGATCTGAAAAATATATTCTTTGTCTTAGACTTTAAAAAATCTGGTAAGAATAACAGAGATGCTGACAAGTTCATTATAAAATATATTTTTAAAAGAAACAAAAATTCAAATGAGACACATGCATTTACATACTGACTGCTCTTTGAGAATAAAAATGAAAACCATTAATTGTCTGAATCTGTGCCTCCTATATACATATATATTCATTCCATTTAAATAAGGGGGGGGGAATAAAGCTTCTCAAAAGTATTGGAACCTTGAGTCTCGAAGAAGAGTGGTATTTTCTTTATAACAAACTCTACTTTCTTAATCAGAGTACTCACTCATCTCAAAAAACCAAGCCCTTGTGGTCAACAGATACCTCAGCAACAATGCTCAAGAGAGTTTCATTGTCAACCAAAAGGAAATTAGAATCTTGTACTCAATCAAGAATGAATATATAGAATAAAATTAATCCAATCTTGACTTTTTCATTTTCATTCATTAGAAATCATGCAAAAAGATAAGAATTTTTTAAGTTTCATTTATTTATCTATTTGAAAGGCAGAAAGAGAGAGCACTTTATCTTCCATCTACTGGTTTACTCCTTAAATGCCCACAACAAATGAGGCCAGGAGCCCAGAACTCCAACCGCATCTCCCATGAGGATGTCAGGGACCCAAATAGTAGAGCCATCACCTGTTGCCTCCCAGTGTGCTCATTAGCAGAAGCTAAATGAAAAGTGGAGTGGGGACATGAATCCAGGCACTCTGATATCGGATGCAGGCTGCTTCACCACTGCACCAAATGCCCACCCCCATTTTCATTTTGTATTTAAGTAACGGAGAGAAGACACATATTCCACTGGCTGGTTCATTTCCCAAATGACCACATCAGCCAGGACTGGGCCAGGACAAAGCCAGAAACCTTGAACCCAATCTAGATCTTGCAAATGGGTGATAAGGACCCAAGGACTCAAGCTCCCCTCAGTCACTAGGTGAGCCGCCTTCACCACTGACTTCCATATATTGAGCTCCATCTCATCTCAATAATGGACAACAAACAGTATAGTTGTTATCAGCTATATTGTAACATGCCTATTATTAGCTATAATGTAACATGCCTTGGCAAAAGGCCAATCAGTATCATTATCATGCTACTTCAAGCTTGCACTGTGAAATTATTATTAAGTTCCTGTCCTTGGTATGCACAGAGCAGAAAACACAAACTTTTAAGTTGTTATCCAAGATTTTGCTATTTCCACATTCAATATTTGTTCTCCACTATACTTAAGTATTAAAATGTGAGGCAGTGATCAAACAGTTCCAGTGTGATATACTAGGTTCCAAATTATGAAGGGTTTTAGTATTTTCAATTGATGTAGGACTAACAGAAATGTCAACATATTTATCCCAGAATTATTTGTTATCAATATAAACCGCCTTTGAATGAGAAATGGAAGGAAATCAAAATCGCTAGTCCTACTATATTTTCATGCATAGGAATTTTATAAAAGGATGAAAACTTAAAGTGCTGAAAAATATGCCAGTGAACACACATTGACTCCCAAGCAGCAAAAAGCTTTGTTCTAATGTTTGTGGGAAACAGGCATGTTCATCTTCAGCTCTGCATGACTTGTAAGATTTGTTCTTCCTTTCATATTGGTGGTGCTATTTGTTTTTCTGTCTTGTTTTATATTTTTTACTTAAAACACATTAGACTGAAGGGTAGTAGCAGAGTCCAAATTGTTTGAACATCTTTCAGCAGCAAGAACAAAAGGTTATAGTTGTCTGAGGCCAAGTCTAATAACCCACCAGGGAGAGGCGGACAGCACTGAGACTATGAAGCAACCACCAAGTTGCTCGCTCCAGCAACTCCACCAGCTACATGTAACATTTTTCCTTACTATTCAGCATACTGAAGTTTTGGGTCATAGGATACTTTGCATTTTCTCATGATCCAATAGCTTGGTTTTTCTGTTTTGTTTTTAAAGCAGAGTTCACTAAAACACTTGGCAGAGTTTGAGAAAGTATCTCACCAAAATACTGCAAACTAAGCAAGCATGCAGTACACAACCTAACTATGCCAAAACTCAGACATATAGAGCAGCCCCCCTTTATCTGCAGGGCAAATGTTCCAAGACTCTCACTGGATGCCTGAAATCATAGTACTGAACTCTGCATCTGATCTGTCTTCTCTTACACACATATACCTATGATAAAGGTTAATTTATAAATAAGGCACAGTAAGAGAGTACCAACAATAATAATAAGGTAGCACAGGTATTACAATATACCATAATAAAATAACCAGCATCACTACTCTTGAGTTTTGGGGCCACTGTTAAGTAAAACAAAGGTTACCTGAACACATCTGATAACTGAAATGGCCACTAAGTTGACCAACAAGCAGGTAGAACCTACGGTGTGAATCCACTAGACAGATGACTGATGGAGGTCAGCACAAGACTCCATCAGGTTACTAAGAAGAGTACACAGTTTCAACTTAGATTATTTAAGAGCTTTCCAATGTAATACTTTCAGACTGCAGCTGATAGGAGGAAATTGGCAGATAACCCAAACTTCAGAAAGCAACTCCGCATGTAAGTGGGGACAACTGTCTACATTTTTTATATAAAGCTTTTATTTAAAGAATATAAATTTCCAAAGTACAGCTTATGTATTACAATGGCTTCCCCCCCCATAACTTCCCTCCCACCCGCAACCTTCCCCTTTCCCTCTCCCTCTCCCCTTCCATTCACATCAAGATTCCTTTTCAATTCTCTTTATATACAGAAGATCAGTTTAGTACATATTACGTAAAGATTTCAACAGTTTGCCCTCACATAGGGACACAAAGTGAAAAATACTGTTGGAGTACTAGTTACAGTATTAATTCACAATGTACAGTACATTAAGGACAGAGATCCTACATGATATTTTTTAAAAAAATTGATTATCTATGCAATTTCCAACTGTCTACATTTAAAAGAAATCAGTTCCTTAGTCTCTGCCTACTCTAGACTTGAACTTAAATTGAACTGTTCAATTTTAAACCATTATAAATATATTGAAAATTTAAACTTAAAAGATAGAGAACACAAAACTCCTTTTTAAAACAAATCTTTGGCAGTGAAGTCAAACAGTAACCAGGTCAAAGGTTAAAATATCTCAGCAAATTTCTGTCCCAAGTCTGTAATCTTTTATGAAAGAAACAAATGTCAGCTGTTGAAATTTTATAGCTTGGGGGTGAGTAGTTAGCTTTAAGATCCATGTGTTCCCTATCAGAGCACCTAGGTTTGGAGTCCCAGCTCTGGCTCCTGACAGTGCAGAGCCTGGGAGGCAGTGGTGATGGCTCAAATAATTGGGTTCCTGACTGGACTGCATTTCTGGCTTCTGGCTTTGACCCACCCCAGACCTGGTCATTGTGGACACTGTGGCAGTAAACCAGCAGATAAGCATTCACTCGCTCGCTTGCTCTACCTCTCAAATTTAAAAAAAAAATTTATTAAAAACTAAGCATTTAAATACTATTTTTTGAAAAAAGAAACTATATGGCTTGAGTCCTAAAGGAAAGGAAGTTAAGGTCGGCGCCGTGGCTCAACAGGCTAATCCTCCACCTGTGGTACCGGCACACCGGGTTCTAGTCCCGGTCGGGGCGCCGGATTCTGTCCCGGTTGCCCCTCTTCCAGGCCAGCTCTCTGCTGTGGCCCGGGAGTGCAGTGGAGGATGGCCCAAGTGCTTGGGCCCTGCACCTCATGGGAGACCAGGAGAAGCGCCTGGCTCCTGCCTTTGGATCGGCGCGGTACGCAGGCCGCGGCAGCCATTGGAGGGTGAACCAACAGCAAAGGAAGACCTTTCACTCTCTCTCTCTCACTGTCCACTTTGCCTGTCCAAAAAAAAAGGAGGAAAGGCAGTTAAAATTCTCTCAAAATTCATGGGGAAACTTCACTTTGAACACAGATCAGCAGCATAAAGAATATAGTTGATAACCACACATTAACTTAGAGCATTGCAGTGAGTTCTCTGAAGGATTTTTAAAGCTTATTTTGGTTAATTGGGTTTTTTTTTCCTTTAATTATAGAAAAAGAAAAGAAACAAGCACAAAATTGAAAAACATCAAGTCTGAGTTTCAACCATTCCCACTCTCCAACTCCTGAACTTGATCTGTGCGCCAGAGAAGGAAGAACAGAAAACACAACCAGGGTAGGTCATACAGAGCCTGCAGTGGCTTCCCTGTTCAGGTAGCTAATCCCTTCTAATCTCTTTATACGTTCATGTACCTGGAGCATTTCAACTGGTTTCAGTATTTGTTTCACTTAAAAAGACCATAGTGAGAATTTGCTGATAGAGCATCAGGGACTGGAAGTATAAGAGAGAAAGGAGGTGAGAGAGGAGTAGTAATCAGGCAATTCATTGAGAGAGAGAAAGGAGGTGAGAGAGGAGTAGTAATCAGGCAATTCATTGAGAGAGAGAAAGGAGGTGAGATAGGAGTAGTAATCAGGCAATTCATTGTTGTGAGAGAGACAGAGCCAGAAAGAGAGAAAGAAAGGAGAAAGAGGGAGAGAGAGAAGCCAAAAGAAAGAAACGAACCAAGGCAGCACAGACTCGCCTTGATGTCTGTTCTGCAGGTAATCAGAAACATCTCGTGAATGCCAAGTAAAGGACTTCACAGGACTGCTCTTTGAACACACCTCTCAGGTCAATGTCACAGAAAGCACCCGAGCGGCAGGGACTGCCCTACTTCATGCTCACACTAGCTCTGAACATAATTAAAACTAATCCTTCTACCTGCCTACGTTTCTTACAAGCAGTCTGTCTAGTGCAGTACATGAAACAAGTCTGAGTGTTCGTGCCAACAAAATTCAATCAGGACTTCACCATTTGGGGTGGGGGGTGGGGAATGCAAGTCCAAACAGCAGCAGCTCATTCACTTATTTAAAACACTCAGCTATTTTCAAAGGCTTATTAAACACTGAGCATAAAACTGTATCAAAATGACAAGACTGCATCAGATGCATGGCATCCAAATTTGCTTACCTCAAGCTTTGAGAGGCAGCCAAGACATGAGAACTCTCGACAAGGAAGCCGCTTATGCCATGACTTGCACTAAGAAACAGGCTGTGGAAACAAGTGTTTACAGACCCAATGGCAGTCCTCAAATCTACACAAGGAAAGGCAGACAGAAATCCCCTCTCAAAAATGAGCTGATACAATTATAAATCAACTCCCCAAAAAAGGGTTATCTGTACTAGGGTTAGGAGAGGCCACTGCTGCACTGTCTTCACATTCATAGCATTAACTGAGAGAAAACAGAGAAATACGTTGACGTAGGTGCTCCAGAAAATTCACTTTACCCTGGCAATAAGCACTTCAACTGTTAATTACAAACTCTTTACACATGTTCTGCCTCTCACCATACTCTATCACAGATAGGTGAAAGTTAAAACTCAACCAAACCACAATTACCCCGACTCTACAGTGATTCTTCTATTCTATGTAAACATTACATACTACAGCAACAAGATTTCTACCTTCCCAACCAGTCCCATTTACTTTCATTACTTTTTGTGCAGTTCATCTGGATGATCCTGGTATACATAATTCCCACAACTTCCACATCCACTTAAATGCCTGAAATTCTGTGGCTTCAGTGATTCTCATGAGACTATCTCGATATCTTTCCATGGTTCCACCCCTAACTCACATCCATGGTTTACCAAAGACCAAAGCACTCTGTTCCCCAGGGCCTTAGTCTTGATGCTGTAATCAGTCACAGGAGTTTCTCTCTACAGATGCACCTCTTTCAGCACTTCCTGTCTCCTTCGCTCTGCACCTGACCACTACCTCGCCCACGATATCACCATGCAAGGAGCAAGAGGTTACCATTTCAGAGTCAAAGATTCTTTGCTCAGCCAACCTATTGTCAGGTTTCTTAAGGTTTTCTCAAGTCCATCTGTGCACTTGGTGTAAAACTCAACTTAAGCATAGCCCTGCTAAGTCAGTTTAGCAAGAACCCCTGATAACCAGACCAAGTTCTTCATTCTCCACCATCTAACAGGTGATATCTGATCACCCTGGCTTGTCTTCCATAGAATTGTTAGGTTGTTATGGGATGGATTGGGCCTAAATTGATTTTCCAGGCTCTTGCCTTTTACTTAGAAGAGAATTCTAAATACAGGCCCAAACACAGCATGCAGTGTGATAAACTTTATTTACAAAGTGAGAAAAATATACAGACTCACTAGGGCTTTATTTCTGAAAAAAAAAGGCCAAAGAAAGGCAGTTATCATACCCTGCTCTGCTCATCCTGAGTCCATGAAGAGTTTCCCATTCTTCCTAGCTTTTTATGAGCTTTAGAAAAAACGGGAGTGTTTACGTGGTACCACCCCCCACGTCCTGGGCAACAGGAAGTGCTTCCTGGGGAGGGGTCTCCTGATTGACAGGTAGGTGAACATGGCAACACAGAGCAAAGGAAGTGTGGCTTTCAGCTCATGAACCTAATCTAACTCCTTGGCCAGCCACATATTGAGGTCAGGTTATCTAGAATCCCCCAAACCCCACATGCTCCCTCTTAGTAATTTCTCATCGGTGGTAAATTCCAACTTGCTTGTGCCAGCCCAATCTTTCTCTCCCACACCAAGACCACAGTATAAGTGGTCCTTGCATCCATCACAACAGTGCTGAGGGAAGTCTTTCTTTGCTTTACAAAGTATCATTGAATCATTTTTATTCAATAGGTTACCCAAAATGACAGTACATTATCTCCACGATCTCCACTGTTAGTAGCTATGAATTCTTAGGAAACCTCAAGCCAGAAACACGTGTGGATGAAAATCAGATGGCAAAAAACTCAGAGCAAGAAGGAATTCCCTCGGAACCCAAACATGGATACCCATAGAGTACATGGAACGCGTGAATTAGAAATTTAAGGTTTTAGAGGCCAGCATTGTAGTACAGTGGGTTAAGCAGCTGCCTGCATTACCATCCAATATGGGCGCCTGTTTGAGTCCCAGCTGTTCTACTTCCAATCCAGCTCCCTGCTAATGCTCCTGGGAAAGCAGCAGAAGATGGTTCAAGTGCTTGGGCCCCTGCACCCATGTGGGAGACTTGGAAGAAGCTCCTGGCTCCTGATTTCAGCCTGGTCCAGTCCAAGCTGTTGTGACCATCTAGGGAGTGAACCAGAGGATGGAAGGTCTCTCTTATCTTCATATCTCCTCCTCCCCTCTGTAATCTGCCTTGCAAATAAATAAAAATTTTAAAAAATATAAAAGAAATTTAAGGTTTTCAAAGTCGTATGCACCAATGGGGACACACATTCCATGTCAGAGCACCTAGCTTGGAGTTCTAGCTTTGCCAAAGTGTACCCTGGGAGGCAAGAAGTAATGGGTCAAGTACTTAGGTCCTTGCTTCCCATGTGAGCGACTTCCACTGAACTACTGGCTCCTGGCTTCAGCCTGGTCCAGTCTTGGCTGCTGTGGGCATTTGGGGAGTGAACCAGCAGAAGGAAGACCTCTCTCACTCTCTCCTCTCTTACTTCTTCCTTTCTCCTCCACTCAAACCCAACCTGTCAAAATAAATAAATAACATTTTTTTAAATTAATAAGTCATATGATTAAGCCCTTTCTTTAGCTTGAGTTTAATGACTTCTGTACTACTTAGGAGTTTTAACATTTGGGGCTAGTGCTGCGGCGCAGTGGGTAAAGCCGCCACCTGCAGTGCCAGCATCCCATATGGGTGCTGGTTCGAGTCCGGGCTGCTCCACTTCTGATCCAGCTCTCTGCTATGGCCTGAGAAAGCAGTATAAGGTGGTCCAAGTGCTTGGGCCCCTGTACCCATGTGAGAGACCTGCAAGAAGCTCCATGCTCCTGGCTTCAGATAGGTGTAGTTCTGGCCTTTGCAGCCAACTAGGGAGTGAACCAGCAGATGGAAGACCTCTCTCTCTCTCTCTCTTTCTCTCCTTCTCTCTGTGTAACTCTGACTTTCAAATAAATAAATTTTTAAAAAATTTTAACATTTAACTTCTTTACAGGCAGGTGTAACAAGTAAACATCGCCCATACAATCCAAATCAGGAAAACTGTCTACATACTTGTGTGCTTGAGTGGTGTGGCAGGTAGTACAAAGGATTTCACCAGAGATAGCCAAGTCTTAATCCCTAGAATTGACTTTGTTATGTTACTCAGGAATTACAGTTGCTAATCAGCTGACCTTAAAAAGATTATCCTCGATTCATCCAGGTGGGCCCGATACAGTCACAAGTGCCAGCACTGTCAAGTGATAGATGTGTGTGGATTTACGCTAAGTGTAGGCAGTATGTTACAGCAGCAACAGAGAACTAATACGCATGGAAGCGGGATGCTGAGAAGGGAACAATGATTGACCCAGCTCCCTCGGCTCATATGAAAGGCCATTTGACGTGTAATTCCACTTCAGTGTCCGGAGGGATGAGTGTTGTGCTGTTAGTCTTCTCCCTCCTTCGTGAAGGTTTCCTAAGGTCTAACATCCAATAACCTGAAATTCATTCTTGCTTGGATGAAATTAACAGAAAAGCCTTAATATAGTCCTGATTTTCAAAGCAGTAAACTGGAAGTCCTAGAGAAGGGGCAGTTTTCTATTAGAAGGCTAGGCAAGTAAGGGGATAAAATCCCACATCCCCTGCAGCTTCAGGAGTTTTCTTATCTCCTATGGACAGTCAGCTCTTGTGGGGACACTCTGCCCTAACATCTTTAAAAGTACCCAGCCTGTTTTCTCCTCACCACCCAGTCCCATCTTACTCACCTGCATTCACAGCAAGTCCCACTGCATGCCATTCCCACCTTCACTCATTCTGTTACATGTACACATACACGTGTCCACATGCTGACACATACACAGGTATAGACCTCACAGAGCACAAATTGGCATTCATATCAAGCAGCAGGGCATTATCTATAATCAACAAATGGAAAAAGTTACTCTATTTTAAAACCAAGCAGAGCAATATTTAACTTCTTCTGCTCATTTAACCATTGCCTCAACTCTATATCACATCACCAAGAATATAGTTATTTTTCCAAAATGCTTCTTAGCGACCCAAGTCCCCTCTTATAGCCATTACATTATCCATTAGAATAGACTCTGGATAATTGACTATTTAATACCACTCAATTTGTCCTCCTAAATCACCAGTTAAAAACAAGCTCTTGTTCTTATTTTTTGGTAAGACTGTGAAAGTAAAGCCAGCTATCCAATGATTAACACAAAGCTCTAGTTCTCCTCAGCTGCACTGACTTTAGGAGTCCTGAAGATAATTTTAATCATGACAGTATTTTTATGCATGCATTGATCAAGTATTTGCTCAGTGAAGTTTTCTGTGCTCCACAGTGAAATAAGGCAAACCAGAACAACGTAGGGCTTTTCCATTTTCTTCATAAAGTTGCCCTTTTAAGATTGAAAGGGGAGTTATTTATTCAAAATTGTAATCTTTCCATGGTGGAGGGGTGTTAAGTTATGAAATGAACTGACAGTCCACAAGTGTTGTTTCTCTACTGTCCTTATTAGCAAAACCAAGTCCCACCTTTGCTCACTCTCCAGAGTTTCTTGTTCGAGTTGATATTATAATTCTCTAAAATCCAAAAACCTGGAAGCTACTGCATAAGCAACTTTGAGGAACAGAGCGGTACAGGATACATGGTAAAGTCATACATAGTTCTCATGGTGAGAGAGAAATCACATGTTTGGAACACCTTCACCAAACCACAAAATTTCCCATTGTGATAATGACATTAGTAACAGCGAGAGTGAAAAGAAAACAAAACTAAAGACTGAACTTTTCCATTCACAGCCATGAACAGTTGATGAAAAACAAGTCACATGCGACCATTCTCCATGCCAGACTCCCTTCCCCTCGCCGTGACTCCCGCAGGAGACTTGCAGGAGCTGTGCACTGGCCACGTTTTCCGGAATCAGCCCTTTTGCTCTGCTTTCTCTCAACACTTTCTGCTGAGAACCCCGTCTTAACCTGTCATAAACGAGCTAAGGCTTTGGGCAGACATGTGTTGCTGTGAGTTGTGCATCTGTACCTGTGTCACCTCAGTATGAATTCCCATTATCTCCGTGGCAATTAACTAACCCCAGACTGTGGCCTTCTTAAAATCCTGACAAATTACCCAGTGCCCAGTCTTCTTTCTAGAGACTAAAGATAGTAATACTAGTAGGCTGGCACTGTGGCGCAGTGGGTTAAAGCCCTAGCCTGCAACACCGGCATCCCATATGGGCACGGGTTCCAGTCCCTGCTGTTCCACTTCCAATCCAGCTCCCTGCTAATATGCCTGGGAAAGCAGCGGAGGATGGTCCAAGTCCTTGTGACCTGCACCCATGTGAGAGACCTGGAAGAAGTTCCTGGCTTCAGACTGGCTCAGCTCCAGATTGGCTCAGCACTGGCACTTGCAACCATCTGGGGAATGAACCAGCAGATGGAAGACCTCTCTCTGCATCTACCTCTCTCTGTAACTCTGTCTTTAAAATAAATAGTTATAATAAAGTTTCCAATAAACCTCTGTATGTTTTCCCCTCTCTCTTGAAATTTTAGTACAGTCACATAATAAAGAGTTAAAAACTCAAAAGATACAAAACTTAAAATGTTCCCCTTGGCATTGTGGATCAAAGACCATAAGTAAAGCACAGATTTTCAACATTTTGCCTATTTTAGAGTAAATTAAACTCGTCATTTAGTAGTTAACATCCAGAATCTAGCTATAAGGGCGCTTTAAAAGGTTTCTGGGGGAGGGGGAAGCAGGAAGTTAAGACACCCACATCGCACATCAGAGAGCCTGGGTTCAATTTCCAGACTCTGGATCCAGTTTTCTGCTAATTACTGCAGACCCTGGGAGGCAGTGGTAATGGTTCAAGTGACTGGGTTCCTGCCAGCCACGCAGAAGACCTGGATTGAGTTCCTGGCTCGCAGCTTCAGCCCAGCCCAGTCCCAGCCACTGTGCATATGTGGGGAGTGAACCTGCAGCTAGGAGCGCTTCCTCTCTTGCTCTTGCTCACTTTCTCTCTCTCTCTCCCCTCGCCTCCTCAAATAAATAAAGCCCCTGCGAAAATATGTATTATGAAAATAACCATGCATAGCTTTCAAAAATTTTTGCACCAAAATAAACATATCTTTTAAATCAACCTTTCACAAAGTAGAAAGCATTTTGATGCAAAAAATAAAAAATTTGAACTGCACCCATAGTTTTTTCAGAATACAAAATCTCCATGGACTTCTGGAAGACCTCCTGGTGTCTTGTAACTTGTGCAGAAGGGCAGAGTCCTTTACTCATAATCATCGTTGCTATCCATTCCCTTAAGACTCTTCCAACTCCCTTGACTGCCAGCTCCTGACAATCAACACTGCTGTGGTGTGGGGAGCCCACACTCCTGGGGAAGGACTTTGCAGGATTATTGTTTTTAATCTCCAGGCCTCCCCTGGGGAGGTCTATACTTGAATCAGGCCCCTGTGTCTGCGAAGGAAACTGCAGCTCAGAGGCCACTTGCCCAAGATTACACAGCTAACACGACCTGGAATTAAACAGAAGCTTAGTCTGCCCTCCTCCCCACCCCCAAATTAACCATTGCACTGTCCTGCCTCTGAGATAAACCAGCTAACTGGCAAGTCTCTGGGAATTTGCTATGAAGAACTAGAGATGTAACAGCCATGTGCCTCTTCTCTTAGGACTCCTGGTCAAATGCATGAGTCAGACAAAGACGGCATCCAGAAACAGCTATCGCAGATGCCTGCTGATCACTAAGAACTTCTTTCTTCTTTTTTCTTGAATTCATAATTTTCTAGGGTATGGAGAAGGACAAAATGATTAACTGTTCAATATTTTAAAAATATCTAGTGTAGGGGCCAGTGTTGTGGCTCAGCGGGTTAACGCCCTGGCCTGAAGGGCTGGCATCCCATGTGGGTGCCAGTTCTAGTCCTAACTACTCCACTTCCAATCCAGCTCTCTGCTATGGCCTGGGAAAGCAGTAGAAGATGGTCCAAGTCCTTGGGCCCCTGCACCCACGTGGGAGACCTGGAAGAAGCGGCTCCTGGCTTCAGATTGGCACAGCTCCAGCTGTTACAGCCATCTGGGGAGTGAACCATTGGATGAAGACCTCTCTCTCTCTCTCTTTCTATGCCTCTCCTCTGTGTAACTCTGAATTTCAAATAAATAAATAAATATTTTTAAAAAAATCCAGTGTAACAGACAAAGCTATTTCCTTGCCTGTTATTCCTCCTCCGGTTTGGCCCTTCCTCCTCCACCTTCACCATTTGTATAATAAAGTGAATTTTTAAAAATAAATTATATTTGATAGACAAAGACAGAGACAGAAATCTCACATTTGCTGCTGGTTGACTCACCAAATGCCTGCAATGGCGAGGGGTAGATCAGGCCAAAACCAGGAGCTGGGAACTTAATCCTGTTCTCCCACACAGGTAGCAGAAACTCAAACGTCTAAGTCATCCTCTGCTGCCTCTCAGCGTGTGCCTTAGCAGGAAGGTGGGTCAGAAGTCATGTCAGGACTCAAACCCAGGGACTCAGATACGGGACGCGAGTGTCCCAAGTAGCAACTTTAGCCATTGTCAAATCAAGCACTTGACATGATTTATATATATGATTATATATAATATAAATTGATTGTATTGGTATTATTTTTAATTATAAATACATATTTATAATTAAAATTATATATTATATATCATGATTTACATATATTTTTTGGTGAATCTAAATGAATATAAAGTTAAGAGACATAGAGAAGAAAACCAAAAGAAAACAAACACTAGGAATAAACATTAAATTTTTACTTAAAATTATCTGGCGCAAAGACAAACCTGTTTAATTCTAGCAGTTATATAAGTTATGTACAGTTATGAGACATTTGGTTGCAAAAACCTAATTCCAAGCTGAGTGTGATTCATTAATAGTCACAAAGACACTAATAGGAGATGTCACAATTTTTGCTTTATAAATTAAGAACTATTTTGAAATAAAGCTTAAAAAAATCCAACTAATTCCAGCACCTCAAACTAGGGCTTCTCAAATTATGCAGCATCTAAAAGATGCCGGGAAGGCCAACTTTCTGGTTGGTACCCTTTACTCAATGAATCAGTGTTTTGTTTTGTTTGTTTGTTTATTTGAAAGTCAGTTACACAGAGAGAGATAGAAAGGCAGAGGGAGAAAGAGGTTTTCCATCCACTGGTTCACTCCCCAGTTGGCCGCAATGGCTGGAGCTGTGCCAGTCAGCTGATCCAAAGCCAGAAGCCAGGAGCTTCTTCCAGGTCTCACACAGACGCAGGGGCCTAAAGACTTGGGCCATCTTCTACAGCTTTCCCAGACCATAGCAGAGAGCTGGATCAGAATTGGAGCAGCCAGGATTCAAACCTACGCCCATATGGGACTAGGGCACTACAGGCAGCAGCTTTACCCACTGTGCCACAGCACCGGCCCTGTGAACCAGTGTTAAGAGGTAGGGATTTATGGTGAACAAGGAAGACATGGGCTCTGCCCTCATAGGACTTAGGAGTCTGGCAGAGAATTATCAAAGGGACACACATGCTAAAACTACTGGCAGTGAGAAGTGCTACAGAGGGAAAACATAGGGAGCCTTTAACAATAGTACTTGGGTCCCTGCACCCATGTGGGAGACCAGAATAGAGATCCTAGCTCCTGGCTTTGGCCTGGTCCAGGCTGGCTATTGTGGCCACTTGGGGAGTGAACCAGAGGAAGGAAAAATTGATCTTTCTGCTTTCCAAATAAATAAAATAAATCTTTAGAAAAGGTCAGGGCAGCTGCTAGGGTTTGGATATGATTTGCCCCCTATGACCCCTACACACTCATCAAAGGTTCCTTTTGCTGGAAACTTGGTCCCCAGTGTGGCAATGTTGAGAAGTAATGGAACTCTTTTTTCTTAAGATTTATTTTATTTATTTGAAAGGCAGAGATAGAGAGGGAGAGAAAGAGATCTTCCATCTGCTGGTTCACTCCCCAAATGGCCACAACAGCTGGGCCAGGCCGAAGTCAGGAACCAGGAACTTCATCCAAGTCTCACACACTGATACAGGGGCCATCTTCTGCTGCTTTCCCAGGCACTTTAGCAGGAAGCTGGATTGGAAATAGAACTGGCCCCCATATGGGATGCTGGCACTACAGGTGGCAGGTTTACTGGATACGCCACAACATCAGCCCCAGAGGTAGTGGAAGTTTAAGAAGTGGGCCCTAATAGGAGTAACTGCGTCATCATTCTTGGCTGTGATTACTGTCCATCTCATGGAAGTGGGTTAGGGTGGGAATGGATTACTGAAATAATGGGTTGTTATAAGGTGAGCCTGGCTTTCTCAGCTCATTCTCTCTGTTCCTCTCTCACCATATGATCTCTCTTTCTCCCATGTGTGTTCCCGCCATCTGATGCTATCTGCCACAAGACCCTTACCAGAAGCCAATGTTGGCACGACAGTCTTGGACCTCCAAGACTGTGAGCTAAATAAACTTCTTTTCCGTATTAAGTACTCAGCCTCAGATATTTTGTTAGAGTGAAGCAAAACAGACTAAATCAGCAGTTAAATATATAAAAACACCAAAACCAACAGTCTTTTTACAACCCATGAAGATAGGTTAGAAGAGCCTATATTTAACATCTAAGACACAAAATAAGAAGCAGAATGAACGGCCAAACCTTGTATGTGGAAAAAATAAGCAATTTTTAAAATATAATAAATTCCCAAAATTCTCAAAGGATAGATATTTGGAACGAGAACGGTTCTTCCAGTCAAACCAGTACTAAACTTTGCAGATGACAAAAGGGATATCTGTGCATGAGACACTACTATCTTATTTCTACTCCCTTTTCTAAAGAACACTTGCTCCTCTAGGAGAGAAACCTCATTCTTCCTACAAGGGTACCCTACACCACACGATGAGAAAACACAACACAAAAGAGAATCAAAATCCCCTGGGCAGGGCACGTGGTGTACCAGCTTAAATTGTTGATTGGAAAGCCTGTATCCCATATTGGAATCCTGGTTCCTCCACTCTGGTCTAGCCTCCTGCTAATGTGCATCTGGGAGGCAGCAGATGATGTACGTGGGCCCCTGATACCACACGGGAGACCGGGAAGGAGCTGCAGGCTCCCGATGGTGGCCTTGCCTGGCCCTGGCTATTGCAAGCATTTTGTGAGTCAACTACCGGATGGTGGTCGCCCAAATAAAACAGAAACAAGCAAGTGAATAAATAAATATTTAAGGCCGGCGCCGTGGCTCAACAGGCTAATCCTCCGCCTTGCGGCACCGGCACACCAGGTTCTAGTCCCGGTCGGGGCGCCGGATTCTGTCCCGGTTGCCCCTCTTCCAGGCCAGCCCTCTGCTGTGGCCCAGGAGTGCAGTGGAGGATGGCCCAAGTGCTTGAGCCCTGCACCCCATGGGAGACCAGGAGAAGCACCTAGCACCTGGCTCCTGCCATCGGATGAGCGCGGTGCGCAGGCCGCAGCGCGCTGTCCGCGGCAGCCATTGGAGGGTGAACCAACGGCAAAGGAAGACCTTTCTCTCTGTCTCTCTCTCTCACTGTCCACTCTGCCTGTCAAAAATAAATAAATAAATAAATAAATAAATATTTAAAAAACACTGGATAGTTTTATATGAGAATTTATATAAGAATTATATAAGAAATTCTTATATAAAGTCATGGCTCACTTGATTAATCCTCTGCCTGCTGCGCCAGCATCCCATATGGGCGCTGGGTTCTAGTCCCAGTGGCTCTTCTTCCAGTCCAGCTCTCTGCTGTGGCCCAGGAGTGCAGTGGAGGATGGCCCAAGTGCTTGGGCCCCTGCACTCGCATGGGAGACCAGGAGAAGCACCTGGCTCTGGGCTTCGGATTGGCGTAGTGCCGGTCGTAACGGCCGTTTGGGGAGTGAACCAATGGAAGGAAGACCTTTCTCTCTGTATATCTTTCTAACTATCTGTCCAAAAAAAAAAAAAAAAAAAAAAAACACTGGATGGGAAACACACAGTAGGTGGCACATTCCAAACTCTCCTGGATCCTTTTAGTACACAACTGGATGTGGCCGTGTGCATACACTGAGAGAGTAGGAGAATAATCATTTTTTCAAAGTCCAGCTGTTCTTAACATCCTTTCAAAAGGGACGCTCTACTCCTACCCCACATCCCGCCTCCGCCCTCCACTTCCCCTCACAATGCTACTGCTTCCTGAAAATATGAAAGGCAGAAACATCTCGACACAGACAGGGCACACCTCTGTTCAGCCTTACTCCTGTCCTAGCGTACTGCGCACAGCACTTCAGTTCACAGGCCCCACTGCCTGTTGAGAAGACAATCCATAATCAGGAAGATGAGAAAAGACTTCTGATTAAAGCAGCAAGTTGAATACAGTCATTTAGTTCCACTTTCTCCTGAAGTTTCATTGAAATGATTACAAAAGAGAATTTTCTAAAAACACATAAACATCATTGTACCTAGCAGACAGCTATAATAATTTGGAAGCTACAGAGCATAAGACTTGTGGGGTGAGTGAGATCCAGGAACGGTCAGCACAGCTGCCTGTCCCTTAGGACTCACAGGAAGTTCAGGCAAGGGTGGGACCTGAGACCCATTACAAATGGGCACGAAGAAGGGGCTAAAACCAGGAAGACTCTTCGTAGAGGAGTCGGAGCTCCAGGCCCTCTCCCCCACAAAGCTGGGCAACTGGTCCTGCACCCCTTGAGGAAAGACTAGACTGTCCCTGTCTGGAAAGGATGACACGAGGTTCCACCGGGCACTGATTATAGGAAAAGCGCTCACAGCCAAGGGGCATTCAATGATACCTGAGCATGGGGAATGGTGAGAGCCCCAGGCCCCTCCCCTCACTCGCCCCCACAGCACTGAGGGCCACGCTTATATTTTCCAGGTGGGAGCCTGAAAGACTCTTCAGGGGAGTGAAGTATCAGACCAATTTGAAACAGGGAGACTAAAGGCAGGGCCGGCACTGTGGCCCATCAAGTTAAGTCACAGCCTGTGACTCTAGCATCCCACAGAGCCACATTTCAAGTCCCGCTGCTCTGCCTCCAATCTACCTCCCTGTTGATCCACCAAGGAAGGCAGTGGAAGATGGCCTTAGTGCTTGGGCACCTGCCACCCACATGGGAGACCCAAATGGAATTCTAGGCTTTGGTCTGGCTCAGCCCCAGCCATTGTGGCCATTTGGGGAATGAACCAGTGAATGGAAGATCTCTTTCTCTATTTCTCACTCATTCTGATTTTCAAATACATAAATAAACCTTAAAAAAAAAAGAAAAGACTAACGGCACAATTCTTAGGGCCAAATACCTTTTTTTTTATAACGCTTTTATTTAAAGAATATGAATTTCCAAAATACAGCTTATAGATTACAATGGCTTCCCCCCCCATAACTTCCCCCCCACCCGCAACCCTCCCCTTTCCCACTCCCTCTCCCCTTGCTTCACATCAAGATTCATTTTCAATTCTCTTTATATACAGAAGATCAGTTTACTATATATTAAGTAAAGATTTCAACAGTTTAGGGCCAAATACCTTTGTGGTGAAACTCAGAGAAGACAAATGCCTTCTGTGCACACAGAACTCTGACATAGCTTTGTCAGATCCACTTTTAAATATGAAGAGACAGACAAGAATTGCATCTACAGAAAGCCACTAATGGGAAAGACAGACACCTAACACAAGAAAACAAAAAGCAACTGGAAGTAAGCGAAGGTAATGAAAGATATACATACATATATATACATACATATATATATATATATGTATGTATTTCCTAAAAAGACAAAAGCCTAAAATTAAACCACACAGCATCCATGCAAGAGGAACAGCAAGGGTATGCTACAAAACAAAAAGTAGCTCTTAGACTAGAAGGAAAAAGGGGGTGGGGTGAGCAGAAATGTGAAACTCCATAAAAGACTTCGAAGATAAATTTGAGAAAAATCTCCCAGAAAATGGGGCTAAAGGACAAAGAGATGAAAATATACAAGATAAAAGTTATAAAAATTAGAGAATCATTCCAAGAGAGCCAACAGACAAGAGGAAGAAATTCAAGAAAATGTCACAGAACTTAAGGATCCAAGTTTTGAAATCACCAAGCCCTAACACATTGGCTATGAAAGCAGTCACACACCAAAGCACACCATGAAATTTCAGAAGGCTGGCATTGCCAAATGAGATTAAAGACCAACAAAATCACCACCACCACCACAAAAAAAGCTCATCAGATACAAAGGCTCTGGGATCAAAACAACATCATTTCTCTGGGTGACAACGATTTCGAAGAAGCTTAGAACGAAATGGTGTAATGGCTTTGAAATTGTGAAGGAAATTATTTCCAGCCTAGAATTCTACACCAACTAAGCCATCAACTATGATCTGATAAGTAAGGTCTCAAAAAAATGGATTTCCCATGCACCCTGGTTTAAGCTAAGAAAGAGAAAGCCTGGGAATTCAGGCAGAGCATCAAAGGAGCCCCCAGCACAATACTCAGGGCACCCAGGGGTAACAGGCACATAGCTGGTCTGGGCAGCACCAGATCACCTGGAGCAGACCAGAGCTGTGGGAGAAACGTCACTGCGAAGATGAATTTGATAGAATTTTATAACGCACCTATCTGAAATTTTTAAGAAGATATTTATACAACTTAGGGGAAGAGACTGCAGAAACAATTGATGATGAGGACACAACAAACTAAGTAAATGACAAAACAAGATGATAATTGGCTCTTGGGAAAATAGACTAGGACAAGAAGGAAAAGTTATTATAATAAAGTGTATGACACCTATGAATGGCAAGTTTAAAGGCATAAAAATGTAAACACATTGGCCATCTTGGCTGGAAGTAGGTAAAGATGTACATTAGGGAACAGAAAAGACATCAATGTAAACTGAAAAATCTAGAAGTAGACAGACACACACATTAACTAGAATGGTGGAGGTATGCATCCTCCCCCTCAAAATACATAGCTGAAGATGTAGAAGCCAGAGAGAGAGAGGGAGAAGGAGAAGGAGAGAGAAAGGGGAAAGAGAGAGAGAGATGTTACAGAGGAAATTGGAAGCAGAGGAAATTAATCATCATTTTCTATAAAGAAAATAAAAAATATATGCTCTATAAAACTATTTGACCTTTTAAAAATATGTCCTTCATGTATAAACCCTATAAAAATATAAACTAAATCAAAAAGGTAAAAGACATGGTATAAAATTCAGTATTCATCTCTGTATTCTTTATGATATTATTATGAAAATATGTATATCTGTATTTTACAGCACAGGTAATGCCATTCTTTTTAAATAGCTATACTTGGGTCTTCCTTAGTTGAAAGCATATTTCATGAAAAAACAAACCTTTACCTTAGGTAATTTTTAGAATTTAGACAATGGCCAGGTACGTTGCAGATAAAGGCTATTTTAAAAATAGCTGTGGCCCGCAGCTCAATAGGCTAATCATCCGCCTGTGGCACCAGCAGCCCGGGTTTTAGTCCCAGTCAGGAAGCTGGATTCTGTCCCGGTTGCTCCTCTTCCAGTCCAGCTCTCTGATGTGGCCCAGGAAGGCAGTGGAGGATGGCCCAAGTGCTTGGGTACTGCACCTGCATGGGAGACCAGGAGAAGCACCTGGCTCCTGGCTTCAGATCAGCGCGGTGCGCCGGCCACAGCGGCCATTGGGGGTGAACCAACAGAAAAGGAAGACCTTTCTCTCTGTCTCTCGCTCTGTCCACTCTGTCAAAAAAAAAAAAAAAAGTTGCGGCCGGCGCCATGGCTTACTAGGCTAATCCTCCACCTGCGGCGTCGGCACCCCAGGTTCTAGTCCCGGTTGCTCCTCTTCCAGTCTAGCTCTCTGCTGTGGCCCGAGAGTGCAGAGGAGGATGGCCCAAGTGCTTGGATTCCTGCACCCCATGGGAGACCAGGAGGAAGCACCTGGCTCCTGGCTTCGGATTGGCACAGCACTGGCTGTAGCAGCCATTTGGGGAGTGAACCAACAGAAGGAAGACTTTTCTCTCTGTCTCTCTCTCACTGTCTAACTCTGCCTGCTAAAAGAAAATAAATAAATAAATAAAAAGAATAGTTTGCAAAGCCAACATGTTTCTAGGCTTTTAAACTGGCACTTTTTTAAAATCTATTACTTATTCAAAATGCACCTTTCTCTCTTGGAGAAGCAGAACAGCTATCTTTCTTACATCACAATTTTCTTTTCAAAATATAAGGATACATAGTGAGTTAGGAGGCTGTAGACTGTTAATTAGAACATACTTACAGAATAACTAGAGACATTTCTTTGAAAAAGTAAAAAAAAAGAGTAAGTGATAAAATTACAATCATGTGTTCTTTGTGTCTTAATATTTGGCTTGAATGCAATATCAAAATTGTATCCTTTTTGTCTCCAGGTAGGTTGACAAAAAAAAAAAAATAAAAGTCTAACCACAATGAGCAAAAGTCATAAAAATGCCTTTTCTTTATTAAGTAGTTCTTACCAAAAACCGAGTGTTTGATATGCAGACTTCAACATAAACAGTAAGAGCCTGCCACACAGGCACTGTGCTACAAAATTCCCCAGTAACATTAAAACGCTTTCAGGAACTAACAATCATTTCTTAAGGCAAGAAAAGTTTGAGGAAAATCAATGTTAGTTTTGTCCATTTTTCCTAGAATCGACTCTTTACAACTAATTTACTTTTAATATTTCCCAGCAAACCTGCACTGAAAGATAGTGGTTTTAAAGGAACCCAATGTGTTATTTCAACAAAATGATAAATGTATTGTGAAATATATTGTGTTTGATTTGCCATTACAGAGACCAAATTCATGCACAAATTCCATCTCCAGAAAATTCCTCTGACACTAAAGGGTGCTGGAGCATGCCAAGCCCTCTGAGATCCCTGCACTGGAAAACAAAGGGCCATTCCCACAAAGGCACTTGGGTTTTCCAAGACGTTTCGTGTGCTGTTGCTGTTGTTTGAAACAACTGATCCTCAAGTAGCTTCCAGCCACCGCGAAGAATTTTTACAATTACATACATCTTAGAGCTGAAGAGACCTTAACTACCATGTAGTCCAATCTCTTTTCCTTGCCGATACAGAACCGTGGCACAGAAAACTTCATTAAGTTGACAAATGACTCATGGTAAATTCAGAGACAGCTAGAACGCAACCTCGTGTTCTTTCTGTAACAATGCTTGACACAATCCGTAAAACCAGTACAATTCTTCTCTGGTACTTTGAGCAACCAAAACAAAAACACATAGGTTTGTTAGATAGTTTTTATTTACTTTGGCAGTCACACATAAAAGCAAACTTGCATTATCTTTATGGTTCAAGTGACAGACTGTCCAAAGATAGCTGTTCCTAAGCCAGAAGCGCATTTCCAGTGTTTCTCCCGGTCACAGAGTGGTGATATGTTTGGCATGTAGAAAGTATCACACAATGTCACAGAATGGGAGCTATTGCCAGCGTTCAACCTGGTCCCTCCAGATCACAGAAGGCCACACACATGTCTAGGAGTAGGACTGGGGTGGACAGTAGGCGTATGGAGCACAACACAAGGAGCGGAAAAGCTGTTACAACGGTTAAGCCTTTGAGATCCCGAAGACCTTACTCATTGGCTGAAGGTCCAGGCAGTTTCCCTTAGCTATGCTCCACAAAGAGACTCCTTGCTCAGTTAGTTATAAGGCTAGGATAGCAAAGAGCTGATGTTAGTTTTAGGTAGCTCTGGAATGAAACCCTTTTACATTCTCACCTTAATTTTTTTTTAAAGGAGAATCAGAAAGTTCAGGAAGGAAATAAACAACAAAGCCTGCACTGGAAAAAAATGCTCCATGGCAAGCGCACCTACTTAACCCGCAAGGGCGATTCCAGTAGGAAGAGAAGCCACGTCACAACTTTGCTTAGGGATCTTGGATATTGGTTGATTCTGTTAGGAATGTGTTTGACTATAAGTAACAGAAAGTTCACTTTCTGGAGCTTTAAACCAGGTGCTACTGCATTCAAAGAGCCCAAGAGGAAATATTTTAGGTTTGTGAGCCATACAGTCTCAACTCTGTCATATGGTGAAGATGGCCACAATGTGCATCTAGCAAGTGGGCATGGCTATATTCCAATAACACTTTACTTATGAAAATAGGCAACCAGACACAGATCATAATTTGCCAACACCTGCTTTAAACAAAAGTGTGGGGGGGGGATGGACTCTTCCCCCAAGGTAGTAAGAAGGCTCCTGCAGCTCCAGACGTCACACTCAGGTTCAGCAAAGGAAAAGGCAAAGAGGAAGGGGGAGAGAAAAGGGAGTCAGCCGCATTTGTCCCTTTTCATGACAAAGCAGGAGCTCCCCCCAAACCACCTCAGGCAGACTTCTCCATTGCCCATATCATTGTTGGTCAAAGCCCAGGAACACAGCCACACTGAGCTGTAAGTAAGGCTGAGAAAATGGAGACAAACAGAGGCGTGCATGGGGCTTAGACACATCGTGATTCATTGGCTAGTGCTAGGCACATTCCTGCCTCGAAACTGGAGTTCTTTTAGCAAGAAGGGATAAATGGCTATTGTAGACAATCAACAAGTGTCTGTCCCAGTGCACTTCATTTTTGAAATTATTTGCTCTGTTCATACAATCTGCTCAAAGAAAATACAATGTGCTTCCTTAGCTTTGAACAACTTTGTCAAATGGAGATTGAGAAAGATTAAGCACATTTGACAGAGTGAAAAAAAATAAAAAAAATAAGCATGAGTGCGCCTCCAGCTACACAAAAGCAATAATTTACTGTGGGGAGAAACTAAGTGGGAAACCCAAGTGGCATCCCAGCTTTGTGGGCTTATCCCACAAATTCCACCCTCTCCCTGCCTCTTTTTCTGCAACCAGAAAAGAGCTTGTTCAATTAGATGCTCTCTCAGGTCCTATGAAAGTATTAACATCTTATGATTGTTTTAAATGTGT
Source organism: Sylvilagus floridanus (assembly GCA_949820135.1). Lineage (NCBI taxonomy): Eukaryota > Metazoa > Chordata > Mammalia > Lagomorpha > Leporidae > Sylvilagus > Sylvilagus floridanus. The sequence goes on along the minus strand of OX463246.1, from coordinate 61,439,545 downwards.
TGTCTGATCAAGCAAACAGCATAAAGCATACTGCTAAAATTTCCGACTAGGGGCCAGCCTTGTGGCGCAATGGGTTAAGCTGCAGTGTGGGCCACCAGCATCACATAGCAAAGTACAGGTTCAAGTCCCAGTTGCTCCTCTTCCAATCCAGCTTCCTACTAATGTGCCAAGAAAGGCAGCAAATGATGGCCCTGGTACTTGGTCCCTGTCACCCATGTGAGAAACCCAGATGGAGCCCCTGGCTCGTGGCTTTGGCCTGGACCAAGTCTGGTTCACAGGCATTTGGGGAGGGAACCAATAGATACAAGATCGATCTTTCCTATTTCTCTTTCTCTGTCTCTCCCTTTCTCTATCATTCTGCCTTTCAAATAAATAAATAAATCTTTTAAAAAAACAAATTTCATGGTAAAAAAAAAAGTGGAGGAGTCTCACAGAGTCAACTCTCAAACTAAAGAAGAAAAGGGATTTTACTCAAATAACTTTTCACGGGTTACTAAAAGACTGGCATTCCATTCAACTCCTGCAATTTCCAACAAAACACACGTTTAAGAAGGGTAGTTAACTTTTTAAAAACACTATAAATGTGTCTTGTAAAAATTATACTGTTTCTTACCACAAACTTAAAATAGTTTTTAAGTCCGAAATGGTAACTGTGCTAGAAGTGACTAACTTAGGATGCTCCCCCAGGAACCCTCTCCATTTCCACACCCACAAATCAGAGTTGCAAAAGGCAAGGTGGGAGAGAAAGTAGATGCACTTTTGAGACGCTCCCTCAAATGATCACTCTTTTAACAACGGATGGGAAATTAATGCAAGCAAAGATCACTGAGACTCCTTAGGAAATATATTTTTAAAAAGGAATTGAAGTAAGTAATTCTCTTAACAGTCTGAGTAAAAAAGGGAGAAAAGAACAGAGGCAGAAAGAGAGAAGGAGCTGCTGTAGAACAATCTGGGTAGCAAACATTTCTCCTTATTTTCTTGGGAGTGTTTCTAACTGTATATCTGTATAACATAGATAATCAAATTCTTTTCTATAAACTGGCCATAGTTCATTTGAAAAAAAAAAACTGCAAACCAAGTGAAATTCTAACTCAAAGAAATTAACGCAGGGAATTATCTTCATTTAATGCATTTATGTCAATATGTAAAGACTTGAAAATGAGCAAAATCGAAAATCTATTAAGCTTTACCTGACTTGAGCAACAATTACAGTACCTTGGTTACAATGCAGAAAGTATACTTTCTCATTAAATTTGGACACACGCCCGAGAAAGAAGTCTTTTTTAAAAGAGCAAATTGACTGTCTATCCAATGATTACTGTTAAGGAGCAAGCAGAAGGAGAGGAGGGAAGGGCGGGGAGATGTGGGCACCACTGCAGGTCAGCACGGAGCCTTTGGTCCCTGCACACCTCGGAGAGAACACTGCACTCCCTGACCCACAGGGGCAAGAGGAACCCTGCACTAAGACTCCTGCCCTGTAACAGAATAGGCCTAAGCTCAGTCTGGACACACCCAGGGCTTGGCAGGGCCTCCCCAGATGAAAAGTCCTTCCTTTGAGAAACCTGTTCCCCTCCCCAGGCATAGCCTGTTTGCCCAAATATCGCCTGCCATGGCCGGCTCAGCGTTTGCATCCACTCCCAGGCGCTTCACCATTTGTCAGTTACACCAACATACAATAGAAAAACACGTTCTCAGACAAGCCTCAGCATGTCCAGGGTGGGATGCACCCTCATAGCATCAACTGCTTGGGACCCCCACCCCCCAGCAAAACACATCGCTGGCCCCGTGTCTGCAAACAGACAAGCACCAAGGATAACCTGCAGTGCCCCGAACACTTCGTGCGGGCATTTCCGCCCTCCAGGACCAGAGAGGGTCTGGGTCATATTTATTTATTTATTTATTTTAAACCCTCCCGTCTCTCACTGTCCTCGCGGGGACCCTGTGACTCTTGCCTCGCATAGTAGCTGTGACCCCACAGTGGAAGGAGGTAGGATCAAAGGCGGCCTGGCCAGACTTGGGAAAACATTTCTACTGAGAATGGACACACTGCCTGTCAAGAGGTGATTCCCCGTGCGTTGGGGCTGCAGATCGTGTTACCCCGGAGTAAGGACATGAAAGGGCAAAATCTGGCCAGAGTCACCCACATACATGTTTTTCTTTCCAACGGGGGCAAATGGGACACACCAGCCCCAACCCAACGTCCCTTCTTATCACTTAAGGGGGCCGGGGGCGGGGAGGGTGCCTTTTCCTAATCAATACAGCGCCTAAGCCGCGGCCACTGTTGCATTCCTTTGATATTTTTCTTTTTCATTCAGAAACAGCGCACATTCAAGCAAGACTTTTCCGTCTTCAACTTTTTTTTTCTTTTCCTTTTTTTAGACCCGAGCAATCACAAGCTATATTCTGTGGAAGACAAAATAACTTCGGAGGCGTAAATCTTAATGTCAATGACAGGAAGGCTTTGGTGAACCATTACCATAAATCTGACAAACGCTAATTTGATGGGTGGCTGTATGTGTCTGCTGCACGGCCAGTCTAGACAGTCTATTGAGAAATCCTAAAACACAACTGTTTGTTCCCTGTAACACCATCTGGATACGGCAATGCGCGCCGACCCAGCGCCTTTCACACATGGATCAAAGCACATGCTAATGCTATCATGAAGTCATACACATAAAAAATTCAATCTGAGAACTCGGAGCAATTTTCCTACGTCTTCAGTGAAGAAACCCCAGACTGAGTGCGACTCCAGCTAAGTGTGTGTGAGGCGGGGAGGAGGGGGGAAAAAAGGAACCGAATATTTAATGAGCTTGGGCTTTTCCACTGGAATGTTAGGCCACCCATTGTATTGGAAAAGGCTCATGTCACACTTCAGTCATGGTACCCGTCAGGGTGCCCCTTTACAAAAATTGATCTGAGCACTTTTGTAAATACCTGTTTCAGCTGGGGGCGGTGCGGGGTGGGGGGTGGGGGGTGCATGACAAGAAGGAACAGAAGGAATCCAAGGTGTAAATCTAACATTATATTATATTGGGTCTGAGCTGGCAGAAATTTTCAATACTGCACACAATATTAAAAACCTTTCTCGTTAAACTGCGGTGTGGCATTACATCAAAGAATCAAGGGCCTCCTATTGAACTCCTTAAAATATTACAAACATAAGAGCAAGTTTGGCTGCGCATAAAATAGAGACGAAGCCAATTTTTCCCGTTCGCCCTTGTCCTATAGCTGACTGGAGAGGAACACTGCTAGAAGAAATCTCTAGTGCAAGTCAAATAGAAGCAGTCTTAACGTCTCCCAAATATTTAACAAGGCATAAACGGATCCTGGTCTCGATGAATTGGCTTTAACAGAAGCTTTGCGGCATACACGCTACCCCTTCAAAACTTGAGGCCACTCTTTCCAAAGGGATCACTCAACAGCACCACTTCACTTGCAAACCACACAGGCAATGTTTAATCCTCGTCCCAGGGAGCTGAGAAGTGCTTCCTACACCATGCGTTGCACTCGCGGTATATGACTTTAAGGCACTTTCACCCCCGTGCTCTCTGGCTGGCAGAGTGCATTGTCTGATGAAAGAACGGAACTAAAACTACTTTATGAACTTGTTGTTATTACTACACAAGTCTCTGTTCTGTAGAAAACACCAAATAGGTTATGTCCCAAATTTTCACTTATTCAGCATAGGCTACAAATTCCCACCAGCAGTTAAAATTGTTTCCTCATGCTATGTATGCTCATGTACATACGTGTGTATTCACATACATAACTGAATAAAACTATGAAAATGCTTTAATCATGCCACTGTTGGGGGTGGGGGGCAGGCTTCAAAAGACAACAGCAGAAGCTGTCGGGAATTCCTTACTATAACTAGGTGCCCCAGCTATTAGGCTGTGACTTATGCTGCAGATTTCAAGTTTATATAGTAGCTAGGACGTCTGTAAATTGTGTCCCTACAAGCTAAGCATAAAACAGCTACAACAGAACCCTGCTACTCAGAGGCACCCAGATGTTTTGTCTCTTTCTACTCTACCTGCTAAAGCCTTTAAAAGTAAAAAGGAATCAAAGTATTAACGTTACATGTGAGTTTAAAAATAGTTTGAAGTAAAAAAAAACAAGCCAGATTGACTATATAACTGATCATTTCACTACTCTAAATAGGAATTTAGTGAAGAAATGGGACAGCGTAAGATAAATGGTAAAACCACAGTTTTCTTAAAATTCAATTTCTTTTTTTCAAGCTTTTATTTAATGAATGCAAATTTCATAGGTACAACTTTGGGAATATAGTGGTTCAATTCAATTTAAAATGAAGACCTCTCCCAAACTATTTCATACAACAAAATATATTTATCTTCCCTAAATGGAATATTAATAATGCAAATACTTTTGTTTCTCTAAAAAAAAGAAAGGCAAAACTACCAATTTCATCCTGCCACCCCCATCTGGAGTCTTGCTTAAAAACATCTTAATAGCTTGAGAACTATACCAAGTGCCACTCAATTGTGCAAGTTTGCACTGTAAATGATGGTCATAGCTTGTTATTTAATATTCAACCTAAAGTAAACTATAACATTGTCTGGATCACAAAGAGAAACAGATCAACCTGATTTTCTGTACTGTGTGTTTCCTAAGAGGACAGCAAAATGGCTCAATCTAAGAAGGCACCCACCCTTCCGTACCAATAGTGTCATTCCCTGAACTTCCAAGTAAATAAAAACCATAAAGGTATTAGCTATCGTGGACTACAGTGTAATGAGCTATCTTAGTAGAACTAAAAAGTACTCTGTTGGCATTATGTACCATAAGGATCAGCTGTTACCCTAGTGAGACGTGAGGGGGCAAAAATAATTATAGAGGTAATGAATTACCATACTTGCTAATTATTTTATATGTTTATACAGATTATTTTTACAAATACAATTAAAAAGCTCTGTCGTGCCCCGTGTTAGATTTGAGTAAATTACAACTGATAATCATGTTGCCTGCCAATAATGGCTTTCTTTCAGGCTGTGGCTATAATTCTGTAAGTTTAAAAGGAAAAAAAATTCACCCAAACATTGCTTAATGTAGCTAATCAAGCATTTTCAAAATAAGACAGGGAATGAAATGTTAGACACTATTTTCAGGGATTAAAAATGTTGTAGTGGAACAGTACTGCCATCTACTGGCAACTACTTCACAGTGCCCGGCTTGCCTGTCCAAGAGAAGGCTCCCATTTGTGTCTGAGCAAAGGGAGCTCTCAGCAAGGAACTACACAGGGAAAGAGAAACAAATCAGGAAGTTCAGATCGCCCGATAGTTTACCTCTGACTTTTAAAGAGATAGCATCTTTTATTTTTCTACTCAATTCCTAGGGAGCACTTTTTGGTTTTGTCTTTGAATTTTTGAAAAGTTAACACATAATACTCCATAGACTGGGTATTTCCAGTAATTGATACCCAGCCAGGAAGATGGCTGTGGTTGTATCTACAGCATGCTCATGCCCTACAATTCCCTGAAATGCCACAAAGTAGCGAACCCCTTACCCCTGTTGACACAATTAGAAAGAATCGATCATCCTACAGAAGCACATCACAACCCTGTATAACCAAACATGTACGCAATCTTTTACATGCCAATCCAAGTCATCCATATCCCTCCCCAGGACTCAACTTATCTGAGGTCACTGAGGGTCCAATTCTGGATTCCCACTGTGGCATAAAACCCTGCCGGGAGGGAGCTGGGTGGGGAAGTGACAGTGCACACTACAACCTTCTAGATCTGACAGAACTAAATCAAAATGCACGTGGATCACAGAACACAATGCAGCTCCGGCAGGAAGCGCCTTTGTACATCTTGTATAGCGCTTACCAAGGGGATGCTTTATGCAGGTCCTACTGATTTCCTAGCCATTCACAATTGGATGTCAAGTGGGGAAATCTACAATATGAATATTCTGTAAGGCAACTTGGAGCCTGTGATGGAGCACCTCAGGATGGCAGCTACTCTTCATCAGTATATGCGAATGCGGCATCCTAAGTGACCTAAAACACACGTACTGTAATTATGGGCTGTTCCTCTCCACATTTTACAGGAAAGCTGCCATTGCTGGTTTTGCAAAAGATGTTAATCTGAAAACAGAGATTACAGACAGAAAACATGTAAATGACAGATTTTTAAAAGGATTGAGTCTCCTTTTAGGCCACATAATTGAAGACCTCTAAAGAACCACAAAATAAACTGAAAACCCCAGACATAAAGAGATCCACTTATTAATTAAAAGCAGCTCTCTTTCGCTATTAAAATAAGGTTGGCCATGCATACTTTATTGCTGTCACAGTCTCACACGAGGCAGTATTCAAAACACATAAAAGTAAAGCTGAATAGTTCTCTATGTAGGGAATGGAGTTAAGTCATGTCTGCTTGCACAAAACTGTTTCTGCAAAAGCAGCCACATACAGAGGCTCAGAGTGGAAGAGGAAAAAAAAAAAGAATGAAATGAAGCAAATTTCAAAATCAATGCTCCTCTTTGGTAGGGACTGTGAGGTTATACGTACTGTGGACAGAGGGAAGTGAACCAGGACAGGCCTAAAACTCTCCCTGTTATAAAAAACTGGAACCAGAAAACAAAACAATTGCCACAAAAGAAAGAGGCAAGGTACCAATTAAATTACATATTAATTAAATACATTTATTTGGGGCAGTTTTTGGGTTTTGTTTTTAAAACTATAGCATCTACACCATACTGGTTACCTGTGAAAAAGCCACAAAAAAGAAAAGAGCTGGGGGGAAGAGGAGAAGCAGAGGATCCAGGTACAACCAGCATTTCCTAAGGCAGTCTTCATGAATCTCCAAAAATCACATTAGAAATATTGTAGCCAACAAGTTCACTGCTCATACTAACTATGCTTTAAAAACTAGGAGTGTCCAGATTGCAAAATCAAAAACTGAACTCAAAAGGATAAAAATCATCCTTTTATGGTTAATACTCATTTCAGCAGGAAGTCGATAATGTTAGTACTTACAGGAATAAACACCTTTCTCTGCAATGACTGACTGAATGTCAGAGTGTACCAAAATTATTTATGGTCTTTGAAAGACTGAAACAAGGAAATTCTTAAAAGAGATTATAGAAACAAATAAAAAACACTATCACCCTATTTTATGAGGTATTAATAACCATGTAACTGCATGGTAACTGTCATAGAATTATAATACCTAGTCATTCATGTCTAGTAGATTCCACAGTACTCAAGAAAGTTACCTGTTACTATACACAGACATTTGCAGTTGGTAGATGTGGAAAACAGTTTATCATAAAGATCAAAGTGACTTAGAAATTGACTCCACAGATGAACATGATTTCTTGATTACTGCACATCCTCCAAATATGTTTGGTTTTGCTGTGGATCAAAGAAGGAAAACAGAGAGAAGCTTCTAAAGGAGACAGATAGCTTTCCAGAAGTAACGTTTCTGCTACCGAACTTGATTTCGCTGGTTTCTCCGTGGAGCATGTCCTCAAAGAAGTTTCTGTTTGACACATTTCATTACCTTGGAAAATTCTGGCATGGAATTCAGGTGTTATTGGTCTTCAGTGCGAACTATTCTTCCTGCTTGATTTTTTTTTTTTTTTGGTCAGATAATAATCAGCACCTTTAACCCATCTCACATTTCAGGGTTCCCTAGGTACGAAGAGAGCTTAAAGAACAGAGGTTCAGCCACTGCGTGCCAGTTCCACTTTCCTACAAGCTTGTTTACTAGTAAAATGAAAGAGTAAATCCCCTCTTTCCGAAACTAGCGATGGCCCCGGCGAGAGATAAGAGACAGCACACATCACATAATTTATTATTGTTTGTTTAGTTTTGAAAACTAACTAATGGGGACCAATAAACCATGCGGTGTGCCCGAAACACCCCCTTTGCGCTCGGGTCGTGAGAGCCCCAGTGCCAAATGAAGTCCTCGCCCTAAGGTCGCTAAGTTCTGACAGTGAAATCCATAGACATGTTTCTTTTTATGGTTTTCATTCTAAATAAAATTGCAGAATTTAGGGAAGTTAAAAGCTCTCCGCCTACAAAAAACAACAACGAAATCCTGACATTTTATTTCTACCTCAAGTCTAATTTCATTCCCCAAATTGCTGCCCAATAAAAAGGAAAGAGTCTCTACTTTTTATTTTCCATCTCTATCACAGTTTGGACACTTAATGACAATTCTGTACTCATTTTTAACTTTCTTAATTGGTAATGTTAAGACCCAAAATATGCACCTTAAGAGTTGTGGTACATTTCACACAGGTCCGAAGACAAACATTATGGCAATGAAATGATTTTCTGATGACTTTGCTTTAATGAGGGTTTTACACAGGGGCTTTCCTGGGAAGATGTCCAGGCAAATTGTCCACAGCCCAGAATGAAGGGAAAATTCACCTTGATGCAACATAGCTGAAGAGGGATTTGCTGATTCGTCATTTTAAATGAAACACAAACTTCAATTGCAGCCGTTAAGAGAGCATTCTTTTGTCCTATTTCTTAAAGGACTTTTCTTCCCCGTTTTCTGTCTTTCAAATCTTATAATGGAGAAACCACTCAAGAAGCAAGCATGTGTATGTACATAAACACACACACACACACACACTTATCTTCAAACAAGGGTTAATATGAGTCCATCTGGTTCAAGAGAAAATATATCCAAAACAATCCCACACATCTCAAGCATGAATTTCTCACAAAGAACTACATGTAAACAAACCACATTTAATAAATAAAATCTCTGTCAAGCTTATAACGTGACCAAAAAGGAAAAAGTCATGGGGGCCCAGAAAAGTAATTTCTAGGTTTTATGGCCAGAAATACACACACACACACACACACACACACACACACACACACACAGCAGTTTTCTGTTAGGAAGCTTGGAACAACTCCGAACAATGAAAATGCAAGAAAAATCGAAGCAACTTGGGAAATACTCCTCCTGCGCCAAATAAGCATAAACAAAATAAATTCTAAACATAAATTTTTGATACTGAGGATTGGGGTGTCAGAATGAGCCAAGCTGAAGCAAAAGATCAGCTCTGAAAGGATAAACAGCAAGTTTGTCTTGAACCCCAGTGAACCTCAGGTTTCTACGAGGCACAATCTAGTCACTTGAGCTAGGCTTGCAGTAAAAATTTGAGCTGCAAGAGAAAGCATAATGAAGGAAGCTCCTTGGGATTTGATTCCCAAAAGGTGATACTGATTGTTTTCACTTAAAAGATTTAGGAATAGAGTGTGGCAGCAAAGATGGCACCGCCCCTCCCAAAGATCCCCCCTAAATCCTCCAAGCTGATATTCAGTTTAATAAAAACAAAACAGAACCAAAAAAGACAAAAACTATGTGAGCCACCTATTTGGACACTATGGTGCTTGTTCCCCCAAAAGTCATCACAGCGTTCTAGGAGCTTCTCATCTCAGTTAACACCGACCCTGCTGGTCAGCAATAAATCAAAGCTATGCTTGTCACACAAGCACGTAAAATCATCACCTTAAATGGTATTGAAGTATTTGCAGTGTTGGAAGGTGGGGAATGGGTGAGGGGGAGCAGGGATCCGTGTTCCTTCTTTGCCACCTTGCCCACTGCTTTTCCCTCTTATCTTTCCAAACTGGAGGCACAGTAGGAAACCTTCCACCTACCTACTCAGAAAGGAATAGAACTGGAGGGAGCTAGTGAGAAATGGGAAACCCCTTCCCCAAGCCTTCATTTCCAGCCTTGGCCTAGCTATGATTTATGAGAGGAGAGAGCCAGGCTGGGCCATAAAATTACCACATATCGTGTGACCAAAAGACAATGAATGCCATGGGATATGAAGTACCCTCTGTCGTCTTTTCACGACATTCATCTCATTACTTGAAAAAGAAAATTCCTTAATTGAAATTCACAGCATTTAAAAATTATGCATTCAAAATGGCTTGCTTTATGAAGACCACCTAGGAGGTGTTTATGTTACGATTTCTTATTAAGTTTATAAAGATTAAAGAGCAGAATTAAAATTCTTCAAGAAATTTCGATACTTTAATGGAAGCTTTCTTCTGGCATTTTAGAATCTACACACAGCTGGCCAAATATGGAGGAGCTAAATTTTAAAGCAGTCCCAGAGCCTCTTAAACAGGTCACTTTAAGATATAAAAAGGTTGGGGCTGGCACTATGGTGCAGCAGGTTAAAGCCCTGGCCTGCAGCGCTGGCATCCCACTTGGGTGCCAGTTCGAGTCCCAGGTGCTTTACTTCCAATCCAACTCCCAGCTAATGCATCTGGGAAAACAGAGGAGGATGGCCTAAGTCTTTGGGCTCCTGCACCCATGTGAGAGACCCAGAAGAAGCTTCTGGTTCCTGGCTCCGGATCAGCTCAGCTCTGACCATCATAGCCACTTAGGGAGTGAACTAGCTGATGGAAGACCTCTCTCTCTCTCTCTCTCTCTCTCTCTGTCCTTATCTCTCCCTGTAACTTTTCAAATAAATAAATCTTATTTTAAAATATAAATCTATATAAAGGTCTACAGGATGATAAGTAAGATGATGTCTAAGCATAGACTTCATTGGACAGAGATATATTGGAGCTTTTCACAGATAAACTTGCTAATAGCATTGTGTAGATAGGAAAAGAACAGGTTCCATTTTAAAGTTGCCAAATCCAAGTTTCCAAAAAAGAAAACAAAATAGCATTTACCTGTGAACTTATTTCAAGTCAATCAAATGGCATAAAAATACATGCAACACAGTCTTCATAAAAATTCACAATCAAATCAGTTTGTAGATCTAAACTGTGAACTTGACGCTGGGGAAAATGGACCAAGTGCTAATAATGAGGACAAATAACAGCAATGAGAGCCCAGGGAGTAGGGAGGGCTTCGCTGACTTGAGAACTCGAGATGTCTCCGGAGGAAGTTCTAAGAATGCAATAGCATTTGAGCAAGGACTTGAATGCAGGGTGTACTCTGAGCAAAGAGAACAGCATGAAAACAAGAATAAAAATTCAGGGCAGAGTCCAGAAAGAAACATGTCCAGAGCTTAAATTCTGTTAGGATAAAGTGTGCTTGTGGCTGTGCAGTGAAGGGATGCAGTGACACGAGGTCTGAGCAAGTGAGGTCTCAGCAGAGGGGAGTTAGGAGGAGGAGAAGGGGAGATGTCCAAGCTAGAGGAGATCCGGGCTGCCCCCCGGAAGCAGCAGTGCCTGGAATGCACTGGGGTGACCTTCCATAACAGAAAGGACTCACCATCTCATTGGATGGCAGTAGGAAGATACAGGTGGAAATCCGTTTGACAGGGGAGATGGTATCACAACTGAGATAAGGCACAGGCAATGGAGCTAAAGGAGGGAAGACCAAAAAGAAGTTTAATTTGGCAGAATACAATCTGGAAGGGTCAGCAGGAGAGACATGGATACAGCCATTGGGTGGAATGAGAGATTATTTACTTGATTGATTGGATGAATGATTGGTTGATTGACTTCTCATCTGCAACCATCCAAAAGAATTTGGAATGGCTCAAATATGTGAATACAGAAAATGATATGGAAGAATTTAAATAGATATAAATCAGCATCTGGGCTCAGGAGTTAGAGATTGGATTGTGAAACTCAAGAGGGACCTTGGGACTGAAATTGAAAACTTGGACATCATCAGTGTAAAAATGATAGTTGTCACCACCCCTTGAGAGTGGGAGTGGTAGGAAGGGGTGGGAGAGGGTTCTCATTTTTTTATTTTATGACAAACTTTTATTGTTTGAATTTTTATCAACACCCACCGCATATGACTTTTTGTGATCCTTTGTAAGGCAAAAATTTTTTAAGGAAACAAGTGGAGCAAAAAAAAAAAAAAAAAAAAAAAAAAAAAAAAGACTGAAGCCATGCATAGGAACAGACAATATCACAGATTTACTCCTCAAACATGTACCCTTACTCCAGCACTATGTTGCACATGTTGGTGATTCCAGCCTGAGTCCTGTGTAAATCCAATGGGAACAACAAAGGTATTAGAATCCATTAGGATTCAAACTCCTCCTCTTCTACTAATGGTGACATGAGTGAGTTCTTAAATTCTGTTAACTATTCTGTTAACTATTCTCCTCCAAAGATGAGACTTAAAGATACATCAAATGGTTTGTGTACAGAGTAGAAAAGTCAACATGGCTAAAATACCTAAAGAGCAACATTTATCACACAGTAGGCACCCAATTGAGATTAACTTATTTTTTATCACTTTGTCAAGTTGAGGAAACGGAACACTTAAGAGCCAGGCATTAAGAGACTAAAAGAGAGTGATCAGAGGCATCACAGATGGTACCAAGTCATGGAAACCAAGCGAGGAAAACAATCCTTTCGTTCATCCATTCAACATAAATAAGGTATGCAGGACTGGATGGCCACGTCACAGCAGTGGACATGCTGAGAAGGAGGTTCATTGGCAGTGGGGAATGAGGTTCTGGCTGTCCTGAGAGAGTGGCTGCAGTGGAACAGCAGGAAAAGAGCCACCTGGGCAAAGAGTTGAATCCTGGAAATGTGACACTAAGGAGACGAGAAGCTCTCATGAGGGTAAGGCTCTGGCAAAGTTAAGTGGTTCACGGGCTAGAGGGAGCAGAGTCCACAGATAGTGAAGATGGGAAGGAGGACCAGTTAACTGTGTAAGGCCCTGATGAGACCAACAGGCCCCACGGGAGAGCCCACCTTACACAAGATCAAGGACACATCCCTGAGTCAGGAAGAAAGGGTGAGAAAATAAAAAATACACACAAAGGTCGAGGTATACAGGAGAGCTGAAGAAGTTCAACTGGATAATATCGACTTTCTCACTGAGGAAAAAAAAAAGACAAGATTACTAGCAAAGTACAGAAAGCTGGAGGGAATGGGATCCCAGGGTGAAGAAGGATCTAAGACCCAAAGGACTTTCTCAGGAGCACTGAGGTTGCAGCAGAGGCAGGGGGCACTCATCAATACCAAGCATTTAGCCAGGGAACAGGACCTCCAGCGACTTCCAGTAGCCTGGCAGAAATGGGGGCAAATGTCACAGCATGCTCACAATTGCAGGCAAAGAGTGAGATTAAAATGGCAAGAGAAACTAAGGTTAGCAATCAGCAAATGGCTAACCTGGCGAGCTGTGAAGGTCAAGGTTTGAGGGACAGGCATCCAAAAGGAGGATGGGACTAACAGATGGAGGAAGAGGGACTTGTGGGCATTGGCAGCTCAGGGATTTAAGACAAAGAGCTAGCAGGTGTAGAGAAAGTGAGGGAATGAGGAGATGAAAGAGCTGTGGTTGCAGGAGAGCTCAGAGTTTGAATTTTTGGAAATGAGGCCATGCTAGGAGCTGAAGCTGGCTGATGAGGAGGGATGGAGGGACTCTCAGGTTCAAGAGGCCAGGCGTCCAGCCTGTCACAGAACTGGAGGCTAAAATTACCTGTGATGACATCAGAAGACCAACCAAGCTGAAGAGGGAGAGCTCCCAAAACAAATCCAAAGCCAAGTCAGCAGGAGAATGGAGAATAGTAAAGTTTTCTAAATAGATTACTTTTAAAGACAATTAAAAACAATGCTTCAGGGGTGGACAGCTGGTGCCACAGTTAAGACACTTCTTGGGGTGCCTGAATCTCATATAGCAGCACCTGTTTCAAATCCCAGCTACTCCGCTTCTGATCCAGCTTCCTGCCAATGTGCACCCTAGGTGGCAACAAGTGATGGCTCAAATAGTTGGTCCCTGTCACTCATGTGAGAGTCCCAGATGGAGTTCCAGGCTCCTTGCTTCAGCCTGGCTGAGCCCTGGCTGTTGTAGGCATTTGGGTAATGAACCAGCAGAAGAAAGATCTGTCTCTCTGCCTTTCAAATAAAAATAAATAAAACAAAAGTAACATTTCATTAGAATAATGCTTGGCTTTATCTCTTTTTAGATGGCCTTGTTTTATTCACAAACTAGCGTGAATAAAATATTTCTAATTCATACGTAACCTACATCAAGAAAAACTATTCCACCATCCCCATGCCTTTGATGAAAGCAAAACGTCAAATCTCTGAACTTTTTCTTCTTCATCTCGACCTATCACCAGCAACATGGCAAAGCTACTCAAGAGAATAAAGAAAAGAACACTGGGGCCAAGTTGTCTGAGCTCAACTTCTCTGCTCCCCCACTAAGGAAGACAGAGGGCTGATGACAGCAGGATCGCTCAACAGCTCGCTCCAGTCAAGTTGTGCTAGTATGTCCTCTGCCATCAAGCCAGGTAGCACGACTAAAAAAAACCCCATACTCAGCACATGGACACACTTCTTTCAAGTCTGTCACTTCCCTTGATCACCACAGCACTCTGGGAGGCTGATATTCCTATAAGCATCCTTAAAAATTAATGTGTACATACAGAGAGAGACCTCCCATCTTCTGGTTTACTCCCCAAATACCCAGAACAGCCAGGAGCCTGGAACTCATGCTGAGTCTCCCATGTGGAGTGGCAGGGACCCAAGCACTTGAGCCATCACCTGCCACCTTGTAGGGTGTGCATTAGCAGGAAGCTGGAATTGGGAAGAGAATCAGGAGTCAAATCCGGACACTCCAATACGGAATACAGGCATCCCATGCAGCATCTCAACTCTGCGCTTAAATGCTTGTCCCAAGAGCATCCTTCTACCAACAAAAGGGTAGAGGCTTCTGGAGCTCAAAGTTCTGCTGAAAATCATGGAGTCTGACAGTAGCCAAAGTCTTTCCAGTCTAGAATTCAGCTCTTTCTAGTAAGTCAGGCCACCTGAAGCCACTGCAAGGGCCCACGTGGACTAGGACAGCCCCGTGGAATGAAGAAGATGTCGTTATCTCTTCTCAGAAAGAACATAAAAGCTTTTGGGTTCATTTTCAAGGTCACCCAAGGCAGATGAAATGCCAGGCGACAATGAGCACCATCAACAAGTATTCCTCAGATGGCCCAGGCACTTGGGGCCTGCCACCCAACAGGGCACCCAGATGAAGCTCCTAGCTTGTAGCTTTGGCCTGGCCCAGCTGTGGCCATGACCCTCATCTGAGGAATGAACCAGTGGATGGGAAATCTGTCTCTCCCTCTCTCTAACTCTGCCTTTTAAATAATTTTTTTTTTAACAAAAAATAGTTAGGTGTGTAGAAGGAGGTAAAATTGTCTGCAGAATATCACCTTTTCTAGAATGGGACCAGCACCGACAGAAGCAGGAAATAAAGAGGACAGGCTGGGAAAAGCAAACCACACCATCCTCTCAAACCGAGAGAGAGAGGGAAGACAGAAGTGGGAAGACGCTTGGTGCTCAGATGGCTGCAGACCCGGAGGACCCCAGGAACCTTATGATTCCAAGAAATCAAAGATGACGAGAAAGCCAGTTTCTACAGGCATCTGGCCCCAGACATACCACGTCTCCTCTCCCTACTTCGTACATCTCTGATCCCTGTAAAGAGAGGGAAAGGAAGTAAAAATCAACCCAAGGCCAGCGCCGTGGCTCACTAGACTAATCCTCTGCCTGCAGTGCCAGCACATCGGGTTCTAGTCCTGGTTGGGGTGCCAGATTCTGTCCCGGTTGCTCCTCTTGCAGTCCAGCTCTCTGCTGTGGCCCAGGAGTGCAGTGGAGGATGGCCCAAGTGCTTGGGCCCTGCACCCGCATGGGAGACCAGGAGAAGCACCTGGCTCCTGGCTTCAGATCAGCGCAGTGCGCCGGCCACAGCGGCCATTGGGGGTGAACCAACGGAAAAGGAAGACCTTTCTCTCTGTCTCTTTCTCACTAACTCTACCTGTCAAAAAAAAAAAAAATCAACCCCAAAACAGTCAGCCCAGGGGCCGCTGACCTTGGCAAAGCCTTCTGTGACTGGCCACATGTTCTGACACAGCACTCTGAAGAGGTTTGCCAGGCCCCCTTCCACACACTAACAGAAGTGTGGAATCTGAATTTTAACTAAATCACCAAGTTCTTCAAGAGAGGGAGCAGAATGAGTTTCATATTCAGGGTTAGTTCAAACAGGCTCATTTCCTCAGGTAACAGAGCCATCTCCTCTTTCATGAGTAACAGAAAGGGAAAGGCCAGATGAAGGTGTTGTAATACGGACAAGCTCCTTGGGGCTGGCACTGTAGCGCAGCGGGTTAACACCCTGGCCTGATGCGCCAGCGTCCCTTATGGGTGCCAGTTCAAGACCCAGCTGCTCCACTTCTGATCCAGCTCTCTGTTGTGGCCTGGGAAAGCAGTGGAAGATGGCCCAAGTCCTTGAGCCCCTGCACCCACGATTGAGACCTGGAAGAAGCTCCTGGCTTCGGATCGGCGCAGTTCCTGCCGTTGCGGCCAATTGGGGAGTGAATCATCAGATGGAAGACCTCTCTCTCTCTATTAAATAAATAAATCAATCAAAAAAAAAAAAAAAAAAGGACAAGCACCTCAGCAGGTTACCCAACAGCAGCCGTCACTTCCCATGAGTGAACTACACAGTATAGCAGTGAAAAAGTAAGTATTTCACCAGGGAATGTGGGTCATCCATCAAATGTAGTCTTTTCTAGCAGGAGTTTTTGGTTCCACTTTAGTTTTCTTTTCTTTCTGAAGATTTATTTATTTGAAAGAGTTGCAGAGAGGGAGACACAGAGAACAAGGTCCTGCACCTGCTGGTTCACTTCCCAAGAGGCTACAAGAGCCAGGGCAGAGCCAAGCTGAAGTCAGGAGCCAGGAATCTTCTCCAGGTCCCTCCAGTCAGCGCCAGGGGTCCAAGCACTGCCTCTCCCAGGCCATCAGCAGGAGCCGCATCGGAAGCGGAGCAGCTGGGACCCACGTGGGATGTCAGCACTGCAGGTGACGGCTTTACCTGCTCTGCCACTACACCGGGCCCCCCCTTCACTTTCTAGAAAACAAATGCCGCTTTTCCATTCCTTCTTCTCTCCAGTCAGGATTCACGGTTCTTTTGTTTGGGACGCTTGGGTGTCATCTGCCAGCCACCATCCTGGTGTTCCTTTTGACTCTACATGCTCTCCCATCCAAGGTACCTGGGGAACCACTGGCCTTTATGCACTTAACTATTCCAAGTATTATTTCACATATTTAAAAACACATAGTTTTAGCAAAGTCAGTAGTTTGATTTCTGTTTCAGGTTCAGATTGCAACTTACTATCAGAAATTAATTAGGGCCCCTAGCTCATGCCCAGTAGAGGCTATGATACTAATTAGTCCTCTGAACAGCAAACTCCTTTCTTTGGTGATAATCCCAAACATGATGCCATTGACAAAAGGGAACGGAGAAAGATAATTTCCACTGAGAAAATTATTGCATCCAGAGGTATTTTATGAAGAGCCTGAACTCAAAATACAATACGTATTATTGAATATCCTATAGCTTAAATAAAATAGACTTAGAGCCAGCTGAAACCACACTCACTGTAACAGAGAAAGTTCAAAATAAAGAATGAGTGACTTAACAGGGGCTAGAGAACTGAGGAAGTACAAAGGTAACCATTCCAGCAGCAGGTGACAGAACAGCAGGGGAGCCCAGACAAGAGCTGGGGTCCCAACCTCTGAGGCAGGGGCCCTGCCCTGCTGGCTGGTGCTGCTGTCTCTTGGGGCAGCATCAGCTAGTGTGGCAGTGTGTCAAAAAAGCCCCGGGAGCAAGGGCGCAGGGCCACTGCTGAGGTGACTAACTAGAACAGAAGGAAAACAGGAGGGAGGAGCCTTCCTCCCTCTTCAGTCTCGCGTCTCCCTCTAGTGAGCTGCAGTGGCAGAACCAACAGGAACCGCCAGCAAAGGAGCGAGGCAGCCGCATTTGCAGGGGCCAGAGAAGAGAGCTTAGTAACTGACAGCCCGGCAGGACATGCATGCCTGGCACCCAGGGCCCCGTGTCCCTGAAACACAGGGGCTGGACATCACAACAATCACGTATGAGGAAGTCAATGACAGAGGACACAAATGGCATTCTCACCTCCCCCATTTCTTGATGTTTGTATCAGGCTTTGCAAGAAACATTGAGAATTATCCAAAGTAGTTCTCATCGTCTTCACAGTCAGTTGCTTGTCTGTTCATCCTTTTCCTCCAACCCAAGTAAATACCAGCGGGACCTTGACTTAGATGACAGAAAAACGTTCCCTTTCACGAAGCTCTGGAATCAGGAAGACGACGTTGGGGGATGACTGAGCCCATTTTCAGGATTCTAAGAACTCTTACGTTAAGAGATCTGTTTCCCTTGTTCCTCAACCTCCTGTAAATGAGTTGTGCATCTTAGAAAGGGGATGTCATGGACTGTTTCAAAAGCACAAAACAGGCTGGGCACGGTGGCACCACGTTGCTGCCTGGGATCCTGCATCCCTTGTCAGAGAGCCCGAGGGCACGTCTCAGCTCTGCTTCTGACCCAGCTTCCTTCTGATGTGCTGGGAGGCAGCACATGATGACTCCGGTGCCTGACTTCTTGTCATGTATGTGGGAGACCCAGACGGTGTTCCTGGCTCCTGACTTCTTCCTGGCCTGGCTGTTGCAGGCACTGGAGGAAAAAACAATGGATAGAATTTCTCTCCCTTTCTATCTCTTAGTCTTTCCCTCTCTCTGCTAGTTTGCCAATTCAAATAAATAAATCAACCTAAAAAGAAATAAATAAAAGCATGAAACATGCCATACCTAAAAATAATACATTTGGAGAAGCATGCCAAGTCTATGTGGAAGAGATTTATTCCTATTAATGAATTGGAGGGGTACCTGTTAGTAATAAGAGGATCACTCACCCCAGCACCTTTGTTATCAGTGCTCGCTCACTCGCGCGTGCGCGCTCTCTCTCTCTCTCTCTCTCTCACACACACACACACATACACACACACACTTCTTATTCCTCATTGCTCTATGAGTTGTCTCAATTCACTCAACATTCCCTGAGCTATGGGTAAAAGACTTCAACACAGCCTTAAGCCTAGATCCCAATATGGCCTTCTCAGAAAACAGACCTTATACAGCAGCAAAAGCCTGCTTTGTATGCTGAAGATGTCAAGTCATAAAAGTATCTCAATGATCATCTTTCCTCTCTGTCACCTCCTTTTTCCTTCTCTACCAGCTGCATTCAAACCCTGAGAGGATTAGATCCCAATTTGACTGACTGTGCCTGACCCCTGGTGGCTGGCAGGGTGAAAGACACATCCTAGAAAATCCTTTGGGTTCATGCATCAGAGTCAGAGAGAATCAAGAGAGAAATAAGAAAGAAAGCTCACAAATCAGAATTTGTCCTTTTGGAGATGAATATCTAGCATAGTATTTAATAAAATATAACTTAAAAATAAAATGTGATTAACAGTTTTAGAGAAAAGACACCAAAATCTCTGATGGAAATACACTGAGCTGGGTCCCTTTTCCTACATTATGGGCAATTATTAGGCTAGGTGTCTAGATGCACCAACTATTGTTCTAGTTTCTTTCACTATGGAAATGTGTCCCTTTTCCATCTTCAGGTAGCTGTGGGAGGTTAGATTTTCTTTACATAACTATAGCCCAAATAATAACATTGCAACAGATTTAATGCAGAAGCTGGTATGAAACTACTATGAAACTAGCTGTCCTCTGTTTAGCCAGAGACTAAAGATATCTACAAAAGTATAAATGAGTCCACTCTTCACCTTAAGAATTTTATTTATTTATTTATTTATTTATTTATTTTTATTTTATTTTTTTATTTTTGACAGGCAGAGTGGACAGTGAGAGAGACAGAGAGAAAGGTCTTCCTTTGCCGTTGGTTCACCCTCCAATGGCTGCCGCGGACAGCGCGCTGTGGCCGGCGCACCGCGCTCATCCGATGGCAGGAGCCAGGTGCTAGGTGCTTATCCTGGTCTCCCATGGGGTGCAGGGCCCAAGCACTTGGGCCATCCTCCACTGCACTCCTGGGCCACAGCAGAGAGCTGGCCTGGAAGAGGGGCAACCAGGACAGAATCCGGCGCCCCAACCGGGACTAGAACCCGGTGTGCCGGCGCCGCAAGGCGGAGGATTAGCCTGTTGAGCCACGGCGCCGGCCTACCTTAAGAATTTTTAAAAAATTTTTTAAAAATTTATTTGAAAGAGAGAGAGAGAGAGAGAGATCGATCTTCCATTTGTAGGTCCACTCCCCAAATGAGCCCAACAGCCAGGGTTGGGACATGCAGAAGACAGGAGTCCAGAACTCCATCCTAATCTCCCTCATGAGTGCACTCAAGCTATCTTCCACTGCTTTCCCAGGCACATTAGCACAGAGCTGGATCAGAAGCAGAGCAGCTGAGACTTGAATGATACTGGCATTGCAAGCTGCCACATAACCTCCTCCCCTTTTCAACTTTGGAAACATCTTCCATCTAAAATATATTATCCATATTAACACACAGCGGGCTTGTTATTGTTTGCTTTAAACAAATTTGAAAATAAATATTTTCAAGGCATATTTTAAGCAATAATACATCAAATATCAATAGTTATAACTCAAACAAAAGCTATTTGAGTGCCTTAATTTTTGTAGTATAAGGAGATTCCTGAGACCAAAACTTTTGGTGGTCTTTTAATGCCATCTCCCTTCTTACCCTGTCCATGAAGCTTCCATAGCCATGCTCACCCCACAGGGCTCCCTGTTTATGCTCCATAATTGCATTCAATGTCAAGTCCACTATTCAAATAATCATATGGCTGCTTACTAGTAATCAGTTTACTTTTATATGATTGCTTCCTGGTGGCCATGTTTAAAAATTTCAAGAAATTCTGTGGTTAATACAGCTAGATCCATGAAACTAAAAACAAAATGATAGACTTAAAATTTCTGTCTTATGCCCAGATGAAAAAGAGAAATACACCCTCTAGTGGATATGCAGGCTCACAGAACATAAAAGAAAGTTATTTGGATTCCAAGATGGTGGAATAGAGAGAGAGCTTACTGCTCTAGTCTAGGGGAAGATAACTGAAAAAGTGGAGAGAATGCAATCTCAGGAAAGAGAAAATGGCAGAGGAAATACCATACAAATTAGAGGGATACTGTGGATCTATGTGGAGGGTATGGACACATACAACTCAGAACCCCAGCAGCCGAGAGCCTCAGCACCAGCTTTGGAGAGTGAGGTGAGATCAGACGGTAGCAGCCCAAGCCAATGGTGATAAAACTGTGGGAAGAGCCTGGCATCAGTCCAGTTTAGAGATCTGTGGGGGACAGTGTATCTGCCAACTTGGGGTGGGGGGGAGGGCACATGTATCTCTTCCCGACCACCTGATACAGGTGCACTATAATAAAGAGGGCGGGCACCATTTTGGACATATGTAACAGCTGCACAATCTTGTGTCCATGTACCCAGAAACCAGCTGAGAGGAGATGCCAGAGTCTGGCTGGAAGAATTGACAGGGGGCTGGGTACTCGTGACTGTGGGATCCTCATGTGCTAAGAGGATGCAGGGTGGGGCTACATCTCTCAGCAGTCGCTGTCAGCAGCTTCATATGCTCAGGGCTCCCTGACTGCCTGGTGACAGTCATTGCTGCAGGATCTATGCTCATAATGAAGATAGCATGAATCCTTCATGTGGTTCTTGTGGCAACACAGATAAATACTGCACCCACTGGGGTAGTGCCTGGGCACTGGTCCCCAGAAGGAGAGTAGGTGAAAATGAGACTATGCCAACAGAGCTGATCAAACACTCCCCTCTGATTAAAAAGAGAGATTTACCATGCCCATCTTGAGTGGCACCTTAGACATCTCACCCTGGAGCACTGAACAGAGCTCCAAGGCTACACTCAGCATATGCCTCTGGGTATTCACTAAAAGAACAGACACTCCATAAAGCCACAGAGGAAAAGTTCAAAGTTAAAGCCATCAAAGGTGGGGGGGAATCCAACATGTATCTTCACAAATGCCTAAAAAATAAACACAGAAATTCAAGAAACAAGAATAAGGAAGACAACACGATGCACAACATTTCAATACTAGAATGTGAAGAAGAGATTGAAGAAATGCCAGAAACAGAATTCAAATAATTGATCATAGGGTTATCTAGAAGTAATCAGAAGCAAATCCACAAATTAAAGAAATCCATACATGACATGAATGAAAATTTTTCCCATGAAATTGAGATTTGGAAGAGAAACCAAAATGAAATATTGAGAATGAAGAATTCGGTAGGTAAAATAAAAATGTGGTGGAAAGCCTTAACAACCAACTTGGTGAGGCAGAAGAAAGAATATCTGAGTTAGAAGACAAATCTCTGAAAATTGTACACTCAGACCAAAAAAGAAGGAAGGAAAAGGCAAAGGAGAAGGCAAAGGTGAAAAGAGAGAAGGGAAAAGGGAGAAGAAGAAGGAGAAGGGAGGAAAGGAGGAAGGGAGGAGGGGGAGAAGGAAGAAGAAGAAAAGTAAATTAGAAAACTAAAAGACAGTGCTGGAGATTTATGGAATACTATCAAATGATCCAACACATGGGTCTTAAGTGTTTCTGAAGATGCGGAAAGACAGAATGGATTAGAAGGTCTTCTTAGTGAAATAAGTACAGAAATTTCCCCAATTTGGAGAAAGAAAGGGACAACCAAGTACAAGAGGTACATAGAATGTCTAATAAACATGACCAGAAAAGATTTTCATCATGATACCTTGTAGTCAAACTCTCCACAGTAAGACATTTAAAAAAAAAAAAAAAGACTAAAATGTACTCGAGAGAAATGACATATTACCTTCAGAGGATCTCCAAATAGACCCATAGCTGACTTCTTATCAGAAACCCCAAAGGCTAAAAGAGAATGGTGAGATCTATTCCAAGTCTTAAGAGAAAAAAAAACTGTCAACCCAGAATACTGTACCCTGCCAAGCTCTCATTTATGAATGAAGATGAAACAAAGACCTTCCATAACAAACAGAAATCAAAAGAATTTGTCACTACTCATCTAGCTTTACAAAAGATGCTTAAGGATGTGCTACACACACAAACATGGTCATCACTATGAAAGAAGGTGAAGGCAGAAAAACTCCCAGTAAAAGTACAAAGGAAATCCAAAGTAAACAATAGGAACATTTGTTGAAAAATGGCACACCCAAGTCATTACTTATCAATAGTCACCTTGAGTGTAAATGGCTTCAACTCTTACAGTTAAAAGATAGACTGGCTGAATGGATTAAAAAACAAGACCCATCTATTTTCTGCCTATAAGAAACACATCTCACCAATAAAGATACATGCAAACTGAAAGTAAAACAATGAAAAAAGCTATTCCATGCCAACAGAAACCAAAAACAACCAGACCAAGCTGGTGTAACCATTCTAATATCAGACAAAGTGGGCTTTAACACAAAAACTATTAACACAAAGAAGGGTAATATAATGAATAAGGGATCAATTCAACAAGAAGATGTGATTATAATAAACATATGCACCTAATTACAGGGCACCTGGCTATTTCAAAGAAATGTTAATGGATCTAAAGGGACATATAGCTTGCAATACAATAGTAATGAGAGACTTCAATACCCTACTTTCAGTAATTGACATATGAACCAGACAGAAAATCAGCAAGGAAACAGAGTTAACCAACACTATAAACCAAATGGACATAATGCATATATTGAGAACTTCTCATCCTACAGTTGAAGAATACACATTCTTCTCACCTGTGCATAGAACTTTCTCTAGGAAAGAACACATACTAGGCCATAAAGTAAGTCTCAGCAAATTCAAAAAAATTGAAATCATAGCGTGCATCTTCTCTGACCACAATGGAATGAAGCTGGACATCAACAACTCAAGAATCTCTTAGAACATATGCAAACACATGTTGACTGAACAACATGCTCCTGAAAAACTAGGGTCACAGAAGAAATCAAGAGGATTCAAAAAATCTCTGGAAACAAATGAAGATAGGCCGGCACCGTGGCTCAACAGGCTAATCCTCCGCCTTGCGGCACCGGCACACCGGGTCGGGGCGCCGGATTCTGTCCTGGTTGCCCCTCTTCCAGGCCAGCCCTCTGCTGTGGCCCGGGAGTGCAGTGGAGGATGGCCCAAGTGCTTGGGCCCTGCACCCCATGGGAGACCAGGAAAAAGCACTTAGCACCTGGCTCCTGCCATCGGATGAGCGTGGTGCGCCGACCGCAGCGCGCCGACCGCAGCAGCCATTGGAGAGTGAACCAATGGCAAAAGGAAGACCTTTCTGTCTCTCTCACTGTCCACTCTGCCTGTCAAAAAAAAAAAAAAAAAAAACCAAATGAAGATAACAACATAACATATCAAAAACTTTGGGGGGGGGGCAGCGCTGTGGCATAGCAGGTGGAGCCACTGCCTGCAGTGCCAGCATCCCATATAGGCACTGGTTCTAGTCCCAGTTGCTCCTCTTCCAGTCCAGCTCTCTGCTGTGGCCTGGGAGGACAGTGGAGGATGGCCCAGGTGCTTTGGCCCTTGCACCCACATGGAAGACCAGAAGGAAGCAGCAGACTGCTGGCTTCAGATCAGCACAGCTCCAGCCATTGCAGCCATTTGGGGAGTGAACCAACGGAAGGAAGACCTTTCTTTTTGTCTCTCACCTGTCAAATAAATAAATAATATATAAGGAAAATAAGAAAAAGAAAAGAAAAAATAAATAAAATTTACATACTATTGGCCCAATTAACCAAAAAAAAAAAAAAAAAAAAAGGAGGGAGAAGACCCAAATCAATAAAATTAGAGATGAAAAAGGAAAGGAAACAAGAGACACCACAGAAATAAAAAGAATCATCAGAAATTACTACAAAGAGCTGTATATGAACAAATCAGGAAACCCAGAAAAAAGTGGTTAGATTCCTAGACACGTACAACCTTCCTAAATTGAGCCATGAAGACACAGAAAACCTACACAGAACAATTAACAAGATGGAAACTGAATCAGCAATAAAGAACCTCCCAACAAATAAAAGCCCAGGACCAGATGACTTCACTGCTGAATTCTACCAGACATTTATAGAAAAACTACAATTCTTCTCAAGCTATTCAAAACAACTGAAAGGGAGGGAATCCTCCCAAACTCCTTTTATGAAGCCAGCATCACCTCAATTCCTAAACCTGAAAAAGATATAATAGAGAAAGAGAACTACAGACCAATTTTGTTGAGGAACATAGATGTAAACATCCTCAGCAAAACTCTACCCAATTAAATCCAACAACACATCAGAAAGATCACTCATACAGACCGAATGGGATTTATCCCTTGTTTGCAGGAATGGTTCAACATTTGCAAATCAATGTGATACATCACATTAACAAACTGAAGAACAAAAACCATGATTAATTATCTCAATAGATATAGAAAAAGCATCTGATAAAATACAACACCCTTTCAGAATGAAAATTTTAAGAAAATTGATCATAGAAGAAAAATTCCTCAACATAATCAAGGCAATTTATGACAAACCCAAAGCCAATATACTATCAAACGAGGAAAAGTTGAAAGCATTCCCACTAAGATCTGGAACCATACAAGGATGCCCATTCTCATCACTGCTACTCAATACAGTCCTTGAAATTTTAGCTAGAGCCATTAGGCAAGGGAAAAAAAATCCAAGGGATGCAACTGGGAAGGAGGAAGTCAAACTATCCTTATTTGCAGATGATATGGTTCTATATTTAGGGCATCTAAAATACTCTACTAAGAGACTATTGGAACTCGAAGAGTTTGGTAAAGTGGCAGGATATAATGTCAATACACAAAAATCAATAGCCTTTGTATACACAGACAATGCCATGGTTGAGAAGGAACTTCTAAGATCAATCCAATTCACAATAGCTACAAAAAAATTAAATACCTTGGAATAAATTTAACCAAGGATATAAAAATCTCTACAATGAAAATTACAAAATATTAAGGAAAAAAATAGAAGACACAAAAAGAAAAAAAATCTTCCAAGTTCATGGATTAGAAGAATATCATCAAAATGCCCATACTACCAACAGAAATTTACAGATTTCAATGCGAAACCAACCAAAATACCAAAGTCATTCTTCTCAGATATAGAAAATAAGATTCTGAAATTCATAAACGCAGGAGACCCTGAATAACTAAAACAATCTTATACAAGAAAAACAAAGCCAGAGGCATCACAATACCAGATTTCAAGACATATTACACGTCAGTTTTAATCAAAACCACCTGGTACTGGCACAAAAACAGATGGATAGACCAATGAAACAGAATAGAAACATCAGAAATCAATCTATGCATCTATAGCACGTTTGACAAAGGAGCTAAAATCAACCCCTGGAGCAAGGACAGTCTCTTCAACAAATGTTGCTGGGAAAATGGGGTCTCCACATGCATAGGTATAAAGCAAGACCCCTACCTTACATCTTACATAAAAATCTACTCAAAATGGATGAAAGACCTAAATCTATGACCCAATACCTTCAATGTATTAGAAAACATTGGAGAAGCCCTGCAAGACTTTGGCATCAGCAAAGAAAAGACCGCAGAGACACAGCCAATCAATGCCAAAATTGACAAATGGAATTATACCAAATTGAGAAGCTTCTGTACTGCAAAATACTCAGCAAAGTGAAGAGGCAACTGAAAGAATAGGAGAAATTACTTGCAAACTATGCAACTGATGAAGGACTAATATCCAGAATACATAATGAGCTCAAGAAACTCAACAACAGCAAAACAAATAACCCAGTTAAGAAATGGACAAAGGACTTAAACAGGCATTTTTCAACAGAGGAAATCCACATGGCCAACAGACACATAAAAAAATGTTCAGGATCAATACACATCAGGGAAATTAAAAAAAAAAATCACAATGAGGTTTCACTCACCACCGATAGAATGGCTTTAATACAGATTTCAACAAACAATAAATTCTGGAAAGAATGTAGGGAAAAACATACCCTAATCCACTGTTGGTGTGAATGCAAACTGATACACCAACTGTGGAAGACAGTATGGAGATACCTCAGAAATCAGACTACAGATGACCCAGTCATCACACTACTGAGAATTTACCAAAGGGAAATGAAATCAGCATATAAAATGGTTATCTGTACCCCTATGTTTATTGCAGCTCAATTCACAATAGCTAAGATATGGAATCTACCCAAATGTCCATCAAGTGAAGACTGGATAAAGAAGTTATGGGATATATACACCAGGGAATACTACACAGCAGTATAAAAGAAAGAAATTCTGTCATTTGCAACAAAATGGATGCAACTAGAAAATAGTGAATTAGTGAAATAACCCAGTCCCAAAAGGATAAATACCATGTGTTCTCACTACTAATAGGGCACCTAAAAGGTAATCTGTAAAAGTGAAATTGATGCTTTAAGATGTAATGACTTTTTTTTTTTGGCAGGCAGACTTAGACAGTGAGAGAGAGAGAAAAAGAGAAAGGTCTTCCTTCCTTGGTTCACCCCTCCCCCCGCCCAGATGGCCACTATGACCAGTGCACTGTACCGATCTGAAGCCAGGAGCCAGGTGCTTCCTCCTGGTCTCCCTTGTGGGTGCAGAGCCCAAGCACTTGGGCCATTCTCCACTGCTTTCCTGGGCCACAGCAGAGAGCTAGACAGGAAGAGGAGCAACCGGGACAGAATCTGACACCCCAACTGGGACTAGAACCTGGGATGCTGATGCTGCAGGCGGCAGATTAGCCAAGTGAGCCGCAGCGCTGGCCATAAGATGCAATGTCTTTGAACAGCTTTTGTCTCGATTGTTGAGAAACATTTTTTTTTCCATACTATTTATTGAACTCTTAGCTTAGTATAGAGTTAATCTTATATGTATAAAGTTAATTGAAAATAGAGCTTAGTGAAAAATATGAGGAGAGGGAAGAGGCAGAAGGGTGGGAGTGCAGGTGGGAGGGAGGGTAGGGAGGGAAAAATCACTATGTTCCTAAACTTGCATTTATGAAATGCATGAAGTTTGTATACCTTAAATAAAAGGTTTCTGGGTAAAAAAAATTTTTATTTGGATTGTCAAAGAGTTACAGACTCATCCCCAGAAAATTCAGATAATAAAATATATGAGCATGAGAAAGACTTTAGCTTTAATTTTTTTAAGATATTTATTTATTTATTTATTTATTTATTTAAAGCCCAGCATGATAGGGAGAGCCAGAAACAGAGTCAGCAAGAGAGACAATGAGGTCTTCCATCTGCTGCTTCACTTGCCAAATGTCCTCAAAACCCAGGTCTGGTCCAAAAAGAAGCCAGAAGCTCCATTCGAGTCTTCCATGTGTGCAGCACAGACTCAGCTACTTGAGCCAGCATCTACTGCCTCCTGGAGTGTGCATTAGCAGCAAACTGAATCAGCAGCACAGCAGAGTAGCCAGGACTTAAACAGGACACCCTGATAAGGGATATGAACATCTCAAGATGTTCATAACGTGCTGCAACCAATGCCCACCCCAAGTTTGCTTTTCAGATGGCACATTTTACAGAGAACTCAGAAAATGTGAAACCAAATCTGGTTTGAATTTAGTCATTATCTAGATGCAAAAGTGACCCATGGTCACTAAAAAAAATAACTTCCTAAATTCTTATGAATTGATCATATATCAGCTATCCAAAATAGTAAGTTTAAAATCTGTTATATTTAATGTATATATATATAGTAAGTTTAAAATAGTAAGTTACTGTATATACAGTATATTTACTGTATATATATACACATACATATATATATACACATATATATACATATATATATACACATACAAAATCATCTGATTATAACTTAAAATACTTAGAAACATTAACACTGATGGATTAAGTTAGGATTATTATTCATTCCATCTGCAGACACTAAAACTGTGCTTCATTCACACCTGGTCATTCCCAAGACCATCACAAGCCCGAAAGAAGGATCTTGGAAGGACGGGAACCAGTACTTTGGGGTATGTCTTTATCTACCTCTGTACACTAATGTCAGTAATTCTGTGTATCATTCTCTAGGATGACATAAGAAAAAAAGTGAACATATGCTCAAGCTTATGCTGATCCATTAAAAATAATGTAATGACATGGAAAGATGTCTGAAATATACAGTTAAAAAAAGCAAAATGAAACTACTGAATAATGGGTGGTACAATCTAATTGATGTTTTAAACAATGCACACATGTACACTCATGTTTATGAGTACATGTGTAGTCAAGAATTAACATGTTATTTCTGGGAAGGAAAATACATTAATGAAAAAAAGGAATTAGAGAGAATTTGCCTAAAAAAAGATGTATTTATT
Organism: Sylvilagus floridanus; assembly: GCA_949820135.1. Classification (NCBI taxonomy): domain Eukaryota; kingdom Metazoa; phylum Chordata; class Mammalia; order Lagomorpha; family Leporidae; genus Sylvilagus; species Sylvilagus floridanus. The sequence continues at coordinate 61,410,414 of OX463246.1, read as the reverse complement.
TGCAAGACAGTTATAGACAGAGACAGAGAGACATCTTCCATCCACTGGTTCATTCCCCATTTGGCTGCAATGGGCAGCAATGGGGCAGGACAAAGCCAGAAGCCAAGAGCTCCATCCGAATCTCCCACGTGGGTGCAGAGGCCCAAGAACTTGGGCCATTTTCCGCGGCTATCCCAGGCACATTAGCAGATAGCTGGATCAGAAGTAGAGTAACTGGGACTGAAACTGGCACCCAAATGGGATGCCGGCATCGCAGGCAGTGACTTTACCCACTATGCCACAACACCAACTCCTTGGCCATACTCTTTAGACATCATGAGCTTTTTAAAATTCAAAATAATAAGATACAGATTATTTTAATAATTAACAAGAATAATTCAAAGCATTTCATAAATGGAAGTTGTCACTTAGGATACTAGGATGGTTTGAGGAACAATAGGAAACGTGACCTTCGGTTTTTAAATCCTGAGTCTGGTATTTGGAAAAGAATTTGTGTGATGTCTGCTTCCTCCAGTGGAGACCCTGGCCAGCGTGGTGTACAAATTCCCCTCTGCCACCCTCAGAAACCCAGGCAGTGACAGTTACTGCTTCCCATTTGATATTGACCAGATGATTACTAGCTCCCTCTTTATTATTTTTTTTCTAGAAAGTCAGACAGAGACAGGGATACACAGTGAGATCTTCTCTCTCATGGTTCACTCCCAAATGCCTCTAACAGCCAGGGCTGCACCAGGCTAAAGCCAGAGGTCTGGAACTCAATCTGGGTGTCCCATGTTAGGTGGCAGGGATGTCACTTGCTGCTTCCCCGAGTTCACATTAGCAGGAAGCTGGAACTGGCAGCAAGGGAAACCAGCACACAAACTCAGGAGCTCCAGTATGGGATACAAGCATCTGTGCCAAATAACTGCCCCCGCGATCTTTTTTTAACTCTTGAAATGTACGATCTATGAAGTGTGGATATACGTCATACTCATGGTGGTATTTCCCAGTTTTGTGTTTAACAAAGCTAGCCTCAGCCACAAAAGCCTGGTGAGAACAGTACTTTAAAGAGAATAATCAGCTTCATTACTCTTAACTGGAGGTGGCAGAGTTGAACTGAACTATAAAAATCAATGACATTACCACCTTAAAACCACCAGGAGGCGCAGGCTCTCAATTTTAATTTGTACCAAAAGAAATATCCGCTTCAGCTGTCACTCTCATCTGAACTTCACACAGTAGTTATCTCCAAGTCAACACCAGAACCACATGGTGTACACAGGCACAGAATAAATTTCTGTTCTTAACCCTTCTATAATCTCTACCATTCCTTTATAACATGCCAATGCTTCTCTCTAATTATATATTGCCTACTGGATCTATCCATTAAGTCTTTAATCTGCTTCACTTTGCTAAAATCTTCTGCCAGTGCTCAAGGAAATACAACTCCCTATCAGTCAACTAAATTACCTCAGACACACATAGATGTTGTATTTCTTTGAGCATAGGTAGAGCAAGTTTAAAAAAAAAAATGGGATGAGAGCGGGCAATGCATGAACCATGATTCTGTTTTCATTTCTGTCCCAATTTATGTTCAAGGTAAATGGGGAAATGCTTACTGTTTATAAGGCTCCCCTACCTGCTTGCATGGTTCATTGTGACACTAATGCTGGTTCCTCCATGGGGCCGGCACTGAGATAAAGCGAAATGGCCTTCTGCTGTACCTTTTCCGGCTATCACCACGAGACCCATTCTTACTACTTTTGATGTTACCTCTCAACCTCCAAGTCTGAGATGAAAGAAAAGTCAATCCAGGAGTGGGCTTTTAAAAACATGGAAATAAATCACATGAAATTATACTAAGAATAAAAGTCTGACCAACTAAGATGGCAAAATAAGGGCATGCAAACAAATGCGCTCTATGTGAAAATGGCCAAAAGGACCAAAACTGCAGGAAAAAAAGCAGAGGGTTAAGGATGTGTGTAAGGGAACACATAATTCATCAGAACTAAAATTAAAGATGGAGGTTCAACAAGAAGACCCCGCACCAACCCTGACGGTTGACACAAATTACCTTTCCCGGGGCCGGTGATGTGGCGCAGCGGGTTAACGCCCTGGCCTGAAGCGCCAGCATCCCATGTAGGTGCAGGTTCAAGATCCGGCTGTTCCACTTACTGTGCAGCTCTCTGCTATGGCCTGAGAAAGCAGTGGAAGATGGCCCAAGTCCTTGGGTCCCTGCACCCACATGGGAGACCTGGAAGAAACTCCTGGCTCCTGGCTTCAGATCGGCGCAGCTCCGGCCGTTGCAGCCATATGGGGAGTGAACCCGCGGATGGAAGACTTCTCTCTCTCTTTCTGTCTGTCTGTCTGTCTGTCTGTCTCTCTCTCTCTCTCTGCCTCTCCTCTCTAGTGGAATTTAGGAAATACAGGAAACTTTGACACACACCCTCTCCTCATAGAAAGGGAACAAACTCAGACTGGAGTCAGAGCTGAGCCACTCCTCCTCAGTTTTCTCCAAAGGCTTAAGACACAGTACCCTGATACACACGAGAAACATCCTTGTCCCGGAGAAGTGAGATCCAACATTACTGTAAGCAGCAGTTGGCATTTTTGAGAGGAGTCACAGGCACTCAACATCTGACCTTACCATACAGAAAGATCTCAGGACTTCCTAGAACTGTTTCTCACCAGAGAATGGAAAACCCTGCTGTCTTTCTTAATAACACCGTTTAGGAGCAAGACACATGGCCACTCAGTGGGGAAGGCAGCTTCCAGCCTCGCCTGCAGCCACTTGGCCATATGACACGAGTGGAGTGTGAGTCCAAATGATGTGTACGATTCCGTGTCACTTGCTTATCAGGGAATTACTTACTTGTCCTCTTTTTTTCTACTCTTGTGAGTTGTTCCCTATTGGAAGAGAAGTACCCAACAATTCTAGAACACTAGACAAGTATAATTCAAACAGTGTGCCTCCAAGCACATGATCAGATGAACAGATCAGCATACACAGGAACAAAATATGGAGGGACCCAGCTAGGTATATACTGGAACTGATTATGAAGAACTGTCAAACTGGGATGGAAGCACAGAAGATTACTAATAAAGTCTCTCTGTACACTCAAAACAGGGGTGCTTCTTTGCATAATTTGTACTGAATCTGCCACATCTCTAAAAATCGTTTTTAACACAAAATTGCCACTGTTCCATCCATGATCAATGGTGTACCTCCAACAATGGGGAACTGTGCAGATGATCCAGCAAAAGGGGCTGGGCAAGCCACAAACCACATGGAAAGAAAAGCAGCTCACTTGAAAATAAATTTCAACTGCACTCGAATTTTAAACGTAAAAATAAAACGAGAACCAGAGGCCATTTAAAATAATAATTGTAAAGTGCATGTGCTTAGGGGTGGGGAAAAACGGTCAGAGGAGGAAAGGAAAGCATCCAGCCATTCTTTCCACATCACCGACTCCCCCACACCCTTCCTGTCATCATGGTTACCCCATTCTGAGTTCAACAAAGCTGAAAAATAACAAGGCAATGGAAAAGAGGGAGCAATGTGGTACCCCAGCACAGCCAGCTCCAAGTCCTGAGCCTGACAGTCTTTACCTGAAACCTGACCCTAAAACACACAGCAACATAACAAAACACAAGAACACTAATCCAGGAACTGTTAGAACCCTGGGTGTGCATTGCCTTCCTGACTTCTAACAGCAGCCTGCAAGGGTCCGCATTCTGGAGCAGCAGGTTAAGCTACTGTCTGCCAATCTCCTATGGGTGCTGGTTCAAGTCAGTCGCTCCACTTTCAATCCAGCTCCCTGCTAATGTGCCAGGGAAAGCAGCGGAAGATGGCCTAAATCTTCGGGCTCATGCAGCCATGTGGGAGATCTGGATGGAGTTCCAGGCTCCTAGCTCTGACTTGGTCCAGCCCGGGGTCATTACAGCCATTAGGGAAGTGAACCAGCAGATAGAAGGTCTCTTTGTCTGTTTCCCTCTAACTCTAGTTTCAGATAAATAAATCTTAAAAAAAAAAAAGAAAGAAAGAAAGCCAGCCTGCAATACAAAACTAAGACTGGTAAACTTGAGTTTCAAAGGATGTCCCACTTTCCCCTCTGACCCCACCAATGACTTTTTACTTTTCTTTTTTTCAGGAACATGGGGGCCCTAAAAGTGGTTATCTCAAAAGCCATCTTAAGTCCAAAATCTTCAGCAGTTCTGACTCAAGAATTTGACCTTGACTGTAGGCCAACTTCATAGACCAATTGTCACTTCAAAGAACAAGAAAAACCTTGAGTAAAGGTTAAGTGAAAAGTGTTTTCCAAAGCACCCTCAAAGCAAACAGATTAGGTTGCTGCAATAAAAAACGCAATCAACACATTTTATGAGCTACAAAGGTATTCCTAGAGATGAACCCTTGACCCAGGATAGGCTTATGTTCTGATGTTTACAACTGGCAAATGACAGAGATTAAAAACTAGCACATTTTAAAATGCAAGTGTTATACCCACAACACTAATCCTGAGACAAAACACTGGCATTTTACGCCCTTACAGGTCGGGGCACTCAGCCATCAGCGATTCTTCTAAGAGAAGTCTGTATGTGAGAGGACAAATCAGGTTTCAGATCAGCTCTTCTGACTCCAAGGCCAGAGGTGTTTTGCTCCATCCTGCAAACCCTCTGGTAAGGAAAGGACATTGAGGTCAATTTGTAGCATCAGAGAAAGATGCTAACATTAGCATCACAACAAGTCATTACTAGGTAAGAAATTGAGTTATCTTGGGGCACTGGCATTATTAAGGGCATTTTTTTCCTGAGAATTTCTCTCATATACTATAATCTAGGAACACTAACCCTATTATCCAAGACATAATGACTTTAAAAATGGCACATGACATACAGTTCCAACATCTCTTCTACAATAAAATACTGGGTTCAGTAGGAAAAAAAGTATCTTGTCTACCCCAAATATTAGTGAAATGAAGGTGATATACTGAAGACGTTCATGCAAAAAGAAACACCAGTTAACAAACAACAACAACTACAAAAACACTTATCATCCTCGGCTTTCCTGGGTTAGCACAGGGAGTGAGCCGGTGTCCCGTGGGAACAGACTGCCAGGGGTTCCCTAGTATATATTCTTCTCTGCTTACTAGTAAAGGAATTGTGTATGTAGCCCTGTGGGAAAAATGCCAAGGTTTTGAGCCTTACTTGTAACTAGGTGTGAGCATTCAGGGGTGGGGCAGATCTGGCCTGAGGGCCCTATAATGCCTGGAAAATCATTTGGTCTGGCCTTGCCAACTGCGCATGGGACTTGAAATTCAATAAGTCTATAGCAGGTTAATATTTAAGCTGAAAATTTAGCATGGCTGTGGATGAGATTATAAATATCCAAATGACTCTTGAAAAAAAAAGGGGGTGGGGAGCTCAAGCAGCCATCTTAGACAATAAGGATGAAGTGGCACACTGTCCATGGTAAAGCAATGAGAGAGAAGGCTGGGACCTGGAAGGCCAGGGACCACCACACTGGCCCTATTTATTTCCAAATTCATTATAACTTGCTTAAGCTATTGTCCACTGGAGAGCAGAACCTAATTCTGATTGATGTAACAACACAGTTCTGCTTTGCAACATTCAAGCATCTCAATTATATCAAAAGGCATAATTACATTCTCACATTTTTAATTTATGTTATGTTAAAAAATATTCCAATGGGGACATGCCTGAGCATATGAGTACACGGAGCAGTGACACTCATCCAGGTAAAAAGAATTCACAAGTCCCACTATAGTCTACCAAGCATCCCTCATCCATCCTTACCAGCAGCTTACTTCATAACCCTTCTACAAACAACACACACACTGTAATGCAAGCATCCACCTGTGAGTGTGTTAACCCCTTGCTCCCTGCCAACCAGACCAGGAGACATCAAATCCTTCATGCTTGGCACAACTCTAGGTACAGAGCAGGCACTCAGAAACGCTGTGTCTTGGGTGAGCAAGGGAAAGACTGGCCCTATCAGTGAGGGCCAAGCTCATGATCTGAAACTCTCTCAGTGCACTAGACATGGCATTAAATGAGTTGTCCAACTAGTATTCGGGTAACAAATATACAACCACAGCAACAAAGTTGTCAAACTTATGAATTACTAGCGATGGTAGTACTGTAGCATGATTCTTATTCTAACTTCCAATTCCTTTTAAAATATTTTAATGTATTTGAGAGACAAAGATAGACTAAGAAGTTCCTTCCACCTGCTGGTTTGTTCCCCAAACGTCCACGCCGCCCAGCTGCAAGCTGAAGCTGGCGAGTGAGAGCTCAGTCCAGGTCTCCCAATAATTTGAGCTGTCACTGCTGACTCCCAGACTCTGCATTAGCAGCAAGCTGCAGTCAGGTGCCAGAGCCAAGTGTCAAACCCAGGCACTCCGATGTGAGACAGGCATCTGAACCAGTGTCTCAACCACTAGGCCAAACACTTCCCCCTCTAATTCTTAATTATTGATTAAAAATAAGCCTGCAGAACAACCAGTACCAGATTACTCTGGGAATCTAAACATAATCCATCCAGTATTTGTGCTACTAGAATTAGCATCCTATACACGGTTATTCAGAAACATAAGCAAACAAACCACTGTACATAAGAATATTCTTTCTAAAATGTGCTGGAATCACCTTTAATTTTTTATTTCTGATTCGGTAGTGAAGATCACTGTACTATTATACTTATCTCACAGACTGTTTGTTTTTGCCAGATCACATGATTTTTAATGTGCTTCTCAAATAAAGGTCTCTCACTTGGCAGGTTAATCATTATTATTATGCAATTTGCTGCCTTCCTAACAAGGGTACACTAAACATAATTCAACTTTTTGTTTTGACTCAAATTCAGCAGTGTGGGTCACCTTACAGAAACTAATTATATAATGTTGTGTTGAATTCCTTGTATAATAGAGGCATGTGAAGACAAGCTATGAAGCCAGTACTTATGGTTAAAAACACATCTTGGAATTGAAATAAATCATACTGCAATACATTTTTCTCCTCTTTCAGGATTTCCAGCTTTCCCAGAAAGAATCCCGTAATTTCCGGGGGCTCTGGCACTACAACATACATTTGAGGACCAACTACAACAATACTTTTGGCTCTTTTATGACTAAGCTTATCAAGTCATAAAAGAGTGCCCAGAAGTAAAGGCGCAGCGGTAGGGCAAGCTGCAGAGAGAGCTATAGCAAAGAGACACTGGACTGACTGATCACAGACCAAGTAGACAGCCCAGCCCCGAGTCCTCACCTGCCCAGAGGAGCAAGGTGGCCTGGTATACCCTGTGAGGGCAGCTCTTGCCCCAATAGCTACCCCCAATGCACCGTGCACACTTGCCCACAAGCTCACACAGGTGACCTAACAGGAGGCGCATCTTTTCTTTGTCCCCTGCCAATCTTTGTTTCCTTTACCAATCTTTACCTTTGGGCTCAGACACTGTCCTTGGCACTGGTTGAACTCTATTAGTCAAGTCCTTGTCATATTCCTTTTCATAAACTTTCCAGAGCACCTATGTTCTGAAAGTGAAAACCTAATTACCTGATGTCTTGAATTCTATTTTGTTTGTTGTTCGATGTTCTCCCAACTCCTCAAAAAGAAACAATAGGCCCAGTATCAAATACAAGTGCTTATATACGCTCCTTAAAGATAATTTTCCAGCCTGCCTCCTCACATCTCATTGTGTCACTCCTGCTGACAACTTCAAAACAAAACAAAAACCGCTAACTGGTTATGAGAATGAGACAGGACTAGAATTCAGACATGATGAGACACAGTTGATCAGGGAAATATTTAAGATGTGTAAGACACGGGAGCCAGCACATGGCATAGTGGGTAAAACTGCGGTCTGCAGTCTCAGCATCCCATATGGGCGCTGGTTCGAGGCCTGGCTGCTCCACTTCCAATCCAGCTCCTGCTAATACACCTGGGAAAGCAGTAGAAGACGGTCCAAGCGCTTGGGTCCCTGCACCCATGAAGGAGATCTGGAAGAAGCTCCTGGCTTCAGATGGGCCCAGCTCTGACTGTTGTAGCAATCTGGGGAGTAAACCAGTGAATGGAAGATCTCCCCCTCTCTCTCATAACTCTGCCTTTCAAATACTTAACATAAATCAAAACAGCAACAACACAAAGAAGCTGTGTAGGACTCAGCAACAGACTTAATATGGGTATAATATTCAGGAAGGAGTTAGAGATGGATCAGGGGCTCCTTCTTTCCTGATTAGGAAACATAGGAATGCAATTGTGCATTTATATGATTTCTCTCCTTGGAAAAACAGTAGGAAATTCAAGTCACCATATGCTCTTCAAAGCATCTGACTTGGACACAATCTGAGCAATCCATCCTGGCACCTAAAGCTTCCTTCAGAACTAATCTTAGGACTAGCCAGGCTTGGTAGTGTACAGCCACGATGTCAGTGTTCAGCTCAGGGCCCAATTCCTTGGATATCATTTCCATCTGTCTTGGCAAATAGCAGGTCCTGGTCTGCATGGCCTCTGTGACGTGGTATTTAGAAACCTTAAGAAAGCATGCAGTCCCTTAAAGCTGGTGGAAATACCAGCCAGATCCAGTCCCAATCTTTCCTCCAATCTGGTGAGAGTATAATGAGCTAGACTCAATTATTTGCTTAGGGATGGGCCAAGGGTAAATGCTAAAGAGGTCCAACTGTTCCAGCCTCCCACCCTCTGCCATGCCCTGAGATACTATGTGGTTCCACCTTGGTGGGACAGCTCTTTGCTCTCTGTCCTGTGCTGCCCTGTGGTGAACACCTGAGCTCCAGGTCAAGGGCAGCACCTGCTCAGGCTCAGGGCCCACATCAGCAGGACTTTTAATGGTGACTGAGCCACCTTCCCTCCATCTGCCCTGCCTTTCTCAGGGTGAATGACAGAGGCAACTCTGTCCGTGCAGTGTGTTGGGCTCAGCAAGTGGGCTGCCATAGCTGCAGTGGGTGTAGGGTGGGGCCATGCCACCTTCATGTTCCTCAAGGTCTTACAGTACAGGAGTAGAGCCGGCAAGGGTGGAAGAAGGAGCCTGCCTTTCTCCTCACATCCTGGCACGTCAGAACAAAGTAAGCCATTGGCCATGCAAGGCACAGAACACATAGCTTCTTGCCCCACCTGTTACACTGAGAGCCGCCAACTCCTAGTGCCAATTCCCTGTGAGGGATTCGCAGATGCTGCCCTCCTTTGACAGTTGCACAGGGCTAACTGCTGTAAATCCTCAGGCTCTGTCATTAGAGTCTTAGCCTTCCTAACTGAACTCCTCACCAACTGATATGTTTCTACAAGTCCAAACTTGGAAAATAAGAAAGCTTTTATTGGTATTGACTTGTCACCAAAGACTCCTTTAAAGCATAAATTCTTTATTGCAGTTCTTTTATCAAGTAATCCATGAACAAGGCTTTGGTCCAACTGCATAAAACTAGGAGAACTGGATTTGAGTTCCAACAGCCGGACTCAGGAGTCCCAGCCCATGAACTAGCTGCATGGCCTGTTGAAGGTTCAGACATGTGCAAAATGAGGCTGCCAGGCTGCAAATAATATTTTCCAGGAAAAAAAAACCTCCCTCCAATTCTAAAATTCTCCAAGTATTCACTGAACTGTACTATGCATCAGGACTGAGGCATGAAGGAGAGCACAAAAAGAGTTGATATGAAGGCACACTCACTCTCACTCGGGAGCTATCATCCAATTAAGCCCTAAATTACATGTATAATGCAAATGAATAAAAGGGCCTGAAGGCCAAATTAACAAGGATAATAACTACAGCAGTAATCTCAATAAAGTAAGTATTTGAGGGACATATAGAAAAATATTTTTACAACCTTACATTGGGAAATGCCTTCATTACCATACTTCCCCCGACCCAGACCATATGGCTTAGGTGTGGATAAGGCCACTGCCAGCTGTGGACATAGGCATCAGTGCAGGCCTGGGCAACCGTAGCTTCACACATCCTCCATGGTCACAAGGTGTGGCCATCACAGCTGGACACGTAACCTAAGCCAGGACACCCACAGGATATGATACTACAGAAGAGGACTTTCACTGGAACTACTGGGAACAAACGTTTTCTTGGAAGGTTCTTCCAAGAAAAGGCCAGAATGCAAATGCATGGCTTCTGCCAGTCATCTTACCACCAGGAGGCAAGGTCCTGTCTGACGATGCAGGCAGCGCAGTGTAAAGCAGAACTCAAAGAGGGAAAAGTCAGTGCCGAGGAGGCCTCCTGTGCCCCTGAAACCAGAGCTGCCTGAAGCCACACTCCATGCTTCTCCCCAGGCCAATTTACAGTTGTTGGTTGCAACCAAGAATTCAAATGAGGACACTCAGAGCATTCCAAATATAATTAAGACAGCAATTCTAACACATTTTTGATATATTGATTATATAAATCAAGCTCTGGAGCCATATTTCTGAGAACTTAAAATTGTAACTGCCACCGACAGGATGCAAAACATTCTACTGGAGACACTGTGGCAAGGAGAAATTTTTATTCACTAAATTATCTGAAGACTCTGTCTCCAAGTATTAAAATAATACATTGCTGTTACTTGGGGGTGGTGCTGTGGCATAGTGGGTAAAGCCACTGTCTACAGTGCCAGTATCCCATTTGGGTGCAGGTTAATGTCCCAGCTGCTCCACTTCCAAGCCAACTCCCTGCTAACGAGACTGGGAAAGCAGCTGAAGTTGGCCCAAGTCCTGGGGCCCCAGCATGCACATGGGAGACCTGGAAGAAGATTCTGGCTCCTGGCTTCAGATCAGCCCAGCTCTGGCCATTTAGGGAGTGAACCAGTGGATGGAAGATCGCTCGCTCTCTCGCACTCTCTCTAACTCTACTGTTCAAATAAATAAATAAATCTTTAAAAAAATAAATAATACATTATTGTTACCCGCTCAGGGATAGACTCAGAAGGATTAAAAACAGATGACAGGCCGTTAGAGATAAAATGACAAATCATTTCTGTAGTGTTATTATTAGTGCCAGGAAACCGTCCTGGTAATATCTTTTGAGAAAATATACACCAAAGAATTCCTGAAAATATGTTGTATAGCCTAGATTATGGCATGCTGTAAATATACGTAATCTAGGAAAACGCCAAAGCCTGTTATTTGTATAAATATAACACATTCAAGCTGACAAGCTGAAATTATCTACCCTCTGTATTCTCCTTGCACAGACTGCGTCGTAAATAAATCCTTGCTAGTCTAGGCACCTAGTGAGATCCATGAAAATAGGGGATATTGAAAAGGTTTTTTAAAATATTGTGGTACAAATAGAAAAAACACATATCTGGTGATTGATAGCCAAGAGTGAAGCTTCTTAAACAGGGAAATTCAAATGACAAGACAGCCAATACAAGGTGCAAGAAGTGGCGATTAATGGCCATATGACAAAGCCAAAGGCGCCAGTGTCATCCAAAGAGGGCAACAATCCCTCATGCAGGGATCTTATCAACTGTGTTTTTCAAAGGAAGTCAAAACTGAAACATTGTGGGAAGTCTCTTAACATAAAGACTGCCCGACTCTAGCCTGTTTTAATTGGCCTACAACTTCTTGAAATTCATTGTGAACACTGAAGACCAAAAGAGCTCACCCAAAATTTTCTGGGTGACTGCTGCCCCCTTGTCCGAGGTCTGAGAGTGAGAGATGTGGATCAGATCTTTAAAAGGCTCTGAATCAGAGATGGTGGAGTACAGGAAGAGACCTGAGCAATGGTTAAAGAGTGGCTCGGCCCAAGTCACTCACTCTTAGACCCTGGACAAGTCAGCCTCAGTTTCCATAAAATGACAGAACTGTCAATCGACTGAAATGGAAGTTCCCTTCAGCAATTTAATTGTATTATTCTGTAAGAATTCTCTAAAATGTTATCCTTAGAAGGAAAAACTAGATTTACTCATATCCAATCATGTACGAAACAGAAACACCTCTCTAGCTGTACTCTTGTACTATTCATATGAAGAATCAGGATAAGTCGACACTGCAGGAGCCTGTGTCGTTAGCCATTTCATGAATTTTTTTTACTAAGTTTTCTCATGGCGAATACCCCTAGAGAAATACACACCCAAATGCAACAGTCTCCCCAACTCCCAGAAAGAAAGGGTCATTATCTACAAGGAAGTATGCAACAGAGCTACTGGACAAAATAATGTGCTTGATACCACTCCCTAAAATATAGGAAGGAATTTTCTCCCACCTACACCCAAAGTTTAATAGGGGAAAAAAAAAAAAAAAAAAAAAACTGGGACCACAAAATCAAACACAATAAAGGTCAAGCTGAGAAATAATCTAGATTGGCAGCAATACCACTGACTTCCTGCTGTAAATATAGAGGAATATGTTTTTAAATCAGAAACGCAATTTGATCAAAAGGCCACCCTACCAAGCTCGGGAAACTGAGCTCAGGGTGGACCCTGTCTGCCTCATTCTGGCACTGTCCCTCCCTATCACTTTCCCCATTAGTGGTTTCCCTAATTCCACACAACTTTTCAACAAAGAAAAAGGCGGCCATAAAAATATCATTCAAAACTTAATCATCAGCATTCATTAAAAACGATAGCACCACTGATGTTTTTTAAGTTAAAAATGCAATTTTAATAAATGCTATTAATCTCAATTGTCAGTGTACTATAATTCTAAAGTAAAGAAAGAAAACAGCTAATAATGATCCCAAGCAAATTTTCTTAACAGAAGCAGATTCAGTTCAGAGGTAGAGCAACAGTCTTATGTCTGTGTATGTTTGGAGCTGTCTTTCAGTACCTTTAATCTTCCCCGCTATCTTCCTATAAATTTAAATCTAACATAGCATTTGATCCCTTTATTCAGTCTCTCAAGTGCTAAATGAAATCTTTAAGAATATCCTGATAGTCAAAAGGAATGAGTCATTCAAGATGCATAACCAGCAGCCATTGGGCCTTAGCAGCAATCAATGTAAAAGAAGTCTCCAGAACAAGTGTGTGTCAAAGAAACAGTCATGCCTTGAGTCTTCCTGAATTGGGCAGAAATCTAACTGAAATGAAAATATTGTTTATACTTCTTCCCTCATATTCAATGAGCAAAGAGACTCTGAGTAATAGAATTCCAAATTTTAAAATCTTTTCCAAGAGTAGTAACAGAAAGCAGAACAGAGGCTAGTGATCTGAACTCAGGTGCCCCTGTGGTGGCTGCCTGCCTGTCTGTGCAGTAACCTCAGGCAAGTTCCCAACGGCCTCTGGGGCCATCCAGCCGCCCTGTGGGCACTCCTGCCCTGAAGCTCTCAAACCCATCATAATCTAACAACGCCCACCATGATTCTATGATGAGGTCTTTTCTGATAACATTGTTTCCTATTCATGTGGTATTAATAGAGGTCAAACAGATTATCAACACTGCAGCCCTCTGTCAGTTCTTCATTTTTACATGCACCCAGGGGAAGTGTGGTGGATAAATTTCTGAGCCTTAATCTCAGGTCATAACAATGTCCCAGAATCATTAGGTGTGCCCGAGAAAGCTCAGCACTGCTTTGATGGACAACTTGCTGAGTCTTATTTTACATTCATTCAAATTTCACCAGTTTACAAAGTCTAGGAAGATTTCCGTTCACTCTCTTAGAACTAACAAGACTGCCTTCCCATAATCCTCCTCTTCTTCTTCTCTGTCAAAGTATTTCAATATAAACTTCACCAATAAGGATCTAACACCTTCTTCTTCACCTTCCCTTGGTCCTTATTATTGATTCACAGTTCTTCTTCCCATCTGCATGGTCCCTCTGACGAATTGGTCTACTTCCATCATCTTTAAAATGACACCCCCCAATCTCTTGCTCTTTAGCCCCAACTTTTTTTTAAACATTTATTTATAAGGCAAAGTTACAGAGGGGCAGAGGCAGAGAGAGAGAAGTCTTTCATCAGCTAGTTCTCTCCCCAAATGGCCACAACGGCTGGAGCTGAGCCAATCCAAAGCCAGGAACCAGGAGATTCTTCTGGGTCTCCCAAGTGGATGCAGGGGCCCAAAGACTTAGGCCATCTTCTACTGCTTTCCCAGGCCATAGCAGAGAGCTGAATTGGAAGTAGAGTAGCCAGGACATTAACCTATACCCATATGTGATGCTGGCACTGCATATGGGATGCTGGTGGATTTACCCACTATGCTATTCAGTGCCAGCCCCTAGCCCCAATTTCTGTCCCAAAGTTTCAGATTCCCATCATCTCAATATGTTGCATAAATCCATATGGATGTTTCATGGCTTTCTCAAAGTTATCAAGTCCAAAACTAACCTCTCCCAGCCAGGTGTCTCCTCCCAAATGCTGCATCTCAGCTCACAGCACCTTACCACCGCCATCCCCATCCACAAGCCAGAACCAGAGAATCCACCTGACCACTCCAGCTCTTGACTCAATATATGCAGTAAACTGATTAGTCACCTGTACCTCTACAACTGGTTTTGAACCAGTTCAAAGGTAACGTGTATGATGAAAAAACTATGCAGGATTTGAAAACTTTTTTGATCCAAAATAAACTTCCCTCTTCATTGCATTTTCCATGAACTGGAAAGTGGAGTGTCCTGAACAGCGGCTCTGTGACACTAACATGTCACAGGGGAAGGTGGCATCCCATGTTTCAGGGATGTGTGGATCTTAATGCAAAGGTTGAGAAATGCTAAGTTTGTTAAGATTTACGGCTTCTTTATCACTAGTCAAACTCTGTATAAATGCACATTAGAAAAAAAAATCCTACAAGGCAGATAATTCAGATAAAAATAATTTCTGAGGTTTTCATTTTTTTCAAAATTTTCTCCTGTATCTTAAATGTTGCTAAATTCAATTATTTTTTCCCCTGCTAAAGGGATGATGCCGCTGGACAGACATTAAGGTGAAAAGAGTTTCCTATTAAAAGTGACCTGGAAACCAAGGAATTAAAGTGTTTTGTTTTGTTTTCCCCAAGGAAATTTCTTTTTAAAATACATTGTGAAATATGTGTGAGAAAGTAGCTAGGGCTGAATTAAAACTCAATAGCTATTTATATCTGTTTCCTGTTTAGCCTTTTGATAAAGTTTGGTCCTGTGTTTTATAGTCAGTTTTGGATAAGGCTTCCCAGAATAACCTTGATGTGGGGTCTGATGGTAGGGAGGACCCCTGAACTACATCCTGGAATTCACACTCCTTGAAGGCACAACTCTAACTCAAGAATTTCAACACAAACAACAAAACGTCACTGTCCCACTTCCTCTGCAAAGCCCTGTTTTTGAAACTCCAAAACACAAAGTAGGAAAGAAAGAAGAAAAAAACCAAATGACCTGTTTAGAAACAAGGGCATATTGTGACACAGTATTAAAATAATAATCCTTTATTTTTTTTTATTAATCCATAAATTCCTCTATAAAATGAAGTTATCTGAAAGATGGACTATGTGAGGCTACGGGAGAAACAAACATCACATGAGTTAACACGTTTTTGTGTTCTACCTAATATCAGCAACTAATCCACATACTCATGTCTGTCAGGCTAGGCAATCATCAAGATGAAAATCTCAAATCACAGAACATAAGAAAAAAAAAAGTAAAATGAAATGAAACACAACAGAAGAACTTCAATAAAGAGAGAGAAAGACATTGAATGCTTAAGAGAAAAGACCAAGAGGATAACACTCTAGAGGATGGAGGACAAGATTTCTGGCTTTGGCAGTGGGCCCTGAAGCCCTGGGGAACATTGGACAAAATGGGTGACAACGGACAGAAGACAGAGCTGGTGATGAGGAGCAAATGTTTACCTCCAGGGCTCCACCAGCAAAAATGGAGGATCTCTGCTAATACGTTATGTAATTACCTGGGTTCCCCCAAAAATTCTACCATGAAGCCCTTCTCCCTGCAAGATGGTATTTGGAGATGGAGCTTTTGGGAAATAATTAGACTTACAGAAGTGATGAGGTTGGGCCCCTCATGATGGGATTAGTGAGCTTGCAAGAAGCAAAGTCAGCAATGTTCTCCCCTAGCCATCTGAGGACACATAAAGAGAAGTTAGCCGTCCATAAGCCAGAAGAGAGCCCTCACCACAACCCAACCAATCTGGCATCCTCATCTCCAACTTTTACCCTCTATAACTGTGAGGAATAATTTCTGTTGTTTAAGTCACCCAGTCAGTGGTATGTTGTCACGGCAACCTGAGCATATGAATGCACAACATGGTAGGAGAAGGTAATTTATGATGTCTCCATATCGCCAACTCCAGGAGACTGAACATTTCACAACATTTCACCTATTATCTTACTGGATAGAACTTTTGCATATCCACACTTGAAAATTACTATTCTTCACTTTTTAAAAAAGTTAATTTGAGAGGCATTCACTGGTTTACTCCCTGCAAATGCAAACAATGCTCAGGCCAAAACCAGGAGCTGGGAACTGAGTCCAGGTCTTCTACATAGGTGGCAGGAAGCCAATGACTTCAGGCACCACCACTATCCCCCAGGGTCTGCATTATCAGGAAACTGGAGTCAGGAGCCAGAGCCAGGAATCAAACCCAGGCACTCTGTTGTATGTGGCTTTTGTTTGATTGTTAACAAATCTCCTTTCTTTCAAGTCATTTCTCTCTTTGACTTCTTATTTCACCAGCCAGCCCTTCCCACCTCCTGTGTGGTCACCTCCATCACCACCTCCTCCACAGTCACTACTGACCTCTGGATCTCCTCTTAGGCTCTCTTCATCCACATTCTCCCTACTTTGAGCTTGTTTGCTTGCTACATTTAACCATGACCTTTAAATTGATACTCCCAAATCTCATCCTCTTGTTCTGACTCCTCCCCTCAAAGCTTCAGACTCTCACAGAAATGGTTCTCATACACATCCATGTGGACGTCTCATAGACACAACAAACTGAACACATCCAAGTCCCCTGCCTTCCCTGAACACGCTTTCCTGCCCAGATTCCACATGTGAGTTCATGCCACCTCACTACCACCATCTAAGTCACCAAGCTCACACTGGGCAATCCTGTATAACACTCACTCTCCTCGCAACACCTTCATCACTTTTACTTCTAAGACATTTCTTGACTCACTCTGTTCTACCCCTAGCCATGTCCTAGTACATGTCCTGTACAGATCCTCCCCATTTCACACCAAAACTAAGGAAGGACCCCCTCAAGGTCTTCTTTTCTCCAAACTCAGCCTTGCCCTTAAGCCACCTCTCCCCACACACACTGCAGCCATATTGATCTGGCCAAAATGCAAAGTGATTCATTGGTTTCACATTCACCCCTGTCCACCCCAGAACCCTTCAATAGATCCCCAATACTTTCCAAATGATAATATTAGCTACGTGTATCTAGTGCTTATTGTCAGACTATTCACAACTCTGATATATCTATATTAAGACTGACAATGATTCTATGATATAGATGTCATTATTAGCCCTATTATCCCAATGAAGTATGTGAGGCATGGGAGAGAGTTAAGGAACTTTCCAAAGTTACTTAATAACTTGAAAAATCAGCTGTGAGTTGAGTGGAGAAAGTCTAATTCCAGAGATGGTGCTCTTAGCCAAGACACTGTTCCCCCCTCCTCAGCATGCTGTATGTACTCCTCCAGGCTCAGGCTCTCCTGAGCTTTCTCTGGCCACTTCCTGCCATGCACATCATGTGACAGACACCAGGTTCCCTATGGTTTGCGTCACGTGGTGGGCTGTGTGTGCCTTTCCCTATGCTATTCCCCTCGGAAGCAATGAACCCTGCAAGGTCTTTGCCAAGCCATCTATCATGCATTTTCATCCCTCAGCTCCATCAACAGCATCTCCAGGTCACCTTGCCTGAGCCTTGTCAGGCTATCATGCCTATCACCCTCTCCCGCCACCACCGCCAAAGCCCCCTAACCCTGCCCATTCTTGTGTCTTGCACTCACTGCATTGTCTTGAATGTATTTGTACCCATTGCTCCAGAAACCACCTTTCACCCCTGAGAATTCTGGATGTGTGACTGAAAAACGTTACAAATGAACTTGAAATGACAACTACAGTAGAATGAAACCAGAAAATTCTTAGAGGGTAGTTTTTGAGGGGGAAGGGGGGGCGCCCTGGTGCCTCTCCTTTTCAGCACTTCATATTGCTGTCTATCTACTTATCCAAGCTTTCCTAATAAACATGCACACCTCATTTCTCAGGAGTTTGACTTGCTCATATGAGAATTCTCCAGAGGCCGCCCTACCTGGTAATCAGCAGTTCCCCACTGCCAATGCTCGAGCAGTGTCCACGGATAACCAATCCATAAGGAAACAAGGGGGACATGCTCAGCTGCTCCAGGCCATCAGCCTCGCTGACATGGCTGCCAAGAACATGTCAAGTCCTAAAAACTGAAACATGCCCTTGTTACTGATTTCAGACTCAGCACTCAGAGTCCCACGAGGTGGTCCGGATCAGCCCTTCATTGCACAGACAAGAAACCGCAACCTGAAGAAGCAATCCTGAGTCTGTAGAACTCCACTGTCATTAGGCACAGGCAAAATCTTCTCTCCTTGATTGCTGGTCCCTGGAACATTTCAAATGATCACAAATGCAATGTCTAATGAGGACTCTCCAGAGACGAGAAAAACCAGCCAAGCTAGAACCAGTTTGGGTTGTTCTGCTTTTTTGTTTTTAAGATGTGGGCAAGCAATATGAGATAATGCAGATAAAAAAAAAAAGTTGGGGCCAGTGCTGGCATAGTGGGTAAAGCTACCACCTATAGTGTGACATCCCATATGGGCTCCAGTTTGGGAACCAGCTGCTCCACTTCCGATCCAGCTCCCTGCTAACAGCAGAAGATGGCCCAAGTACTTAGGCCCCCGCACACCACACTAGAGGAAGCTCCTGGCTCCCAGTTTCGGTCTGGTCCAAGTCTGGCAGTTGTGGCCATTTGAGGGGTGAACCAGCGGATGGAAGATCTCTTTATCTGTCACTCTCCAACTCTGCCTTTCAGATTAAATTTAAAAAATTAAATTTTGAAGTGTTGCCACCCAACAAGAGACAAAGTATGAGCTGAATGACACGAGAGATGGTAGAAACTGAGTAGGAATAAATGGAAGCTACTAGGGAAAACTTAAGCAATGGGACTAACTATGAAACTGTTTAGATCCTCCATCTATGAAGAAAAATGAACATGAACTTCACTTAAGTTGTCAACATCATCTTTTGGATGTATAAGACAAGATTCTCCATCCCATTTCAAGAAAAGTATTAAATGCTTCTTTTTCAAAAATGTTGAAAAATCCTTTCAGGAAACATCAGAATAGTTTCCAATTCTTCCTTTAAATTGACTCTTGTATTTAAATTGACTCTCATTTATTCTTCACTTTTAAGTCAAATTCTCAGTCCATCTTTCCTAGCCATAATTGCTATAAAATTGCCATTGGCCCTGTGAGTTCGAGAAGTAGAAGACATACAGAGAAAGTGAAGGGGGGTTGGGGAATAGATTAGATTAGATACATAATACAAAGTACTTCAAAAGGTTCTTGAATTAATAGAATTGAATTGAATAAAATTTAATTGAATTTAATAGAATTAAAAGTTTACATAGCACCAAAAAAATTATCAAAATCTGTGCACAGCTTTTTCATAATATGCATTTTCCATTAACTTTTGAAGACCCTGCATATCTCCTCTAATTCTCAAAACATCCCCATATAACCAAGTATGTTATTTTCTCCATTTTACAGAGGAAGTAACTCACCCAGGTCACAGAACAAGTTGGGATGAAGAAAGCTTGGAGAATGACCTCTGCATAAAAATCCACGACCTCTGCATAAAAATCCACTATGTGGGCCGGCGCCGCAGCTCAATAGGCTAATCCTCTGCCTTTAGGCTAATCCTCCACCTTGCGGCGCCAGCACACCAGGTTCTAGTCCCGGTTGGGGCACCAGATTCTGTCCTGGTTGCCCTTCTTCCAGGCCAGCTCTCTGCTGTGGCCAGGGAGTGCAGTGGAGGAAAGCCCAAGTGCTTGGGCCCTGCACCCCATGGGAGACCAGGATAAATACCTGGCTCCTGCCATCGGATCACCACGGTGCGCCAGCTGCAGCGCACCAGCCGTGGCGGCCTTTGGAGGGTGAACCAACGGCAAAAGGAAGACCTTTCTCTCTGTCTCTCTCTCTCTCTCTCACTGTCCACTCTGCCTGCCAAAAAAAAAAAAAGAAAGAAAAGAAAAAAAGAAAAAATTCATTTTGTTATTTTAATACAAGGGCATTATATATGATAATGGGAAGAAAATATAATTATTAGAATAGAAAAAATCATTAAGAAATGACAATAATGATGTTTCCCTTCAACTTATAAGTATTCAATATAAAAAATTAAATTTTCAATGTCAAAAAATTGCCTTGAGAAAAAATTTCAAGAAAAAAGGAGCATGCAACTTTGTGTTGACTAGATGAATGGTTCTCTGCCTCCTCCCTTCCACACAGCCTAATCTGCTGTGCTACTAGGGGGATCTTTCACTCAGGATCGCCTTCTGTCTACAACTTCAATAGTACTGAATCCTCCAGAGAACATGGTCCAGTTCTATAGATTTTGCATACAAAGCCTTTACTGAGATGGATGATGCTCACTTCCCCCCCTCCCGAGTGCCTTCTCCCACACCTCCACACTCCGCTACCCCCAGCTCTCCTCCTTGAGAAGAGCTAGACCAACTTCCCTCTCTACTCCCCCTGAACCTAAGTACAAACCTAGGCCATAGCCCCTCAACATCTTCATTTCTCCCAGTTGATTGGCTGCTTCCTTCCCGACCATGACTTGCCCCAAAACTATAGCTCTCAAAACAAATCAGAAATTCTCCCACAGCCAAGTGAGGATCAGATAGTCTAGAAGCAACTTCTAAAGTTAACAGAAACAAGTAGTCATATCATTCCAAAGTACCTTCAAGAAATAGGGCAAGTGTATAATATGTGCTTCTGATCTCATTCAGAATCACAGCTACACTCCTAAAATGACTAACAAGATCCTCTGTCCTTACTAGCTACCCCACCCGACTCCCAGTGCTCGTCCGCTTTGATTTTTCTTCCTCTGGTTTACTCCTCTCCAGCCACACTTGGCCTCTGCTGTTCCCTAACCAATCTTGCTGTCTCAGGACTTTGCAATGCTGTTTCATCTGCCTAGAAAGCCCTTCCTTTATTGTGTGCATGGCTTACTCCCATGTCTTCTTCAGGTCTGAATTTCTAGACTGAATTTCTGACTCCAACCCCATGTGTTCCTTTTCTTGCTGCAGCTCGTGTCACCATCCAAAATTCTTATATTTACTTATTTGTTGGTAATGGGTCTTTCCTTCCAGAAAATCTCCAGGAAAACAGGGATTTTGTCTGACTCATTAGAACAATGTCTTGCATATACTAGGTGCTCTATAAATATTTTGTCAAAGGCTAGGATTTCGCCTTGCTCATCTCTGCGTGTCAGATACTGATTGGGTATCTGAACTAATGATTGTTCAAATGAAGCAAGCGGTGGAAATAGATGCACTCACACCTCAAGTTAGAATAAGAGAAAAAGGTCAAGCATAGAACGCTGGAAAACTGCCAGTGTTTAATGAATGAATGATGAAAAAGAAGCCAGTGGAAGAGACAGAAAAAACAATCCAATAATTGAAAGGAAAATTGGGAGAGTTGTATGTTGGAAGCTGAAGGAAATGTAATTACCAGTGTCAAAAGGTGGCAAATCTGGTGGGACTGAAAAGAAGTTGATGTGCATAAAATCAGCTGACCAGGGTAGTACAGCCATGACCCAGTTGCATTTGGATAAAAGAAATGGGGGTAGAATTGGCCATGGACTTCTCTTTTAGAAAGTCTGTCAACAAAAGGGAGGGGACAGTCAGATAGACAATGGCAGGGAGACAGAGTAGGGAAGATATTTTTTAGAGAATGGAGTCCATGGAAAAGGAAAGACTCAAAATATAAGAGGAACTGAAGATTACAGAAAACAAAGATCAAGAGGAAACAGGAAGAGCAGAGTCTTGGAAAACAGTGGGGAAGGGTGAAGATGGGCAACAATATTCAGAAAAATTTGGAGGAGTAGGAAAATGGAAGGACTCTTATCTCGAGTTTCTGAGGGAAGGAGTTCACGAGGTCATTTCTGAACATAAGCAAGGAATGTAGTTGGGGCTGAAATAATTTTCAAAAGACATTTAATAGCTGTAGTGAGCAAGGAGGGAGTTGCAAGTTGTCTAAGGGGCACACAGGATCCCTACAGTTCAGTGGAGGAGCTGCAAGAGCTTGTTAAGTCAGAAGTCTGCATCAAAGCCAGCCAACAGGGGGACAGTGGCTTCCAGGCAGCCACCTGTGGTGGCGACCCAGACAGAATGGAAGAGATCAGAGAGGGATCTCAAGGGTCCTGTGGAGAACCAGTCCCAGGGAAACCTTCAAAGAGTCTATGGAAAAATGGAATTAAAATATAAGCTTAGTTTGGTGCAAGCACTGTTTTGAAATCATATATATGAGTGAAAGTGGCAGGTGTGGGTGGGACAAATAGAATTAGACAAAAGGGAAGAAACCAGGTTTTTTAAAAATCATCATAAAGATGAGAAGCAAGTTTAGTACAAGTAAGAGAGAGAGATGCCTGATTTCGCAGTGTCTGCAGTAGGCAGAACAAGGCCCAGTAGGTTCTAAGGAGAAGACATACAGGCTGCTAAGAAAAGGAGGCCTGAAATCCTGGAGTCTTGATGTGACAGATGACAGTGGCCAGAGGAGGGAACCAGGTAGTTGGGAAGGGGCTGAGAAGATTACTGAGAGCTGGCTTGAGCAAAAAAGGAACCACGGAAGACCGGAGAGACCCAGTGGTACCAACGGCAGACTGAAGGGAGAACCATGTTGGCTACAAATAAACTAGCAAACTCTGTCTACTTGGCACCAGCTCTCAGGACAAACCAGCTCTGGAGACATCAATGGGGCACAGTGATGATTGCTGGGGCCACGAGTACAGTCTACCTAAAACACAACTCAGTCTCTGAAACCAAACAAATTGTGCAATATGAAATCTACTATCAGCGACAAATTTTATTGGAATATATATATATAGTGATCTACCCTCAAATGTGTATTCAATCAAATGCTTTATTAAATCAAATCACTCCTTTTTCTTAAGCATGACTTGAAAAGGCTAAAGAAAACCTAGTATGGCCAATCTGCAAAGACTGGGAACTGCTTCACTTAAAACCACCTCCCCCAATTTAGGCAAGAAGGAAGGATAAGAGAAAAATGATGTAAGGCTTCAATTACTGCCTCACACTATTATGAGAAAACATACACTTCCAAAGTTCAGAAGTGGCCAAAAAAAAAAAAAAAAAAAAAACCAAACAAAAAAAAAAACTCTTACACATGCTCAGAACTGAAGTAAAAAATAAACATTAGCAGTCTCCTTGACAGACATTTAATTATTTTCATTCAATTAGCCTATTTTGTTGAGGATTTGTTGCCACATTCAGAATCAAAGATAGAAGACTTTTTAAAATAATTTAATATCTTCACTGGTCCATAAAAAAGGCTGTGTTATTTTTACTGCAGTACTCAGAGGCAGAAGATCAAAGATGAGACCACTGATAAACTTTACAACTAGAATTCCTATAGCGCTCTTTCCTGCATCCTTACTATGTTTCTAAAGTTTTGTTTTGTTTTTGTTTTGATAGGTAGAGTTATAGAGTGAGAGAGAGAAACAGAGAGAAAGGTCTTCCTTCCATTGGTTTACTCCCCAAATGGCTGCTAAGGCCGGCGCTGCGCCAATCTGAAGCCAGGAGCCAGGTGCTTCTTCCCATTCTCCCATGTGGGTGCAGGGCCCAAGCATTTGGGCCATCCTCCACTGCACTCCCGGGCCACAGTAGAGAGCTAGACTGGAAGAGGGGCAACCAGGACTAGAACCCGGTGCCCATATGGGATGCCGGTGCCGCAGGTTGAGGATTAACCAAGTGAGCCACGGCGCCGGCCCTCTAAAACTTTTAAATTTTTTTGCATGATAACTTTGGCTCTTTTTAAAAATTAATTTCATTTTATTTGAAAGGCGAGGTGGAAGGGAGAGATCATCCATCTGTTGATTCACTCTTCAAACGGCCCCAACACCCTAGACATGGGCAAGCTGAAAACAGCAGCCAGGAATAAAATCTGAATCTCCCATGGGGATGGTAAGGACCCAAGTACCTGAGCCATCACTGCTGCCTCCCATGGTGAACATTAGCAGGAAGCTGGATCAGAAGCAGAGGCAGGACTCAAACCCAGGCATCCCTATAGCAGACAAAACATCCCAAGAAGTCTGTTAACCTTGGAACCAAATGCTCACCCCCAACTTTGGCTCCTAAAGAGGTGTCATCAGGACCATCAAAGGAGCTATTCCTAAATATCTCAGATCTCCAGGGATAAGATTTCAACAGGTAG
Organism: Sylvilagus floridanus; assembly: GCA_949820135.1. Lineage (NCBI taxonomy): Eukaryota > Metazoa > Chordata > Mammalia > Lagomorpha > Leporidae > Sylvilagus > Sylvilagus floridanus. The sequence goes on along the minus strand of OX463246.1, from coordinate 61,386,060 downwards.
ATTTTAATTGTAAGTTCCTCCATATCTACCATGCTTCCCTGTTTAAGAACCCCTGGGGCATAACAAGTTGAGTGTAGAGTGGCTGGCGCTGTGGCGTAGCGGGTAAAACCACCCCTGGAGTGTGGGCAACCCATATGGGTGCAGGTTCAAGTCCTGGCTGTTACACTTCCAATCCGGCTCTCTGCTATGGCCTGGGAAAGCAGTGGAAGATGGGCCAAGTCCTTGGGCCCCTGCATCTGTGTGGGAGACCCAGAAGTTCCTGGCTTCAGATTGGTGCAGCTCCAGCCATTGTGGCCAGCTGGGGAGTGAACTAGTGGATGGAAGACCTCTCTCTCTCCCTGCCTCTCCTATCTGTGTGTAACTCTGATTTTCAAGTAAATAAATCTTTTAAAAAACAAAAAACAACAACAACAACAACAAAAAAAAAACAAGGTAAGTGTAGAGATAAGAAGACCATGAACTTCAGGGAACACCTGGGGAAGATTACAAAACTCCATCACTAGAGGGCCACATCAGAATCCACAGGTGAGAAGGGTGCCGTCAGCCTTTTACCCTGCAGGAGATCCCAATGACCCGTTAAGCCTGACAATCACTGCAGCAGTGAACATTTCTAGAACTACTTTAAATGCACAGTAATGACTGACTTGTAATTTTCTGTAACTATTTGATTAACAAACAAACACTAATCATTTACGATCCTCTGAATTTCTCCTTAGTGGAACAAAACAAAGGATACACTAAAATATCAGCCAACTGCAGGCTCCTGTTCAATGGCTTGGAGTCTGATTCATCAGGGAACCATCAGAGGGCACACTAAGCAGGTGACGATGTGCGAAGAAACTTCTGGATGCACTTGACGTGCAATTTTAAAACGTGCTTCAACATCACCACATCACCCCGTGGGAAAGATGTGCTAGCCCAATAGTTCAGGAACACGTTCAGTTCAAAAGAGACCACCTCATTAAGTTTTGTGTAACCCAAACAGTTCATTTCTTCAAATCCTCAGTTGCAAGATAGCACCAAGGAAGTTCTAAACCCTATCCAGGGTTTTAGGTGCTTGTTTTGCTTCCGTTAGAAGGAATACACTTGTTACTAGGAAGTTAGACATTAGCCCAAGGACATAAGAGGGGCCTAAGGAAAACATGGCAATGCGGAAAGTAAAGCAATGCAGCAGTCTTCAGTAGCCTCAGAAACATGCCTTGGAAACTGCCCAGTATTTTACACTACAAGGTCCTGCCCATACCCTGATTACAGGTGGTCTCAGCCTCCCTGCTAGAAAAGCTGCCCAAGGGAATCTCTTCTATCTGACAGGAGATGTGCTACCCAGCCTGATAACACTGGGTAATAAAACCTTGGGAGCAATCTTACCTATCTCACACCCTGCAAACTCTCCGTGCAGAAGAGGGAGTGGGCAAGGGGAAAGGTTCCCTTATAAGCCTCAGTCTGTATGCAGACTGTGGCTCAGCTCTCAGCTCCTTCCTGAGCCACTCACCTGGCCTGTCAGGTTTATTCTCTCCACTAAATGATGTAACCTTGCTTTCCCCAGTCTGGACACTCAGATTCTGTCTGGAAAGGTGCCCATCTGTTCCAATGGATGCCCCATTAAACCTTGACACCTTGCTTCTCACTTTTCTCTGTCTCACGTTTGAAGACAAGAAACTGTCCCACCCATCTCCAGTAACACGCTCACTGCTTGGAAGTTCACCTGTTTTCACTCTGAACTTCCTGAAGTTTCGGCGAACAATGACACCATCCACTTAAAAAAGAAGCCATCCCCTACCAGCTTAGCCACCAATAGGCTTTGTGTCATAGGATAAGGATGATCAGTCAGGACTGGTTAAATGACATTGGGTCACCCACTTCTACAGGGCAGCAAGAGTCATGCCCAGGTATCGAGCATGTACCAGCCCAGGGTGAAGAGGGTAAGGAGATCAGGCAGGTTGACTAACAAACTGATAAAAACAAAGTGCCACCAAATAAAAATCTACCCGCATTTAATTCAAACACGGTGGGTTCACTGCCAAGTCACAACAGACAACTGGAAACAGACTGATTTTAAAGATACAGTTAGTGTTTTGTCTAGCAGTTAAGATGCCCATGTCCCACATCTCACCTGGGTTCAACTCCCAGCTCTGCCAACCCCAGCTTCCCGCTAATGCAGACATTAGGAGACAGAAATGATGGCTCAATTAACAGTTCCTGTCACTCATATGGGAAACCTAGATCACATTCCGGGCTTCAGCCATAGCGAAGCCCATTTGAAGAATGAACCAGTGAATAAAATCACCAATTAATCTGTCTTTTTTCTTAAATTAAAAAAAAATTAATTACAATTAGTATTATGATTGAGATAAAGGATCATTTTGTTTAAAAAATTAACATTATAAATATTTGTATAAGGTTAGAAGCCAGTGAGATTCTTATTATTTTTCTGAGCTAAAATAGCTTCCCCACATTTTGGCGATCTTTTACAATCATTGTTTCTTAAGAACTGGGAGCATTAGAGATGGGGCTTGGAGGTGATCGAATACAGCCAGAAAAAAGTATCAGGCACAACCCTCCCTTCAAAGTAAACAGTCTCCTGCAGACTAAATTAGGACATATATGTTCTATGTTCCGAGCAGAGATGTTCCACTACACAAAATGAAACAATGAAGATCCTTTGTTAAGAGAGGGAGAGACAGAGAAACAGAGAGATATTTCATCCACTGGTTCACGCCCCAAATGGCCACAATGACCATAGCTGGGCCAAGCCAAAGCCAGAAGCCTGGAACTTCATCTGGGTCTCCAACACTCATGGCAGGGGCCTAAACACTTGGACCATGTTCCACTGCTTTCCCAGGTGCACTGTCAGGGAGATGGATCAGAACTGAAGCAGCCAGTACTCAAACCAGCTACAGATGGTAGCTTTAATCCTTGGCTCCACGACACCACACCCTGTGCTAATACTAACACTTTTTTAACTTTGGGTACTTGCTATGCAGTTTGCCTATACAATTATCTACTATATATGGAATCTGATTTATTATAAGATTTTTCAATTAATTATTTGAACCTTATTTTTGGTCAGCAACAATGCTATAACCTCTGGCATTCTAGCTCTTATAGTCTGTCATCACTGAATTTGAGAGCCAACTACAGCAATCTAAATTTTCTTTTTTGGGAATCTAAATTTTCTTTTATGACTAATCTTAACATATCAGTTACAAAGAGCTCAACAGGAATAAAGGAATAACTTCTTATAGAACAATGGTCCTAAATCACAAGGACCCTCATGATGCCTTTATTAAAATTGTTCCATGGCCGGCGCCGTGGCTCAACAGGCTAATCCTCCGCCTTGCGGCGCCGGCACACAGGGTTCTAGTCCCGGTCGGGGCGCCGGATTCTGTCCCGGTTGCCCCTCTTCCAGGCCAGCCCTCTGCTGTGGCCCGGGAGTGCAGTGGAGGATGGCCCAGGTGCTTGGGCCCTGCACACCATGGGAGACCAGGGAAAAGCACCTAGCACCTGGCTCCTGCCATCGGATGAGCGCGGTGTGCCGGCCGCAGCGTGCTGTCCGCGGTAGCCATTGGAGGGTGAACCAACGGCAACGGAAGACCTTTCTCTCTGTCTCTCTCTCTCACTGTCCACTCTGCCTGTCAAAAATTAAAAAAAATAAAAAAAAAAAAAAAGAAAATTGTTCCTGCAAAGTAGGTCTGATGCCCAGCACGCAGCCTACTACCTAGTACACAGTAGGCACTTTGTAAAGCGGGCTGACCTGAAGGTGGACATGTGTGCACTGTCCTTATAGGAGTTCCGTGGCCTTGCTTTCGTCATCTAGAAAAGCAGAGCATGCTAGTGATGGGGGTGGGGGTGGGGAGATCAATGTTATCACACAATTGTTTATACAGTATCGAACAGGAACTTATTTCAAAGTCTTATTTGAAAGTACAGGCTCCTTTTCACATTAGAGCACACTGTGCCCTTTTGTTTTGGACCGTACCAACCCCAAGTTGCTTTTCAGTCTTCCCCAGCTCTCCACCGGCCTTCCAAAATCTTCACACAAGCCCTATTGTGGTCTGCATGTGTTTCTATCATGGCTGTTGAGAGATGAGGACTGGAAATGCAGAACAGAGTAATGCTAACTGTTGGTCATAGTAAAACTAACCATGAGACTGAGAAAAGCTAACCATCTTTGGGCAATTATGAACATAACTTTGTATTCTTGTTTTCACTACTCCAAACCTTCAATTCTAGGAATTTATGTTTCCAGGAAAGACTGGCTATTGAAATGGACACATATATAATTACTTTGGGTAATGTTCCAAGCTTTACTCCAAATCATGCTTTCTTTTCATTCTTGGATTTGCTCTTTGTATTAATAGCTGGAAAGGAAAACTTAAAAGGAATATTCCAGAAACCAAGAGGACCATGAAGAGTTTAAAACATATAAATCATTCTATAAACATCTGACAGAAAATTCAGTTCACAAGTAGAAAAAATGCAAATCAGTGACTATTAATTCAATAAAAGATATATAAAATCAGCAAGATATTATGCAGACATTTCAAAAAAGCCATGGAAAAATGGACTTAAAAGAAGTATGTATTGATACAAAAAATTTTTGAAAAATGTAATTTCTTATAATATGCATTTTCCATGAAATTTTTGAGTAAAAAAATTATTTGATGAATTTTACACCAAAATAAATTTATCTTCAATTCCTCTTTCCCTGAATGTTTTGGAAGATCCTTCATTTTATCTTCGACGTTAAAGCTTTGGTTTTGTTTCACTTTCGATTATAAATCTCCAGCTGAGACACAGAAGTTAGAAGAGGGCAGTCGCTCATACTTAGCTGAGGAAGTACAAACTAACCCTCTGCAAGGATGCTGTTTAACCACACGGAGCTGGAGGGCACTCAGAATGCTCTGTATCTGACTCTACAATTTTACACCAAGGAACTGACTTTCAGGAAATCATCATAGGTGTTTAGATTAGAAATCAATTTCTGCCTTTCCTAGCCACACCCTCCCTCTAGTACAATCCCATCCCTAGCCCATGATAAACAGTTAACCCAAAGCCCAGACCCAGGGAGGTGATCCAGAGGCAGCTTCAGCCCAGCCACACAAGTAGGTCAACACCAACTTCGGATCTGAGCTGCAAAGACAACCTGGCCCAAATTCCTTTCATTCAGCAATTTCTACTTGGAAACTAAATCATGCTTGGAGGTTCTGGATCCAGGGGCTATGAGTCAGTGTCAGGGCCAGTGATCATGGGGAATGTGAAGCCAAGTTCAAGACAAACAAGCAGAGATCCACTTGTGTTAGATTCATTTGTGTTCTAACCATCTGTGTCAGATTTATCTGTGAAATAATCATATATAACTGGGGTTCTGATCACTTCCAATTCGAGCTTCCTGCTAATATGCACCCTGGGAGGCAGCTGCAATGGCCCAATTAAAAATGTTACAGGACAAGGCTGCTCAGGGATTCCTCACACAAGAAAGAATTCAGACATGAGAGGGTAGCAGTCAGTTTTAATGAAAACGGTAATGAAGGAAGTACACCTGACATACCAGGCAGGCATCTCAGGGAAGAACTGAGAGCCCAGCCTGCATTCAGACTGGAGTTTTGATGGATTTGGGTTAAGGGCCCTCCTCTTCCCTCCCCCTACACCCTGTCAGGGCTATTGCTAGGTGGAGGACTTCCTGGGCATGCAATTCCTAAAATTCCTCCCACAACAAATTCATAAAGGTCCTAAGAGTCCCCCTCAGGGCAGGGTGTGGAAGCCTCTCCCAAGCGGAGAGAGCTGGGACCAATCCAACCAGCTTATGGAACAATGACAAGACTTGATATGTAAATCATAGCTTGCTTCAATATTTCTCCCTTTATTCAACCACACAAATATCCACCCAACAAGGTTACTGAACAAAATGCTGGTCTGCTCCCAGGACTGGCTTTGACATTTTTTTTCCTCATCCAGCCACACGAAAATTCCTACTTTTCTTTTAAAAAAATCATTTTCTTTGGCCCCTCATACATACATCAGCTAATATCTACATAGCTATCTAACAGCTGGGTTCCTGCCACTCACATGGGACACTTGGATTGAGTTCCAGGCTCCTGTCTTCACCTGGTGCAGCCCAGGCTATTATAAACATTTGGGTAGTGAACTAGCAGATGGAACAGCTCTGTCTCTCTCTTTATCTTTCAAATAAATAAATAGAAATATTAATTTCAAAATTAAAAACTAAAGCAAAAAATGCTGGTAAGAAATAACTCCAAGTGGAGCCAGCGCTGTGGTGTAGCTGGGAAATCAGCCACCTACAGTGCCGGCATCCCATGTGGGTGCCGGTTCCTGTCCCAGCTGCTCTACTTCTGATCCAGTTCTCTGCTGTGGCCTGGGAAAGCAGTAAAAGATTGTCCAAATCCTTGGGCCCCTGCACCTTCGTGGGAGACCTAGAAGGTGGCCCTGGCTCCTGATCAGCCCAACTCCAGTTGTTGCGGCTATTAGAGGAGTGAACCAGCGGATGGAAGACCTCTACTGCCTCTGCCACTCTAACTCTGCCTTTCTAATAAAGAAATGAAATGGAAGAAATGAACAAAAGAACAAAAGTGAAGTAGGCAGGCATACAGGTTAAAATCGATTAGGTTTGTGAGCAGGAAAACCACGCATTCACCACGCCCCTGTGTGACCTCATGCCCCTATCTGGTCACACCTGGGTGCCCACAGCCAATCAAGTGAATTAACCATTCCCCTTTGAAGTGGGTTAAAAGCCTGTGACAGGTTGTGAATGGCCATCTCTTCTTCCCTGGCCTCTTGCCAGGAGGGGGCTGGCTGTAGCCCTGCGCATGTGGCCTTCCTGCCACCGGCCCTAGGCTTCCTGGCCTAGATGCTCCTCCACAGGGCTGGTTCGTGGTGCTCGGTATGAACCCAGATTTACCTCCTCTCTCTCTTAGATAAAGCTCTCTCTCTCCTATGTATCTTGCTCCCTAAATAAAGGCTTAAAATGAACCATGCTGCCTTGTTTATCTGTGCCGGTATTTAGAATTCTTCTCTAAATATTAGGCAAGAACCCTCTCAGGCTTATTAATATTAGGGATTTATTAATAAGCATATGGTGATATTGTCTGGCACCCCAAATTCCGGTAGCATATGTGGCACCCCAGATGGCAGTTCTGGGGAACTTTAAGGGGCCACATTTTTATATAGATTTTAGGGGGTCATTCCCGATTCAAAAGAAAGAAAGAACCCAAGTAGGTATCTGGTTGCTGGTCTGGAGAGAGGACTCTGGTTTCCTCTGGGTAAAACCCACTGCATCCTTAAGCCCACACAAAGAAAGTGCCACCAGCAAAACAGCGAAAGGTGCTTGTTTTCAGGCCACAATTGGCGGTTTCTTCTCGGCTGTTGGTTTCTTTTCAGAGACCTATATAAACACAGGAGCGCTGACGGCCAACGTTTGCTGCAGTGACACCTTGCATTTGCTTGGTGGACAGCAGCTAAATCAGCCCTGCTGCCAGGGAACCACCACAGGCTGCCTGAAAAGCATTTGAGAAATCATAGCAGCCTCACGTTGCAGGCGGGACACTCACACGGGACATCAGGCTTCATTTTATTCATGTGGTATTTCTTTTTATTCTTTAGGATTTATTTATTGGAGAGGCAGAGTTACAGAAAGAGTTACAGAAAGAGAAAGAGAAAGAGAAAGAGAAAGAGAGAGAGAGAGAGAGAGAGAGAGAGAGAGAAAGATCTTCCACCCATAGTTCCACTCCCCTTATGGCCACAATGGCCAGGGCTAGGCTGGTCTGAAGCCAGGAGCCAAGAGCTTCTTCTGGGTCTCCCACGCGGATGCAGGAACCCAAGCACTTGGGCCATCCTCCACTGCTTTCCCAAGCACATTGGCAGGGAGAGGATTGGAAATGGAGCAGCCAGGACTTGAATAGGTGCCCACAAGGGGTGCCAGCTGCGCAGGCGGTGGCTTTACCTGCTATGCCACAATGCCAATCCCTACTGTGTCATTTCTCTGTAGTCCCATTTTTTTTTTTTAAGGATCAGAGGCAGCTCAGAATTAGAAAATTAAAGTGTTGGGAGAAGACCAATTACTAATCCTTAAAAGCTATATACTAAGATGAAGTCACCTGCTCCTGGAAGGAAAACCCTGGATCATAAACAGACCTTAAGTTCGATATCATTCTCACCCTTTCTCTAGAACAGCTCCAGGATACACAAACCCTTTAGGGCACACAACTCTGTCCAGAACTCTGACAATAAAGTACTTGGAGAAATAAACTCAGTTCCCTCCACTGTCTTGTCTGGGATCAACATATGTGGGCACTGCTGCCCCACCATGACAAAGCCATCAATGGGAGGATACATAGGGCAGAGCATGTGGAAATGGAGAGGAGCCCTTGTGCCTGGCTCTCCAGGAGCTCCATACCAAAGGAAACTGCACATGCGCAGGTATCTGGGTTCTTTCCAAATACTGTCATTTGGAGCTTTGATAGAGACTTCGTTCTGTAAGCACAGTACAAGAGACAACCATGTGAAAATGGAAACAGACAAAAAGGTTCTGGTTGAATGTGAACAAACTAGGTGGGGAAACCAGTGAGGCCTGTCTGCTTGGATTATTCTTAGCTTCTGTGTGCAGCATTCTTTCCTTCTCAATATGGGCCAGGAGGAGGTCCTGTGATCTGTTGTCAATGTAGGCCAGAGAACTTTTTTATGGCTGGCTACACCAAAGAGGTAGGGGAAGGACAGAGTACATGTGACATGCCTAGGGGAAGAGACTCCAAGGCTTCAGTGGACCTCAGTGGAGAGAAAGTGTTAGAGGGGTGGGAAAGAGAAGGTCGAGGGAAAGACTTCACTCAGCAGGGCCTTATCCTGGTCACCTATGAAATAAAAAGAGCTATGGGAGTTATGAGCCAGGAACTATGAATGAAAACCAAAAGACATGCAAGGGTACTTCAAAAAGGTCGAGGGAAATGGAATTAGAAGGTAGGCTGGGGCCGCCATAGTGGCGCAGCGGGTTAAGCTGCTGCCTGCAATGGCCAGCATCTCACATGAGCACCAATTTGAGTGCCGGACACTTCACTTCCAATCCAGTCCCCTGCTAATGCACCTAAGAAGGCTGCAGAAGATGGTCCAAGTGCTTGAGCCCCTGCCAGCCATGTGGGAGACCCAGATGGAGTTCCAGGCTCTTGGCTTTGGCATGACCAGTCCCAGCTGTTGCAGTCATCTGGGAAGTGAACCAATGGATAGAAGAACTCTCTTTCTTGCCCTCTGATCTATAATTCTACCTTTTGAGTAAATAAATGATCCTTTAAAAAAAAGAAGTATATTTTGCTGCAAAAAATGTTTGGAATCTATGCATCCAAGTATATCATCATCAGAGGAGCCAGATCCCCAAGGCAGCCCAAGGCCCTCTGAAACAATGGAAAGCCACCCAGATCAGAAGTGGAGAGGAGCGCTTGGGGTGCAGGAGAGCAAGCTCAGATTCTCCCTAGGAGTCAGTGATCAAGCTGAAGCTGTCAAGAAACATCAAGACCACAGGCCAAAAGCACCTATCCACAGCCCCTGCAGGCCAAGCTGAGGCTGCGAGAAGTATAATGGGAAGGAACATAATTCTAGAGGTGATTATTTCAGGATCCGTAGGGCAAACACACTTTTTGAAACATGAACAACTGTACAAGACTGAAGAGCAGCAAGATTGTTTTTATTCCACACAGCTGTATCAGCCCTCATTTTCCAGCCAACACACACTCAGCCCTGCCAAGTGATGCTCTTGGCTCTCAGTTTATGCGTGGGTGGTCTCTGGGTGATTGCACGATCATGCAGAGAAAGCCAAACAGAATGGCCCTGGGGTTGTTCAGAGTGGATCCTGCATTCAGCAAGCCTTTAATCCAGGAACAGAGCAGCCTGGCATGTGCCAAGGCAAGACCTAAAATACACACACAATGCATGCAGATGCACACAAACCTAACCTGCTCTCCATTCCTGATCCTTCAGGCTAGAGGCACAGACACATAAGTAAACTGAACAACTACAGGTCACCCTGGAATCACTTCTATCCAGCCCTGAGAATGTGATTTTGTGGCAACTCAGTGTTTCTGTTGTATCTTACTGATCACACACATCTTCTCCTCAGTATTGAAATAGGTGGAGGCACTCCCTGAAATGACTGCAAATCAAAGAATCACATGTGAGAGGGGAATGGAAAAAGAAAACAGTCCAGGATCTTAGCAGGCTTCCATGGTGAAGAGGTCATCAGTACCCAGATGCTCAAAGTCAACCCTGTCCTATAGATTCTGACATCGGGAAGGAAATCACAAACATTATAGAATGGCCAAGAAAATACTCTGTTCTCTGATGAACAGGGCTATCAGTAGTATAGAAGATTATAACACGTTCTTATAACACCATATCATAATCACAACATGGCCCTGTGGTTAGCAAAATACTCTCATTCCCAGTCAGCAACTTCACTGTAATGCAGTCACTCAACAGGAACCAGAATCACAGCAAAGGATATCACTCAGACCTACACACAGAACACCCAAATAATTTCTACCTCTTTTATTGTTACAACCAGCTCAGTTAAGGCAGGCACACAAGAACACAGGAAGTGAAAAAATTTACTCAGCTATCTGAAATCATTTCTCCTAATGCACCTAAACTTGTTAGCTTTTAAGAGTGATACAAACCTTTGCTCAAGGCCTGAGCTCTTGGAAGAAATCACTAAGACGTTCTTCAGCCTCGCCACTGTGAGATATGGACGTGAGTGGGCATCTGCAGTGGTGTGCCCAGGAATGTGCACCCCATTCTCTGCACTCTTCCTCCTATACTCTTCCCACTGCTACCCAGAGCTGTCCTGACTCTGAATACAAAACAAATTTCTCTGTACAAGAAGACAAGAAGAAAAATCCAGAGGGCTGATGCTGTGGTATAGCAGGTAAAGCCTGCCACTTGCAGTGCCGCATCCCAAATGAGCGCCAGTTCTAGTCCCGGCTGCTCCTCTTCCGATCTAGCTCTCTGCTGTGGCCTTGGAAAGCAGTAGAAGATGGCCCAAGTCTTTGGGACTCTGCACCCACGTGGGAGACCTGGAGGAAGCTCCTGGCTCCTGGCTTCAGATCAGCACAGCTCCAGCCATTGTGGCCATCTGGTGTGTGAACCAGCGGATGGAAGACCTCTCTCTCTGCCTATGCCTCTCTATAACTCTGCCTTCAAATAAATAAATAAATCTTAAAAAAAAGAAAAACCCAGGTAGGTGGGATGAAAATGTTATTCCTTCAACCATAATTCCCATAGCACTATCCTTATTGAAGTGCTTCATTATCTCAACTACAGAGATACCAAGGTACAAAGCCACTTTTTTTTTTTTTAAACTTCCAGACACATTACTGTGAATTCCAAAACTCTGGCTGTTTTTCCTTAGATGTCTCTATATTGTTCAGAGCCCAGTTTCTCACTTTTTGGTTCTCTAGGAACTAATTAAAGAGTTGAACAAACAGAAGAAGTCCCATACACATTAACCCGACTCAAAAACTACCATGTTCAAAGTAGACAGAAATACTGAGAGAACACAGAACTCTCGTTAAGTCGATTTACTACTTAACAAAGAAATAAAAATTCAACCAATTTCAACCCTACTTGAGGAAAGTATAAAATGCATAGCATAATTTTCCCATCCTAGATGAGCGGGGTATCCTAAATACCAGCAGACTCCGCTTGTTGTCAGAGGCTCTGACAGTGACTCAAGGGTCATCCTTCTAAACACAGAATTGTAGAACTAGCAGAAAGGTTTGACATCACAGTCCAGCTCCCTACTTTACAGTGAAGATGAAGCAGCTGAAGAAAAGTGCCTAAAGTCACACAATGATCACTTTGCACCATATTCTCATACTCAACCATCAATTAATGTCTTTACCAATCCCCCAAACCATCCAATCTCAGCCTTATTAATCAACTCTGTGCTATCTGAAGAGGCCTAAATGAAATGAATCAAAGGGAAAAAAAATAAGTCCAACCCCCTAGAAGTACAGGTAGCAGGCCCTACTCTCGCTTGGGATGAGAGATGGACTGCAAATGGAGACCAGTATTCTCAGGTCAAAAGGTAACTCCAAGACATCCTTCCTTATGGACTCAGCAGGAGAATCCTGACCCAACTGGTCATTAACATCACAGCCTGCGGGGGGATGCCTGGATGAAGATATCCCACAGGAGGCAACACTGTCTTCTGCACCAACTGCATCCGTTAACAGCTCTCGTTTTATTTTTACGTGTCTGACATTTGCAGTTCACAATCCAGTTGAACCATGGGAATTAATCAGGCAGGACTTTAAAGACAACTTACTTAATCAAGAGGCAGAGAGAAAGACACAAACAGAGAAAGAGATCCTGCCTGCTGGTTCATTCTCCAAATGGGTTGGACTGGGGCCAAAGCTGAGAGCTGTGAAGGCAATCCAGATTTCCCACTTTAGGGACAGAGTCCAATTACTGAGGCATCACTGCTACCTCCCAGAGTCTGCATTAGCAGGAAGCTGGAGTTGGGAGCCAGAGGCAGGCATTAAGCCCAGGTACACCAATATGGGATGCAGGTGTTTAATGGTCAGACCAAATGTCTTACTTGTAAGTAGAATTTGGTAAGTCATCTCCCCATGCTCAGATCTAGCAAGCTAACTCAGAAAGAATAATCAGAAGGTTCATTAAAGATCAGGATGCCTCTTGCCACTTTACTTGACATAGGGTAGATATTTGCCACAGTGAACTAAACCCATGTTGGGTATGGGAATATTGAGAGTAATAATGCATTAGATCCAGAAAACTCAGAAGTCTAAATTTTATATTATTATATTTGTAATTATATAGTATATACACTGAAAAATCCTCAGGGAGTATCTGCTCTACTCGTCTTTTTAGAAAAGCAGAAAATTGAGAGTCAAGATCAGTAAGTGAATTATTCCATATTTAACCTCTTACAGAGATTACAGAGCCAGAGCATGGGTGTGCTCATTCATTTGCGCGCTCTCTCTCACGCTCTGTCTCTCTCAAACACACACACACACACACACACACACACACACGTACACACACATGACTACTATTTTTTTTCCCTTGCTCTTATCATTAGGAATGAACAGGCAAAAATTCCAGTAAAGCTCTGTTGAATTAGGTACCCCTCAAATTGACGTTTCACATTCATGTGCTCTGGAGAACAATGCACTAAATTTAAATTAACAGTTTAATTCCATAATGTGCTAAGTTTATCTGGTATGAAAATGTTTTCATCTCAAGGCCTTTCTTAAAAATGATTGTATCAGAGCTGGCGCTGTGGCATAGTGGGTAAAGCCACCGCCTGTGGTGCCAGCATCCCATATGGCCACTGGTTCGAGTCCCGACTGCTCCACTTCTGATCCAGCTCTCTGCTATGGCCTGGGAAAGCCATAGAAGACAGCCCAAGTCCTTGGGCCCCTGCACCCACATGAGAAATCCGGAAGAAGCTCCTGGTTCCTGGCTTCAGATTGGCGCAGCTCCGGCCGTTGCAGCCAATTGGGGAGTGAAACAGCAGATGGAAGACCTCTCTCTGCCTCTCCTTCTCTCTATGTAACTCTTTCAAATAAATAAATCTTAAAAAAAATGATTGTATCAATACAAGAATAGATTTTTGAAATGCATACTCCTGTATCAGTTAAGAGTCATGCCTCTTCAGGACCTGGTATCTCAATGTCTCTCATCTAAAACAGTTGTTGAAAAAGTTTCTCTTTATCTAAAACATATTATCTCCCATGTTGAGTCCTAAATTCAAATAGATAGTCCAGACTCACTTCAACAGCCTATTTTTCTGAACTCCAGGTCACCATCTAAGCCTTCTGCTTTTGTTTTCTTTTTTAAGATTTATTTATTTATTTGAAAGGCAGAGTTGCAGAGTTACAGAGAAAGAGGGAGAGAAAAACAAGAAAGGGAGAGAGAATCTTCCATCCTCGGGGCTGGCACTGTGGCGTACTGGGTAAAGCCCCGGCCTGCAGCACCAGCATCCCATTTAGACTCCAGTTCAAGTCCCGACTGCTCCACTTCCCATCCAGCTCTCTGCTATGGCCTGGGAAAGCAGTGAAGATGGCCCAAGGCCTTGGGCCCCTGCACCCACATGAGAAACCAGGAAGAAGCTCCTGGTTCCTAGCATCAGATCAGCACAGCTATGGCCATTGCGGCCAACTGGGGAGTGAACCAGTGGATGGAAAACCTTTCTTTTTTTTTTTTTTTTTTTAATTTTTGTCAGGCAGAGTGGACAATGAGAGAGAGAGACAGAGAGAAAGGTCTTCCTTTGCCATTGGTTCACCCTCCAATGGCCGCCGCGGTCGGCACGCTGCGGCTGGCGCACCGCGCTCATCCGATGGCAGGAGCCAGGTGCCAGGTGCTTTTTCCTGGTCTCCCATGGGGTGCAGGGCCCAAGCACTTGGGCCATCCTCCACTGCACTCCCAGGCCACAGCAGAGAGCTGGCCTGGAAGAGGGGCAACCGGGACAGAATCTGGCGCCCCGACCGGGACTAGAACCAGGTGTGCCGGCGCCGCAGGCTTTTTTTCTCTCTCTCTCTCTCTCTGTCTCTCCTTCTCTCTGTGTGTAACTCCTCAAAATAAGTAAAAACATCTTTAAAAAAAAATCTTCCATCCCCTGGTTCACTCCCCAAGTGGCTGCAATGGCCGGGCCTAAGCTCAAACCTGGAACTCCATCCGCATCTCCCACATGGGAACATGGGCCAAAGCACTTGGACCATCTTCTGCTGTTTTCCCAGGCACATTAGCAGAGAACTGGATTAGAAATAGAGCAGCCAAGACTCAAAGCAGCACTCCTAAATGGGATGCTGCATTGCAGAAGGTGGCTCAACCAGCTGTGCCTCAGCTCTGGCCCCCCAGCTTTCTGTTTTCAATGCTGCTTTACAGCCAAGGTTAGACCCACAAGAAGCAGCACTGACAGTGACTGCATTTAACTCATCAGTTTTCAGAAGCGAGGCCCAGATTATAAAACATCTTGCACAAGGTCATCCATTTATACAGCAAGGCCTAAATGGGAGCCTGCCATGTGATCTACAGATCTGCCTGCCTTTATGGAATTAATTTTGAGAATCTCAGTGGACCTATTACTGAAAAACTATCTCTTCCCTAAAAAACTGATCTCGAGTTGCCTATTCTAATTCCTGTGTTCGATAACTATGTTCCTAGTACACAGCCTATGTCTAGAAGTTGTAGGTTTTGTTTTTATTATTATTAATTATTATTATTATTTACAGGCAGAGTGGATAGTGAGAGAGAGAGACAGAGAGAAAGGTCTTCCTTTTTCCAAGGGTTCACCCTCCAATGGCCGCCACGGCCAGCACGCTGCAGCCGGCGCACCTCGCTGATCCAATGGCAGGAGCCAGGTGCTTCTCCTGGTCTCCAATGGGGTGCAGGGCCCAAGCACTTGGGCCATCCTCCACTGCACTCCCTGGCCTCAGCAGAGAGCTGGCCTGGAAGAGGGGCAACTAGGACAGAATCCGGCACCCCAACCAGGACTAGAACCTGGTGTGCCGGTGCCGCAAGGCAGAGGATTAGCCTAGTGAGCTTCGAAGCCGGCCAGAAGTTGTAAGTTTTTTCTTATTACAGCCACTACTTCTCCAGAACGATCTTTCTTGTTCACCAAATGGAGTTAAGGGAGCCCTCCTTCTTGTCCTTCATGTGATCTCAAAGTCAATGTTTCTCACGTTCCACTCTTCAAATGTTTTATCAGATTCCTAAACTAGTTTATTTTTTCCTCAACCACACACACACACACACACACACACACACACACAAATCAGTTTACATTCCTTTCATATGAAAAGTTTGGACAGGAAATTAAATGATGAAATTCAATGAAATGAACAGGCACTGTAATTCTTTATGCCAGGCACTGGCAACAAAAAGTAGCATTTAGGAACATAATGGGCACAAAGGGAGTCACTGGTCAGAAAAATCTCTGGCTTATCTTCTCACCCAGGTTGGGTTTATTTGGATGAAGTGGGGAAGCAGGATAACAATATAGCAAATTTTCTACTGTGCTGCCAACATGTGGTGGGAAAATGCTAAGGCAGAGATTATAGGATCAGTGGCTTAACACTGTATTTTGGGCTTTTTTCAAACACTGGTCATAAGAGGAATTAAGCTATGCATTTACAAAAACTACAAATGAAAAAAAAAAGAATTCTAATATTATTAGTGGAATTTTGGATAACCAATTAGTAATTAGCATTTTGAACCTCTATCAGAAAAAGCTGTAGCAGAGTGGCAGTTCAAAGATCCCAATTAACATACTATAATCCCCCCCCCCTTTTTTTTTTGACAGGCAGAGTGGACAGTGAGAGAGAGAGAGAGACAGAGAGAAAGGTGGCCGCCATGGCCGGCGCACTGCGCTGATCCGAAGGCAGGAGCCAGGTGCTTCTCCTGGTCTCCCATGCGGGTGCAGGGCCCAAGCACTTGGGCTATCCTCCACTGCACTCCCGGGCCACAGCAGAGAGCTGGCCTGGAAGAGGGGCAACCAGGACAGAATCTGGTGCCCCGACCGGGACCAGAACCTGGTGTGCCAGCGCTGCAAGGTGGAGGATTAGCCTAGTGAGCCGCGGCGCCGGCCCTCAAGATTAGAATTAATACAAAGAAGATAATTTTGCTTAAAGGTTTTCCTACTCTCACAGTGCAGACAGAGAAACAACAACCAAAGAATCATATAATTTTAAAAAGACAAAGAAAGACGCCGTGGCTCAACAGGCTAATCCTCCGCCTTGCGGCGCCGGTGGCCATTGGAGGGTGAACCAACGGCAAAGGAAGACCTTTCTCTCTGTCTCTCTCTCTCACTGTCCACTCTGCCTGTCAGAAAAAAAAAAAAAAGACAAAGAAAGGAAAAGATTAATATTTTAATTATGGAGTGTGAAATAAGAAAGTAAATAGATATATACTTGGTAGCCCATTATTTTATCTTAAATATTTATTTATTTGAGAGACAGAGGCAGAGAGAAAGAATGAGGTCTTCCATCTGCTGGTTACTCCGCAGATGGCCGCAATGGCGGGATCTGTGCCTACCTGAAGCCAGGAGCCAGGAGCCAGGAGCCCAAGAACCTGGGCCATCTTCCACTGGGTAGCCCACTATTATAACCTATGGCTCCATGGAGGAAGGAAACAGGGACTAGAAAAGCCATCTATCTAATGAACCAATGGGGCAATCCTTCCCACTTGGATCACTTCCAAAACTGCACTCATCCATCCATCCGACAAATACTCACAGACAGCTTACTTTGGGTTTGGACAGTGTTCTGAACAACAGGAATAGAGAAGTAAACCAGGCAGAAAGAGACTCTTCCCATATAAATCTCAATTCTAATTCTGCTTTTAGACTATAAGAATCTATTTTCAATTTGGCACCTCCAACAAATACACCTAATGTCAAGGTCATCATTGATTCCTAAATTTTTCTATGTGTACTCAGTCTCTGTTAAAGCACTGGTTTATGCTGACCACTCACTGTCAAGTCATGTTAAACTCCACCCTTTCTCCTCTACATCTATCAACTCCTTCCACATATCACATATCACCACCTGACCCCAACCATTCTTTACTGGATCTCTACCTTTTCATTCTGCCATTTGGTTAAAGACATCACCATCTTTTTCCCAGATGATTGCCAAGAGCCTCCTAAGTTAGGGTTTGGGGACTTCTCTGTAAAAGCTGCCCAGCAATTCCTCTCCATTTCAGTTGACAGCAACCATACCCTTCCCCAAAAGCCTCAGGAATTCCTGACTCTTCATTCTTCCCCACATACAATCCATCAGGAAATTCTATAGACTCAGATTCAAAAATATACCAGTACTGTGACCACTTGTCACCACCTACCATCCTGCTTTAAGCCACATTCATCACTATATTAGTCATAATAGCTTCCTTACTCTCCTTCCAGCTTACTCTTGCTATAGTACAGTCTATTCTGAACACAGCAGCCAAACAATAGTTCTCTATTCAAAATACTGTGAGGGACCCCCATCTCTTAGAGTAAAAGTCAAAGTCTTTAAAAAAGGCCTCTCTGGAGGCTGGTATTGTGACATAGTGGGATATGCCACTGCCTGCAATGCCAGCATCCCATGTGGGTGCTAGTTCGAATCCCAGCTGCTCCACTGAAAATCCAGCTGCTTGCTGATATACCTGGGAATGCAGTGAAAAATGGCCCTTGCACCCACATGGCAGACCCAGAAGAAGCTCCTGGCTTCTGGTTTGGGCTTGGCCCAGCACTGGCTGTTGTGGCAATTTGGGGTGTGAACCGGTAGACAGAAGATCTCTATCTTTCCATCTCTGTAACTCTGCCTTTCAAATGAATGAATGAATGAATGAATGAATAAATAAATAAAGTTATCTTTTTGAAAAAGCCTGTTTCTTTCTAATCTCATCTTCTGTACTCTTTGATTCACTCAGCCCACTCTTTAGCTCTAGGTATTGGCCTAGGACAATACAGAAGTGTTCCTGCCTCCAGACCTTTCCACAGGCTGTTTCTTCTGCCAGAGACATTCCTCCCTTCGTATCTACATGGCTAACTCTCTCACTCCTTCAAGGTTTTTCTCAAATCACACCTCCTCTATGAAGCCAATCTTGCCCACCAAAACATGCAACATCCTCCTATATACTCACATCCCCCTTATCCTGTTAATTTTTCCTAGCAATTACCGCCATCTTCTATTATATGCTTCTAACATCTACCTACATTTACTGTACTTCTCCTAATTAGAATATAAAGTCTACAAAGGAAGAATTTTTGTGTGTTTTGTGCATGGTTTTATGCTAAGTGCCTGAAACAGCACCTTGTAGATGGTGAAGTGTTCAACAGTGACCCAATGAATGGACTGATCACCCAACTCCTCCGATCTTTCCCTCATGGTCATCTATCTCAACAGCAGCTCATGACGTCACCTCCCTATCACACTGTTTTTTGTTTTTGTTTTTGTTTGGTAATACTAGAAGTTAGCCTTCCCCTCAAAAAAATTCTAACTCTTCTTGCTGGTTCCTTTCAGCATTTTTGCTTTAATACCACTTTTTAATGTTTTTAGTATAATTGTCATTATTTTACAAAACACTCTCCTCCAAGGTAACAGCAAAACACAGCAGTTTGGCCTTCTTTGTGGCATTTGGACTCACCTACTTTCTTTTAGAAAGTTACTAACCAAGAGGAAGCACCTGGCTCCTGGCTTCAGATCAGCGCTGTGCGCCGGCCATAGCAGCCATGGGGGGGGGGGGGGTGTGAACCAATGGAAGGAAGACCTTTCTCTCTGTCTCTCTAACTCTGCCTGTCAAAAAAAAAAAAAAGTTATTGACTAAAAAAAATTTTTTTTTCCACCATGGGTACTGCCAATCTAAAATCTGGTTAAAGGATGTTGTAGAGTATAGAGAAATTATCTTAAATCATCATGACTGTTAAAGAGCCTATTACATTTCCAAAGGTTCTGATGGGAATACACTATAAAGTTCATTTGATACTAATTTCAGTGAGTGACATTCAGCCAGCTTTGAGATCAGATAAATCATAATGATTCTTTTTTAATATGAAGGGGACTCTGATTTATTTCAAATTTTGCAAACAAAAATCATACTTTATATCAAGCTCTTTTAAATTTATATAGAAATGTAACTATATTGTAGCTAAGAATTTTTATAATCAAAATTTCTATCAAGAAACATCTACATGTATCACTGTTCTATATATTTAGAAATAGTTGTATTTAAGGGACATAAATCCCTTTAATACATTTTATTGGGCTGGTGCCGCGACTCGACAGGCTAATCCTCCACCTGTGGCGCCAGCACCCGGGGTTCTAGTCCCAGTCCAGGCACCGGATTCTGTCCCGGTTGCCCCTCTTCCAGGCCAGCTCTCTGCTGTGGCCCAGGAGTGCAGTGGAGGATGGCCCAGGTGCTTGGGCCCTGCACCCACATGGGAGACCAGGAGAAGCACCTGGCTACTGGCTTTAGATCAGCACAGTGCGCCGGCCACAGCAGCCATTGGGGGGTGAACCAATGGAAAAGGAAGACCTTTCTCTGTCTCTCTCACTGTCCATTCTGCCTGTCAAAAAATTTTTTTAAAAAATCATAAAAAATACATTTTATTGAATACTATAGACTGATTTTGTTTATTGGTTTTAGAATAACAGCTAACACTTATTAAGCAGGTAGTATGTATCAGGTTCTATATTAATAGTGTTTTGCAGGTCATAAACTGATTTAACCTCTACCACCACCCATGAGGTCAGTACCATTTCCCAATTTACAGATGGAAGGCACAAGTTTCAAATATCTAAGTTGCCCAAAGACACAAAACTTCTAAATAAATCCAGTTTTTATTTCAGACTCTTTATACTAGCCCACTCCATGTCAGGTTTTTGCTGTGGATCACACTTCAAAACAACGAAAAACAAACTTACTTCATTAATTTCTATTTGCACTGACACGTCTTGAACCTAAATACTGTAACTAGTCCCCGGATCACAGCAGCCCAGATTTCAACAGAAGATTCCCATCCAGCTAACCAGAGCTGGGTTAGGAAAATCCATCTCGCTGGGAGTCTGGAGTTGGAAATGAGAGAGTTGGTCTCTCTCCATGTCTGGACATAATGTTTGACCTTGGGACCAGTTTCTGGCAGCCTTGTAAACAGATCAGCAGTCTGTTAAGAATGAAGACGGAAGCAGATGGGGAGAGGAAAATATAAACGAGAGGCAAAGATCCCAGGGTTCGAACAAAGGCCTCCCAGGTTGGGTTCCAGGTCTTCCTGGGTAAGAGCACGTCCTTGCCCTTAGATTTGATGAGAAATCCGAGAAATCTGGAAAGGCAATTCCCCGTCTGTTTTTAGAGGCTTAAGTGGGCTTTTGCTCTTTCGACTCTAAGTCAGGTTATTCAATATTAAGGTTTGGGTTCATACGTGGATTAAAAACCACATAACCTTCACTGCCCATAAAGCAAACAAAATCAACAAAAGTTTGCAATGCCGGCATTTAGAAATATAGTTAACTTAAAGAACAAAGTGGCAAACTATGATAGCCTTAAGACATCATGAAAATCAGGGTTATATATTTAAGAGCTAGAAGATGGAATGAACTTAGAGGAGAACCTTGCAAGTACTAAAAAGCAGGCAACAGCAGCAGTAGAAACCACCACTAAAAAAGCAAAGCTTCTTGCCATCACATAAGAAATACAAACACAAATGAGTGACAGACATGCAGTAACTCGTGCATTTTCAGGCAGACAAAAAGTAATTCCCTTACAAGCACAAGGTTGGATTTCCAAAGAAATGCAACTCATGCATCTCTTCTATCAGTATTCCTCAGATTTTTAGATGGCAGAATTATCTACATGTTCATTAAGGTAAATCCCTGAGCCCCAACACTGATCCACAGAATCATTCCTTGGTGATGGATGGAACAACAAAAACTGTGTTTTAAAACAGTGGCCATGGCCAGCGCTGTGGCACAGCGGGTAAGGCAGCCGCCTGCAGTGCCAGCATCCCATATGGCTGCTAGTTCTAGTCCTGGCTGCTCTTCTTCTGATCCAGCTCTCTGCTATGGCCTTGGAAAGCAGTTAGAAGATGGCCCAAGTTCCTGCACCCAGAGTGGGAGACCTGGGGGAATCTCCTGGCTTCAGATCAGCGCAGCTCCAGCTATTGTAGTCAACTGGGGAGTGAACCAGCGGATGGAAGACCTCTGTCTCTCTCTGCTCTCTGCCTCTCGTCACTATGTAACTCTGACTTTCAAATGAATAATTAAATCTTAAAAAAAAAAAAAAAACACAGTGGCCATCAAACCTGTTTGTTACAGAACCCTGTAAATTGCTTAAAGTATATGTACATACACACACACACACATATATGTACTCTTACACATTTTTTAAAGATTTATTTATTTATTTGAAAGTATCTGAAAGGCAGAGTTAGAGAATTAGAGAGAGAGAGAGAATCATCCATCTGCTGGTTCACACCCCAAAGGCTACAATAGCTGGGGCTGGGCCAGGCTGAAGCCAGGAGCCAGGAGCTTCATTCAGATTTCCCCTGTGAGTGCAGGGATCCAAATATTTGGGGCATCTTCTGCTGCTTTCCCAGGCACGTTAGCAGAGAGTTGGATTGGAAGTAGTCAGGACTTGAACCGGTGCCCATATGGAATGCTGGCATCGCAGGTGGCAGCTTAGCCCACCACACCACAAGTCCTATAACCATAAGTTTTAAATTATTTAAAAAGTAACTTGTTATGGAGGGCCTAAAATTATTATTGGTTCACAATGGACCAAAACAAATGTGTAGGTAAATCCATTGTGATATAAAGAGACTTTTCAGTGATACATCTCTCAATGAGATAGAGGGATTCAATTTTCTTTATGAAACAGAAGACTATTGCTGAGATATGGTTCAGCATCAATTCTTCCCCTGTTTTTCATATTTTTAGAAAGTAGATATAAGCCCCAAGAAATTTATTCCCATACACAAGTAGATAAGAAAGGAAGTTTTGCTACTGTGATGTTTTCAATTCTTTTGACTTATCAGTTATATGAAAAAAATTGCATCTTTATCATCAAAACTTGTAAAGATCGGCAACAAAGTATATATGCTTCATCTTTATTGAAACAAAGAACTAAAACATGCTTTTTTGGGGCCACTGCTCTCTTTAGCAGATAAAGCCACTGCCTGCAATGCCAGCATCCCATATGGGCACCAGTTCAAGTCCCAGCTGCTCCACTTCTGATCTAGCTCTTTGCTATGGATCTCTGCAGTTGAAGATGGACCAAGTCCTTGGACCCCTGTGCTCACACGGGAGACCTGAAAGAAGCTCCTGGATTCTGGCTGTTGCTTTCATTTGGGGAGCGAACCAGCAGATGAAAGACCTCCTTTTCTCTCTCTCGCTCTCTCTTTCTACCTCTGCCTTTCAAATAAATAAATAAATAAAATGCTTTGTTACCTGATCGTATTAATCATTCATTTTCTCAGCAATAACAGCATATTTTTACTTTTTCCTTGTGTCTGTCTGTCTCCTGGAGGGTTTCCCATCTGAGGCCGATGCACTAAGACACAGGATGAGAGAGAACAGCACCTCTCTCTTCTGACTGGAAATAGGATGGCTGTGAAAAGAGGTGGCAACAGAGAATCTACACCAATGGACACCAGTTCCCCTGCTGTCCTCCACTGCCCACCTACCTCTCCAAATGTCTGGTGTAACCCCACAAGTGTGTATATCTCAGCCTCAACACACAGCCTGCAGCTCCCTTTACTCATTCACTCATCCACTCACTCCACAAGTATTTACTGAGCAACTGCAACATGTCAGGCACTGGAAATACAGCAGTGAACCACAAAACAAGCAACGGACTCCATGTCCTTAAGGACAGGAGCGCACAAGCTGTCAGCTCTGTTCTTGTGGCTCCTGGGGCCTCAGCAAGGCAGTCTGCTGTCCTCACCCCCAATAAACTATACTCTCCCTTAGTAACAGATAGTTATCTAGACACTTTCTGCATGCCAGAGCCCTGGCTAAACCCAAAAACAGAGGATTCAAACTGATTCTCATAGAGCCTCTCACTCAGCTATACTTCGTATAAAATATTATGTCACCCTTTAAATATATGTGAATTGTCCAAAGCAAAGACCAAATAATTGCCAGAGTCGATTAAATTCTCCTCAGTTATACATATTAATCTACTGGTTCTCTTTAAAATCTGAAACATAATTTTGTTCCCAAACTATGGATGTGAGAAAATCACACCCTAGCTAGAGCTTATATGTGGGATAATTTTTAATCATTGACAAAAAGAAATTACTCTTCCTGTCAAGAGGAAAGAATTGGTCCTGAGGACCAAACACTAAACATTTCTCAAGAAAATAAAGTCAATCATCCATGAAAAGCAATGACATAAAAATGCACATTTCCCAGGATGGAAATTTCCATCAATCAGATTTACTCTTGGTAAAAAACAAGAGGCAATATGTTATTTGAGTTGAAAAAGTAAAAGTATTTTAAGTACCAAAGTAAATGACTCTAACTACTCTTATCAGAAAGAAGCCACTGCACTCAGCCACAAAGCTACAAATTATAATTACTACGAGAAGCCTCACAAAGGGGCTTTGGGAGAGGAGGAGCCTCATGTGGCTCGTCAGTGTCCCGCTCTCTCCTATTACGCTGTGCCTTTTTAAAAATTGGGACAGGTACAGTCAGGAGTTAGGAAATTATGTTATTTCATAAGCAGTTAATGCAAACCATAGAATTTCATCTCCACTAGAAGTGGTGTACTTGCAGTTACAGCAACTATTTCACATACCAGCCTTGAGAGCACAGGCAGCTAGCGGAATGAGGGTGGCCATCTGACAGACTGGCTGGACCACATAAAAGCTGAACTCTTCACTCTGCCTTCCAAAGCACAAGAGCCCAATCCAAACTACCCAGGATAGAATTACACCAGAATCCAAATGAGAGAAAAATACTTCCCAAGGTTCTCTCCAGCTCAAAACACTGACTCTAAAAGCACTGCAAAATTCAGCAAGTCATATGAAGTTTAGGCTGTCATTGAATGAGCCCTCCAAAATCCACTGAGATCGGATTGCCAATGTAACAATATTGGGAAGTGGGGCTTTTAAGAAGTGTTTCAGTCCTGGGGCCTCCACGCTCAGGAATGGATTAATGGAGTGGGTAGGTTTACAGAGGGAGTACCTTGTTGTCAAAGTGAAAGCTCTCTGCCCACCCCCACATGATGCCTTCAATAATGTCATGATGCAACAGGATGGCTCACGGATACAGCACCTCAACCTTGGACTTCACAGTCTCCAGAATTGTGAGAAATAAATTTCCTTTCTTTATAAATTACCTAGTCAGGTATTCTCTTATAAAACAGAAAATGACTAACAAAAATCAGACAGTCCCTTATCTAACATCTAACTATACTTCAAAGATATTGGGAAAAAATAGATTGTGTAGTGAATGCATAAGGATATAAAAGCTCCAAACAAAATACAGTCCATGAATCTGGGTAAAGCCAGAAAATACTTGCCTCTGGCATTTAGGCTAATTATGAACTTACAAAAACTCAGTAACCAACGGAAAGATACACTGACATAAACGCACTGAGATACAAAATGTTTCACCTGAATCTAACCATGAAGACATGATTAGACAAATATAAATGAAATACATGCTACAAAATAACTGTCCTGACCACTTCAGAAATGCCAAAGACTAAAATACATAAAAATATTATGAGAAACTATTCTAGATTAAATTCAACAAATTCATACTGAACACATACTATCTGAAAGGCAGTAGACTGTGGTGGCCAAAGCTTCAGAAAGCAAAATAATATCAAGTCAAATCCTGGCTCTGAAACTTATTTCTACCATGTGAAAAAGACACGTAACCATGCTGTGTCCAATCCCGTCTATAAAATGAGGCTAAAAACAGAGGGTCCTCAGCTTACAATGGTTCTGATTTACCATGGTTTGATTTATGATTTTCAACTTTACGATGATGTAAAAGCTACACATTCAGCAGAAACAACACTTGGAACTTTGATCTTTTTCTGGGCTAGTGATTTGGGATTCTATCTCGATGCTGAATAGCCACCCCATCACAAGGATGAATAACCTGTACTTTATTTTTTGACAGGCAGAGTTAGACAGTGAGAGAGAGATAGAGACAAAGGTTTTCCTTAGGGTTAGGGTTCACCCCTCAAATGGCCACTACAGCCGGCGTGCTGTGCCCATCCGAAGCCAGGAGCTTCCTCCTGGTCTCCCATGCAGGTGCAGGGCCCAAGCACTTGGCCCATCCTCCACTGCACTCCTGGGCCACAGCATATTGCTGGACTGGAAGAGGAGCAACCAGGACAGAACCGGCACCCCAACCGGGACTAGCACCTGGGGTGCCGGCGCCGCAGGCAGAGGATTAGCCTAGTGAGGTGCAGCGCCGGCCTAATAACCTGTGCTTTAGTGTGCTGTGTGGCTAAGCTGTAGTGTTCAGTAGCTCTGGTACATTGCGTGCATTTTCGACTTAGGCTATTCCTGACTTATGATGGGTTACTAGAATATGGTGCCATTTAAGTGCCAGTGCATCGGTAGCACCTTCTTCAAAAGACTGTACAAAGTGAAATGAATTTGTCTAGAAAAGCCTTTAGCACTTGGACACCAGTGCTCAGTGAAGGTCCATGGTGAGGATGATGGTGTGGAGGTACAGATGCTGGGCGAAGGGGAGTACAGAGAAACAGACCAGAACTGCCCTCACTGAGCCTACAGAGAGGTACAAGTTGAGAAAAGAAATAACCATGCAATTCTAACGCACTGCAACACAAGCATTTAGCTGTCAGAAAGGCTCTGGAGGGCCAAGGAGTCTGTCAGTTCTTTCTAGGAAAGGTGCTGCCAAGACTCGGGGATTGGCAGGGAGGAGAAGCTACAAGGATGAGAGGGGTAAAATTTGAGAACGGACAGGGTGAGGAGGCAGGGGAAGAGCTGAGGAATGAGTCCGGTTCCTGGCTTGTGAGCCAGGCAGGACGTGGTGCCAGTCACTGACAAACGGAACACAGGCACCGGCAGGTTTGGGAGCAGAAAAGAACAGGTGTCCCGCGGGGCTCAGACTCGACAGGAAGGGGCGCCCGGGAAGTGTTGTGCCAGAGGCTAAAAGGTCTGCCGCACAGCAGCCTGGATCTTGGGCACAAAAAGATACATCCTGCTTCCCCAGAACAAAACACCTAAACCAAACAGAGTGACTTGTTCTTGCCTGAGCTCCAGTTTGAAAAGATTAATTTAAAAAGGGCAAACCTGGCAATTGTATGCACTTTGCTGTTTAAATAAACATCAGCATGGATATTTGTGGTTCTCAACATATTCACTGAACCTAGAACTTTAAATTCCATTGCCAGAAAGTCAGTGATGTTATTAGCCAGATACTATTAGTCTACTCGAAATCAGGATTTCGTTACCTAAAAGAAAGCAGGTAGGCAATTATAAACTTTCATTTCCTGGGTTATAAAATATATATAACCCTTCTGCTACTGTCAAAAATTGACAAAAACTCTAGCCACATGTGTTCACCTCTCTGCAGGCGAAAATGCATATACTATGTTGACATTCACAAATAAAACACTAGATTAGATCTTGTCCCACAGAGTCTCAGTGGAAAATGCAAGCAGAAGGATTTGACCTACAGCACGAACCTGGCCTTGCTGCCACACTCCTTGCTCATTCAATGCAGGCCTAACAATGGCTCCAAGGCAGCACTGACTCTCCTCTATGCACCACCCTCCTATTAGAACTGTCTGATGGCTCAACTCTAGATCAATCTGACTGAGCTCTTCTCCATGGGAGAGATGCTAACTGTGGCTCCATGATCATTCTCTACTCCCCCTCTCGCAATGGAACCCCCAGGCAGGCTCTTGGCTCCTCACTGGAGTCCATGTGTCCAAGCTGCTTTTGTGGTGACTGACAGGTAACTTCAGTCCTACAAACTGGGATATGAGGGGAAATGATGTCCTCACCTTCCAGACACACCCACAGAAGGGAAGTGCTTGACCTCCAAAGAATTAACATAGAAGATGTTGGAGTGGTGAGCCACCTGCAGCCCGCCCAGCAGAATGAGCCAAGCAATGGAAAAACAACAAGGTCCCTGGCACCTGAGTCCCCTACGGGCTGCAGAAGCCAAGGGCTGGACTCCGAACTGAGAGTTCCTTTGGAGTTTAAGATGACAATGACATTTACCCCATCTAAGCTATGGTTATTTTGGTCTTTATTGAAAGCCTAATCAGTATCTTCTTTCACTTCTGTTCTGCTGAAGTCCACCACAGTGCTGAATTTCTTTCATGACGTGCCTCACTTCATCGTGGAACTTCTCACTGCTTCATCACGGCTGAGGGCATCCCAGCATCCTACACAGCTCACATAGGTACTCACGCTGGAGTCCTGAAGAAGCGCAATAGACAGGTCAACACCACTCCTCTCCACCAGGGTCAAGACACAACTCGTTCTTCGATTTATTCCTTGAGCTGGTATTTGCTGAGTCCATGTGCAGGCCTTCCAGCCTATCTGACAAATGTTTCACCTTGGTGTTAAACATGAGGATGACCTTCTGAATACAACAAAAGGACTTGGCTCCATTGTTTCGGGTGGGTTTCTTTTTTCCCCTTCCAGAACAGATTGAACTGAGCCCTCCATACTTTCCTCCTTGGTGTTTGGGGTGGACAGAAAAAGGTCCCCACCTACCACTGCTACCCTATTCCCTGGACCTTGTGATATGCTACCTTTCATGACGAAAAAGATGTAATTAAGAGCCTCAGATGGGGAGGTGACCCTGGATTATCTGGGCAGGCCGAATGTAACCACAAAGACCTCAGAAAGGAGACAAGTGTCAGAGTCAGAGTCAGAGAAGGAGACAGGATGACAGAAGCAAAAGTTGGAGTGATGCCAGCAAGGCCAGGAGCCCAGGAATCCAGACAGCCTCCAGGAGCCAGATGAAGCAAGTGTGGATTCCTCCAGAACCACTGGAAAGAATACAGCTCGGCCAGCACCTTCATTTCAGCCCAGTGGAACCCACTTCAGACACTGGACAAAAGTGAGTAAATTTGTGTTGTTTTAAGCCAAAGTGTTTGCATGGTAATTTATTGTAATAGTCACAGTGTCCCCTCATGCGGGGTATCTTGTACATATTGTCATAATCCAATTAAAACTTAGGGTAGCATTTGTCTAGACTCAAAGAGATAGACCGAAACAAACAATATTAATACACATTATGATAAGCATTTCTATAAGTATTGTTATCACTACCAATAATAATAATAATATACAACTGTTCCACCATTTCATTGTAAATTTTTTGTTTTCATTTTATTTGAAAGGCAGAGAAAAAGAGACATACGGATCTTCAATCTGCTGGTTCACTCCTCCAATGCCCACAACAGCCAGAGCTGGGTGAGGACAGAGTCGGAGTCCAGAACTACATCTGGGTCTCTCAAATGAGTGGCAGGGACTCAAGTAGCTGAGCAATCA
This sequence comes from Sylvilagus floridanus, assembly GCA_949820135.1. Taxonomy (NCBI): domain Eukaryota; kingdom Metazoa; phylum Chordata; class Mammalia; order Lagomorpha; family Leporidae; genus Sylvilagus; species Sylvilagus floridanus. Next base: position 61,357,058 of record OX463246.1, on the reverse strand, counting down.
TCTGCTGCTTCCCAGGTTGTGCAATCACAAAAGCTAGATCCCAAGAGGAGGGGACAGGACTCAAACCAGGCATCTGATACGGAATGCAGGGGTCCCAAGCAGCAACGTAAGCCACTGTGCCCAAGGCCTGCCCCTGCCATTTCACTGTAATCACAAAGATAACTCTGTCTCCTAACCATCCCCAAAAAAGAAGTCATGTACACTGAATACGAGAAGTATACAGGTACAAGCAGATCTTATCACCAAATAAAAAGATTGCTTCTACCCAGTACTGAGAGAATCTTCATCAAGATAAAACGTCATTTTTACTAACTGCTTTGTTTTGAAGGATGAATGCTTTCTCTTCCAGTAAGAGAGCATTTAATAACTTCTACAAGGGCAGGCATTTGACCAAGCATCTAAACATACTCGTTAAGATGCCCATATTCCACATAGGAGTACCTGGGTTCTATTCCTGGGTCTAGCTCTAGATTCAAGCTTTCTGATAATGTAGACCCTGGGAGGCAGCAGTACTGACTCAAATAGTAGAGTTCCTGCCACTGCATTGGAGGCCTGGACTGGGGCTTCCTGCTTTGGCCTACCCCTAATCCCACAGGCTGTAGGCATTTGGGGAGCAAACCAGTAGAGATGGGAGTACTCGCTCTCGCTCTCTCTCTCAAGTAAATAAAGATTTCTGTAAAGACCAAAGAGAAATTTAAGCAGTTTTTAAAGGTCTTATTAACTAAAATCTGTAATGATGTATGCTACTGTCCTGGTACTATCTTTTTTCTTTTTAATTAAATTTTTAAATTTATTCCAATGGAACAAATTTCATGTATCTCATACATACAGTTTTAAGAGCATGACACTTCCAGCCCCATCCTCCCACAGGCCTACCTTTTCTCTTACTTCCTTGTTTTTCTCTTAATTTTTGCAACAATATACTTTTTTTCTTTGAGAATAAGTTTTATCATTAATTGAAGAAACACCTAAGGAAACAAGCAATGGCAATGGACCCTTAGGCTTATCTAAAACTTATGAGACATAAGAATATCCTCTACTTACTACACTAAAATGAAGTAAATCTTTGAGAACAAGTTTTATTATTAGCTTTCATAAAACAGAGGTCCTGCATGGGAAGTTAGTGTGCAGTGACTCTTGTTAACAATTAACAGTTATGTATGACATCAGTGACCACCTGAGGCTCCTGAAATGAACTGCTTAGGCTACAGAAGCCTTTTCAACCCACAAATTCCTTCAATATTTAGATAAGGTCATAAGCAAAGTAGAAGTTCTCTCCTCCCTCCAGAGAAAAATATATCCTTCTTTGATGACCACTTCTTTCCACTGGGGTCTCACAGACAAAGGTCCTTCATGTAGAATACTTTTTTCCCCCAGTGTATTTGTCCTGATACTATTTACTTCAAGTCTTGCTCATCATCTGAGTTTTAGTTCATGCAGCTGTTGGAGCATGGCAAAGCAACCAACTAGCCCTATGGCTTCTGTGTGCTTGAAACTGCACCATCCCTGGAGTGCCAGATTCACTGACCTGGCTGTATTCAACTGGACCTCTCCGCTTTCAGTGTTGGTCAAAGTAGTTCACAAGCCAACAAGATCACTAGAAGCTAAAATATCACCTTGCCCACATTCTGCTTCTAGCCAGCATCAGCTCTTTCTGATGGTTGTAGTCTCCAACTCAGAGAATCTAGAGGCAAATGCAGGGCCCTTTGAGAGCAATGGGATACTCCAAAGGGAAGTCCTAAGCAAAGCATGGAGGTGCCTCTCAGAAGGTTCACTTCCAGATCACATTCTTGGGCGTGGCCTGTTTCCATTGCCAGAATTTCATAAACTCATCAAACCACAATTGTACTATAAACTCTTGGCCTGAATGTACCTCTCCTCCTCCCTCCTGACCAGAACCAAACGAATGGCGTTTAATGCTCCAAATAATGCAGATCCACATAACAGGACTCTTTTTGTTTCAGAAACTAAATTACTTCTTTATACTCCATTCCCTGCACTGTATTCAAAACAATGCACCCTATCTCCTGTGCTACTCACAGGAAGTAGACGAGTGAGCTTCTCGGAGCAAATGCTTGGTTCTAAACACCATTTTTCCCTTCTGTTTAATTTTGTTCTAAGTTTTCTTGCTATTATAGCTGCACTACCTACAATGTGTAAGGTTTTCTATCTGTACCTAAAGTTTCCTGCATGGAAGATGAGTGGGATTTATCTTCCTCACCTTCCAGAGTTGAGGTTTCTACAGAATCCCTGTTGCCTTTAGTCTCTACAGCAAGGGCTGCCTACTGGAAGGGTGGATGGCGCACAAAGAATAACCTTGTCTGTGAATAATGAATTCACACTTTTTAATGCTTAAGGTTCAGTATTCATTCACCTGTACACAGCATGTCTGCTTTCATATCTGGCCCAAGTTTTCACTGGGGCCTGTGCTATGTTCCATTCTGAGCATGCTCATTTCAGATCATGGATTCCCCATATACAAAACAAGTGCCATTTTGCTCCTTAATTTTCAAGTGTTATCTACTAGCTGTTATTTGGCAATAATGCTATAAGCATCTAGGAAAAAAAAAAAAACTCCACCATCTAACACTGTTTCTTGTCCCACAAGCCAACCCATAATCTTTTCTAATTTCCTCCTCTGGTTTTTGTTTTGCTTAGAACCTAGCATTTATTTTCAACAGGCCCAAACAACTGTTTTTCTGGTTTACATTCTTTTGCTTCAGTTCACAAGATTTTCTTCTTCCCTATGCCAGTCTACTAAATCTGCTGTGTGAGTCAATGTTTTCTGTTACTTTAAAATATCTGAGAGGAGCATCTTAGGAAGGAAGGTTTACTTCAGTTTACAGTTTGGAGGTTCAGAATCTTAAGGTTCAGGCATCTGGTGAGGCTGGAGCATGGTGCAGGAAGATCTCTTGGCAAGCCAGAAAGCAGGGAGGGGATAGGCCAAACTTGGCTTTTAAAACCAACCCTCAGGCCAGCTCACTTGGCTAATCCTCCACCTGCGGTGCTGGCACCATGGGTTCTAGTCCTGGTCAGGGCGCCGGATACTGTCCCAGTTGCTCCTCTTCCAGGCCAGCTCTCTGCTGTGGCCAGGGAGTGCAGTGGAGGATGGCCCAAGTGCTTGGGCCCTATACCCGCATGGGAGACCAGGAGAAGCATCTGGTTCCTGGCTTTGGATCGGTGCAGCGTGCCGGCCGTAGTGGCCATTGGGGGGTGAACCAACAGAAGGGAAACCTTTCTCTCTGTCTCTCTCTGTCTAACTCTGCCTGTCAAACAAACAAAAAAACAAAAACCAACTCTCTAACAAGCACTACCTTCCAAAGGCAAGCCCAAAGACCTAAAGACCTCCCACTGTGCTGCTCTCATAATTAGATCAAGTATCCAATCTTAATCCATCAACCATTAATCTATTAACCACCAACATAAGACTTTAAGGTTTGCACATTTGCCTGAGTGTGGTGAACCCAATCCTATTAAGACTATAACAACGGCCATCAGAAAATACCGCAGATTGGATGGTTTAAACAATAGAAATGTAGTTTCTCACGATTCTAAACTGAAAGTCTGGGTTCAGGGTGCCCACAGGGTCAGGTTCTGGTGAGGGCTCTCTTGCTGGCTTGCAGCCTGCACTCTCTCAATGTGTCCTCCATGGCAGATGGGCAGAAGCAAGCCCTCTAGCATCTCTTCTTCCAAGGGAACTAGTCTCCTCATAAGGGCCCCACCCTCCTGACCTCACCTAAACCTAATTATTTCCCCAAAACCCCATGTCCCAGTGGTATCACATTTGGGGTCAGGGTTTCAACATGAATTTTGAGGGAACACAACTTCAATCATCACATTCACCTTTTAGGGACAATTTTCATTCTGCCTTAAAATGAGCCTACAGACAGAACTTCTTCAGTAATAATTAGCAGAGACTGAACACATAGGAAGTCTCAGGCCCACGCCAAGTACCAGGAAGTCATGAATGAATGCACACAATTCCTGATGTCCACAGGCCCAGTATTCTCAGGTTCTAAATCCAAGTCCAACAGTACCCTGAATCCATGGGATGCAGAATACCACACCCATCTACTGTGGTTTTTCCCCTACTTATATACCTATGATAAAGTTTAATTGGTAAAGTGGGATGGGCATTTGTCCTGGTGGTTAAGATGCCACTTAGTACACGTAGATCACATGTCAGAGTGTCTGGGTTCAAATCCTGGCTCCATTCCTAATTCTACCTTCCTGCACTAGCACATCCTGGGAGGCAGCAAGCAACGGCTCAAGTGCTTAGGTCCTTGCCACCTGCATGGGAGACCCAGAATGAGCTCCTAGGTCCTTCTTTGGCCTGGCCCAGTCTCACAGTTGTGGGCCTTTGGAGAGTAGACCAGCAGATGGAAGATCTCTCTTGAGTGGTCTGTCTGCCTATATCTGTGCCTTTCAAATAAATGGGAAAAAAAATCAATAAATGAAGCACAGGAAAAGATTAACACCATACTATAATACAATTGATATTATACTATAATAAGCTATCAGCACTATCACTCTTTTTTAAAAAGGACTTATTTATTTTTAAGTCAGAGTTACAGAGAGGGAGGGAGAGACAGAGAGATCTTTCATCCACTGGTTCACTCCCCAAATGGCCACACCAGCTAGGGGTGGACCAGACCAAAACCAGGAGCCAAGAGCTTCGTCCGGGTCTCCCATGCAGGTGCAGGGGTCTAAGAACTTGGGCCATCCCCTGCTGCTTTCCCAAGTGCATTAGCAGGGAGCTGGATCAGAAGTGGAGCAGCTGGGACTGGAACAGGTGCCCAAATGGGAAGCCAGCACTGCAGGCAGCAGTTCACCCTCCCAGTGCCTCCACACTCAGCCTCTGCCTGAGCATGAGAAAGTACTGGAGTCAGGACTTTTCCTGCCCAACAAAGAACTGTAATAGGCAGCTTCGCTCAGGGAAGCCTTGCCTGCCCCGTCAAGACCATCTCAGAACTGCACTACATCTCAAAGTCCTCCCCAAACCCACCTCGCCCCCCGCGCCACCTCCATTCAGGACCGTCAGGCCCACAGCACCATCTGAGGGCTCTCTCCGCCGTCCACTGTTCCCTTCCTTTTCCCCCTCACGGACACTTCCCCAGTTCATCACTGGCATCTGTTTCTCATACATTGCACTATCAAGTAACGGCATGTAAAATAAAAAATGCTATGTTCAGCTCTCCAGTAACCTAACTGGAGTCAAATACTAATCTGAGACAATTAGCTACAATGAAAGATGATAGAAGAAAATTTTTTAAATGTTTTAAAATTTTAAATGGAAATAAAAGGCAAAACAGAAAGCTGGGTTCAGCTTGACTTAAATGAACATGTGGCTACTGGGCACATGCCATGTGCCACATACATTTTCAAATATACAAAGAACATGTTAGGCAAGGCATTGTGAAAGACAGACTCATAGGACAGGGACTCCCCATCTGTGCAAACATCTTTTCCTCAGACCCTTTCCATCATTCATTTTAAACATTTTTCTTAAGCATTTTACACACACATATGCATATTGTTCTGTGCAAGGTGGATGAGGACAAAATGACTTCATGTAAATCTTGAGTCCTGAGTTAGAAAATAATGTGGTTGGGGCCGGCACTGTCGCGTAGCAGGTAAAGCCACTGCCTGCAGTGCCGGCAGCCCTTATGGGCACTGGCTCAAGCCCAGCTGTTCCACTTCCGATCCAGCTCTCTGTTATGGCCTGGGAAAGCAGCAGAAGATGGTCCAAGTCCTTGGGCCTCAGCACCCAAATGGGAGACCCAGAAGAAGTTCCTGGCTCCTGGCTTTGGATTGGTGCAGCTCCAGCCGTCGTGGTCATGGGCATTTGGGGAAGGAACCATCAGACAGATATTTTTTCTCTCTCTCTCTTTTTCTCATTTTCTCTCTCTTTCTCCCTTTCTCTCTCTCTCTCCCTCTGCCTCTCTGTAAGTCTTTCAAATAAATAAATCTTGAAAAAAAAAAAAAAAAGAATGTGGTCTCTAAAAGTAAACATCACTCTATTGTGCTCAGTCTTAGAATTCTCCTCCCTGGGCCTTCAAACAGAAAATGCCAAGACATTTTATCACAGAATCTTTAAGATTAGGAAAGTCCAGGCTGGCGCTGCAGCTCACTAGGCTAATCCTCCGCCTGCGGTGCCGGCACCCCAGGTGCTAGTCCCGGTCGGGGCGCCGGTTCTGTCTTGGTTGCCCCTCTTCCAGTCCAGCTCTCTGCTGTGGCCAGGGAGTGCAGTGGAGGATGGCCCTGCACCCACATGGGAGACCAGGAGGAAGCACCTGGCTCCTGGCTTCGGATGGGCGCAGCGTACTGGCCTTAGTGGCCATTTGGGGAGTGAACCAACGGAAGGAAACCTTTCTCTCTGTCTTTCTCTCTGTCTAGGAAAGCAGCAGAGGATGGCCCAAGTGCTTGGGCCCCTTGTAGTCATATGAGAAACCCAGAAGAAGCTCCTGGTTCCTGGCTTCAGCCATAACAGCCATTAGGGGAGTGAACCAGCAGATGGAAGATATCTCCCCCCGACCCCTACCCCGCCTGCCCCTCTTCTCTCTCTGTAATTCTACCTTTCAAATAAAATAAATAAATCTAAAAATAAAATAAATCTGAAAAAAAAGATTACTTCTGCTAGAAATATTCTGGACATATGTCTTCTTGTAATTACAGAACAGTTTCTCTACAGCATCTTCCTGGAGGTGAAATTGCACAGTCCCAGGAGAAGTTCATGCTCAAGTTTACTCTTTGCCAAAGTGGTTGCTTGAGCCTATGCTCCCAGAAGCAGTGGAGGACAATTCTTGCCACATACTCTCCAGCACTTGGCTCTTCACTTATTTTTCCATGACATTTGGTACCATAAACATATACATTGCTTACCGTGTAAATGCCAATTCTACAAACAGCAAATGAGATCTGGATACATTCAGACATTCTCTATAAGATCAAAATAAGAATAAGAGATTACAACCAAATGGTTGCACCAGGAAACTGGCTTCTTTCCCCTTGCTCTTCTTTTCCTCTTTAAGGAAAACCTACTATATTCCAACATCCGCCTTACAAGGAAGTGGATGATTTTTTTTCCCCTTTCATCTGCTTTTTCCAGGATGGTTCAAGTAAGACAGGGATAACTCAGTATGGGGCATACCATTTCGTCATGAGACTATAAAGCAGGTATTTCATCTTCTAATACCATAGCATCATTTAAGGAATTGACTTATTCTAATGGTTTAATTTCATTTCTTTTAAATGTTGCTACAATCTTAATGACAAATTGTTTGACTGGTATAAGCTTGATAAGTACTTATTTCTTTCAGTTCAATTCCTATTAGACCATAAATGTCTATAATCCTTAAAATGGACAGAAAACAAACTTACAAAAGGAAAATTTTCAGTTATAGCTAATGGGCTGAGATTAAAGAGTGGACTAGGGTCCTTGATCTCAGAAGAACTATGACAAGATCCAATTTATATTCATAACTTCTCAACCTCAAGTTCAAGTTCATAAACTGAATGGCAATTCACAAAATCACAAAAAAAAGTACACCAAACATGAGTGTTGGTTTCTTTAACTAGAAGCATTTTTAGTACACTAAATTGGTCTATGGTCAAAAGAGCCCTAACTCTACACTGCCTAACACTGTTATGATGAATTATTGGAGTTCGGTAGAGGCTTTCTGAAAATGCTACATATCTCGGCAATCATGGTTTCTACCTGTTGTTCAAGGAAGCAGACATATAGGATCTCCAGATTTCCATGGTAGCCAAAGACTTCCAAAGGACTTATCAACAAGTCCTATCAGACTCACAGATTCTGCAAAAGGTTTCTGCCTCTTCCAACTGCATACACGTGAGAAACTAGGGGCCAGACTGTGGCACAGCGGGTTAAGCTGCCACCTGTGGCACCTGCATCCTATACAAGTGCCAATTCAAACCCTTGTAGCTCCACTTCTGATCCAGTTCTCTGCTAATGTGCCTGGGAAAGCAGCAGAAGATGGCCCAAGTGTATGGGTCCCTGCCACCCATGTGGGAGACGTGGATAAAGTTCCAGGTTCCTGGCTTCAGCCTGGCTCAGCCCTGGCTGCTGCTGCCACCTGGGGAGTAAAAACGTAGACAGAAGCTCTCTCGCTCTCACTCTCACTCTCTCTGTAACTCTGCTTTTCAAATACATAAATCTTAAAACTGAATTCTGTATGGTGAAAGGAATTTAATAAGCAAAAGACCAGAACACCAAAGGCTATCTATATGCCTAGACACTTAAAATTAAAATGACAGCAATGACAAATCAAACTCAAAAGACAAAAATTTGTTGGGCGAAATTCCTAAATTCAATCAACTTTCAAAAAACTTCTAAACATTTCACTGGTTCTACTATTTCAAAAGAAATGCCTGATGCTTTAGTATTAGAGATCATTTTTAATTATCAAGGCACTGTTATAACTGTTAGGTTTTTTTTTTCTTAAATATTTATTTATTTATTTAGTTACTTGAGAGGCAGAGTTACAGACAGAGAGGAACAGAGAAAGAGTTCTCCCATCTGCCAGTTCACTCCCCAAATGACCACAACAGCCTGAGCTGGACTGAGCTTCTTCTAGGTCTCCCATTTGAGTGCAGGGTCCCAAGCACCTGTGTCATCTTCCACTGCTTTCCCCAGGCGCATTAGCAGGGAGCTGGATCAAAATGGAGCAGCTGGGAGTTGAACCACAGGTGGAGGCTTTATGCCACAGCACTGGCCCTGGATTGCTTTACTTTTACTGAAATGTACTTCCAAAGACACCCTGACTCCAATGGTGTCCTCAGACCTGAAGACTGGGCATGCTCATCACCCCAAGTTGTATAAACCTCTGTAGTCTAACACTGAATTATTTCACAATGCTCTCAGTAAGCTAAAAAAGTTATTTTCCCTAAGTAAAAAAATAACTACTTTATTTCATGTCACCTGTAATTAAAAAAAAAAAATTCCCAGCCTCCCTTGGATAAAGGTGTTATCATATGACTAAGTTCTCCAACTTGAGGTATAAGGGAAGGAGGCTTACAGGGAACAGCCTCAAAGAAACCCCCCCTTTGTTCTCTTGTTCTCTGTCCTTTCCTACCTTTTTTTTTTTTTTTTTTTTTTTTTTTTTTTTGGAGAGAGTGAACAGCGAGAGAGAGACAGTTCTTCCTTTTGCCGTTGGTTCACCCTCCAATGGCCGCTGCGGACAGCGTGCTGATCCAAAGCCAGGAGCCAGGTGCTTCTCCTGGTCTCCCATGGGGTGCAGGACCCAAGCACTTGGGCCATCCTCCACTGCACTCCCTGGCCATAGCAGAGAGCTGGCCTGGAAGAGGGGCAACCGGGACAGAATCTGGCGCCCCGACCACGACTAGAACCCAGGGTGCCGGCGCCGCTAGGTAGAGGATTAGCCTATTGAGCCGCAGCACCGGCCTCCTTTCCTACTTCTTTTACAGCCCATAAGTAGGGCAGCTCAGGTGACAATCCTGGATTGTGAGGCCACACCAAGAACTCTGGACACATGCAAGTGACCACAAAGATAAGTGAGCCCTGAGATGCCACTGATATTGAAGCTGCCATTCCTCCTCTTCCAGACTTTGTACATGAAACGTTAACTTCTTTAAAGACTATTGTGTTAAGGCGGGCTCCATGGGGCAAGGAGTTAAGCCGCCATTTGCGATGCCCACAACCCAGAGCAGAGAGCCTGGTTTAAACCCCCACTACTCTGCTTCCAACCCAGCTTCCTGCTAATGCTCACCTTGCAAGGTAGCTATGGTGGCTCCAGAACCTGAGTCCCTGATACCCACATGGGAAATCTGGATTGTACCCTAATCCTAGCTTCAGCCTGGCCCAGCACCAGGCATTTGGGGAGTGAACCAGACAATCTGAGCTCTTTCTGTCTCTCTCTCAAATAAAGAAAAAAGAGAAAATGTGCCCCCCACCCAGGGCCATGAGAGCAACTCTTGTTAAGATCTTATAAAGAAATAGTTATCCCCTAGGTACCAAATTCCAACTTTCTGCTTCTTCCTTCTCACTTTCCCCAAATATACAAGTACTGTGATGGAAATTGCTGCAACCAGCACCCTGAACTTTCTCTTTTTTCCTGACTATCCCTATTATGTCATGTTCACATTAACCCCTAATCCTTCCAAATACTCTCTCACTCTTGGACACCTTACCTCAGACCAAGTGACACATCCAATCGCCCAAATTTCAGATTCATTCTAACAGTAATGTTCCCAAGGACAGCCTCTTCCCTCTATCCAGTGGGAGCTGGTTATAAAGATATTCTAAAAGCATAACCAAACTTCCTTTGACCATGGCATAGGTACTGGTAATAAATTTAAAGTGATTGCTTCATAGTCTCTCTCTCTGTACAGATGGTCCATCTGCAACATGTACACCCATGGGACATAAGGCATAGCTTGGATTGGAGAAGTAATTCTTTCCAATTAAGCTCAATCCTAAATAAATGGTGAACAAGTAGCCTCTAAATTGGCATTCACAAATCTACAAGTCATCTAAACTTACCTGTGGAAGAATCAAACACTGAAGAAACCTTGAAAAGTTTGTGGAAAACAGAATTAAAAGGTAAGGTTATTTGGGTGCAAAAAATATTTGAAAGCCATGTAAATGAAATGTCTTCAAAAACTTAAGGAAAAATGACTATTATGAAAAAACATTGCACAGATTTAAAAATCTTTTGACACCCAAATAATCACCTTTTCATTCCATTTTTCCATGAACCTCCAGAAGTACCCTCCTTATTATTTCAAAAACCAATCTCATCTTTTTTGCTGCCTCATCTGAGGAAAATGCAAAAAAGATATATGTCAAAAGCAGGTCACACAGAGTGGTTAGCATCACTTAAGACAGGTCTAGAGGAAAAAAGGAGGAAAAGACGTGTAACACAGAAAAAAAAAATGAACACTCAACTTGAAGTGAGTAGGATTACTTACGGTTGATTGTTGTATTCCCTAAGAAATTTCAAAGGCAAGCATGAAAATAAAGGAGATCAAAAAAAAAAAAAAAAAACCTTCAACAAGACGGCAGAAAATAAATGTAATCTACAGTCCAAAAGAATTTATTTCAAGGTGTAATTTCAGTTCCATCAGACGGTGAAAACACAGTAATTTCCTTTTATAAAGAGAGCTATTTCAAAAAATATAAACTGACAGTTCCAACATTGACGCACTATGCAATCCCTCATCCTGGTACAAAGCAAGATGGTGGCTGTGGCTCTTTATTTTCTCCTCTATGATTCTGCTTGGGATGAAAGTGAATAAAGTCAAGTCAACTCTACAGAGTCCGGGAGCAGGATGTTAAAACTGGTAAAACAAGGAAGGGAACAGGAGAGCCTTAGCCTGGACCAACTCATTTCAAATGAGGTTAACTAAGATTCAGCATTTGCTCTCAACAACATGGGATAGGTACTGCTCTCAACAAATGGCTCAGAGGCAAAGATGCAGAATTTGTAACTGAGTCGCAGACTCAAGCAAGGTACAGGGGAGCACCCGCTACTGTGTGGGTGAACCCCTCTGTGTAAAGGTCACATCTGTCATGCTTTGTCACTCCTCCAGACTGGAAATAAACTCTTGGAGAATGCCACCTACTTCAGAACGGGTCTCTCCTTCTGCTAGTGTTGTCACTGCAAACATTAACAGTGAATTCTTTAACAGCTCCCTTAGTAGCTTTCAAAGTTATTTTTCCCCAAATGGGAAAAACGAAACTTAAAAAAAAAAAAAAAAACTCATCACAAAATAAAATGAGGTTTTATTTGCCCAGAGTGAGAGAATTTGCACCTCAACACTTCTTTTATAACTTATTCAGACTAGGAAAAATCAGCGGTGACCACAACCCTGACACAGAATATTTGCATCTAAAGCTAGGCTAGCCAAACGCCCTTGACTCTTGATAATAACAATCTTTAGCACATGATCTCAGTGAAATTTGACTATGAATATTTTAAAAACCATAAAGGAGAAACAGTCCCCAAGAGTACAGTGCACTGGGTTAAGCTACCACCTGCGACACAGGTATCCCTTGAGGGTGCTGGTTTGAGTTCTGGCTGCTCCACTTCAGATCTAGCTTCCTGCTAATGTGTCTGAGAAGGCAGCAGATGATAGCCCAAGTACTTGGACCCCTGTCACCCACACAGGACACCCAACTAGAGTTCCAGGTTTCTGGCTTTGGTCTGGCCCAGCTCAGGCCCTTGTATCCATTTGGGGAGTGAACCAGCAGATGGAACATCTCTCTCTCTCTCTCTCTCTCTCTCTCTCTCTCTCTCTCTCTGTAACTCTGCCTTTCACATAAACAAACCTTGTGTTTAAAAAAAAAATTACAGCAAGAGGGGAAGAAATCCTCTTCTAATTTACCAACGTTAAATAATGAGCACCACTTATCTTGGTGGATTTATTCCTTCACTTTTTACCGAGCACTGATGATTTGAAAATTCAGGCCAAAAAAAAAGAAAAAAATAAAAAGGAAACAAAAATTTGTGAAGCCCTTTAAGGCCACAGGTACTGCTAGGTAAACACTAAGCATGCGAAGATAACTAAGATCAAACCCTGGCACTGATGATCCTCAAGCCCAGGAGAGAGCCGTCACTTAACGGATCTGTGACTGGCAGCGCACAGTGAGTTCAGCACACTAAGAGGTAGGAAGGCAAAGTAGGAACACGGAACCCCCTATTCCAGGGGGGTCAAGGAAGACTTCCTAGAGGGGCATCTCCTGATGTCTTCTTCAAGGTTCTCTTCAAGATGTCAGTCTTCAAGGTTCAGAGTTAGCCAGGCAAAAGGGATTGAAAGAAAAGGATCATTCCAGATGAAAACAACAACAGAACTAAGAGCAAGACACATCACACAGGCCATGCAAGCATTCCAGGGCTGCTGGCACACACCCTGGACCCCCTCCTCTTCTTTCTAAATACTTACTTTCAGCTCAATACCAGTTCTGAAGAACTCGCTTGTCTACACACTACCTAAAACGCATATCCATATACACAGCTTCCTCAACTGAAGACTTACTGCTAACTCCTTGCAAAAAGCATTTCCATGTGTCAGGGACTAAGCATGTGGGCCACATGCTGGAGCCTATTGTTCCTCCACAGGGAAGGTTCCCAGGGAAAGGTCCCCGCCAGGATGTGCAGCTGATCCGACCCACAGGCAGTCTGTTCTCAAACAGCCCCACACTGAGCCAGCAGGACAGGCTGGACTGATCAGATTCTCTAAGGTCTGAGCCGACACACACTGACGATGAAGCAGTTAAGCAATGCAAACTGAAGCTCAGAGAACACAAAAACAAAGCCTACTAAAATAATTTCATGGCTATGAAGAATCACAGTAACCTAGACTTAGGAGGAAGCCAAAAGTACAAATAAAAAGAAAAGACAGTCTCTCAGGAGAGAAACACATTCATCTTCTACTCTTTTGTGATCCTGCTGTCTAGAATACAGAAGTGAAGGCAGGAGCTTTGGTAGCAATTTTGGACTACGAGTTTAGTCTAATCATCTTGGGGCCTTAATTATCTCTGCACTAATTTGCCTAAGAACAAAATTAAATTTTTTTTTTTTTTTTTTTTTTTGGCCAGGCAGAGTTAGACAGGGAGAGAGAGAGAGAAAGGTCTTCCTCCCATTGACTCACTCCCCTAATGGCCACCACAGCTGGCGCTGCACCTATCTGAAGCCAGGAGCCGGGAGTTTCCACCTAGTCTCCTATGCAGGTGCAGGGACCCAAGCACTTGGGCCACCCTCTGCTGCCCTCCCAAGCCACAGCAGAGAGCTGGACTGGAAGAGGAGCAACCGGGACTAGTACCTGGTGCCCCAACCGGGACTAGAACCTGGGGTGCAGGCACCGCAGGTGGAGGATTAGCCAATTTTGGGCCACAGCGCTGGCCCAAAATCAAACTTTCAAAAGCACTGTTGACATGGATGTTTTAAAAAGATTTATTTATCTGAAAGGTAGAGTTGCTGACACAGAGAAGGATAGACAGATCTTCCACCCACTGGTTCATTCCCCAAATGGCCACTACGGCTAGGACTGTGCCAAGCCGAAGCCAGGAGCCAGAAGCTTCTTCTGGGTCTCCCACATAGGTGCAGGGACCAAGGGATTTGGGTCATCTTCTGCTGCTTTCCCAGGAGCATTAGCAGGGAGCTGGATTGGAAGTGGAGCAGTCAGGACATGAACAGTCATGCTATCAGATGCTGGCAGGTGGTGTCTTTACTTGCTACACCACAACACCAGCGCCATCATGGATTTTTTTAGATTGGACTTTGTGAGTTGGAATATTTATTGAATCATAAAATACATGTAAGCAATACATGCAATAAATCCCAGTCCTAACTGATATTGTGGTTGAGATAATCAAATGAGACAAGGCACCCTGAGAAGCAGAACAGCCCCTTAAGACAGTTCAATGGAAGTGTTTGGTGTTCCACGTTAGAGTAGCATTATTACCCCAAGCTGGAGATGGAGAAACAAATACCAGTTCCCAGCCTGTGACAGAGCCATGATTTGATCTCACGTCTCTTGCACATCAGAGGCAATAGTCTTAACTATCAAGAACTGAACACAAATGAAGTCAGGCAAACTGAGTACACAAGGTTCACAGTATTTTATGGCTCAACAATTATTCTACCAAAGGCCAATAAAAACAAAATTCCATGTTGATGTAGTATCACTTATCTACCACAATTAACACTTCAGGCAAGTCCCTCTGCACCTCCTGCCCACAGATGGGCAATAAGGACCAACTAGAGGCACCAGTTATGCGTAGTGGCAAATGCCTGCCAAATTCTGATTTGTAAGGAGTGAAACGGCTTTTCTGGAGCACACAGGATACTGGGAAGCCTGGGATATATTTTCCAAGGTCATTATCAGCCAGACCACTGATGCCCCTGAATGTTTGTAGTGCCCCAGTTTGCTAAACCTAAGGTGGAGTAACAAACCTTGAAAGGCTCAAGGATTTTAGATGATCAAGCCAAAGGCTCCAATGCACTTGGCATTCATTCTCTTCACTAATTAAACAAACACATATTTGTGCTGAGCACCTACTTTGTGTCAGTATTGTACCTGCTGCAGACTAAACATGGAGTCTACTCTAGCAGGGACAGTACACAAAAAATCAATCAATCAAGTTAGAGGGTGACAAGTCCTACAAAGAGAAATAATAGGAAGTTCAGGGAGTGAAGGTTTAGGGTATTGTTACATTTGAGCGCAATGTAGCCATTCTAACAGTTATGGACAGTAATAAAAAAGAGGTGCCAGAAAAGCTTTCAGCAGCTTTGCTTCCAAACTCCCTGGCACCAACAGTCTTCTACCAGGAAAAGTCACGGCGCCAGGCACTCCATTCAGGAGTCCACAAATGCGGACTGAGAAGCAGTCTAGGGAGTATTAAGAGCACCGCTGTGGGCGTCAAGACTTCCTGGAATCAAATCCTAGCCATACAACGGACCATTGGCAGGACCCTGGGCAAACTGCCTCATGTTCTGCCTCTTAATTTGTCATCTATAAATGAGGATAATAGCACAGGTTGACATCCCTAAACTGAAATCTCAGAAGCTCCAAAAACTGCTTCCGATTTTGGAGCATGTCACATTTTGACTTTTCAGATCAGCAATGCTCAACTGGTAAAGTCTAGGCAAATATTCTAAAATCTGAAAAATTTTGAAATCTCAAACACTCCTGGTCGCAAGCATTCTGAATGAAGAGTGCCCAACTTGTAGCATCTATCTCATCGGGCACTATGAGGATTCAGAGAGCTACGAAAGGAAACAGTAAATTCCAGATTCATATTTTTTAATTGAGTGTCTTCTGCCTTCCAGGCACACAGAACCCTCCAAGCTTCTGCACAGAGGGGCCTCAGACACCAAAAGGGCCCAGGGGACACACTCTGCCCTCAGCTTCTGTGGACACCCCGGATTCAGGCCTTCTTCCCTACTCCTCGTACCTCCTCCTGCTCCACCTACGTCATCAGTGTTAATTCTTGTGATCTCTCACTGCAAAGACTGGGATGGTAACTCTGAGATTCCCCAAAGGAGGAAACATCTCAAAGCCAGAAGACTTAGCTCCCAACAATCTCTGCTCAACAGACCCAGCATCTGGGTCAAAACAAAATAACATTCACGGGGCTGGTGCTATGACGCAATGGATTAACACCCCGGCCTGCAGTGCCGGCATCCCATATGGGTGCCGGTTCGAGACACAGCTGCTCCACTTTTGGTCCAGCTCCCTGTTATGGCCTGGGAAAGCAGTAGAGAATGGCCCAGGTTCTTGGGCCCCCTGCACCCATGTGGGAGACCTGAAAGAAGCTCCTGGCTCCTGGCTTCGGATCGGCACAGCTCCGGCCATTGCGGCCAATTGGGGAGTGTACCATTGGATGGAAGATCTTTCTCTCTCTGCCTCTCCTTCCTCTCTCTGTGTAACTCTTTCAAATAAATAAATAAATCTTTAAAAAAAATTCACCTCTACCCAGAACTCACATATAGGTTGTGTGCGAGTTAGTACTACCTAGAGGTTTGCATTTCCACTATGTAAAGTTGTATGACTCAATAATCATTCAATATTATTTAATAGTTTTACATTTTATTTATTTATTAATATTTGTATTTGACAGGCAGACAAATCTCCCATCTGCAGGTTTACACTTCAAATGACCACAACAGCCTGGGCTGGGCCAAGCTGAAATCAGGAGCCTCAAACTCAATCTGAGTCACCTGCTGCCCCCGAGGATAACAGCAAACTAAATGGAGAGCAGACCCAAGACTTGAACCCAACCACTCTGATCAAGGATGTGGGCATCCCAAGCGGAGTCCCAAATGCTGTGCCAGATGTCCACACCATACTTAATATTGTATAACATTATTTTGTGCAAGGCATCCACTTTGCCACACACTGATCAATAGACACAGAAGCAAGCTTTATTTAGAATCAGGTAAGGGAGGCTCTGTTTACTTCATTCTCTAAAATATGGACTTATCCTCGATTTCTCCCCTCCTAGTCCCTGTGGGTATAATTAGCACAGCTTTTTCATTGCCCTTCTGCTAAAACTTTAGAAACTGCTGATTACAATTTCTTTCCTTTAACTTATTTTAAGCTCTCCCTTCGGCATGACACCTATACTGTCAAATCTATATTTAAAGTTCTCAAAATACCCAAATGGCCATGTATTTTACTAACTCAGCACTTCCACATTACCTTACAAAATCATCGTGCTGTCAGAATGAAGCATTGATTACAGCAGCCTGTAGTCCAACAACCATTAGAGGGTCGAAAAAACTCCCTGCTTCATTATGAATTAGACCATCAAGATTCTTCCTGTTGTTTCTCTACTGGGGAAAAGAAAGTGAACTTTAAGGTCAGCTGACTCAGGTTTGAACCCCTCAGCGTTGACTTCAGAAAACCTATCCACTCTCAATATCAAGAAATGGTCCTAAGATGTGAAGACAGTGATACTAACAATTCTCACATCATTGGCTCAAATAAGCAAGCAGCAGGTGCTCAGAGAAGGTAATTCTTCAAAGATACTGACTCCTAAGCCAAGCCAAGTGCATCACCTGCTGGTAAGCACAGTCTCCCTCACAGGTGCCTCTGTATTCTTGTCCTAGGATAATCCATTCCCTACTCAGCAGCCAGAGCAAGTTTGCAGCACACATGTCAAGTCCTCTCACCTTCCACTTAACACGACTTAATAGTTTAAAAGCAATCTTAACTGAAAGCCAGTTCCATGCCAAATCAACCAGACCCCACAAGTCCTTATCAGGCTGTCCTCTGGGGACTGGTCAATTCCTTTGAGCCACTTTCAGCATTTCATAACCCAAACTCTGAGATTTGCATAAAGCCAATCTAGTCTCTAATACTTGAAGACAAATAACCCCAATCAGATATACCAGGGGAAACCCTCGGGGTTTTCTGTAAGTCACAAGGCCTTCTGTACTCCACCAACTCAATATGTGGGATCCACCTAGCTTTGTCCCCAGGAGCTCAGCTATTTCACTTTTTCTTTTTCAAATCCTGCAGTGTTCCTCCTTACCCCTCTTCCTAAAACCTGGCTGCCAAAGTGGCTCAAGACCGCCCTCCCTCTCTCCCTCCCTCCCTCGCTGTTCCTACCTCTGGCTTCTCTGAAGATATGCACACTGGCCCTTCTCATTGCAAGGACTCCTGACGGAGTAGAGAGGAAGCCTATCGCACTCCCGTGAGCCTCAGCCCCTCACACCCCACTCTTTTCCATGAGGAACAAGCATCTGAGGGTGAAGCTCCAATTCACACATCCTTTAAGACAGTGAGTCACATCTACTAACCATACTTATTGAAATCCAAACTTTCAGGGAGGCACACACAATTCAGCTTAAAAGCGTGGCCTTGATTGTCTCACAAGAACCATGATTGAAACCCACGTCTCCTGCACATCAGAGCCACTACTCTGAACCATCAAGAACAAATGAGCACAAATGAACAGGAGAAGAGGAAAAAATAACATCCCTGAAGGGACTACCATGTGCTGAGTGTTTTTACACTCTCATCCCAGTCAGTCCTCACAATTAGAGTAAGGTGCCTACTCCTGGCCCTGTCAGAGGAAAAGACAGGGTTACCAGAGCTTAGACTCCCACCTGCGTGTGGCCCAACCCAGTGCTTTTCACACCCTGCACCCCAGATGAGATTACAAAGGGGCAGCTGGATATTCAAGACATGTTTCTAAAAGGAAAACAGTCTTCATTATTTTAGAGTGAAATGGAGAAAAACACATTCAAATGTCCTGTGTGAAATGCTAACACAATGGAAGCCACCTATGTATTGACTGCCAGAGATAAAGGGGTGGGAGTAGGAGGGTGCCCAAACCAGCATTGAGTTCAAGTTCAATCAGAAGGCACAAGACTGCACAGGGAATGACTTTACTGTCTCCAGAATTCGCAAGTATGATCCTACTGGAATCCTGTTTCCCCTTAATGCCACATCAACAAAGAAAAACAACATGCAGAACCAAATAAACCAGAAGATGATTCTTCAGTCCCCAGCTATGTCTAAATTCAGTTTTTGTGTTCACTGCAACAGCTTTACTAACCTCACAGTTAATTAACATATAAATAAATATCATCAATATCATCTGAAAATATTCCCCATAATAAAATGCCATGTTTTATAAATCTACATAAAATTAACTACAAAAAATAATTCCATGGCTTAAATGAAATCTTTGAAATACACACACACACACACACACACAGACATACTGCCGTGTTTTTATCTTAAATAATTCATGGTAAAGTGAAGACAGATTGCTTGATATTTTAGATCAACTGAGAAATGGGAAAAAGCTGAACGGATCTTGCATCTACTTCAGTCCCTCATTCAAAGCGTGAAGCCCTTCCTTCTACAATGTACCTAATAGGTGAAGAGAGAGCTCCTGCTGTCATTTCCTACTCAAGGCACATGAACAAACCTCAAGAGTTCCTTCCCATGGTTTTTGACCCTCTCATTGTAGCTCTGCCCTCTGGAGATTCACTGAAGACTTTACACTCTTCAAATCACGAAAGCCACTGATCATATTTTCTCCTCCTCTCTCAATTTTGCTTAATTTCTAATCTATTTATTAGAGAGATTGAGAAGTGTGTGCATGTATGTGTCTCATCCACTGATTCATTCCCCCAAATGCTTGTGACAGCTGATGCCAGAGCTGGGAGCTAGGAGCTCAATCTAGGTGTCCCATGAGGATGTCAGGAACTCCATTACTTGAGCCATCACCTGATGCCTCCCAAAATCTGTATCAGTAGGAAGCTGGAACCAGGAGCCAGAGGTGGGGATCAAATCCAGGCACTCCAATATGAGATGCAAACATCTGAACCATTATGCCCAACACCTACTCTGCCTCCCTCTTTAAAAGTAATCTACAAATATAAAAATCAAAATTCCAATGATAATGATGAAAAACACAGAATAACGTACCTCTTCTTTGAAGAAGTAAACCCTCTTCTACCAGCCCAGTGGTTGACAAACTATAATCAATGGGCCAAATTTGGCCCAATTACTACGTATCTTGGATGCCCAAGGGCTGCCAAACTCAATCTCTCAATAAGTGTTTGAGGGCCAGTGCCATAGGGCCATAGTGTAGGGGGATAAGCCTCAACCTGCAGTGCTAGCATCCCTTATGACACAGGTTTGTGTCCCAGCTGCTCCTCTTGCAATCCAGTTATCTTCTGTGGCCTGAGAAAGCAGCAGAAGATGGCCTAAGTCCTTGGGCCCCTGCACTCATGTGGGTGACCTGGAAGAAGCTCCTGGCTCCTGGCTTCAGATCAGCTCAGCTCCGGCCATTGCAAACATTTGGGGAGTGAACTAGCAGATGGAAGACCTCTCTCTCATTTTAACTCTACCTCTCAAATTTAAAAAAAAAAAAAAATCTTAAAAAAAAATTTGTGTTTGAATAGGAAAGTCAGATAGAAAGGCTGAGAAGAGGGAAAGCAAGCCTCTTCTTCTCCAAAATTTAACCTGGCATCCATCCTTCACAAAATAATTTGAAGCCTAACAGGACAGTCTTCTGACTGTAGCATTGAAATTGAGGATGTAAAATGACCATGTTTCATTTTGGGCAAATAAACACTGATTAAAGTGTCATTTAGTCAAACAAATGCCCCTGTTCATTTTGAACACCAAGGAAAGTATCACCTGAACCCATTCTTAGAAACATAAGCATTTGTGACGACTGCTGCTGCTGCTGCTGTAATACCATTCATCACATAATATAAAGCAAACAGGATCAATAATCTCAGAGATGAACTCAAACACTCTGGATTTCGGAAAACAGAATAGAACTTCCTTAGGAAAAATGAGGATAGACTCAAATCATCAAAAAGATTCATATGAATCTTCTTGGGGGTTGATTTTGTGGCACGGGGAGCTAAGTCATGGCTTGGGATGCTCAGATCCCATAACAGTGTCTGGATTTGAGTCCTGGCTCACCTCCGGATTCTAGCTTTATGTCAACGTACAATTAGGAGGCAGCAGATGATGATCCAAGGATTTTGAGTCCATGCCACTCACATGGAAGACCCAGGTTGAATTCTGGAGTCCTAGTTTTGTCTTTGCCCAGCCTCCAGCTGTTGCAAGCATTTGGAGAGTGATGAAGCAGATGAAAAATCCATCTATCTCCCTCTCTCTTTCTCCCCGTTCACCATCAATCTTACCTTAATATAAAAATATAAACTTTTTAAAAATTTGGAGGGGAGACAGCATTGTGACATAGTGAGTTAAGCCACCACCTGCGACACTGGCATCCCATATGCCAATTCCAGCTGCTCTGCTTCTGATCCAGCTTCCTGCTAATGCAAGTGGGAAAGGAGCAGAAGATGGTCAAAATACTTGGGCCCCTGTCAACCCATATGGGAGACCAGGATGGAGATCCTGGCTCCTGCCTTGCTGAGTGAGACATAGCTGTTGTGGCCATCTGGGAAGTGAACCAGCTGATGAAAGATCTCTCTGTCTCCACTTCTCCTCCTCCTCACTTGCCACTCAAATAAATTTTTAAAATCTCTGTTTTTAAAGATTTATTCATTTATTTGAAAGGCAGAGTTACAGAGAGGGAGAGGGAAAGGGAGAGAGGGAGACAGGGAAAGGGGGAGAGGGGGAGAAGGGGAGAGGGGGAGAAGGGGAGGGGGGAGAGGGAGGAGGGGAGAGGGGGAGAGGGGGAGAGGGGGAGGGGGAGGAGGGGAGAGGGGGGAGAGGGGGAGAGGTGGAGGGGGGAGAGGGGGAGAGGGGGAGGGGGAGGAGGGGAGAGGGGGGAGAGGGGGAGAGGTGGAGGGGGGAGAGGGGGAGAGGGGGAGGGGGAGGAGGGGAGAGGGGGGAGAGGGGGAGAGGTGGAGGGGGGAGAGGGGGAGGGGGAAGAGGGGAGAGGGGGGAGAGGGGGAGAGGTGGAGGGGGGAGAGGGGGAGGGGGAAGAGGGGGGAGAGGGGGAGAGGGGGAGGGGGGAGGGGGAGAGGGAGGAGGGGAGAGTGGAAGGGGGAAGAGGGGGGAGAGGGGGAGAGGGAGAGGGGGGAGGGGGAGAGGGAGGAGGGGAGAGTGGAAGGGGGAAGAGGGGGGAGAGGGGGAGAGGGGGAGAGGGAGGAGGGGAGAGGGGGGAGAGGGGGAGAGGGGGAGAGGGGGATAGGGGGAGAAGGGGAGGGGGGGAGAGGGGAGGGGGAGAGGGGAGAAAGGAAGAAGGGGAGAGGGGGAGGGGGGAGGGGGAGAGGGGGAGAGGGGAGAAGGGGGAGAGGGGGAGGGGGGGAGAGGGGAGAAAGGAAGAGGGGAAGGGGGGAGAAGGGAGAAGAGGGGGAGGGGGGAGGGGGGAGAGGGGGAGGGGGAGAGAGGAGAAGAGGGGGAGAGAGGTCTGCCATTCACTACTTCACTTCCCAAATGGCCACCATGGCTAGAGCTGAGCTGATCTGAAGCCAGGAGCTTCTTCTGGATCTTCCAAGTGGGAGCAGGCACCCAGGAATTTGAGTCATCTTCTACAGCTTTCTCAGGAGATAGCAGAGAGCTAGATTGGAAGTGGAGCAGCGGGGTTTGCACCAGCAACCATATGGGATGCCAGAACTGCAGGTGGTGGCTTTACCTGCTACGCCACAGTGCTGGCCTGTTAATATCTTGATTCTTGGGTCCAGCGTTGTCGCATAACAGGGTAAGCCATTGCCTGCAATGCTGGCATCCCATACGGATGCTGGTTCAAGTCCTGACTGCTCCACTTCTGATCTAGCTCCCTGTTAATGCACCTGGGAAAGCATCTGAAGATGCCACAAGGGCTTGGGACCCTGCACCCATGCAGCTCCTAGCTCCGGGCTCTAGCTTGGCCCAGCCCTAGCCATTGTGGCCATTGGGGAATAAACCATTAGATGGAAAATCAATCTCTCTCTCTCTCTCTCTCCCTCCCTCCCTCCCTCCCTCCCTTTCTCTCTGTAACTCTACCTTTCAAATAAATAAACCTTAAAAAAAAAAAAAAAAACCTTGATTCTTCAGCTCTAGCCTTTCTTCATAATCACACTTTTTTTTAATAACGCTTTTATTTAAAGAATATAAATTTCCAAAATACAGCTTATAGATTACAATGGCTTCCCCCTCATAACTTCCCTCCCACCCGCATAATCACACATTTCTATGTTGGTTTATTCAAGACAACCTGTGTGTATATAAAGAATTAAAATATGCATCACATCTTGCACAGATCTTTTTTAATTTCAATTCTTTTGGCAACTCGCTTCATTATACTTGTGTTTTTTTTATGTTACAAAGAATCTGGTGCAGAGTTTTAGAATCAGCAACTGAAAATCTATTCCGGACATGGAATTAAAAATTTTTTACCAAATCTATTTGATGAAATCATTCCAAGTAATATGAAACTCACATAATTATTCATGATAAAGTGATAAACACTCAGAAGACAAGAAATGGAAAATATTCACTAGTGATGTTTCCAAAGATGACCGACACAGTTGGAAATTCTCTCAAAGCCATATGTGAGAAAAGGAGAAATTCATTAGGGCGGGAATCTGTCTCCTCCACAGTCAGGCTGCAGGGAGACAGTAGGCTGCATACAGAGAAGTTTGGAAACGGGACTGGACTCCAGACTCGCCAAGTCCTCGCACCCACAGCCCAAGGCCAGCCCAGGACTTCCTGAGAAAGTGAGAGAGCAAAGGAAATCCAGGAGCAAACCAATGATTCTTTCTAAATGACCCAGTCTTTTAAATATGTATCTTGAATTGTGGTAGGATATTACTCAGTCATAAAAAAGCATGAAATTCTGTCTTTCTGAACAAAATCGATGCAACTGGCAACCATTATGTTTAGTGAAATAAGCCAGTCCCAAAAAGGCAAATACCATATGTTTTCTGTGATTTGTGTTAACGTACTGAGTACAGGCCCTGCACCCGCATGGGAGATCAGGAGGAAGCGCCTGGCTCCTGGCTTGGAATCAGCGCAGCGCACCAGCCGTAGTGACCATTTGGGGGGTGAACCAATGGAAGGAAGACCTTTCTTTCTGTCTCTCTAACTCTGCCTGTTTAAAAAAAACAAGCGCATTCAAAAAAAAAAACAAAAAAGCATGGGAAATATCACATTGCAGTAAGAGAAATATGACCAGCAAACAATATAGAAGTATAATACTCTGACATAAAATAATACAAAGGCAAAGAGAACTCTCCTCATCACAAGAGGTTTTCTACAGCTAGCACAGTGCGTTGAAAACAGGACAGCCACATTCAGGAAACACTGACAATGACGAAGAACAGCAACATCATCCAATCAGTCAGGCCAGCGCTCCTTCCACCACCCGGCAAATCACATGCTACGGGAAGATGTTCTCAAAAGCAGACACTTGACTTTCAAGCTCTGATTCCAACCAAAGAGGAGCTGAGAGTTGCAGACAATCACAGAATGCTAGAGCAGGACTTGAGAGAACTCACCCACTTGGTTCAAAGTGAATCATCTCATTTGGACAAACTTATGTAACAGCTGGAAGCAGAACTTGCCTGAAGAGGGGTGTGGGCCACTGCATGTCATGCCAGGACCTTTCACCCTGTAAACCACAAAGAGCTGCCACTTAAAACCCCAACAAGCAGCTGCAGTGTCTTTAACCCAGTTACCATGTACTACATTTAATAGGTGAAGGCGGAAGATCCGTGAGAGGCTGTATTGGAAAAATGAACAGGGTTTTCGGTGACAATAGTGCTGTAAGTCCTGTCCCAGTTCAGTATAGCTAACACTTTTTTAATACTAGGCTCTCTTTAAAATTATACATATATGAATGCATGTGTGTGTGTGTATGTGCATACACGCACGTTCTCTGTAAGGTACAATTACTATGCCCATTTTGCTAATGGGGAAACTGAGGTGCAAAGGCTGCAGAGCAGGTAAGTGGACAGAGCTAGAACGCAAAGCACGAGTTCAGCTCCAAAGTCAGTGTCCTTAATCACTGCTCTGTTCGGCCTCTCAGTCCAACCACTGACTTGGCACCTATAGTGTGCACCTGCACTAGGCTCTGGGGATACTAAGAGGCCTGAACCTGGTCCTGATAGGTGACATGTGTTTTGTCCTGTAAGTAGGACAGGAACAAAGGCCTGAGGCAGGGCCATGCTAGCTCTTTATACATCTCTCTGTCAATCACCAGTGGGCACTTCGAGAAGCTAAGCTGAAGCTAGATTTCAACCCTACCTGCCCCCTTGGCAGGCGTCTCTGTACAGTGTCTGATAGGCACAACTGACTACGGCAGCCCTGCAAGCAGCCCAGGAAGAACCTCCACTCAGTTTTTGTAGTGAACAAATGGAGAGAAGGTTTAAAGTAGAGTAGGAAGGGGGAAAGTGAATTCTCCCACTAAAAATTGTCTCCTTAGTAGAGTACTACTCCGCTTGCTGATCATTTTAATTAGCTAGAAATCAGGATCACACAAGCTATCCAGCTTTATTAACAGTACATCCAGATTATTACACAATTGTTCCAGACTTTAACACATGGGAACTAACGTCCTAACCAAATGGCTCTAAGCAGGCTCACCTCTTCTACACCCAGACAGCTACAAGAGTTTAAAGAAAAACAAACAAAACATCACACAGTCCCTTGAAAGAACACAGTCTACCCATTCACCAGGGACCAGCACTGAACATTCCCCTGGAAGTGCAACCCCTCTTAGCAGCAAACAGGCTAAGAGTCTTAAAAATCAACTAACTATGTTGTTCATCTGAACTGGGACCCTCGCCATCACAGTAACTTGGGACTAACCTTTTCCTTGTCTCCTAACCAAGCAACTGTAGAGTAAATTTTGGGGGGAAAACACCTTTCAAAGTAAAATCATTCTTACCCTACACTGCTCTGTGACTGCTGTGCAACAAGCCAGTTTCGCATTAATCCCCACCCGTATTAACCCGTCCTGGCCACAGTGGTGGAGCTGTATTAGCTATGAAGTTCTGGTGAAGAGGAAAGGATTTCGGCAGGTGTTATGCCACAGTGGGTAGAGCAGTGCACTGCTCCTCACACCCACATCCCCTATCGAAGTCCTGGTGACAATGCTTCCAATCCAGCTTCCTGCTAATACACCTGGGAAGGTAGCAGATGATGGGCCAAGTGCTTGGGCTC
Organism: Sylvilagus floridanus; assembly: GCA_949820135.1. Classification (NCBI taxonomy): domain Eukaryota; kingdom Metazoa; phylum Chordata; class Mammalia; order Lagomorpha; family Leporidae; genus Sylvilagus; species Sylvilagus floridanus. Next base: position 61,330,982 of record OX463246.1, on the reverse strand, counting down.
CTGCCACCTCTTATTGGCTGGTGGTTATTGGCTTATGGCTTCAGCCTGACCCAGCCCTGTGGTTAGAGGCTTTGGGGAGTTAATCAACAGATAGAGGATCGATCAATCTCTATCTCTGTTGCTTTGCCTTTCAAATGAATAAATCAATGAAGGAAGAGGAGGAGGAAAAGGAAGAGAAAGAGGAAGAAGATGAAGAAAGGCTTTGGATCCAGAGTTCTTTGATTCATATCCGAGTGCTGCCATCTTCTTTCCCCAAGTATGTTTCTTAACCTTTCTATGTCTTAGTTTTGACATAGGAAGAATGGAAATGTTACTAGTACTTACCTCATAGGGTGTTGTGAGGATTCAATGAGTGAAGTCTTTAGAAAGCGCTTGCCAATATAAACGCTGCTAAGATGTGTTTGCTATTAAGCAAGGCAGTAAGAGGCTGATAGAAGGAAGTACTCTAAGATTGCATGTATCATTTCTGTGAAACCTCCCAACAAACCAAGAGGGGCGTTCCTCTTGCTATTCTCACCTTACGGATGCACAAAAGTGAAGCACTGAGAAATTTTGCATGTTGCCAAAGTTACCCAGAGAAGTGGAGCCAGGCAGTTCACCCTGGAGCCTGCAGAACTCAACCATGAAGCAGGCTCCTCCACAGCCTCCACATCCACAGAGGCTCTGACAACTGCACCTGCTTTCCCTCTGAGCCAGCTCAACCCCTGGAGTGCACCCTCAACCACCCCACCCCCACTCAGGGCTTACCCTCACCTCCAAAACTGACAGTGTGTTCTATGCAAGGTCTTTCACTGCTCCTAGTGAGTGACAATGGCCAACCTTATCTCAGTCACTAAGGGTTTCTTATTTCTTTATTTTGTTCATTTGAAAGAGAGACAGAGATCTCTCAAATGCCCACAATAGCTATGGTTGGGCCAAGCCAGGAGCTGGAACTCAATCAGGACCTCACACATGGGTGGCAGGGACCAGAGTACTTGAATCATAACCTGCTGCCTCCCAGGGTGCCCAACAGCAGGAAGCTGGAATTGGGGCCATAACTGGGACTTGAACACAGGCACTCCCAATATGAGATGGAGGTATACCAAGAGGCATTGCATCCAGTGTGACAAGTGTCCGATCCCACTAAGGATTTCTGCTACGTGGCTCAGTCCTTCACTGCAATCCAGTCTCTTCCACAGTCCTGGTGACTCCATCAATCATGCAACTGATCCATCCAGCACCTTCTCTGCATTTCCTCTTCTGCTTCCTGACTTTCCATCATTTACTGGTTACCAGTACAAGCCACACACTGGAACCTCCCCTCAGAGAACCGGTCTACCTATCCAATCTTCAATTCATATGTTGTATTGTCTGACTACATTGAAATTTCTCTTTCCAATTTTCAGAACAATGACTCCAAACAGTTCTTACTCTTCAGCCTTCTGAAGATCACCAGCCCCATGCATCTTCTGTATTCCATTCGCCCTTCCTTCCTTTCCATTAACTCTGATCTCAGTCTACCTTAGCCCCATTGCCTACCCATCAATTCACCTTAGAAAAACCCTAACCCTTATCAATCTAATTGCCCACCTCTTCTACGCCCAGACAGCTACAAGAGTTGAAAGAAAAACATTACACAACCCAGCAAATGTGTGTCATTGTTAAGTCACAGTGTGTGGCTTCAACACCACACAACCATCAACCCTTCTATTTCCTCAGTCATCCCTCAGTCTCATTCTTCACGGCACCTTCTTCAACTCTACTCAGTTCCAACCCCGGCCCCACACATTTCACTCTAAAGAGAAGGACCTTGCATTCTACTTCATCAGCACCACCAGCTCCAGACTCACGATGGAAAGCCAACGCCCAATCCTCCTGCCCCTGAAGTTTACGCCCTCCTTTTCTCTTTCATGACTTAGTTACATCTACAAGCATGTTCTCACTTCCCTCTCTTCACTAATGTGACTCCCATCTGACCCCCAACAGCAAGGTCACGGCTAACGTGAATCCAGTGGTCATTTGTCAGTCATCATCTTCCACAATCTGTGGGCAATGTTTAGCAAGTTGGCCACTTCCTCTTCCTGGAAACAGTCTCTGTCCTCAGCCTGCTTGACAGCACCGTTTCCGGGCTTTCTTCCAAACTCTCTATTCTCTTTCTCCAACGCCCCTGGTTAGCTTCCTTTTCTTTTAGTATAATCCAGTAAAAACTGTATGCCTACTATGTGTTAGCATTGGCTGACACATGGGGATTCCTATCCCACTCTGCATTACCCAAACTTCATGCCTGGTCATGGCTTCAGTCATCATCTACATGGTTAAGAACTAAGTGCAGACACTAGCTGGAACTGGGTTCGAATTATGGTTCCATCATGTCTTAGGCATGACACTCAATTTCTCTAAACCATAGTTTTCCAATGTGGAAAATGATAAAAACAGGGGCAAGCATTTGGCCAGGTGGTTAAGACACCACTTGGGACATCCACATCCTATATCACAGTGCCTGAGATCAAGTCCCAGTTCTGGCCCCAATTCCAGCTTCCTGCTAATGTCCACCTTGGGAGGCAGAAGTACTGACTCAAGTAGTTGGGTACCTGATACCAATATGCAAGACCGGAATGATGGGGTTCTTGCCTCCCAACATTAGCCTGGCCCAGTCCCAGCTGTTGCAGGCATTTGAGGAATGAATCAGTGGATGGGAGCTCACTCTGTCTCATTGCCTCTTAAATAAATAAAAGTTTTTTATATAAGTAAAATGATAATAAATGAATTCAAGAAAAATATTTATCTCTGTGCCTCTTACATAATGATATTAATAATACAGTATAGTATACCACAAGTAATAATGAACATTAGGCATTATTTTTAATTACATCTCCAAATCTCATCCTGAGTTTCCATGTACTTACTTGAAATCTCAACTTGTATTGTTGAATAAGCAGCCCAAACTGAGGCACTCTGAAATCAAACTCTCCGCCTTCCATCACAACCTGGTATTCCTTTAATTATGACATATACGGTGCCTGATCCCATTAGCCATTAAGGAGGTGGTGTTAAAATATGCCCATAAAGTCTTCAACCTTCCTCCTACCCACAGAGGCCTCTCTCTGTCCTTCCCCTGAACCTAAGCATGCCTTTGTGACTGACTTGATGATGCTGCACCACTGCTGAGGACAGGTTAGAAAAGGCCATGTAGCTTGTATTAATTTCTCTTGGTACATTTGCTCAGTGAGCCTCCAGCCTCAATAGAAGAAGTCCAGCTATCCTGAGGCCACCACATTGGAAGACCACACAAAGGGAGGCCCCAGTATTCCATATTTGTCCAGCTCCCAGCTGTTCCAATACTCCTAGCCCAAATGTCAGACATGTGTATGAAGAAGCTTTGAGAAGACCCAGTCACCATCTGAGTTTAACTTCCGAAGGGAACCTGAGTAAGAACTGCCTGGTTGAACCAAGTAAAATCTCAGATTCATAAGTAAAACAAATTACTGTCATTATGTGAAACCACTGTTTTGAGATGGTTTATTACTCATGAATAGATGGCCACAACCATGTTCAAACTAAACACTTAAATTACCCCCATCCCCAACCCCGCCAAGATCTCTTCTCTCATCTTCCATATCCAATTATAAAATTCTGGCAATTTTTAAGTGTGACTTGAATGCATGTACTTTTCTGTGGCTCTCCTGCCCCTACCTGGTTGTGAATATCACCATCTCATTCTCTAGACTAGTCTTACCCATTTGGCCCTCCACACTGAAGCCAGATCTGACCATGTCACTGCAGGCAAACTTTGAAAGGTTCTGTAAAGTGGCATTCACTGTGCTCTGCCACTTCATGTCCAGACACTGCTCCAAACCCTGCCCCAGCACACAAAGCTCCTGCAGTTCTGTGAAGTCATGGGGTTACACAGCTGCTTTCTCTGGCCGGCCTTGGCTCTGTCACTGGGCCAACTCTATTCTCCTTCACTGTTAGACACAAAACCACTCCTCTGGGAAGGACTTCTGGGCCTCAGGTTAACATCGCCTTTCATGTGCTCCCTTAGTAACCTTTTTTTCCCTCCTGATAAACAGTGCTATCCAAAGGAGTGTCTTTAGGACAAGTCAATGCTTTTTTCACTTGTATATCTCCAGTGCCCAGGACAGTACCAGGACACAAAAGTATGAAAAAAAAATTAGGGAAGTTGAATAAATGAATGATAAATTATGTAAAGGTAACACAAAAGTCACTTGCTGAGAAAGAAAAGAGAAATATTCCAGGAAGTACATGACTAAGAAAGATTTTGGGATTATCTAACTAATCTCACCCTTTTAAAGATGAAGAAACTGAGGTCAATGACAGTGATGGCTTGCCCAAGCTCATACACTTGGTAGCAAAGCCAGGAACAGAATTGAGTCAGTTGATTCCCATGGTACTTCTTAAGCATGTCACAATTTTCAAAGAAACCAACAACTGAATAGCATACCATCAGAATTTCAGAATATAGCCAAACAATTTCTCCAAATCAAAATAAGAAAAATTGTCTTAAATTATTCTTTTACTATATTGTTCTCAGATCTGAATGTTTAAAAGTAGCACTGGGAAAATTCAAATTTCTTTGGAGCACACACACCCATCTGACAGACTAAATAAAATGGGTGACAATATAAAGGACTGGTGAGGATATGGAATAACTACAAGTCTCTTACATGAATGGTGGACATTCAATTGGTACAATTTGCGAAAATATTTGGCAGTATGCAGTAAAACTAAATATACATACAGCCTATGACCCTGAAATTCCACCCTTGGTATACATCCAACAGAAATTAATGTTTATTTTCACCAAAATGTCTGTAGCCATGTGATTTCAAATATCCACAAACTGGAAACAATCTAAAATGCCCACCAACAATAGAACAGATCAATTGGTAATGACATATTCATACAATGGACTATTAAATTGCAATAAGAACAACAAAAAAAGAACAAACTACTTGTTCATGCAACAAAATGGATGAATCCCAAAGGTGAGCTGAATGAAAAGAAATCAAACACAACAGAAAACAGACAGCTCAAAACCAGACAAAATCTATGCTGGTACTGCCTGAGAAGAGACACAAAGACTTCTGAAGTATTGGGAAGGTGCCACATCCCTTTTGGGGGTAGTTACAAAGTTCAAGTATACATACATTCATCCAGCTGCAACTTTTAGACTTGTGTGACTCACTGTATGGAAATTTACCTCTTTTTTTTTTTTAAGCATTTCTTAGGATAAATAAGAATTTTAATTAGAAAAGGAAAAATAATGATGGCCAGAGCTTTATATAAAACACTTTACATTCCTGGCACATACTATACACATCATCTCATCTAATGTTTAAAAATCTCAATTCTTTATAAATTCTTTATAAATAAGATTCTGAGATCATTTACTAGTCATAGTAACATTTTAAAAATCAGAATCAACTTACAGAAGCAGCAGAAGCTCTTCTGGAAAGTTTTTCAATTCAAGCCACAATTATGAAAACTTAGTGAAAATTAACTTGAGGAGCTAACCTCTGGAAATTAATATGATTAGTTACTTCTGATGACATTCAAAGTCTATGACATTTAAATTTAGGTACAAGTTATCATGCTCATTGTAAAGAATTTATAAATTATTAACAAAACATTTTCTAATTATAAAATCTGAATTAGAATAGGAAAAAAGGAGAGAATAAATATTAAAATGAGACTAAAAATTAACCTTCTCACAGGGACTAGGAGGAAGCATATTATTTAAGTATGGATAACAGCCCAAAATGTTGGCCTGTTGCAGAACAGACCAAAAATGCATGTCTTGTTCCAGGTCATGGACAACTTCTTGATGCCCAGTTCTAAAAATTGACAAGAAATATAATGTGTTCTCAAATAATGTCTAAATTATTCTACAAAAATTGTAGACTGTGGGGGGGAAAAATCCTAGAGGTTTCACTGATGAGAAGGAAAAAAAAAAAATCAAGGATACACAGTGAAAGAGAAAGACAGAGACTCTACAACTGCCCCCTTCTGTTGATGCCCGGATATTGAATCATATGGGCCATCAATCAGTATAGAAATTCTGCAATTTTCTTCCCCCCCAATAATACACTATATATTTTATAGTTTATTTATTTTTATTAATGATCTGATGCTACCTGCATTTTGCAAATGAGGAAACTCTAGTTCAAGAAGATTTGTCAGAGATCAAGTTTCCGATATTTGGAGGCTTAGAAATAAATCAATTCTAAACACATACAGATATACACACTTGAGGACTGATACATGATTATCATCTTTTTATTCTGCCTGGTAATATCTTTAGACAAGGCTGGCATTGTGGCTGCTCTGATTCCGATCTAGCTCCCTGCTAACAGCCTGGGGAAAGCAGCAGAAGATGGCCCAAGTGCTTGAGCCCCTGAACCCTAGTGGGAGACCAGTATCAAGCTCCTGGCTTCTGCCTTCAGCCTAGCTGGCCATTGCAGCCATCTGGGCAGTAAACCAGTTGATGGAAGATCTCTCTCTGTAACTCTTTCAAATAAATAAATAATCTTAGAGAAAGAACTATTCACTATCACTTAGAATAGAGAGGATATTCTAATATCCACAAAAAGAAATAGATGCACTCAATGTTTAAGTATATGTAAATTAAATTTTTGATTGCTTACTAACATTCTCTTGATTTTTCCATTTTGTCATGGACTGAGATCTGAAAAACACTTATATCCCAAAGCTAACAGGTTGGGGTTTTGCCTCCCTTGGAGCCCTTCTACGTGCTACTCTGGCTGGAGGTCTTTGACTAATAAATTTTGCTTTTAAATCTCTCTGTTTATCCACTTGGAAATTCTTCTTCCATGTGAGACAAAGAACTGAGGTAATAATATTTTCTCCGCCACCGTCTCACCTGTAACATTTTGGTGTCCTGACTTGGATCCCGCTAGAGTCCAACTCCAGCCAGAGTCAAATCATCCCGCCAGACTGACCCTGGGGGTTTAATCTGCTTGTTAGATTCCTTTTCTCCAGACTTGAAACAGTGAAGTTCTAGATGACTATGCACATGGACCCTCCAATGAAAGCAGTTTCTGCAAGCTGGCACTACATCCCCCACCTCCTGCTCCCTCACCCCTACTCAGCCTGAAGAAGCCAGAGAGATCATTGTCCCACACTCCCTAATGGAAGTTAAGGTCCATTCCTCTGGGGATGGATTGTGGGGAGTCAGATGGGCAGTCAGCACCTCCGGTGGAGATGCAGGATGCAAAATGCTTGCTTTCCCCAGAGGTTGTCTTTAGCAAGGTCAAAAGTACCTGCCTGCCCACTTCCTGGAAGCTGCCAATCTTATTAGAATATCAAGGGAGTGAACTCCTTCTGAGCTCCCAGTTTCCTGTGAAACAAATTAGGTATCCCACCCATCTTCCGATGGCTCTTTTTGTTCTATCTTGAGCAAGCAAGGCAGGGCAGAAGATTGCAAATCAGGTCTTTAGATGGGTTTTATCCCTGCCTTGTAACTGAATGTCAAGTTTTTTCTTCCCCAAAATTGAACTTAAAAACTCCAGTACCACTGGACTCTTCGAGTTTTGCCTCTGTGCCACTCTGGCTGGAAGTCTTTGACTCTAATAAATATTGTTTCTATATCTAAAAAAAAAAAAAAAAAAAAAAAAACAGGTGAAAGGAACAGGACTTCAACCTCTGGTGTTTTTTTTTTTTTTTTTTTTTTCTGTTTTAGATGTATTTGTTTGAAAGGCAGAATTACAGAGAGAGGGAGAGGGAGAAAGGGAGGGAGGGAGATATCCTCCATCTGCTGGTTCACTCTCCAAATGGCCACAACCACCAGGCCTGTGCCAGGCCAAAGTCAAGAACCTGGAGCTCCATCCAGGTCTCCCACATGTATGACAGAGGCCCAAGGACATGGGCCATCCTCTGCTGCTTTCCCAGGCGCATCAACAGGGAGCTGGGTCAGAAGTAGAGCAGCTGGGTCTCAAAACAACACCTGTATAGCATGCAGGCACTGCAGTGGTCACTTAACCCATTATGCCACAGCACTGGCCCCCAGTTGTATTTAAAAAAAAAAAAAAAACTTTTACAGGCCGGCGCTGTGGCACAGCAGGTTAAAGCCCTGGCCTGAAGCATCAGCATCCCATATGGACACCGATTCTAGTCCCGGCTGCTCCACTTCCAATCCATCTCTCTGCTATGGCCTGAGAAAGCAGTAGAAGATGGCCCAAGGCCTTGGGCCCCTGCACTCATGTGGGAGACCTGGAAGAACCTCCTGGCTCCTGGCTTCAGAATGGTGCAACTCTGGCCATTGCGGCTATCTAAGGGAGTAAACCAGCGGATGGAAGATCTCTCTCTCTCTGTCTCTACCTCTCTCTGTTACTCTTTCAAATAAATTTAAAAAACCAGAGTTGGGTCAAAGCCAATACTGGAAACTCACTTCAGGTCTCCCACTTGGGTGGCAGGATTCCAGGCATGTGAGCCATCACTGCTGTCTCCCAAGGTCTGCATTAGCAGGAAGCTGGAACCAGAAAGCAGAGCTGGAAGTTGAACTCACTTAGATGTGGAACATAGGCTTGTTTGTTGCTTTTTTTAAAAAAAGATTTATTTATTTATTTATTTGAAAGTCAAGAGTTTCTGAGAGAGAGGGAAACAGAGATCCTCCATCCACTGGTTTATTCCCCCAATGGATGCAACAGCTAGGGCTAGGCTAGGCTGAAGCCTGGAGCCAGGAGCTTCTTCCGAGTCTCCCATGTGCGTGCAGGAGCCCAAGCACTTGGGCTATCCTCCACTGCTTTCCCAAGCACATTGGCAGGGAGCTGGACTGGAACTCGAATCAGTGCCCATATGGGATGCCAAGGCTGCAGGTGGAAGCTTTACCCACTGTGCCACAGCCATGGCCCCACAGGCTTCCTAACCAAGTAGGCCAAAGCACATCTCAAGTTCCGCTCTTTTTCTTCTCTATCACAGCAATAAAAGTGAGTTCAGGTTAAGATTGCAAACATGTCACCAGCACTCCTCACAACTGGGGCAGCTTTGATTACTCAACTCTTCCTGATCCTTGGTTTCCTCGCTACTACACCTCTCAGTGGGTTGTGGAAAGGCCTAACCAAAAGGCCTCCGAAGCATTTCGCACAGAACGCTGCACAGTGGCTCCTCAGTGAGCACTCATCAGCATCACTCTCACCACCCTCATTATGAGATAGCAACAAACAGTGGCTGACTACATCCAAATACCATTCTAAATGGATCGCAAGCATCAGCTGATTTAATCAATGTCAAGCCTCTTATAGTGCCTTTAAAACCTGGCAATTCTAGTTCTAGAACCTCATCATACAGCAAGAACACCCCCAAAGGCCTAGGAATGTTAAACATAACTGCCTTAAGAGATTCATTGTGTACATGAGCATGATAAAACTGCACAATAAAGGAGCCTGCTTAAATGTGACCCAGTTTCCCAAACTTACTAGGCACTGGAACTCCGTACCACAGAACTAATTACTCCTCCTTACAGTACACTCACAAAAATCCCCAAGTGTTTATGAAATGTACATTGCAGCACTATTTATAACAACCAAAATTGGAGCAAATATAAAATGTACAAGGAAAAGATATTTAATTAAGTGTAGTTTATCAGAATAACATAGAAAACTCATGCTTTAGAAATTAAAACTATTGGGGGCCAGCGCTGTGACACCAATGGGTAAAGCCACCACCTGCCTTGTCAGTATCCCATATGGGCGATGGTTTGAGTCCTGGCTGACCCACTTTAAAAAGAAAAAAAAAGATTTATTTATTTAATTGAAAGTCAGAGTTACACAGAGAGAGGAGAGGCAGAGAGAGAAAGAGAGAGGTCTTCCATCCGATGGTTCACTACCCAGTTGGCTGCAACGGCCAGAGCTACACCAATCCGAAGCCAGGAATCAGGAGCTTCTTCTGGGTCTCCCACACGGGGGCAGGGGCCAAAAGACTTAGGCCATCCTCTACTGCCTTCCCAGGCCACAGCAGAGAGCAGGATCAGAGCGGAGCACCCGGGCCTCGATCCAGCGCCCACGTGGATGCCGGTGCTTCAAGCCAGGGCATTAACCCGCTGTGCAACAGCACTGGCCCCTGACCCACTTCTGACCCAGTTCTCTGCAGTGGCCTGGGAAAGCAGTGGAAAATGGCCCAAATGCTTAGGCCCCTGCACCCGTGCAGGGGACCCAGAAGAAGCTCCTGGCTCCTGGCTTCAGATTGGCTCAGCTCCAATCATTGTGGCCAGTTGAAGACTGAACCAGTCAGTGGATGGAAGACATCCCTCCCCCCCACCTCTCTGTAATTCTGCCTTTCAAATAAATGAATAACTCTTTAAAAAAAAGTGAAATTATTAAAGTTCTAATTATTAAGTGTTCTAATTACTAAGTAATTTGAGATTATTAAAACTTAAAAGGTCATTAGGTACAAAATTATGTATGAAACAATATCTTCACTTTCAAGGGGCTGGTGATGCACCCCGGCTGGTAAAGCTGCTGCCTGCAGTGCCGCATCTCATATACGCACCAGTTTGAGTCCCAGCTGTTCCACTTCTGATCTAGCTCTCCGCTATGGCCTAGGAAAGCAGAGGAAGATGGCCCAAGTCCTTGGGCCCCTGCACCCACCCACCTGGGAGACTAGAGGAAGCTCCTGGCTTTGGTCTGGCCCAGCCTTGACTGCTGCAGCCATTTGGGGAATGAACCAGTGAATGGAAGATTCATTCTCTCTCTCTTTCTCTCTTTCTGCCTCTACCTCTCCTTCTCTGTAACTCTGACTTTCAAATAAATAAATCTCAAAAAAAAAAATCTGAATAAGTGAAAAACAACCCAAAAGTCTGTTACACTGTTTCCTGTAGTTGCCTGTGACTGCTTGCAATAATTCATACTTGAGATTATTAAATCAAAACTCTGAAAGAGTTTTGAAAATCAAGAGTTTGAAAATCAAACTCTGAAAGAATTGTACTTCATGTTAGCTCCTGACTCCATGTCCAGATGAATTAGGAACAGGTACGAACTTGCTGTGCCCCCTTCAACAGCCCTGGACATGCTCCAGACATCAATCACCCCCTCCCCACCTGTGAGAGGCCAAAGAAGCAGCTATCCTGGGAAAAAGCAAATCCCGCCAGGAAGACATGGACACAACTACTAGGGGATGAGCCCTTAACCCCGAGAGAGGCAGTGCAGAGGTCAGAGCAGGTCTCAGCACAGACAAATCAGGTGAATGAGACTGTCCTGCAAATGCAACTGCGCCAGTGGTTAGTGTAGGTGTTGGGGCTGAGAGACGAGACAGGAGCATGACAGTTTATGCAAAGCAGTGGGTAAACGATGAGGGCAAAGCTGGTATGCAAACTCCCGCCTTAAGGCACAAACCCACGCAGCTTCCCCAGTGGGATCTGTGCCATCGCCAAGTTCCCAGAGTCGAGGAGGGCTCTCCCTGGTAACCAGGTGACCACAGCAGTCAAGTGACCCCTCAAGTTCCAGCACCACATTTATGTTTCATGCAGCCCCTCGCCTCATTCTATCAACTATCAATTATATTAGGTGAGCAAGACTAAAACATGCTCACAAGCATGGGCTTGGGATCAGATGGGCTAGATGCAGACCTTAGCCCCAACCCTCCATTGGTTACCTGATCCTTGCCAGTACTCAGCTTTCCAGGGCCCCAAGTTTCCTCTTTCCTAAGTTGAAGTCAGAAAGAGTTGGTTAACAAGACTGTTGGAAGGATTAAATCAGATCCAAGTAAAACTCTCAGCACCGCATTTGGTAGACAGTTTTGAATTTAACAAGCACCAGACTAGATTCTGGTGGTGAAAGGGTGATCTTCAGGGAACCAGCACTGAAGCAGGTTATAGACTCCGAGGTCAGACATGTCTTATCTTCACCAGCAATCACAACCAGCTATATAAACTGCAGGGAACACGCAAAGCCTCTTCTTCAAAAATTAAGAGTTTGACGATGGTGATCAAAGAGCATTAGACCAAGTATGGAGCTGATCTGGGTCCTGCTGAAAGCCAAGTGTTCCCGGGCACTCTGAAATAAGGGTCAGCCAGAACTGAGCTTCCAGGTTCATATGAACACCTAAAGCCTGCCGGGAGATGCTGGGGCAGAGCCACAGCGAAACGGAAGGAGGCAGCAGGCTCCAAAATAAAAGCCAATCAAGTCAGTTTGTGAGAAGTAGCGTGGGAAATTCCCATTTCTTTTTACCTACAATGCAGTTATATAGACTGTTTGTAAAAATCTTTCCTTCCCTCCAGTCTACTTCAAAATGAATCATTTATACTCAGCGCCATCTGTAGTGCAGAAGCAAAAGGTTGCTTGTGGCCTTGTGTCCCGGGCAACACTCGGTAAAGCAGCACAGCAGATTTAAAATACAAATAGAACCTGAGACTCAGCAACCTCTTCAAAAGGTACTGGGGCTTGGGACAGGCAGGAATGTGCCCCTGAACATGACACCAGGGGCTGCAGCATGAGGTTGCCCGGAAATCCACTTGTGGTTCCTTGATGGATCACAGGATGTGAAAGCCACCTCAGAGACCAAAACATTGGCATGGGTGCTGGGGGCTGGACAGGGTGGTTCTGCAGACAACACAGTGCTCTTGCCAACCAGCCTTACCTATAATGGCCATGGGCAGAGCCAAGTTCTTGAGGAAGATGCAGCACTGGGGCCAGCGCTGTGGTGTAGTAGTTAAGCATCAGGCATACCATTATGGGCACCAGCTTGAGTCCCAGCTGCTCTACTTCCAATCCAGCTCCCTACCGATGACCTGGGAAAGCAGTAGAAGATGGCCAAGTGCTTGAGCCCCTGCATCCACATAGGAGACCTGGAAGAAGCTCCTGGCTCCTGGCTTCAGATCAGCTCAATTCCGGCTGTTGAGGCCATTTGGGGAGTGAACCAGTGCCATGGAGCACTTTTCTGTACCCATTCGTTTAAGCAGCAGCACAGTCCAGCCATCAGTTGGTATCCATGGTGGACTGGTTCCAGGACCTACCACAGATACCAACATTCCTGGATGCTCAAGTCCCTTACCAAAAAATAGCATAGTGTTTGCATACATCCTACGCATACGTTCCTACATACCTTAAATCATCTCTAAGTTGTTTATGATGCCTGATATAATGTACATGCTATGTAAATCACTGTTACACAGCATTGTTTAGGGAACAACGAGAACAGTCTGTACATGTTCAGTACAGACATGGTGTTTTTTACAAATACTTTCTATCCATGGATGTGAAAACCTTGGACATGGAGGGCTGTATTTATCTGAAACATGCTGTAAAAATTTCAAGTGCATTCCAACAGCTTTATCACCAAGCTGCCCAGTATAAAAAAATGACTTCCAGGTGGAAGGTGGTGCAGAGGGAGTGCCCAGGGGGCCACAACCCCAACAACTTGCTGGCGGTGTGATCTGGGGGAGATTAAATAACCTCCCCCCAGTCTCCTTTGAACGCCCCTACAGGTGACATCCTCTACCCCGGCACTGTTCACACAACAAGAAGCATGTGGCTTATGCATCCTTCCAAATGCAGTGTCCTAGAGGTCACTGTTTAAGGTCCCTGTGTGCCTCCTCCTTGGACCAATGCCGTGATGTTGGAGTGGTGGAATCTCAGGAACCAGATCCAGCACCTTCATAGAACAGTTCCTACCTGGTGCAATGGATTTTCTGAAAAAGTTTTTGCCAAGTAATTTCCATGAATGATTTATTGTGCTCAGATTATTTTTAACATGAATTATTAATAAAGGAAATACTAATAGGACTGCCTAATCCAGCTGACATTAAGAAAGTGTCTGGCCTGGGGCAGGTGTTGCGGCACAGTGGGCTAAGCCACCACCTTCGATGCTGGCATCCTATATGAGTACCAGTTTGAGTCCTGGTTGCCCCACTTGCGATCCAGCTTCCTGCTAATGCAGCTGGGGAAACAGCAGAAGATGGCCCACGTCCTTGGACCACTGCACCTACATGAGACCCGGAAGAAGCTCCTGGTTCCTGGCTTTGGCCTAGCACAGCCCTGGCCATGTGGCCACTTGGGAAGTGAACCAGCAGATGGAAGATCTCTCTCTCTCTCTCTCTCTCTCTGTGTGTGTGTGTGTGTGTATCCCTCTCTCCCTGTGACTTTCAAATAAATTCATTTTTTAAAAAAAAAAACCCAGCTCCAAAGTAACTGAACATCATATAAAATCACAAATGTGACTTCACTCTTCCTTTCAAATGAACCCCTTTCCAACTTATCAGCACCTATGTGCTTTGCTTTCTGTAGCATAACATGAATTTCTATTCTTGGCTTGTTGAATAGAATATTTTTATCCTGTGAATGGTGATACATTTGTGATGATCCATCTATTTCTCTCATTGAATCTTCTCCTGAAGATACAAATTTTTATAATGGCAGATACAGCTTATGCCCAAGAAACCAGACTGGTGAACTTGACCTATACAAAAAAGACATCATATTAAATCCCAAACACAATGTACAAATGCAATGAGTGTTGACAATTAACATTTAAGATTAATCAAGCATTTTTTTAAAAAAGATATGTTTATTTTAAAGTCAGAGTTAGAAAGAAAGAGAGTTCTAATCCACTAGTTCAGGCCCCAAATGCAAACAACAGCCAGGGATAGGCCAGGCCAAGTTAAATGCCAGAAACTCCATCCAGTTGGTCTTCCTCCTAGGTAGCAGGATTCCAACTACTTGGGCCATCATCTGCTGTCTCCCAGGCACATTCACAGGAAGTTGAATTGGAAGCATGGAAGTAACCAGGCACTCTGACAGGGATACAGTCACTCCCCTAGGCAGCAACTTAGCCCACTGCACTACAACACCAGCCACTAACCAAGCATTCTCACTTGTCACATTTCCAAGTGTAACCTTATAGTTTAGTTCAAAATAGAACAAAGAAACACACATCAGAGAGAAACACACTAGAAAGCAAAGGAGCACCTCAGAAGTTGCCTCCTGTCCTCTATGCCTCACTCAATCTGCCCTGCCACAGGCTCCCCTATTGATCCACACTTTCCAGTCCTGCGGCCAAGGGGGAGGAGGCGTGCCACGATGGAGGGTTTATTCCTCATGACCCTAAAGGCTATGCACCAAACACTGGATCCATAAGTATCTGTTGATTGAATTAATGAAAAGATCAGAATAGAATTTTATTTTTATAGGAACTAAATAATCCTCAAGAAGTCTTGTGGCTTCTGCTTGTTGATTACCACTCCCAATCTTTCCATTTCTTGAGAAGAGTTTGAAAAAACAGGCTAGCACTTACCACTAAACAATAACACTCATTCCACAGGAGGTAGAGGAATAATATCAGCAACATAATTGCAATGCAATAGCATTGGATATTTTGAAAAGCAATGTGCTGTTTATAAATAATGCTCCTTCTATTATTGTACAGACCATCCTTATCATACGAAGTATAACCAACCCTGTTGCTGTTGTTTTGATGATGCAAGTGGGTGGAGGGTGCAACACAGAGTCAAGACAAAAAGAACATTTGGAATTGAAAGGAATCCTGAAATTGATCTTGTCAAACCTCCCAGAAAAACCTGCTAAATGTATTTTTCTCTTTCATTCTAACTTGACTACTTTCTCCTTCCTTATTCAAAAAGCTTTGCACATGGTCTTGCTACTTCTAGCTGTCAGCAGAGTAGTAAGATGCTGGTACTGCCTGCAGGGACAACAGCCAAATCTTTTCCCATAGACCTGACAAGTGAGAACAGGGCCTTCAAAGCCATCGAGAGGAGGGGGAGCCTCCTAGGAAGATCCTGCTTATCAACGGGAAAACAGTTTACGTTTAAATTGCAACCCCAGCTAAACAAATTATACTCGATAATCTTTAAAGTTAAGAGGGAAGGATACATTCTGCATTCCCCAGAACAAAACACCTAATCCAAACAGATTTTATCTTGTCTCAGTTTAGAGGCTGGTAAGACGAGAATTGTCACTCCAGTCTCATATTCCTGTGATTCCACAGATACTGGGCCCGAACTCCATGCCAGGACTCAGGTGAGCCACCACACCAGGTGATGCACAGAATTAGTTCTGACCAACAAATTACCGCTATTCCCCTATATTGAAATCAACAAAAGCCCTGTCTTAAATATCAGGGGACTATCCTTGACCCTCATCAGCTATAATCTCTAATTGAGAACATTTCTTTTAATAAAAACTCAACAGCAACAGGTAAGATCAGAGAGCTGGAGCTTCAGCTTTGACACCTTAATCCAATTGAAAGCCGTTAAAAATAGCACCTCTACCTTCCTCTCTCTCTTCCTTTCCCCTCCCCTCCAAATAATAAAAGGTGGTGACATCCAGTCCAAAGAACAATGGACAACAGACACATACAGCCTGTGCTCGCTCTCTTCCACATTCCAAAAGCAAACACCAATTTTTAAAAAAAGAAGGCACACACAATTATTCCTGTCAAGTGCCTGGGAAGACAGCTTCTTCTAGTCCACTCGGCAAAATCAGGACTCAAACTTGGAATAAGAGGAATTTTCCCCCCTGCAAGGTAAGTAAAAGAATTTAGGGATGGAGTCATTTAAAAAATAAGATCCTGGACACAAAAAATTGATTTTTTTCAGAAATAGTTTTTAATAAACACCATATAAAGATTAAGCATATGCAAGCAAGTCAATCTGGAAGACAGGAAAAAATAAGTGCCGTGTGGCACATTTTTTCTAAAAGCTGACAAGCAGCAGGTGAACAGAGGCACCGCGGTGGGAGGGCGTTGTTTGTGCTTTTTTTCTTCAGTCCAGTTTCATGTTGAAAGATTTTCTTAATCTTTTCACAGGGAATATCTGGGAAATACACTCATAAGAATTGAACTGGTTTAAAAATTTTTTCTCACTTCCAAATAGTTCTATGAGATTATCTCACTGCACTTGTCTTTACAAGCATGGTTAAAGCAACAAAATTAAATATATATATATATATATATGTGTGTATGTATATATATAGCAAAGCAAAACTAGAATGTATGTGGATGGGTGGCAGGTAAAACAAAAAAGTGAGGTCAAATGTGGGACCCATGATGTTGACACAAACCGTTAGTAAATTGGCATGGAAATTAATGTGTTTTTGGGTAACCTTGATCCCATATTCATGCACCAATTTAAATAGTAACAGACCGGTTTTCAACATTGCTTTCACTGAGAGCTTCCTTGGGTTTGGCACCTCAGAGACAGCTGCGTGATAACAATTTGAAAATTTAAAACACATTCGGTAAAACAAAGACAATAACAAAATGATCAGAACCACCTGAGAGCCTTCTTCAGGCACTACTCACTTAGGAATCCAACACTAGCCTTGGGTGGTAGCCAGGTGATGCTTTACCCTTTCCCATTTGCTAATAACCCCCGACCACACTTCAGCTTGAATGTGGGCAGACTGCACGACACAACCGCACGCTGCACTTTTTAAGACAGGCTACACATTCATCCGACGTGCAACGTAATAAGTCATCTCTCGGACGCACCAGGCAGCTCAACCTACAGAGCGCATTGCATTGGAAAACACGCTGTCAACAAGACAGTCCCCTCCACCTGCTACTGCAGGGAGTAGGCAGAATCCCTGGAAGGCCTGGAGAGAAGCTGCCATCCAGAGAGGAGCCACAGCACAGAATTTGAACTTGAATGTTGGACGGCGCTCCATTCGCAGGGCGGCACACGAGCTGCCAAGGGCAGCCTCCCTCCTCAAGCGCACGTAGCATAGGACGGGCGTTTTCTGCAAGCGCAAAACGCGCAGATAACACTGCAAAACCAGCCCTGCCCAGCGGCTCTCGGTCTCCGCAAAGCCTTCAGCCTAATTCCTAGAAGGCACCGGCCCATCCCGGCCAGGGCCCATCTGCAGCCAGGTGCCCGCGTCCAGCCGGTGGACAGCGGGGCCAGCTGTCCCTCGCCGCCGGCTTCCGCCCCGCACCGCGGGGCCGAGCGCAGCCCGCGCCGGGGAAGAGCCCCCGCACCACAGAAACAGGCAGCGATGGGGAAATCAAGATTTCTGGAACACAACGCGGGGCTTGCATAATTCCACACGCGCGCACTCCCACAAGTCAGTTTTCCGAGCAGCCCCAGCCCCTGAGCTGCCGCTTTTCGCCCCCACGTCAACCTCCCAGCTCGAGCCCGGCCTAAACAAAGTGCAGCCGGGACCCGATCCGCGCGCAGGACGCCGGCCCGACGGCGGTGCAGGCTCGCCCCGGCGCGGGCCGGGAACGTGTCTGCAGAACCCCGCCGCCTCCCGGGTCAGCGCTCTCCCAGTCTAATAGCAGCCAAATGAGCGGGGCTGCCAGGCACTTAGAGAGCCATTCCCGGTTATGGCTCTTTAATAGCACCTGGAGTAGTGCTCCGGGGAGAGCGGAAAACTCCTGCTTCCCCGGAAAAGCAAGTCCTCGGCGGGCAGCGCACGGGGAAGCCAGGGAGCCTCCGTCGCCGGCACGGGACGCCCCGCAGCCCGGCCCGCAGCTCGCCACGCGACCCCCGCGCTGCCGCCGAGCTGGCCCGGGCCGCACCGTCACCTGTCAGCTCCCGCACCCTGCCGCCCCCCACCCCGACAGCCCCGGGCACGCCTTCAGAGCCGGCAGCGGGAGGAAGAACCCCCGAGGCATCCCAGCCCAAAGAAAGAAAGCAAAAAGGCAGTTCCTCCCGGCGGCGGCCGGCGGGGCCAGCCGAGGTCCCAGAGGCGACACGCCACCCCATTGCCCGCACCTACCAGATAATCCATGTACAGAAACGCCTCAGTTATCCGGAGATCAGACATCCGGCAGCCTAAAGCATCCGGAACGGCTCCGAACCCGGAAAAAAAAAAAAAAAAAGCAGCGTCTCTAGCTGCGAGCGAGCAGCTCCTGAAAAAGCCAGCAACAGCGAAAATAACCGAGAGCAGCCGAGGAGCCGAACCTAACACAAGGGGCGCGGCGATTGGGCGGGCGGGTGGGCGGGCCGAAAGGAAGGAGCGCGCTCATTGGCTGCCGCGCCTATAAAAGGCAGGCCCCTACGGGCGGCCGTGGAGAAGCGCGGGAGAGATCAGGACGCAGGTTCCTGTGTGCCCTGCTGAGGGGCGGGAGCAGGGGCGGGCGGCGCAGGCGGAAGAGGGAACTGGGGGAGCGGAAAATCGGCGGCTGCCGCGGCTGCCTGCGTCCTGTGGGCTGCCGCGGCCTCCGGGTTGGGGACTACGGAGCAGCGCGGTGCTCCAGGGCCCTTGGCGTCCCCGCCCAGCCTCCGGTAGGAAGCGAGGGCTGTGAGGAGGGAGGCGTGGTAGCCCCAGGGCGCTCTCCCAGCGGCTCCGCGGCCTCGAGGCGGCACCACCGGGACGCGACGAGTGTGGAAGGGCGCTCTGAACCGGCTGGCTTGTGGGCGGCTGTGGGGCGCGCAGACCGCCCGCGCCTCGTCCTGTGAACCCGCTCAGGTGGGCAGTTCCGGCGCGGCATCCCTGAGGGGGCACGCGAGCCCCGCCGGCAGCCAGCGGACACTCGGGGCCGCCCCCGGGAGAATGAATCACTTTTCTCCACGGGAAAGGGGAAAGCGAGTGGGAGGAGTTGCTGGAGTCCGATGTATTTCTCCCCGCAGGAGAGGGGACAGTACCGGCTGATCGGTGCTTCGCACGCGTTTGAATACTGTGTCCCTGAGCGCAGATCCAAGGACCCTGAATAGGATGAGTGAGAGTGAGCCGCGCTCTGAAAAGACCTGAGTACTAACAATGCCGTTTTAAAAGGTGGAAATCTCTCTGAGCAGGTAGACTTGATCTGTGCGTTTCCTCGTTATTAACTTGGAAACTAGTATTGAGATTTCAATATTGCATCATACTGAAGGTGGGTAAGGAGACTGGAGGCTCCTTAAAGATTCGGTCTGTGAGTGCCATGCTCAATCAAGACAAGAAGGAGGCAAAAATAAGTCTGCCTTTTTTTTTAATTACTTTTAAACAAGTTTAGTATAGTTCACAGATACAACTCTAAGAGTATAATATTCCTATCTTCCCTCCCTCCCCAAGTCCTCCTTTCTTTGCAGTTGGGGATAGATGGAAGAAGACTAAGCTAGATTTCTTTTTTTTTTTTTTAATTTCAGAGGTAGAGCTGCAGACAGTGAGAGGGAGGAAACAGAGGTCTTTCTGCTGGTTCACTCCTCAATTGGCTGCAACAGCCAGGGCTGCACTGATCCAAAGCCAGGATCCAGGTGCTTCTTCTGGGTCTCCCACAGGGGTGCAGGGGCCCAAGCACTTGGGCCATCTTGTACTGCTTTCCCAGGCCATAGCAGAGAGCTGGATTGGAAGAGGAACAGTCAGGACTATAACTGGCACCCATATGGGATACTGGGGCCACAAGCAGAGGATTAACCTACTATACCACAGGGTAGACCCCAAAGCTAGATTAAAAAAAAAAAAATGAAAGTGCACATTCCCTTGGTTCAGTTTTTCTGGTTTTGTTTCCCACTGTGTTCCTGACCTCAGGTGATTGAAGCCCTGCCCCCAGCCTTAGCTTGGAGGATGAGCGGCTTGCTGTCAACTTTATTAGTAGTAATTAGGATTGCCTGCGAGCATATCTCAAGGGTAAAACTTTAACTGCAATCTTTCTGAAGTGACTGCCGGACTATCAACATGTTTCATGGGTTGGATTTTTATTTTCCCCCTAACCTGACCGTACCCTTTTTGGTAATCTCAAGGAACAAATTTCTGCATAGTACATAGTACGTTTATCACAGGCAGCCAGCTCAGTTCTGTTAGAGATAACTGTGGAATTCACCCTCCGTATGTATGCATACAACCCGAAGGGCCCACAGTCCCTTAGAGGGAGCTGCAGGTGGATGAGCCGGATGATTGGGGGCATGCTATCTAATCTCTCTCAGCTGCTTCCTCAGCTACAAAGTGAGAATCCCTACTACCAGAGGGTATTTTTGAAGTAGCTGAAGGACTATGAGTATATCCACTTGTGAAGACTTGACTGCTGATCCAAGTTAGAGATGAGGATGCGTGTGTAAGTAATAAGAAATTACACTTCTGAAGCAATTTCCACGAGTTCTTGCCTACTAAGGGACTAACGCATCTCCATTATATTAAGCCATTAGATCTAAGTTTTACTTTTCTTGGAATTCTGTTAATTCAAACACATGTTGGTTTAAAAGAGATTTTGACATAGATTCTGGAAGTGATGGACTTCCATAGACCTTCTCTCTCTCACAATTGGTTGGAAGTAGTTGTAGAAGTTGAAGGCCTCCCCAGCCGGTGAATTAATTCCAACAGTCAAGAAACCTGTTTTGCTTTGCTTTGCTTTTCTCCGGGAATAAACATATTGCAACTAAGATAAAGGGCTTGAGATAGCAAAGACACAGTTTCGGCCCATTGTCCTGCTGACAACTGATGTCTCAACTCTAGACGTTCTGTGCAGGGAAAAATAGCTATTTAGGCTTCTGTGTTAGCTTTAAAAGCCAAACTTAGGGAATAGTGGTTCTGAACAGAAGAGTGTTGGGCTATAAATATTAAAACTGCCTCTAAGAATCAGTAATTGGAGGCTGGCGTTGTGGCACAGTGGGTTAAGCTGCTGTCTATGAGATTGGCATCCCCTATGAGCGCTGGCTCAAGTCTTAGCTACTCCGCTTTGGATCCAGCATCCCTGCTAATGCACTTGGGAAAGCAGCAGAAGATAGCCCAAGTGTTTTGGCCCCTGCCACCCACATGGGAGATCTGGATGGAGTTCCAGAATCCTGGCTTTGTTCTGGCCCAATCCTGGTTGTTGAAGCTATTTGGGGAGTGAACCAGTAGTGGATGGGAGATCTGTGTCCCTCTCTCTGTAGCTCTGCCTTTCAAATAAATAAATCTTTAAAGACAAAAGAAAAAGAGAAAAGAAATTAGTAAATGGGCCCAAAGCAAGGAGTTGAATTTTTTCAAGGAAAGTTCCCAAAGGTTGCACCATGGTATTCTCCTTATTCCCTACCATTGCTCTTTTATCAAGAGTGGCATCAAGAATGACATTGTGTTCAATATAATGTATTTTGAAAATCACATATTGCCATGCTAAAAAAGAAAAAAAGAAAAACTTTGCAGCTTCAGATTCCATATGGAGCACATTTTTCCTATTAGATGTTAATGTCCAAGGATATTAATGTGTCCACCACCAAACAGAGGAAAGAGCTAACTTGCTACCTCAATAGTGTTCTCCCATAAGCAGGCAACACACTACCCACTGCATGAAGCTGCAGTCATAACTGATAGGGTTGCTAGCAAAGGCAGTAATCACTTCAACGTGTGCTCTTAAAATGATAGTAGAGAGAAGTTGGAAGGAATTTACTCACCCTATCTTCCTATATGCCATGTAGTAGACCACAGTCTTGAATAAGACATCTCATTAATCTAGTCCTGTCCTAGCTGTCAATAAAAATAATGACCCTCTTCCAGACACATCAGAAAGCACATATAAGCACTTGAGGCAGTGGCATTACTGCACCAGTTTGGAGGAAAGAGGTCGTCGCTGTTGCTTGTCAAAAGCAAGTTACCATTTTTTTGACAGTCTGTACTCTACCATTCCATAATGTGACTTCTGGCTAACAAAATTTGGAGGAAAATCTTTTGTTGAAAGGTATCACTTTCGGGGCCAGGAGCCAGGAGCTTCGTCTCAATAGCCCACACGGGTGCAGGGGCCCAAGTACTTGGGCCATCTTCCACTGCTTTCCCAGGAGATGAGCAGAGAGCTGGATTGGAAGAAGAGCAGCCAAGACTCAAACCGGTGCCCATTTGGGATGCCGGCACTGCAGGTGGAGGCTTAACCCACTATACCACAGTGCCAGCCCTTCCATTTACTCCTGTTGCTGTATATTTGATACAAAATAACAGGGAAGATAAGCATCTTTGCTAGTTTTGTATCATGCACATAAACTTTATATTAAACTACAATAACATGAAACCTTATATATGTTTAATAGCTATATATAGCTGCATTGTATAAATGTACTGTTGACAAATCCTCAATTAGATACCATTATTGAGACTATTGCAGTGAGTAAATTGCTTATAAAGCTATATCATTCTCTGAAGAATATAAAAATATGAACACCTCCGCTGTTCATCTTTGTATGAGTTTCTTCTCCACTCTGCTCCCTCCAACTCCCACTCCAAAGTGGAGCTCATTTTGCCTCATTCTTGCCTTGATTGAATGTATTATTTCTTTTTTTTTTTTAAAGATTTATTGATTTGAAAGAGTTACACAGAGAGAGGAGAGGCAGAGAGAGAGGTCTTCAATCCGATGGTTCACTCCCCAATTGGCCATAATGGCTGGAGCTGCACTGATCCAAAGCCAGGAGCTATGAGCTTCTTCCGGGTCTCCCATGTGGGTGCAGGGGCCCAAGGATTTGGGCTATCTTCTACTGCTTTCCCAGGCCATAGCAGAGAGCTGGATAGGAAGTGGAGCAGCTAGGTCTTCAACCAGTGCTTCAGGCCAGGGCGTTAACCTGCTGCACAACAGTGCCGGCCCCCAAATGTATTTTTTATTAGCTAAGAGATGCTATCTTTCTTTAGAATAACTCTTAAATTATGGACACTCCTTTTTTAAAAGTGGAGGTGCCCATACCTTGAATTCTGCAGAGGTCATCAGGCACTTTGCCCACTTTCCACCTCCATTAACTCCTGTGATCTTAAAATTCTCTTCAAGTCCTGCCCCCTCCCTGTTTGTCCAAGTGACTGCCTTGGCCGCATCTCTGATTTACTCCTGGAAGGAACCCTGAGCCACTTTGCTTCACACCCTCTCCCCAACCCCACTTTCAACCCTGGACAACCACTGAGCTGTAAGGATGCTTCAAAAGCTTTACTGAAAATGCAATTAAAAGATAAATTTACTTAGGAGCAAAAAGGAAAAACCGTGCATTTTTTAATATACTATGCATTTTGCATGAACTTGTGGCAGTCCCCTGGTGTTTTTTGTCTCTGCAGATGTCCCTGTTTTGTACCTCCATATGGATGGAATAATGCAGTATGTGAGCTTCTGGGATTGCCTTTCTCCACTTCATATTTTTTTTAAAGATTTTATTTATTATTTATTTGAGAGGTAGAGTTACAGTGAGAGGGAGAGACAGAGAGAGAGGTCTTCCGTCCTTTGGTTCACTCCCCAGATGGCTGCAATGGCCGGAAGTACGCTGATCCAAAGCCAGGAGCCAGGTGTTCTTCAAAGTTTCTCACGCGGTTGCAGGGGCCCAAACACTTGGGCCATCTTCTACTGCTTTTCCAGGCCATAGCAGAGAGCTGGTTTGGAAGAGCAGCAACCAGGACTCGAACCAGCACCCATATGGGATACTGGTTGGAGACCTGGGATGCCGGCGCCGCAGGCGGAGGATTAACCTACTGCACCATGGTGCCAGCCCCACCATCATATTTTTAAGGCTTAGTCTTTTTTTTTTTTTAATTTGACAGAGTTATAGACAGAGAAAGGTCTTCCTTCCATTGGTTCACCCCCCCAAATGGCCGCCACGGCTGGCACTGCACTGATCTGGAGCCAGGAACCAGGTGCTTCTCCTGGTCTCCCATGTGGTTGCAAGGGCCCAAGCACTTGGGCCATCCTCCACTGCCTTCCCAGGCCACAGCAGAGAGCTGGACTGGAAGAGGAGCAACCAGGACTAGAAACTGGCGCCCATATGGGATGCCGGTGCCGCAGGCAGAGGATTAACCAAGTGAGCCATGATGCTGGCCCCAAGGTTTATTCTTATAACATTCATCAATACTGTATTCCTTTATATGGCCAAGTAAGATTCCGTTGTGTGGATATACCACACTGTTTTTCCATTCATCTGCTGGTGGATATTTGTTGTTTCACTTTTCATCCATCATGAATAATGCTTTTCTTCTATTAATACTTTTGGTCTCCACTTCTTTTTATCATGACAGGTTTAACTGCTCTCCAGGCCCATTTCCTCTCATTTGTTTTCCTTCCTTGCCCAATCCCAAACTTTCTACTTCATGGTAATGTTTGCTAGATCGATGGTTTGAATATCAAAGCCATTTCCTTACTACAACATCATTTATTCCACAAACTAAGAAGAACTTTAAAAAGTTAGTGGAAAAATGGAATTAAAAGGTAAGTTTGTTCTGATGCAAAATACAGTAATCTATGCACAGTTTTTTCATAATATGCATTTTCCATGAACTTTTTAAAGATCCCTTATACAACTTAGTTTCTAGAGAATAAAAACATTAAAAAATACTAGTAATAAATGCTATACATAATTTAAGAGATGTCCTAACAGATAACAAACAGGGAAGCATACCCTACATTAGGTCTCCAGACTGTGTAGCAGCACTGTCCAGTCAAACTTTCAAGAATGATGGAAATATCTTTCATCAGCACTGCCTAATATGGGAGCCACTAGCTGCATAAGGGTATTGAGTACTTGAAATGAGGCTAGTTGCTCCCTGTTAGACAATGAAGGTATGAAGTTAAACATGACATTAGGGGCCAACGCTGTGGCATAGTGGGTAAAGCCACTGCCTGCAGCCCAGGGACTTGGGCCTTCTGCTGCTGCTTCCCCAGGTACATTAGTGGGAAGCTGGGGAGGAAGTGAAACAGCCAGGACTTGAACTGGCACCCATATGGGATACCTGTGTCACAGGCAATGACTTAACCCACTGTGCCCCAGTGCTGGCCCCAAGCTTGTGAACCTTTAGAAGTAGTAGTTGTGTCCACTGTCCACTGCTTTGTGTTCTTTCACCAAGCTAGGTCACCATTCCATGGCAGACCAAAGTGAAAGTTTATTCCTAAGGTTAAACTGGGGAAGGCTTGAACTCAAGAACACCAGGTAAAACTTAAAGGCAAAGAGTGGACCTAGTACAGCTAGAAGAAAGCTGAGGAAGTCACCCGAAAAAGGTAAATATAAAGAAGTTGATGTCCTAATCACTAGGCTGAATGCCCATCTTCAAGTTTCCTCATTGTGGATTAGGGCCCATCCTGGTGGCCTCGTTTTAACTTAATTCCTACGTGTTGGGAGTTAGAGCTCTCACACAAGAATTTCAGGGTGACACAATTCAGTCCATGACACCATTCATCATTGGCAACCTCCGAATAAATGGGAATTTATTCAGACATAGGATGTATACCAAAAGCAAACATATTCAATTGTGCAACATCTAAAAATGTGTGTTTTCAAGTTAGAAACAAGACAGTGGTGCCAACTATCAAAGCTTTTATTCTACATTTGACTGGAGATCCTAGACGCCATAATCAGGCAAAAAATGCAAAAGACAGAGAAGGGAAAGGACGAAATAACCCCTCTGCAGGTTGTGGTAGTACACGATAAACTCAAATCTGTACATCAACTTTTTTTTTTTAAGATTTTTTTATTTGAGAGGTAGAGTTATAGACAGAGAAACAAAAGAGAAAGGTCTTCTATCTGCTGGTTCACTCTCCAAATGGCTGCAATGGCTGGAGTTGGACTGATCCAAAGCTAGGAACCTGGAGCTTCTTCCAGGTCTCTCACATAGGTGCAGGGGCCCAGCACTTGGGCCATCTTCTGCTTTTTCAAGCCATAGCAGAGAACTATATTGGAAGAGGAACAGCCGGGATTCAAACTGGCACCCATATGGGATGCCGGTGCCACAGGTAGAGGCTTAGCTTACTGTGCCACAGTACTAGCCTATGCATATCAACTGTTTGAAGATGTGTGTTTTAAAAAAACAACCTTTTGGCCGGCGCCGTGGCTCAACAGGCTAATCCTCCGCCTGCGGTGCCGGCACACCGGGTTCTAGTCCCGGTCGGGGCGCCGGATTCTGTCCCGGTTGCCCCTCTTCCAGGCCAGCCCTCTGCTGTGGCCCAGGAGTGCAGTGGAGGATGGCCCAAGTGCTTGGGCCCTGCACCCCATGGGAGACCAGGAGAAGCACCTAGCACCTGGCTCCTGCCATCGGATGAGCGCGGTGCGCCGGCCGCAGCGCGCCGACCGCGGCAGCCATTGGAGGGTGAACCAACGGCAAAGGAAGACCTTTCTCTCTGTCTCTCTCTCTCACTGTCCACTCTGCCTGTCAAAAAAAAAAAAAAAAAAAAAAAAAAAAAAAAAAAAACCAACAACCTTTAAAGTAGAAACTTTAAAAGCACTCAGAGTAAGTCTAACCAATGTAAGACTTCAGAGAAATTAAAGACCTGCAGAGTTCTCCCAACCTCACTTAGAGATTCAAGATAATAACATTCAAATGCACAGAGCACCTTTTAAATAAACATTTCTGAAAGACTCTTAGATTGAGGAGAACACTCTCTTTTTTGTGAGTGACGGACCGTCTTGTTGGCAACATTCCTGCTACTTTGTGTATGGTGGTTAGTAGTATGGACACAATAGCCTGTCTGGGTTTTGAACCTTGGCTCTGTCTCTACTTTTGTGATTTCAGGCATTTTACTTAGATTCTCTGTAACTTATGTACTCTACTTTATTGATGAATAAACCCATATCTACATAACTGGACTATTCAGATGAATAGTTTGAAACAAAAAAAAAGTTATGCACTTAGCACGGTGCCTGGCACACAGTGAGGGTTATGTAAGTGTTGGAATCAGCTGCTGTTTTTGTTCTCTCTCCCATGAGTCTGAGTTCTTTGAAGGAAAGAAACAGTGTCTCACTAGGTCATGCAGCTTCAGAGCCTGCCATGGTAATACTCAAATGTTGGCTGCACAGTTACATAACGCGGAAGTTGGTAGTCAGGGCTAGGGATAATCCTCATGTCCCAAAGGGTGTCATATTTAAAGAAACCCTGATTCAACAGCCTGAAGTTTTTGAAAAGAATTCATTCTTGCCTTGTGTCTTGAAGGTTAAACGCACAGAATATGATCCATAGCAACACTTGTGAAAACACCCTTTGAAGGATCCACCTCTCAGCCATAGCTGTTTAGAAGCTTTTGTTCAAACAAATGCTGGAGGTGCTCCCCATGTACCATTATCATGGTTCTCCAGGTTTGGAGAAGTCAGTGGACCAGACTCCTCGGTTCATGGCCCCCTATAATATCATCACTGAGCTCCTCTCTTGATCAATTTATTCCCTTTATCCTAAATACTTCCATTTCCTTTCTCCATTAAGAAATCGTTCTGGGGTCAGCACTGTGGTATAGTGGGTTAAGGTGCTGTCTGCAGTGCTGGCATCCCATGCGGATGCTAGTTTGAGTCCCAGCTGCTCCACTTCCAATCCAGCTCCCTACTGATGCTGATGCTCCTGGGAAGGCAGCAGAAGATGGCCCAAGTACTTGGACCCCTGCACTCAAGTGGGAGACCCAGATGAAGCTCCTGACTCCTGGCTTTGGATCAGTGCAGCCCTGGCTGTTGCACTCCCTGCCAAAGATCATCAGTGAGTCACTCTTTATAAACAGTCAGTGGATACCTCACAGTGCCACGCTAAGTATGTTCTGGGACATACTTATTCCATCATGGCCTCTTTTTATTTCTTGTGTGTGTGTGTGTGTGTGTGTACTGGCATACATTATGGCTGGCTGATGGTGTCCATATGGTAGTACTGAACCTACTAGAATAAACACTGAAAGAATGTCTATGATATATGTTATATGATGTCTTTTCTGCTAGCCAAGCCATCTCCGAGGACATACTTCAGAGAACAGAGGCCACTTGAAATTGGTAGAAGTCATTTTGACCTAAAGGACACCAGACATTGCAGCCCAGGAGAGGATGTTTTGGAAGAAGACAGAAGTTTTAATCCCAGGTGCTTTGTTAGCTACATGATGTTATTATTTTTTTGACAGGCAGAGTTAGACAGTGAGAGAGAGAGACAGAGAGAAAGGTCTTCCTTCCATTGATTCACCCCCCAAATGGCTGCTACGGCCAGAGCTCCGCCGATCCGAAGTCAGGAGCCAGGTGCTTCCTCCTGGTCTCCCATGCGGGTGCAGGGCCCAAGCACTTGGGCCATCCTCCACTGCCTTCCCGGGCCACAGCAGAGAGCTAGACTGGAAGAGGAGCAACCGGGACTAGAACCCGGGGTGCCGGCACCACAGGCGAAGGATTAGCCTAGTGAGCCGCGGCGCCAGCCAGCTATATGATCTTGAGACGAATGCTTAACCTCTGAGATTCACTTTCTTCATCTTTACAATGGAGATAACATATAGGTAGTTGCCTCAGAGATGTTGTGAGTACTAAATACAAGTACACGGAACACTTAGGTGCTGACTATATGCCTCTCTGAATTAAATGCATTGTTGAGGACATTGTGTTTTCATAAAAAATGCCTTTGACTTGGTCTAGAGAAGTGGAAGGCTCCTGCTTCCATTACTGACCATAAAGCACCTCAAGAAAATCTCTCAGGTTTGGAGGTACAACATCATCTTTTATGATTAAGTGGGGGCTTATGTTGTGGAGAAGCAGGTTAAGATGCTGCCTGAAGGGCTGACATCCCATATGGGCACAATTCAAGTCCCGGCTGCTCCACTTCCAATCCAGCTCCCTGTTAATGCACCTGGGAAAGCAGCAGAAGATGGCCCAGGTGCGTGGGCCCCTGCCCTCATGGGGGAGACCCAGAAGAAGCTCCTGGCTCCTGGCGTAGGCCTGGTCCAGCCCTGGCCATTACAGCCATTTGGGGAGTGCACCAGCAGATGGAAGATCTCTGTCTCTCAATCTCTGCCCCCCCCCCGCCCCGCAACTCTGCCTTTCAAATAATAAAATAAATCTTTAAAAACCCCACAAATGTTGAGGAACTGAAATAAACTACACAGAAGAGTGAACTGAAGAGTAATAAAGAAATGGCTGTTATTCTTCTTAGGATTTTTCCAGTGTGACCCAAAATAAAATCAAAAGAAGTAAGTCATAAACTGAACAGTCCCGGAATGGTAAGCTGGCTTTGTGTGCTACTAAGCTCCATGTTGTGCCATGTGTGTGAAATCAGTCTTGTGCATGGGGAGGAGACCCCCTGATGAATGATTAACCATTGCATTTCACTGTCCCCCAAGTTTTAGCATATATTTAAAAAAAAAAAAAAGAAAAAGAATAAATGTTACTGAGTCCAAAGTAGTACATAATCTTTTCTTTTTTTATTTTTATTTTTAATTTTTTTTGACAGGCAGAGTGGACAGTGTGAGACAGAGAGAAAGGTCTTCCTTTGCCGTTGGTTTACTCCGCAATGGCCACTGCGGCTGGCGCACCGCGCTGATCTGAAGCCAGGAGCCAGGTGCTTCTCCTGGTCTCCCATGTGGGTGCAGGGCCCAAGCACTTGGGCCATCCTCCACTGCACTCCCGGGCCACAGCAGAGAGCTGGACTGGAAGAGGAGCAACCGGGACAGAATCCGGCGCCCCAACCGGGACAAAGATTTATTTATTATTTATTTGTAAGGCAGAGTTACAGAGAGGCAGAGGCAGAGAGAGAGAGAGAGAGAGAGAGAGAGAGAGAGAGAGAGAAAGAGATCAGGAGAGAGGTCTTCCATCCTCTGGTTCACTCCCCAATGGCAGCAATGTCTAGAGCTGAGCCAATCTGAAACCAGTTGCCAGGAGCTTCTTCCAGGTCTCCCACATTGGTGCAGGAGCCCAAGCACTTGGGCCATCTTCTGCTGCTTTCCCAGGCCATAACAGAGAGCTAGATAAGAAGTGGAGCAGCTGGGACTCAAACTGGGATCCATATGGGATGCTGGCACTGCAGGTGGCAGCTTTACCTGCTAAGCCATGGTGCCAGCCCCTTTAGTACAGAATCTTATCCACTAGAAATATTAAATGAGAACACAGTTTAAACTCTTGGGGAAAAAATCCTATCCCAGACATGGTAGTCTTCAAGAAGAATGAAGGCTCAGATTACTCAATCCTGGCATAGCAGGTTTAACAGTTTTGCAATTTTTTTAATCACAAAAAATTCCTTAAAAAGTTAACTATTTACAAAAAGGGAAGAAAATTATAGTAATATTGAGATCACATGCAGTTCTTATTCAAACTTAAGAAATCCAACATTGCATTGTTCCCCTCAGCCTCCGCCTTCTGAGAAGTAATTAGGAGTCCTGAGATGTCTGGTAGTCATGACGCCATGGTGAGGGAGGCGGTGGGCCTCTTTCCTCAAACCTCCTGGAAAAGGCTGCAATTACTGAGTATAGAGGAACACCACTCACCCTTATTAGTGGTATTGTTCATAGGGCATTCCACACCACTGAGACAATAGCAAAATATTCAGTTCTCAGGATATCAAAAATGATTTGATGTAGGGGCCAGCATAGTGGTGTAGGGGTAAAGCCACTGCCTATGATGGTGGCATCCAGTTTATGTCCTGGCTGCGCCACTTCAGATCCAGCTTCCTGCTAAAGGCCTGGGAAAAACAGCAGAGGATGGCCCAAGTGCTTGGGCCCCTGCACCCACATGGGAGACCAGGAGAAGCACCTGGCTCCTGGCTTCGGATCAGCCCAGCCTCAGCCATTGCGGCCATGTAGGGAGTGAACCAGTGGAAGGAAAATCTCTCTCTCTCTCTCTCTCTCTCTCTCTCTCTCTCTCTCTCTCTCTCTCTCTCTCTCTCCCGCCCCCTGTAACTCTCTCAATTAAATAAATCTTAAAAAAAAAAAAAAAAGAGGAAAAGAAAATGATTTGACACACCACAACCCTGAAACCTACAGATTACTCCTAAAATGTACTGAGAATTATGTGAGTCCAAGAAGCACATTTAACAACACAGCCTATTTTCATGTAGGAAAGCCCCTTATGAAAAACAAAAGCTCCTGTGCTGAATCCACAGAATCTAACTGGTGACTTTCAGGTCTGTTCATTTATATTTTGAAGGGTGGGGTAGTGGTAAAATAGTGGACCACATTAAGATACTTGAGTGGGGCAGGCGCTATGGCCTAGAGGGTGAAGCCGCCACGTGCAGTGCTGGCATCCCATATGGGCACTGGTTTGAGTCCCGGCTGCTCCACTTCCAATCCAGATCTCCTCTGTGTCCTGGAAAAGCAGTAGAAGATGGCCCAAGGCCTTGGGCCCCTGCACCCTTGTGGGAGACCCACAAGACGGCTCTTGGCTTCGAATCCGCTCAGCTCCAGCTGTTGTGGCCGATTAGGGAGTGAACCAGCAGATGGAAGACCTCTCTCTTTCTGCCTCTGCTTCTCTCTGTGTAACTCTGACTTTCAAATAAGTAATCTTTTTTTTTTTTTTAAAGATACCTGAGTCTCCTCAAGTCTTTTCCTTTAGGTCACCATTTGTATTACTCAAACTTCCACTTATTTTGTGTAGAATGCAGTATAGAGTGACAATAAATCAAACTTTGAAATTCATTGTTTGAAATTCTAAACAGAAATGGACACTACTGAGCTATAGGACAGAAAGGGAGGAAATGTTGTTTTGTGTCATATCAAAGTGATAAGTTTTCCGAAAGGCTAAAAAATTCTTTGTGTCAAGGAGAGAAGGAAGGGCAAGCAGGACTTGTGGAAATGTGCAAGTTGACACTGAGTGGTGTCCTAGCCTTAACAGCATCAAGCATATGACTCTTGAGAAGGGAACAGAAGTCTTCACAGATGAACAAGATCCTGCTTTTGTAAGGGACGACTCAGGCTGCGGTACATTTTTAGTAAATTAACAGATGTTTTTGATAAATCTGTAACTCAGAAGGATTCATCACGTTCATTGTGCTTGAGTGCAAAATTAAGCAAGTTAAATCAGTCCAAGGAAAAAATAAGCTATGTAGGCAATTTGGCAGATGACCAAAAGCCAGAGTAATTCCTGGGGTGGGGAGGGGGGCACATTGCTTATACCACCTGAATTTACTTCTGCTCAGAAAAAGACTATCGAAAGAATCACAGGTTTGAAGCCTCATCAAATAGACGCATTTAACTTGATGCATACATTTGCAACAGAATTGTAACATCTACTAATTGAGAGAAGACAAGAGTTCAATACTAACTAGTCTGTGTAACTGCTGCTCTGATGTGCAATGGACTCACAAATAAAACCAGTCCCCTGTTCCTGAGAGGATGCAGAATAACTTGGTAATGAACAGTGTGGATTGTGCAGATAAGTTCTGTGTGAGTTCAATCTCCCATTCCCTTTTTTATTAGCTGGGTGCTTTGGGGTCAGTTATTTAACTTCTCCATGCCTTGTTTTCCTCACCTGCAAAATACTGATAAGAGAATGCACTTCAGAATTGTCTGGATTGAATTAGTTAATATTTGAAAAGTTGTAGAGGACATAGAATGGTGTCTGGCACATAGCAAGTACTCAAAGTAACTTTTTCCATCTATAATTGCTAAGGATTACTTGGATCATAGCAGAAGGGCAACTAAGCTAAATTGTGCAATAAAAGTAAATTACTAATGTTGCTTAAAATCCAAACCCTGGAAAAGAGATAATTCATAGAAAAACCCAGAGATAAAGGACTTGGTTTAAAGAAGAGGTAGGGCATGGCAAGTGACGAGAAAAGGCAGGATTGAATATGGCTTTTGAAGAAAACAGCCTAACTAGAGTGGCAAAGTCAGATTGTGTGAGCAGCCTGTCCAGATAAAATGAGGCTGGTTGACAGGAGCTTGAATGTCAAGGCTGAAGAGGTCAGGTTCTGAAAGGAAGCCATGATAGTTTGCTCAGTGAATGTTCTAGAAATAGTATTGGTGGGGCCAGCGCTGTGGTGCAGTGGGTTAAAGCCCTGGCCTGAAGTGCCGGCATCCCATGTGGGCACGGGTTTGAGTCCCAGCTGCTTCTCTTACGATCCAGCTCTCTACTATGGCCTGGGATAGCAGTTGAAGATGGCCCAGGTCCTTGGGCCCCTGTACCCAGCTGGGAGACCCAGAAGTTGTTTCTGGCTCCTGGCTTTGGATCAGCGCAGCTCCAGCCTGTTGTGGCCATCTGGGGAGTGAACCAGCAGATGGAAGACCTCTCTCTCTCTCTCTCTCTCTCTCTCTCTCTCTCTGCCTCTCTGTAACTCTGACTTTCAAATTAATAAAATAAATCTAGTATTGACTCCTAGAAAATGTGGTAGCATGTAGGGGAAGAGTCTGGAATCTGATAGCTCATTTAAAAGGTCATTCCAAGATGCATAGGTAAACCAGGGTGATGAGGATGAGTATAGAGGAAGAAGGAAAAAACAAGAGGTCTTGAGTGATGAGTGTGAGGAACAGAGGAGAGAGGAGGTAGAGATCTTCAAGATGCCTTCACTGGCTGGCGTTCTATCTTGATGAAAGAGGCAAGAGCCAGTGCATGGTAGACACTTGAAGAAGATGGAGAGAGTTCAGGATCTGGCCTTGTCCTTTGTATCTAAATCCTCATTTATGAAACTGAGAATAAGAAAGGAGGGTCAAGACTTCTGAATACTACAAGAAAATTTCCTGGGCATTGGAGCTCTGTTCACTACAGCTGTTGGTAATTAGAACCACCTGAAAGATTAGCTGCTCACAAAGGCTGATACTAAGTCAGAGCAAGAGCCAGGTCTGAGCCCTGGGGAGCACGGGGCAGAACAGAAAGCTCGAAGCCATTTAATATCATCCCCTTCTAGTGTGTGGGCTTTGCAGCATATTTTACCTTAATCAGTGAGTTGAGTATCATGTTACATCCTGTTATTTGGTATTTCACAAGAGGTAAGTATTTAGAGATTATTTAGAAGTGCCGCCTAGCCTTCTCAGTTTTGGAAGAGTCGTGATAGAGTAGAAAGAGCCAGAACAAAGCAACCAGCTTAACTGTTCTGGGGTCCTATTTCTTTAAACAGTGAGGTTTGGACTATGTTATTCATGTGGGATTTTCAACAGCTAGTGTTTCTTGCCTCGGGGATACTCTGGAAGGATGCTTAGGATTGATCCTACAATTGGACTGCTCCAGCTAGATGCTGACAAAAATATCATTTACCCTTCTGGGTTCTCCTTCTGATTCCCACAGCACAGTAGGAATGGCTGTAGGTCACTTGTTCGCGTTGAGCCCCCCATACCCCTGTCTCCTGAAGGTAGCTGTCAGTCTCAGCTTGCCTCCCTCCCCATTTCCTTTCTCTGCCCCGTCCTCCCACCTGCCTCACCCAGGCTCCCTTGCCAATGAGAAACATCAGCCAGAGTCAGAGAGGGATGTGCTGAAGAGAGGGTGGGGTGTGTGCTCCTAGTGGCCTCATCCTCTGTGTCATGGTGTGACCATGGCTGTGTCCCTCCATATCTACGGCTCTTATCAGTGGCCCACTTTCATGGTTCTAGTTCTCAGTGGACTTTGGTAATGTTGGTCCTGCCCTTTGCCCCTTCAGGCATGGAGGTGGTAATGGCTTCTGTGGCTAGTTCTTGGAGCTTCACCTTCCCTTGTTGAGTGCCCTACTCAGCCCACACCATTGTAAACAGTCCCTCCACTAAACTCTTGCAAACTTCAGTTGGATGGCTTTCTCTTTCCCACCAAAACCCATTCTTTAAAACATATAGGCTAATGAAATCAAACTGATATAATCAGATATTCCAAATGAACATGTAATTTCATGAAGCTTTGCTTCATAGGGGCACATTTTCTCCTTAATGGTTTTGGTGTGTAACTTTATGCTTGAACCTTGTATTTATAAGGAAATCTTTTAAGTGTATTAGATATCATGAAATAACTTTGTTTTTGAAGGAGAGCCATGAAATCAAATTCACTTTAATTTCAAGGACTTACAGACTTGAATAAGTATTTCAAACAGTCCTAAACAGGCTACAAGTAAATAAATGAAGACTTATTTATGGACCTAAGACCTTGAACAACTGTGAGAACTGGTGCAATCTGTAAGGCTGTTGTCTCTGTACCCAGTATTGACTGGGCATGGAAGTCAGCGAGAGCAGCAGGTGGGATGCAAAAGTTGAACTTCAACTCCTGCCAACAAGCTGGAACCTATAGGGATAAACTGGAAGCCACATCTGTCTCCCATCATCTCCATCTCTGATGCTGTGGGTGACTTGCAGAAGTTGGCACCCTGCACCATAGATTCACATATGCCTTTGGCCCAGGATTTGGAGAAGCAGAAGGGAATCTGATGGTGGCTGGAAGAACTGTGGGCCCATGTGCTGCCTCATGCAGACAAGGTGAGCTGCTTCTCAGCACACTGTGTGCAAGCTGCTTGGCACACCACACTGACTTTCAGAGTGTAAAACAATGTGGTTGCAGCTCGGGTTCTGCTCTCTAAACCTCCCTCAAATTGCTCTTGTGGCCAGTGCTAATTAGAAGCATACAGGTATGGGTATTCTAGAAAATGTTGTTCCAGTACAAGAAATTGGACAAAGCCACTCAGTCCATCTTTGTCTCCTTGTTAGCCATACATACCTCTTTATCCAGACTTCTCTTCTAGATAGGGACATGGTAAAGTCATGTTTCCACATAACATGCCACAATTGTCCCTTAACACACCCTGCAAAGACATCCTAACACTTCCCCCCAAATAAGACAAATCTGCTTGCCCATCTTCGTGTGACATTCCTCTTTATCTGAGTCATACTCCCTGTTGATATCTGATAACTTGCGCTGAGATATAAAATTAGTTATTATGTTAGATGC
The DNA here is from genome assembly GCA_949820135.1 of Sylvilagus floridanus. Taxonomy (NCBI): domain Eukaryota; kingdom Metazoa; phylum Chordata; class Mammalia; order Lagomorpha; family Leporidae; genus Sylvilagus; species Sylvilagus floridanus. Next base: position 61,294,624 of record OX463246.1, on the reverse strand, counting down.
TGAAAGAATAGGAGAAAAAATACTATATATTAATACATATAGGTAAAAATGATGTAGATATATTTAACTATTGTAGTCCTTGTTTATGCAGACAATTACATGGTCTTTTTTCTTCCACTATTCCATGCTCTCTCTACCTTCAACAAACATTTAATCTTGTCATGGATCTTCAGCTAGTACAACAGCCCCTTGAAGTGTCTGAGCCAGTAAGGGCCTCACCAGTACTGGGTTTTGTAAGTTTCTGTTAATGTTCATCTCAGGCTATGTTTGTTACTTTCCTTGGGCTGCCAAATGCATTATCACAAAATGGGTGGCAAGAACAAGAAAAATGTATTCTCTCAATGTTCAGGAGGATAGAACTCTGAAATAAAAGTGTCAGCAAGCTTGGTGCTTTCTTGGGGGCTCACAGGGAGAATCTGTGCCACACTTCTCTTCTTGCTTTTGGTGGATGCTGGCATTTGTTGGCATGCTGTGGCTTGTGGCAACACAGCTCCAGTCTGCCTCCATCAGCAGATAGCCATCTTCCCACTGTTTCTCTCCATCTCTTTTCTTCTTACAATTAAAATTTAAAATTTTTATTTCTTATATTTGAAAGGCATACACACACACACACACACACACACACATACACAGAGAGAGAGAGAGTTAGTTCTCCCATCTACTTGTTTACTCCCTAAATGCCTGCAACAGTCAGAGCTGGGCCGCACCATAGCTGGGAGCCAGAAACTCAGTCCAGGGACCCAAATGCTTGAGTCAACACCTTCTGTCTCCCATGATGTGCATCAGCAAGAAGCTGAGTCGGAAGCAGAGGAACCGGGACTTGAACCCAGGCACTCCAGTATGGCATTTGTGCATTCCCAAGTTATGTGTTTTTTAAAAAAGGACTCATTAATTTATTTCAAAGTCAGAGTTACAGAGAGAGAGAGAGAGAGAGAGAGAGAGAGGCACAGAGTAAGAGATCTTCCATTTTCTGGTTCACTCCCCAGATGGCCACAACTGCTGGGGCTGGGCCAGGGTGAAGCCAGGTGCCAGGAGCTTCTTCTGGGTCTCCCATGTGAGTGACAGGGGCCCAAGCACTTGGGCCATCTTCTGCTGTGTTTCTCAGATGCATCAGCAGGGCCCTGGATGGGAAGTGGAGCAGCGGGGACATAAACTGACACCATATAGGATGCTGGAAATGGCTTTACCCACTAGGCCACAATGCCAGACGCTCCCAAAAGGTGTCTTAACCGCTGTGCTGAAAACCCCCCTCCTCTTCCTGTAAGGTCACCGTCATGTTGGATTTGGGTCCACTCTAATTGAGCATGACCTCATTGGAACTTGATTACATCAGCAAACACACAATGTTCACGCATGGTGATATTCAAAGGCAGTAGGGGTTTGGACTTCAATTTATATCTTTTAAGGAGAAACAAGTCAATCCATAATAACATGGAATACGTCAATGTGCCACAGTAGACTACACCTAAGCTTGATAGCATCAATCATGCAAACTGGTATAGGTTAATTTCCTCTTTGTTGATTAACTGGCATTTGGAATACAAAGTGGTCAGGTTGCAATCTCAACTGCTAATTTTATGAAATTTTCTGTATCTCTTTGCAGAGTCATTCATCCCTTGGAAACTGAACTCTAGATCAGCAAAGCCTAATGTTACAGGGCAAGAGGCAGGTGTGTACCTAGCAGTTAAGACACTGGGTAAGGTGCCCATGTTCCATATAACAACAACAGGGTTTGAATCGCAGCACCAGCTCCTGACTCCAGCTTCCTGCAGATGCAGACCCTGGGAGGCAGCAGGTGACAGCGCAAGTACTTGGATCCTTTGTCCCCATGTGGGAGACCTGTATCACATTCAGCCTCCCAACTCTGGCCAGGTTCAGTCCTGGCTGTGGTGGGCATTTGTGGAGTAAACCAGTACATGGGAATGCTTGTTCACACACGCGCACGCGCGCGCTCTCTCTCTCTCTCTCTCTCTCCCATAAATAAATAAATAAATAAACTCATGCACAAGTCAACAAGCAAACTTAGGATAACCAAAGTAATAAGAAGAGCCATTCCTGTCCCCAACACTTGAGTCTACAAATCCTGCTATGAGAGGGAGCCATAACAATCTGGCTTCAACTGTATACTACATTATAGTCTTTTACCTATCCCTACAAGGTGTTACCATGTAGCTGGTGTCATAACTAGAGCTTCAAAGACCATTCCATCATTTTTTCAGGCTACCTGCTCTACTGTGATAAAATCAATAAATTCCAAAGCATGAACTCATTTGCATACTTTAGTTGCTGTAAAATGAGCTTCTTGGTCAGAGCAAAGCATTTCCTAAATTCACAGGCAGTAGTTTTGACAGAGCCATCATAGAAAAGGAAGGCAAATCCCTACCCAGGGTGGGTATCTATTCCAGTGGGAACAAAGTGCAGACATTTTTATGATGGAATTGGGCCCACATAATTGGCATGTGGAATACAAAGTGGTCAGGTTGCAATCTCAACTGCTAATTTTATTAAATTTTCTGTATCTCTTTGCAGAGTCATTCATCCCTTGGAAACTCTGAACTCTAGATCAGCAAAGCCTAATGTTACAGGGCAAGAGGCAGGTGTGTACCTAGCAGTTAAGACACTGGGTAAGGTGCCACCAGCTGGCTCATCCCCATGCCTGCCACCAGGGAACAGAGCCAGATCAGAAGAGTTCACTCTTACTCTTTGCTGTTGGGAGACTGGGCCCTCAGCAGCAACCGAGGCAAGATCAGCATTGGTGAGAGGAAGTCCATGTTGTGAGCCCCACATAAATTTGACCCCTGATCTAGTTCAGAGCTCACTGGGAAAGGGACAGGATGGCTGCGGGCAAAGCTGACTGACCCACAGAACAGGTCAAATTGTATACCTAATGATGACAATCCTCTCCTTCTAAGCTTACACATGAGTGGCAGTCACAGTCCCGGGGAATGCTGGCTAGTCACCTCCATGCTACCCAGACTGCTCTGTTAGCAATTTTCCAAACCTATCCCTTTTCTGTCACTACCTGTGTGCCTACATATTAGCCACTGCCCATGGTCAGTGCAGACCTCTAGCTGTCTCGCCTTCCAGATGGAACCAGCAGCCCACATGCACTGCTCAAAGCCCTGCCCCCAGGAGGAAGATTTTCTTTAAATTTTCTCTCCTTCAGAGCAACAGGGCCAGCTGCAATGACACAGTCATCTGCTTAAGGAAGGTGATGGCCAATCGTGCAGAATTTTCTAAGCCCACGAGACTTTAGATGCTGGTGAAGAGGGATGAGGCTCTGTCACAGCCATGGCATCTGGGCACTTGATCACATGGCCTTACTGGTGCCTTTAGCACCACTGATGAGTGCGGAGTTCTACCTTGTGCTAGGGGTGTGGGTTATCCGGGGAATGCCAGGAATCTTTAGGTTTGAATCCCTAAGGTTACCAGTTCCAGCTGCCTGTCCTCCTGGAATGGGGAGGAACAGGTCAACTATTCCTCAGCCATCAGGCTTTCCTTCCCCTGACTCTCCTTGCCTCAATCATTGAGAGCTAGTGGGAGAATCTCTCACCCAGCCTTCGTCAATGTGAAGGCACAGGGGCGAGGGCTCCAGTGTTCTCATTCTGTAACTGTACAGATTCCAACATGCTCTGCCCCCTCTCACAGTCCCAGGGTATCTTGGAGACACATCACAGGTGAAATCCATAAAGTCTTGGTTTGCTCCTTCAGACATTACAGCACTGTCCCTGCCCTTCCCAGTGTACCTCCTGTCAATCAGCTTTTCCTCTTGCAGTCTTGCTGCTGCAGATCATATCCTATTTTGACATGGGTCCAACCAGTTGCTGGAAGTATTGGTGGAATGGACAGAGAAGGGGAATGCATTCTGTTTCCATTGAAGGGAAGTGCATGCTGTTTTCCCTTAGCAACACAGAAGCTTGCATGGAGTTTGGTGAGACTCACTGCTGAAGGATCATTTGGTCTTGAGGAAGTAAAGACAAAACAGGGCTGGGATCTCCACTGTTTTCTAGTAGAATTATCTGTCTGCCTTATGATGCCCAAATGCAGGGCCCTGGGTTGGCCAAGAGTGGAGTTGGAGCATGAGGCCATTGAGGCAGGTCAGCAGGAGAGAAGCCAGTGAGGAGCTACTGGCAGGGCTTGCCCCAGAGCCTGTGAGCTGCAGGAGAGTTATCACATGCTTCTTGGATCCTGAAGTTTTCTAATCCAATCTCTGGTTTCCTTAGATCTGCAAAGTTAGTCCTATTTGCATTACACAAATTCCTGCAATAGCAAGACAATTTATTCCCTGGGAAACCTGTCTACTGCAGTATCGGGACTTGGACTTCAGGAGGTATTCTGTGTTTCTGGTTGGCCCTCTACCGCAGAACTGTGACTCCATCACCTAGGAAGAACCTCTACACAAAGGAGGACGGGTAATCCGAGCAGAGAACACAGACGTGACGGCTAGCTCTGGTTGTGAGGAGCATTTTGGTATCTTCTAGATTGTCTGCCATCAACATATATTCCTTTTGTCACTTCTTCAGGAAAATCAAACTTCATGCAAGGATAGGGTTACGTCACAATCAATCAACTTTTTTTTTTTTTTTTGACAGGCAGAGTGGACAGTGAGAGAGAGACAGAGAGAAAGGTCTTCCTTTTGCCGTTGGTTCACCCTCCAATGGCTGCTGTGGTCGGCGCACAGTGCTGATCCGAAGCCAGGAGTCAGGTGCTTCTCCTGGTCTCCCATGGGGTGCAGGGCCCAAGCACTTGGGCCATCCTCCACTGCACTCCAGGGCCACAGCAGAGAGCTGGCCTGGAAGAGGAGCAACCGGGACAGAATCCGGTGCCCCAAAGTGGAGTGCCGGCGCCACAAGGTGGAGGATTAGCCTATTGAGCCACGGCGCCGGCCACAATCAACTTCTTGTCATCCAGCATTGGAGTCCATTTATCTTGAGGAAGAACAGGGAAATTTCTCCACAGTCTCTGCCCCTTGCATCTCCTTGTGTTCTATTTCTCCCTAGATGTCTTGACTAGTGAATAGCACACCCAGTTTATTCTGCCATAATAAGAATTCTTCCATATTTAATTCCAGCTCCTGTCATAAGTATTAGAACCAAAGCAATTTTTTAAATTTTTATTTAGAATATAAATTTCCAAGGTACAACTTGTGGATTGCAATGGCTTCCCCACCCATACCTCCCCTCCCCCCCGCTACCCTCCCCCCTTACCCACTCCCTCTCCCCTTTCATTCACATCCAGATTCATTTTCAATTCTCTTTGTATACAGGAGCTCAGTTTAGTATGTGTTAAGAAAAAATTTTAAACCATTTGCCCTCCCATAGCATTACAGAGTGAAATATACTCTTTGAGTACTAGTTATAGCATTAAATCACCTTGTACAGCACATTAAGGGCAGAGATCCTACATGATATTTTTTTTAAATTGATTGATTTTTATGTAACTTCCAATTTTTTTAATCATTTCCAATTATCTTTATATACAGAAGATCGATTCAGTATATACTAAGCAAGGATTTTATCAGTTTGCACCCGCACAGAGACACAAGGTGTAAAAATACTGTTTCAGTATTAGTTATTGCATTACTTCACATTGGACAACACATTAAGGACAGATCATACATGGGCCATAAGTACACAGTGACTACTGTTGTTGATTTAACAATTTGCCACTCTTGTTTATGGCGTCAGTAATCTCCCTAGGCTCTAGTCATGAGTTGCTGAGGCTATGGAAGCCTTTAGGGTTCACCGACTTCTATCTTATTCTGACAGGGTCATAGTCAAAGTGGAGGTTCTCTCCTCCCTTCGGAGAAAGGTACCTCCTTCTCTGGTGGCCCTGTTCCTTCCGTTGGGATCTTACTCGCAGAGATCTTTCATTTATGTCTTCTTGTTCTTCTTCTTTTTTTTTTCCCAGAGTGTCTTGGCTTTCCATGCCTAAAATACTCTCATGGAGAACCAAAGCAATTTTAAAAGCAGACCAACCTACATAATACAATCCTAGGAAAAACAGGGATGGTTTATTTATTAAGTTCACTCACTTTGGTTAAACATGTTGGCCACCATTTCCATGCTAACATTTTCTGCCAAAAAGTACAAAAATACTTGAGCTGCATGAGGGTACTTAAAAATATTTATGGGCAATGATATTTTAAAGTGTTTGTTTTGAGGGGCCAGTGGCATAGTGGGTAAAGCAGCCACCTGCAGTGCTGGTATCCTTAATGGACACTGGTTCAAGTACCAGTTTCTCCACTTCTGATCCAGCTCCCTGCTAATGTGCCTGGGAAAGCAGGGGAAGATGGCTCAGGTGATTGGGACCTTGCACCCACATGAGAGACCAGAAAGAAGCTCCTGGCTCCCAGCTTTAGACCAGCCCAGCATTGGCTGCTGTGGCCATTTGGAGAGTGAACCAACAGATGGAAGCTCTCTCTCTCTCTCTCTTTTTATTTAACAGGTAGACTTAGACAGTGAGAGAGAGAGACAAAGAGAAAGGTCTTCCTTCCATTGGTTCACTCCCCAAATGGCCGCTATGCCTACGCTGCACTGATCCAAAGCCAGGAGCCAGGTCCTCCCATGCTGGTGCAGGGGCCCAAGGACCTGGGCCATCCTCCACTGCACTTCCGGGCCACAGCAGAGAGCTGGCCTGGAAAAGGAGCCACCGGGACCAGAACCCAGCACCCATATGGGATGCCGGTACCGCAGGTGGAGGATTAACCAAGTGAGCCACAGTGCCGGCCTCTCTCCCTCTCCCCTCTCCCTCTCCCTTCTCCCCATCTCTCCTCTCCCCTCTCCCCTCTCCCTCTCTATAACTCTGTCTTTCAAATAAATAAATAAATCTAAATAAAGTTTACTTTGGTGCAAAAATATTAAAATCCATGTGTTTGAAGGGTCTTCAAAACATTCATGAAAAATATGTATTATGAAAAGCTATGCATGGATTTCAAAAATTTTTTTGCACCCAAGTAAAATTTATCATTTAATTCCATTTTCTGTTAACTTTTGGAAGTATCCTCATAAAGACAGGACCTACAGAAAAACCACAGAGACTGAAATTATCACAACAAAACTTTTAAAGACAGAACTAGCTTAAGGGTATATTAATTCTATTTATAAAGCTTATGGAAAAATTTTTTCTGCATATGTGTGATAGTGAAACTAAATGTAACTATGGAAAAATGACTGATTTTAAAAATAGCAAAATATTTGAGAACTCAGCTTAGAGTCATCAGAGGTAGAAGGGCTAAAGCTTATAGGCTTCTGTTTTTAATTTGTTTGAACAGCCCAGTACTTGGCTGGAGCACGAATCCAGCTGTCTCATCAGGCTGATAAACTTTCCAGTCACCTCCCACCCCTAGATACCCCAAAGGTGCTGGGGCTTTGGGTCAAGTCGGTGCTCCGAGTCATGATGAGCCTGAAGATGGAAGAGACTCGCCACCCTCCTACACCCAGGAAAACCTAGCACTTCTGACGGCGTCTTCTCAAAGTGAAGTTCAAAGTCTTATGAGTTGTGCTAATCAAAAAGAAATTCCCATCCCTGCCACAAGAACATCGTGGGTGTAATAATACATCCACTGCCCAGACTGTGGACGGGTGAGCGGGCTCTACTATGAAGCCCTAAAATGGAAAAACCATCATAAATCATATAGAATGACCACAGTGTTCAAGGTTCTTTCTAGGTGATGGAGCCACAGTTCTGCAGTAGAGGGCCAATCATTTATTCCAAAGTCCAAGTCCTGATACTGTTGTGGACAGGCTTCCCAGGGAATAAATTGTCTTGCTAACTGAAATAAGATTATGTACTTTCAGTCTGAAGGAATGAAAAAATGAAGAGGAAGCCTAAGATGAGAAGGCAAGTGACAATAGAGAATTTGGGGGAGAAAACAGAACAGATCAGAGTAGTCATGGGGCATTTTGAAATTGGGACCTAATTCAGCCAACATTTTATCTTTTCTTTCTTTCTTTCTTTCTTTCTTTCTTTCTTTCTTTCTTTCTTTCTTTCTTTCTTTCTTTCTTTCTTTCTTTCTTTCTTTCTTTCTTTCTTTCTTTCTTTCTTTCTTTCTTTCTTTCTTTCTTTCTTTTTTTTTTTTTTGACAGGCAGAATTAGTGAGGGAGAGAGACAGAGAGAAAGGTCTTTCTTCCGTTGGTTCACCCTCAAAATGGCCACTACGGCCAGCACACTGATCCGAAGCCAGGAGCCAGGTGCTTCCTCCAGGTCTCCCATGCAGGTGCAGGGCCCAAGCACTTGGGCCATCCTCCACTGCCTTCCCGGGCCACAGCAGAGATATGGACTGGAAGAGGAGCAACCGGGACAGAATCCGGCGCCCCAACAGAGACTAGAACCCGGTGTGCAGGCGGAGGATTAGCCAATTGAGCCGCAGCACTGGCCTTATCTTCATTTGTAAAAATTATTTGTTTTCATTTTATTTGAAAGACAATGAGAGAGAGAAAGAGCGAGAGAGCTGCTCCCTCTGCTGGTTCATTCCCCAAATGCCCACAACCAGAAGCCCAGAAGCGGGCCTTCCCACTTGGATGGTAGGGATCAAATACTGCAGCCGTCACCTGATGCTTCCCAGGTGCACAGTAGCAGGAAGCTGGAATCGGAAGCTGAGACAGGACTCAAGCCCAGGGACTCTGCTGTGGGGTGCTGGTGTCCCCAGGGGTGTCCCAACCACTGTGCAAAATCGCCACCCCTTCATCAAACACTTGCTTAACACTTCTATGATGCATGCCCTCTGAGTACTCGGAGGTGAATTAAGCACAGATCCTGGTTTAGTTTTGTTGGGTATTCAGTCAAATACCACTGGAATGTAAATTCCAGCGTCATGTGTGTCATGATAACAGGCACAAATAAGACTTTTCCAGGCATAGAACTTCAGTCCAAGAAGAAATCCCTTCTTTAGCTGTGAGAAATACCTTCATTTAATCTCCTCCTTGTACAGATAAGCAAACAAAGTTCCTCACATATCCAGCTTATTCTGTGAAGTTTGGGACTGAGCTGGACTTTGGACCCTTGTCTGGACTTTGAAGAACTGGTAATCCAGACAGAAAGAAAAGTCAGGGCGAAAGGCAGGGCTAATCTTGGGTCCGTCATGCTAGCCCCTTGCTTTGTGGTCTGTTCTGATGGATGGATGCCCCTGCGGACCCATTAAATATTCTGTCACCCTGGGCAAAGGCACCTCTAATTTCCTGCTCAACTAAATCTGTATAGCAGGAGAGAGTTTTCAATAATAGAGTACTGAGAGGCAATTAATCTATTAGCACTGAAACAATACACAGCTCCCTCTCAGAAACCACAAACGGAGAATGAACGTATGAGAAAGCACTGTGTGGTATGTGCAGGAGACATGAAAATGGGTCAGGAATCAAGTGAACCCCAAACTATGATTCTGTTGATAAAGAGCTGTATTAGGTGAACTATCCATGGCTGGTACAATGACAAAGGAGGACAAAGAATGTTTTACTTTATGGTAATCAAGCCTTTACCCCTGGGAAGAGGAGGGAATTGGGAAGTGTAAGTGGGCTTCTGAGTGGGGCAATCTTCTATCTCTGAAACACTGGCAGTGTCACGAGTATTCACTTTACAACTTGTCATTATGCTCTGCATCCATTGTTTACACTTTTCCCTAGGTTACAGTTGTAAAAGTTAATGCTAAAATAGGCTGATCCTGGCCAATACCACAGCTCAATAGGCTAATCCTCCGCCTTGCGGCGCCGGCACACTGGGTTCTAGTCCCAGTCAGGGCACCGGATTCTGTTCCAGTTGCCCCTCTTCCAGGCCAGCTCTCTGCTGTGGCCCAGGAGTGCAGTGGAGGATGGCCCAAGTGCTTGGGCCCTGCACCCCATGGGAGACCAGGAGAAGCACCTGGCTCCCAGCTTCGGATCAGCGCCGTACACTGGCTGCAGTGGCCATTGGGAGGTGAACCAACGGTAAAGGAAGGCCTTTCTCTCTGTCTCTCTCTCTCTCTCACTGTCCACTCTGCCTGTCAAAAAAAAAAAAAAAAAGTTAATGCTAAAGAAGACTGAAGCTTGATTTCCATGAAGGTATTTCAAAACATAGAGCAGTAGAATTAAAAGATAAATTTATTTTAGTTCCCCAGATTTTTAAAATCCGTGTACTTTTTCCCATAATGCACATGTCCTGTGAGCTTTTTGAAGACCCATTGTATTTTGAAGGCTTGGAAAGTAATATGGACAGACCTTTAGGCTCCACTCATGTGGGGAGAACAAAGAAGCTTCAGGACAAAGGCACTACAATGGCTTTAAATCAGAGCATGGAAATTATCTGTTAAAATTGCTATTGTTGGCTGGTGCCACGGCTCAATAGGCTAATCCTCCGCCTGCGGCACCAGCACCCCGGGTTCTAGTCCCAGCTGGGGCGCCAGATTCTGTCTCGGTTGCTCCTCTTCCAGGCCAGCTCTCTGCTGTGGCCCGGGAGTGCAGTGGAGGATGGCCCAGGTCCTTGGGCCCTGCACCAAGGTAAGTACCTGGCTCCTGGCTTCAGATCAGCGCGGTACGCTGGCCACAGCGGCCATTTGGGGGTGAACCAATGGAAAAGGAAGACCTTTCTCTCTGTCTCTCTCTCCCACTGTCCACTCTGCCCATCAAAAAAAATTGCTATTTTAAGAGCAGTGCTTGCCTCTCTCTTAATTGCACACACAGTGGTCACTGTCAAGAGCATTATTGCTTAACATGAAGGCAAAGGAGATATCCAACACTGCATTTGTAACATTCCTGGGGGCTATGGCCAATCTGATTTCTTAGCAAAACACACAATAAGGACTTGAGGTTGAGAAAGGTAAAAACAAGAATGAATCATTGATTTTTTTTTTTGGCTATTGTAATAATTTTAAAATGTATAATTCAGTGGCATTAAGTACATGTACCCACAATGTGGTATAACCATTACCACTATCCATTTCCCGAAGAATCATCGATTTTTAAGGAGTAAAATTAGGACACAGGATCTCAAGTCTGATGTTCTTTTCTGGATGGCTCATGTCAGCAGAGAAATTTTGGTAAGCTGGGTGCACAGGAAGGAAGACTGATGCTGAGGATCATTTTTCCTAAGACCCACTTGTCACAGCTGGGAAAGTCTAACTCCCACCTGCTGAACACGCTGTTTTTCACAGTGAATGGCAAGATGAGAACACCAGACACTCTCTAGCCAGCCTTTCTCCTGTGCTGTTGGTGGTGGCTTGGAAGGCTGGTCACAAGGAGGGCAGCCCACAGCCAGAGAAAAGGAACTGTTGCACATTGTAGAGGTTCTGGAGTTCCCATGCTGCAGCAGTCTTGGTTCTGGTTGGATGTATAAAACTATCCTCTTGCAGTATAATCCCCCAGAGAGGTATAAAGGTCTAGGAGAGACCTTAGAAATGATCTATTATTTTATACTATCCTATTATAGAATCAGAAGTGGCCAGGAAGTCATCCCAGGTGCTGTAGCGGAGGGAGCAAGGTTCTCCTCAATCTGGGTTTTCTGCTAGGGACCCGTGCTTCCCATAGGCTGCTACACACATTTTACAGGTAAAGTGGGGGAGAGAATTTGGCTCAGTGGTTAAGATACTGTTTGCAAGGCCCACATCCCATACTGGACTTTCTGGGTTTGAGTCCCCGCTCTGCTCCCATTTCTAGCTTCCTGCCAATATGACCCATCTGAGGCAGCAGGTGATGGCTCAGCTAGGTGGGTCCCTGTCACCTACATGGGAGACCTGGATTGAGTCCTTGGTTCCCAACTCATACCTGGTCCAGCCCTAGCTGTTGTAGACATTTGGGGAGTAAACCAGCCAATAGGAGATCTCTCTCTCTCTCAAATCAATAGAAGTGAATAAAAAATTAAAGTGAATAAAGTCTTAAACATTTTTTCTTTTACTTTGTTTTGAATAACCAAACACTCCTGGGTGTAGGAAAAGCAGGGCTGGAGATTTCTAATCTGGTAGGTTTTTTCCTTTCCTCTTTAATTTTGCCACCTTAACATTATAACAATCACACAGGGCACAGAAACTTATAGTGTAAAATGATCAAACCCAGATGTTGATGACAGACTGATCTCTGGAAGCACAGTATTTTCATACTTGGGAAAGATTTTCATATGTGAAATATACTAATTTATAATCTGCAGAAGGCATTTGGAAAAGCACTTGAGTTGCCACTTGCATGCCTATATCCCATATCATAGTTCCTGATGTGAGTCCTGGCTTCGCAAAGCACACTCCTGCTTCTGATCAAGCTTCCTGCCATATGCACCCCGGGAGGCAACAGATGATGGCTCTAGTACTTTTGTTCCTGCCACCCACATGGGAGATTAGATTGATTTCTGGCCTCCTGGCTTTGGCCTGGCCCAGCCCTGGCTGTTGCAGGTATTTGAGGGGTGAACTAGCAGAGGGAAGATTCCTTTCCATCTATCTCTCTGGCTTTTGAATATATCTCTCTGCCTCTCCTCTCTGTGTGTAACTCTGACTTTCAGGACTTTCAGATAAATAAATAAATACATCTTTAAAAAAAAAAAAAAAGGACAGAAGCTGGCTGGCAGACAGCATTCATGCATAGTAGGTGACTGTCAGTTCTGGATGGAGCTCTCTGAATGAATCCCCAGAGATCCTGGGGGCTTCTTATTGGGAGAGTCCATCAGTCTTCTCTCCAAAACTTAGTGTAAATTCATTTATGAACTATACATATATGAAGAGACAACATCAGAATTAAATTGAATAACCTGAGATTGGAAAGTACTTTCCAATGATATTTTTAGCTATCATCCAAGCAGTTGCATTGATGTTGTTTGTACTGAACTGATAAGGTCTCACGAAATATGGAACCAATAAATACAATATTTCCAGTCATATAAATAATAATAAAATCTAAGAATACACTCAAGGTGTTTTTTAAAAAGATTTATTGATGTATTTGAGAGGCAGAGTTACAGATAGAGAGAAGGAGAGACAGAGAGGTCGGTCTTCCATCCACTGGTTCACTCCCCAAATGGCCGCAACAGCCAGGGCTGGGCCCGGCTGAAACCAGGAGCCGGGAGCTTCTTTCAGGTCTCCCACGCAGAAGCAGGGGCCCAAGTACTTGGGTCACCTTCTGCTGCTTTCCCAGGCCATCAGCAGGGAGCCGGATCAGAAGGGGAGCAGCCAGGACTCAAACCAGTGCTCATATAGGATACCAGCGCTGCAGGCAGAAGCTTAACCTACTTCACCACAGCACCGACCCCCACATAAGGTATTTTAAGTACATTAAAATTACATACCTTTACTGAGAATCATAAAAGTATTTGAATATGTGGAAAGAGCATGTGCATTTCAGGAATTCTCCAATATTGTAAGGTGCCGATTCTCTCTAAGTTGTTTTATACACCTCTGTTTATAAGTGAAAGAATAAAGTTTTAGATAAAATGACAAAGGCACTTTCTAAACATTTTATTGCATATAACATACATTCAAAAAATACAATATCCTAATTGTGTAACTGACTGAATTTTTCAATTTTTTAAAGTAAGCTAAAATTCTAATTTTATCTGAAATAAAAATGGAGAGAAATATATAATAAAATTTCAGTGAGAGGAAACTTTATAGCCTTGGAACTATAGCCTTCTATACTATAGAAATCATTGTAAAATAATAGCAAACCAGAAATATTTTACATATATGTATATAATATAACAAACAATGTAATATTTCAAATTAAGGAGTTGATAGATTTTTTTTTTTAACTTGGAAATTAAAAATTTTTTTTTTCTATTTGAAAGGCAGAGTTACAGAGAAGGGATTGGGGAGAGATGGGAGAAAAGGATATCTTCATTCCACTGGTTCATTTCCCAGATGGCTGCAGTGGCCAGGATTGTGCCATGCTGAAGCCAGGAGCCTGCAGCTTCTTCTGTGTCTCCCACATGGGTGCAGGGGCCCAAGCATTTGGGCCATGTTCTGCTGCTTTCCCAGGCACATTAGCAGAGAGCTGGGACTTGAACCCTGCCAACATATGGGATGCCAGCGATGTAGCTTAACTTGCTACATCACAATGCCATCCCAAAAAATCTTTAAAAATTTACTTATTTTCCCTCTCTCTCTCTCTCTCTCTCTCTCTCTCTCTCTCTCGTTTGTTTGCTTGAGAGGAAGAGAAAAAGAGTGAGCCAGGGAAAGAAATCTTCCATGCCCCTGTTTGCTTCCCAAATGGCTCCAACAGCTGGAGTTGGACCAAGTCAAATCTAGGAGCCCAGAATTCAATCTGAGTCTTCCATGTGGATGGCAAGGACCCCACTTGTTGATCCATCATGTATTGCTTCCCAGGGAAGTATTAGCAAGAAGCTGGAACTGGAAAGAGTTGGGACTGGAACCCAGCACTCTGACATAGAATGTGGGTACCCCAAGTAGTGTCTTAGCCAAATGACTCCCCAGTAGGTTGTGAAAAATGGTATTAGGAGGCCAGCGTTGTGGCACAGCAGGTTAAAGCCTGGGCCTGCAGTGCTGGCATCCATATGGGAGCCAGTTTGAGTCCTGGCTGCTCCACTTCAGATCCAGCTCCCTGCTAATGTGCCAGGGAAAGCGGCAGAGGACGGCCCAAGCACCTTGGGCCCTTGCACCCATGCAGGAGACCCGGAAGAAGCTCCTGGCTTCAGATGTTTCAGCTCTGCCCATTGTGGCCATTTGGGGAGTGAACTATCAGATGGAAGACCTCTCTCTGTGTGTCTCTACCTCTATCTGCAACTATTTCAAATAAATAAAGTACTTTTTTTTATTAAAGCAAAATGGTGTTAGGGTGTCAATGTGTGCTATAGTTTGGATATGGTTTAATTGTGTCTTTCTGGAGGTTCATGGTCTGTAAGACTGAACAATGGGGAGGTGGTAGAACCTTTGAGAAGTGGAACCCTGTGTGTGGTCCTTAGTTAGTGGGGGCATGTTCTCCGGAAGTAGTTTTCATGCAAGCCCATGATTTCTTGAGAGAGGCTGTTATAAAATGAGTAAGTGTGGCCCCTTCCTACCTCTCTGAGCTCCTGGTTTGTGATGTGACCCGTCCTCCCCAACGTTGTTCCACCATCTGCAACTCACCATGGGGCCTTCACTGGGGCCTGTGCTATGCTGTTTGGACTTTGACTTTCAATACTATGAGCTAAATGAATCTCTTATTCATAAGTAGCCTGTGTTGGGTATTTTATTTTAGTGACAAATCATTGATTAATAAAATATCCAACTGAATTTCAATCCAAATGGATTGAAAAATAAATAGAAACCAATGAAACCAGAAAATAACTGGAATAATGGTTAGTCTAAAACTCAGGATGAAGAGGCATGACATCAAAATAGGATTCACAATGGAAGGTATCAACAGGTTTGTCTATAGACATTCGCTACTTCTATATGGCAAATCTTATAAAATTAAAAGGCAAATGGCAAGTTAGGAGAAAGTGTTTGCTTTCCTGAAGATGTCCAAGCTGGAGTCTTTGATAGGGGTGAAGTACATCCTGCTGATTGTGTGTGTGTGGATTCTGGAGGCAGATGGCTTGAATTTGAACAAGAAATGTCTCAGTCCAGCTGTCACAGATGGGTGTTCTGAGGACTGTTGGTTGTAAGGAAGATTCTTACACAAGTGATTTATTGAGGACATCCTCTTCAGTGGAACCTGGAGGAGTGAGGGGAGCAAGATAGGATGGGATGAAGCTAGTCAAAGTGAGGTTGTTTGATAGAGAGAAAAACTTTTTTTTAAAACTTTTATTTAGTGAATATAAATTTACAAAGTATAGCTTATGGATTACAGTGGCTTTCCCCCCCCCATAACTTCTCTCCTACCTGCAACCCTTCCCTCTCCCGCTCCCTCTCCCCTTCCATTCACATAAAGATTCATTTTCAATTTTCTTTATCTATAGAAGATCAATTTAGTATATATTAAGTAAAGCTTTCAACAGTTTGCACCCACACAGAAACACAAAGTGTAAAATACTGTTTGAGGACTAGTTATAGCATTAAATCACAATGTACAGCACATTAAGGACAGAGATCCTATATGAGGAGTAAGTGCACAGTGACTCCTGTTGTTGACTTAACAAATTGACACTCTTGTTTATGGCGTCAGTAATCACCCTAGCCTCTTGTCATGAGTTGACAAGGCTATGGAAGCCTTTTGAGTTCGCAGACTCTGATCATATTTAGACAAGGTCATAGCCAAAGTGGAAGTTCTCTCCTCCCTTCAGAGAAAGGTACCTCCTTCTTTGATGACCTGTTCTTTCCACTGGGATTTCACTCGCAGAGATCTTTCATTTAGGTCACTTTTTTTTTGCCACAGTGTCTTGGCTTTCCATGCCTGAAATACTCTCATGGGCTTTTCAGCCGGATCTGAACGCTGTAAGGGCTGATTCTGAGGCCAGAGTGCTGTTTAGGACATCCGCCATTCTATGAGTCTGCTGTATATCCCACTTCCCATGTTGGATCGTTCTCTCCCTTTTTTATTCTATCAGTTAGTATTTTCAGACACTAGTCTTGTTTATGTGATCCCTTTGACTCTTAGTCCTATCATTGTGATCAACTGTGAGCAGAAATTGATCACTTGGACTAGTGAGATGGCATTGGTACATGCCACCTTGATGGGATTGAATT
Organism: Sylvilagus floridanus; assembly: GCA_949820135.1. Classification (NCBI taxonomy): domain Eukaryota; kingdom Metazoa; phylum Chordata; class Mammalia; order Lagomorpha; family Leporidae; genus Sylvilagus; species Sylvilagus floridanus. The sequence goes on along the minus strand of OX463246.1, from coordinate 61,278,051 downwards.
GGAATCCCCTAGCACGTTTCTAACTCTACCATTTGGGGCAAATCCGATTGAGCATGTCCCAAATTGTACATAGAGAGAAAAACTTTACACACGTTGACCTTAGTGAGTTTATTAGAGCAAAGAATGATTTATGAATCCTACAGCATTCAGATTCAGGGAGCTTGACAGAGCTCTACCCAGCAATGTGGACAGAATATAGCAGAAAAAAGAAAGTGAGGGATCGAAAGAGTGACTGGTAGGCTGGCATTCACCTTTTACTGCCAACCAGCTGGCAGCCCACAACTGGCTGAATCTCAGCGGCTGGGATTGCTGGGACTCAGCCATTTGTTATAAAATGTACTCTTACGTTAGGATGCAGTTTGTTTACAGATTACATTAGCTTGCGCTTCTCTAAGTGGGGACTGAAGATGTGGAGTCAGCCTTGGCTAAATTTATTTTAATGTAACAAGCTGAAGTCTGACCTCAGCCTGACTCTATGAAAAGATCTGAGACAAACAACGTATCACAGAGTCGTCTTGGCTTTTGCATGTTCTATGTCATCTGTAGTCACTTATTGACAGTAGGCCACGCTGGTGTGTGAGACAAGCTGCCTTTGAGGATGCTTTTCCAGAGGAACTTGGAACTGTGAGTTATAGCCACCAACAGTCATAGCAGCTGGAGGGGGGAAGCAGTGGACAGACAGGGGGCTGGCAGGGCTGCACTATTAGCATCTTCTGTAATATAGCATCACCCTGATTAGGTTGTTTTTAACTCACTGCAGCTTTTGTTTCTTCATTTATAAAGTGACAAATCATATAGATGCTACAGGTCATTAGGGAGAGGACACAAAATGGTCTTTGCAAACCTGGCTTAAGAAAAGCACACAAATGTTAGCATTTAGAGAATTTTCCAAGTCTGAACACTCACTGATACCAAACTAGGAAAATCACAAATATTGACAATACACAAGTAAAGAAGCCCAATGATCTGAAATATTGAAGTATTTTTTCTTTCACTGCAACTTTAGACAGGTAAACTTAAAGTGAGTTGTCATCTATTTCCCATGAAAGAGACAACACAAAAGAGAACCCCAAGGTTGGCAAGGTGTCCATGAGGGAACAGCGCAGACTCTCCTGCATTCCTGTTAAGGAGGTAAACAGTTTTCCGGAGGGCATTTGAAAATCTATCTGAAGCTTTCGAAATATGCAGGCCTTCTAAATTTTGCTCTCTTGCTTTCAAGAAATTATCTACAGACAATTTGAAACTGTGTAGTATTACTTGAGTATTGAAAACATTGGAATTGGCCTGAAGAGCAAATAAAAACAAATGAGAATGATGACAAAGTCATTACTGTAAACAATATGGTGTAAAAATATATTTTTGTGTGATTTTTTTTTTGTTAGTGGTTCTGCCAAGCATAAATTTGTAAATAAATACTTTGGGCATATTTAAAGAAGGAATTTCCTTCTATAGACCAACCTGATTCAAGCAAACAGACTTCCTTAACCTATAAACGCAGTTCACTTCAAGCCACCAGTGTGTATCTTTACCGAAGTAACAGATGGAAGACCTTTTGGATAACAAGAGTGGTTGATGAGGGAAGGGTTTTGAAAATGGATTGATATTCAAGGAATTATTTCTTGTATGTACTCATCTTCTATCTTTAGGCTCACGTCACATTTGGCATGTTTACCATCAGTCAGAATCCTGACAGCAAAGAGACTACACAGGCCTGCAGAGTAACTGAGGAGGGTTTGATAAAGGGACAGGGTACCAGGATGAGGACAGGTATCAGGAAAAGCAGAGCACCAGAGTTAGCAGCCTCAGAGAGTGATAGTGATGCCAGTCCTGGGTTGAAGGAGCAAGAGGGGGAGGGCCACTGAGAGAAGCAAGGGTTTAATGGGGGAAAGCTGCTTTCTCAGTCATGTAGGGCAGCTGTCCCGCATGTGTCAGCTCAGCGCCTCAAGCAGCTCCAGGCCTGGGGCATGTCCTTACAGACACAAGCTGGAGGAGAGCAGAGAATCATGCACCTGCTCTTTCATGCTGCTAGTGAGAAGCCATGCCTCCCTTCTGCTCACATTACATTGGCTGCACTGGTCACAGCTTTGCCCAACAGCAAGGAGATAGGAAAGGCGATCCTCCTATCCACTGAAAGCAAAGGGTAACTAGAAATGCTGGCGAAACACCCAGGCCGACAGTAACTGACATCCTTTTCTATTCTGCATTCCTTTGAATGAGAAGTAAACTCTTCATGGGCCTTAAGACACACTCTAGAACTGTGTACAACAGCCATCAGCTACATGTGGATTTGAGCTTGAAATATGGCTAACATGAGATGAATGGTTAAACATAAAACATACCTTCGATTTTGAAGACTCAGTATGAAAAAAGGACATAAATGAGTTTGTTAATAAGTCTTTTGTATTACATGTTGAAATGACAATATCTGTAATATGTTGCATTAAATAAAAATTATTAAAATTAATTTTACAGGACCTATGTTGTGGCACAGTGGGCTAAGCCATGGCCTGCAATACTAGCATCCATATGATGCTGGATTGAGTCCTGGCTGCTCCACTTCCAATCCAGTGCCTACTAATGCACCTGGGAAAGTAGCTTAGGCCCTGCCACCTACTTGGGAGACCTGAATGAAGCTCCTGGCTCCTGGCTTTGGCCTGGCCCAACCCTGGCCATTGTGATCATTTTGGGAGTGAATCAGCAGAAGAAACACCTCTCTCTCTCTCTCTCTCTCTCTCTCTCCCCCGTTCTGTAACTCTGCCTTTTAAATAAATTAATTTTAAAAAATTCATTTTACCTACTCTTAGTTTGTAAAGATTTGGTTTTGGGACCATCTTAAATGACCTGAGTTAGTTTGCATTGTATTGCATTGAGCAGTCCTCCCCAGGGAGTACTCTGGGGTCGTAAGACTGTTCCTCATAAGAAGAGACAAAGATTGACCAACCACTGGAATTCTCCATAGAATGAATCTTTACTTCAATTGACCCTAGAACAAGTAGCTACATTTTTTTTCACTTATTTTAGTGTCTAATTTAGATCGCTTTATAAAAGTTCAGGATTACGGTTTCCCCCGCCCCCCGCCTCTTCTCCCTAAAGACAAATTTGTGGAAGTTGTTGCCAAGTGCTTGAGAGGTGGCTGAGGATGGGTTTGCATCTGTGATAGTGAGCAGCACCAGCCGTAGGGAAAGTGAGCTGTCTGTGGAACAGAAAGAGAGTGAGGCCCAGCTGGGGCCGCCAGGGACATCTACACCTGCCTGTCACTGTGTGCGACCAACAAGACCTCGAAAGGTCATAGATTTCCTTCACACTCATCTCCCAAATCTTGTGCGATCTCCTGTCTTTGGCCATCCCTTACCCAGAACTATGTTGCCAAGAGGGTTCTGAGAAATGGACTTCTCAGCCTTGGATAGGAGCGCTCATACCAGGCTGACAACAGACAGGGTGCCACTGCTGCCTCCAGTGAGCCTCTCTCAGTGTCTGTGGGCTCCAGTGTTGGCCTCCACTGCTGCCTCGGAGTCTAGGGGTGGTAATGGCTTTGCTGCCCCTACTCTTGGGTGGATGCCATCTCCCTTGGGGTTCCCCAAGGGCCTGCCCAGGCCTCTTGATTTGAGTGTGCCACCTGTGTTCTGCTGTGACCCCGACTGCACTTGCTGCCCTGGCAATGGGAAGCTCCCTCAAAACAGATATGCTAGCATCTTGGCCAATAACCAGAGAGACAGAGAGCAACACTTTGAAAGAAAAGAAAAAAAGCACTTGCTCAAGTGTCAGAAAGTACAGCAGCTTTTCATATCTTGCTGCCTGATGTGAGAGCTTACAGCTTGTCTTACACTATCTTACAGGGAGGACAAACCGACTGTACTATGACGAAGGCGCAAAAAGGAACTTATCAGGATATACGCTGGTTGTATCCAAAGTATATTGGCTGTAGCAGTTATGTGTTATAGTTCATTCTTTGGCAAAGGAATATCAATATTCCAACCATATGTTAAATTAGCATTCATCACTTCTTGGTCTTTCAAATTGTACCTCCTGTTTCTTTCAGATGGGAAGCTGAAATCTTCCTGTTTCCCTTCCTGTACAATGTGGGAGACAGAGTTAATTTAGATTTAGACCTCAAATTCCACAGTGCACTGACATTCTATGAAGCCATGCTGTTCTAGTCAAGTCTGTGGATTGTGTTCATGAGGTAAAAATGCACAGTTTTCTCAAGTACTGGTATACGTGCTGTGAAATACAGTTCATCCTCCCGTTGAACTAAGAAAATCAGAGACAAGCATTTTTTTTAAAGATGTATTTATTTCAGGGGTCTGGCATTGTGGCTCACTTGGTTAATCCTCCACCTGTGGCACCGGCATCCCATATGGGCGCCGGATTCTGTCCTGGTTGCCCCTCTTCTAGTCCAGCTCTCTGCTATGGCCCGGGAGTGCAGTGGAGGATGGCCCAAGTGCTTGGGCCCTGCACCCCATGGGAGACCAGGAGAAGCACCTGGCTCCTGGCTTCTGATAGGTGTAGCTCCGGCCGTAGCAGCCATTTTGGGGGGGTAAACCAATGGAAGGAAGACCTTTCTCTCTGTCTCTCTCCCTCACTGTCTAACTCTGTCAAATAAATTTTTTAAAAATTAAATATTTATTTATTTCTTTGAAAGTCAGAGTTACACAGAGAGAGGAGAGGCAGAGAGAGAAAGAGAGAGAGAGAGAGAGAGAGAGAGAGAGAGAGAGAGAGAGAAGTCTTCCATCCGGTGGTTCACTCCCCAGATGGCTACAATGGCCAGAGCTGCGATGATCTGAAGCCAGGAACCAGGAGCTTCTTCCAGTACTCCCACGTGGGTGCAGGGGCCCAAGGACTTGGGCCATCTTCTACTGCTTTCCTAGGCCACAGCAGAGAGCTGAATTGGAAATGGAGCAGCTGGGTCTCAAACCAGTGCCCATATGGAATGCCAGCACTGCAGGCCGGGGCATTAACCCACTGCACCACAGCACCAGCCCTACAGCACTTTTACAAATGCCTTTGAAAACATTATGTGAATGTGTGCAGTATATTTTTTTAAATTATTTATTTGAAAGGCAGATTTATAGAAATAGAGGGAGAGAGAAATAGACAGAGAGAGAGAGAGAGATAGAGATAGAGAGAGATCTTCCATCTGCTGGTTCACTTCCCAAAATAGCTGCAATGGCCAGAGCTGGGCCAGACAGAAGGCAGGAGCCAGGAGCTTCATCCAGGTCTCCCATGTGAGTCCAGGGGCGCAAGCACTTGTGTCATCTTCCACGGCTTTACCAGACACATTAGCAGGCAGCGGGGGTCACAAATGGTGACTTACTTTTTATGGAATTAACACAGTGAGACACTTAAGTTTTTTTTTTCAGATGTGTTTTTCAAGATACACTCCAGGGTACACATGCACACAGTCACAAAATTCTGTCATTGTGGAGTACAATGTTACACACCATCCATGGAGCTGTCATTGAATATATTACTCAGCCTGTGGATATTTTAAGTGTTGAAATAAAAATAAGAAATGTGAGGAAAAAAAGTGGAGCAGCTAGGACTAGAACCAGTGCCCATATGGGATGCTGGCATTGCAGGTCGTAGTCTAACCTGTTGTGCCACAACACTGGCCCATCAGATCTATTCTTTAGCAGCTTGCCTTGCACAAGTTATATAATGTGTTCTTAATTATAAAATCACACGTGGAGTACCCTAAATTTCTACCCAAAAGAATCCAAAAGTAAGGTATTATCAAATGTTAATTTTGGTGCAGCTAAAGGGGAACACCCAAATCTAAGAAATGAAGAGGCTGGAACAATGCAGTGTGTGTGTGTGTGTGTGTGTGTGTGTGTGTGTAGAGCTTATAGTAGCATGTTCTCTAAAGTGCTCTCTAACCCTTTGTCTCCCCTCCCTCCATGAAGCCACTCCTTCAACAGAAGCACTTGACTCCTAGGCAGGCAACCTGTTGTGAGTGCTTCATAGACATGAGAAACCCAAGAGCAAGATTTAGAATGAGAGCCACCTGGCAACTGTGCGCCCTGGGGCCCTGGCCAGCGAGGCCCGTGGGATATCACAGCTGTCAAGCTACAAAGAGCTCTGCCCTGGGCTCTACCAATGGGCTTTGTACTGGGAGCTTCCAGCTGCGGAGTCCCAGGAGACTTGCTCTCCAAATGAGGAACAGACCAAACCACGGAGGAATGTCTGTGCTCCCCAAATGTCAGACCTGGATCTAGGAGGCCATTGAGCCACCTCCCAGTGGAAAGCCTCAGGAACAGACTGAGGTTTGAAAGGATTAGCCTAATATATTTACTTACAGAACAAAAGGAGATGGTTTTCAAAAAAATTGCTAAAAAAAAAAAAAAAAAGAGGCAATCTAATTCTTGTCTTCTGGCTCGGAGGGGTCCGAAGTTCACCAACTCACTCCTGCTTCTCTGCTTGAATTGAGGTCAACAGATAGCCAGGGAGTCTTAATGATTAATCAGCACAAACACAGCCCCGGAGCAAGGAAGGGACTTTATTTTCATTGTATAGATCAGTAACAGTTTCTTTAGCTGCACTCAGGCAGAATGTAGAAATAATTCTACCAAAAAATTAAGGAAAGAATTTACTTTTTACATTTTTGTTGTAGAAAACTAAAGAGTGTTACTGATCTGTATAGACGAGGAAACTGATGCTGTGAGAGGTTTACATCTGTTTGGAGTGAGACCTTTTTTTTTTTTTAGTGCAGATTGAGAATGAATTTTGGGGTTTCTGATTCCTGTTACATTCTGTCTCTCTAAGCCCCTCTGCTTCTGTAGCACATGGCTGGACCATGAGGGGCCTCCTCTGACTTACCACATGGCTGTGGCATTTGGGGACTCTCTCTGTGCCTCAGTTTCCTTTTCTGTAAAAAGACCAGAATTTCTGCCTACACTCTCTTGTAAGGTTGTTGGAGCTCAAACGTGATCACAGACATGACATGATGGCTCAGTGCATTTAATCTGATTAATTTATTCCCACTTCCTTCTGATTTCTACTGGCAGTCTGCCGAGCTGTAGAGGATAAATTACGGTTAAACGACAATAGTCGTGGAGGTCCCTTGGCCTTTCTTATTTTTAACTTAAAATTTTTTAAAAAATACATTTATTTTTCAGTTATTTGAAAGACAGAGAGATGCAGAGAGACAGACACACAGAGGGAGCTCCCATCTGCCAATTCCCTCACCTAATGTCTGCAACAGTCAGGACTGGGCCAGGCAAAGTCAGGGGCCAGGAACTAAACCTGGGTCTCCCACATGGGAGGGGATCCTCCCGCCTCCCATTGTGTGCTTCAGCAGGAAGTTGGAATTGGGAGCAGAGCTGGGACTTGATCCCAGTCTCTCCAGTGTGGAATGTGGCCCTCCCAACTGGTGTCTCAACCGGTGTGCCAAAGCTCACATCACCGACGCCATTTTGCCAGCAATTGGACTGCAGGTTATGACATATGATCCAGAACTGCTCAGTCAGATCTACACAAAAGCCTGGGATGGGGTATGGAAAACTTTAGGGACGTCCTGTTCTACCCACAGAAGGCACAGGTGGTAACGTGAGGAAAAGCTCAGGCGTTAGCAAAAGATGCAGTGAAATAGGAGTGATGGGGGAAGCAAGCAGGCATCAGGTGCAAAACTCATTCACTTACTCGGCAAATACTGGCGGTGCTACCACCATATGGCAGGTGTAGCGATACTGGAACAGCAGAGAACCAAACAGCAACCTGCTGCGCCCCATGGAGATTACATTCTAGCAGGAGGACACAAAGAAGAATGCTAAGTCCAATATGTGGTATCCTGGCGGGAAGTATGACATAAAGAAGCAGAAGTGGGGATGCGACTTGATTGAGATTATTACAGAGAGGGTGATGAAGGAGGCCCTGCCAGAGAAGGCAGCTTTTGAATAAAGCCTGAAGGAGGTGAGGGAGGGAGCTGGGGTGGAGTTGGAGTTAGAGCAGCCACGCCACTGGGGAGGCCTGTGTGGCTGGAGCAGAGTGAGGAGTAGAAAGTATGGCTGGTGGTTCTGGGAGCCAGCTCAGTTGTATGGACCCTGAAGCTTCGACTTTGAGTCACAATGTTACAGCCCACTGTAAGGTTTTAGCAGAGGCATTGATCTTTATTCTAACGGGACTATTCTAGCAGGTTTGTGCAACGAGGCGGAAGAGGCATGAAGGCAGAAATGAACCATGTATGCAGATATTTAATAACACAAATGAGAGCTGTTGGTAGCTTCAGCCTGAGTGGTAGCTTGGAAATGTAAGGAGTGGTCTGGAATCTGGATGTACCTAAAAGGCAGACTCAGCAGAACCCCTTAAAGAAAAGTGGGGAGTTTGAGGGAGTTGAGGATGATCCTAAGGGTTCTCATTTGAGCACTGATGATGGAATTGTCAGTCACTGAGGGAAATATTTTGAGAAGAGCAAGTTTTGGCGCAATGACAGGAAGTTGCTTTTCATCTTGTTTGAGATGCTTATAAAGTGGACATGTCAAGCGTGGAGCTGGATGGTGAGTCTGACGAATCAGGCATTAATTACACGGAAGAAACACCATAAATGAGTCACAGAGAAGCATCTGGCTCACTGCATGAAAAGTGGGACAACTTCTTCAAACCCGTTTCTTCACCCTTGAACCTGCAGTTATTGCCTGTGTTGCGAACATTGTGAAGAATGATAAAGGGCTTAGCACAGTGCTTTGAGCAACAAACAGCAAGTATTTTCAATCACTATTGCAGAGGCCACTATTGTGGCGTAGTGGGTAAAGCTGCCACCTGCAGCGCTGGCATCCCATATAGGTGCTGGTTCAGGTCTCAGCTGCTACACTTCCCAACCAGCTCTTTGCCAATGTGCCTGGGAAAAGCAGTGGAGGATGGTTCAAGTGTCTGGGCCCCTGTCACCCCTGTGGGAGACCTGGATGAGCTCCTGGCTCCTGGCTTCAGCCTGGCCTAGCCCTGTTCATTGCAGCCATTTGGGGAGTGAACCAAAAGATGGAAGATCTTTCTCTGTCTCTCCCTCTCTACCTATAACTCTGCCTTTCAAATGATAGATAAATAGATGGATAGATCACTTACTATTCCTACATTTTTCTGCTTAAATGAAATCTACAAGGAATTACACCATTGAACCTACCATTTAGTTTCCTTGTCCTAAGAATGAAAGAATATCTGAATGTTTTTGATGGGTGTGGTGACTTACAATTTCTTACAGTGATTCCATAGACTGGGGTAAAGATTTAACTTTCTTTTATTTCTTGGATGAGGAAACAGACTCATAAGTAATGTGACTTTTCCAAGGTCAAATAGCTAGTGGCATCTTTGAAGATACGTTTTCCCATTAAATTTAGGCTAATAAACATATACATGTTTATGGAAAGTCCCAAATATATTTACCCAGACCTGTTCCCTAAAAATGTGAACATTTCCCTGCATGTTAGCAAGCTATTTTTGGGAAGAGGTTCTCAAATGCAGTTGTCTAGAGTAAGGAAGTGGTCCTTTTAATACTAACCAGTGCAGCAAGTAGGGATATTTCCTAATGAATGACACTAACCACTGGGTTTATTCCTATGAGATCCACTTGACAAGATCTATGGTGATTATCTGACAGTGCCACTCTTAGGTTGATACAGAGTGAGAATAATAAAGTACCTATTAAGTTGCTCATGTTAATCAACCAGATGTTACAAACTGTGATTTGATCCTTTGGTACAGGGAACCCAGTCCGGAGAGAAATTGAATATAAGGACAATGTTACTGCAACTCTTGGATTTCAGTTTAATCCTGAGATCCAGAGGTCTCCTGGAGACTACATAGTTACATAGTTACATAGTTACATAGTTACATAGTTACATGGTCTGTAACTGTCACACAGTAGGAGATGGTTGTTGAATCGTGACAGCTAAATTGTCACTGTTATGATGAGATCCATACATAGGCCTTTACACTTAGGCTAAATTATACAGCAAGCAGAGAATGTGGTATTTTCTTTCTCTTTCCCTCCCATCTCTCACTTCCTGTGCCCATCTCTGCATCTTCTACAAATAGGCTTTACAAAGTGACCTTGATTCTGATATTTAAAACTTCTATCCATTATTAATGAAATGAAAGAGACAACAGCAACATGGAAGCAAGGAGAGTTACAGGCCTTCCCGGAGCATTTGTACAGGTCCACAAGAACCAGTGACACCCCCTAAACTGAGCAGGCACAAAGGACATGAGCCCGCAATTCACAGAAACAACACACACCTAGAAGTCATGTAGAAAATGTTCAGACTCACGAGTAACCACAGCGATTTCAATCCAAAGAAATGGAGTCATCTGAGAAGTGATACTAGCAAACCGGTCAAGGTTTTAAAAATCGATAGTGTTCAGTGCTATTGTGTGCGGTGAAATCAAGATTTCATAGGCTGGCAGCGCAGTGACAGTATAAATGGCAGTGTGTTCAGGGATGCAATATAATGATGCGCATCAGTAGCCCTCACGTTCAGATCCCAAAGTTCTATTTTGTTTCCATTTCTGATTACTTCTATGAATGTCATAGACTTAAGGGAAAAGATGTTCATTTAAAGTGATTATAAAGCAAAATTTAAAAACACCTATCAGTTTATGTTTATGTTTAGCCATATAATATATTCTATGTAATCACGGTGTACTTAAGCAAAACTTACAATGCGATAATTAGGATCAATTGACTAGAGGCAGGTTATAGGACTTAAACAAGATCATCAGAGCTATACAGAATGTACTTGCCTAGAAAACATACATTTTACTGTATTTCTGTAGCTGGTGTTTAAGCAACTTGTTGTGTGTTTGCATATACCAGACCCTGCACTGAACATTTTACAAATATCCTCATGTAAACATTGACCATAGGATGGGATTTTATATATTTATATACATGTATATATTAATCTTTACTATGAATGTGTTTATTGTCTAGCATGGATTGCTACAATTTTGAACAGCTTTATTATGGCATGTTTTATATAGCATAGATTTCATACATTTCAGGTGTACATTTCAGTGATTTCTAGTAACTTAACCTAGTGTTACAATCATCACCATAGTACAGTTGTAGACAGTGGTATCCCCCAGTAAAATCCCTCACATTCATTTACAATTAATCTCATTTCTACATTTTTCCATGAGTATGCATGGTCACTTTATAATTTTCCCTGTATATGCAGATGTTTTTTAATGTCCTAGTCTTTAGTGTCTAGCTCCAAAAGAGTGGCAGGGTGGGAGGAGTGGAGACACAAAGGGAGGGTAAAATGGGCATTGGCCCTTTAAGTCCCCTGGAAGATTGAGAGGGAAGGACTTATAACAATGCTGGGGAAGGTAGAACAACAGTAGCCACACCTCCATCTCTTTGTATGACTTTCTCTGGTTAGAACATCAATAAGATCTCATTTGGATGGCAGGCTTCCTCCTGTCCATCCTGACTCCTACCAGTGTTGTGCAAATGCTCCAGGAACCTGGGATAAAGGCTCTGGGCACAGCTGCACAGCGTGGGGCTGGTGGTGGGTGCCAGGGAGTTGCTGCTTTGCTAAGAGCTGAAATTGATCATATTAAAGACAGTTTATGGTCTGAGCCTTCCCCTGGAAGTCTGAAGCCTTCAGTAGACTCCAGAATTTCTGCATATGTTGTGTCAGAAGATTCTGCTTATGCAATTAGTATAGATGGAAAGACAGATTCCTGGTGCTTCCTACCCTGCCATAGACACAGAATCCTCTCTTTTTGTATGTTTTATGTCACAAAAGATGTACACATTAAATTTGAAAACCTGTATCGGTGGGAAATGGTAACCAGACTCCAAGATGGCCCCACCTCCCAATATTCATGCTCTCAAATAGTCTTTTGCTGCATCATATCAAACTGGTCTTGTGTGAGCCATGGAGTACGCCAAAATGAAGTCACTGCTGAGACCAGGGTGTAACAGACATGGCAGCCTCTATCTTGGTCTCTCTGTCAATCTATCCTTCTTGGATCACTGAGTCTGGAGGAAGCCATCAAGAGCAGCCTTGTGGTGAGGCTTCTGTGGGGAAAAATGGGAGCCTCTGGCCAACAAGCTCTGGGAGGCTCCATCAGCCCCAGCTGCCACCTTCACCACACCTCACCTGGGACCCGTGTCACAACCAACAGCTTCACCGCTCAAGAACTGTGTTGGATAGTAAATGTTTGTAGATTTAAGTGACTCTATTTTGGGGTAATGTGTTATATATTCATATCAACAGGCAATGAATGCTTGGGGAGAAAACAACCCATAATTGCACAGCCCAGAATTCACTGTTAACATTTTACTGTGTAATCTTTTTTCTGCTTTATAGATAGCTTAAAATATGAACATGGAAGCTTTGGAAAACAGTATAATGACTCCTCAAAAACCAAACAGAATGACTGCATGATCCAACAATTCCACTTGTATGTAGGTGCCCTAAAGAATTAAAAGCAGGGACTCAAAGAGAAGTTTGTACACCATGTTCATAGCAACATTGTCCACAATAGCCAAGAGGCTCACACAATCTAACTGTCCACAAATGGGTGATTGGATAAACAGAATGCAGAATTAGAATAGTAGTTCTTAAAAGACAATGCAATTCTGAAACATGCTACAACATGGAAGAACCTTGCCTAAATTATGCTAAATTAAATAATCCAGACACAAAAGAATATTATATGATTCTACTTATATGAGGTACTTAGAATACCAAATGTGTGTATGTGTTAGTATGTATATATATATATATATAATATAATATTAAATACATGAAAATAGAGAATAGTTGTAGTTACTGGGGGCTGAGAAAAGAGGTTAAAGGGAATTTAAATTTTTTTTTGAAAATTTCTTTTTCTTTCTTTTTTTTTTTTTTTTTTTTTTTTTTTTTTTTTACAGGCAGAGTGGACAGTGAGAGAGAGAGACAGAGAGAAAGGTCTTCCTTTTGCCGTTGGTTCACCCTCCAATGGCCGCCGCGGCTGGCGCACTGCGGCCGGCGCACCGCGCTCCTCCGATGGCAGGAGCCAGGAGCCAGGTGCTTTTCCTGGTCTCCCCATGGGGTGCAGGGCCCAAGCACCTGGGCCATCCTCCACTGCACTCCTGGGCCACAGCAGAGGGCTGGCCTGGAAGAGGGGCAACCGGGACAGAATCGGTGCCCCGACCGGGACTAGAACCCGGTGTGCCGGCGCCACAAGGCGGAGGATTAGCCTGTTGAGCCACGGCGCCGGCCGGAAAATTTCTTTTTCATTTTTGAAAGGGAGGGAGAGAGAGATCTTTCATTTACTGGTTCACTCCCCAAATGCCCACAACAGTCCGAGCTGGCCCAGGCTGAAACCAGGAGCCCAGAACTCTATCTGGGTCTTTCACATGGGTGAACTCAAGTACTTTAGCCATCACGGCTGCCTCCAAGGGTACAACATTTGCAGGAAACTGGATGGGGAAGCAGAGAGCCAGAACTCAAACCATGCACTCACATCTGGGATGAAGACATTTCAACTGATGTCTTAGCCACTGTTCCAAATGGGTGCAGAATTTCAGTTTGGGATGAGGAAAAAACTCTGTAGATGGATATTGGTGATGGTTGTGTAATCATGTGAATGGACCCAAGTACATCACTGAATTGCACACTTCAATGACTAACAGGGTGCATCTTATGCATATGCTACCACAATAAAAATATGCGACTGGCATTCTGTCAATTCTGTTAATGTATAACCTAGCTGTTGATGAGCATCATGTTCAGCCTTCCCTGTCGAGTTGATGCACATCGTTCTTAGTATCTAGAGAGTAATGCATTGGAAGGGCTGCATGAAGTTATGGAACACAGAGTAGCAAACCCGTCGTGGTCTCAACCAGGCCCCACGTGGACTGCTCTCTCTGTCACTTTTGCCTTCTGTCTCACTCAGGATCTTCACTGAAGAATTTAAGAGCCTTTCTCTCTATGAAAAATCATGCTTTTCATAAGAAACAGACTTGAGTAGGATATGAGAAGACCCTGAAAGTCTTCATCCTGCAGGTTTCTCCTTTCTTACCCAGGCCTGCATCCGTGATCTAGTAGACATTCTGGTTCAGAAGCCCAGGAACAACAAAAAGCATGAAATAACTCTCTGTGGAGCTGGGCTGGTTCTTCAGTCTTCCTTTTACCGCATTTGCAGCTTTGCTTTCTTTTCCACACTAGCCAATTTCCCTTCTTGATTTGTTTTCCCCCTTCCCTGGCTAACTGAGATGCTTTCATTCCTTCGTCCCAATTATGTGGGGATTTTTCTTGCCAATAAAGTGCCACGAAGTGCCATTCAGAAGCTTGCACTATTTGTAGGCTCACTATGAGCACAGTCTTCCTACTGAGGTGTGGGTTGGAAGTGCAGAACACTGATGGAGCCTTGAGAACCTGCTGGCAGTTATCAGGGTTCTGCTGGATGACAGATGTGTCCTGGACTCCCCGTGCACTCTGCTCACGGGTCTAGAGCAGAGGGGCTTCAGGACCGCCTTTTGAAGGCTGCTCTCTGAGTAGAGAAGATGTGTGTCTAAGATTTCATCTTCTGGTTTACTGGTGTGCTCAACAGGTGAGGTTGATCCTGTGTTTGGAGCTGAGTCCCATGGAAAGATGTGTCACAGCAGAGTCCTCCTAGGGTAGAATAATGTTTCTTTTTCATCACATTTTGTTTTGCAGAATCAGAAACCTGATTTTTTAAAGATTTATTTCATTTATTTATTTGAAAGACAGAGTTACAGAGAGAGGTAGAGAGAGAGGTAGAGAGAGAGAGAGAGAGAGAGAGGTCTTCCATCTGCTGGTTTACTTCCCAAATGGCCGCAACGGCTGGAGCTGCGCTGATCTGAAGCCAGGAGCCAGGAGCTTCTTCTGGTCTGCCACGTAGGTGCAGGAGCCCAAGGACTTGGGCCATCTTCTACTGCTATCCCAGCCCATAGCAGAGAGTTGGATCAAAAGAAGAGCAGCTGGGACTAGAACTGGCGCCCACATGGGATGCTGGTGTTTCAGGCCAGGGCTTTAACCCACTATGCCACAGCGTTGGCCCCCTGAAACCTGATTTTATCAGAGGTAGGCAACATGGTTTGTTCATTCATCAAATGTCTATGAGTCTGATCTGGGAAAAAATATATATATGGCAACCTTAGAATTTCTCACTGAAAAGTACCTATTAGGTAGGCCAAGTAACCAAATCTCCTCCTCAATAGGGAATGGATTGTGTGTTTTTCCTTTTAAGATTTTGAGTGTTGGAGTCCAACCTGCGAAGGAATAAGCTTATGATCTTGAAGAAGGTACTTGAACTTCAGTTTCATTCCCCATAAAATGGAAAGAAGTAACATGGAAAGACTGTGAGGAATATGTGCAGTAGAGTACATAAAATACCCAGCACAGCTATAAGTACTATTCTAAGGAAGCTCTTCATCCTCTCCCTATCAGGAGTTTATAATCAAGTCATGAAGACCCAGGCCATCCACCTCGACAGGAATGCACTTGACCAGCTGCTCAGACTGCTCAAGTCCACCTAGGCCTAATGCACTGTTGTCTGGATAAGATTGGCATTAAGTCCAGTGAATGTGTGGGACATTTATTGTGCCAGATACTGAACAGGAAAAAAAGACAAAGTCACAGTTCTGCAGAAATACATCCAAGAGGATTAAAGTCTTATCAAAGGCTTGTGCTCCCCAGTGTGTGCATCCTGGGCCTCTGGCAGCCTGGTAGGAAGTGACTGCATATTCATAGACCCCTTGTCCAAGGAAAAAAATCTCTTGCATAGATGTGAAAATCCTTATTTTTTCATAATATGAGAGATTTTCAAAAAGTTTAAGTAAATATATATTATAAAAAAAAGTATTCACTAGGCCGGCGCCGTGGCTCAACAGGCTAATCCTCCGCCTTGTGGCGCCGGCACACCGGGTTCTAGTCCCGGTCGGGGCGCCGGATTCTGTCCCGGTTGCCCCTCTTCCAGGCCAGCCCTCTGCTGTGGCCCAGGAGTGCAGTGGAGGATGGCCCAGGTGCTTGGGCCCTGCACCCCATGGGAGACCAGGAAAAGCACCTAGCACCTGGCTCCTGCCATTGGATGAGCGCGGTGTGCCGGCCGCAGCGCGCTGTCCGTGGCAGCCATTGGAGGGTGAACCAACGGCAAAGGAAGACCTTTCTCTCTGTCTCTCTCTCTCACTGTCCACTCTGCCTGTCAAAAAAAAAAAAAAAAAAGAAAAAAGAAAAAAAAAAGTATTCATGGATTCTAGAAATATTTTACACCAAAATAAATTTATGTTTTAATTCTACTTTCCAAGAACTTTTTGAAGTGTTCTTGTATATCATAGTTTAAGGAATAAGGAATGAAACTGAGGGGCCGACACTGTTGGCATAGCGGGTTAAGCTGCCACCTACAGCCCTGATATCCCACATGGGTGCTGGTTCGAGTACCAGCTGTTCCACTTGCCATCCAGCTACCTGCTAATGTGTCTGGGAAAGGATGGCCCAAGTGCTTGGGCCTTGTACCCACGTGGGAGACCCAGAAGAAGCTCCTGGCTCCTGGCTTTGGGTTGGCCTATCCCTGGCCAGTGAGCCCATTTGGAGAGAGAACCAGCAGATGGAAAACCTCTTTCTTTCTCTGTTTCTCCCTCTCTCTAACTATGCAACTGAAGTAGACGTTTTGTTGCAGATAATTAAAATACAGGAGAGGATCTGAAGTTTATTGATAAAAACTGTGGACTGAGGGGATGGGCATTTGGCAGAGCAGTTAAGTTGCTACTTGGGATGCTTGCATTCCATGTTGGAGTGCCTGGTTCAAGTTTTGATCCAGTTCCCTGCTAATGTGCACTGTGGGAGGCAGCAGATGATGGCTCAAGTACTTGGGTCACTGTCACCCATATTAGGGACTCAGAGTTCAGGCTTCCTGACTTTGGCTATTGGGAGCATTTGGAGAATGAACTAGTAAATGAAGAGCTCTCCCTCCCTCTCTCTCTCTCTCTCTCTCTCTCTCTCTCTCTCTGTGTGTGTGTGTGTGTGTGTGTGTTCATGTGTGTCTACCTTGCAAACAAAAAATAAAAATAAATGTATAAAAATGTTAAAGCAAACAAAACCATGAGCTTTTTTGTTAGTGAGGCTTGGAAAAATCGGTCATCCTTCTGTGATACATTTGGAGGTGCCATGACTTTTTTTTTTAAAGATTTTATTTTATTTATTTGAAAGCCAGAGTTACACGGAGAGCAAAGGAGAGGCAGAGACAGAGACAGAGAGAGGTCTTCTATCTGCTGGTTCACTCCCCAGATGGCCACAACAGCTGGAGCTGCGCCAATCTGAAGCCAGGAGCCAGGAGCTTCTTCCAGGTCTCCCACGTAGGTGCAGGCACCCAAGCACTTGGGTCATCTTTTACTGCTTTCCCAGCTCATAGCAGAGAGCTGGATTGGAAGTGGAGCAGCCGGGACTAGAACTGACGCCTATATGGGATGCTGGCACTTTAGGCCAGGGTTTTAACCCACTGCACCACATTGCCAGTCCCAAGGTGCCATGACTTTTAAGACAAAGACTCATATTTCATAGCAGCTTGCCTTATGGAATCTTGAAGCAGTTGAGCTTCTCAGTCAGCTGCCTCCCATCCTCAGGGTAGGCTGTGGGCCTGCCTGAATGACCTTCTCTATTCAGACCTGTTCTTTTCTTTTTGGTATAAATACAACTTTTGGCACATGTACTTCTTCCCACTGTTCCTACCTTCCAACCCACACTCTCACCCCTCTTCCTCCTCCCACTCCATTACCATTCTTATTTTTTTACTAAGACTTATTTTCAATTAACTTTATAACACATATGATTAATTCTATACTAAGTAAGGAGTTCAACAAATTGTATTAAAAAACCTGTTCCTCAACAGTTGAGACAAGGGCTGTCAAAGTCACTGCATTTCAAAGCATCAATTTTACTTCTTTATATTACCTTTTAGGTGCTCTATAAGTTGTCACAGATCAGAGAGAACATAGAGTATTTGTCCTTTTGGGACTGGCTTATTTCACTAAGTATGATGTTTTCCAGTTGCATCCATTTTGTTGTAAATGACAGGGTTTCATTTTTTTTTTACCACTGTGTAGAATTCCATGGTGTACATATTCCATAATTTCTTTATCCAGTCTTCATTTGATTGGCATTTGGGTTGATAGCTATTGTGAATTTGAGCTGCAATAAACATGGGAATACAGATAACTCTTTCATATGCTGATTAATTTCCCTTGGATAAATTCCCAGTAGTGGATGGCTGGGTCATATGGTACGGCTATATTCAGATTTCTGAGGTATCTCCATATGTCTTCCACTGTGGCTATACCAGTTTACATTCCCACTAACAGTGGATTAGGGTGCCTTTTTCCACACATCCTCATCAGCATTTACTGTTTGTTGATTTCTGTATGAAAGCCATTCTAACTGGGGTGAGGTGAAACCTCATTGTGGTTTTGATGTGCATTTCCCTGATGGTTAGTGATCCTGAACATTTTTTCATGTGTCTGTTGGACATTTGGATTTTCTTTTTTGAAAAATGCCTGTTTAAGTCCTTGTCCCATTTCTTAACGGGGTTGTTTGTGTTGTTGTTGATTTTCTGGATCTCTTTATATATTCTGATTATTAATCCTGCATCAGTTGCATAGTTTGCAAATCATTCCTCCCATTCTGTCAGTTGCCTCTTCACTTTGCTGAGTGTTCTTTTGCAGGGCAGAAGCTTCTCAGCTTGATGTAATCACACTGTCAATTTCGGCATTGACTGCCTGTGCTTCTGGGCAGAACTGTTCTTGTGAGCTTGGTTATGGTATCTCTTGCTGACTGATCTGTACCTTGGAAATGGAGTTTCCCATTTCTCCTGGGGCCTGTACTCCTGTATTTATGGACAATTAAGCAAATTGTATGGCCTGCAGAAATGTTTTGATTCCCAGGTTTGGTGTCCTTAAATTTGAGTTCATTGCATTTAAGCTGTGCCATTGTTTCATATGTGACACACAACAGCATCACTTCATTTTCTATCTGAACTCCTGAAGGCATTTGAGTTCACTATCTTAGCTTTCTGGTGATTAAAGTCTTCCAAGTCTAGCTGAATCCTAGCTTTCTAGGCCCATTAAAAGCTAAATTCCAACCCTATTAACAGCCTTGAAAGTTGATATTCCCTAAGGAATGTCTCAAGGTCTCTGTGCCTTGCCAGCTCTGTTCTTTTGGGTAGAATTCCTCCCCTGCCCTCATTTTCATCTGGCTAATTTCCATTCTTCCTCTAAATCTTAACTTAAACATCACTTCTGTGAAACTTTCCTCACTAAGTCTACCCTTTCTTCTCTCTGGACTTAGCCAAGTCTCCCTCTTAATTTTTTTTATCTTAAAAAATATATTTGTTTTCAATTTATCTGAAGAGCAGAGAGACAGAAGAGGGCTTCCATCTGCTGATTCACTGCTCAAATACCTGCAATAACCAGGGTTGGGCCAGGTAGAAGTCAGGAGTCCAGAACTCAATCTGGGTTCCCTATGTGGGTGGCAGGGACTCCAGTACTTGAACCATCATCTGTTGTCCCTCAGGATGCACATTAGCAAGAAGCTGAAGTGAAAATAGAGTAACTGGGACTTGAATCAGACACTTTGATAATGGGATGTGATCATCCCTAGAGGCAATTAAAGCTTCTGCCCCAAGCCCCACCCCCAAATTTCCCTGTTAATAACTCACTGCCTGACCTCCAACCATGGT
This sequence comes from Sylvilagus floridanus, assembly GCA_949820135.1. NCBI lineage: Eukaryota > Metazoa > Chordata > Mammalia > Lagomorpha > Leporidae > Sylvilagus > Sylvilagus floridanus. Next base: position 61,258,377 of record OX463246.1, on the reverse strand, counting down.
GAATCTGTTGAGAAACAAATATGCCAGCAGCCATTTTGAATGTTCCTTATAAGCAATAACCACGTTGTCTCTGCTCTTTTCTCACTGTTGGCTCCATTGTGGCATTGACTCCTTTCTCAAACATCTATTATTTATAAAGTCTCAAAAGATAACAGGTGGTGAGTATCCTTATCTCAGTCCAGGCTGGAGGCAGGAGGCGGTGTACAGAGACTGCTCTAGATATAATCGCGTGTTTCTTGGGGCGCTTAACCTGCTTCATGGCAGCCCTTTGTCACTGCCAGCTGGGATGCTGCTGAGGCTATTCCCCACACCAGGGCCCCTGCCATCCTCTCCTGGGAGAAGAGGAAGAAGCATAAAATCTGCCTTTTTGGTCTTTCCTTGATATCAAAGGATTAGTAGCAGGTCTGACTGCTGGCATGGACACTGGAATCGTAATGAAGTTTCTGGATCTCCTTTGTAGCAAATACTCCCTGTGTCTGTCTTTCTGCCAAACCGTCCTTGCCCAGGTGCATATAACCATTTGGCTGGGTGGTCACCCCTGTGATTTTAAGTTCCTGAAGAGTGAACATATGTGAATTTTGTTGCTTCAGGAAATCCAGTTATTCTCCCAGTTCTAAAATAAAATCTGGCGGATGTTTGTTAGAGACTAGGCACTTAACTCTTCAAAGGAAGGAAGGCAGATTAAATGTTATTTATATACCTGTAACTGGGACAGGCAGACATTTAGGCTTTGGGATAAGCAATGGTCTGGGGAATTTTGAGGGAGAGACAATCAAGGAAAATTGCAACCCTTTGGGCTCAAACAGAAGCATCAATTAGAGAAGAAAGTTGAAATGGACAGAATGTCTATTATCTAATGCAAGACTGATGGGCTTCCTAAGTGGTTTAGGCTAGAACAAGCTCACATTGGGAGAATGTTCTGTGCTCCATAAGCAACACTTATGACATATTGGGCATAATCAGATATGGAGTCATTGAAGGAAGTTTCTTTCTTTTCCTCCTGATCAAAACTCTCTGTTAAGAGTTTAAAAATTCAAGAGTGGCATAGGGAGAGTCCCTGAAAAGAAAGGCCACTGGATTCTTTCTCTCCATGATGATCTAAAATATTTTCTCTATTTAAAATAAAATCATCTGCAAAGTTAAGACTTTGACCTGCTTAGAGTCTTGTTGTATTAGGATATCTGAGCATAATACCCAGTAAGAGTATGTGTACAGATCCACTTTTCAGTTCCTACTCCATATATTTTATCCTCTATTTCAGAATTAGAAAAAGGAAATCCAGTCCTGAGGGCTCCATTCCTGGCATGTTTATGCTCCAGGCATATTGAGAGCATAAAATAGACTTTTCACAAATGAAGAGACAGTATGCTTTCCAGCCCAGGACAGGAAATCTCAGTGGTTGCTAAGGCAACAGCAGACTTGTGGCTCCCAGGCTGCCTGCCTGAGGAGTGTCTCGGAGCCCCAGCCTCCTGTGCTGTCACTCACTGTCAGACCACGTCAGACCAAGCACAAAGGCCTTGGTAGTGGATTCAGTCTGTTAGCTTCCAGAAACCATGAGACCATCTCTGAATTTTCATGAAAGTAGGTGGGGACCCTCAAGACAAAGCAGACCCATGATACCTGCTGATTTCTATGTTTCTGTCCACTCTGTGCTGGAAACTTGATGCCCAGTGTGACAGTGAGATTCAACCCTCATGAATGGATTGAAGCTGCTATAGAATGGACTTGTAGGAGTGGGTTTCCCATTCTGCTCTTTGCTGTGTGAGGACCCAGTGTTCCTCTCCTCTAAAGGATGCAGCCACCAGGCACCAAGCTGGGGCCAGATACTGAACCTGCCAGTGCCTTGATCTTGGACTTCTCAACCTTCAGAACTGTGAGGAATGGAGTTCTGTTCTTTATAAATTACCAATCTGTGGTATTCTATTATAGCGGCAAAAAATGGACTAAGACAGTACCTTTTAAAGATACATAATTGAATGAGACTACAGTGGTAGATAACACTATTATACATTTGTCAAAAGCCATATCAGTGCCTACCAGCGGGAGTGCACCCCGGTGTTAAGTATGGACTCTGGGTGATTATGACATGTCAGTGTAGGTTCATCAACTGTAACTGTGCCATTTGTGAGCTTTTGATAGTGGGGAAGGAAGTGACTGGACACGTTGAGTATATGGAAACTCTGGACTTTCTGCTGTTTTGCTGTGAACATAAAACTGCTCTACAAAATGAAGTCTGCTAGAGGTTGGCATTTGGCACAGCAGTTAAGACGCTACCTGGGACACCTGGATCCCATGTCACAGTGCCTAGGTTCAGGTCTCTGCCTTGCTTCCCATCCAGCTTCCTGCCAGTGTGCATCCTGTGAGGGAGCAGATGATGGCTCAAGAACCTGGGTCATTGTCATACACGTGAGAGACTCAGAAGGAGCTCTGGGCTACTGACTTTGGCCTGGCCCAGTCCCAGCTGTTGTGGGCAGTTGGGGGGTGAACCAGCAGATGGAAGCTCTCTCTCTGTCTGCCTTTCAAATAGATAAAAATAAATAAACAAACCTTTAAAAAAGCAAATCCATTAAAAAAATGGAACTCCTTGGGGATGGGAAGAGACGGGGTAAATCCAACGGGCTCAACCTGGGAAAGTTGCAAATCTATCTGAGACACAAAAAGCAAAGAAAGGAGTGGGTATGAAAAACTCAAAGGACACTGTGATGCTTTGCCCAGGCTGTGAAACTGGCACCACAGGCATGGACTGTATTTCTTGTTTATGTTTGTTGATGAAGTGTAGAAACATGCTGAGATTTGCAAATGTTCAGAATGAGAGAACATGGCCTTAAGAAAGGTGATGCCTTATATAATGGTGTAATTAATGCAGATATCTATCCATCTCAGCCTCCTGCCTTGAGCCAGGAAACCTCACTCCCCCTTGTCTATCCAGGACCCAGACACTAGGGAATATTGTGTAACCATGAGAGGACTGCCTGCAGCTACTGCTGTTTTGTTTTGTGCCTCTCCCTTTCTTTCTTAGTTTCCGGTAATCATTTTTCTTGCAACTACTACTGCTGCCCTTGCAAAACACAGGAAAGAGTGGAGGCGTGCACTGCTAGAGAGCAGAAGATGTAAATGTCAGTGTGGGGCTGAGAGGGTCTCCCCAACAAGGAGTCTAGGGAAATCTTGGGTTAGGAGTGCACACACCCACAGCCACACTTCACCCCCAGATGGGGTTCTTTTTCCCAACTGGAGGGGTCAGTCCATTACAGTGTCTCCAGTTGTGACCTTGACAAGTCAAACATGATCTTTTATGTAGTATGCACATGCTGAAAACACAGCAGAACAATTAAGATGCTCTGTTCTACAATTAGCTTGCCAGGGCTGGACGTTCAATTCTACCACTCACCAGGTGTGGGACCTTCAGAAAATCACTTAACTTCTTGGTCCTTGGAGTCCGCATCTGTAAATTGAGGATAATAATAGCAATTAATTCAATGTGAGATGTTGTGAAAAGTGATGCAATTCATGTAAAATGTTCAGCACTGGGTCTAGCATGCTGCAATGACTGAAATGGGTGTAATGTTGTACTTATGGGCTTTCTGGATTTCTCTTGTTTAAACTTAGGCATGGCTGTCTCAGGGCTTGATGTAATGCACTTGGGAATGTGAAACATTGCGCCACATGACAAGGAACAATGTATTCACAAGGAACAGTGGTATTAGGTTTCAATTTCATAACACAACTGAGAAAACAAAGTTAATAAATGTTTATGTTTTTCTAGATGGCTGCAGTGACAAAAATACAACCAACAGAACAGATCTGAATTCCTCTAACACTAACATCTGCTCATGAAATTCATTTCACGGCATGTTTATTATTCAAGAAGTCAAGGAGTTGTGGATGATAAAAAATCTGTCCTATAATTTTAAAAAGACAATGGTGATGATAATTCCTATTGTGCTGAGAATGGGAAAACGTACTTCAGCTTGGTTCTCATAGTGCATCTTGATCCTGGTCCCTAAGGAGAAGTAGATTGTCCACTCCCAAGTCCCTTTACGTTTTCCTTGATCCAAGGTTGTGCCTGGACTTGCTCATGAATTGATTTTGAGCCTGATGGACCAGTCACTGGGAAACTGTAAGTCCTTCCTTCTGTTCTTTCCCTCTCCCCAAATTTGCTTTCCTTGCTAATCTAGGGGGGAAAAGTTGGCCCTTGGGATCATTATCTATCAGTCTGAGGGTGGAGGTGGAGTGGGGGTACATTTGAGCCTCTACATTTGCCTAGGAAGTTATTGCTTTTATTGTGTTATTAGGTGCTTTATAGATGTATGTGTGGAGCTATTCTTGCTATAAAGATATTTGCCTATACCAACCATTGTAGAATAATAGCTTAATATGCTCCTGTATTTACTTAGTGACTGCATATATAGCAAATCCAGTTTTTAACTAAGAACAAGATGGTCTTCAGCCATGCTTTCAATGAACACTTTAGAAAACATACATGGAAATACTACTGTTATAGCAATGTCCAAGATAATTTTTATGATGGAGGAAATTCCTGTATCTGTGCTGTCCAGTATGGTATCCAGCAGCCACATATGTGGATATTCAGCACAGTAAAAGTAAGACTGAGGGAGCAGGCTTTTGTCTAGCAGTTAAAACACTGGTTAAGATGCTTGCATCCCGGCCGGTGCCGTGGCTCAACAGGCTAATCCTCTGCCTTGCGGCGCCGGCACACCGGGTTCTAGTCCCGGTTGGGGCGCTGGATTCTGTCCCGGTTGCCCCTCTTCCAGGCCAGCCCTCTGCTGTGGCCCGGGAGTGCAGTGGAGGATGGCCCAAGTGCTTGGGCCCTGCATCCCATGGGAGACCAGGAAAAAGCACCTGGCACCTGGCTCCTGCCATCCGATGAGCGCAGTGCACCAGCCGCAGCACGCTGACCGCGGCAGCCATTGGAGGGTGAACCAACGGCAAAGGAAGACCTTTCTCTCTGTCTCTCTCTCTCACTGTCCACTCTGCCTGTCAAAAATAAATAAATAAATAAATAAATAAATAAAAAAAGATGCTTGCATCCCACATGAGAATATCTTGGTTTGATACCCAGCTCCAATTCCTGACTTTTTCTTCCTGCTATTTCAGACTCTGGAAGGCAGTGGTGATGACTCAAATAATTGGGTCCTACCACCCACATGGTTCCTGCCACCTGTGTGGGAGACCTGGATTGAGTTCCTGGCTCTAAGCTCCCATCTCCCTGGTGATTGTAGGCATTTATAGGAGGGAACCAGCACTTGTGAGCTCTCAGTCTCTCTGTCTCTCTTTCCCTCAAATAAATAAATAAATAATAAAAAGAAAAGTTTGAGGAACTCAAATTTTAATTTTATGTATTCTAATAAATTTATACAGCCATATGTAGCTAAATACTACAATATTGGATAGTGTAAGTTTAGAACACAATTAGAAGTTACTTAAACTCACTAAGTCTCATTTTCTTAATGTACTAAAGGTTTGAATTAGACAAGGGGTCTTTCAACATTGGCTACACCATAAAATTACTAAAGGAGAACTGAAAAATACTGATTGGGTCTCCTATCTCAATATTTTTAGTTGGTCTGACTGTGAAGTCTAGGTACTGGAATTTTTTAAAAAGACATTCAGGTAATTCTAAAGTAAGCCTTGTTTGGAAACCATCACTGAACTCAATTATCTTTAAGTTTCCTTCCAGTTCTACGTTTAGCTGCTAATTATGCAAAGTCTAGAATTTTCTCAGATGAATAGGATACTTGTTTTTTATGCTTGTTGTAACTGGAAACCATATATGGGTTTAGGGTTTTTACAAAAGCTGTCTACCATAAAAATATATCTGAAACTTAATTACTTGAAAACGTTAGCCTGGGCTGATTTGATATACTTCTCTTTGGAGTCTCTTCTGGCTGTTACAGACCATGGATTTAAGCTACAAACCAGGAAGAGGCTATGTGTATATACTTGTTTTGGGACTGACTACAGTCTTCTGTCAGGGTTTGGCCATCTGCCCATAAACCTGCATGGGGTGACCTCACTGGGTAATCCAAGCTGCAAGTTTATGGAGCTCTCACTGGGAGGTATTTGGGCAAATCATTGGGAGCACCACACAACAACTGCTGAGTTTGTATATTCCCTAGGATTAGAAAAATAAAGTTTTTTGCCAAGGCATTCTCTCCCAAAGCTACCATAGAAATGGTTCCAGGAAGTGTCAGGAAAGTTATTCCCAGGACTTTTAAGGACTCAAACAAATCTACATGTCTTCTAGCTAATAAATAAATGGCCCCAGTAGTGAGTGAAATAGGTACAAGCACTCAGATTTTTCTTTTTAAACGATTTGTTTTAAAAGTTAGTTGGACTCAGGGGCAAGTGTTGTGGCATAGCAAGTAAACCACCACTTCCAGTGCCAACATCCCATACAGGTACTGGTTTGAGTCCCAGCTACTCCACTTCCAATCCATCTCCCTGATCATGGCCTGGAAAAAGCAGTGGAAGATGGCCCAAGTACTTGGGCCCTTGCCACCCAAGTGAAGCACCCAGATGAAGCTCCTGGATCCTGGATTCGGCCTGGCCTCCCCTTGGCCATTGCAGCCATCTGGTGAGTGAACCAACACAAGAAAGATCTCTTCTCTGCCTCTCCCTCTAAGTCTGACTTAAATAAATAAATAAATAAATAAATAAATAAATATTTTAAAGAAACTAGTTTGATTTATAATACTTTTTTTCATGGACCTTAACTAAGTGATACAATATTTCTATGGGAGAACAAAAGAGTAAATATAGTCAAAGTGTTAGAGATCAACAAGATGTTGGGAAGAATCACATCATAGGATCACTTTGTTTACCATCACTTTAAAATAAGAGAGCAGACAACGGGCCAGAGGGACAGAACAGAATTCAAAACGACACACCATACATTTGTATTTATCCGACATGATGATTGTGTGACTATGTGGTATTATGAATCAGTTGGGGGGGGCACTGCTGGAGAATCTCACTGGGAAAATGCTTATCCATGCACAAAAAATAAAATAAAATTGGATCCCTACCTCACACCAAAAATAAATCAATTTTAGGAAGATTAAAGATATAAATGTGAAAAGTAAAACTCTTAGACAAATTATAGGATGTAAATTATTCTCACCCCTTAGGTTACAGAGATAAAAAGTACTAATGATAAAGCCTGAAATTTGCCTTCACAAATTTTAAGACTTTTGTACATTAATAGAGCCAAAATAAAATTAAGAAAAATTCCTACTGGGAAATGTGTCAGGTGAAAGCAGCTGGACTCAGCATTTATTGAGTTTTCTTTTTAAATAAAGAATCTGCCTCAGATGATTTATTAATTTCTATCATTGTATGCCGGACATTAAAAATACTCAGGGCCGGCGCCGTGGCTCAACAGGCTAATCCTCTGCCTTGCGGCGCCGGCACACCGGGTTCTAGTCCCGGTCGGGGTGCCGGATTCTGTCCCGGTTGCCCCTCTTCCAGGCCAGCCCTCTGCTGTGGCCCAGGAGTGCAGTGGAGGATGGCCCAGGTGCTTGGGCCCTGCACCCCATGGGGAGACCAGGAAAAGCACCTGGCTCCTGGCTCCTGCCATCGGATGAGCGCGGCGCGCCGACCGCGGCGGCCATTGGAGGGTGAACCAACGGCAAAGGAAGACCTTTCTCTCTGTCTCTCTCTCTCACTGTCCACTCTGCCTGTAAAAAAAAAAAATACTCAGGACACTTGTCAAGAAGTGATATAACAAACAAAGGAAAACATATCAGCTCCTGATTTATTTGGGTCTTTGAGGCCCTTACTTTGGCCAAATAACCTTCCACCTGTTTGTTCACACTACAAATTTAGATTTCATATTATATAGGAAATTATACCCACTGAAGTTACAAAATGAGATTAGGCTGGTGCTGTGGTGTAGCAGGTAAAGCTGCCACCTGCAATGCCAGCATCCCATATGGGTGCCGGTTCGAGTCCCAGCTACTCCACTTTTTTTTTAAGATTTTATTTATTTATTTATTTGAAAGTCAGAGTTATGCAGAGAGAGAAGGAGAGGCAGAGAGAGAGAGAAAGAGAGAGAGAGAGAGAGAGAGAGAGAGAGAGAGAGAGGTCTTCCATCTGCTCGTTTACTCCCCAATTGGCCATAATGGTTGGAGCTGCACTGATCCAAAGCCAGGAGCCAGGAGGCTCCTCGGGGTCTCCCATGTGGGTGGAGGGGCCCAAGGACTGGGGCCATCTTCTACTGCTTTCCCAGGCCATAGCAGAGAGCTGGATCAGAAGTGGAGCAACCGGGACTTGAATGGGCATCAATATGGGATGCCTGTACAGCAGGCGGCAGCTTTACCTGCTACGCCACAGCGCCAGCCCCCTGCTCCACTTCCCATCCAGCTCTCTGCTATGGCCTGGGAAAGCAGTGGAAGATGGCCCAAGTCCTTGGGGCCCTGCACCGTATGGGAGACCTGGAAGAAACTCCAGGCTCCTGGCTTCAGATCAGCACAGGTCTGGCCATTGCGGCCATCTGGGGAGTGAACCAGAGGATGGAAGACCTCTCTCTCCTCTCTCTCTGCCTCTCCTTTCTCTGTTTAACTCTGACTTTCAAATAAATAAATAAATCTTAAAAAATGAGATTAAAAATTAGCACAGAATCTTGCTGCAAAATTTCACAAATCATGGGTGTGTGTTTGATCAGTGTTTCAAGAGTGGCAGTACCAAGAATTTATTAAATGGGATTTTTGTTGAGTGTCTCTCTTTGATCTTCATTGAATATCTACTCCTTTCCAGATGATAATGGGAAATAAACAAGTGATGCAGAGTCTTGAAAGAATTTGAAAAATAGTATGTGGTTTTAGCAAGGAATATTATTCAGTTATAAAAAAGAATGAAATTCTGTCATTTGCATCAGAATGCTTGCAGCTGAAGAGAAGTAAGTGGGACACAGAAAAGCAAACACTGCATGTTGTCTCTTACATGTGAGAGCTAAAATTAAAAAACAATCAAAAAACCAAAAAAGAAACAAATTTGCTGCAAATACAGTGATTGGTCAAAAATTTGTTAAATTTTTGTTAAACAAATTGCTAAGAATTATATACTGCTTTAGGTTTAATGATCTGTGACTATATTTATTTATTTTATACACAGAGAGTGAAAATAAGAGGTGGGGAGAGAGAGAGATCTTCTATCCACTGGTTCACTCCCCAAATGGCTGCAATGGAGAGCTGAGGCAGACCACACAGGGGCCCAAGTACTTGGGCCATCTTTCACTGATTTCCCAGACACATTAGCAGGGAACTGGATAAGTAGTGGAGCAGCTGGGACTTGAACCATTGCCCATAAGGGAGGCTGGCACTGCAGGCGGTAACTATACCTGCTATGCCACAATGCTGGCCCCTGATCTGTGACTATTTTAAAATTTAATGTATATGAGTGAAATTCACATCTTTTCACTTGAGTATTATTTGTAACCCTTGCCTATATTCCTGCTGAATCCTGGTCTTTTTACTTTTTATTTTTTGAATTCTTTATTTAGTGGAGTATTAATCTTTGGCTATAATGGAAATTAAAAATCTGTTAACTCAAAGTTTTTTTAAAAATAAGAAATGAGGTCAATTTTGTATCAGGGGCCTTCCCCACACTAGCACTTCCTTCTAGTTATCTCTTTGTAACTTGTTTCCTGGTAATCTCCCCTCGGCGGGGAGTTTGCTTCAGAGGATATCCCCCACCACAGTGCACCCAGCCATCAGACCACCTTGCTCCAGTTCTGTGGGCATCCCATCTCTCAGATCCAATGCCCATTTCTACAGTAAGTTCTCTGCTATCCATATTCGATTATTCCAAAAGGAAATGGTTATAGTTCCTTTGTATCTGTCTTTTTTTTTTTTTGTATCTATCTGGTAGTGGATTATGTTGGTTTAGGGGAGAAATTGTGTGTAGGGAGACTCTCTTTATATATGGCAGGATATGCACTGTAATACATTTCCATTAGACTAAGACATAATGAAGCTGTCATTCAGGCACCTAAATATTTTTGTGGACTGATAGTTGTTTTTCCAAGATTGTGACCAGCTTGGTAAAATGTGAACAAAACAATGCATGATAGTCTCAATTTACGTAAGACCTGCATTCCTGAAAATTTCCGTAAATATTAAAGCCACATACAAATGCTTTCTTTTTAATGTAAAAAAAAAAAAACTAAGCCCTTTGACTAGATAATTATAGATAAATTTTTCAGCAATCTGAGTGTTTCTAGTGCATAAAGTTTCTGTGGGGTCATTCTCTGTTGTGTGAGACCATCCCTTCCACAACAGGCAAACTAGCACCCCTGGCTCTTGGCTCATGATCAAAGACTTCCTGCAATTTCCAAAACACCTTCCTGAAGAGAATGCCAGCTGTCCTCTCCATACACCTTGAGAACCTTTGTTCTAGAATACAGATGGGTGTTACCGTCCATTTTCTCAAACCAGGCCTTCAGCTAGCAGCCAAAATAGAAAACATCTGAAACTCATTTAACACAAATTTCCTTGGCTGACAACTTTATCTCTTTCTTCTGGGGATAATTTACCTCCTGTAGGAATAAATGCCACATCAAAGGGAGAATATCGTGGAGTTCTAATATTTCATAGTCATTTCAATGACAGGCATCTTTCCAACTTTCCAATTGCCCTTTGTCATTTAGTGAACCTACAAGGCGTGAGGTATGATGGCCAGAAGGAGGTGCTTTGCACCTGTAATCCAGGAATAACAGTGCAGGCCTGACCATCAGGATGGCAGCAGGAATTCATTGACTTCTGGGAGGATGTCCATGAAACTTAAAGCTAAATCACCTGGGCTGGATCCACGAGAGTAAAAACTAAACTGTACTTAAATAGGTGTCCATTCAGGGCCCCAGCAGGAAATAGCACACTCAAGTAAGGACAATTCCAGGCGGCTCTAACATGGGGATTGTTTACAGCGTGTGGCCAGGGTGAGGGAGACCACAAATGCAGTGCAGGACACTGAGGACTGTCCCTGGGCACTAAGGGACAGGGGAAGGAGGATTTTCTGAACCCTGGCAGGACAAGGTCATGGAGAGCAGTGCCCTTGGTGGGAGCAGGCAGTCTGTAGTGACCCTACAGGAAGGGAGTTGGGGAAATCTCCCTCCGCATCGCTCACTGCTGAGAGGACGAACCCAGTGTGAACCCAGAGAGCAAGGGCTCCTGTTGATGTAGTTTATGGGGGTCCTCCCCCATGCAGTGAGAAGGCGGGGAAGGTGAAGCATGGGCCTAGAGGGAAGCAGGCAGAGATTGGGGGTGTTGGATAGTCTCTGACTTCCTCCAGAGAACTTTCAGAATGCCAGCACACTGTAAATTGGCAGTGAACATATTTACCTATCCCTAAGCTGCATGGATATAAGACCAGTTTGATTATTTGAATATTGTACGTAGTGTACAACTAATTTTGACAAATGGAAATGGAGCACATTGTGCTTAAGACCACAGGTCCCTGAGACAAGAACTGAAGTTAGGAAAGAATTCCGGGAAATTTCTGTTTAGTCTCAGGCTATAGCCTGGTTCCCACCAATGTGCTGGGGAGGAATGGCCGCAGGCTTTGAGGTCATACCTGGGTTTGAGAATTTGCGTGCCTTGTGGAATGTAACCTTGGCCAAACCTTGGTCGTTCTAAGGAAGGAGAAAGGTTAATAAAACCTCTCAAGTGAAGAGACAGATGCACTGAAAGCGCCAGAGCACCCTAGGAGCTTTGCAAATGCTACAACAATTGCTCCCCAAGTGTGGTTCTCAGACCACCTGAAGAGGCTTTACCTGGGGACTTGGAAAGGAATCAAAGTCTCCAAAGGAGAAGGCCGTCTCTGGTCTGTGTTGAACACGGGACACCTGTAACTGTTTTCTGAGCTCCTGTGGCCTGAGTACCCTGGAGAAACCAGAGGTGCCTCCACTTCCTCTCCTCCCATGTGTGTGGAAGAACACTCTGTCCTCTCTGCACTCCTCCTTTTGATGAAGCACGCTTCTCTCCACTACCTCAGGTTTCTCCGAGTACAGAAAAGGGGCTGTGGTTTTGCTGTCTATATTGTCAGCTGCTCTCGGAGGAAGCAAGAAGTATTCCTGTTGTCTGTGTGACTGGGTGAGCAAGTCTAATTCTGAGGTTAGGAATTAAAGCTCACAGTGGCTTCATATCTAAGCCGCAGCCTCCAAACTAGCTTCTGGCAATAATGAGGTTAATAATTTGATCTGTTTATGTCTTGCTTTGCATCTACTTTTCACCTGCTTCTGGGAAGGACCGAAAAAGAAATGTCCTTTTTAATTATGATACTGATAGGCTCCAAAAATAATGCCAATAACTCCAATTTTATGTATTCACAACTTCCCACATTGTTCCAGAGTTGGTCAGTGTGACCAATACCATCTGGGACAAGTAATGATATGTCACTCCTGAGAATGGGCTATAAAAGACACGGTGGTTTCTGTTCTCTCTCTTTCCCATAGATTTCTAACTCTGGGGGCCGTCAGTTGCCATGTAATGAGCAGTCCTGTGGAGAGGTGTACATGAACACAGCCATGTGAGCAAGACTGAAAATGGAAGCTTTAGCCCCAGTCAAGCATCTGAAGAATGTAGCCCTGGCTGGTGGCTTAGCAACCACGAAAGACTTTGAACGTGAACAACCCAGTTGGGAGGTTTCTGGATTCCTGGTCCTCAGAACTGTAAGATAATAAAAGTGGTTTTAAGGTCCTAAGATTCAGGATAATTTTTATACTGTAATAGGTAACAAAAAGGTGTTAGTACCTGGAAGTGGTTTGCTACCCTAATAAATACTACATTGTAGGCTTTGAAATGAAACGGTGGAGATAGCTGCAAAGGAGGGAAACAGCATGACAGCCATAGCCCCAATAACCTTAACAGTCTCAGTAGAAATTTAGATTTTGATCAGGCTGCTGCTGGTTGGGTCTAAAGGGAAGTGAGAAAAATCTTGTTGAAAACATAAGGACAAGGAGTCCTTATTATACAGAAGCATAAAGGTTAAGAGTGGTGTTGTCTTCAGTGTTGCAGAAGGTGGAAAACGTACCTAATGAGCTGGGTGGTCTAGCTAAGGAGATTTCCAGCCAGCATGTTGAAGGTATCACCTGATTCTAGCTACTTACAATAAAATGCAAGAGGAGAGAGATAAGCTAAGGGAAGAACTATTAAAAAAGAAGGAGATAGAAATGGCTAGTTGTAAAGTTTCCCAATTTTGACAGATGTAAACAATATTAAAATTAAGAAATGGTTTAAGGGCAATGGTCAAATCTAGGGCACCATCATGGAAACATGATCTAAAGAAAAGGCTGAGGGTGTGACTATAAAATCTATTATGCCCTCAGAAAGACCACAAGTGGTGCTACAGAGTGCCAGTTTAGTGATACAAAAGCCTGCGAAACTTTTAAAGGCTGTGACCCACACAGATCTTCACAAGCAGGGTTCCTAAGAAGCTTAAAGGGCTTGCCCTTTAGCAGAATCACTTATTGAAGAAAAATTATCCCAAACAGATTTGTGGGTACATCCTTTTATCTAATAAAATGGACTCAAGAAAATTCATGGGAGATTCATAAAATTATTAAAAGGATTATTTCAACATAAACATTGTTTAACTAGTGGCAGAATGGCAGAGACAGTTCAAAATGAAAAGTGCCTTTATACCCCACTCACCCCCATTCTACTTTAGGTTGGGTAACTTTTTCAGATACATACACAGTAACACTACCTTTCATGAGAAAGAAAGGATAACTCACAAAGTGTAAAAAAGACCCGTGCAAGATAATTCCTGTGTAGGGAAAGGACTGAATCCTAGGGCAATTGCAACAGTTGCCTGGCTGGGTTTCAGAGCTGCTATGGAAGACTCCTGTGTGCCTCCTATTTTCCCCCTTTGAAATAAAAATGCACATAGTTTTGAGCCTTTTCTTGTACCATCAGTTTGTGGAGTGTATGTGAGACCTCTTTAGCTCACTGGGTTTTAGATCGACAGGAACTCTACTAAAGAAACTACACCCAAGGATGTCGTGTGCAGCTTCACCTGATTTAAATGACAAGACTCTGGACTTTGAACTGAAGCTGTAATGGAGTCAGAATTTTAGAAGTGTTGGGACAGAGTGAATTAGTACATTCTACATGTGGGAGCCACATTCATTGGGCCCTAGAAGGGAGACTGATTGGGCTCAGGCTAGCACAAAAGGCGGTTTACTCCTGGTATTCACACCCATGTGCATCCTTTCCCATGCTGCACCAAATTCATCTGTGGGACAAATAGGCTATGGCAGAAGGGATAGCATGTCACCTCCAAAGCTAGGTTATAGAAGACATCATGACTTCCATCTCTCATTCTTCACTGTAAGGGAAGCCAACTGCTCTGTACTGAGAATCTCAAGTGATAAGGAGCTGAGGCCAGTAAAAAAACACATGAATAAGCTTGGGAGCAGATTCTTCAGCCCCAGCCAAGCCTCCCGAAGACTTCAGTCCCAGGTGACAGAGTCAGAATCATCCAACCAAGCCACTCCTGAATTCTTGACTCTAGAGAAACTATGCAAGATAACAAACGTTCTAAGCTCTTAAATTTGGAGGTAATTTCTATGTGACCATAGATAATTAAACATACCTCTAGAGCATCATTATATTTCCACTGTATACCATAAGACCTCACAAACAGAACAATCTTAAATTTGCCTGGATAAATGGTCAATACCTACATTTTCAGAGCATGTCCTTCATGCATAAAGGAGCAAAGGCTCTTTCTTCTCCTTCAATAAATCTCTTGATTCTACTGGAAGTAAAAATGTAAGCCTGGCAGTATTCCTAATGGGTGCCCTTTGCGCTTTTCCTTTATTTTAGGCAACACTAAATAGAAAAAAATCAGCTTGTTATTTTCCTTTGATTTAATTTAGAAGCAACTGGGGTTAAGCTTTTCATAAAACATTTCAACTGGGTTAGCTTTAACTTTAGGAATATGAATATTCTTGGAATTCATACAAATATTTAAACAATAATATTTGACTCAATCCCCCTCATTGTCTTTTTTTTTTTTTTGAAAGAAAGTTGTAGTAAGTTCATGGTAATTTTTTAAGTTTTAGTTTTTGGGAAGGTGTCTTGAAAACACTCAGGTGCCTCTAAACATTCAGAATAGGAAGTGCCACTCTATATCTGTTTGCTTGAGTTTTATCAATTTTTCTAAGCTGTTGTGTGAATTTTCACATTCCATTTTGACCCTTCATTCTTGTCAAGGATGGGGATGAAAAGCCAATAGGTTTTTAATAACTCCAACTCTAACATATGCTCTATTCTCCTTCCATAAAGCACATAATCATAGTAAGTGTTTATAATTCATCATCACTTCTCCATTCACAACTGACTTTCACCCTCAAGTCATCACACTTTCCATATTCTTTTTTCTACTTAGATCTAGTTAAAATCAACCAGACAACTGTTTTTCTTCTCCTGTTTTGGAAGGTAGCCTGCTCCTGTGTTTTTAGAGCCTTCTTTTCTAAAACACGTATGAGCTTGTTCTCAGACTACTTGCAAGCAAGACACTCTGGGGATGCAAGTCTGGAAGCACCCTGGAAGAAACAATTGGAGATGTGTCTGCTCTGTTAGCGCATTCCATGGGTATGCTGCAGTGTCTGGGAAGACAGCTCTGTGTAGGCAACAGGCACTTGCACATGGACAACACAGATGGCACTGAAGTTCACTTCTCCTATTAACATTAGATGTCTAGATGGGGGTGGGTGCTTCTGTTATGGTGTACTGTATTAAGCTGCCACCTACATTGCCAGCATTCCATATCAGAGCACTGGTTTGAATCTGGCTGCTCTGCTTCTGACCCAGCTCCCTGCTAATGTGCCTGGGAAAGCTGTGCAAGACAGCCCAAACACTTGGGCCCTTGCCTCCTATGTGGGTGATCCCAATGGAGTACCAGGCTGCTGGTTTCAGCCTGGCCCAGCCCTGGTTGTTGATGCTATTTTGGGAGGGAGTGAGCCAGCAGATGGAAGACCTCTTTCCACCTCCTTCCCCCACCCCCACCACTCTGCTTTTCAAATAAATAAATATTTAAAAAGACTAACTGTCTGGAAGACCAGCTGCACTTAGAAAAATATGAACAGCGACGCAGGTTGATTAAAGTCTATATAGCCCTAAAGACATCTTAGCTGATGGTTATTCCATTTTCATGGGAAACAAAAGTCCCTAGTGGACAAATTTCCACAGGATATAACCATGCAATTCTTTCCCAAGAGACTCAGATATTCTTTAAATCAGGAAACGTGATGAAACCTCAGCATGTGACACCCAGGCGTAAGTTCTTTCTGTTTCTTCCTACTTGAGTCTCATTCTTCCCTTTATTTTCTTTCTCCTTTCTTCACTCACTTTTCTGTTTCTCCTTTTCTTCTTCCTAACATCACTGTGAAAAGGACTCTTTATGGGCACTGGTGCTGGTGCTGGGTGTAGCCTGGGGATGCCCAGGCTCAGGCACGGCTGAGTGGGACTGCACGGGGCAGGAAGCAGGCTGGCTGGTTCTAGGCAACCAGGGAGGAAGTTCAGGGTAGGAATGTGAGGACTCTCACAGGGATGCCCCAAGGCTTCTTTCCCAGAGTTTGCTCTTGAGCCCGGGAAAATTGATGACACCACAATGAAATCACTCAGTCAGACCCACACAAGACTGGAGCCTCGGCTTTATGGAGGGGGGCTCAGGCCTGCCTGTGTTGGGGAAGTACTTTCTCAACAACTTTCTCTCTCTCCTCTCTCTCTCTTTCTGATTTACTTATGTATTTCTGTCTTTCTCTCTCTTTCTGATTTACTTATGTATTTGAAAGGAAGGATGGGAGAATGGAGAGAGAGAGACCAATCTTCCATCTACCACTTCACTCCCCAGATTCCCTAGATGGCCACAAATACTTGAGCCACGTGGGTGGCAGGGACTCAAATACCTGGGACATCACCTGCTACCTTCCCAGGCTCACTACCAGGAAGTGGAGCAGCCAGGACTTGAACTGGCACCATAAGGGACACTGGCATCACAGGCAGTAGCTTAACCCATTGTGCCACAATGCCAGACCCTCAACAGTTTTCTAAAGGTCCAAGAGACATTTTTTGTCACCCTGTACACACCTCATACATTTCACACCTCCCATGTACACACAGATTTCTATAACAAAGCTTATGTTTTTACACTGAAAAAGTTCAGACAAGATGCTTCCATAGAACACTTGCCCAGCCAAGTCACCTCTGCCAGAGCATGGTCACCAGCTCCTACCTTGGGTCTCCAAGACCAATGAACTATGCATCCAAGTAGTTTATGTACATTTCTCCCTTTCTGTATTTGAAAACTTCTCCTTGCCTCCCCCTCCTTGAATGCAATTGAGGTTTACTAAGGCATGAGTACTCCTATTGCAATGCTCTGTCATTACCAAATAAACGTCATTATTCTTTGGAAATTCTCTGGTTGCTTTGGAGGCTGACAAGACTTAGGAGAACTCCCATGAGAAGAGATCCAGTTCAATCCTGTGGTTTCTTTTTTTTTTTTTTTTGGACAGGCAGAGTGGACAGTGGACAGTGAGAGAGAGAGAGAGAGAGAGAGAGAGAAAGGTCTTCTGTTTGCCCTTGGTTCACCCTCCAATGACCGCTGCGCTGATCCGATGGCAGGAGCCAGGTGTTTATCCTGGTCTCCCATGGGGTGCAGGGCCCAAGCTCTTGGGCCATCCTCCACTGCACTCCCTGGCCAGAGCAGAGAGCTGGACTGGAAGAGGGGCAACCGGGACAGAATCTGGCACCCTGACTGGGACTAGAACCCGGTGTGCTGGCACTGCAAGGTGGAGGATTAGCCTATTGAGCCGTGGTGCTGGCCTAATCCTGTGTTTTTAAACTGTCACTGAGTCTGAGTGAATATGCACAGGACAGCCATACTGGATAGGGACTAAAGGGT
Organism: Sylvilagus floridanus; assembly: GCA_949820135.1. Lineage (NCBI taxonomy): Eukaryota > Metazoa > Chordata > Mammalia > Lagomorpha > Leporidae > Sylvilagus > Sylvilagus floridanus. The sequence goes on along the minus strand of OX463246.1, from coordinate 61,240,452 downwards.
CCCTAGCACTTTTGACCAGGATCCTTTTGTATCTGTCTTCCCTGGCAGGAGGACCTGCTGTTGTAGGAGGCCCCTTGGAACTCACTTTGACCAGGCTTCTAAAGCTAGAAGCAATGAGAAGGCACTGGGGTAATGGGACTAACACTGAAGCCTTGGCCCCTGGACTCTGATACAGGAGCTCCTCTGAGAAGAGAGACCAAGCACTGGTTTATCACAGCAGAGGCCTGGAAAACCTTTCAGCATAGCAGTCATTAACCCACTCTGCTGTTTCCAGAAGCCATGAGTCAAGCTAACAATCGGGCTCATGTCTCAGGGTGTGGCTCTGTTTGGGGTTTCACCTACAGACCAGAGGCAGCAACAAGGAAAGACTGGTTGTGGTTTGGCAGAGAACAGAGCATAGGATAAATCATTGAGCGTTCATGGCAGAAGATCTGCAGGCGGGTAGGCCTGGTGACTTCTGCGCTCCCTGGTGCAGCATCAGCAGACAACTGAAGCTTGTCTGTGAATAATAATAGTTTCTCTTTATCCAGTCCTTTCTGCGTGCTCCATGATGTATGAGGCGCTTTATACATGCAACCTTAGCAATTCTTTCAGATACGTGGTATTCTCATTTGTCAAATTAAAAAACAAAGCCAAATAGTTTGGAGAAGTTTAATGGTCTGTTCAATATCAGGTTTCTAGTAAGTGGTCAGAATTCCAACTTTGGTATAATTTTTGCTGTGACATGTGTATTCCCGAAAAACATTGCAGTTGACAATAAAGTGAGCTGAAAATAATAGGAATTGTGGGAGAAAGGGGATTGAGATAGAAAACTTTATGATTAGGAACTGAAATATCCAGAGCCAATCTCGATCAGATTTGCCCCTAGCTACACAGTTCTCCCTTTAGCCTCACATCCTGGAGCTAGGGCTTCTTGCAGATCTTTGGGACATTCACGGTCAATGAAGAACATGTGCATCAACATTAGAAATATGAATCAGGGCTTAGTAGAGGGGGCTGCAGTTTTAAAGTACTTTCATCTGCACTCACAGCTTCACCAGATAGTCTGATACAATGGAGAACCTAGTGGCTGGTTGAATGGCTTCAAGAATCACTACTTCAATAGGGGCATTTATATCAGTTTTCCTGCAAAGTCCTCATGTAGTTTTCAGGCTTTCTCCCTAAACCTAAGAAAGTGTTTCCTGATCACCTCTATCGTTGTGTTAGCAAAAACCACACATTTCACCAACACAACCTTTGCATTACAGTCTTCACTCCCAGTTTGTCTGTTACTCATGAGATACTGTGTGTTGCTTCCAAGAAATGAGTGGTGCTTCACATTGTGTCCTAAATGCTGCTCCCTATGTGTCCTAAAGAGGTTTCACTGGTCTTGGAGTTCAGACTAACTTGGGCTAATTTCTAATCAGAACTATTTTCTCCCTAGATGATCACCATATCATGATCACTGCCAAAATTAACTGTGATTTCCTGACTTCATCTTATACCCAGCCCTTGTAAAAATCTTAGTGATAGTCTCAAATACTTTTTTTTTTTAATAGCTGGTTTGTTCAAATCAGGATCCAAATAAGGTAATACATTTAGCTGTTATATTCGCTACATCTTTTATTCTATACCCTTCTGCCTTTTTTTTTTTAAATATAATTGATTTGCTGGATAAACCAGTCCTTTATACTATAGGGTGTTCTACAGTCTGAATTGGCTGATTGCTTTCTCACACTGGAGTGTAAGTAGTACTTCTAGCCCCCACATTTCCTAAAGACAGCTTGTTAGAGTCCAAAGCTTGATGCAGATTCTGGTTTGATGTTATTAGTAAGAATCCTTCCTGAGTACCTGAGTAGAGTGTTATAGTTCCTGTAGCATCATGTCCTGAAGTGCAATGTCAAGGCTTATCTCCTTTTAGTGATGGTAGGTTTGATCATGTATCAGTAGACAGCAGTTGGATCCCTCCTTGAAAATGATTTCTCAACCATTGGCCATGTCCTAGATCCATTATCTCTCTCAGAATGAATGGGGGTGATTTTCAAACTCTGTCATTCCTTCTGCCTTGGTTAGCTGCAGTTCTTCCTGAAGAACTCACTCTAACCAAACCTTTGGATAAACTGAAAGATAGCCTGTTCAGAGAAGATAACACCACGATTCATCCATTTTGAAAGAGTTAAGAGCTGCTGCCCAGGGGACCCAGACGGTGCCCAATGAGTTGTTCCCTTAGCATCATTGTGAAAGGTTGCGTTTTTGTGTATTTTTATTTTAAACACTGATGTTATTCCATTTAGCTCAAACTGCCTGAACTCTGCCACTAGGAGCCTTTTCAGTTCAGCTCCTATGCACTATTGGCACGACCTCTTTAGACTTTGATTACTTCCTTGCTTTCTGGCACAAAAGCACGTCTGACTCATTTTGTGAATGTAGACCTAAAAATCAACTGCTTCTGAGAAAAAGCTTCTTTTAGCAGATAATTGTATTTGAAGATCACAGTGTGGGCATTAATGGGAATTTTACTCTTGCACAGCACTAGATGCAACCAGACATACATTTTTCCTGATGATATTTAGATTTTCTAGCTATGTACTAATAGTTATGAAGCTTTTTCAATTTTAATTTATTAAAGAACAATTATCATTAGAAATCTGTAATAGTATTCTTGACACCTTCTTCCCTTTGGACAATTTTTTTTCTACTTCTTTGATAATATAAGTCTTTTGGGGAATATAACTATCCAGTGTAGCCAAACTAATAGAGAAGTAAACTGATAGCAAATTGTAGGAAACTACCCCAGATATTTCACAACTATGAAGTTGCAGATTCAAAAGTCATGCTTCAAAATTTGTTTTTTGTTTTTGAAGAGCGACATATTTAAAAGAGTAAACATTTTTTCATTTTTTTGGTTGGGACATTAATATATTTTCCATTTTGTACATCATCTTAGCTTTATGGTTATTAACTGCTTTGTGTCTCTCCTGGGTTCAGAAATCTGTTTGTTTTATTTGAGGTAGTCATCTGCAATCCATCAAATTAACATATGAAAAGAGATCCAACTTTATTAGTAAGCAAATTATATGCAAATTAAAACAAGAGCATTTTTATCACAATAAATTTGAAAAGACTTTAAAAATTATATTCTGTTCCAAGGAGTTTTAAATGACAGCCTTACTTTTTTTTGCCTATCCTTCTATCATGTTGCTAAATTCTGTTTCTTTTCTACTCAAGATGCCTTCTATTTCCTCTCTCCTACAATGGAGGAAGATATCATGTGCCTCCAACCCTCACTTCTGACCTGCCAGGGTAGGGCAGACACAAGGAATCTCTGCACAGAAATCAGCATCTCTCTCTCTCTCTCTCTCTCTCTCTTTCTCTCTTTCTCTCTCTCAGTTAAAGGATCAGATAGTAAATATTTGAGACTAGGCCACAAAATTGAGATATTATATAAGTAATCATAAAACCATTTAAAACAGAACTCTGAAAAAGAATGTAAAAACTATTTTTACTTTGCAAGGCCTGTACTAAAACACGTGGCAGATCAGACTTGGCCCATGGGCTACAGTTTGTCAACTTCTGGCTTGGATTCTTCCACAAGAAAAAGACCCACTGCCCACAGAAAGAAATACTGTGTACCAGACTTGAGCAGTTCGTTTCCTTGTGGACCACCTTACCCTTCAGGAAGGTCTTGCTATTCTCCAGGCAACTTCCAGTCAACAACAAGTAAGGTGGTCTCCCAGTAACATCCAGCAAGGCAAAGCCACCTGAGCCCTACAGCTGCAAGACACTCAACTCTGATAAAAACTTGAATGAGAAAGCTAGGGGATTCTTCCCTGGAGATTCCAACAATATTCCAGCTTGATGTGGGCCTGGTGAGATCCTAACCAGAGAGCAACTGAACTAACCCAGACTTTTCACCTACAGGACTATCAGACATAAGTGAGTCTGGGCTAATTTGTCAGACAGCAATAGAAAATGAATACACTGGGAACTGGAGTTTGCAGAAAAGCCCCTATAATAATGAGCAGGTAGAAGACTGACAAGAATGGATCTGAGAACATATTAGCCAACAACCAGACCATATCACAATTATTCCTTTGGACATCCATTAGTCTAGATACTGTTGGTATATATGAGCCATGATAGTTTTTTTTCGATGACCTTAAAGATTTAATCAACAATTGAGGTAGGTGGGGCTGGCCTTAGGCCAAGCTGTTAAATTGCCACTTAGCATGCCTGCATCCCATATCAGAGTGCCTTGGTTTGGGTACTGGCTCTAGCTCCAGGCCTTATTCCAGCTTCCTGCTAATGTGCACACTAGGAGGCAGCAGATGATGACTCAAGAAGCTGGGTCCCTGAGGCCTAGATTGAGTTCTGAGCCCCTGGCTTTGGCCTGGCCCAGCCCTGGCTTTTACAGATATTTGAAGAGTGAACCAATGTGTAGGAGATCCCTCTGTGTCTCTTAAATAAATAAGTAAAGAAATAAATAAAATGAATGGGGGGCTTTGTCTGCAATGATCGCAAGGACATGAGGAATTTCAGATAATTATTGTAAGTCTCATAGGAGAAGGATTCTATTAAGACAAGTAGCCACATCAGTCTTTTTTTCTGAATGGCTCCCTGTCTTGGCTTGAGTGTTTATAATCAAAGAACAGCTATAGAGAGGCAGAGCAGAGCCCAGTCCCACAGAGATGAGGTTAGAAGATAAGAAGCCTGGCTAGCAATGGGTATTCTAACAGGAGGCTCCCACAGTTGCTGCTACAGGGAGCAAATGGGGAGTGGTTGAGATAGGCAAAGGAGTGCATTAAGCATAACAAGAGACCCAACACCAAACGATTGCTTATTAAAAAAATCCAAACAGAAACCCAAAGTCTCACCACATAGCTTTTTAATATCCATTATTTCTTCCAGACAGAAGCACTTAAGGGAACAAAATAGCTTATTTCAATCTACACACTGAGAAAATGGTATAACAGTAAAGCAGAGCTTCAAGGGTCTAATGATCAAAGCTTTGTGAAACTAAGAGCTAACAGAGAAGAGATGATAGCCCTTTAGAATACATTCTGAGTGCTCCTATGAGATGTGCAATCTAATTGTGGTGTGATTAGCAGCTTCAGATAATGGTTTTTGTTTCTACCATTTGTGCTGCCTGAGATCTGTGCCTATTACTGCTGGCACCATGTGAATGGAGCTGGCCAGGACACATCTGCAGCAAAACTCAAAGGTAAGAAGAGGCAGACAAAACTCAACACACTAGGGGTCAGAAAGGGCTGCTTTCAATTTCTTTGATAACCAACTCAAGGTTAATTATATAAAACTCTGAAACCTTAGTAATGAAATCCAGCCTCATTTGTATTAATAACATTACATCAATTACCTAATTTCAGAATGAGGGATTAGAGGGGAAAGTTGGGACCTATCTAGCTTTTACTATAGCAACTGCAGTCAGGAAAATTGAATAGCTCCTGTTTTTACTTTCTTTAATTATTATTTTTAAAAGACTCTTTTGACATTGCTTCTTTTTTTAAAAAAAAGACTTATTTATTTATTTTAAAGTCAGGGCTATGGTGTGGGGGCGGGGGGGAGAAACAGAGAGAGAGAAAGAGATCTTCCATCAGCTGGGTTATTCACCAAATCGTTGCAAAGGCCAGGGCTGGGCCAAGCTGAAGCCAGGAGCCAGGAGCTTGTTCCGAGTCTCCCACATGGGTGGCAGGGGCCCAAGCATTTGGGCCATCTTCTACTGCTTTCCCAGGCCATTAGCAGAGAGCTAGATTAGAAGTGGAGCAGCCAGATCTCAAACTGGTGCCCATATGAGATATTGGCGTTGCAGGTGGTAGTTTTACCTGCTATGCCACAGCGCCAGCCCCTATCCCTTGTTTTTAAAGGAAAGTTCTTATATACAGAAGAACACTGGTTAACAAGGGTGGAAGTAATGCTAGAAATAGAAAATAGTAAGTTTGAAAGACAATAAAATAATTGATGTAGGAAAGGATCAATAATGGATGTTAAAACTGCTGGGTGAACAGAGAGCCAGATATTCACTTGGTGCCAGAGTGTAACTCCATAGAGGATTTGCCAATATGAAATGAAGCAGTGATGGCAACTGTTAGCACATATTCATGTGATAATCACTTACTCCCTGACTGTCCCACTATGAATGATGCTGTGTGACTCCTGACATGATGCTTTGTAAATTATGTGGGATTACCTGTATTTGGGTCAAAAATGTTTAAAAGGGAAGTTGGATCGAAAGGATTGATAGGCGCAAGGTAAAGGAAATACAAGCAGAGAAAAAGAATTATGTGTTGCTATGAGGAAGCAACTGAACATATTCAAAAGCTAAAACTTCTGTAAGACAACTGATGTGGTCTCATGAAAGTCAATGGTACTACTATCCCCAACCCCTCCACCACCACCCACCACCAGCCAAATAAAAACTAATAAAACAAAACAAAACAAAAAGTCAGTGGCAAGAAAAAAAGGAAGTATTGTTATGTTAGACTAAAGGGCAGAGGTAAATCCAACATATGATCCATCACTGGTTTTTAAAAATGTTCATTTTTTAAAATTTAAAAGATAGAGAGGCAGATAGAAAGACAGATCTCCCATCCACTGGTTCACTCCCCAAATGCCTGCATGAGCTAAGGCTCAGCCAAACTGAAGCCAGCAACTGGGAACTCAGTCCAGTTCTCCCATGTGGCTGGCAGATACCCAAGTATTCGAACCATCCCCTGCTGCCTCCCAGGGTGCACATTAGCAGGAAGCTAGAATCAGGAGCAGAGCCGGGACTAGAACCCAGGCACTCCAGTATGTGATGCAAGCATCCCAATGATGCCTTAACCACTATGCCAAATGACCACCTCTGGATTTAGATTATTTAAAAACACTTTAAGGGAACAATTTGGCCTAGAGGTTAAGATGCTGGTTATGATGCTTGTGTCATGACTGCGTGCGTTTAACACCCCGTTCCAGTTTCTGACTCCAGTTTCCTGTTAATGTAGACCCTAAGAGGCAGCAGTATTGGCTCAAGTGATTGGGTTCTTGCTGCCCATGTGGGAGACCTGTAATGAATTCCCACTCTTGGCTTTGGCACCAGCCATGGGGCTGTTGAGAACATTAAGGTAGTGAACCAGTGGATGGGAGCTCCCTCTTTCTCTCTGTGTGTCTCAAACAAACAAAATGAACAAACTAAAAAAAATACTTTGGACTATATTAAATATTTGACTATATGGATTATTCAAATATCAAGCAGGGTCATTGCAAGAAGCAGAGGGCAAACTCAAAAGAACTTAATCATGGAACATTTAATGAAGAGATTGTTGGGAGGTACAGGCAGAGCTAAGGAAACCAACAGGGGATTCTGAAGCACCCAAGGCTTACCAGGGGAACCACTGCCAGACACTCTTAGACTTGAAGGAGCAAGCCGGGTGGTGTGTGTGGGGTGGGGGGCTGTTACGAGAGCTCAGGTACAACTGGAGCTGCTGAACAGGGTGCTGCTTAGCAGGTGATGAAACTTGTGGTAAAAAGAAGCCAATATGAAACCAGTAACTTAGCAGGAAGAAGCAAAGGAAAAGTATCCTAGCCTCTTTCCCACTCTGTAATTGCTTTCTGGTACTCTTCAAGGTGCTTCATGATTGTGGGTGCCTCCTAATGGCAGATCCCAGTTGGGAGCCTGGGTGTGGCAGTCTGCAGAAGGCAGTCACCTTCTTAGAGTTCAGGACAGAACAGAGAATGGGAGATAATGCATCTGGATATGTGGGAAGCAGAGGAAGAAGAAAGCACAGCTGGTGATTAGAGTAGATTAGAGTTCATGTTAACTGCCAGCTGTGATACTAGGGTTGTGGTTATATCAGAGAATGCCTTTAGCTTTTTTTTTCTTTAGAAATGCATATTGAAGTACTAAGGGATGAAATGTCATAATGTCTCATTCATTCTGAAATGCTTCAGCAAGATAGATAAATATATAAAGAAATAAGAAAATAACCTTCTAGAAGTTTCTTTGTTGCTACCAGCTTTATGCATAGAGGCTCCAATTGTGTACGAAGAAAGAGTCCTTGACCCCTTCTCCTAAACCTAATACTTGGTACATAGTAGATGCCAAAATAGATAGATAGAATTAGGGTCCCTATAACTCTTTATCAGAGATAATTGTATTTCCTAGCTGCTCTATGTACACTTCTGTGATAAATTTTTCACATTGTTATCTATTTTTCAGAGCAAGGAAAATTATCAGGGACAAAGAGAGACATAAAGTGTTGATAAAGGGGTGAATAGTCAAAGAAGACATAGGCATCCTTAGGATACAAGTACCTAATAACACAGCATCAAACTAAGTGGAGCAAACACCATAGAACTCCAAGGAAGAACAGGCAAATCTATTATAGTTGGATACTTCAGCACTACTTTACCCAAAATGGAATGATCCAGCAAGCAGAAAATCAGCCAACAGTACCATCAATCAACTGGCTCTAACTGACATCTATAGACTGCTCCACCCAACAAGAGCAGAGTACACATTTCCCTCTCAGGAACATGTAGCTTTCAGCAAAACAGACCACATTCTGGGCTATAAAAAGTTCCTTGACAAATTTAAAAGAATGGAAATCACACAATGACTGTTCTCAGATCACTCTACAATTTCAACAAATGAAGATAAAAAAATCAATAAAAGAAAAATATCTGGAAAGCCCCCAAATATTTGGAGAATAAACAAAATACTTCTAAATAGCACATGGATCAGAAAACAAACCTCAAAGGCCAGCCTTGTGGCTCAGCAGGCTAAACATCCACTTGCCATATCACTGTGTCAGTGAGTACCTGCTGTTCCACTTCTGATTCAGCTCCCTGCTAAAGCACCTGGGAGGCAGCAGATGACGGCTCAGATACAGGAGTCCCTGCCACCCATGTGGCACAACTTCATGGAGTTCCAGAGTCCTGGATTTGGCATGGCCCAGCCCTGACTGTTGTGGCCATTTGCAAAATGAACCTGTGGATCGCAGATTCTCTTCCTCTCTATCTCCAGCCCTGCCCCACTGTCTGTCTTTGAAACAAGTTAATAAACAAATCTTTCTCAGAAATCTTAAGAGAATTCTAAAAATGGTTTGAACTAAATGAAAATGAAAATACAGGCTGTCAAAATTTGTGGGATGCAATGAAAGCAGTGCTTAGAGGAAAATCCACAGTATCAAATGCATAAATTTGAAAAGAAAAAAGATCTATAATCACCTATGCTTTCATTATAGAAAATTTTTAAAAGACCAAATTAAATCCTGAGTAAATAGTATAAAATAAATAATAAAAATAAACCAATAAATGGAAAACAAGAAATCAGTGAGGAAAATCCATAAAAATCTAAAGTTAGTTCTTTGAAAATATCCCAAAAATGAATAAGTTTTGGGGCTGGCACTGTGACGTAGTAGGTAAACCCTCTGCCTATAGTGCCAATATCCATATGGGTACCAATTCAAGTCCTGGCTGTTCCATTTACAATCCAGCTCTCTGCTATGGCCTGGAAAAGCAGCAGAGGATGGCCCAAGTGCTTGGGCTCCTGCCACCCAAACGGGAGACCCGGAGGAAGCTCCTGGCTCCTGGTTCCTGGCCTCAGATCAGTCCAGCTCCAACAGTCATGGCCAACTGGGGAGTGAACCAGCAGATGGAAGACATTTCTCTCTGTCTCTCCCTTTCTCTGTCTATAACTCTAAATAAATAAATAAAATATTTTTTAAAAAACGAAAAAGTTTCTAGCCATGTTGTCAAGAAAAAAGAAAGACAAAAATTTCTAATATCATAAATAGAAGGAGAGACATCACTACAGAGGTCATGGGCATTAAAGAATAATACATGAATATTATGAACATTGTTCTATTTTGTCTCTCCTATTAGCAGGGACCGAGAGCAAGAATTTTGACTGACTCATTTTTGGGCATCTAGTGTATACCTTCCAATGTCCCATAGTGTATGTTGAGATTTGCTTCTGTTACTCAAAGAAGAAATGTAAGAGGTGAACAGATTCAAAGAACAGAAAGACAGAAACAGAAGTTATATCAGGTTGAGTGGTAGAGCCTGGTCAAAGGGTCAAAGATGACCATGAGAAGGAGAAGTGAATGTTAAGGGCAGAGTTTTAGAGGGAGCACAGATGAAGGATAAAGCTTAGTTACGTGGCTGACCCACAGTGAAGTTTAGGCCCCATTCAGTGAGAGGTCTAATAAGAGTAGCAGAGCCTTGGCTAGAGAGGCTTGGGATAGCTCTAAGGAAGCAGCAGCCAGACAGTGCTCAGACACCCAGACAGGCTCACGGCAGAGAAGGTGGACAAGCCTCAGAGTCCAGGGATCAAAAGAGCCAGCAGAAAGAGCAGAGTGTGGAGTCCAAACAGGGAGACTGGCAATAAGATCTGCAATTCTCTACCGACAGATTTGAGTGGACACATCAACTCTGAATTAATATAAATGAACATTTCAGGAAATTCAAGTTAGTGATTCACTCTGATCTCATGTCAGATGGCTTCACTGGACAGGCACTTGTGTGATAATTATATGCACACAGAATAAGGACTAAGGCTTACTGAGCACTTAACATGTGCTGGCCACTCCTTTTATGCACACTGTATATAAAGCATTTAAATTCACACCAACTACACCACACTGGTAGGCACTGTTATTTGCCATGTGCTACAGATGAGAAAAATGAGAAGTAAGAATTCACTGGGCTAAGAAGGATTTCCCATAGGTTGACCTTTCAGAAAAAGGAGCTGCTTACTGCAAAGTTCCATGGAAACCAACCAGAGCAAATTGTCATTTACCCTTGGCCATATCCAAAAGCGAAGCCTGCCAGTAAGCGGTTGAACTGAGATTTGAACTCAGTCAGAGTTCTTTTCTTGCCAAGGAGGGGCTCGGGCTTCCCCAAGGGTGAAGGTTGGGGTGAGGGATCCTGCCACTGATTTGTCCTCCAGACAGAACAGCTAGTGCTAACCTCAACCACCAGCAGTGAGCTGGAAGGACAAGGCTGGATATCAAGTCCTACTGCAATATATGGCTATTGTATATCAGCTTCTGATCACATCAGGGAAGGCCTGAGCTTTCTTAATCATGGAGCTTAAAAGGTCTCTCTCCCGAAGTCTGATACGCAGGTCAACCAGATTGCTATGTGCTGTCTTAGATTAGGTGCATACCCACACACCTATTTGTTTTCCTATCTCCTACAGTGTTTCCCAGTGAATGCGGCTCCAGGAGGTTGGCAACTTGCCCTTATTTGCTCTGCAAACTAAGGCATGGAGAAGAACTTACCAAGGTCACAAAGCAGCACAGTTAGTGGTTGAACTGAGATTTGAACTCAGTCTCATTCTAGACTCTACCACCTCTTGTGTATGAGTCACAGGCATTTGTGTCTGAAGTCTCTGCACTTCCCTGTGATGCCAATCCTTTTATGCACACTGTATACAAAGCGTATACATATGTACTGCACGTACATTCTTATTAGATATTGGAATGAATGTAACAGTAATGCTAAATAACAAGGGTAGTCCTGACTTTATTGGAAATCTTTCATAAAGGTAGCCCAGCAAATTTCTTACAAATGGGTTACAAATGCATTGCATTTAATTGTTAAAGTACTTTGAAGTTAAACTCAAATTGATAAATATTTACTGCATCTGTCAGTTAAATGAACAGCTGATAAACAACCAATGCTGTTTTCCCATCAAGAGGAAATGATACTTTAAGGAATACAGGACCTAAGGGTATATGGTCAGTGTTAAATCAGATTTAACAGACTCTTTTAAGAGTTTTTAGAGATGAAGCAAGAGATAAAGATGGATATGGAGTGTTTGGCTCAAGGCTCTTACAAATTGGTCCTTAAGTGGACTTAAGATAAAGGATAGGATTTGGAGAGAGGAAAAGAAGAGAAAGAATTGCCTGCAGGTAAAAATAAAAAGCACAGATAAAGTCACATGAGTTTGTGGGCCGGTACTATGGTGCAGTAGGTTAAGCCACTGCCTGCAACGTTCACATCCCATATGGGATCAGCTGCCCTGCTTCTGCTCCAGCCTCCTGCTGGTGAACTTGGGAAGGCAATGGAAGATGGCCCAAGTGCTTGGGTCCCTGCACCCATGTGGGAGACACAGACTGAGGTCCAGGCTCCTGGCTTTGGCCTGGCAATTGCAGCCATATGGAGAGTGAACCAGCAGATGGAAGATCTTTCTCTCTCTGCTCTCTCTTTCTCTCCCTCTCTCTCTCTCTCTCTCTGCAACTCTGCCTTTCATTTAAATACATAAATCTTTTAAAAAAAAAAAGAAAGAAAAGAAAAAGAAATACAAGTGTGGGAGTAGGGAAAATCATATCCAAGAGTCTGAAGACTTAATATCTATACTTAAAAGACAGTCTAAACATATAGAAAAAAATATAATTTTCAATCCAGTACCAGGAATAAAGAAAACAATCCAATTGGAAGGAAAGAAACAGTGCCCCCTGGAAAATAACAATAGACTATACAGTCATCCCTCAGTATCCATGGGGGATTGGTTCCAGATATCAAAATCTGAGGATGCTTGAGTTCCTGATACAGAATAGCACAGTGTTTGCACATCATCTGTGAACATCCCTCCTTATACTTTAAGTCATCTCTAAATTACTTGTAATACCTATCACAATGCAAATACTTTCTGAATAGTTGTCATACCATCTGGACTAGGGGACAATGACAAGAAACAGAAGTGTGTGTCTCTTCAGTCCTGGGTCGACTCCATGAGATGCATCAGTGGGTATGGAGGGCTGACTGAAGCATGAAGGGTACCTCCTTGTCTGTCCCATCAGGGGTGAAGAGAGGGGGAAGGGCACATACCGTACCACACTCTGAAAGTGGCTTATTCTGAAATTGCTAAACACAGGGAGCAAAGGAAGCAAATGGAACTGGGGAAGAGCTCAAGAAGGAGTCAACTCAAGCTGTGATGTCTTCTAGTTTCTTCCAAATGCTCAAATCTGAAGCAATTATCTCCTTATTAAGCTTTTTTTTTTTTTTTGAAAGGTAGAATGACAGTGAGAGATAGAGAGAAAGGTCTTCCTTCTATTGGCTCACTCCCCTAATGGCCGCCACGGCCGGCACTGCGCCAATTGGAAGCCAGGAGCCAGGTGCTTCTTCCTGGTCTCCCATGCGTGTGCAGGGGCCCAAGCATTTGGGCCATCCTCCACTGCCCTCCTGGGCCACAGCAGAGAGCTGGACTGGAAGAGGAGCAACCGGGACTAGAACCCGGTGCCCATATGGGATGCTGGCGCTGCAGGTGGAGGATTAACCAAGTGAGCCACAGCGCTGGCCCTCCTTATTAAGCTTTAAAACGATGACCCAGTATTCATGTTGTTCTCTAATTTGCTATCGTATAATAAAATATTTGAAATGCATGAAAGTAAATGGAGTCTGAATCTTGGGGTGCCATTTAATGTCGTCCTCCTTATAATGTTATCCTCCTTCTAATGTTACCTTTTGTACTCCCACCTCTGGCAGAGAAACCCTATCCATGAAACCAGGGCGGCAGCTAGATACCAGAGAGATGTGCACCTTCTTACTCCTACTCCTAATGGTTCAGAATTCAGTAAGAAAAATGCTACTGCAGTTTAGCTCTGTATAGGAAAAAAAGTCTGGGATTTTTTTTCTCCCTGTAAGCTGTATATAGTGCCCTCTAGCGGCAGCTCTGCAGAATTCCTAGCCAAGTTAACTGCATTTCCTCAAGGTTAACTTAGTATATATTTTCCAACATATTAATAAAACATAAGCTTGACCTTGATTTTACTTTTAAGCGTTATAAATATTTGTATTTTAATTTTATTGTTCACTCATATCTTTCTTTTTAGGTAGGTTAAATCTGTCAAATTTGGGTAGCTAAAATGTCATCAATATAATATTTTATAAATTTTGGGCTTTGTGGAAAGTGCTTGGAGACTTCTCAATGCCCTCACTTCAATATGTTTGAATCTCAGGGAAAACACCAAAATAATCCGAGATGGTTCTGGTGAAATTTCTCCTGTTTTCAGCATTGTGGTAGTTTTTTGCCTGATGGTGTTTTGGGTTTTGGTTTTTTATTTGAAGGCAGAAAGAGAGAGAGAAAGAGAACAGAGATAGAGAGAGCAAGAGTGCTTCCGTCTGCTTGCTCACTCTCCAAATGCCTACAATAACCAGGGTGAGACTAAGTTGAAGCTGAGAAGCAGGAACTCGATCTGGGTCTCCCGTGTGGGTATCAGGGATCCAACCACTCGAGCTGTCACCTGTTGCCTTCCGAGGTCTACATCAGTAGGAAGCTGGAATTAAGAACCTGAACTGTGGATTGAACCCAAGGACTCCAGTATGGAACATGGATGTCTTAACTGGTAAACCAAACCCATGCCCTTGGCTAGTGATTTTTTGACTGGAGATACATATTAGACTCACCTGTGAAGTTTCACTAAACTCTAGATGTTTAGGGCTCATGCCAGACTTGCTGAATCTCTTCATTTATACTCAGAATATACTTGCTGAATCTCTTCATTTATACTCAGAATATACTTTTGGTATAGTCTTAACCCATAACTAACTTAGTATGGATTATTATGCACATTGCATGCAAAAATTGTTACACGTGAAAACTATGTTCATCATTTTGTTGAATCAGATGTAACACGTACTGACTTTGAAAACTGGTGGGTCATTGTCCTCAGAGACACTCCATCTCAAAGCTCTTGGGATGGCTCGGTTATCTGTATCTTGCATGCTAGAGAACAACCAAATTTTGCCTGTCAGTTGCCTTAGGAGTATAAGTGGGAGATCTGATCAGGCCTTTCCCCTCGACAATGACCAGGAATCAGTTTGCCACAGCCGCTTTCAGTCTTCATCATCTTCAGATAGGTTGTGCTTTTCCTAGATCGCTTTCCCGAAGACTCTGCCGCCAGCTGTGGGCCGCGGTTTATGTCTTCAACTAATGGCTGTCTCATAATCCCATGGATACTCTAGGAACCTCAAGAAAGGAGGCACTTGCTTATTATAGGTACTGCTGATGAAATCTGGGGGAGAAATTCTTCAGCTTGGATAAGAGGCAAAGCCTCAGGGTAGCAAATAATAAAGGCATCCTTGTTGCTCCCATGTAAATAATCAAGCAAACCTATACAGCTTTTCTTACTAGTCTATATACCACCAATTTACGCTGGGTGTTAATAATCTGATTAAGATTTATGGTAAAAAAAGCTATTAATATGGTCTCTGGTTCTTTTTTATAAGTGGTTTATTATACAATCTCTTGGTCCCCCTTTTAAGATAAAGGAGTCAGAAAGAGGAATGCAATCTTTAAATTTTCACCACCTTTGCTCTGTTTAAGTAGTGGCCAGGAGTTTCCAGGATGGCTAAGGAGAAAGTTGTGGGAGATTAAAGCATGAAAGCAATGGGTGCAGCTTGGGTTTCGGAAATACGATCCAGAACACTTGACAGTGAGTCACTCTCCTTTTTCTCATCCGCTGCAATGGCAAGAAAGGAATAATCCCAATTTTGCACTTAATTCTGAAAAAACAATAATGTTACTCTGAAGAAGTGTTTACCCCAATAATAATAAATACTTTAAAATAAATTACATTTTCATCTACACAAATGTCCATGATTCATTTCTTATTCCTTTTAGCAATTTTTTTTTTGCCATTTCAAAAGAGAAGAACTGGAGATAAAATAGTTTTGAGTTTGTCCCATATATCTCACTGCATACTTCTGGCCATATCATAGTACTAAATATTTTCCCATGCTTTCTGTGAGTTCTGCATACTTAACTCTTCACAACTGATTTCGATGGCTTGTTTAATCGCTCATATTGCGACTAGACTAAACCGTGGTAAATATATTTTGCCCAGATCCAAAACAATGGCATGGTATTCCAGACTAGATGGCCTTTTAATGGGTGGGTTTTGCTTTTCCTGGCTCACTGCTGGCCCTTATGGCCACTCCCACCCTGTATGAGATTAAAGGACCAAGCCTGGAAGCACTAGGCAGCTGACATATGTGCTTCATGGAAACTTTTAAAAATAAAACTGGGGTGTGAGCTTAAAATGCACAACACAGAAGTGCTTTTCACAGGGTAAGAGCTGGGTTGAAATGATGAGTGCTCTTCCAAAAGATTTTGAACCCACCCTTACCATATGAGGATTTGTTTTGCTTGAACATTTTAAAGTTATATTCTCCTTTAGATTATTTCTAAAATTTTCCATGAAATGCTAGTGCCAGCTGCCTGGCATTTCCCTCTATTATCACAGCACTTCTGGGCACAGCTTTCTAATCTGATATGGGGTGGGTGGGAATGTAGGGGACAAGAAATCACCTCTGCTGTGTAGCTCAGTAGTGCAGAGATTGCACCTAGGACTCCAACCTTTCTATTTGCAGTTTCTTATCTATAAGCAAGATATTCAAACTCTCTGCACCTTGGTCGTAATACTTATAGGGTCATAGTGAAGAGTAAATAAAAGCAAATAGTTTCATTTATGGCTAGCAAATACTAAGCATTCAGGAGTTGGCTAGGAGGGGGTGGCACAGCAGGATGGGCTGTTGCTTGCGATGCCAGCAACCCATATGGGCACAGGTTCAAGTCCTGGCTGCTCCACTTCCCATCCAGCTCCCTGTTGATAGCCTGGGAGGGCAGCAGTTGATGGCCCAAGTGCTTGGGCCCCTGCACTCAAATGGGAGACCTGGATGAAGCTCCTGTCTTTGGCCTGGCTGTTGTGACCATTTGGGGAGTGAACCAGCAGATGAAGGTTCTCTGTCTGCCTTTCCTCCTCTCTCTGCACTCTGCCTATCAAATAAATCTTAAAAGAAAAAGAAGGAAGGAAGGAAGGAAGGAAGGAAGGAAGGAAGGAAGGAAGGAAGGAAGGAAGGAAGGAAGGAAAGAAGGAAGGAAAAGAAAATAAACTGGCTAGACAATGTCAGATAGAAAAACATATATAAAGAAGTTAGGTAGGAGGCAGGCAATTGATGTGACAGTTAAGGCATCACTTGAGATGCTGTGTCTCATATTGGAGTGCCTGGGTTTGAGTTCCAGCTCAGTTCCTGATTTCAGCTTCCTACTAATGCGTACCCTGGGAAGCAGCAGGTGATACTCAAGTAGTTGGGTTCTTGCCACTCATATGTGAGACCTGGGTTGAGTTCCCACTCCTGGCTTCAGTCTGTCCCAGTTCCAGGCCTTGCAGGTATTATTTAGGGAGTGAACTGGCAGATGGGAAATCTATCTGTCTATCCATCCATCCATCCATCCATCCATCCATCTATCCATCCATTCATCCATCCATTACTCATTTATCATCATCTTTCAACTAATTTTCTAAAAAAGTTAGTTACTATTATTACCAAAATGTTATTTTTAGCTATGCAGAAGAGCTGTCCTTTCACAGAGCTCCAACAGAAACACAAATGTACCTGCAACAAGTTTTTCGAGGGGCTGGCATTGTGGGCCATGTGTTAAGCCACAGGTTGTGACACTAGTATCCCATATTGGAGCACCCATTTGAGTCCTGGCTACTACACTTCCAATCCAACTTCCTGCTAATGTGCCTGGGAAGGCAGTGCATGATGGCCCAAGTATTTGGGCCACCACCCATGTGGAAGATTTGGAAGGAGTTCCTGGCTCCTGGCTTTGGCATGGCCCAGCCCTGGCCATTGTGGCCATTTGGGGAATGAACCAGTAGATAGAAGAACTCTCTCTGGTTCTCTCTCTCTCACTCTCTCTTTCTCTCCCTCTCTATAATGCTCTGCCTTTCAAACAAACAAACAAACAAATAAATCCTAAAAATAGTTTGTGGCAAAATAGACTTAAAAGTGAAGTTGATTTTGGTGTAAAATAATATTTGAAGTCCATGCATAATTTTTTCATAATATGCACTTTTCCATATTTTTTGAACATCCCTGACATGCATGGATTCCAAACCTTTTTGCACAAAAAATAAACTTATCCTTTAATTCCATTCTCCCCAAACTTTCTGAAGTGCCCTTGTATAGCAGAAATAGGAGGCAACAACATAAGACATAACAAATAATGTCAGGGGCAACTTCTCATCCTGGAATCAGATATGTTTCTGGTCATCTTGGTAGAAACTGGCAGTGATGCAACCAGTTGAACCATCACCTGCTGCCTCCCAGGGTGCACAATAACTGGAAGCTGGAGTCAGGATTGGAGCTGGGAAGGTGCAGTAGAAAGGGGCTTTATAGGGTGAAAGGTATCCTCCAAGTGAGTAGGTAGCAATAATGAGGCAACAAACATTGGTACAAACACTGAGAAGACCTGTTCCCATAGACTGCTGTTGCATAGACATGGCTACTGCCCCTTCCTAGGGAACCCTAAGCACTGTCTCAATTGTCTACAAACCAGCCTGTGACTGCTGGGCCTCTTGAGTGAGTCATGTTGTGCCCAATTGTCATACGGCAACTCCCAGAGATGACTGCCCTACCCGGAGCTCTGAGTCTCAGGATGCAAGAGCTTTCAGAGGCCAAACATAAAACAGTGCCCTTCAACCTTCATTGGACCAGAAATAGGTCACTGTGTCTCTCTGCATGGAGTTCAGACCTGAACTCCATGTGGGTCTAGGCTGGGTACCACAGCCAGACTGAATTTGACACTGTCCTTGTCTCTCCCCAGTGCATCCCTACAGCATAGAATTCCCTCTCTCAGGACCTCCTGCCCTCTGTGCAAATCCACTCATGTAAGTACGCACCTGGGGAGTGGGTTGCACAGACTCAGCTCAGCCTCTGCTCCCAATCTATGCTCTTCTCCCTAGCCCATTGCTGTCCTAATGACATTATCTTCCCTTTCTTGGGGTTTCTTCTTAGAGGACAAATAGAGGGCTGATCTGTAACTGGGCTTTTCCCAATGCAACTTACTTTGCATGCCCAGCAGTTCACAGACTCTCTAAGACTCTCTAAGACCCATGTAAGTGAGTTTGTTTTCTGGGAGAATCTCTAGGCCTTCCTGTGGGACACTGACACCCTACCCAAAGCTTCTCTTGTTCCCATGTGAGTTCTTCATGGGTCCTCCTGGTCCTGGTGAAATCATGGGGGCAGGGGAGGGGAGGTAGGGTGTAGCAGGGCAGTAATGACTGTTGGCTCAGAGAAACAGCATAGCATTGACCATTGATCACATGGGTGGGCTAGTGCCTCCAAGCCCACCCTGCTCATCCTCGGGTTCAGGCATTACTCTTGCACCTCCCACTTCTACACAGCTGGAAGGAAGTCTTTTCAGGCTGCTGCTTCAGGTCTCATCTTGGTTTGCATCCTTGCACAGGACATGGTGTTGTCTGCCAGCTCTGTTTAAGGTCTCAGAGGCTCCCAGGCATCCACAGGATGATCCTTCTCTCTTCCTTGCTCCTACTACAGTGCCCATCCCACAGTTCATGCCCCCCTGCCCCAACCCCATCACCACCACTGTGTAGCCAGGGCTGCAGCAGGAAAGAGGTTGTGTGTTCAAATTAGGGCAATTCAAAGAGGATTCATTTACAAATGAACAAACATAAAGGCATGAGTAGAACATAGGGAAAGCACAAGGACCAGGGCAGAAACACGGGGCCAGCAGCAACAGAGCTGGTACCATGCCTTGACTACAAGACAGGGGAAAAGAAGGAACCTGGGACGAGGGAGTTCTTCCACCCCTCTTCCAAGACCCCTTAAGAGAAGCAAGGATCTTTGTTGAGGTACACAGGCAACCAGGGGTGACCTGGCAGAGGGGGAGCCAGGAAATAAACACCCCAGGCACTCTCTGCCACCCCCTCCCCCCAATATCCATGATCTCCTTCCAGCACCTCCCATTGACAGAACCCAGAAGGAAGCCAGACAGCCCGGAGGCCTGAAGATGTAAGCTCCATTGACCAGGAGTGGGCATGCAGGAGCAAAGAGGAGTTTGGCACACTCAGGACCCTTGAAGCTCACAAAGAAATAATCAGAGACGTCCAGTTTTAGAAACTTATTTCAAATTCTGCAAGCAGTTCATGTTGGCCCCACCTGGTCTTCATGCCCACTGAGGTTTTATCTGTTGAGTCATTCTGGGCAGCTTTAAACATTAAATTGAAAATTTCCCTACTCACTTTCCCAGCAACGCATTTTCATGGTTTACATGACAGGAAGCAAAGATGTGGTAAGGCCATCTTGAGTTGCTGTCACCACATGTATGTTTATAATCTCCACAGTATGCCCTGGGCTCATCATCCACAGAATTGCCCATGTTCTGGATTGACAGATTGCAACAAGATGGCTGATTTGCTATCACAGAGAGCTTCCCTTTCTCAGTGCTACTGGAAACAACTTCTCTGAGTCTTTGAAAAGAGAAACAAAATTTGTTCTTCCTTCCCACTGAGAAGAAACTCTTTCTGAACCCTGTGAGTAAGGTACAATTCCACTTGCACCTCCCACTTCTACACAGCTGGAAGGAAGTCTTTTCAGAGCTGCTGCTCCAGGTCTCATCTTGGTTTGCATCCTTGCACTGGACATGGTGTTGTCTGCAGCTCTGTTTAAGGTCTCAGAGGCTCCCAGGCATCCACAGGATCCACTGTGCTTTTGGTTGTCTCGCGATTGGCCCCATAGCCTCAAATTACACGAGTAACTTGCGTGGAAAAAATACGTTTCTCAGTGCGGGGGCAGAGCGTACTCTCTTCTTCATTTCCCTGTTTCCTGGCCCAACCTCAGGGACTCAGGTCTGATTGCTGTATTTAGGGGTGTTAAGCAGCAGTTGAAAGAGTTATTGAGCCTCCAGGGTTCAAAGTAGTACTTCTCCACATTTCAGGACCCCATGTCAACCTCTAAAGAGCTAGAGAGACGTTTTCTCTATTTCTGTGTTGTGCCATGTGTCGTGCCAGGGGGAAATGAAGCTAGAAGCCCCATGACCCCTTCCACACGTGGAGGGATTGGCAGCTTTGGGAACCCAGGAGTGCTTGGCAGTAGGAGAGGGGCACAGGCTTCTAACAGGAAGGGTGGAGGACAACATCGGGGGGGCTACCTGCCCACTAGCCTGCTGTGTCTCCAAAGTTGTCCCTGGGAGAGCCCAGAGCATATGTGGTTCACTCAAGACTCCCATCCTGATGAGCCAGCAAAGTGGTAATAAAGACAATCCTGGCAGCATAGGGTAGAGGCTTACAGGCAGGAGGCCTGAGCTGGTTGAACCTGCAGGTCTTCATCAAACTTTGCTAAACACAACTCATAACATCTTGTTTCTCTTTCATGCCGCCCATTCTTTTCTTTCAGTGCTCTCCAAATATAGACTGGGGCACCAAAGAAAGCAACCTCCAGCAAGCTGAATTAATGGTCTCCTAGCAATTGCCTCCCCTCTAAGTCTAAGCTAAAAGCAGCGGGTGTCATACAGAAATGTGAACGTGCTATGTTGAATCAGCTCATTTGTGTGGGTTTGGGTAGGCGTACTGAGCCTTTTTCCCTGAGCTCCAAGTTTTAGGCAGTACTTATAATTACAGTAATTAGTAGTAGAAAGAGGTTATTAACCAACTTGTTCTATTTTACTGCCTGTTTACCTAACAGCAATTAAAGTGGGAGAAAATATTCACCATACGTCTCTTTAGTGGCCTAGGGAATATATTAAATCAATCAATCAATCTCTCCCCCCCCTTTCTCTTAAAGATTTATTTATTTATTTGCAAGTCAGAGTTAGAGAGAGAGGGAGAGACAAAGAGAAAGAGATCTCCCATCTGCTGGTTTACTCCCTAAGTGGCCACAACAGTCAGGCCTGAACCAGGTGGAAGTCAGGAGTAGAGAGCTTCAGCTGGGTCTCTTGTGCAGGTGGCAGAGGCCCAAGCACTTGGGCTATACTCCACTGATTTTCCCAGGTCATTAGCAAGGAGCTGCATTGGAAGCGGAGCATCTGGGACCCAAATGGGATGCCAGCAAAACCAAGTGGCAGCTTAACCCACAACGCCACAACGCCACCCCCTTTCTTTTTGTTTCTTTGCATGAAGTTTTAGACCCAGCTTTTGATCAGAATTTTGAACCAAATAAAGCCTAGATAACTTACTCCAATGTACTGGATGGCGTTTTTTCTTTTAGTGTATCAAGAAAGATCACTAATTTCCCAAGAAGATTTAAATGGTGGTAACCCATGGTGTAAATAATGTTACACAGGTTTGATTGTTGGCTTGTCAGAGACTTCAATATGCTGTGTATGTGGTCTGGCTTTCATGATGGGAACAAGTGACAGGCGCCTACGGACAGTGCATCTTGCAGAAGGCTGGTGCTCTGGGGTGTGATTTCAGAAGCGCCACGCTAGTATCTAACAAACATGGGGAAGAACCACCTAGATCCTGTTTCAAGGGAGGACTCATGGTCCAGCTGCCAGGAATGTGAGAGCAGAATGTCTACCGCTGTCCACCTGTTCAGAATCTGCCTCAGCTGCAGAGCACCACCTTGCCCTTCTGTGAGCAGCCTGTGTGGTGGCTGGGTGAATGTGTACAGAGTCCCCGCCTTTTGCCCAACTCCGATAGTAAATGCTTACTCCAGAGCTCCCCAGCAAACTGCCTGAGGCTGTCAAGCCTGCGCCACACCTTTCCCTTCACATCCTTCCATAAGAATCAAACTCCAGTAAACACCTCAACCCCGCACTTGGTCCCAGCATCTGCTTCAGTAAAACCCAACCTGGGACCACAACTTTTTAGATTAAAATATGAGGGGTGCTGTACTTTATTATCTAATCTAATGAGGGAGCTGAAAGTAATGATTATTTTAATATATTTTAAGTTCTAATATTGCAAAATGCAGTATTATTGCAAAATACTTTTTAATTCAAATTGGCTTCATTATTATATACCTAAGAATATAGGGGATGGGCCGGCGCCGTGGCTCAACAGGCTAATCCTCCGCCTTGCGGCGCTGGCACACCGGGTTCTAGTCCCGGTCGGGGCACCGGATTCTGTCCCGGTTGCCCCTCTTCCAGGCCAGCCCTCTGCTGTGGCCCAGGAGTGCAGTGGAGGATGGCCCAGGTGCTTGGGCCCTGCACCCCATGGGGAGACCAGGAAAAGCACCTGGCTCCTGGCTCCTGCCATCGGATGAGCGCGGAGCGCCGACCGCGGCGGCCATTGGAGGGTGAACCAACGGCAAAGGAAGACCTTTCTCTCTGTCTCTCTCTCTCACTGTCCACTCTGCCTGTAAAAAAAAAAAAAAAAGAATATAGGGGATGGCACCGTGGCATAGCAGGTAAAGCCACTGCCTACAGTGCTGACATCTCATATGGGTACCAGTTTAAGTCCTGGCTATTCCACTTCTGACCCAGCACCCTGCTAATGTGCCTGGGAAGCAGTGGAAGACTGCCCAAGTCCTTGGGCCAATGGCCCAATGTGGGAGACCCAGAAGAAGCTCCTGGCTCCTGGCTCCTGGCTTCGGATCGGCACAGCTCCAGCTGTTGCGGCCAACTGGGGAGTGAACCATTGTCAGATAGAAAACCTCTCTCTCTCTCTCTCTCTCTCTCTCTCTCTCCCTCCCTCTGCCTCTCCCCTCATTGTGTAACTCTGATTTTCAAATAAATAAATAAATCTTAAAAAAAGAATATATAGTAAAATACAACTGTTAATTCTGTTAACTGAATTTTAAAAATATAATCTAACGGAAAGTCTGTCAACTATTTGACCAATATCACATGTATTGAACTAAAGGAAGTTTAATTTGAAGAAGTTCAGTCTTAGAAATACTTAGGGATATGAAGAAAAATTCCAGACATTTTCAAAACATCTTACTACATTAAGTGCTGATGACTCAGGCGCTTCCAGTCCTCTTACACTATGCATGGACACAGCTATACAGAGAAAGATCATCAATCTGGCCAGTACTTGGATTAGAAGTGAAACAATATAGGGCAGAAAATGAGTTGAAAGGACAGATGTTACGTAAAGATTTCAACAGTTTGCCCTCACATAGAGACACAAAGTGAAAAATACTGTTGGAGTACTAGTTATAGTATTAATTCACAATGTATAGCACATTAAGGACAGAGATCCTACATGATTTTTTTAAAAAATTGATTAATTATCTATGCAATTTCCAATTTAACACCAAGATTTTTTAATCATTTTCAATTATCATTATATACAGAAGATCGATTCAGTATATACTATGTAAAGATTTCATCAGTTTGTACCCACACAGAAACACAAAGTGTAAAAATACTGTTTCACTACTAGTTATAGCATTACTTCACATTGGATAACACATTAAGGGCAGATCCCTCATGAGACGTAAGTACACAGTGACTCCTGATGTTGATTTAACAATTTGACACTCTTGTTTATGGCATCAGTAATCTCCCTAGGCTCTAGTCATGAGTTGCCGAGGCCATGGAAGCCTTTAGGGTTTGCCGACTTCTATCTTATTCCGACAGGGTCATAGTCAAAGTGGAAGGTCTCTCCTCCCTTCAGAGAAAGGTACCTCCTTCTTTGGCCCCGTTCTTTCCACTGGGATCTCACTCACAGAGATCTTTCATTTAGGTCTTCTTCTTCTTCTTTTTTTTTTTCAGAATGTCTTGGCTTTCCATGCCTAAAATAATCTCATGGGCTCTTGAGCCAGATCCGAATGCCTTAAAGGCTGATTCTGAGGCCAGAGTGCTATTTAGGACATCTGCCATTCTATGAGTCTGCTGTGTATCTTGCTTCCCAAAAATCATGTAGGATCTCTGTCCTTAATGTGCTGTACATTGTGAATTAATACTATAACTAGTACTCCAACAGTATTTTCACTTTGTGTCTCTATGTGAGGGCAAACTGTTGAAATCTTTACGTAATATGTACTAAACTGATCTTCTGTGTATAAAGAGAATTGAAAATGAATCTTGATGTGAATGCAAGGGGAGAGGGAACGGGAAAGGGGAGGGTAGCAGGTGGGAGGGAAGTTACGGGGTGGGGGAAGCCACTGTAATCCATAAGCTGTACTTTGGAAATTTATATTCTTTAAATAAAAGCTTTATATATAAAAATAAAAAAGTCACCCCAGAATACTATACTCAGCAAAGCTCTCACTTACAAATAAATGTGAAATAAAGAACTTCCATAACAATCAGAAAATAAAAAGGAAAAGAAAGGACAGATGTTGAATTAAAAGGGAATAAAGGGAAGATACCCATTGCTAAGACAACTCTAACCTAGTTTAAAGACAGAAGGACAATCAAAACATGGAGAGCTCCCTTGTCTAGAAAATAGAGAGGGAGAACAGAGAGATGTTGGGCCAGGCCATCCCCCCTGGGTCCCACCTAGAGACAGAGTTAGCCAGGAAAGCTTGGAGAGCCAATCGAGGGGCTTGAGAAGGTGGAAGGGACAGACCACATGCAAGCAGATACCCACAGGGTTGGGAGATCCATGTGTGTTTAATTCAAGTGTTGCCAATATAGCTCAGCTGAATTATCCACCACTGTCTCTGCTCTCCAATCAAGTAGGAACAGATATCACATATGCATATAGAAAGCCATTGGGTCTTTTTTTTTAAAAAAGATTTATTTATTTTACTTGAAAGTCAGAGATACACAGAGTGGGGGGGAGAGAGCGAGAGAGAGAGAGAGAGAGAGCGAGAGAGCGCCTTGCATCCACTGGTTTACTTCCCAATTGGCTGCAGTGGCTGGATGTGCTGATCTGAAGCCAAGAGCTTCTTCCAGGTCTCCCATGCGGGCCTCCCAAAAACTTGGGCCACCTTCTACCACTTTCTCAGGCCATAGCAGAGAGCTGTATAGGAAGTGGAGCAGCCAGGACTAGAACCGGTGCCCATATGGGATGCCGGCACTGCAGGCGGCGGTTTTACCCACTATGCCACAGCGCTGGGCCCCGGCATTGGGTCTTTCAATAACATGACAGTGCTGAAGAGAAATAGCATGGAAATTACCATTTTGTTAATTTTGTTATTCCAATAGTACCTTTAATCATATCATCTGTTTTTATGAGTTTGTTGAGTTTTTATATGTGTATCGTATTCTTTTTTTTGTTTGTTTGTTTTTGACAGGCAGAGTGGACAGTGAGAGAGAGACAGAGAGAAAGGTCTTCCTTTGCCGTTGGTTCACCCTCCAATGGCCGCCACGGCCAGCACGCTGCGGACGGCGCACTGCGCTGATCCAATGGCAGGAGCCAGGTGCTTCTCCTGGTCTCTCATGGGGTGCAGGGCCCAAGCACCTGGGCCATCCTCCACTGCACTCCTGGGCCACAGCAGAGAGCTGGCCTGGAAGAGGGGCAACCAGGACAGAACCGGCGCCCCGACTGGGACTAGAACCCGGTGTGCTGGTGCTGCAAGGCAGAGGATTAGCCTAGTGAGCTGCGGCGCCGGCCATGTGTATCGTATTCTTACAGTGTGTGTTGTGATAGGCAAGGATTAACTCATTTAATCAAGTATTCAAGGGGTTTGGCGTCAAAGATACTCCTCCATCACATCTGAACCTTTCCCTAAAGGATTTGTTGTCTCTATCCCAAAAAGAAAGACAAGCTACAATGTTAGAGTCAAATATTCAAATACATGGGCTCAAACAGGGAATCCAAGGCCCGAGACAG
This sequence comes from Sylvilagus floridanus, assembly GCA_949820135.1. Classification (NCBI taxonomy): domain Eukaryota; kingdom Metazoa; phylum Chordata; class Mammalia; order Lagomorpha; family Leporidae; genus Sylvilagus; species Sylvilagus floridanus. The sequence goes on along the minus strand of OX463246.1, from coordinate 61,213,993 downwards.
AACATCCATCAGTGTTAGAATTATTGGAATGATCCTGGCTGGAAGAATCTGACCTTGCCACCACAGTGACTGTTGTTCTCTTCCAGTCTGCGTCCTACATTGAACTTGACAATTCTTAAATCAAACCTGATTTTTGAGGCCAGTTCTTTCTGGGTAGTATAATCTGGAAACATAGTTTTCTTAAACAGGATTTTGTTTTGTCTGCTGACTGGCTTTTACAGAGGTGCATTATTAGTTTTGGTGTGGCTGGGATGAATTCCACTGGTGTCCTTCCTCGTGGAGCATTTGAAAGTCTCCTCTGCAGGCAAGTGCGAGGACTCGTGGTTAGATGCTGGTTGAGATGTCTGCACGCAGAGTCAAAGTGCCCAGGTTCAAGTCCCAGTTCTGCTACTGATGCAAGTTTTCTATTAATGCACACCCTAGGAGGCAGCATGCGATGGCTCAGGTAACTGGGTCCCTGCCACATACATTGGAAACCTAGATTGAGTTTCTGGCTTCTGTCTGGTTTCTGTCTTCAGCCTGGCCCAGCCCAGCGTCTGTCACTGTAGGTATCCGGAATGTGAAGCCGTTGATGGAAACTTTCGGATAATAAACAAGTTTATTGATTAATTAGTCCCTCTATGGAGTCTTCATAAAATGTCTCTAATTCTCTTGAGACAAAAATGACTAAAAATATACTTTTGGCATTCGATAACAGAAATGGAGGAAGAGTTCTTTTTAGAAATTATTCTTCATGTAATACTAGAAAGATTTTTTATTCCAGCATGTTTTGTGAGTAGACAGGAGTAGTGATGACATAAAACTAATATTCCGAATCCTATAGCTATCAATTAATATGTAGAAGTTATTTCAACACATGGCAGTTGAACACAATAAGCACTTATTATTCTAGTTTCTGTGAGTCAGAGCTTCAGCAGTGCTTTCATGGGGTGGCTCTGTCAGCTTCTCTCGTGGGGTTGAAGTTCAGACACCGCCTGTCAAGGGCTGCAGACATCTGGAGACCAGCTTAGGGCTGGAGGATCCCCTTGCAGGACTGCTCATCACCATGGCTTTGGAAGTTGGACAGAGGCCTCTCCGGGGGATGCTTGAGTGTTGATCATGATGTGCTGTCTGGATCCTCGTTGTGAATAATCTGAGAGAACACATGCATCTAGTTTACTATTCTCAGGCGTGATACATCATCATTTCTCTGATGTTCTGTGGATTCTGGGGGTCAGCTTTATCCAGGACGAGAGTGGACTACACAAGGTCAGGAACCCTAGGAGGTAGGGCAACTGGGCCACCACAGAATGCCCTTTGGTTGCCAATGATCCATCTCCATGCCACATACAAAATACCCTGACCTGCTCCTCTCTGGACCCCACAGGCTGTCCCATTACAGCACCCACGTGACATTCGAACCTTGTTCTCTGAATCAAATACAGGCAGGGAGGAGACTGTCAGTGGTTCCCGAGGTGCTCCTTGAGTACAGTTCTTGCAGAGCTGTGAATTAAAGCAACAAATCGCTCACTGCCTCCCACATCCTGTGGGTGTGCAATGGTAGGTACAGAACAGAAGTCTGCATTATAGACGTTCCTCTTCAAGATCACCCAGTCCACGAAGGAGACAGTGTGGCTGCCATCACATAACAAGGATCCCCTTTCCTTCTGTTTCAAGACCAATTTCCTCACTTCCCTTAATGCCCTCGCTGGCAGTGACCTTGAATGCTATGAGGCTCCTATCCATCTGTTCAGGGCATGCTATGCTTTCCCTAACACCTTCTTCAAAATCCCTCCAGCTTTCATTCATTTCTTCATTCCCAAGCCACTCTCACACTTGAGGTTTTCATTAGAGGGGTGCCCCGTTGTAGTGACCCAGAGTATGTGTATCGGCTATTCTCTTGCTGAGTAGGAAATAATCCCCAAAAGTTGGCTGTTTGAAATGATAATCAATACTAGCCCACAGGGTTTCTGTGGATCTGAACTCTAGTAGTGGCTGGGGTGGGCAGGACTTGGGGTCTCTAGTGAAGTTACAGTCAAGATGCTACCCAGGGCAGCAGTCAGCTGAAGGCTTGACTGGAGACGGGGGTCCTGCTTTCCAGACAATTCACCGACTTGTGCTTGTTGGCAGCAGAAGACGTCGGCTCTCCACAGGCTCCCTGCAGAAAGGTGTGTGGCTCCTCAGGGCGAGGGTCTGAAGAGAATGAGTAAAAGTGAAAACCTCGACGTCTCTTGTGACTTAGCTTCAGAAGCCACACATCATCATGTCTGCACTATCTTCTGGTTGCATGGTCAGTTGCATTCAATGTGGCAGAGTATGACCAAGGGCGTGAACACAGGAAGTTGATCCTTGGGTGCCATTTTGGTGGCTCACAACCACACTAATCAAAGGAAATTGAGATGGATTCAAACAGAGATGAAGGAGGTAGGCTGTGGTAGTGCAACGGTGGGTTCCTGGTTGTCAAGCAGAAGAGGCAAGGGGACTGGCGCTGTGGTGTAGTGCGTGAAGCCTCCGCCTGCAGTGCCCACATCCCATATGGACACAGGTTCAAGACCCGGCTGCTCCACTTCCGATCCAGCTCTCTGCTATGGCCTGGGAAAGCAGTAGAAGATGGCCCAAGTCCTGCATCCACGTGGGAGACCTACAGGAAGCTCCTGGCTCCTGGCTTTGGGTCAGCGCAGCTCCGGCCATTGCGGCCATCTGGGAAGTGAACCAGTGGATGAAAGGCCTCTCTCACTCTCTCTCTCTCCTTCTCTCTCTGTGAAAATCTGACTTTCAAATAAATAAATAAATAAATCTTAAAAAAAAGAAGAAGAGGATAGATGTGGAGATGTCTATGGAGAGCTCAGGTTCCCAACAACTCCCACATACACTTCTCAGGAGGATTCTGGATGAATGGCTTGGAACTGGGCCATTTTAGGAAATACAAAGATATATTTAAAAAATCTGAAATCTATACATACAAGAGGTCTTCAAAAGTTCATGTAGAGAATGATGCTGGATTTCAAAACATTTTTGCAACAAAATAAACTCATCTTCTCATTCCATTTTTCCACAAACTTTTTGAAGTATTTTTATATGTTCTTCATTATTCCTGCTGATGTTGTTGTGGATCCTTTTCATTCTTCTTGCTAGACCATGGCTTTAGTGTGTGATTCTTATTCCTCCTTTTAAACTGCGCCTAGTTTTCAAAACATCCCATTCTTTAAAAAAGTGGCATGTTTTCTTATTTTCCCAATGCTCCAAAAACTGGTTGAAAGGCTTCTCTACTATCTGGATGCTACCTTTCTGTACTAAAAAGCAACACTGTCCAAGTAAAGTCAACTTCATTCTCATATTTTCCATTAATTGTCTCCCTCACAATCTGATCTTTTTTTTAAAATAATATTTATTTATTTGAAAGAGTTGCACAGAGGCAGAGAGAGAGAGAGAGAGAGAGAGAGAGAGAAAGAGGCAGAGAGAGCGAGAGAGAACGAGAGAGCTCTTCCATCTGCTGGTTCATTCCCCAAATGGCCACAACGACCAGGGCCAGGCCAGGACAAAGCCAACAATAGCCAGGAGCTTCTTCCAGGTCTCCCACGTGGGTGCAGGGGCCCAAGCACTTGGGCCATCTTCTACTGTCTTCCCAGGTGGACCAGCAGGGAGCTGGACTGAAAGTAGAGCAGTCATGCTCCATCTGGTGCCCACATGGGATGCTGGTGCTAGAGGTAGCAGCTTAACCCACTATGCCACAGCACTATGCCTAATCTGAGCTTTTTAAAGAGATTAATCTTTTGGAGCAAGCATTTGAGTCAGTGGTAAGATGTTGCTTAGGACAACTGCCTCCAATATCAGAGTGCCTGGTTCAAGTCTGAACTCTGCTTCTCACCCAGCTTCCTGCTATTATGCACATAATGGCACAAGTACATGGGTCCCTGCCACCTGTGTGAAAGACCTGGCTTGAATTTCTGGCTCCCATCTTTGGCCTGTCCCAGCACTAACTGTTGTATGCATTTGGATGGGAACTCACCCACCTCTCTCTGAGTGAAGGGAAAACAAAGTCAAATTGTAAAAAGCAAGATGAATTTTTCCTTTGTATCACCAAGGCTTTTCCCAGACCTGGTATATAGTAGGTCCTCAATAAATGTATAATGCTACAATATATTTGAATATTGAGAATCACCAAACATATATATTCCCTCTATCCCTTCTGTTGCCTACATACAGAACCAGTGAAGTAATTCCTTAAAATAGCTTATTTTTAATGACCTCAAAGTTATACCTTTATACTCATTCTTTTCTTTTTTTCTCCTTGGTTATCTTTATTAGTGGCTAATGCCCTTCTTTCTCATACTATAAGAAGATTACTTCAATTAGTGTTAATGGTCTCCTTCCTCGTGCCCCTTCCCCCACTCTCTTGTGGGAATTTTCTTGGTGTTTTCCCATCCCTTTCAGATTTAACGGTGTGGATGGCGGGTGAATTGGGGTTGCAGATCGGTAGAGTTATGTAATGGGAACACTTAGGATGCTGGTTTTGTGGCCCTACTGCTCCCACCCTTTTTTAAAGGTGTCAAAGATCTTTGAGATCTTAGATTTTAGTTGCTGTTTGTTTTCAAGTGATAGAGATGAGCTGGCCAAGCAGTCTCCTCCAGAATTTCCACCAAGTCCGGAAAGATAGCACAGGACTTAAAGGGCCCCAGGAAGAGACTTCTGCCCCAAGATACGTCCCCAGTAGCTTGTGTTGGTGTCTGAAGTCTCTGTATTTGGGAGTATTCTCTCAGGGTGTAGGCTCATTGGGATCTTGAGCCCTAAATAAATTCCTCAAACTTGTTTGCCTCTAGGCACAGATGCTTCTTGACTTATGATGGGATATCATCTGGATAAACCTATTGTAAGTTGGAAATATCACATGTTGAAAATACATCGAATACATTCAGCCTCTCAAACATGGTAGCTTCACCACACAGCATGCTGTAGACTATCGGTGGCTTCCCGTTTTGATCCCAGGGATGATGGGAGCTCTGGCTCACTGTCCAGTGTCCCCAGAAAGTCATGTACCATGTATGGGCAATACAGGAAAGTATCTAAATCCAAAACTGGAAATATGGCTTCTACTGAATGTGCATGGCTTTCACACTATCATTAAGCTGGGAAATCATTAAGCAGGGGCCTAGTGTATTTGCTTTATAAAGCCAACAGAAATCTACTCAGACTAGCTTTAGAAATACACAGAATTGTATCCAAATGATGCAAGTGTTATTTTCCAAGACAAGGATAGATAATGGCTTGGAAACTGATTCTTGGAAATTTTTGTTTGTTTCTGAGAATTCCTAATTCTGAGGCAACTATTCTCTCTGAGGCTGTGTGATCTCTTGTTTCTGCTATTCCTAGCAGGGAGTAGCCCTTGGCCATCTCATGGCAGGAAATGGTCACTTCAATTCCATGAATCCCTCAACGGAAGGATTGACAAGGACCTAACGTCTCAGAGACCCAGTTCCAAATCCCCTAGGGAGCTGGATTGCCTCAGTTCTGGTTAGGAGTCCACTCACCTGGCTTGGGGAGCAGGCTCCCACCCAAGCCACGTGCCATGGGAGCAGGCTTTCAGAGCAGGTGAAATGCAAAGCAGATCTTCCAAGTCTGTGGGGAAACAGAGCAGAAACAATGAGACTCTCCCCCTTTAATATCCCGGGAGCAAATACCTTTCCCCATATTAACTCCTTGTGTCTGACTAATTATGGGGTCCTCAGATAAAAAATGTGCCTTTGAAGCACCTGCCCCCTTGCCAACCTTCAGCGCTGGAGACTGAGACCACCCTGGATGGTACTGAAAAATAGACAGATCATTGCCAGGGCTGGGAAATGGCTGTACCAGGAAGAAAACAATGGTTTAGAGAACACTTCTGGCCAGCTGTTTGTAATCAATGTAATAGCCACATGGATTTTTTTTCTCTATTTCATTTTTGCTTTTGACCCAACAGGGACTTTCTGTATTAGTTCATTTCCTTGTGCTGTCTTCCAGCTGAGAACTGAAGTTCAGCTTGGTCAGGATGATGCACCTGGGGTTACACAGCCCATTAACATCCCCGACTTCTATTTCCACCCCTGATTCTGTTGGTTCTGCCCTCTTTCCGTCCCCCATTTTCTCCAACTCTACATTTTCTTCCATCTGATAACCTTATCTGATCTTGCAGTTAAAGTATGCTGTGGAAGAAATAACTCAGAAACCCCGAGGACCCTTTGTGAACAAGCTGTGGTAGGTATTTCCTTGGAATTCCCCTTGAGCTTCTCAAGCTTGGTAGCTCAGCACTAGAAAGTCGTGTTAATACCACTGAAGGGCTTAGAAACAAACTGTGGAAAAAGAATAAAAATCATGTGATCATAGTTGATAACGATAGCTCTAATGTGATAGGGAAGCATGTACATTCCTCCCCAAGATCTGGCTTGATCCAAACCTTTTCTGCGCAGAATTCACAGCTCATTAAGTTACCCAGTAACATCTAGTGTCTGCCAAGGCACTAATTTAAACATTAATGTTTAAAGAAACATGGGCAATGCTAAATGCTACTGCTTTACTTAGTTGATTATTTTTAATTTTTGTTCTATTTGAAAGGCCTAATGACAGAAACAGAATCTTTCATCTGACTGTTCACTCCCCAAATGCCCACAATAACTAAGGCTAGGCAAAGGCAAAGCCAAAGCCAGGAGCCAAGAACTCAATCCAAGTTTCTCACATGGGTGGTGGGGACGCAACCACTTGGGCCATCACATGCTGCCTCCCAGAGTGTGCGCTAGCAGGAACTGGAATTGGAAATGGAACTGAGACTTGCACCCCGATACTGAGACAAGGGATGTGGGGGACCAAGAGGTGTTGTAGTTACTGGGTCAAGTGCCTACCCTCCTATTATTTTTTTTAAGTCACAACTGTGTTGAAATGGGTCAGTCTTGGGGCTGGTGTTGTGGCAACCAGGTAAAGCCACCACCTGCAATGCTGGCATTCTTGGGCACCAGTTCTACTCCTGGCTGTTCCATTTCCAATCCAGCTCCCTGCTTGTGTACCTGGGAAAGCAGTGGAAGATGGTCCAAATTTTTGGGTCCTACACCCACATGGGAGAACCAAAGAAGCTCCTGGCTCCTGGCTTCGGCCTGGCCCAGCTCCAGCCATTGTGACTATTTGGGGAGTGAGCCAGCAGATGGGAGACCTCTCTATCTTTGTATACCTCTCTCTTTCAAATAAATAAAATAAATCATTTTAAAATAAAAAAAGAAAAGAAGAAATGAGTGTCTTTTCTCCAACGAGCTATTACCCCCTGGGTAGATTACAAATAACAATAATAGTTCATGTTAACAGATACTGTATGCCATATTCTGTTCTAAGTGTTGTACTCCTCTTCCCTAATCCTAAAAGTAACCCAACAGGTAGACATATTTTTCCCATTTTAGTGAGAACTGACCTCTCTCTCACTCTCTTCCTATCTCTATATCTCTCTCTGGCTTTTTCAAATAAATAGATGAATCTTTTCCTAAAAAATGAGGTCAAAAGGCAAGAGGTCTAAGAACTGTTTTTTTAGGATTTCAGTCAGTTACTCGTGAACCAGAATTCATCTGGAAATTCCAGTCTCTCCCACCAGAGGGCAGTTATCACATCTGAAAAGGGAACTTGCTGCTGGATTCACTTCATTCTTCCACATTTCCACGTTGTTTTACAGCTCTGTACGGACTCTGAGAAAATCTCTGCTTCCATCAGGTGTGAAATTACTGTCATTGCTTCCCCCCTCCCCCACAACTTAAAGAAGTCTATGATGACTTAGAAACCATCTCCCAAGATGGGAGTGTTAAACTGGGCCAACAACAAACGCTTGTACTGCTCCTACTTTGGGAGTAGAAACCCAGAGTGAAACACTGAATGACAGAGTCCAAAAGCATCCTTTTGGGGCTGTCACTGTGGCGTAGTCAGTTAAGCCTCTACCTCCAGTGTCAGCATCCATTTAAGCACCGGATCTAGTCCCAACTGTTCCACTTCCTACCCAGCTCCCTGATGAGGCACCTGGAAAAGTAGCAGAGATGACTGCTGTCACCCTCATGGGAGACCCAGATGGAATTCCAGACTCCTGGCTTCAGCCTGGCCCAGCTCTGAACATTGCAGCTATTTGGGGGATGAACCAGCGAACGGAAGACCCATCTCTCTCTCTCTCTCCCTCTCTCTCTGACTCTTCCTTTCAAATAAATACATTGTTTCTTTCCCAAAAAAAAGCATCCAAACTTCATCTACTACTTTTTTCCCAAAAAAACCTTTTATTTAATGAATATAAATTTCATAAGTACAACTTTAGTTATTCTTCCCACCATATCCGCCCTCCCACCCATACTCCCACCCCACTACCTCCTCCCTCTCCTCTCCCCAGTCCCATTCTCCATTAAGATTCATTTTCAATGAACACAGAAGACCAACTCTATACTAAATAAAGATTTCAACAATTTACACACACACACAAACTTTTTGATAACAAGTTTTACAGTTAACTCTCATAATACAACTCATTAAAGATGGAGGTCCTGGATGGTAAGTTAGTGCACAATGACTCCTGTTATTAACTTGACAATTAACAGTCTTATTTATGATGCCAGTGACCAACTGAGACTCTTGATATGAGCTGCCTAGGCTATGGAAGCCTTTTGAATCCACATTCTCCTTTGGCCATTTCTTAACTGGGCTGTTTGTTTTGTTGTTGTTGAGTTCCTTGATCTCTTTGTATATTCTGATTATTACTCCTTTATAAGTTGCATAGTTTGCAAATAATTTCTCCCATTCTGTCAGTTGCCTCTTCACTTTCCCAAGTGTTTCTTTTTCAGTACAGAAATGTCTCAATGTGATGTAATCCCATTTGTTAATTTTGGCTTTGATTGCCAGTGCCCCTGGTGTCTTTCCCAAGAACTCTTTGCCTATGCCAATATCTTGCAGGGTTTCCTCAATGTTCTCTAGTAATTTGATGGTGTCAGGTCATATATTTAGATCTTTAATACATTTTGAGTGGATTTTTGTGTAAGGTGTAGGGGTCTAGCTTCATGCTTCTGCATGTGGAAATCCAGTCTTCCCAGCACCATTTGTTGAAGAGACTGCTCCAGGGTTTGGTTTTAGCTCCTTGGTCAAATATAAGTTGGTTGTAGATGCTTGGATTGATTTCTGGCATTTTCATTCTTTTCCATTGGTCTAGCCATCTATTTTTCTGTTTCTTTTTGTTTTATTTATTTTTTGACAGGCAGAGTTATACAGTGATAGAGAAAGACATAGAGAAAGGTCTTCCTTTTTAGTTGGTTCACTTCCCAAATGGCCGCCATGACCGGTGCACTGCGCCGATCCAGAGCCAGGAGCCAGGTGCTTCCTCTGGTCTCCCATGCGAGTGCAGGGCCCAAGCACTTGGGCCATCCTCCAATGCCTTCCCAGGCCACAGCAGAGAGCTGGACTGGAAGAAGAGCAACTGGGATAGAATCCGGCACCCCAACTGGGACTAGAACCCAGGGTGCCGGCACCACAGGTGGAGGATTAGCCAAGTAAGCCACGGCAGCGGCCTAGCCATCTGTTTTTGTACCAGTACCAGGCTGTTTTGATTATAACAGCCTTGTAGTAAATCTTGAAATCTGGTACTGTGAGTCCTCTGGCTTTGTTTTTGTTGTAAAAGATTACTTTAGTTATTTGAGGTCTCCTGTGTTTCCATATGAATTTCAGCATCATTTTTTCTGAGAAGAATGTCTTTGGTATTTTGATTGGTATTGCCTTGAATTTATAAATTGCTTTCAGAAGAATGGACATTTTGATATTGATTCTTCCAATCCATGAATATGGGAAATTTTTCCAATTTTTTGTATCTTCTTCTATTTCTTTCTTTAATGTTTTGTAATTTTCACCATAGAGATCTTTGAAATCCTTGGTTAAATTTATTCCAAGGTATTTGATTTTTTTGTAGCTATTGTGAATGGGATTGATCTTAGAAGTTCATTTTCAACCTTGGCATTGTCCGTGCATACAAAGGCTGTTGTTTTTTGTGTATTGATTTTATGTCCTACTACTTTACCAAACTCTTCTATGAGTTCCAAGAGTCTCTAAGTGATTTGGATCCCCTATACATAGAATCATGTCATCAGCTAATAGGGATAGTTTGATTCATCCTTCCCAATTTGTATCCATTTGATTTCTTTTTCTTGCCTGATGCCTCTGGCTAAAACTTCCAGGAATATATTGAATAGAAATAACGAGAGTAGGCATCCTTGTCTGGTTCCAGATCTCAGTGGGAATGCTTCAACTTTTCCCCATTCAGTAGGATGCTGGCCGTGGGTTTGTCATAAATTGCCTTGACTATGTAGAGGAATGTTCCTTCTATACACAATTTGCTTAGAGTTTTCATCATGGAAGGATGTTGTATTTTATCAAATGCTTTCTCTGCATCTATTGAGATAATAATATGGTTTTTGTTCTTCAATTTTTTATTGTGATGTATCACATTGATTTGCAAATGTTGAGCCATCCCTGAATACCAGGGATAAATCCCACTTGCTCTGGGTAGATGATCTTTCTGAAGTGTTTTTGTATTTGATTGGATAGAATGTTGTTGAAGATTTTTGCATCTACATCCATCAAGGAAATTGGTCTGTAGTTCTCTTTCTCTGTTGCATCTTTTCCGGGTTTAGGAATTAAGGTGACACTGAAAGAATTTGGGAGGATTCCCTCACTTTCAATTGTTCAGAATAACTTGAGAAGAATTGGAATTAGTTCTTTCTTAAATGTCTGGTAGAATTCAGCAGTGAAGCCATCTGATCCTGGGCTTTTCTTTGTTGAGAGGGTCTTTATTACTGATTCATCTTGGTTATGGGTCTGTTTAGGTTTTCTATCTTTCATGGCTCAGTTTAGGTAAGTTGCATGTGTCCAGGAATCTATCCTTTTCTTCTAGGTTTCCTGGTTTGTTGGCATACAGCTCTTTGTAATAATTTCTGATAATTCTTTTTATTTCTGCGTCTGGTGTCTGCTGTTACATTTCCTTTTTCATCTCTAATTTTATTGACTTGGACCTTCTCTCTCTTTTTTGGTTAGTTGAGCCAATGGTGTGTCAATTTTCTTTTTTTTTTTCCCCCAAAAAACCAGCTCTTCATTTTGTTGATGTTTTATATTTTTTTGTTACAATTTTGTTGATTTCTTCTCTAATTTTAATAATTTCTTTTCTCCTATTAGTTTTTGGGTTTGGTTTGCTGCTATTTTTTAGGTCCTAGAGATGCACTGATAGCTCATTTGTTTGGTGCCTTTCCAATTTCTTGATGTAGGCACCAATTGCTATACTTTCCTCTTAACACCACTTTTTCTGTATCCCATTAGTTTTGATATGTTGTATTGTCATCCTCATTTGTTTCCAGAAATTTTTTGATTTCTCTTTTGATTTCTTCTGTGACCCACTGTTCATTCAAGAGCATGTAGTTCAGTCTCCATATGTTTGCATATGTTCTAAAGGTTGCTGAGTTGCTGATTTCCAGCTTCATTCCCATGTGGTCCAAGTAGACGCATGGTATGATTTCAATTTTTTTTTTTAATTTGCTGAGACTTGCTTTATGGCCTAGCATGTGGTCAATCCTAGAGAAGATTCCATGCACTGGAGAGAAGAATGTATATTCTGCAACTGTAGGATGAAAAATTCTGTAGGTATCTGTTAGGTCCATTTGGTCTATAGTGTCGATTAACTCTGCTGTTTCCTTGCTGATTTTCTGTCTGGTTGATCTGTCCATTGCTTTAAAAGTGGGGCATTTGAGTCCCCTATTACTATTGTATAACCCTTAAAATTTCTTTTAAATAGCCAGGTGCCCTGCAATTAGGTGCATAATCATTTATAATAGTGGCAAGTTCCTGTGGAATTGATCTCTTAATCATTACATAGTGCCCTTCTTTGTCTCTTTTAACAGTTTTTGTGTTAAAGTCTATTTTGTCTGATATTAGGTTATCTACCCCAGCTCTTTTTTGTTAGAACGGAATATCTTTTTCCATCCTTTCACTTTCAGTCTGTGTGAATCTTTGTGAGATGTGGTTCTTGTAGGCAGCAAATACATGATTTTTGCTTATTAATCCAATCTGTTTCTTTTAACTGGGGAGTTGAGGCCATTTACATTCAAGGTGACTATTGATAAGTAATGACTTTGCCTTGGTATTTTTCTATAATTTTTTTTTTTTTACTTCGGATTTCCTTTGTACTTTTACTGGGAGGTTTTCTTCCTTTCTTTTATAGTGATGACCATGTTTCTGTGTTTCTGTGTGCAGCACATCCTTAAGCACCTTCTGCAGGGCTGCATAGATGGTGACAAATTCTTTCAATTTCTGTTTATTAGGGAAGGTCTTAATTTTATCTTCATTCATAAATGAGAGCTTTACAGAGTGTAGTATTCTGGGCTGACAGTTTTTTTTTTTCTCTTCAGACTTGGAATATATCTCACTATTTTTTCTTAGCCTGTAGGGTTTCTGATGAAAAGTCTGCTGTGAGTCTAATTGGAGATCCTCTGAAAGTAATCTGGCATTTCTCTCTTACACATTTTAGAATCTTTTCTTTATGTTTTACTGTGGAGAGTTTGATTTCAATGTGTCATGGTGAAATCTTTTCTGGTCATGTCTATTAGGAGTTCTATATGCTTTCTGTACTTGATGTCCCTTTTTTTCTCCAAACTGGGGAAATTTTCTGTTATTATTCCACTGCAAAGGTCTTCTAATTCCTTCTTTCCACAGTTTCAGGAACTCGTAGAACCTGTATGTTGGGTCATTTTATAGTATCCTGTGGATTACCAACAGCATTTTTTAGTCTTCTAATTTTTGCTTATTGTTCTTGGTCTGACTGTATAATTTCCCATGCTTTGCCTTCTAAGTCAGATATTCTTTCTTCTGCTTCACCAATTCTGTTGTTAAGGCTTTCTACTGCATTTTTTATGTGTTCTTTAGAATTCTTCATTTCCAAGATTTCATTTTGATTTCTCTTTAAGATCTCAAGTTCGGGTCCAGCTCTGTGGCACAGCAGGATAAAGCCTTGGCCTGAGGTGCCAGCATCCCATATGGGCACTGGTTCTAGTCCCAGCTGCTCCTCTTCTGATCCAGCTCTCTACTATGGCCTAGAAAAGCAGTGGAAGATGGCCCAACTCCTTGGGCCCCTGCACCCACGTGGGAGACCTGGAAGAAGCTCCTGGTTCCTGGCTTTGGATCAGTGCATCTCCAGCCATTGCAGCTGTCTGGAGAATGAACTGTTGGATGGAAGACTTATCTCTCTGTGGCTCTTTGAAATAAATTTTTAAAAAATCTTTTAAAAAAAAGATCTCAAGTTCATAGGAGAAATTTTCTTTCATGTCATGTACTGATTTCACTAGTTCATGCATTTGCTTCTGATTTTGTCTATGTAAACTTATGATCAAATTTTTGAATTCCATTTCTGGCATTTCTTCAATCTCACCTTCTTCACAATCTAGTATTGAAGTGTTGTGTTCTTTGGGAGTGTCATATTGCCTTCCTTATTCTTCTTTCTTGAATTGGTGTATTTGTTATTTGGCATTTGTAGAGATACCTGTTGGTTTCTCTCTCTCTCTGTCTCTCTCTCTCTCTCTCTCTCTCTCTCTCTCTCTCTCTCGCTGTGGCAGTTTTTATCTTTGTACTATGCCCCTGTGGATTAGTGGAGTGTCTACTTTCAGTGAATATCTAGAGGCATGGAATGGGTGTGTCCAGGGAGCTCTGTTCAGTTCTCCAGGTTGAAGGGCATGTCTAAGGAAACACATCCAGGTTTGGTGTGGTAAATCGGTAAATCTCTTCCCTTTTTTTTTTAATCAGAGGGGAGGTTTATTCTACTCAGCTGAGCTCCTCTCCTCAAAGGAGACCAGTGCCTGAGTGCTAGCCCCAGTGGGTAAAATATTCATCTGCTCTGCCACAAAGGATCTGTGTAGTCCTCAGTGTAAGCTCAGATTCCCCAGAAATGTCCTTCTCCAGGTAACCAGAAAGCCCTGAACATGTGGAGTCTCCTACAGTGACTGTCTGAAGTCCTAGCCACACTGTGAGCCCTCCCACAGAGCCTCAGTTTTTTTTTTTCACAGTCCTGGCACACAACCCCCCCCCCCACAGTCACAAGCACCCAGCCCCCTGTTAATTCTCTCCACCACAGTCAGGACTCTCTAGTTGGCTGGTTGCTGGGCATGGACACAAGCTGGCACAGCTGTTACATGAGTCCAAAATGGCACCCGTTCTATCAGCTTGTTACAGGACACTGTTGCAGGGTGATTGGGGAGAGAGAAACGTGCCCCTCCTTTTTTATTCCTCCTCTAGTTTGGCAGGTACACTATCCCCTATGGGGCTGCACGCTGGATTCCCTCTAGGCTCTTCCTGCAGCTTTAGCACCAGTGGCTTGGGCTGCTGCAGTCTGGCTACATCTTACTCTCTAATGCTGATGCGGAAGCTCTAGATTGCTGGGGTCCTGAGTTGTGGGTGTCCACGCCCTCCACTTAGGTCCACTGTGTCCCTCTAATTTTTGTAGTGTTTCCTCTGCTGTTTTCTCTCTAATCCTTCCCTGAGTCTGCACTCTCTCCACTTTTTAAAAACTATCTTCTTCTAGACTAGAGCACCAAGCTCCTTCCCTACTCTGCCATTTTGGAAGCCCCGACCCATCCAATACTTTATTTATTTATTTATTTTGACAGGCAGAGTGGACAGTGAGAGAGAGAGATAGAGAGAAGGTCTTCCTTCCGTTGGTTCACCCCCAAATGGCCGCTGCGGCTGGCGTGCTGTGCTGATCTGAAGCCAGGAGCCAGGTGCTTCTCCTGGTCTCCCATGTGGGTGCAGGGCCCAAGGATCTGGGCCATCTTCCACTGCACTCCCGGGCCACAGCAGAGAGCTAGACTGGAAGAGGAGCAACTGGAACAGAATATGGCACCCCTCCCAGGACTAGAACCTGAGGTGCCAGCGCCACACGCAGAGGATTAGCCTATTGAGCTGTGGCGCCAGCCCCATCCAATACTTTATTATTTATTCCATTTACATTCCATCTGGGTTTTAGGAACTTGCATTTCTCTAGAAAATTAGTTCGTATATTAATAAGAGGAGTCTAAAGTTAGCTGGGAAAAAGAATTGATGGATTTGATAAACATTAAGTAAGTGTTATTTCAAATAAATATTTTAAGTGTCTAGTCTGCTTCTGATTTGGAGAGATTTTCAGAAAGACTTCTACTTATTGGTCACTTAGCATACTGCCTTATATAGAAAATGCTGTTTGGTCAGAATCAAATTCATTCTTCTCAATTTCACTGGGAGGTATGTTCAATTGTCATCTCCATTTTAGAAGTGAAGATAATAAAACAAACACAAGTGAAGGGACATCTTAAAGGGTACACGTAACCTTAGTCCATGTTCCTAACCACCAAGAAGTAGTACATCTATCAGAGATGAGATGGGCCAAAGCACAGAGGTTGGCAGATGTAGGAGGAGGGAGAATTATGCCTAGAAAATCAATGTCGGAATAAGAAGGCCGAGGCAGTGTGGCTGTGGAGGCTTTGTGGTTGTTCTTGGTAGGACTATAGTCTCCATTGCTTAGTCAGAGGCGACCTTGCTTGAGGATGGTTGCAGACAACTATTCCCTGAGGCAGATGGCATTTCTGGCAAGGCTCTAAGCTGATGCAAGCCCAAAGTCACACTGCCTAGCAGGTTAGCATGATGAATGATTTTATCTGTCAACAGGTAAAGGATACCGAGAGAGTCGGCCAAACATTTCTGGGTGTGTCTGTGAAGATGTTTCCAGAAGAGATTAACAGTTGCACCAGCAGAATGAGGAAAAATACTGCCCCCCCCCCCCCGCCACGCGGATAGGAATCATCCAGTTAATTGAGGGCCAGAATAGAACAAAAAAGGTGAGCAAAACTGGAACAAGAGTGAATTCACTCCCTCTTTTTTTGAACTAGGACATTTATGTTTTCCTGCCCTTGGAGATTGGAGCTTCTGGTTCCTGAGCATTCATACTCCTCAGAGTGGGAATGATTTGCGCCATTGGCTTCCAGGGTTCTCAGACCTTCAGACCTGGATTGAATTCCATCATTGGCATCCCTAGTTCTTTAGCTTGTGGGTGGCAGGTTATGAGATTTCGAGGCCTTCACAATCACCGGAGCCAATTACTATAATGAGTCACCTTTTATCTATCACTTTGTATATATTATTGGTTCTA